>HG992169.1:6729166-8075000 GCA_905220505.1 Laothoe populi | reverse complement strand
CCGTTGGCCTTAAGCTGGGTGACAGATACGTCAACAACTTGAGCTATGCAGATGATATGGTGCTGCTCAGCCCTTCAATAAAGGGATTGAGAAAACTTATTTCGATTTGTGAGAAATATGCACATAAGCATGATTTGATTTATAATGCTAAGAAAACGGAGATGGTGGTATTCAGATCGGGAAGGGAATATGTTATAATAAATTACATTTAACTTTCAGAAGTAAGCACTATTACAATCAAAATTATACAGAGTTGGTTAAAGAAGCGCAGTATCTTTGGAAGTGGTAGAGCCACGCTGAAGACATATTTGTCTACAGCATGAATGGGCCGGCTCGACCGGGGAAGTACCACTGTCTCACAGAAAACCAACGTAAATTGACAGTAACTGTCGCGTTTCGTATGGTAAGTGAGATATCCAGAGGCCCAGATTCCCCCTTCCCTTCCCTAATCCCTATTCCTGTCCTTTAAGGCCGACAGCGCATACATGATACTTTCGGTATTGTGGATGTTCATGGGCGGTGGAGATCACTTTAACATCAGATGACCCACTGGCTCGTTTGTCGGACTATACTATAAAAAAAACTTTTTGTATAAAAGTGTCCTCAAATATAGAGAAAATTAAGACGTCGTTGCTGTAAGTGGAAGTCACGCAGTATATTAGACACACAAAACATGTTTTTTAATAATTACAATTAATTTTTATTTGAGATTGAAATCAGTCGCGTATAAAAGGAAACATCCAAAAACTCCGAAATATTTTTTTCCGAATGTCGATATTCCGATTTTCATAATACCTAAGAATTATAATGTCTATTAAAAGTCACGAAATTCATTTTACCAAAAGTCGTAAATCCGATTTGTGTGTTTTCCGATTTTCATAAGTCCGAAGAATCATATGCTTATATTGGGTTTTTCTATCTAGAAATTCTCAGTATTAATATTAGTATGTATATGTATGTATTTATGTAGTGTACCCCGTATAAAAATGTGTGTCAAATATACATGCTTCTATAGATACTACACCCACACAAAAAGTCTTAGTTATTATAACTCAGTAACTTCGGAAGGAAAGAATCGCGAAAGTCGATGCCGCCTGCGCCTCGCTAACAATACCCCAAAACACAAAGTTGATATCTCCCGGGGATTTCATTAACATCGACAATGCCGCTTTTAACGTTGATTGTCTTGGTTTCCTTTCTATTCGACGTCTTACATAATACTGCTAAACGAAGACGTGTCTTGTTTGGTTCAATTTCCAAGCGCATTGAAAGCGTACGTATAGTCAATAATTCTAAATTATAAGTCTATGTTAAACTGGTCTACATAATGGCTTGTTAAGCTTACACGAATATTACACATTGAAATAAATCTATCTTTACGGCTTTTATCGCGGTTTTTTTTATTTTTCGGTCCCTGTCTCCACCCCGTGAACATGAAGGCTATACCATGTCATAATTGAAAGACGCGCAGACCAAAACTAAAACTTGTTATTTATAAACCATAGACCAATTATATACATATATGCCATTACTATGCGACATCTTCCCTGTTTTCTTTTATTTTTACATTTATTTAGGACACTCAGTAGATATTACAAATAAACTTATAACTATAACATAAAAAGGAAGAAGACATACAAAACATTTGTAACACCTGTTTAAGGAAGTCACAACATGAAGCTTTCGAAACGTCAGGACTACAAAGTAAAAATAAACCGCGATAAACTTTGTAAAATTAGTTATATTTCAATTGTGTAAAACAGTACATATATTTTATTTGAAAGCCATGAACAAGGGAAATCCGCTTTCAATTAATTAATTAATTTAATGTTTTAAAAGGGATGATACTATGTAATATATGCAATATTCAGTGAAAATCAAAGTTCTAATTGTAGGTAATATCCTAAAATTAAATACAGTCGCTTCGCATTCTGGACTTAAGTTTGTATGAAAACCAAGTGTGCCACATTATAAAAAAAACAACAATCACACACTACTAACTACCACTACTAGTCTTGATTCCACATTAAGACATGAGTCTTGTGTTATGTGTATCAGGAACTACGAAAGACTTTCGGTCTCACAACACCCAGACCCGATACAAATGTCTGTGTGATTCACAAATTTGTGAATGACACAGACATTTGTCTTAGTGCGAGAATCGAACCCGCTGCCTCTCGTTTATAGCAGGCTATGCGGCCGCTGAGCCACATGGGCTGACAAATTATTGTCAGGTACGTAACCTGTAAGACGTATCACTATGGTATCGTCAATTGCTTACTAAATCATGGTATCTATTTACCTTTGGTCTACATCTACTTCCATTTTATACAAAAATAAACCGCTCTTACGTACCTTGTGGTTAATAAGATGTCGTATTTCAGATGCTTTATTTGCTATATTTAAACCTCATTATTCTGTTCTCTTTTGTTAAGAGGTCGCGACGATACGATAAACGATTCCTTTGTGGGCTCTGCCGTTATTTATAGATTCTAAATATTCTTTATATGAAGCGTAGGCGAATCGGAATATGTGGTTTCAATTTTGAATATAAATATAGGGTGGGCCAAAATTTTTTGCATATTGCAACACTGCATTTCTCAAAAACTGCTAGAGGCAGGGGCGCGCGGGTGGCGGGAAATTGTGCGTTGCTTCACGCAATTATTGTCACGATGGAGCGCTTCACAGGAAAACAGCGTGCTTTTTGTGTAAAACAATTTTACAAAAACAATGATTCCTACGTTGCTGTACGACGCCTGTTTAGAATTGAATGCGGATTACGCCGTCTAAGTGAGTGTCCAAGTGTTAATTTAATTAAAGCGTGGGTCAAGAAGTTCGAGCAAACGGGATCGACAACGAATATTAAACAAACAGGACGGCCACGTTCAAGAAGAAGCGATGAGAATATTCGGGAGGTTGAAATTTCCGTAAGGAACGATCCAGAATCATCTACGCGTAAGCGTTCGGCGGCTCTGGCAATACCAAGAACTACTCTGCGGCGAATTTTGCACCTGGACCTCAAACTACACCCATATAAGCTTCAAATTGTGCAAGAGATGAAACCAAACGATTATATTCAACGGAAGTTATTGGCTAACACTTTGCTGGAGCGATTCTCTAGCCTTGACAATGTATTGTTTACGGACGAGGATCATTTTCACATCAATGGGCAGGTAAACAAGCACAATTTTCGATATTGGAGCAGGGAAAACCCTCGCCTTAAGCACCAAAATCCGCTACATTCACACAAAACTACAGTATGGGAGTATGGGCTGCCATATCAGCGAAGGGCATAATCGGTCCGTATTTCAGTGGAATACGTGAAGATGTTGCGAGAGTTTTTGACGCCACAATTACATAAATTTGAAGGATACAACAGCAGGACTTGGATGCAACAAGATGGAGCAACATGCCATACCTCAAATGTGACTTTACCGGTGGTCAAAGAAATGTTTAATAACAAATTGATTTCTCGCCGAGGTGATATCCCATGGCCTCCGAGAAGCCCGGACCTTACACCTTGCGATTTTTTCTTGTGGGGATACCTGAAAAGTCGAGTGTACTTAAATAAACCGACGACAATATTCCAATTAAAATAAAACATACACGAGGAGATAGCCGCGATCCCTCGCAGCATGTGTCAGCGAGTTTTCCAAAGTTTGCGTAGTCGATTGCAGGAGTGCCAACGACGAGACGGCGCACATCTCGAAGATGTAATTTATAAAAAATAAATTTCAATAAATGGTTAATATGTTAAATAAACGATCAACAAAATACCATTTGTAGTTTTATTTCTATTCATGCTCCAAAAGTGCAAAAATTTATGGCCCACCCTGTATGTATATAAATTAAGAAGATACTTAACATCATTTTATTTCCCTTTCTGCAGTTCTCATAAATGTATCGCTTAATGCATTATAACATAACACCAAGCATATTTCAAGGAGTCAATCACCTGCAAGACTTACACACTACTTATTGTTTTCCATTCGCTCAAACCAGTTATTATAACATTTATTCCACTCTAAAGTGGAGGTGTTCAAAATGGCTGACTTGAAAGCGTCGACTGCTTCTTCACCGGACTGGAACCTTTGACCACGAAGACTTTTCTTAATTTTAGGAAATGTAAAGAAATCGTTAGGTCAGGACTGTATGGATGCCGTTCTACGATCTTTAAGTGCAATAGTCGCAACATGGCCGGTTTTTCCAACGAACGTGGCCACCATCTTCTTTGAAGTGCTTCGAGAACGAACAACTTTAGTCGACTTTGCCTCGTCTTGAAAGACCTAGGTTGTAGATTGATGTTTGGAATCAGGATCGTAGGCATAGATCCAAGATTCGTCATCACTGATGATTTCGTAGACGTGATTTGACTCTCCTCGTTTGAACCTTTGCAGAGTTTTCTTACACCATCTGACGCGGGCCGCCTTGTGATCGTCGGAAAGCCGATGCGGTATCCAACGGCAAACTAGCTTTCTCACACTAAGCGCTTCATGCAAGATCTTCTGAATGGTTGTCCCTGAGATGCCTAATAGAGCCTCTATCTCTCGATACGTCACATGACGATCTTCGAGAATTAGTTGTCTCACGGCAATTATGTTATCTTCAGTGAAGGCGGATTTTGGGCGTCCTTCGCTAGATTTGTCACTAAAACTAGTATGTCAACGCTGGAAGTCTAAATACCAGCGTTCGACAGTCCGCAGACATGGGGCTTCATCACTGAACACATATGTTAGCTCTTCAAAACACTGAAGCCGTGTCAGGCCTCTTCTAAAGTTGTAGAAAATTATTGCACGAACATTTTCCTTAGAAAAATTCATTTTCTTACGTAACCTGACAGATTCCAAACGACGTTGTGACTAAAAACTGTGTTGTAAAATAAGACTAAAATTAATTAAATAAGGTTTATTATAAGTAAAATATTTTATAATAATATTTTATTCATCACAATCAATATCAATTATGGGCGATTTAAATTGTTTATTGGGTCATGCTAATTTCGGTTCGGATTGTATTCTGGGTAAAGTCCTCAAAAGCCGGTGTAAAACGCAGCCATATCCAATGTCTGATTGACAGGTTAATTATAATAATTGTCTTTTCGTTTAATGTCACAACTTTCTAATACTTTTCAGATTAGTTCTCGTGCTTAAGAATTAATTATTGTTTTTTTGTTATAACACGTGACGTGGAAGCGACCGAAGTCATTTTAATACACAACGACAAAGAACAATGTGAGCGAGATTTTATATATATATAAAGGCGGTCGATGCAGACTCGTGCGTCGTGCAGCGCTACGACTAAGAGGGCGCGGGCGATGTGCGGGTATACGGGGTGACCCCTCCCCCGCGCCTCACCTCATACCCCGATTACCATGTCGACCTGTCGCGAACTATAGTATTACATGGCAACTGCATTTGAATTATCACCTGCTCTATTGATTAAAAACTTCTCGAACAGTTGAGACTGACTGTTTTTTTTACTGGCACGGCAAAGTGACCACACTGCACCTGATGGTAAGCACAGTGCCGTCCAATTAGAGTATCGAGTAGAAAGAGACAATCTATCCCCCGATACTCAACACAATCATGCCGGCCTGCTTCTTCACACTACGCCATGGGCAAGAAGGTGAAGAAGCGGTTGAGGGTCTAGTGTCAGAGTACTTAGAGGCCGCAAAACGGCCAAACATCGTACCCCGACAAAACCGTATGTAAACTAGCTGATCCCGGAATGCGAAACATTTGCGTGTGCCACTATGGTGGGTTTTGGACCCTGTGTACGGTGGTCGCTATCCCGGCGGAAATGAATATTGTACCACCAGCAAACCTGCTTGAGTCGTCCGTGTATGTTAAACAAAAGATTACTCAAGCTGTCCGTCTGTTTTCTCTCTAAAAACGTAAAGAATTTTAATATCACTGTCTCCTACGCTTGCTGAGAGTAGAATATATTTTATGACTAAATGGCTCAGTTGCCATTTTATTGCAAAATTCTAGTCTTGTCTTAAAAGTTATGTTTCAAACTTTTATACATCGATCCCATTGACGTGATAGTGAATTTGGATGTTTGTTACCCTTAAACGATAAAGCTACTGCATCGATAATATTGAATGCTGCTTCAAATATGACAAATCAACTATGTGATAGCATTTGGATTATTCCGAAAAAATAATTACACATACTCTCTAGGATAGCGGATAAATAACGCAGGAAAAGCCGAGAGAAAATGATAAGTTTTAGCATTGTTAGTGTTCAGGAACTTAAACACTGTTATTTCAGTAGTATGCTTCTTTTTACTAACTATCATAAAGGTTCCTTATGTTTACGCGAATATTATACATTGAAATATAAATATACAACTCAGTCCGCCCCGTGACCATGAAAACTGTAAAGCTTTCGAAATGTCGGGATTAAAAAAGTTAAATAAACCGCGATAGAATCCGTAAAATTAGTTTATCAACTAACATAATATTATAAAGGTCCACTTTAAAGTATAAATAAATCACTTATTACGTAAAAAATTATTAGTGCTACCCTTTTATTCAATCTTTCTTGCGAGATTAAAGCCATAAAGACACTACTCTCGCTTGTTTCTATACTAAGCCATGCGTTGTCTTAAACTTTCTGACTTTGAACAATGTGTTAAATGTGCAGCTGGCGTAGTAACTAGCGAGCTACGAACTGTCTACGTTAGTACTACGACGTACTACGGTTCGCACAGTACATCGTGCACAATATTTTCTGTAAATTATGAGTTCATGGAACTGAGGTATCATAAAAATAATAAATCATTTTGTTTTTAATCGTATAGAGGGAAATTATATTTAGCTGAAGATCCTATAAAAAACGAGATCAAATAATGGATTGTTTAATAATTTAACACTACGATTTTAACTAAAGTTGAATAAATAACTTAAAATTCAACTTTTTTTTTATTCTGGCGCGGCAAAGTGACCACACTGCACCTGATGGTAATCGTCCAGATAGAGTATCAAGTAGCGTGAGACAGTCTATCCCTCGCTAATCAACACAATCATGCCGGCCTGCTGTTTAGCTTTTTCACACTACGCCTAAAGGACTCAGGATCATAGAAAGGAGGGAACACGGTAGCTGGCAAACTGTTCCACAGCTTTATGGTGCGGCAAAAATGCGAATTTGCAAACCTCTTGGTTCGGGCCGTGGTAGTAGACACCACGAAGCTGTGGCTCCGCAAGCCAGTGCGCGTGGTTCTGGTGTGGAAGGGCGAGGATGGGACTCAACTTACAATTTTCAAGCAATACTATTTACGCACGAGAATATATATACATCTACATTATATTTCAGTTAATGCCCAATAAAATTCATTACGGAGTAAACAAATCGCGCCGGCTGAAAACGGCAGCACAGGAAATGGAAAATCCGTCGCAACCGGAAGTTAGAGGTGGCAACTATGCGCCGCGGGTGCAAAACACGCTCTACCTATGCCTAATATTAAGCCAGTTTGGCATAATATCCTGTTTAATTTGCACATATTTAATATTCATAATAAAATTCCAGACACGGTTACTGCTCTGGAGTGTGAATATAGTGGAAAAGTTTGGTACATTAATTAGATGAATATGAGTAGTTCTAATTTATGTTCAAACTATAATTGTTCTTAGTATTTAAAGTAACATATATTTGCACTCATTTATATATTCGCTACATCTATTGGTATTATATAAATAGTAATAGATGTAGGGAATACTTTTTTTTTTAATAGCGTAGGCCGACAAACGAGCCAGTGGGTCACCTGATGTTAAGTGATCTCCTCTGCCCGTGAACATCCACAATACCGAAAGTTTCATGTAGGTATGCGCTGTCGGCCTTAAAGGACAGGAATAGGGATTAGAGAAGGGAAGGGGGAATCTGGGCCTCCGGATATCTCACTTACCATACGAAACGCGACAGTAAACTGTCACTTTACGTTGGTTTTCTGTGACACAGTGGTACTACCCCGGTCGAGTCGGCCCATTCATGCTGTAGACAAATATGTCCACAGCGTGGCTCTACCACTTCTAAAACTATACTACATAAACTGAACATCAAAAGCACTTAATATTATTAAACTAATTTGGCGCTATTTATAATCACTGAATAACTGCATAGCTCGATTGTTAGATAAACAATAATAGTTTCGCATAAACCAAGATTTAGATAACAACTATGCACCTTATTCCGGCATCACAATCAACCCGGTACACCCGTACCACAAAACTTGATTAACCATTGATAAACAGTGTCTCGATAAAACGCAGATGATAAGTCGTAATGAAGTCTATATTTGGACAGAGTAACGTCTTGTCCCTTAGTAACAACCAACTGCCGAACAATTATTCTGACACCCTATTTATACCTTTATACAAATGTATCAAATCAGCAATCATATCTCTATTGAGTATATTTGAGGACAGTAAATTATTGTATAATTATATAAATAAATAATCAGTAATTATAATTAGTCTGGTGATATAATAATCAAGATGTGACTTCATAACCGTCGGATGTCTTCTACGTAGTACTGCTGGTACTTGTTAACACCATAATATTACGTTTGAAGATCACGGGTTACTCCTCTTGAAGCATATAACAAGATTACATTTAGTTCTAGCATCCCCATACAAGCCGCTTGTTAATATTATTAGACATAAAGGCGAGATTCACCATCCACAGACCGTAAATCTTGTGGTAATCCAACAGAACACTCGTATAAAACGGTTTATGGACGAACACGCGATGCGGCCAAAAATTTCATTTGTAACCGAACAAACTTTTTTATCCTGGCATGGCAAAGACTGCACCTGATGGTAAGTGCAGTGGCGTCCAGTTAAAGTATCAAGTAGCCAGAGACAATCTATCCCTCGCTACTCAACACAATCATGCCGGTCTGCTTGGAAGAAGTAATCCCTTATATAATAATACTTTTAGTTTAAAATAGAACAACATATCATATGCAGTTGTAATTGCATACGCGATACGACTGCTCTGGTAAGGTCTCACGTTTGATCTCCGGCTCGGGTAAAAGTGAAATTGAGTTTTTCTACCACGAAATACTTCGTATCGGCTCGTCCCCCCTCACATCATGAGACCGTAATAACCTCAATGAAATGTAGGTGTTCTGGTTACACCTCTGCCTACTCATTCAGGGATTACAGCCGTGAGCGCATATGTAATCAATATTTAAGGTCTTCAATTTGTACCTCCATAATATAAATGAGTGGAAAATAGTATTTCAGCATCATATAACACAAACTTGTATTCACGAATGTTAGGGAGATGTGCAAATGATTTTTCGAATCGAAAACTCATTATTGACGACCTGGGATTTGATCCCTGGACCTCACTGGTTTGTCAGCTTATGTACGCACAAGACCAATAAGGAGATAGCGAAATAAATTGTAACATACAAACGCCAATTTATACCATAAACATAGAAATACAGCTATATAATAGCAGCAAAAAATATATTGCGAACTGCGAAATTGAGATGAATGGGGTAATCATTAACAGAGTTATTGAAAGCTCTCGGAATCGTCGGCTTGGCACAAAGAAACGTATTTAAACCGTAAACGGAGGGATGGAGATGATATAGAAAATTGAAGGAAATATTCACCATTTATGTAAAGATAAAGGTACATGTAGGTAGTCAATACGTGGATGACATCGGATGATGTCCTCTACACTAAGCAGTGTAGAAGACGTCATCCGTCTTATATTAGTATGATTATATTTCTTATTTATTAGTCACTCATTAATTTTAAACTTCATATACACTGCCAGTGGTAGGATATTCATAACCGCCCGGATAACGACCACCGTCCACAGGGTGTAAAACCCGCCATAGTGGCACACGCAAGTGTGTCGCGTTCCGGGATCAGCCAGTGTACATCCGGTTTTTATCGGGGCTATAAAGTTGGAGTACGATGCTTTGGTTTTGTAACGTTCTGAGTACTCTGACACTAGACCCTCGACCGCTTCTTCATATTCTTGTCCACGGCGTAGTGTGAAGAAGCAGGCCGGCATGATTGTGTTGAGTAACGGGGGATAGATTGTCTCTCGCTACTCAATACTCTAATTGGACGGCACTGCACTTAACATCAGGTGCAGTGTGGTCACTTTGCTGCGCCCGTTAAAAAAATACAAAAAAATTACAAAGGCGGATTTAATGCCAGAGGTACCAAGTACTTCGTCGAAAAAAAAATTACGACACACTAGGTAAAACCTGTATCGTGGGTATCAAGAACTACGAGGGACTACGATCCCACAACACCCAGACCAGAAACAAATATCCATCTATCAAACAAACATTTGTCTCAGTGTGGAAATCGACCCCAAGGCCTCTCGTTTCACAGCCGGCTACTCGCCCGCTGCGCCAGGGCTGTCATAATATTACACAATCATTTGCACTTGAAAGTTAATTAAGGTATTAAAATTCCTTATTACTACAACATAGTATTAATGATCACTAAGCGGCGAAACCGAAGGACCTATTCTACTTACAACGATAATATCATACTAAAATTTTAATAAACACCACAGCATCCTAATTTGTATGATAATTTTATAATACCCTTTATATTTTATAATAAGGCGACCCGGGAATTTGCTGAAAAAGTTACAGAAAATGTGTATAAGCGCTTACAAATTTGTAGATTATCCCGTACAGATATTAGATAATTATTTTCTGTCCTAGAATCGGGTGGGGTACTTAGTTTATGTATAATTTTTATTATTAAAAAACTTTATTATTTTTTGACATCCACCGTGGCGCAGCGGGCGAGTAGCAGTCTATGAAAAGAGAGTCTGTGGGTTCGATTCCTGCACCGAGACAAATGTTTTTTGTTTCCGAAGAAACACAGGAGGCCTGCACAATTGTGTTCAGTTGTGAGGAATAGAATATCACTCGCTACTTCGTACTCTAATTGGACGACATTGCGCTTACCATTAGTTGTAGTGTCACAGGTGCTGTATACACTTAACCGGGCAAGAATTTTCAAATATTTAAGTAGTAGCGGTTTATTATTAAAACGTCTGCCTAATTTTGAACGAAATTCACGTCACTTTGAAGCCAATCGACCAATCAGGTTCATTTACCGACGTAAGCGAGATATTAGGTGAAGTACTCGTATTTTAGCGCCACATTTCATCCAGACCCCATAATTAAAGCGGTGTCCAGTATGACCACATTTCATTTTGATACTCCTAAACTTTTAATACACTATACAACTTATTTAAATCTAGAATTGAACAGTCCATAAGACTGAAATATAAGCTGTATTTTCTATTTATATACATTATTTTCACGCCTGCATCGCAGAAGCGGTAAGCAGAAACCTATAAATGCGGCCAAATATCACTTATCGTATTTACATATCGTTCTTTGTTTTTACTGCTTCTAAGGAATTATAAAGATTTAAGTTTATAGCTTAATTATATTACCAAAAAAATGTAATCGTATCGATTATTGGCAGGCTATTTGATTAAAGCGAATTTTTTTTAAGATATTGAGTGATATACTTGGATTTATATTTCTTTTATGTTTTGTGTATGCTAGCTTTAAGTTTCCGAATAAAATAAATAGAAAAATATTTGGAATCAGCGATTTTCTGCATCTTTGAACATTGTTTCAAAATATCAAGAATAAGTATAAAGAATACTTATTCTTGATATTTTGAACTGTCGATATAAAGAAGGATAAATCAAGATCTAGGCCAATTAGAGGACAGAAGAAGAATGTTAGACTATCGGAGAACTCACAAGTTATTTGAATCTTGACATTTGTTTCTATTCTGGTTGTTGTGGGACCGTAGTTCCTCGTAGTTCTTAATACCCTCGATACATGTTTTACCTAGTGTGGGGTCAGAACTATGTGTGTGACTGTTGGGTGTATTTATTCATTTATTTATATAAAACCCACACTTTGAAGTCGAATGTAGATGTATCGAGCTTAAGCCGATTTAGTGAAAAATTCCATCGCCGCTGCGTGTAAGGAACGAATTGGCGTCTAACAAGATGACCTCCCGCGGGACGCCGCCATTAAGCTCTGATTTAATGCTGACCCATGTACCAAGATAATTTGACTATATTTTTACTTCATTCACCCGTCTCACTATAATAAATGATTGGATATATACTTGTAGCAAACGATGGGTTTTTATTTACTGCATATTAAAAAATCTCACTAAAACATAAAAAAGAATTGACTGACAGCGTCCGTGGCGCAGTGGGCGAGCAGCTGGCTGTGAAACGAGGCCGTGGGTTCGATTCCCACACCGAGATAAATACCGAGATACCCACGATACGGGTTTACCCTAGTGTGGGATCAGAACTATGTGTGTGACTGTTGGGTGTATATATTTTAATAAAATTAAATTAAAATTAATTATTAAACGTAACAATAAGTTAAATTATATTTGCTGGTAATTTTATAAACATGGCAAAACGATTGCTAATAATCAAAATAGAATATAACTAAAAGTACGTGTAATCATAGAACCCATGTACTCTTGGGTTCAATTCATATTTGAAGAACGACGCATAGATTACGACTAATTACAATTATATTATTAGGTTGTTCGGAAAGTAATTACTATATTCTAATATCAATTTATCTTGGATAGGATAACGAAAACATAGCGGCGTAGGCTCCGTACTTATGTGTTTTATTGATTTAATAAAAAAATAACATAATCTGTATATATAAAAGAAGAAACTGACTGACTGATCGATCAACGCACAGCCTAAACGGCTGGGGTTAGAGACTTGAAATTTTGACAGTAGGTACCTTTTATGACGTAGGCATCCACTAAGGAAGGGTTTTTGGATATACCACCCCTAAGGGGGTAAAATAGGGGATGAAAGATTGTATGAAAATCCGTCATTTTTGAAGTTAAATTCATGAAAATTAGTATTTGGCCTTTTAGTTAAAAATATATTTTTCAGGATTTATGGAAATTCCGCCTCTAAGGGGGTAAAATAGGGGATTAAAGATTGTATGAAATTAACAATAAGTACAAAAAGTGCGCAATCTACGTTAATATTCAAAATTTGTGAAATTATTTGGTTGTAATTTCCGAATTTTTTAATTCGATTCTGGAACTTCTTTCACCAATAGAATGATAAATTATACCTGATACTATGTGTTATTTCATATTGTGATAATGAGTTTTTTGGAGTCACTGGAATCGCTACCAGCAATGTTTTTTTTTTCATTCAGCGTTACCTACTCAAATTTTTGGTTGACGGTGATAATGATTTCAAGTGATGATTTATGAAAATTAACAATACTAGATACAAAGAAAGCAACATCGAAGACTATCACAAAGGAAATCGACGATAAATACTCAAGAGGCACCATTAAAATTTAACCTGGATCCGTATCAACTACGTCTGTGGCTAAAGGAGCTGAAGTCGAAGCAGCTCCAGAATTTAATGCCTTCAGCTATCAACCACCATTTGTACCCTTCAGGCTTTGTGAGCTAGTGGAGCCGCGAGCAATAATCGTCTATAATTAAGTTAATTATGCCGGCATTCCATTTCAACATTATACTCTTCGCCATTGTTAGAACAATAACTACTAAGTATCGACACCCACTTAGCTTATTAGATTAGACGCAGGTAATTTATGATCAACGTAATGTGGCAGCGAATAAATGTTTTTTCTTTCTTTCATTGAAAATGTCGGTCAGCAACGTACATAATGTATGTTCTACCTTCGCAGACCACTGCTAATTTAATATTGCTCACGGACCTAAGGACTGTCACGTATTCAATGAAAACAAATTGAACACATACAATTCACATGAAATGTCAAGCCTAAAACCAAGCAATAGAGTTCAATTTATTTTAATAACTGATCATTGATCAAATAATATAGAACCAGCAATCCTGATAGATATTAATAAAAACGAATGTTAATTCTCGAATCCAACCAAAATACAAATAGTCAGCCATGAATAAAATGCTATAATCAAGGACCTTAATAAACTAGACGATAAAACCAAAGTCGATATCATGACCATCATAACTAATCGTAGTGTTAATACCTGTAACCTGTCTAATTGGGGTTACACGCGGTTAGGGTCGAAGCAATAGCATTAAAATCGAATAAGGCACGGTGGTTGAATCCTGCGGATTACCTATATGACGGGTGAATGGATCAATTATCGGATAAATCTACGTGAGGGCACGAAGACGCTTGAGTTACGCCAACGACAGAGTGCCGATTACCGGCAAATCTAGTGTTCCACTTATATACAGATTGAACTGGGAGTGTATGTTTGCGTCGATACTTATAAATGTGTTCCGTACGCTTACTCATGTAGAAACTTTTTGTTAAATACTCTTAATTCTATAAAATAGACTCCCTTATTTTATTGCAATTTGTCCTGTAAAGTTATTAGGAATATGAAACGGACATTGAATGAGCTATTACTTAAATTCTGTGTTCTAAGCCCAAATTATAAACAACAGAAATTTTAAACCTATATAGAAGTCATTAAAATTAGTCAACATGTCCATTTATTTATAACCCAATTAAAGTATAGTAATAAAGAAATAAAAAAAATGTATCAATAATATCGAATGTCGTAAGTGGGTTAATTAATTTCCCTTCTAATTGTTAAATTCTATTCACCACCTTGATATCAATGAATGAAAACAATCGGCCATCAATTGCGCAATCACGCGATGATAAAGTTAAAGAAGGTTGTTTAAAAATAGAACAAATTATTATACGAAGTTCACAGCACAATAAATCAATACCTTGCTCACAAGTCCCCTTGACATCGGTTTTGACATAACCTCGCTATCTATATCATTCTTTGCGACTATAAAGGTATTTACAAACACACCTTAACAATGTGTCACATAAATAAATTTAAACATACATACATATACACTCACGCCCGTATCCCATGGGGGTAGGCAGAGAATATTGAGTGCCACAAGCTACGATCCTGACACACTTCTTTCGCCTCTTCCACATTCATACATCTTCTCATACATTTACGACGGTTGGACGTACTTCTGATTTGCCCTTTTAGGAGAAGATCGTTTATCTGATTCGTAAACGTTCTCCTTGGGCGCCCTCTACCCACTCTTCCAGTCACATTTGCACGATAAATAGCTTTCGTAAATCGCCTTTCATCCATCCTCTCCATGTGGCCAAACAATTTAAACAAAAAAATACAAATAAAATTAAATTAAATTTAAACAATAAATAATATTTTATAACTGGCCAAAGAGCTTAGTGGCACTAAAGTAAATTCTCGCTATCAAGAAGTCGAACTCACATGATTTCGAATTGGTTCCACAACCAGCCGATATATAAAAAAATGCGAATTCAGTCTAGTTATGTTGAAGACGATAAAGTGTCAATAATGTTCCCAAGTGACAAAGTAGACGAAAAAGTCGCCGCGCCCTCTAACTTTATTGGATGAATGTATAGTGGTTGTCATAAATCAGAAAATGTGTTCGGAAGTTAGATTAAATGTTTGTTACTCGCTCACACCGAAGTGGCCTTAGTTTAGCTTTGTATAAAAGGAATTCGTATTTTTGCCGCACCATCAAGCTGTGGAACAGTTTGCCAGCTACCGTGTTCCCTCCCTCCTATGATCCTGGGTCCTTTAGGCGTAATGTGAAGAAGCTAAACAGCAGGCCGGCATGATTGTGTCGAGTAGGGGGGATAGACTGTATCTCGCTACTTAATACTCTATCTGGACGGTACTGCGCTTACCATCAGGTGCAGTGTGGTCACTTTGCCGCCCCAGAATAAAAAAAAACCAACACCAGGTTACTGTGTTTCAATAGTTTTGGCAATACAGCAATATGAATTTACAATAAAGAAGATAAAAAACAAAATTAAATTCAGACAGATATAAACACTATTGTGAACATCTGATTCCGTAATAGAATTGAAAGAGAGCATTTCGATTAAACCGCCTATGCTCTTATTGTAAGTTTTACTGGTAGAGTTACGTCACCCATATTATTGAAATAAATACATTTTCAATACCATCCGCTAGGGGCGCTATAATAATTTGCATTTAAATATTTTCATGAGTATGTAAAACAGCAGCGATAGCCTAGTTGGTTGCGGTATGGACTGTGATGACGAAAGTCGTATGTTCAAAACCCAAGTGGGACACACCTCTTTCTAAAGTTAGACTTTTCTAAAGTTATGTGTGTATTAAATGTTAATTATCGCTTCCTTTAACGGTGAAGGTAAACATCGTGAGGAAACCTGCATACCTGAGAATTTCGAAGGTATGTGAAGTCTACCAACCCGCATTAGGCCAGCGTGGTGGACTAAGGCCTAACTCCTCTCATTAGTAGAGGAGGCCCGTGCCCAGCAATGGGACAATGTTTAATACAGGGCTTATATTATTATTATGTAAAACTCATAGTAGAGGCAATGATATTTTATTTAAGTATCAATATCCTCTAGTATACATAGTTATATATTTAGGTAGAAATATAACAAAAAATATTATTACTAAATTATAATTCCAATTATTATTTAAACTAAGGTTTTTATTTCACCTGAGAGATATATTCCATTGTAACAAATTCTATGCGTAAAAAGTTTTTTTTATTCATAAAAAGTACACCTACTTTGATAAAAAAACAAATTGGTGCCAATGGGACCACCTGGGAAGTATACCCTTTGAAACGAAAAAAATATTTCTCGAATCGGTCCAGGCGTCTTCGAGTAATCGGGTAACATACATAAAAAAGATTCCGACGAATTGAGAACCTCCTCCTTTTTTTGAAGTCGGTTAAAAATGAAAAAATCATGAGAACAAATTTTCGAACTCCGTCGGTGTGATGTAGCCCTTGCACGTGCAACTGAAAGGCTACCTGTGTTGTCGGCCAGCCGTGAAATCAAAAGCCTGTCCGAGTACTATTGATTAATGAACAGATCCGCTCAAACACAATTGAGTGTGAAAGAATCAGCAACTCCTTTAATCAAAAATACTGCAAATTATAAAGTGTGGACGGGTCTTAATCGCAGAATATTAAATAGTATAAATACGGATTTCGCGACGTTTCAACCAAGTTGCGTGGTTTCGGTTTCATTCACCGATCGTCACTATTACTCCAGAATAGTAAGCGAAGCGGTAGAAATTAAAAAACAATCAAACATCAATAAATTTAAAAAAAACAACATAAATCGAGAAGATGGATGCGATGCGAGATGCGTGATGAAGACTCGTTCTCTAAGCTTTAAAACAATAAGCAAGCAATATAACAAAAAAAATTACAGTTATTAAGGTGATATTTTTTGTAACCGAGTTTATAAGTAAAAAGCTTTATGACCAATGAGACGGGGCTCACTATTTGACACCCGTATAGGTCGAAATTGATATGGCTTTGTGGTATTAAGTAGTGTTCGTAGTTTAAAGGTAGAACACACTTTAGATCGTTTTGTCTACAGCATGAATGGGCAGATTCGAAGGGGATAGTACCACTCTGTCACAGAAAATCACCTAATAGCGGCAATTTACTATTATGTTTCGTTAAGAGAGTTAGTTTGCCAGAGACACAAAACCCTTCACTTTCTCTCCTCAATCCCCATTTCTTTCATTGTTCATTGTCATATTTGATTTTTAAAAAGATATTCCCCTGTTATTTTTAATAAGAAGAAGTAAAAGAAGTGGAATAGTAATAAGACATAAGAGCTCTACAGATAGGATTTGAAATAATTTTATAAAATGCTTAATAATTATGAGAATGTTCAATGAAACTATGAACATATAATGATATAATAGTGTACACAATCCAGTTGGCACTCTATCTCAATAGGTAATCAGTTCACATAGTATTAACAAACGATTTCATATTGTTATTTAGCACTTATATTCAAGGACGATACTTAAGCGAGCTCTTTTAAATTTTATTCTTGCTCAAGATCGTAAGTGCCATCGCCTTGATGTAGTAGCACCATACATGGGCTTTCAAAATGTATGAAAAATGAGATGAAAGTTCTCGAATGTTCTCTGCCTAACCCTTCAAGGCTACAGGTGTGTGTCTATATAATATATGTTCCATTTGTCCAGTGTAATCTCATGAATAATAAATGTTAACAAAGGGCAGTTTCAAATAATCGAGTTTACCCAACTACATGAAAGCGAACTCGCTGCACGTTGATTCGAGGCACTTCGCAGCGTTTGCCGGCAAGCGTGACCGAAACTGTATCACGCCTGTATAAAGTAAGGTAGGAAATAACTAGACGTCCGCCTAAACCCGTTTTATGTAGAAAATATTTTATACAGGCTGGAAGCATACATACATACATACATACATATACACTCAAGCCTGTAACCCCCGAAGGAGCAGGCTGAGGTGCAACCTGTACACCCACTTTTCGCCGAATTTATGTCTGTCCCACAATGTGATAGGGGGCGAGCCTATCGCCATACCAGACACACATATTCCAGACTCCGTGCTAATACTGAGAATTTATGAATAGAAAAACCCAATATCACTTTACCCGACCCGGGGATCAAACCCGAGACCTCAGCACACCAATCGTCACGCAATTACAACTGCGCCACTAGTTATATAATTTGATGCGATTTTAGTAGCCTCCATATATGGGTATTCCACTTCTCACTTTGTATTTAACCCCATACATACCATATTAACGCAATATAACCAAAAACCGAAGGGGTGGGCAAAAACATCCGCTAGTCATATTGAAATCTGATAACTAATGGACTACACTCACTCTCATTAATAGAGAAGGCCGTGCCCAGCCCGTGAAACAAGTTTAATAAGGGCTGGTATTATTATTTTAAACTAAATTCAGCCATACCACGGCTACTAACAAGAAAGAATAAGCTCAGTTACATTAGCAATTCAATGAAGTTCTCAGAACAATACACGATTTTCAAGTAGCACATCTCTTTCGGTCTGATAATCATTATTCAAATTTATGTACCATTTTATAGAGATCAACCTATGGATTCTCCGAAGGCAACTGAAGATTTAAATTACCTTATCATTATTATCCTGCCAACCCGCATTAGGCCAGCGTGGTGGACTAAGGCCTAACCCCTCTCATTAGTAGAGGAGGCCCGTGCCCAGCAGTGGGACAATGTTTAATACAGGGCTAGTATTATTTATTATATTATATCATTATTATCCACAATATAAAATTCTGTGGTCAACTCAACTCTTAATATTCTTCTTATTTTACTTGTGATGAGATGATTGCTGGGGGTATGATATTCATTCATCCGCCCGGATAGCGACCACCGTACATAGGGTGTAAAACCCGCCATAGTGGCACACACAAGTGTGTCGCGTTCCGGGATCAGCCAGTGTACATCCGGTTTTTGTAGGGGGTATTGAGTTTGGGTACGATGATTGGCTATTCTGCGGCCTTCTGAATACTCTGACACTAGACCCTCGACTCCTTCGGCACCTTCTTGCCCATGGCGTAGTGTGAGGAAGCAGGCCGGCATGATAGTGTTGAGTAGCGGGGGATAAATTTTCTCTCGCTACTTAATACTCTTAATTGGACGGCACTGCGCTTACCAGCAGGTGCAGTGTGGTCACTTTGCCGTGCCAGGAAGAAAAAAAAATGAGTAGGTTGCGTGGATGATAAGCACACCTGCTTATAGTGGCAAAAGCTCATCCTGGCGTTGCAAGCGTCCATAGGCTACGGCAACCGCTTATCATCAGGCGGGCCGTAAGCTTGTTTGTCACCATCGTGGTTTAAAAAAACTCTAACCTGAGTTGGAAAGTTTAGAAAAATAATAAATAGTAAAGATTAGAAAGTACTGCACTAATGTACTTCCGCCCCGATCTTCATCGTCACCCCGACCCGTAAGATGTATCATAATGCGCAATTTCTCTGGCTTCAAATAAAACTGTTATAGAAATCCCTGGCGAAAGCCACTATCAAGAATACATAATAAAGTTCCCGGGACAAATACGAGCGCCATAGATTACCTATTGATATCGGTGGACCGTTGTACTGACCGTACCTCCCTTCGCGAGACTTGAATAACTAATTTCAACCTTGGACCATTTCATCTAGTGTGTATTTTTCGAATCGAAAATTGTGAAGACATTAAAGTGGTAGAGCCACGCTGTAGACATATTTGTCTACAGCATGAATGGGCCGGCTCGACCGGGGTAGTACCACTGTCTCACAGAAAACCAACGTAAAGTGACAATTTACTGTCGCGTTCCGTATGGTAAGTGAGATATCCGGAGGCCCAGATTCCCCCTTCCCTAATCCCTATTCCTGGTCCTTTAAGGCTGACAGCGCATACATGACACTTTCGGTGTTGTGGATGTTTATGGGCGGTGGAGATCACTTAACATCAGGTGACCCACTGGCTCGTTTGTCGGACTATACTATAAAAAAAAACATATATTCTATATGTTTTTTTTTACAACATTACTTTATTTCATTCCTGAGACAGGAAGAAGTAAGTACATGTAATGACGTAATGCGTAGGAAGACAGGGGGAGGTAGATAAGCTTTAAGTCGTTAGGGTATCGAGAGTGGGGCATAGTGCCCCATAAAAAAAATGACCTAATGCGTCTATTGTTTTGTTTATAATATGGAGAGGTATGTCGTGTGTGTCGAGGTTATAGGTATAATAATGTAGTCCGACTCACAGTTGTATAATCATTATTCCACACACAATTACTACCACGCAGTGCAGAAGAATTAAGATAAAGTCCAAGTATACTCAGAGCAAGATTGGAAGTAGACAGAGTAGGAAAGAGAGAACCTGAGATATAAATTATGTTTACTGGTAGACGTAATGTACGTAATCGGTTCGGTTAAATCGGTGCAAGGGTCGCTGAGAGACAGGACTTGCGTTGATAGGCAACTAACAGTATATAAAAGCAACTTTAATATTACATTGCGGCTTTGCTGTGCCCTGGTATCGCAGAAGTCTATGGGCGGCGGTGACTACTTACCATCAGGTGGCCCGTCTGCTCGTCTGCCTATCGAGGCACTAAAAAAAACTTTTATTTTTGTATAATATACGTTTGGTGTGGAAATATGTTAATAATAAATCCTGATATTGGCTGGCAAGCGTGCAACTGATATATGTGATTTCACCATAAACTCTAAATACTATAAGAATCATGGGTACGTACCCATGACGGTCTTCAAGAAAAGTAATGTGGATTGAGAGGGAGATGGGGATTTGAAACTCCAGGCGGCCTAGCACCTCTTAGAGCAGTATGATTGTATAATACAATGCGAATTCATGGTACAAAATCGCATTATAACAAGACTGCCCTAAGAGGTTATGGTAGGCCGGCAGGAATATCACTTATCCGATGAAGCGCAACAGTAAGCTGTTATTTCACGCTGATTTTAGCTGAGGCAGTGGCAGTAGCACAGTGAAATCAGCCCGTTCATTCTATAGATAAAACTGCAACATGGCTGTAGTACCACTGCCATTTCAATATATTATTATTATATTATAATGAGTTTATCAATATTGTGCCAATGAAATGTTTTCTATCAATTATTTCTAGCACACAAAGGCGCTTAATATTAATTTCTTCAAACTTTATATTAATTTCTTGTAAAACGACCGTTTTAATTTAATAATCTACGCGGTGCCAATTTAACCATAATAATGAAAAAATCCAACATAATAAGTAAAAGTTTTTAATTCATAAAAAGTACACCGTTTAATAAAAAAACAAATTATGCGTCACTATAAAATTTGAGGATTTTTCTGAGATCCCATCATCAGATCCTGACTTGGTGCCAATGGGGCCACCTGGAAAGTATACCCTATTAAACAAAAATAGTATTTCTCGAATCGGTCAAGGCGTCTTCGAGTAATCGGGGAACATACATAAAAAAAGATTCCGACGAATTGTTAACCTCCTCATTTTTAGAAGCCGGATAAAAATGGTTGGATTTTTTATGATTTAGATACAAAATAATTCTTTATTTGTGTATAGTTTATACGTAGGTACTTATCTAACAAAATATTATCGTACGACAAACAAACAAAATAATATCACAGACATTGACCCTGAATCCTCTGGCCATACGCCAAAATTCGCAAAACGTTAAGAGCAACTATGTTTTTCTCAAGTTTATCGCTCAGTACAATTCATAGAAGTAATATTCTTATTACTACGTACATAGCCATGAGTATTGGATCATAAATACTGTTTTCATTCGTGCAATTACCTACTGGAATTAAAATAACTGCGACAATAACTGGCGTTTCCGACTCCAAATGTACAATTATTCAGATTAATAAGCTTTTAAAAAGTCCATATTGTAGCACACATTTGGCGTGATAGAAGTTCAATACGAAGTGGATTAAAAAAAATCTGGATGCAGGAAATAAAACAAACCTTTCAATATTGGGTTAATTTTCATTTTAATTAATAAACAATAAATATTATATTAGCGTATTTACTATTATTAGAAATACCGAAGGTATAACTGAGGTATTTAGGAGACTACTTGGGGGTAGTTAATAATGACAACTAAAGTGGGAGTAGTAAATGTTAGTAGTTAGTAAATATAAAACAGAGTGCCTTCCGCGCTCCGGAGTTCAGTTGGTTCAGTTCAGTTTAGTTAAGTGGAAGACGAGACGATAGCCAGTATATTCGTGGTTCGGTGTAGTAAGTGTAAATGGTAATCATAATGGTAATCAGTTCAATGGCGTTGTTCAGTTTAAAAGGGTAATGCTGTTAGATTAATTATAAAGAGAAGCCTCAAAGTGAATCCTGACATGCGTGTGTGTTGATATTAAGCACTGAGATGTGTAACAGTGTCGTGTAAATCAATCAATAAATTATAAACATTGTATTTGTGCCTTTTAAATATCCATTTTGCATAGATTTGTTGATGTTGCTAACAATTATTATATTAAATAATAAATAAAATGTGAATGCAATATATACATCAACAATAAATTATTATTACACAAAGTTACATAGTATACGAGGATATAATTCAAAACATCTGCATAAAAAATGATTTCCTACCAAGCCCAAGGAAGTGTCGATTCTTTTTTTAATCGTCATCAAAAAGAAGCTCTTCAGATTTTATATATCCATGCCAATATCTCCGCCAACTATGGACAGATAACTGAAAATAAAAATTGTTTAATCATGCCGTTTTCCGTTTGGGTGTCCCGAACACATCAACAAGCCCGGACGGAATATCTGGCCCAGCTTGAGTGCTAGCTTTGTCTGCATCAAGGGCTAGGTTGAGGCAGCAGTGTGACAGCTGCCTGCATTGCCAAGTACCCTAGAGACTGGAAGCAACCAAAATGAGTCATCTTAAAGAAATAAGCAACTACAAATTCTCATTGAACGCGCAGTAGGCGAGTAGCCGGCTGTGAAACAAGAGACCGTGGGTTCGATTCCCACACAAGGAGAAATGTTTGTGTGACAGACAAATATATGTGTCCGGGGCCGGGTAATGCGAGACCGAAAGTCTCTCGTAGTCCCTGATACCCACGACACAAGACTTGTATCTTAGTGTGGGATCAAGGCTATGTATGTGACTGTTGGGTGTTATTTATTTATTAATTATTGACCTATGTGCTTTAGTATTCGAAACTCCATGAAAGAGCCTTATGTGCACGAATACATTTTCCACGCATCCTGCTGATTCTCAAGGCTTGGTAGCAATCAAAAGGACATATCAATTACAAACTTACTGAGATAATAACCGGGAAGGCGGACTTTAGTGGTTGGTTATCTGAAAAGGATAGGACGTGAGACGGCAGTAAATTATCACCACTGCAATGACAGAGATCAAGATATCGCAAAGCCCACGCTCTTTGATCATACTGCGTGGGAGGTGGAGCGTGTTGGTAAATTAGATAGGAGAACTCCTTGCCAACAGTTGTATAAGCAATCCATGTGTAACAGAATAAATAATGAAATTAGTAAAAAAAAATGTTCTCGACTTCGTGCCCTCTAGAGGTCGACATATGCAATTTAATACGACGTCACATAGCAATATATATATAATAATAGCATAGAGAATCAAGACGCTTCCAACGACACCTCATATGTCAAATTCTGATAAGTAGTTTATAAGTTATGAGGGAACAGATGAACACATATACATACATTCTCACGTAAAGGTCAAAAACATAACCCTACGTTTTGCTTCGCCGTAGTCGAGTAAAAACTAAAAAGTAGTAGCCTCCTTCTGAGAAAACAGAATCTGGTGCCACGTGGGGACATTGAATCTAATGTGCTGGTAGAAATCACTCCCTACCCCTGTCTAGGTGCAATATAGATAATTGCTAAGGCCTATTATCTCACAACACCATATAACAGACATACTAAAGGAAAATCTGTGTATTTCTCTTAGAGATCTTCTTACATTGCACAGAAGCCCGCAAAAATATAGTTATTTGTGAGTAGGTATATATCCCTTATACATGTGGTTAAGACAAGACAAGACAAATTGTTAAAGTTATTTCGTTCCGTAAAATTAGGAACTATAAACATTACCTGCTCACAAAAATAGTTCATTACTCAAAATCGATAAAATATATCTACTACGTCTTATCTTTCGTAAGCGAAAACTAGTCGCGTAAATAGCTCTACCGCGTACTCAGCACGCAAACGACAAATTGATGTCTTTCACCACGATGATGCACTATCATCAAAGAGGATGATAACTCCGATTAAGTTCCTTTGCTACAATAAGTTTCTGGAGCTTTGTGATGTACGAGGTCATCGCAATAGTATTTATGTATTAAAAATTGATTCGAAGATTGTAAAATTAACTCATGTTAACTCTGTAGAGATAGGTTCAAATATTATTTAAAATGATTTCAAATAGAACATTTTCTATTTGTTGCTAGTTACTCTTAAGCGTTAAATTGGAAAAACGAAAGTCTGAATCATAAATATATATAAACACGGACGCAATGTGGCACTTATAAGGAAATTTATTGATACTGCATGTATTCTGTTAACAAAATGTGCGATATCCAAGTATTCTCTCATAAATATGCGTGTCACGGCCCAGAACGCAGTCGCCCGGGCGGTATGACGGCGATATCTGTTCCCGAACCTCAAGTGACATCTCGGGAGCACATACTAAATGCTCGAATGAATAATACATTATTAAAATTACGTGTAACGCAAGAAATATTTGATAAAAACTATGTGGTTTTAAAATACTTTTTGCTTCTCCAGGTTTCTTATACACTCATTTATTTTAATTTAAAGGAATTTAGGCTTCTATGTTCAGGTATATTTTACTGGCCTTTTTAACAATGGCCGAGTGAAAATAACTCAGAGAAATGTATGTCAAATTAATATTTTTTAAATCTGATACATTATCTTGTTGACAAAATTTTGACGGAAAATGTAAAAGAAATTAAGCATAATTTATGTCTCAAGAAAAAAAATTAAGGACTTACTGACAGACTATGTCGCAGAAAACCTTCATTGAATTGTCTTTTTAACTTATGCGACGGTAAAAGCACATTACACGCACAAAATATGTATGTACATTTACAATTTATTCGCTAAAACAACACCAAGTACAAAAAGAGGTCGTGGCCTCACGTAGAATATTTCCTTGGTTAACGAACATTTGGTACACCTGTGCCCATTCCGTCTGAGAACACGAAGGCAAAGCAACAAAAAATTCAAGGTAAATCTTGGAATAGCTTATCTGTTATGGCATATATGTTGTTATGATAATTCAGGTTATTTCAATACAAGGTAGGTAATTGAATTGGTAATTGATGAATGGATATGGCTAGATAGATCATAAATTTTGAAATGAAATTCTAATTAGTCTCTATGTTACGAGGAATAAGTAGCACACTAGGTTAAGCTTGTATCGTGGGTAGCAAGAACTACGGGGGATAACGGCGCATAATACCCAGATCAGAAACATTTGTCTCGATGCGGGGATCGAAGAACCCGCGACCTCGTATATTTTTAGCCAGGATATAAGCTATCCTCATTCCGAACTTTACTCCGTCGAGCGTTTACAGTATGGAAAGTGACTTACATAAACACAAACATAAATCTTCTAGATTTTTTGAGATACAAGGTATAGTAGGTATAGGTAGGGATCCATTTCTAGAGTTCAAACTAACACTTGATCATTGATTCAGTGGTTCGGTGAAAATTTATCATTTATATTACCTTAATGAGTATAGATATGACTTTGCTCTAAATCACAAAGAGATTGCTTAGTTTTACTTGTGAATATCTATTTCTTCGTATTCATGCCTGTATAATGGAATAGGATACACCCAAAATTATATTCATTTAATTTGTGTAGTTTTCTTTCCTATCATAATGTTAACCTTTAGCCGTATAAGTTGTTTACAGATTCTAAGATGTTTCACTCAGCGTGCGTGCTCCGCGAAGAAATCCAAAGATTATCACAGCTCAAGAAATAAAATCGGTATACCAGAGCTCACAGTATAAAATTGCCACTTTCGCGAAAAAATCTGACACATTATCGAACAATAAATTTACCCGACCAGAGTTAAGGTAGGATTTGATTATTTTTTTTAATAAAAACTTCTTTACTCACTTTGGGCACTTTTGGGATGGGGAAAAAGCACTGAACCCCCGTGATCGTCACGCTTAGATTATTATACTTCAGACCATTAACCCATGGAGTTCAATAATAATTGTCAAGGAATCATAAACATAAAAATGTAGTAGGTACTTCATGGACGCTGTTTCAAAAAAACAGTAATTCCAACGTTTTAAGTTTTAACTTCTGTCGTTAGTCCCCATGACTGCTTATTTTATTCCGTTTGTAATTCATATGTGAAATCTATAAGCAACGTAAGGTATAAATCAGTAGACAAGTTCTCATTCATTTACTTCACAAAGAATATTAAAAATAAAAAAATTACCGTAAACTATGACCACTAAGCAATAGCGGAGCAAAAGTAAAACTTAATTATTAGAAAAATAATTGAAATAAAGCAGGCAGTTGAAGTTTAAGCCCTCGCCTGCAGAGCGGGGCACGGCTAGCAATCTAAAATGCAGATGCAATCTGCGGTCCAATTTCTAACTATACGGGACATCCTCTTTCTGCACTGTTAGAGAGCAAATATTATAATTCACTGAAATACGACTGAAAATATTCAGTAAGTAAATGCCATAGAAATAGATCTTAAAAGACAGCGTAAATAATTCAATCTGCATGAAACCAAATATTCATATTTTAGTAGCTGGTGAAATATCGCAAGAGCAATTTAGTAATAGAACCAATAAGAGTGTTTACAGCACTTACTTGACGGTATGAAAAGGCATTTTTGTGACCCATTTTAGTGTTAATTTTTTTTTATTCTCGCACATCACAATGACCACACTGCACCTGATGGTAATAGCAGTGTCGTCCAATTAGAATATCGAGTAGCAAGAGACGATCTATCCCCCACTACTCAACACAATCATACCGGCCTGCTTCTTCATACTATGCCATGGGAAAGAAGGTGAAGAAGCCGTCGAGGGTCTGATGTCAGAGTACTCAGAAGGCCGCCGAAATGTATATCAAATTGCGCTTGTATAAGATGCTGCGTATGATCTTAGCCTCAGCATGCAAAGTAAGTACACTTGCAATGTCTATTTTAATCTACATCTATGTAAAGCTTTAATTTCACATCACGGTGGATGCAACATTATGCCTTCGAATAACCTTTTTTACTGTCGTTTTACCTCGGTCTTCTGATTTTTAATCCTAATTACTTCTAATATACAACTCTGCAACATGTAACAGGCCGGCAAGATTGGCTTAGTTTCTGGCTTTAGGCTTTAGAGCCGCTTGATTAGAGCACTAATATGTATAATTTGGTCTCAACCAGATACTATTTTTATGACAGGTATATTTATGACGTATATAATAATAATATAAACGATATTATTGCATATGATATAATATTATATAGTATTATATATTCTATACTATAATAACTACTGTCAATATGTGGGGTCTTTGAGTAAATATAAATAAATACACAATGACACACATAGTTCTGACCCCATACTAGGTAAAACTTGTATCGTGGGTATCAAGAACTACGAGGGACTACGGTCCCACAACACCCAGACCCGAAACAAATACCTGTCTGTTACACAAACATTTGTCTCGGTGCGGGAATCGAACCCTCGGCCTTTCGTTTCACAGCCGGCTTCTCGCCCGCTGCGCAATGGAGGCCTGTCATAAGGAACATTTGTTTTCTGTAGAATAAGTAAAGTGTTATAGAAATGTAAATAAATATACGCCAGCATTCGTGACACAATGGGCGAATCGCCTCCAAGCCCCGCACCCTAGGTAACAAATGTTTGTATGATCCACAGATTATTGTTTCGGCTCTGGGTGGTGAACTGTAAGTCCGTTGTAGTTCCCGAGACTACCCATACAATTTATCCTAGTTTGGGATCAGGATTATGCGTTTTATTATTGAGATTATCTTCTTATACCACCGGTGCGTATAAGGCTTTTTATTGACTTTAACTTATAAGCTATTAACTTATTACCGTAAAATAAATTCAGTTAATTGTTAGTGTAAAATATAAATATAATGAAACTAATAACAATTTATTAAAAAAAAACATCTAAAGTATCCATTAGTTATGTTACCTGTTGTAAATAGGTACATATTGTTTATATTTCAATTATTATATTTTTTTATATAAATCCCATACAATTTGCATTTATGTTTTAAGAAACTACGTTGCTTTAAGTACCTACCAGCTTAAAACATCAGACATCTTAAGAATTGCTTTTGAATAACTTCATGCCTAGGACAGTAACTAATTAATACTTTCTAAATCTTATTTTATAATATGCGTTTTATCCCGGGACATTGTGTGTAGGATGTGCTTCTTTGTTGGCATTTAGCCAACGTAGTTTTAATCTGAAATAAAAATTCTCGAAACATAATATGATATCAAAAATATACACCAAAGACATAACATAAAGGTTTCTACTGTATAATAAAAAAATGAAAGTACGTAATATAGTTCAAGAGTTAAGGAAGAAACATCGTAAGGATATTTGTATATAAATGACTAGATATTATAGAACAGATATGCATATGCATGAATAAAACTTATGAAATTATAACTACGCCATCTATTCTCTATGAGCAATATAGGTCTTCAATAGATCTGTCATACATTGGTTTTGGTTTATATCGTTCGAAATTCGAATTAACACCAAAAGCTCGGCACGCTCCCTCTAATAAAGAGGTACCGAAATGGCATCAAAAATCTATTTTGGCATCCTGCCTAAAGGGCACATTGAGTAACAATAGTAACTGCTTTCACTCTACCTTATGCCCCCTTATTCAAGGACAATCAAAGATTTTACCATATCCTTAAAATTATTATTTTCACCTGTTACGTAATGTAATACATACATACATATGTGTATGTATGTACGTAATGTAATGTTGTAACCAAGCGATTTCAAAACGCATAAAATTATGAATACTATTAATTAATTAAATAATTATACTTTGTAAAGTAATTTAAAAAATTTTCGAAGGTATGAGAAGTCTGCCAACCCGCATTAGGCCAGCGTGGTGGACTAAGGCCTAACCCCTCTCATTAGTAGAGGAGGCCCGTGCCCAGCAGTGGGACAATGTTTAATACAGGGCTAGTATTATACTGTTTTATAATGAAAATCCTCTATATAAACTGTATTTTCTAGATAAATTAGGTACACGTCTAGAGCATTTAACTAAAGCACATACGGCATTAAATAACTGAGACCGCATCGAAATGGCAACATTTAATTATCCTAAAGTAAACTACCTAACTCTCAAGTTAACTCGATCTTGTGCAGATGGTAACATACCTAAGCGTAAAATCAACAGTGTATGAGAATTCATTGCTATATCGAGTTCAAAATTGTAATTTCGGAAATAATAGTTGCACTAATTTGAAGCATCTATTATTTTTAGTTTTTAACCCATGCCAATGGCTCAGAAGATTTATCCATACAAAAAACTACCGATGCGACGCTACGACGGAGGTGTCGCGAAGATGTTGAAGAAGAGGTAGTAGCAGTGTTTTAGTGCATTTTATTAGTCATTATTGATTATTGTAAATTAAAGTATACAGTTTTTTTATTTAATCACAAGGGTTTTGGTTTAAAATTGATCTGAATCAATAAATTGAATCATAAAACAGAGTTCTGTTCAAAGATTAAAATATAACAGTAATGAAAACATTTAAAATCAGTTATGGGCTCTTGTAAAATTTAAGATACTTCATAAATCAAAATGATGTATTTAAAAGATCGTAATGACGTCTGTATGACATATATTTCTACGAAGCTAACCGACCGACATTGTCCTGTATTGTTTCTAGGTGCATCATAATTTGTTAATAATATATTAAGTATAAATAGCAGCGATAGCCTAATTGGCTGCGGTACGGACTGTCAAGACAAAAGTCGTATGTTCAAGACCCAAATGGCATACACCTCTGACGTTTCTAAAGTTCGTTTGTATTATTATTTACGCTTGCTTTAACGCTGAAGAAAAACATCGTAAGGAAACCTGCATACCTATGAGAATTCTGATTAGAATTTCGAAGGTATATGAAGTCTACCAACCCGCATTAGGCCAGCGTGGTGGACTAAGATCTAACCCCTCTCATTAGTCGAGGAGGCCCGTGCCCAGCAGTGGGACAATGTTTAATAAAGGGCTAGTATTACTTTTATAGTAAAAATCTTTATATACAAACATATTTTACAGCATCAACGGGCTCAGTTGCGCAGTATCTACTAAACAAAAGTTACCTTTAACCTTAATTAAAATTTATTAAGGCATCATAAATTATGTAGCAGCCAATATAAACAAAGCGACAATGAGGAAGATTAACTTGTTAGGCCATTATTCATCTCAATTTTGACTTCGATATAAACCCTTTAAGCTTGACCTATTGTAAACTAATCAGTTTGCACAAGTTGATTTATGATAGGCTGAATCTTGGTAAAATGTTGTGGAACTCTCTTCGAAGATCTCTTTGCAAATATACTTACAAACATGCTATATTTTTAATATTTCGTCAACTTTTTCTCTGTAGTTATACAGAGAAAAAGTTGACGATCGAGACTAACTTAAATCACGACGTAGCTAGAATCGAAAACCTGTTAAAATCATTAGCAAATCAGAGTTAAAAATATATAAATAATAATAATACAAGCCCTGCATTACACATTTTCCCACTTCTGGGCACGGGCCTCCTCTACTAATGAGAGGGGTTAGGCCTTAGTCCACCACGCTGGCCTAATGCGGGTTGGTAGACTTCACATACCTTCGAAATTCGTATAAGAAGTCTCAGATATGCAGGTTTCCTCATGATGTTTTCCTTCACCGTTAAGCAAGCGATAATTAAATACACACATAACTTTAAAAAAGTCAAGGGTGTATGCCACTTGGGTTTCGAACATACGACTTTCGTCTTGACAGTCCGTACCGCAACCAACTAGGCTATCGCTGCTATTCAAAATACATATATGCATAAAATTGAATTCGCGTAGAAATCGCGTGTAATTAATTATTATTTGTAATGTATTCTGCTAGAGATTATATAAAAATGGTAATAAAATTAAGATAAAACAATATTGTATAAAAAGATAAATAGATTAACGAAAAAATTATAATAAGAAAAATGTTAAAAGTAGAAGGACAAAATGTTTATATTATAAATATGTCATAGATTTAAGAACTGAAAAATAAAAATAAAAGAAAATTAGCTAGGATAGTTTAGGGAGAAGGGAGAACTAGGCGAATAGGAAGACTTAAAATAAACAAATAGTAGGAAGGGAATGGGGGTGTATAAGGACTCTGTCGCTATGGTAGGGAAAGGAGAGTAGGGCATAGTGACCCAGAGCAGTAAAAAAATTTACTTTTTTTATTTTACATTGATCATGTATGTGAATTTTTACTTTACTGCCTGGATAGACAGACGAGCAGACGGGCCACCTGATAGTAAGCAGTCACCGCAGCCCATAGACTTATGCAATGCACAGCAAAGCCGCTGCCTACCGTTAAATCGCTCTACGCTGTGTCGTAAGACTGGTGAGCCCAACATAACCGTTCTTATCCCCCCCTCCGCAATACGGGGTGCTAGAGGTAAATCGCTTTTCCCTGCGAAAATAAAGCGTTTCAGAATTCGGCCGCAATGAGTTTAATTTCATGAGTCACTATTCTTGAATTTAAGTTAAACTAATTCTAACTAACCCGGCGCGATGTGTCGCTGCAGAACGCGGAGGATTTTCGCATTATGCAAAGGATTGGAGTGCATCAACCGCTGCCGTCTACTGATGTGAATTTATTATTTTCACTAAAAGTGGTGCGCTGGAATAAATTTATAATAAACGCTTGGCTATCCTTCCATGAGCTAGTGCATATTTACAAATATGTTTGAGTAACACCATATAGTTCCACTAAACACAAAGGCTCTACACTTGTTTTTGCTCGTAGTTCCAATCGTCTTTTATAGAATAAGTAACAAATGTCCCATGTCTTTGTTTGCGTCAGGGTAAAGTGAAGTTCACGCATATCAAATATAATATAAACATAATCACGAATATATACTTGCTATAAAACACCGACTGCTGTTTTTTTGTTAATGTGGATTCAGTTTACGACTTTTCAAGACAGAATACTATTGAATTTAAAAAAATGATTTTTTATTTCAATAGTATTTTATTAGTTTTGTTTGGATTCATTTTTGAACTCGTATATTGGAAAGGGAAATTTTCCATCTATGTCTAAGTCAACTTTCCACGTTGAATAGATAACAAATGGTACGGTTAAAGACCAACTGCGACTGACCCACTTTGACAGCCTCCGTGGCGCAACGGGAGAGTAGCCGGCTGTGCGAGAGGACATGGGTTTGATTCCCGCACCGAGACAAATATTTGTGTGACAGACAGATATTTGTTTCGGGTCTGGGTGTTGTGGGACCGTACTCCCTCGTAGTTTTTGATACCCACGATACAAGTTTGCCTTGTGTGGGGTCAGATGTGTGTGACTTTTGGGTGTATTTAGAACTACTGAAAAGAAATAGATAACATCATACAAACGTGATATTATATTACGTAATATTAAATAATGTTAAATATGATAAAATTAATTTGAGGTAAATAATACACCAAGAAATACAAGAGATATTCGGTCTCACCCAAACCCAAAACAAATATCTATCTGTCACACAATCACTTGTCTTGGTCCGGGAATCGAACCAACGGACTTTCGTTCCAGTTTTCACAACTGGCTACTCACCCGCTGAGCCACGAAAACTGTCGAGGTAATTAAAGTTTTATACTAATAGATAGATTGTGGTGCGTTTTTACAATAAAATTGATAATTACAGTATGAAAAGACAAGTCATTACTTATCATTTATTTATTATAAATTGCACATAGAGTAGTAAATAACAAGACTATTAGCCAGATAGATCAAATATTGATTTAAATCCATCCCAAAACTAACATAGAGTATTGGCCAAATTAGAAACTGAATCCACAATATAAAGGCCTGTAAATTACTACCAATATAGTGGTAGAGCCATGCTGTAGACATATTTGTCTACAGCATGAATGGGCCGGCTCGACCGGGGTAGTACCACTGTCACACAGAAAACCAACGTAAAGTGACAGTTTACTGTCGCATTTCGTATGTTAAGTGAGATATCCAGAGGCCCAGATTCCCCCTTCCCTTCCCTAATCCCTATTCCTGTCCTTTAAGGCCGACAGCGCATACATGACACTTTCGGTATTGTGGATGTTCATGGGCCGTGGAGATCACTTAACATCAGGTGACCCACTGCCTCGTTTGTCGGTCTATACTATAAAAAAAAACAATATGAATAGCACAGTTTATTGCTCTGATTATAATATAAAAAGGATAACACAAATTAAAAACAAAATCATTTTTCTTTCAGATCTAAATATCCATAATGGCAAAAATCATCTATAATAGCTTTTATTATCTCTTTATAACTATTCGCTGCTCTTTCTTTCTCTTCAGGGCTAGACCAAACTTTTTTGCTCCTTACATGACCTTCTTCTTGTAAACCACTTGAAAGCCATAATGCTGTATTGGCAGTAATTAGACATGCTGGCCAAACTACTTCCAAATCATGGTCAAACATTTGCCTGGAATAAATACTGGCAGAATCCAGACTAGCTTCTCTCAGCATTTGGTCAAATGTTTGGTAGTAAATGTCTAACAGGTGCTTGTAGCTATCTTTCCGAAGGTTTGTGCCAGTACTACTTATGATAAGGTATAAAGTATCAAAGGCTGGTGAACATATTCTTGTGGTTTGATAGTCTATTAAACAGGCTGATGTAGGAATACCATCCTGGAACAAAATAAATACAGTTTTTTTTTCTATAATTTTTAGGGTATTTTGGTCTTTGTAAAAACCATATCAGCCCCATAGGAATCTATTTTTAATTTAATTATAAAAACTCTTAAATAACAAAAAGGCCACATTCAAATGAGGCTCTGAGAGAACACTCTGGAATGCTCCAACATTCATAAGATTTATGTTTAGGGTTCTGATCAGTACCTCACTAATACTTCTGGTCCTGACACATTCCACCAACAAGTGATAGACATCTTCGACTGTACCACAATCTTCACAGTTGGGATTGTTACTTAAGCCCATTAGTACTGATAATTTATCATCATGTAGTTTGTTCTGTACACCTAAAGTGAAATTGGTACATGTATTGTTTTAATCTGTACATATTAAAAACAATAAATAGACTTTAATGCATATTTCACTGTAAAGCAAACTCCAAAAACTACGTAGTATATAAACATTAAGGTTGTATGTAATGTGAATTGTAAAAAATATGTCAAATTCAAGAAATTCTTGAAAAGTCTCTTGACCCAATGCGTGAATATCAACATGATTGAAAAAGCTATTTGAAAATATTGACAGAATAATTTAATTGTTTTTAGACTACCAAAGTCTATAAATATATACATGAAAAGCAGCAATATGGCTTTGTTTGACTCAATAAAATTTTTATAAGAATAATTGCAAATAATGCGAATGCCAAGGTGGTGCAGTTGTAATTGCACATATGTTACAACTGCTGTGCTGAGGTCTCGGGTTCCCCGGGTAAGGTAGTGATATTGGGTTTTTCTATTTTTTCCTGGTATGTTAGGCCTGCTTCCTATCACATTATGAGACCATAATAAATTGGGAGAAAAGTGGGTGTACTGGTTACACCGCTGCCTACCCCTTTCGGGGATTACAGGCTTGAGGGTATATGTATTTAAGTACAAGCTAGCACTTATAGGAAAAGATATATATGCAGATATATATATATTACTTCTCACCTCATACTGAAATAGTATGTTTTCTTTCCATATGTCTCCGTGGCAGATACAAGTGCTCTTTGCTTTGTTCACAGCTGCTTCAAAACATTTGCTACAGTTTTCTCTCAAACTTTCTAGTAGAGGTACATATTCCGAATTTTCAAACTTCTTTAAGGCCTTACATAATCTGTCAATCATAACATCCACATACCTTTTATTTGTCTCTTTTGTCAATGGTAAACATTCTTTTGATATCATTTCATACAGTTTTAGGTCTATACTTTTGAGTATGTATGATAATGCATGCAACTTTGCCAGAGATTTTAAAGCTATACTAATATGTTCTAAATTCAAAAACATTTCATTTATAAATGGTCTATAGTTTTCTTCACACATATTTTGCATAGCAATGACTTCTTTACAATATTCTTTGCAAATATAGTAACACTGAGGTATTATATATGGCGTGCTAATCGATAAAGTATGTTGAATTTCTTCATACTTTTTAAAGATCACTGAGTAAACATAAATTTCTCTGGCAAACATACGAGTTACTGCGTCGCTAACACGATAGCGTGCATCCATAGGCGCCAGTTTTAAGACTAATTTCAAATTAACAAGTTTTCCATTTTCTTCTCCGGTTAAAACAACGGGGATAATAACGCCAAAGTAGTTCTGAGCTATGCTTTCAAACTTTTGCTGCGAAGACCGCCAATTTTTCAGGTTACGTTCCAATGCAATCTTTTCGATGATATTGAAGACAATCTCTTCAGAAATTGTATTCATATTAGGATAGTTTCAAAAATTAAGCAAAAAAAAATTTATATTATAACATATTTTTATAATATCATAATACTGAAATCCAAGAATAAACTGAATAAATCAGAATATATCAATAAAACAATTTTTTTTTTCCGTTTCCTTGTAATGGGAAGGCAAAGGGTTCCAGCCCATACAGCCTCGTCAAACGTGTATAAAGATATGTTGTCTTTTTCCCAGTGAAGCCTAAGCCAAGTCTTCGATTTTATCTTTCAATATAGGTTTTTTTTTTCAATAAGGCCTAAGCCAAGTCTTATTTATTTTTACAATATATGTTTTTATTTTTTCCTAAGGCCTAAGCCAAGTCTTCGTTATATTTCGTTTATCCAATTTTTATTTAATTCTCCGGCCGAAGCCACGTCACTTCCTTATATATCCGTTATCTCACTTCAATCAAGCCATTTATTTATTCCTTTATCAAAAGAATTTATCATGAATTCTCCGGCCGAAGCCACGTCTCTTATTCCCGCCATTCTCCATTCCTTTCCCATAGGTTTCTTATGTTGTTCAAATAATGTCTTCAGTATAAAATCATCACTCTTCAATAACTAGGCTTTAATTAAGCCATTTATTTATTCATTGTCGTCACATTTCACTGATTTTACACTCGGTTCACATTTACAAACGACGGAGAGCGCGGGAACGTCTTTTCTCACTTAGACGTTCCCGCGCTCCCCCAATAAAACAATATGCTTTGAGTCAATAGGCTATTTGACAACATTGATAATACACTGCAAATTGTGGTCATCCTGTTAGACAATAGCTTAAAAAACCATATTTCACTTAATTTTAAACAAAATAATGTATATTTTTTGCAAATTAAACGAAATAAAATACAACATTTATTTAAAATTTTATCTGTGATGTGAACGCTCTGTGATTGGTTGCAACTCTGGTGACGTCACACGCAAGTAAACATAGTAGGGATGTGACATTGAGTGAAAAAAAATCGATTTTTCTCACTTGAATTATAATCGATTTTAGAAAAAACGATATTTTTTCTTAAAATTATGTTTTTCTCTGTAATAAATTAATATTAACAACTTATTAGGAGTCTTTAGTTTGGCATTGAAGTCACCCATTTCACCGCTGTAGGAAGCCTTGGTACGAGACATAGCTTTCCCTATATCTTCGTACGTTGGGGCGTACACTTGTATAACCTTCAGAGTATATTTTTAAGATAAGGTACTCCACTCGAGCTGATACGCTGCCAACTTCCACAGCGTTGCTTTTTAGTGACTTGTGGATAATAAATCCGACGCCACCTTGGGATGGTCGGTGTCCTTCTCGGAAGTAGAGTAAGTGACCAGAATCTAGGGCCATCTTCTCCTCCCCCTGTCTTCGGATATCGGATAGCCCTACGATATGCCAGTTAATGTGACTTAGCTCTTCTTCCAACTCAGCGATGTGCTCGTCCAACCGCAGAGAGCGTCCGTTGTATGTCGCCAAAAATAGCTTTTTGTGGTACCCTACCGTAGCCCTGGGATTGTAATGGGTGCCTTCAATGCCAATGTACAATAGTACAAGGACACAGCGAATCGAGAGTAGGATCATTCGGCTATGGGTGCAGGAATCACAGGGGGCAAATGCTAGTCAACTTTTTCGAGACCCGAGGGCTCTTTTTGATGAATTCATTTTTCCAGAGGAAGTGGACTTGGCGAAGCCCCAATAATGTCACCAGGAATGAGATCGACTTCATTATGACTGACAAGCGTCAAATATTCAGAGATGTCTCTGTAATCAGTAGGTTTAACACCGGTAGTGATCACCGACTGGTAAGAGGCACTCTGAATATAAAAGTAAAATTTTTTAATTGGTAAATTATTTTGTAGCATTACGATTACGATTGTCTTTACACGCTTTATACTAGCTACAATTGTATCCAAGTAGACTAAGTATATATGTAACGGAATCCTTCAACGTAATGTTCACCAACTTCAAGACATCCGATTTACTTGAATATTTACACACGTATCAAGAACCTATGATCACCAGGTTCTCCAAGATATTAAAAATATTAGGTATTTTTTATGTGGTCTTAATTTGTAATCGAATATTTTATTATATATATATTAGTAGGTACGTTTGATGCTGTTTCGAGACTAAAAGCATAAAATAAATTATATTTAAAAATAGCACGCTTAATTAGCTAGCCGAACTAAAAAGTTGAAAATAATATTAATTTCATTGCGAAAAATTATAACTTAAAAATAAACAAAAAAATATAACGTTTTAAGGTTAAGGTTTTCAAATATGATTCCAAGATCTTTGAATCTAATAAGTTCATTGGCACACTGTTTAACGAAGAAAGGATGTATGCCAGACCCTTAGAAGAGTTAAGATTTTTAATAAAAAAAGAAAATGGTGTCGTGGGGCACCAGGTAGGAACGAAGTTCCTTCGGTTAATGTAGAATCGACACAAATTGCAAAAAAAAAATCGTGCTCAATTTGGACATCACTACTTGCCACTCTAACTGGACGTCACTACTTGCCACTCTAACTGGACGTCACTACTTGCCACTCTAACTGGACGTCACTACTTGCTACTCTAACTGGATATCATTACTTGCTACTCTAACTGGACGTCACTATTGTCGCGCAGCAAAATCCCAGGAACTAATTGTGTATGCGATTGTCTCATTTAACGCTTTTATTCCACGCACTTTTTTCCACGCTTTTTACTATCACATATTTTTCAGTTCGGTTGCGCCGCAAAATCCCTATCTCTCCAAGCCTGCCGTAAGGAACTTCGTTCCAAAAATATCAATGTATCGAAATATCGATATTTTGTTTCGATATATCAAACTCCGATATTGATATACTTATTTAAAAATACCGATATATCGAAAATCCGATATTTTTAAAAATATCAACATCCCTAGTTATTAGCTTGTTGACTTGCATGTGACGTCACACCAGCGCCATTACAGAAATAGCGTTTTTGCCGCGGTTTTGGAGATTTAAACTTTAACATTGATTTTTATTAAAAATACTGTATATTTTCCTGAAATATCAATGTAGTGTGCTTATTATGTAATAAAGAATAGTTTAAAAATCATTTTCGAAAATTAGTCAAATAGCCAACTGTCATTCTCTTTTTCATACAAAACAAAAGGCAACTCGTCTATTGTTTGTTGATAAAAAAAAACGATAAAAATTGAGTTCGTTTCATATACTATTATTTTCATTCAGTTAAGATCTCAAACAAATATTTGCTACAATAATTAACAACAATCATTGTGGATCACAAAGTTGATAATTATTATTATGATGATATTAATAAAATTTATATGGTTCGCATCACTAGGAGTGGGGTTTGAATCAAGGAACCGTTTTTTGAAACTGTTTTTCTACTGTCAACAAGTCAACCGCTTTCTCTTTACTAGTACAACTAGTTGAATTTATCAACCTGTTTCATTCAACGTCGTTGAATCAACGACAGACGCGAACAAAACGGGCGCACCGATAAACTAATTGAATTTATCAACCTACTGCATTCAACGTCGTTGAATCATCAACAGACGCTAACAAAACGGGAAATAAACGTATAGATCTGTGGACGTTTCTGCAAACCAGTTAAAAACGTCAACTGGTTTTTCAACTAGACCGTTTATAGAAAACGGTTTCATTTCGTTAACGCAAAAACCGTCAACGACTCACCTCTACGCATCACTAATACATTATTCATTGAAAAAAATAAACAATAGGTTTATCAACATTACTTTATTTATTAGAGTTTTGGGGCCATGGGGACACAGTAAGCCAAAATAAATTAAAGAAATATATTAAAATTAATAGTATTATTAAGAAAATAAAAAAATCAATTAGATATAAAAAATGTGCACAAAGTGTTAAAAAATTAATAAATGAACGTAGAGATTTATTATCAAGTTTGCATGAGTACAGTAACCAAATAAGTAAAAATAGACAACATTATGAGCATGCAACTCATTGCCTGGAACTTGAGATCTTAGACCTGCAATCCACTATTACCTCTATAGCTAAAAACTGAGCAATGAAAATATGGAGCGGTTTGAATCACTCACTAACAACTATGAGTGTAAGTGTTATCAAACTGTAACACCTGTCAAACTGCAGTGTAGGTCTGAACAGCAGTGCACTGTTAATTTAACAAGTTCAGTTGTTAGTAATGTCATAGTACAGGAGTCTAGTTATAATGCATCGAAAAGAAACACTCACAAACATTACATTATTACAGACAAACTAGGATTAGGCCTAGGTACCTTGTTGAATCAGTATACACAGCAATCTCTTTTAAATATATGTTCACCCGGAGCTAGTATTGATTATATTAATCAAAAAGTTAATTTAATTTGCCAAAATAATAAATCGGACATAACTATGTTGATATTACTCGGAGACAGCCTGTCTATAAATAAAAATGACATCTTAAATATGGTTAATACAATGACCAAATTTAATTCTATAACAAAAAATAAATTTATTCTATGTGCCTTTCCATACTCGAATATTTTGACTAAAGAACAAAACAGGCACATATATGACATGAACATGTTAATGTACAACATTTCTTGTTATAATCAGGCTATTTCCTATTTTCACACAAATGTTTTTATTAAGAACTTTAAATTAACAAAAGATACTATGTATCTGCCTTATGTATATAAGAAAGATCTTGCTAAAACATTAGCATTTTATTTATTAAGTATTGACACAGATAACAGTAGTTTATCTAAGTATTCTTCAAACATTAGCTTGACTAATGATGATTGTTTACATAGTGACATAGGTACTTGTAGTACTGTTTCTAATTCAAATGTTAGTATACCTACTAACAATAATCTTTACACACCTAATAGTTTAAACTAAAGGGTGCGACAAGGGGCAGGCTGAATTGTTTGAATGTAGTTCATCAAAATATACAAGGTCTGCCCGGCAAAGATTTAGAAATAAGTTTATTTTTGGAAAAATATAATGTTCATGTTTTCTGTGTAACTGAACATTGGCTTAAAAATTATGAACTGACATATCTTAATAATGAAAAATTTGTAGTACAAAGTGCGTTTGTAAGAGATACTGCTATCCGTGGTGGTTCTTTGATTATTGTCTCTACCACTCTGAAATCAAGACCTAGACAAGAAATAGTAAATCTCTCTATCGAGCGCACTGTTGAGTTGTCTTGTGTCGAGCTTGAGCGATATATTGTAATTTGCGTTTACCAGCCCCCACTTAGTGATTTGAATTTATTTGAATCAGTTATAGAAGATGTACTTACTAAAATTTGTGTTACTAAAAAGAATATAATTGTTTGTGGTGATTTTAACATTAATATCCTAGAGGGAAACTCAGCTAGTAGTAGATTGCTGAATTTATTTAAATCATTTGACTTAAATCATATATTTAACGAACCAACTAGGATAACATCACTTTCATCAACTTGCCTTGATAATATATTCTCCAACTGTGATTCAACTAGCCACATGATTCTCAGTAATTTAACTTCTGATCATTGTGGGCAATTTGCAGCTTTTAAAAATAGTGAAGAAATACAGTATGCGAAAATAACTTGCAGGCCTATTACAGACATGGGAATCAACATTTTTAGGAACAGTATTGTTAGCAGACTAAATCCCTCATTGTTAAAAGCCAAAGATCCTAATAAAAATTATAAGAGTGTATTTAATTTAATTAAAAATGAATTTCATAATACATTTAAAAAGAAAAAATTAAATGTTATAGGTACTTCCAAGTTTAATGAATGGGCGACTCCAGGAATTTATAAAAGTCGAGCTACTCTGTATGAGTTGTATGGAATGAAAAAATATAAATTTGATAGCGAATTCCTACAATACGTTAGAGACTACTCTAAGATATTTAAAAAAGCATGTAATCAAGCAAAAGCACATTTTATAAGCAGGAAAATTAAAAACTCGTGTAACAAAATTAAGTCGACATGGGATATCATAAATAAAGAAACTGGGAATTTACGAACACGCGATAACCAGTTTGAGTTAAATATAAATAATAAAATTGTATGTGAACAAGTGGAAGTTGCTCAGGCATTTAATGATTTTTTCGCGAACATACCTGTAGCTACTACTTGCTCCTTAAATTCTTCACCTAGTCGTGCTGTATCTTTGCTGCGTGAGAGCGTGTCGCAGTGTAAATTATTATTTAAATTCGAGCGCATAGCTCCCGCTGAAGTAATCAGTATTGTAAAAACATTAAATCCAAAAAATACGGGTGATTTGTGGGACATTACTGTAAATTTTCTAAAAAAGATAATAGATCTAGTAGCTCCCTACCTTACGGTAATTTTTAATAAGTGTATAGATACTGGTATCTTTCCAGATCTGATGAAATATAGTAAAATTATACCTTTATATAAATCAGGTTCGAAAAAAGACCCCGGTAATTTCCGGCCCATCTCAATACTACCGACCTTTAGTAAGATTTTTGAGAAACTTATACTGAAGCAGTTGATTAACCATTTCAAGGCTAACAACCTCTTGCACGCTAATCAGTTTGGTTTCTCAAAGGGTCGTTCGACTGCAGACGCGGGAGTTGCACTCATTCAACACATATTTGATGCGTGGGAGAGGTCGCAGAACGCCATTGGAGTTTTTTGTGATCTTTCGAAGACATTTGATTGTGTGCACCATGACACGCTCTTACGGAAACTTCGTCATTACGGCATACACAACATTGCTCTTGACGTTGTTTCTTCGTACCTGCACCAAAGAGTTCAGTGCGTAGATCTGAATGGAGTGAAGTCCGAGGATCTTCCTGTACGACTGGGAGTGCCACAAGGTTCTATACTGGGTCCGTTCTTGTTTCTAGTGTATATTAATGATTTACCTTTTTATTTAAAAAACATGTGCAATACAGTGCTATTCGCTGATGACACTTCACTCGTTTTCAGAGTGGATAGGAATAGAGATAATTTTGACGAAATTAATAGTACACTTTCACAAGTAACTCAGTGGTTTACGGCAAACAATCTTGTACTTAATGCCAAGAAAACTAAATGTGTAAAATTTGTAATGCCAAATGTCACAAATCTAGGACCTAATATAGTTATGAACAATGAGGTTTTAGAAACTGTTGATTCTACCGTGTTCCTAGGCATCACATTGGATAAGAAACTCCAGTGGGGCACGCATATTTCGTGCTTAGCTGGGAAACTTAGCTCTGCAGTGTATGCCAGTAGGAAAGTTAGACAATTGACTGATGTAGAAACTGCTCGTCTTGTTTACTTTAGTTACTTTCACAGTCTTATGTCTTATGGTATTTTGTTGTGGGGTAAGGCTGCTGATATTGAGAGCATTTTTATATTACAAAAACGAGCAGTTCGTTCAATTTATCAGTTCAGTACAAGAGTCTCCTTAAGAGATATCTTTAAAGATATAGGTATTTTAACTGTTGCGTCCCAATATATTTATGCAAATGTTATATACATAAAGAAAAATATCAGTTTGTTTAAAAAGAAAAGTGATATACATACTCTAAATACTAGATACAAGCATAAACTGTGTATGCCGTATTTTCGCTTGCAAAAAGTACATGCTTCTTTTGTGGGGCTTAGTATTCGTTTCTATAATAATATTCCTGAGCCCGTGCAAATATTGCCCATCGACCAATTCAAAGTCGAACTAAAAAACTTTTTAGTGAAAAGGGCTTATTACAATATAACGGAATATTTAAATGATAAACAACCATGGCCGCTCAGCTAAACACAGCAACACACTGATAGGTACTTATTTTATATAATGTATTTCGGTTTGATGTATATTGTTTTCACAGGACGCCGGAGTCGTAATAGTCTTGGCTTCTTGTTTTTTTAAAGCTATTTTCTTGTGAATTTGTATCTCTATCATTCTTTGACGCGATTAAGGTATGTCATGCTCGCTTAAGGGTCTGTGCTTGCGGCGGCGTTATGTGCCGGGTCGGTCACTTCCCTGTGTCATGGTTGAGGAGGCCGATGGCTGGCACATGCGTCATACTCGTGAACGGGTGCTGCTTGTGTGGACTGGTCTACCTGGATTGCTCATTGATTGTTAGTTAGAGAAAATAAATAACAGGTTGTATAGCCTCATTTACGACTCTGCCTTGTATTAACATGTACCGTACCGTTTTTTTTGTTTCATGTGAATGTGACTTGTTTAAGGATGTATGTTTTTTATAATGTAAATTATTTTCTAATGTAAATTGTAATGACAAGTTACAAAAGACCTACGGCTGAGTTTCTTGGTGCTTCTTCTCAGACCAGTGGGCATTTCCGAAGCACCAGTAGACCTTAACATTATTATGACATGTAAAAAGTGCCCATAGTGGCCTAATTTACAAAATAAATGATTTGATTTGATTTGATTTGATTTGAGTGTCAGAGTACTTAGAGGGTCTAGACCCTTGACCGCTTCTTCACCTTCTTGCCCATGGCGTAGTGTGAAGAAGCAGGCCGGCATGATTGTGTTGCGTAGCGGGGGATGGATCGTCTCTCGCTACTCGATACTCTAATAGGCTATTTGACAACATTGAAAATACACTGCAAATTGTGGTCATCCTGTTAGACAATGGCTTAAAAATACATATTTCACTTAATTTTAAACAAAATAATGTATATTTTTTGCCAATTAAACGAAATACTTAAAAAGTGTGCAGTGGAGTTGTCTCATGTACTGACACGCCTATACCGATCGTCCTACCTCTCAGGTATTGTGCCTGAATCTTGGAGGGAGGCTAATGTGCAGCCGATCCCCAAAAAGGTTGATAGGTCAGCCCTAACAATTATCGCCCAATCGCCATAACCTCAATGATGTGTAAAGTCATGGAGCGACTGATAAACAGCCAATTAGTTCGCTACCTAGAGGATCACTCGTTGATCAATGACCGCCAATACGGTTTCCGTCATAACCGATCAACGGGTGATCTTCTAGCGTTCGTATTACATCACTGGGGGGAAGCGATTGACAAGCATGGCGAGGCTCTGGCTGTGAGTCTCGACATAGCCAAGGCATTTGATAGGGTCTGGCATCGTGGCCTTCTCTCCAAGCTCCCGGCATACGGTCTGCCCGACAACCTGTGCAAGTGGATTTCCGGCTTTCTGCATGAGCGTAGAATGCCTGTCCTCGATGATGGACACGCTTCGCAGCTCATTTCAGTAAATGCCGGAGTACCACAAGGTTCTGTGATTTCACCCACCTTGTTTCTTCTGCATATCAATGATATGTTGTCGCTTGGCAACATTCATTGCTATGCAGACGACAGCACGGTTCATGGGCGTTATAGCAGCAAGCCTCCTGGTTGCTGGGCGGATACTGAGAGGAGACGAGAGGATCTTGTCGTTGAGCTCAACCAGACCTTGGATCTCATCTCATCATGGGGTACCAGGAATCGGGTTGAGTTTAATGCCAAGAAAACCCAGGTGTGCGTGTTCTCGTGCAAGAAGTCTCCGTTTTCTCCAATCCCCGTTCTTCAGGGTGTTCCACTCGCAATGCGGAATGACCTTAGTGTCCTAGGTATGGATATCCGCTGCGATCTTAATCCAAGGAGTCACATCGAGGGCGTAATATCCGCCACTTCACGCAGGGTCAGAATCCTGAACAGGGTGCGGCGGTTTTTCACGCCTGGTCAGCTCTACCGCTTATATAAAGCGCAGGTGCGGCCGGGAATGGAATACTGCTCGCACCTCTGGGACGGTTCCGCAAGGTACCTTCTCGGTGCCTTGGATGGGTTGCAGCGGCGGGCCATCCGCATTGTGAATGATGCAGACGTGAGTAACAGCCTGGAGCCGCTACAGCTGCGTAGGGATATTTCCTCGCTTAGCGTGTTCTACCGTCTGTATCATGGCGAATGCTCTGAAGAATTGTTTGATCTTATCCCATCCTCTCCCTTCCATACCAGAACCACGCGTACTGGCTTGCGGAGCCACAGCTTCGTGGTGTCTACTACCCCGGCCCGAATCACGAGGTTCGCAAACTCGTATTTTTGCCGCACCATCAAGCTGTGGAACAGTTTGCCAGCTACCGTGTTCCCTCCTTCCTATGATCCTGGGTCCTTTAGGCGTAATGTGAAGAAGCTAAACAGCAGGCCGGCATGATTGTGTTGAGTAGCGGGGGATAGACTGTCTCTCGCTACTTGATACTCTATCTGGACGGCACTGCGCTTACCATCAGGTGCAGTGTGGTCACTTTGCCGCGCCAGAATAAAAAAAAAGTACATTTTTTTTTATTTTATATGAGATGTGAACACTCTGTCATTGATTGCAACTCTGGTGACGTGACGTGATTTTATTTCGCGTTTTATGTTTTATGGGTGATAAATTCTATTGTTGATCTATTTTGGAAGCAGTTTTATGATAATTGTTGATAAAACAATTATCATAAAACTTAGCTTTGCTTATCATTATTAGCTTGTTTACTTGCATATGACGTCACACGTGTCATATGATCAGCGCCATTACAGAAATAGCGTTTTTGCCGCGGTTTTGGAGATTTAAACTTTGACATTGATTTTTATTAAAAATACAGTAGATTTCCCGAAAATATCAATATCGTGTGCTTATTATGTAATAAATAATAGTTTTAAATCATTTTCGAAAATTAGTCAAATAGCCTATTGGACTTTGCCGTGCCAGGATAAAAAAAACGTCAATGCTATTGACTTATTCTACCAATGGTATTATTATAAAATCGTTTTTTCGATTGTCTATTTTTCTTTGAAAGGTAAGTTTTGCTACTATCTATTGATTTAGGTTCCTTTAATATAGTACCAAGTACATACAGTTCAGAGAAAAACATGTAGCTAACCTACACCATTGTATTTACAAAAAAATTAAGACAATTTTTTTGCAGAGTTGTTTAAACCTTTTATTAAAATACTATCGTGGCTATTAATTTAAGAAACTAGAGTTTGCTCTATACTCACGTAGACAATATAAACTTTGCCATCCTCTTACTTTTATTTCTTTATTTCTTCTTTCAGAAGATGAAAGGTCATTCTAAAATACAGTATACAGTAGTGTTCGCGTTTTAGTGTTTTCACTTTAGAAATTTCGTCACCATATTAAATTTAGTGACAAAGCAAGACTTTCATGATGAACCGGTCGCTGCAAAGTTAGCAAGATGTCACAGTATACATTTTGGACTAGCGGACATAAATAAAATGAATTACTACAGCACCCCTTCATTTCTGGTGCTCTGGGCGGTCCTACAACTGAGCCCATTACTAACGTCGGCCCTGCACCCAACATTCATAACTTCATAGACGTGACATCACAATATGATACTGTGTGGCGAATTTTAGGCGTTACGGAAGATTTATGGCCCCAAAACTCTAATAAATAAAGTAATGTTGATAAACCTATTGTTTATTTTTTTCAATGAATAATGTATTAGTGATGCGTAGAGGTGAGTCGTTGACGGTTTTTGCGTTAACGAAATGAAACCGTTTTCTATAAACGGTCTAGTTGAAAAACCAGTTGACGTTTTTAACTGGTTTGCAGAAACGTCCACAGATCTATACGTTTATTTCCCGTTTTGTTAGCGTCTGTTGATGATTCAACGACGTTGAATGCAGTAGGTTGATAAATTCAACTAGTTGTACTAGTAAAGAGAAAACGGTTGACTTGTTGACAGTAGAAAAACAGTTTAAAAAAACGGTTCGTTGATTCAACGCCTACTCCTAGTGATGCGAACCATATACATTTTATTAATATCATCATAATAATAATTATTTCGTTTAATTGGCAAAAAATATACATTATTTTGTTTAAAATTAAGTGAAATATGGTTTTTTAAGCTATTGTCTAACAGGATGACCACAATTTGCAGTGTATTTTCAATGTTGTCAAATAGCCTATTAGAGTATCGAGTAGCGAGAGACGATCCATCCCCCGCTACTCAACACAATCATGCCGGCCTGCTTCTTCACACTACGCCATGGGCAAGAAGGTGAAGAAGCGGTCAAGGGTCTAGACCCTCTAAGTACTCTGACACTAGTGTCAGAGTACTTAGAAGGCCGCGTAACGGCCAAACAACGTACCCCAACTCAAGACCCCCGACAAAAACCGGATGTACACTGGCTGATCCCGGAACGCGACACACTTGTGTGTGCCACTATGGCGGGTTTTTCACCCTGTGTACGGTGGTCGCTATCCGGGCGGATATGAATATCCTACCACTTATATTCTATACATATAGATCTGGTAAATAAATAAGTTTTTCCCATAAAGAATGACACAACGACTCATCTTATTATATTTTGCGAATTACGTGAGAATAACAAGATTTAGCCAGGACAAGCAAGGCGTCCCCAGAGGACGGCTAACAAGTTCACGAGTAACCGACGCTGGCGACACGTAATTACATAAAAATAATAACATCACCGCGTTTACTACAAATGGCCACGTGTTATAACAAACTTTATGTGCGACTTATGTGTCATGGCTTTCGTCGCAAGTAATTGACGATTTTGATATTAGATGGAATTTTATCTTTCAGGTTATTTATTTGATCAGTAATATATAGTAATAAGAATTTCTACTTACTATTCGGAATGACGTGCTCTGATTTAGTATTTTGAAGTTCAGGTTAAAGATGATTTATTTTCTCAAAAAGAAAGGACAATGGCAGGTTCCCATACATGAAATTAGTTGACATAAATATGTAGCGTTTAGAAGTGAAAAAAATATTAAAAAATTCAGCAGCAATTCCTAAACAATAATGTATTAGGGATTTCTGATGAAAAAGTCTAATACTATAGATATTTCAATTTAAAGATTTTGAGGTTATGATCTATTTGACATTTCTGAATAAAATATTTTTATCTATGAAGCTGATAAAAATGTTATTTGCCTATTTTCCAAAGTGCATTATAATTTCACCTGAGGCAGGGTCGTGAATTAAACATGTACCTACTGAACTTGACTTATAACTATTGTGGAGAAGGATGATCCGCCACACCGTAGGTACTTACACACAAGTGTTTACATTCGTGTTTACGTTTACATGTTCAGATATGAACACATAATACTTAATTATAGGAATAATTTGTTTATTTTTGATAAATCCTTTAAACTTATAAACTGCTGAACCGTTTTTAATATTTCACCATTAGATTTATACCAAAAGTAACATAAGCCACATATAATTTATTTCAATACAAGCTAAGTTGGAATGGAAGACACAGAGTTTGTCAATAGTTGTGCAGAAAATATCTTCAGACCCTAAATCTGGACTTAGAAATTAAATTAGAAAATAAAACGGGTTCTAAATAAAAATAAAACACTGGTTTTTTAATGTTATTCATCTTCATAATTATCCTATCTTATATAGGTATCTAAAAATGCTGCAGGGGCAGATATGTCTTGATGTCTGGTCCGTCCCAAATACCAGATTACTATCATGGTATGAGCGCAGCAGCCCACTGTACGACGCACAACCAAGCAACTACAATAGTATTCTATAATGCCTGCTCGACCAGCCTGGTCGGACCAGTAATTAAACATAATACTGTATATTTGAAACATGGTGTGATTTTATTTTATCTCTTATAAATAAGGTATCTGAACTGCCTCTTAAATTAAATTAAGATGAACTAATTGTTTCTTTGCACACTTCAATTATAGAACTACCGTGGAAACGTACATGTTCACCATAATAGGAACGTGTTTGTCGAATTTGGTACGTTCTCACGGCAAATATAGCATATTATATCGGTCTGCTATGCTTTGGAAATTATCAGATCTCCAGATCACATTTGTCCACCATCCACAGTCATGTTTGCTAGATTATTTTCTAAGTGAAATCTTTTAAGTATTCGTGTATTTAAATCAATTTAAATTATGTCACAATATGTCAGTATGAAATGACGGAAGTAGTGTTTTTTTTTCCTAAATAAGATAAGCTATGGTCGTAACTATACAGCCAAATAACAGACGATCCAGTCATTCACTAAGTTGGTAAAAAGTAAAGCAGATTTATTTTTGTTATTTGTAATTGTAGGGACACACACACTTGCATTGATTTTATAGTTTTTTTAACGGCTTATAGAATTCTTATGAAAAAGTTTTTTTTGGCCTAAAAGACCTTAAGCCATTCATTAAAAAAATCTTGCGGCCATAACACGGTACAAAAAAATCAATTGAGGTTTTTAATAAATTATACAACTTATCTATACTTACACAGCTATTGTTAGTATGCTGAAAAATCATACAAAATAATAATATTTAGATTACAAAGTATGAAATTCCTAAACGCGATTTTTTTTTGTAACTACGATTTCGCCATTGTCCTTTACATTTCACTTAGATGAGAAATCAATTAATACGGTAAAAAATATAAGTGCTTCGACAAATAAAACAAACATAAGACGAAGATTATGATTTGTCTCTAACTTACAAATTTAACAAACTATTTATAAAGTAGTGATTTAATCTATGATTACCCGCAAAATCAAACTCTAAACGAGCGACGTTTGATGTTCACTTCAAGTTCTGGATAGTAGGTACTGCTAAAATATACACTCACGCCTGTAATCCTCGAAAGGATAAGCAGAGGTGTAACCAGTACACCCAGTTTGTGATAGGGGGCGAGCCTATCGCCATACCGGGCACAGATTCCAGACTCCGGTATAATACTGAGAATTTCTAGATAGAAAAACACTTTACCCGACCCGGGTATCGAACCCGAGACCTCAGCACAGCAGCCAAACGCATGCGCAATTACAACTGCGCCACCGAGGCAGTTACTGCCTATTCCTTATTAAGTACCACTACTATATTTAGAAGTATTTGATTCCCCGAACATAAATAATTTTTACTCTCGTCTTCCTAACGAAAAACATAATTTGAATATCGTGCATGTTAATATAAGATCGATAATTAAAAACTTTAGTTTAGTATTACAGCTCATAAATTATTCTAGATTGGAAATAGATATTATCATTTTAACCGAAGTGGGTATATCTGAGAGTAGTAATCTTAAACAACTATTCAACATAAAAGGCTATGAAATGGTCTGTGCACTGCGCGAACAGCGAAGAGGGGGTGGTATTGTGATGTACGTTAAAAGTATTCACAAGTTTCAAAATTTAAACAATACTTCTTTAAAACACTGCGAATCCATAATAGGAACATTAACAACATCACATTACTATTCCGCAAAAATTTGCGCACTGTATAGACCTCCTAAAGAAAGTAGGCACTTATTTATCACAGAATTAAAACAACTGCTGTGCAAAAACATCTTCAAACACTCGGACTTATACTTACTTGGGGATATTAATATAGATTTAAAATCTCATACCAACATTCGTGACTATTACACAAGCTGTATGGCGGAGTGTGGTCTAACGAGCGCGATATCTGACCATACTAGGATTGAAATAAAAAATAACATCATCACACATAGTTGCATTGATCATATTTTCGCAAGATCGCGCACTTTAGACCTCTACTCGGCGGTGCTCGGAACTGTTCTGGCTGATCACCGCATGACTGTGCTGTCGTGCGTAGGCATTAGTAGCAGAAACAACATACAGGATGGGGCAAAATATAAAAATGTAATTAATAATGTTAAATTGAAGGAAGTACTAAATAATGTAAATTGGGAAGAAGCAGATAAAATGGATTGTCCTAATGAGATTTATAATTTTATAAGAAGTAAATTTGACTTATGTTATGAATTATCTAAGTGTAGGATAAAAGTGAACGCCGCAAGCAAGCGAAATAAGGAAATATGGATAAATAAAAAAATTAATGATATGTGCCATAAAAGAGACAAGCTATTTTTACAATGGAAACAAGACAGCAATAATAAACTTCTTAGATTAGAATTTAACAGACAAAGAAATAAAACATTAAAAATGATAGAAAGATCCAGAAACAAATATTACCATGACTTAATTAATGATAACCGTTGTAATGCAAAGAAAATGTGGGATATATTAAATTCCTTAACTGGTAAAGTCTGTAGGTCTGTTGATGAAGCTATATTAAAAGCATTTACGAAAAATAATATAACAACAAAATGTATAGCAAATAATTTTAGTAGGGAATTTACTGAGAATATAAAAAAAATCGTACCTAAATGCAAAAATAAACTTATTTTGGAATCTGAATATGTTTTTCCAGAGAATAGATCTATATTGATTAAAAAAGCTAATAATAAAAATACAGTGTAAACTCCATGTAACGTCACTCTATTTAACGACAAACTCTCTTAAGCGTCGAAATCAATTGGCTTTGGTTGGTTTAGCTTGTTTTTCATACAATGTTTCACTCTATATAGCATTACACCCACTCTCAATAACGACAACAATTAAGTTGCTAAAATTAGTAAAAACTGCGCAGCTGTGTACGATCTATTGTCGCTTTATTATCCTAGCCCGCAATAAACTCGACTGTCGGCATCATGCATACCGAACTTTCTAAGAAATTCATTCTTTTGTTTACAAATTGGGATTGCTTGCACGTGTAGACTGTTATTGACCATGATTCATAACTAGGAGTCATGGATTATCTATACCTTATCATATTCTTAGTTGCTCACAAACTTGCAAACTGTAAACATGGCTACTAAAAGAAAATCACTGTGTATTGACGAAAAAGTTTTACTGATACGCGCAATAGAAACGGGAGAGAAGATAAGTGATGTTGGCAAACGCTTTGGATTTAGTCGCTCTACCGTGTCCACAATATGGAAAAATAAAGAAAAAATCCTCCACGCTGCGGGCGAGGGAAAATCTTCCAAAAAATTAAAGAAACCTATATACGAAGATTTGGATAAAGCTGTACTATCATGGTTTCATCGACAGCGCCAGAATAATATGCCTATCTCGGGGCCGCTCGTGAAAGCTAAGGCGGAGAATTTTGCTGCTGAACTTGGTTTAACTTCTTTCAAAGCATCAGAAGGATGGCTCGGAAAATTCAAGCAGCGTCATCATATCAACTATGGTAAAATAAGTGGGGAAGCACGAAGTGTTGATACAAATGTGACTCATGATTGGATTAACAGAGTGTGGTCAAAATTCATAGAAAAATACGCCCCAAGTGACATTTTCAATGCTGATGAAGCAGGAATTTTCTATAAGTTGACTCCAGATAAAACTCTGAAATTTAAAGGGGAAAAGTGTGTGGGAGGAAAGCTTTCCAAGGAACGTATTACGGTGCTTGTGGCTGCTAATATGGATGGCACAGAGAAAAAAAAGCTACTAATAATAGGCAAATCGAAAAATCCGCGCTGTTTTAAGAACATCAAAAAATTGCCAGTGACGTATAAAGCTAATAAATCAGCTTGGATGACCAGTCAACTTTTTGAAGAAGAAGTGCGAAAGTGGGATGCAGAATTAAAGGGACGAAAAATTTTACTTCTTGTTGACAACTGCCCTGCCCACCCTTTTATATCAAACCTTCAAAACATAGAGTTGGCATTTCTTCCTCCAAATACGACTAGTGTCTTACAGCCAATGGACCAGAGTGTGATTAAAAGCCTCAAGGGTCACTACAGAAGGAAATTATTGATGGAGCTAGTCGAATCTGAGGGTAAAACTTCTGTTAATATGCTGCATGCAGTAAATTTTTTATCTAAAGCCTGGGAAGAAGTGACACCCACAACTATACAGCACTCTTTTCGACATGCTGGACTTTGTACCAATTCTACGAGTGATGAGGTGGAAACAGAATCTGAGTTTGAAAGCGACGACGACCTTCCATTAACTGAGTGGATTCAACAATTCAACATGGCAGGAAATACGGTAAATCTTCAAACCTACATTGAAGTGGACGACCGCCTGCTTACAACGGCTTCACTCACAGATGAAGAAATTTTGGATTCAGTGAGAAAAACTGAGGATCAAGAACAAGGTGATGAAGAAGATGAGACGGATGAGCCTGAGCTTCCGCCGAGCATTAAAGAAGCTCTGGAAGCAGCAAAATTATTGGAAAAATATTTCCTTTATAACCAAGATGCCTCAGTATTGCTAGATATTAATAAAATAACTAAAAAAATACAACAAAATTACTGGTGCAGCAAAAGACGTCAGACAAAAATAACAGACTATACTCAATAGCGTTCAAATAACATTCTTTTTTATGCACATAACTACTAACAATAGTCAGAAATAAACTTTTTATTTTTCTAATTCTGATGTTTCTTCTCTCCATTTAACGACAACTCTCTATAACGCCATAAAATGCACAGTCCCTTCAGTGTCGCTATATAGAGTTTACACTGTATATGTGAAATTATAAAAAATCTAAATTCAAATAAATCAGCCGGTATAGATGGCATTCGATGCGTAGATGTAAAACTTTTATGTGATAAACTACTTAGCGCCATTGTCAGACTCATAAATACGAGTATAAAAGTGGGGTTATATCCACAAACATTGAAAACTGGCATTGTTAGGCCAATTTACAAGACGGGTTCCCACAGTGAATACCAGAATTATAGACCCATTACAATACTACCAGTTATTGATAAAATAGTTGAAAAGTTTTTATGCCAACAAATACAAGATTATTATACTAATTACAAGGTGCTATCCAGTGCACAATACGGGTTTCAACCAAAAAAATCAACCACAACTTTATTATCCAATTTTACAAACGAAGTTAATAAACATCTTAATGATAAAAAGCATGTTATATTACTATTTATTGACTTCAGTAAGGCCTTTGATACACTCAGACATGATACTCTGGTAACAAAACTAAGTAACACGGGAATCCGGGGCCCTATCCTAAAATGGTGTGAGCATTACCTCAAAAACAGAAAATTACACGTAAAGATTGAGACCGAAATGAGTGACGAAGTTATAATAGAAACAGGTACGGCACAAGGTTCGGTCCTTGGCCCTTTACATTATTTAGCTTATGTCAATGATATGAAAAATGTCATAAAAGACTGTACTGTCTTTCAATATGCAGATGATACGTGTTTAGTAGCCGCAGCAAAAGATATTACAAAAGCGGAGCAGAGTATACAAAATGATTTTACAAATCTGTGCAAATGGTCTCATGATGTAGGGTTGGTGATTAATGCTAGTAAAACCAAAGTTGTACATGTTCGCTCAAATCATTTACTGAACACTGACAAGCAACTTAATATATTTGCCCATAATCACCAATGTTTGCATACAAAGCATACAACAAAAAATACTTGTAACTGTGATTCGGTACAGCAAGTTACTCAGTATAAATATCTAGGTCTAATAGTTGATAACAGATTTAACTGGATTAAACATATTGACCAAATTTGTGACAAATTGAGAGGCATGCTGGCCAAATTTGCCATTATGAAATATAAAATTCCATTTAAAACCCTACTAAATTTATATAATTCCCTTCCGGAAGCATATATTACATATGGTACAACTAGTTATGGCAGGACATTCAAAACTTACCTAGATAAAATATATAACTTACAACTTAGACTTCTAAAATTAATAGTACCCGAGAAAATAAAAAAAAATATATATAATGGTAACGATGTCACGGGGTTATTTAAATACATATTGTAAAATATTACCAATACACTTAAAAGTAAAAATGATGTTACTGTCAGAACAGTTTCCTAATAAAAACTTACAATTAAAGATAACACATAAAAACCGAACTAGAAAAATAGCTCAATCCGAATTGATAATACCTAGACAGAATAATTATTATGGAAAACGTACTCATGGTTTTTTAATACCTACCTTTATGAATGAAATACCAACAGAAATACGACAAGAATTAACAGACAAAAACTTTAAATATAAATTCAAAAAATATTTCCAAGACCGTTTACAGAAATAAAATATACAACGTAAATTTATTCAAAGATAAAATAATATTCATTATTTCGTTTGTAGCATCCTATATAATATAATTTAATTTGCGACAGCGCGGCGTAGCTGTGCGACTCATTGGAACCGGTTATTGGCTGCTTCTCATTTGTAAATTGTGGAACATTATTTGTCTACCCTCAAATGTTTCTACAACCTGCAATTAATATCTGTATAATCGATGAGTAATTAGGTAATATACGCTGATTATGTTACTTTAATTTTACTGTTTACTTTTTAGTTTTTCATAGACTAGCTTGGTGTGTCTCAGTATCCAGACAAACCTAAATAAGGTTTTTGTGATACTATGCTGATGTATATCTTATATGTTTTAAATAAGTAAACAAATAAAAAAAAAATATATATATATATAGGAATGTATGTCTTAAATCATGCGGTGATCTGCTCGTCTTATAATTTACTCATATAAAAATACGAATCAAACGATCCTTATATTTTATTCGCAATGATCTTATCATCTAATCCTAACAGATTTAAAACATATTTATGTGCCAAACACAACGACCAAGGATCAAGACGCCAAACATGATTCTAAAGCGCCCACATTCCATTCCACGCACTACACTCGGCTCTTTATGAGATAAATATTTCGCCAGACTTGTATGTGCGCTGAATTTTTCATTCTTTCAAGTAGCTAAATTTTAAAGTGCCTTACAGTTATAGAAGTTTTAATATCATAGTAGTACTTGTATACCTATTTATACTAGGTCACTTGTATGAAACAGTGTACCATACCATATTTGAATCGAAACAAATTAATATTAGGATATTTCCTATTATAAGAAATACCGAAGGTATAACGGAGGTATTTAGGAGACCAGTTGGGGGTCGTTAATAATGACAACCAAAGTGGAAGTAGTAAATGTTTAATATAAAACAGAGTGTCTTCCGCGCTCCGGCGTTCAGTTCAGAAGACTAGTGGTGTAGCAGTGAGTTGGTAGTGAGAACATTCGTGGTTCCTTCGCGGTACAGTACCTAAGTGTAATCGGTTCAATGGTCGTGTAGTTCAGTTCAGTTGAGTGGAAGACGAGACGATAGCCAGTATATTTGTGGTTCGTTCGCGGGGCAGTAAGTATTTGTAAACGGTTCAATGGCGTTATTCAGCTTAGAGGGGTAATGCTGGTAGATTAATTATAAAGAGAAGCCTTAAGTGAATCCTAACATGCGTGTGTGTTAATATTAAGCACTCCGGCGGTAGTTCATACGTATAATAAAATTAATATCTTGTGGAAGCGCGGGCGCGGGTAGATGCACCGACATTTGTATCAAAGCAATACAGTGTCTTTTTTTGTTTGTTTTTTCTATTTCTGATTTGTGTATAATATGTGTGTGGGTGTTATTTATTTAGTAGTATTAATTTTTTATCATTTCAGGCTCCGTGGCAAAGCAGACGTGTAGCCGGGTGTGAAACGAGAGGCGGCGAGTTCGATGCATTTATTTATTTTATTGATCTAAACCTCAATGTTATACAACATTCTCAACAATTTCGTTACATTACAGCCGTTCCTCACACAAATGATAAAAATTGCGTCGAGTTGGAAGAAATTCCTCTGAACAGTCTGCTGAATCGATCGCTATATAAAAACAACATAATGTATAATAAGGTGTTTCAAAATAAAACGATATGTTTCAAATTTATGTGAAATTCTTGTTATTAACAAAATTCTGACAAAATTTGAGCTCTTAATAATAATTTTAAAAGGCACATTATCAAATATAGAATTTTCCCATTGATTTGAATGTGATGGAGAAAAATAGAATTTTTAAGATTTATTTCGTCTGCATCCTATATTTTTTTTGTTCCTTTTTCAGCATCAAAATTATTTACGACTAGCTGTTGCTCGCGGCTCCACCCGCGTGGAGGTTATTTTCGGGAGCAGAAGTATACAATCCAAGGAGTTGTCTAGCCTATATTAATCAGTGATAATGTAGCATTCAAAAGATGTAAGAATTTTTAAAATCGGTCCAGTACTTTTTGAGCTAATTCGTTACAAACATACATACAAATCTTTCCTCTTTATAATATTAGTATAGAAAAAGCTTGCAGACTCCATCCTGAACATTCAACTACTTATTTTCGTTGAAACGATATTAGATATGTCGGAGAATAATGAATTTAATTATGGATAATTAACTCACCACGATCACTAAGAATCAAACCAAATCAAATTATTTTCACCTCAACTAATTGCACAGTTTAGCGTAACTATTAATATAAAAATAATGTATTACCGGGCAGAACGAATTAAAACCAGAACTAACAGTTACCACCAATACCAATATAAAAATTCCGCTCTTTAGCGGGAAACACAAGCATGATACGTGAACGTCCTTTTTTTTATTGAATTGTAGTCAATGTTACAAAAAATAAATGGTTATACTTGACTAACTTGATTATCAACTATTAATTCTGAAACTTTAATAAAAACTCGACCCGCACAACAATATTGCAGTAACTATTAAATTACTGAATTATTCATTCAATGCAGTTTTTTCATAACACGTTAAAACATAGTTTCTCTCTGACAATCCCACTTCTGATGTCAGAGAGAAACTATGTGTTGTGTCAGATGGCTGAGGTCATGACGTCATCATAGGTCATGACTATGAGGGTTATTCATCCCTCTTTGCTCTACAGATAATCAGGATTCACTTCGTACGATAGTTCAGTAGAAATAACACACGTTAATCACTTTATAGTTTAATAAGCTACTGCCAGTTCGGAATACAATAATCCATGGCAAAAAGAACTGGCAAGAAAAACCATGGTTTACAATTACATTACTTTAATTGTAGGCAACGATCAGTTAAACAGCACTTGGGCATTACGACCTCTAAATTACTAAACCATTCGAGATATTGACTCGTCTAATAATTATTCCTGAATGCCTCGCCAAATGCAGAGGCACTCTTTTATATTGTGATTTTCGTTGTGCCCCACTACGAGTGAGATCATTTAATAAACAACTCGACGGTACCCACAACAGATTTACAAAAGATTAAATTATTTGTAAGGTCAATTCAGTCTCCGTATTCATTATTCTCCGACAGATATGTAACGACTATAAGTAACACATTTTGGGACCGACATTTTACGGAAAGTGGGTGTACTGGTTACATCTCTCGGGGATTACATATGCTCTATATGTATGTGTATACATATACATATTAATCAAGTATAAAGCAATTTTTTTTATTTGAGTTTCTATTAATATCAGATACTGAACGTGCGACTGAAGAAAGAACCAAATTAGGTTTAACCAAATTTCAGCCTATTCGGGCTACGGGAACTACTTCGAAATTCAGTTGCAAATGTTGACTTAAAAAAATATACAAAAGTTGAAATTTAAATAAAAGCTTGTAAAAAACGTAAAAGACATGTAAGAAACCAGTAACACTGCGGGTAGTACAATGAATTCAGCTAAAACATAAGCATCAAGTATTCTATTATCCTACATTCACATAACAAATATAAACAGACGAAAATATCGCCATCTCCTCCACGTACGGTAAATTTACTTTTGTTATGTTCTATTTCCTGGTGTCCGTGTTGAGTTTGGAATAGTCTCACGTATGCGAGTGAAGTGACGAAGGTCGCGAAGATCGAGGGGACAAAGCCCAGGTGAATACCAACGAAGGCTCGATATGTATGTAAATACAAACTTGTAGCAGAATTATGTATTTTACTAAAAATGCAAAGGCTTAAAATAAATTTAGTCACATCTTATTGAAGGTACGGGTATCAGCCTGTCTACTAATGATAGGGGCCAGGCATAAGTCCACCACACTGACCTAATAAAGGTTGGTACACTTCACATACCTTTGAAATTCTAATAAAAATCTCAGGTTTCTTCACGATTTTTTCATTCATCGTTAAAGCAAGCGATAATTAGATTCCCCCTTCCCTTCCATAATCCCTATTCCTGTCCTTTAAGGCCGACAGCGCATACATGACACTTTTGGTATTGTGGATGTTCATGGGCGGTGAAAATCACTCAACATCAGGTGACCCACTGACTCGTTTGTCGGACTATGCTATAAAAAAAATAATAATAATACATACGTAACTATAGAAACATCTTAGTATATTTGTATTTCTTTAAAGTACCTACTTTATATATGATAATACCAGCCCATTAAAATACACTGTCTTACTAGGTACGGGACATACACGGTACTTCATACACCTACGAAATACTATAAAAGTGTTTTAATAAATTATAATAATCCTAACCATAGCCTAGTTGGTTGCGGTACGGACTGTCAAGTCGAAAGTCGTATGTTCGAAACCCAAATGGCATACACTTTTCTAAAGTTACGTATGTGTTAATTGTTAATTATCGCTTGCTTTAACGATTAAGGAAAACATCGGCAGGAAACCTGCATACCTGAGAATTCTCATAGGAATTTCGAAGGTATTTGAAGTCCACCGACCCGCATTAGGTCAGCGTGGTGGACTAAGGCCTAACCCCTCTCATTAGTAGAGGAGGCCCGTGCCCAGAAGGCAATGTTTAATAAAGGGCTAGTATAATTATATCCTAATCAATTCTAATTATAATTAAAATCAATATCTTATTTTTTATTATATAAAATAGTATAATAGTAATGATTTTATTCAAGAAACGTTAGACCCATAGCTAAAAGCAGAACCTCTATTAATATATTTCCTACAGTGAAGTTGAAAAGTATATCGACAAAGCCGCAGTAAGTTGCACCCACAGCACACGATAGCGTAGTGCTCAACTTATGAATATTTACGAGATTGGGAGTCCCGCAGGTCCAAATGAAATTTTCCAAGTTTTTCCCTTACAATAGAGCGTACCTTGTTCACGGTAGACACTTTGGACGTTTTGTCAACAAGAATAAACTCTTTTCGCTTTGTCTGAGTTCTTGTGAAGACATTTTTTGCTATTACTTCGCAGGCACCTATTTGTGGAAATCCAACAGGTCTCGCTGTGGAAATCCTTTTTATCGACGTAACTTATTTATATATATGACAGTACAGTAATAGCTAGACTTTATTCTTTACCTAACAAATATGCAAGCTTTTGATTCAGTTCAAAGGTCGAAGGGTATACATATAATTAATTAATCCTTTAACATGCCTTATACTGATTATATAAAGTAAAATATATTTTGGTGTAAAAGTTATCTGACTTTATATCCAAATCAAACAATTATAAGTCGAGAAGTCGTTTCAGCCCGGTATGGCGATAGGCTCGCCCCCTCATCACATTATGGGACCGAAATTCGGCGAAAAGTGGGTGTACTGTTACACCTCTGCTTACGCCTTCGGGGATTACAGGCGGGAGTGTATGTGTGTGTACATTTCAGCCAAAACTTTATGTTACATAATATTATCGGATAAGTGTTTTGAGGATTTTTACTCAACCTCGTTTAAGTTCATCTAATACAACTTCAAAAAAAACTCATAATGTGATTGCCTAGTTTCGACTAACTTACCACCTAACTAACCTATATGTTTCATTTTGTTAATATGATGTGAATTTTTTAATCTTATATAGCTTCATACAAACCTCAGTGGTTTTTAATGCATATTTTACCGATTATTGTATACAACACAAATAAAGAAATAAATTAAAAAAAATAGTATCGAAAAATACCCATACAAAGATCTTTTTGGTCGCGTAGTCGTCATATTAACGTCATCGCTATGGCCATGTAATAGTTGCTGCGGCTACATGTATTCGACTTTATGCCGGCTAATGGTACACAATAGACTCGTATATGTATATGTTATATAATTTTTTGTTTTGAGACCAAATTGTTTGTTGGGAAATCAACGTTAAGAAATTCTAAACAACAGTGTTCCGAATTGATTAATGCTGATCTCGATGGATTATCCCCTTTATCAAGCTGACAAAACTTAGTGTTGATATTTTCTTAACAGTATACTTGAGCTTTTGGTTTTATTGTGAAGAACTCTGATAAAATCTGGAATTAAGAACTCTTTGTACTTTTTCATTAACTTTTACATCTACATAAATTGCATGGTATGTTAACCGAAAGGAGGTTTATATTAATATAATGTTATTCCAGCAATCGCAACCTATTCCGTAATATTTGAGGGTTGAATAATATAATAATACTAGCCCTGTATTAAACATTGTCCCACTGCTGGGCACGGGCCTCCTCTACTAGTGAGAGGGGTAAGGCCTTAGTCCACCACGCTGGCCTAATGCGGGTTGGTAGACTTCACATACCTTCGAAATTCGTATAAGAATTCTCAGATATGCAGGTTTCCTCACGATGTTTTCCTTCACCGTTAAGCAAGCGGTAATTAACATTTAATACACACATAACTTTAAAAAGTCAGAGGTGTATGCCACTTGGGTTTCGAACATACGACTTTCGTCTTGGCAGTCCGTACGGCAACCAACTAGGTTATCGCTGCTACTCACTGCTGTTGAATAACGAATTTAGGTATAATATAATTTAAATTGAGAAACGAGAGGCCGTGGGTTCGATTCCCGCACCGGGAAAAAATTGTGTTTGTGTGACAGACAGATATTTGTTTCGGGTCTGGGTATTCTGGGACCTTAGTCCCCTGTCGTTCTTGATACCCACGATACAGGTTTTACCTAGTGTGAGGTCAGAACTATGTGTGTGACTGTTGGGTCTATTTATTATTATTTATTTAAATCTTAATTTTTTTATCATCGCCACCTTAGTCCAATGGCAACATTAGATACAGGCGTTAGGAAGGTTCTGGACAAATTCTAGCTCTTCTCTATAAGCGAGTTTTTTATAAAGATTTGCCTATGAGCAGATACCGCAGGAAAGTGGAAGTGGTAGAGCCACGCTGTAGACATATTTGTCTACAGCATGAATGGGCCGGCTCGACCGGGGTAGTACCACAGAAAGTCTCACAGAAAACCAACGTAAAGTGGCAGTTTACTGTCACGTTTCGTATGGTAAGTGAGATAACCGGAGGCCCAGATTCCCCCTTCCCTTCCCTAATCCCTATTCCTGTCCTTTAAGGCCGACAACGCATACATGATACTTTCGGTATTGTGGATGTTCATGGGCGGTGGAGATCACCTAACATCTGGTGACCCACTGGCTCGTTTGTCGGACTATACTATAAAAAAAAAAAAAAAAGTTTAAATCACACAGTTTAGTCAGCGAGTCGCGTGATAAAAGAAGGTCAAAACCTTTCCGCAAAATGTATAAAAGCATGCAGTCCCCTGCGGTAGCGCCGATGCGACGCGACTCATGACGCCACCACACAATGAATTAGAATAGAGCAGGAGGATAATAAATATTTCTGTAATACATGAACGGGGGGATGAATCATCTAAATAAATATATTTTACTCACTTCAATTATATCTATCACTTATATCTCGACGACCCTGCAAACTTCACCTTTATTTCAACTTTTTTCAACTTGCAACACTTGAATTCTCTGTTTGCGTAAAGGCAAAGTATATTAAAATTGGATTTTATGAAATTTCCTTCAAAAACCACTTTCTCTATCAGTCGAGATGGAAATGTATAGTGAACCGCCATATGTGACACGCCCTAACAGTCTAGCCTCACGACGCTGAGCTATTCGTTTTTATTACAATGCACCGGTTCTAAAATCCCTCCATTCTTTATCGTATTTGCTGCTTTGTGAACAGCGACCCAAAGCCAACTATATGCGATTAAAAGCTTTCCTACATTAATGTAACTCGTGTTGTTGTGCTGTAAAAAGCACCAAATATTCTTTTTATCTTTAGATCTGTTGCACAAGAGAATTCAGAAATTCTAAATAAATGTTAATGTATTTTTTTTATCCTGGCACGGCAAGTGACCACTCTGCACCTTATGGTTAGCGCAGTGCCGTCCAATCCATATTTAATAAATATGTAAAAATAATCTTATAACAGTTGATAAAGTAATAAACTTTTATTGCTTTTTATTACAGTGGCGTAGGTTAAAACTTTCAAAATAGACGCTGATGCTAGTTATAATAGTTTTAATAGTAACGATAGCGCAATTTTCTATAGCTATATTTTTATAAGCAGCGATAGCCTAGTTGGTTGCGGTACGGACTGTCAAGACGAAAGTCGTAGGTTCGAAACCCAAGTGGCATACACCTCTGACTTTTCTAAAGTTATGTGTGTATTAAAATGTTAATTATCGCTTGTTTTAACGGTGAAGGTAAACATCGTGAGGAAACCTGCATATCTGAGAGATTTTCGAAGGTATGAGAAGTCTGCCAACCCGCATTAGGCCAGCGTGGTGGACTAAGGCCTAACCCCTCTCATTAGTAGAGGAGGCCCGTGCCCAGCAGTGGGACAATGTTTAATACAGGGCTAGTATTATTATTATTATTATATTTTTATAGCAATATTATATTTATATAAAATATATAGGTACATTCTTATAAAAAAAAACTATTTTTAACTTTTATATTTTTCCTTTATAATATTTTTTATCATGTTTCAATTAAATGTATCAATAACGCTTCAAATTATATGGAACAACTAAAAATATAGATACACCAGAATCACACGTGTTGTAAAGAAGAGGTGGAAGAGGCAATACATTCGGAATCACGTAATATAATATTTACATACAAATAATACCTTCAATCTCTTTGTAAATACCTTTTTATTAGGTGCATCTCATTTTTTTAAATAACATACATACGTGTATGTGGTATACAACTACCGTCGTGCTACTATTCCAAAAAACATTGTATCACTTAAACCAATCGACGGTTATGAGTTTTAGGTCTATATAACATTAAACTATTACAAAATCGTAGAGTGCTAGAAGTTGTAGCACATTGCTACACAAAATGCTACGCTAGCTGTTTATGCTACATTCTCAGTTCTTATATGTTCTTAATTTTAATTCTACACGGGCAATTTTTCTTTTAATTGAAGATTTGTTTGTAATGGTATTAATACATCAATGTAGTGAAACTAAAAACGGCCTACTGAGTAGCTTTCTCACACTACGCTCGAAATCCCATTATCATAGTAAGGAGAATACACGGTAGCAGGCAACTGTTCCACGGCTCGATTTACAAAATACTAAGTAATATAATATTCGGTTAGGGGCGGAAAATTAAAACCAAGTTATTAATAAACTCGACCATGCAAAAATATATAACTAAACTTTTATTTGCAAGCGGACACAAGTCCGCTTACAATACCGAATAAAATACATGTTGTATTTATTTTATAGAAATAATGAAATTATATGATGCCATTATATATGAAAGCCTTCATAATACTACAGTTTACATACATACGTATACACCCTGTTATCCCCGAAGGGGTAGGCAGATGTGTAAGCAGTACACCAACTTTTCGCCGAATTTCGATCCCATAATGTGATAGGGGGCGAGCCAATCGCCAGACTGGGCACAGATTCCAGACTCCGGGTTAATACTGAGAATTTCTGGGTAGATAAACTCAATATCACTTTACCCGACCCGGGGATCGAACCCGAGACCTCAGCAAAGCAGTCGTAACGCATGCGCAATTACAACTGCGCCACCGAGGCAGTTACTACAGTTTAGTTCTAAATATTATAATTATATATGATGTACCCCAGCCTAAGAAAACAAAGTGAACCGAACTTTAATTAGCAAATTAGGAAGTTTAGAGATCCCCAAATATTATAATACAACACAGTTATTCTGAGCTACTCATTTTACCCGACAGTGCGGAGATTTATAAAGTTAAATCTTAATTAATGTTGATTCTATTCAATTAAACGGACTTTGTTATTTCCATCGCTTTATTTGCATTTTACCAAAAACAATGCAACTAGCACTGCTTTTTAATGGATACTCAACATATTTATAAACTAAAATGATGTGTACAATAAATTTGTAGTGATCTGTGATTGATAAATATATGGAACACTGGGTTTTACAGACATACTTACACATCTAAATACATACGTCGTACATAGGTAGGTGGTGGGTGTACTGCACCCGCATTTCGCCGAGCTTACCGTGCCACGAAAATGATAGGCGGCAAGCTTATCGCCATACCGGGCTCAATTCCAGACTCCGGACTATTTCGTGATAGAAAATACCCAACACGGGGATCGAACCCGAGACCTCAGCGCAACAATCGTTCCGCGTCACAATTACAACGGCACCACCGAAGCACTCTATCATCACATCGGACCCAAATTTAAATATCAGACAACTTTTGTGTGTTTTTTCGAATTAAAAACTCTAACATCAATTATTGTTGAAACTATTTATATAGTGTAGACCTACAAGAAAGCCGTATATTGATTTAGTTCGTGTTAAGCCGCACTGACTAATGTTTTAATATAATTATAAGGTTACATAATTAATATTTTCATCTTCATAAACTTATTCCAAGCCGAATAATTACTCCCGACATTATTCTTTCCATAAAAATGAGACAAAACGGCATAAATGAGTATTAAAATCATTTAACTCCGCTAAAAGCCAGCCAAGGTTCATTAAATATGAGAAGACCCTTTTTTATATCTTCTTAGAAGAAGCGAACCTCAAAGGGCGGCGTAAAATGTTATTTTTCCAATAAATCCGTCTAAACCAATCACTGTTCTTTGGTTAATTTTCTTCTTTATTTCTGTATTCGTACGAAAAATAATATATATGCAAGTTTAAAATTCTTAGACTTGCTCCCAAAGGTGATTATTTATTTACCAGGAATTTATGTTAAATAAATGTAGGCGTCTACATAATAAGAAGTCTTAATGCGTACCATATTTATAAAGTGACTACCTGTTGCCCGCGGCTCTGCCTGCGTGGAAATTATTTTTGAGAAGAAGGTATACAAACCGTGAAGGCATCTTACACTATCACATATATATGCCTAGTCGCCAGTTGCTAAGTGGACGCGAGGATCTTGTCATAGAGCTTAACCAGACCCTAGATATCATGGATATCAAGAATAGGGTTGAATCCAATGCTAAGAAAACGCACACATGTCGTGTAAGAAATCCCCGTTTTCTCGCGTCAGCACTTTGGGGATGTTCCACTCTCAAAGCGGAATGACCTTAATGTTTTAGGTATGGATATCCGATGTTATCCTTATAAGGAGTCATATCGAGGGCGTACATCCACCACTTCACGCAGGATCGGAATCCTGAACAAGGTGCAGCATTTTTTAACGCCCGATCAGTTTTGTCGCTTATATAAAGCATAGGTGCAGCCGGGAATTTAATACTGCTCGCACCTCTGGCACGTTTCTGCTAAGTGCCTGCTCGATGCTTTGGGTATATTACAGTGGGGGGCTAGTGTGCATCGTGATGAATGTTTCGTGTAATTGTTTAATCTTATCCTATCCCCTTCTACACCAAAGCGACACATTGATTGCGGAGCCATAGCTTTGTGGTGTCTGATACCCCAGCCATATGCACTGGGAGAGGTTCGATTTCGTTTTCGAGTTATATATAGCTGTCCAACCGATGAAGCACTGAGTTTCATTCCGTTATCAATTTTTTTTTTCATAAGAACCAACCCCATGTTTTATCCAGATTGGAATAATATGGCTGTGGGCACATAAAGACAGAAATAGATTAGTGCTTTCATTGCACAACTACTTATTCCTTTGAGTACAAGGCGTGAGGTTATGTTATATCAAAACATCACATAGATTATAACTAACGTTTATGATAGTTTATTATAATATTTATGTGAAAGTTAAGGGCTCAGCTATCCAATGGATAGGCAAATGATCAGCTGTCGTAATCTATATATAAAATTACAAATCCAAATTCCTTCATCAACGCCGAGACCAAACTGGCGGTCCCTAAAATCTGAAATTTTATGTCTATTTCTATAATAAAGTCGGTAACAACTAAGAAAGGATTTTAAATATCATCAGTAAAGAACTTTCAAAGTTTGTGAGAAATAATATTTTTATGCTTGAATTGTTCGAAACTTGGTTGGTATTCATTATCTTCAACACAATTGATGAAACGAGTTTTTCAACGAGAAAGGAAGTGAAAAAGTTCACTTAAATCGCGGACGCGTCCTCGAACGGGAAAGTATTTTCCTTCTATTAAAACTGGGATACTGGGATATGATAATTATATATATCCGGGTGACTATGTGTTGTGTCAGTCGGCTGAGGTCATGACGTCATCATATGTCATGACTATGAAGGTTATTCATCCCTCTTTGATCTTCAGATAACCAGGATGCATAGCGTACGATAGTTCAGTAGAAATAACACACTTTCATCTGTTCATAGTTTATTAAGCTACACCGGTTCTGAATGCAGTTATCTACTAGGAAAGAAGCCGGCAATAAAACCTATAGTTGCTCTTTTAAACATATCACTTTTACATCAGACCATTACACTTTTTACTTATTCAGTCCAATAATTAATAAAAACGACAACCGGCCTTCAATAATAATTTTTACATTGTATTGTCCGAAATGGCGAGCTGTCATATGTCAATTGATATTTATTTTCAATAGATGGCGTTAGTGTTCTATTTAATTTAATATATTTTCTTCACATTCCGATATATATAAGAAAAAAAATACGTTAAGCGAATATACATATCTAAATTTTCGAAGAAATACTATTTTATAATAATTTCATGTAATACACCTCAGAAATTCATTTTTCCAATTATACTACGGAAAATTTCGTGGGCAGCTGTAATCCCGTACGTAAAAAATATAATTTACATTCGTTTGTACGCCCACGTTCTATACACATACTTCGCAAACTTTTTTAATATTAGTTCACCCTTTACACATAGTATATGTTTGCCTACCATGTTATATACATTTCATATTTCCCGATATTATACTTTGTATGTAAAGGATGATTTACAATAATCTAAAAATAATTATGGAATTACGATGTTTTTGAAATTAAGGAAAATAATTGAGCCTCTGTGTCGTTGCGGGCGTGTAGCCGGTTGTGAAACGGGGGGCGTGGGTTCGATTTCCACACCGAGACAAATGTTAGTACGTAGCTCTTGATACCCACGAAAGTGATTTAACCGACAGGTGTGGGGTCAGAACTATATGTGTGACTGTTAGATGTATTATTATTATTATCTTATAAGAATAGTTATCAACAGTTACTACTTACTGACTCTAATGAACTGTCGTGACTGCCTTGGTGGCGCAGACTGCCTTGGTGGCGCAGTTGTAATTGCGCATGCGTTACGACTGCTGTGCTGAGGTCTCGGGTTCGATCCCCGGGTCGGGTAAAGTGATATTGGGTTTTTCTATCTAGAAATTCCTCAGTATTAGCCCGGAGTCTGGAATTTGTGCCCGGTATGGCGATAGGCTCGCCCCCTATCACATTATGGGACCGAAATTCGGCGAATAGTGGGTGTACTCGTTACACCTCTGCCTGCCTCTTCGGGGATTACAGGCATGAGTGTATGTGTGAGAACCACCTTCATAAAACCACTTTTTAACCCACGTGGCTATCCTCTACCTAAAAATCCTGTGTGGTAGCCATAGTACAATGCACAGACCTATTTAGAACTAAAATTGGACCCTGTTAAGCAGAAAAAATCACCAACATTTTTTATGAAATCGAGTTAAATACATAGCCATAATCACCTAATCAAGTTTCATTTGTGCACAAAACATCCAGGCAGTTGAAGATATTTACCTTAAAATACTTGTCATGTTTTATTACCCAACTAATAATAATATAATAATACTAGCCATGTATTAAACATTGTCCCACTGCTGGGCACGGGCCTCCTCTACTAATGAGAGGGGTTAGGCCTTAGTCCACCACGCTGGCCTAATGCGGGTTGGCAGACTTCACATACCTTCGAAAAATTTTCAGATATGCAGGTTTCCTCACGATGTTTTCCTTCACCGTTAAAGCAAGCGATAATTAACATTTTAATACACACATAACTTTAGAAAAGTCAGAGGTGTATGCCACTTGGGTTTCGAACCTACGACTTTCGTCTTGACAGTCCGTACCGCAACCAACTAGGCTATCGCTGCTATATATTAATTTTCCAACTAATTTTCAATTAATCACTGCATAGTACTATTTTTAAATTTACTATTAAACTTTAAACTGCATTTACTCAAAAGTATGAAAATGTCAGTTGGATCTTTTCTTCTAAACAGGGTCTAATTCAATTCACAACACATCGATATTTTAAGTATTTCTTACTCTACGAGATAATATTTACGTCTAATGTATAAGAATTTTTAGATCCAAAAGTTATACTACTTCTCTGAAATTAAAACAAATAATTTAAATATTTTCTCAGTGTACAATATACGTATAAGTATTATGAAAGCATCATGTATATAGAGTCGGTGATTAGGAACTTATGAGTGAATCAAAACTAAAATTAAAATTTGTTTTTTTTTCAATAATTGCATTGCACTGCCTCGGTGGCGCAATTGTGATTGCGCATGCGTTACGATTGCTGTGCTGAGGTCACGGGTTCAATCTCTGGTTTGGGTAAAATTGTATTGGGTTTTTTTATTTAGAAATACTCAGTATCAGCCCGGAGTCTGGACTTGTGCCCGGTATGGCGATAGGCTCGCCCGCTATCACATCATGGGACCGCAATAAATTCGGCGAAAAGTTGTTGTACCGGTGTAAGTGAGTGTATATATATGTATATATGAAAATTTCTGGCATTTTTGTAGTGCGATCTTCAAATTTAATTGTTATTTTTAAAACTCTTGATAAAGTGTCAACATAAAACGAATGTTTTTTTTGTGTCCGGATTGCTGGTGGTAGGATATTCATATCCGCCCGGATAGCGACCACCGTACACAGGGCGAAAACCCGCCATATTGGCACACGCAAGTGTGTCGCGTTCCGGGATCAGCCAGTGTACATCCGGTTTTTGTCGGGGGTCTGGAGTTGGGGTACAATGGCCATTTTGCGGCCTTCTTAGTACTCTGACACTAGACCCTCGACCCCTTCTTCACCTTCTTGCTCATGGCGTAGTGTGAAGAAGCAGGCCGGCATGAGTGTGTTGAGTAGCGGGGATAGATCGTCTCTCGCTACTCAGTACTCTATTTGGACCGCACTGCGCTTACCATCAGGTACAGTGCGGTCACTTTGCCGTGCCAGGATAAAAAAAAAAAAAAAAAAAGGCAAACGTGCAGACGAGCCACGGCCTGCTGTTTAGCTTCTTCACATTACGCCTAAAGGACCCAGGATCATAGGAAGGAGGGAACACGGTAGCTGTCAAACTGTTCCACAGCTTGGTGGTGCGGCAAAAATACGAGTTAATAAATACCTGATGGTAATTAGTCACCGCCGCCCATAGACTTCTACAATGCCAGAGCACAGCAGAGCCGCTGCCTACCATGATTAAGTACATACAAATTTAAAATTACAATTACTAAGACACTATGGTTTTCTGTCTTTCCCGATGTGTTACTAATTAACGACTCTATAAGTACATGGTGCTTTCATTAGTACCCCTTTTGCAACATGTATATGTTTCAGTTTTATTAATAATAATTAAAACGTAGCACTAATACAAGCCAATGCAGTTAAAATATTTTTACCATTTACCCTAATGTTTATATGCCGCCGCAATTTCCGGAGGCAGAATTGTGAATAGGACTCCACTTACCTCAATATATTATTCAACAGATATCTCAACTTCAGATGTAACGTTTTAAATTTAATTCATTTTGTGTTTAAAACTTTATCTTTGTGTTAACTTTTCACTCAGTGTAATAATATAACCCAATAATTTTGTATATTACAAAAAAAAATATTGAAACTTCAACTGGAATCTTCCACAAATTATGATATAAGGAATTGACAGCTTCCGTGGTGCAGTAGGCGAGTAGCCGGCTGTGAAACGAGAAGCCGTGGGTTCAATTCCCACACCGGGACAAATGTTTGTGTGACAGACAGATCGGGTCTGGGTGTTGTGAGACCGAAAGTCCCTCGTAGTCCCTGATATCCACGGCACAGGACTCGTATCTTAGTTTGGGATCAGGGCTATGTGTGTGACTGTTGGGTGTTATATATTATTTATTTATTATTATTATTATTTTTCGCCATTGACGATTACATCTGGCTTGCATTTTCCGGGGCTTGAATTTTATAATCATTATACCTTCGATTTTTTTTAAGAATCTGTATATATAAAAGAAGAAGCTGACTGACTGACTGACGCACAGCCAAAACGGCTGGGGTTAGAGACTTGAAATTTTGACAGTAGGTACCTTTTATCACGTAGGCATCCACTAAGGAAGGGTTTTTGGAAATACCACCCCTAAGGGGGTAAAATAGGGGATGAAAGTTTGTATGAATATCCGTCAGTTTTGAAGTTAAATTAATGAAAATTAGTATTTGGCATTTTAGTTAAAAATAAAAAATACATTTTTCAGGATTTTTGGAAATTCCACCCCTAAGTGGGTAAAATAGGGGAAGAAAGTTTGTATGAAAATCCGTCATTTTTGAAGTTAAACACATGAAAATTGGTATTTGGCCTTTTGATTAAAAATAAAAAATATATGTTTCAGGATTTTTGGAAATTCCACCCCTTAGGGGGTAAAAAGAAAAGTTTATAAAAGAAAGTTTATATGAATCCCTTTTATCAGGGGTTTATCAATAATCCTACTAATATTATATATGCAAATGTTTGGATGGTTACTACTACTTCAACAATCACTAAACAACATAATTATGAAAACTCCACGGGGAAAACGATGAACGTCAAAAAATTAAAAGTTAGAGAAAAAGTCTATATTAATTTCATTTTATACTCTTGTATATAAAACATTTAAACACGTTCTTTACATTTACTTGAAAAATATGCTTCAGTGTTATAGATTAGTAATTATTGCACAACGTTTGATATTGGTTACGCGTGGACATTTGCTGTTTCTTGCAATTGACGAACAGATACAAAGTTAAACAATTACACCAGATTACAACGATATTACTCAATTCTGATTATTGTACTGTAAGCGTACTTTTACAACACTATCATTGAATCAATGACTTCCGGCTTAATCTACTCTATCTTAACTTTAAATGGAAATATCGGGGAGTCACTTACTAAATATTTGCGGGTACATTGATATGTTATAGACTCGGTGGGGAAAGATTTGTTATAAAAGGGAACGCCTCAACGCTCGCCGGGGCAGTATATACGAAACTAGCGGGAGTCTAGCTCGGTTTTAATTTGTGTGCGTACAGTCGTTCTCATTGAAGTTTGTCTATAATCGATAATTGCTAATAGTATTAAAACTATACACCTAAAAGCCAACAGACGGAGTTCAAAGGTTAGTTTTACAAAAAAAGGTGACAGTCATTGTTTTTCCCGTGGAGTATTCATATATAATATTATTGAAATGATACAAAGTCGTTGGACTTTATATCATTTCAAACATCTTTTTTTGCATATTAGAAGTTACATCCATCTTACTTTGTCACCGGAACCGAAGTAAAGCAATCGATCTCCACTCATCATTCACTTATCATCATGTAAACATATGCATCTTTTAAGTCAAATTGTAAGCCCAATAGGTAATTCATAACCCATGTATTTTAAGGACTGAATTAATTTTGATTCTAGACTTTATTTAAGAGAATTGTCGAAATATAATTTCTAAGTATATAATATAAATAAATTCAATTGATTTTATTCCTCTCCATACATAGTTGTCTGGAAGAGATCGTTCTTAGCGATAAGACCGCCAATTTGTAACACCTAAATAAGTTAATATAACCTGTTTTTGTTTGTTGTGGTGTAACAATAAAGTGTTATATTATTATTATTAATATAATATTACTAATGCAGCGATAGCCTAGTTGGTTGCGGTACGCACTGCCAAGACGAAAGTCGTATGTTCGAAACCCAAGTGGCATACACCTCTGACTTTTCTCAAGTTATGTGTGTATTAAAATGTTAATTATCGCTTGCTTTAACGGTAAAGGAAAACATCATGAGGAAACCTGCATACCTGAGAATTCTTATAAGAATTTCGAAGGTATGTGAAATCTACCAACCCGAATTAGGTCAGCGTGGTGGACTAAGGCCTAACCCCTCTCATTAGTAGAGGAGGCCCGTGCCCAGCAGTGGGACAATGTTTAATACAGGGTTAGTATTATTATTTACTAATGTAATTCAGCGAAAATTCTATTTACCAATTAACAAATTATTAGGTTTATTTTACAATACTTTGGATGGTTAGATAACTTGAACGCCCAACACAAATACTTTGGTAAATAGAATCACTTAAGTTTAAAGTTATAATTCAATAACTTCAAACGGTAGTATGAGTAATGATTTAAGGCCTTTAAGCACTATTACAAGATGAATTAACAATATGCCAATAACAAGTTAAAATGAGGATAAAGTTGAATATAATTCTTGAAAAGAGCAGCGATTAACCGACATTTACACATAAAAATAATTTACATGACGCCTGTAATTGATGTATGTCAATGTATCAACCAGTTGTAAAACGAGAGGTCGTGGGTTCGATTCCTGCGCAAAGACAAATGTATTATTATTTATTTATAATTATCTTGGCACTGCAAAGATTTAAGTTCATTATGGTGTACGATATTACTTACCTTGTATTGCGTCTCACGACGATCACGAAAACTATACTAGCCTAATGTAACCAAAATCTAATTTCCTGAAAATTCTGTGCCCTTCCAGCTAAATAAGACATTGATGAAAATGTAGTAATAGTTAATCTTTGCTTATCCAGAAAGAGCAGCGCAGCCCATTAGTCTTGAATTGTCAGTGTGTGAATAAATCCTCCGCGTCGGACGTAACTAAAACAAATCTAAAGTTAATCTGCTCCCCGACGTCCACTACTCAGGTAAACTAACCTTACTTCAACTGCATAAACAGTGAATACTTACACTTTATTATATAGCAACACATTGGACTTTAGGTATGCGGTTTGGCGTAGAGGTGGGTCGTTGACGGTTTTTGCGTTAACGAAATGAAACCGTTTCCTATAAACGGTCAACTAGTTGAAAAACCGGTTGACGTTTTTAACTGGTTTGCTGAAACGTCCACAGATCTATACGTTAATTTCCCATTTTGTGAGCGACTGTGGTTGATTTAACGTCGTTGAATGAAACAGGTTGATAAATTAAACAAGTTTATCTGTGAGCCCGTTTTGTTCGCGTCTGTCGTTGATTCAACGACGTTGAATGAAACAGGTTGATAAATTAAACAAGTTTATCTGTGAGCCCGTTTTGTTCGCGTCTGTCGTTGATTCAACGACGTTGAATGAAACAGGTTGATAAATTCAACTAGTTTTGCAGTAAAGAGAAAATGGTTGACTCGTTAACAGTAGAAAAACGGTTCGCTGATTTTAACGTTGAACGTAGAACGCCCACTCTTAGTTTGGCGACATGCTCGCTCTTTATGGCACCTATGACTCCTTGGCACGGTAATAAGCTCAGCAAAATGTGGGTGTACTGGCTACTGAATATATGTATGAATTTATAAAACCAAGGTTATCTGAACTAGTCGCTACAGCAACTCATAGTAATTTGTTGAATTAGTCATAAGTTAGTCTGCGTCTTGTAATAAGGAAATAATTTTCACGTCAGTCAAAGCAGAGCAAACCATAATGTAAACTATATAAAGATTATTGGCTGACCCTTTGAATGTAAAGTTGAGAATCTCTATAGAAATAAAAGATCTCGACTAGAGAAGACTGCCTCGGTGGCGCAGTTGTAATTGCGCATGCATTACGACTACTATGGTGAGGTCTCGGGTTCAATATCCGGGTTGGATCTTTACCCAAACTATCATTACTTTTGATAATGTGTTTTTCTATTTAGAAATACTCAGAAACAGCCCAGAGTCTAGACACCGGGCACAATTCTAGAATTGTGCCCGGTATGGCGATATGGTAATACATTCAGCGAAAAGTGGGTGTGCTGGTTACATCTCTGCCTACTCCTTCGGGGATTACAGGCGTGAGTGTATATATATATATATATTTATTTACTAAGCACATACACATCATGTATATTAACAATTTCTCTTAAATTTACTTACATGTGGTAAATAGATCTGATATACACGATACTTATGGAGCGCATAACACTTGCTGAAATATATATACATAAAAGATACCTTTTCAATAAGTATGTAGAAATAATTTTACAGCGTTTTTTTTATTTATAAATCCATAAGTATTAAAATTAACTCTCAGTTCTCCAGCTGAGGCAGCTGATAGAAATTGCACTCCAGATAACTTTAGCCACTAGACTCTGATATCCATACTGTTCATAAAGTGTTCCTTTAAAAATGTAAATGTTAAAACAATAGTAATTAGGAACTCCCACGAGTTGCTCAAAAGATACACTCCTAAGTCGTAAACTACTCTTTAACACATTTTAGTGCATTGGTAGCCATACTAAGTGTGTCACCAGTGAGAAATTATCATAGCAGCTGATTTAAATAATTATACCAAAGAAGTTGTAAGTGAGCTTCCAACCTTTGTGGACAAGACAATGGAATTGGAAAGAAGAAGTAGGGGTTGCCATGATCTCAGTGACTGCACAAACCGCAATCGTAAAGCTATCGGCGCTGTAAGGTAGTGGCGTCAATCCGGTTATTTTTTTTTTACCACACTGCACCTGATGGTAAGAGCAGTGCCGTCCAGATAGAGTATCAAGTAGCGAGAGACAGTCTATCCCCCGCTACTCAACACAATCATGCCGGCCTGCTGTTTAGCTTCTTCACGTCAATTGCAAAAGCTCAACTGGGTACAGCACGAATCCACAACATAAAAGCAAACTTCGGTCATCACTCGATACGTTCATTAGTTCATTCCTATGACATCACTCCGATGCACTTTAGTATATCAAGAATAACGCAACCATACAGAGCAGACTACTTCAATAAGTTATAAAATCTGCCCTCGGGGAGCAATCAAGAAGAAAGGTCAGCCGCAGGGTTCTTAAGGCTCTCACAATCAAATTTATCTGCATCGCGGCCGGGTTAATTGAGGATTAGGTAAATTGGGCCGGATACACTGATGGGATACCTACAGGCTCCAGGGGAGACCTCGAAAGACGATCCACTTACAAACTCATTACGTGGCGAGTTAGGAAATAATTCATTAGCGGCATGGCTAATCGTGTTACAAACGGCAATCAATCAGCGAACGTGATTTCAGTTTGTGAAACTGCGAAATTTGATAACTCACTTTAGGCTTTATCATTTAATGCTACTTATAGTTACGAATACCATTCTGATCAAAACGTCTCATATGTCCAACAAGTTGACTAAGATAACATCGAATAGAAATAGACAATAACTAACAAACTCTACTCTACTTTACGATTTCGATATCGGACACATTGGAGAACACTGTTACTTAACCTAGGCGGCCAACGCGAAGTAAACAATTTCAAAGGCGTAAACACGTCTCGAGGATATCGCCTTCAGCCACCCTTGACACCGACCGATGCAAACGAAGGTCGCATACTAGAACATCATTAAATATTATATAAGAACATAAATTTTCCTTACAATTTACTAAAAGGCACACACTTCACATCGTAACTCAAAACATTGTCATGTGAACATTTATTTCACAGGTAAGTGCGTGACTATTTACTGCTTATTCATGTTGTCCACTACAAAGGAACACTGTTGAGTTCTATTTATTGCCCACGTAAAGCTTTACGATCCATAAAATGGAATTCTCCGACATTCATTCGCTGGGACAAGTATCTAATGTCTTAGTTTATGTATTGCAGAGCAGGTGCCTTTGAATGTCATATTTTATTTCCACAACGTGTTGCCATAAAGCTTTTATTAACATTCGGTGATTTTTTCTTTGGAGATTTACATTACAGTGTACATGTACATAAGACGTGTACATATTAATAAACATCAATATAAATGTGACTGAATAAGAACTGAATTCATAGACGTAAAACTCTATAATATTGTCACGAGTAAAAAAATGTTTTGTAACTTTTGTTGATTACTTATATCTTAGAACTAATCACGTAATTCGTTCAACAGCGCTAGATAATATAGCGACCTACCATATCCACGTGTATTACGTTAGATTGTATAATATTTTCAAAATAACTTAGACAAAAACTCATTTATTTTCAAAAAAGGATGATATTGGCTTCGTTTTTACTTTTATCATATCCGTAAGCATACAAGATAGGTATCTATCACATTTTGACCAATATATGTAGGTATATTAATAGGCAAAATAAAAACATTTCAGTACCTTGTTCTCCCCTTTGTGTCAACCGATTTTCTTTGGTTTGTACTTGGACTTTAGTGTTACCAATAAAACAATTAGAAGCAGTTAGTATTCTCATTTAGTTTTCTCATTACGGTTGAAATTCAGCCACCAGTCTTGTTAAATACTTATTGAAAAACTCCTTCAATGACGTTTTCATACACCTATTACCATAAAACCATCAGATGGCCCGACGGCTCGTCTGCCTATTCAGGCATTAAAAAATATATATTATCACTAGCTGACCCGGCAAACGTTGTTTTGCCATATAAATAATCGGGGATAACTAATTAAATGACGATTGATCAGTTTTCGACCGGAGAGGAAATATGATTAAATTACTAAAATGGCTATTAAAAAATAAGAGTTGATCGTAGAAGGGTGAAAATTGAGGATTGTATGTATTTTTGTATGTTGTATCATAAAAAAATTGAAATTAAAAATTTTGTATAAAAAATAAAAAAAATTTAGGGGTGGACTACCCCTAACATTTAGGGGGATGAGAAATAGATGTTGGCCGATTCTCATAGATACCGGATAAGCACAAAAAAATTCATCAAAATCGGTCAAGCCGTTTCGGAGGAGTATGGCAACTAAAACTGTGACACGAGAATTTTACATATTAGAACATTAACTATAATACTGACGTCTCTATATCTTATGAAGTCTCATCTTACAACAAAGCATTAAATCAAGAGTTAAACACTATAAATAATTGGAGGAAGCTTACGGGGGATTAACAGAGTATTTCATTTGCATACACCTAAACAACGCTGTTATGAACTATAATCGCGTTCACACATCTTAATATTAGTGTCTTGCTTGTGGTAGGATATTCATATCCGCCCGGATAGCGACCACAGTACACAGGGCGTAAAACCCGCCATAGTGGCACACGCGTCACGCAAGTGTGTCGCTTTCCGGGATCAGCCAGTGTACATCTGGTTTTTGCCGGGAGTCTTGAGTTGGGGTACGATGTTTGGCAGTTTTGCGGCCTTCTGAGTACTCTGACACTAGACCCTCGACCGCTTCTTCACCTTCTTGCCCATGGCGTAGTGTGAAGAAGCAGGCCGGCATGATTGTGTTGAGTGGCGGGGGATACATCGTCTCTCTCTACTCGATACTCTAATTGGACGGCACTTTGCCGTGCCAGGATAAAAAGAACTAATCCTAAGATATTTGATTTGAGTGGTGAAAGTTTGCAAATTAACATTAAATCTCTAAACTAAGTAATAAGAGCGCAGCAACGGACTGAACAATTAAACCAAGTAACTAATTTTACTCAACTTCCACGACACAGATCAAATCGGATTTTTATTGGCAATTTGGTTTACGCTCCTGGTAAATCTTAAGACACCTATCGAATACAAAACTCGTCTACGCTTGCACTATTTGTATATATATAGGAATTATCTTATTTACATATAATTTATTTAAATAAATGTTTATATAAAAAACGTCACATTGCTTATATAGTTAACAATGAAATGTACTAATACTATGGTTATTTTCACAAAAACCTCTGGTCATAGCTAACAATCGCTATCTACATTAGGAACAATACTTTTATAACTAAATGCAGTTTCCCTCTAAGTAATGACACTTTGTTTCAATAAAATTGATATTATTGAGTGGAAACGTACAAAATTCTTATTCAAGGTGAAGTGCGCGTTAAGAATTTAATGTATATTCGTAACGTACCTGCAATCAACTTGTCAACCTTTGAACGATGATCTAACTCCACCCATTCATTACCTTCCTCCCCTACTGAACTTCAGTCAATGTTAACTACCAAAAATGCTCAGACGTTTTTGAACTGATACTGGTTACTAACAATATGACTTTCTATACAAGTAACAGTCTACTCGTGACGCATGGGATGCCAAATGGCTTTCCAGTACGAATGGATGACAAGCCGAAGAATAAAATGATATTCCTGGATGTCACACCAGCGCGGACTCCGAAATATGCATCGCCGAATGCTGTTGTACCTATGAAGAATAATCTTATTGACCCTCATATATACAAGGATATCGTGTACGAGAATATAAAACCGGTTTTCACTATTCTTAGACTGATGGGTGTCCTCCCTCTAACCAGACCTTCGCCAGGCGTAAATCAATTCAATATAGCGTCACCGTCTGTGGTATATTCTTTCCTATTGTACATCGCTCTAATAAGCTATGTATTGTACTTGTCTCTACACAAAGTACAGATTCTTCGTACGGCTGAAGGGAAATTCGAGGAAGCTGTGATTGAATATCTGTTCACAGTATATTTGTTTCCCATGTTAGTAGTACCTTTGCTATGGTATGAGACGAAGAAAATTGCTGGCGTTCTTAATGGATGGGTTGATTTTGAAGTAAGTATTCGCTACCATCTTATTCATATTTTTAAGTGATCTCACAGTTCATTGCAAGAGACACCACAATACGACGTACTATATCCTGAAATCAATTAACTATTGAAATAATCTATTACTTGAAGAGTAGATCATTCGATTTATACTTACATGCTCGTAGATACTTGTTTATTACAATTCTTCTACATGGTTTATCAGATCGACTTCCATGCCTTCGCAGCTACTATCTTTTTGTGATCAGAAACTTTGGAAACTTTTCCGAATCCCAAATCTCAAATAAAAGGAACCCGATGAGGTAGGTAATCCCTAAACGTTATATATGCCTTATTTTGCATTAGGAGTTTTCAAACAACACTTCAAAGTTTCACCATATACATCTTTATATATATAATTCTACTGTACGTGTGTATGTCATTGAACTCCTCCTAAACGGCTGGACCTATTTGAATTAATTTTTTTGTATGCGTTTGGGTGGCGCCCTGGATGATTTAGATCCACAAATCAGCCTTGCAGATGGCGCTGCAGTGGGTGTGGAGCTGGTTTTACGGACAGGACGACGTCTGCACGGTCCGCTAGTATTCTTACCCAGTGAACACATGACCTTGATATTATATAACAGACAAGTCATAGTTAGGTAATGTCACGTTTATGTAATTTTAACATACAAGTAACATCATTCGTTGGTATAATATTTGATATAAGTCTAACATCATAATTATGTAATATTAATATCCTTTTTCTACGTACATTTGACCTAGCAATGATGTCATGTTACATATTAAGTAAAAATAATTTTCTCACGCAAAACTAATGTTTTATAGCATAATTATTCTAAACTCAATATGTTTTTAGGTATCGTCATTCAAACATTATTTCGGAATTGCGACCTAAGTTACTAACAGCTGGATAATAATTATTCCTGAATGTTTCAATTATTATTCGAAATTTATTCGTGCATTATTAACTTTATCTCTGATCATCTGCTGAATCCTCCGCTTAGACAAATTATTTAGCATAAGTTTGGGCATGCTGATATTTTTAATTAATACCTGAAAAAACATATTTAAACCTTACATTTAAAAATTATATTTTGCTATCAACAGTTTGTCTGTTGTAGAACTTTTTTAAAAGAAGAAAATAAGCCGTTCAATAAACGTGATCTTTATTTATAAATATAACTAATAAATTGTCAGCTCGAAAATAACTTATTAAAATTACAAGAATTAAATGTTAAAGTGAAGCTTATTAATGAAAATATTATGATGTAACGATTTGGATTTATTAATAAAAGTAATAATATGCACGGGAAAATATTGACTTAAGACGTTATAAATGAATTTATAGCATAAAAGAAATAGTTTAATACTTACTTCAATAAAATAATGTGAATTTTACAACAATTTAAAATAAAAAAAAGAGTTGGCTTTTGACTTTGCTTCACTGCAAATAATTACATATACTACGATTGACGAGGCCGTATGAATTGAACCCTTTGCCTTTAAATTTGGCGCGCTGCGCGCACGCCGCACAATGATGGCGCCATTTTCAGTTCACTGAACATAGACGAGCGAGTGTCTTGGTTAATAACTTCAAATGATTTTTTACATCGCATAATAAGTTTATTACATAACGACAAATTTTATTTTATTATTGGCTATTTGTAATATCACCTGGGAATAAGTATATCCTTATTATTTTTAAATTGTGACTGTTAATAATATTTAGACGTGTCTCTTTTAAATAATGAGTAATTTATAGTAAAAGAATTTTCAGATCCAACTTATACTGCAAATCGGTGGGTCTAACGGAAAAGAGTTTATGGACAGAATATTTTAAAAAATATTTTCACCGTTTGCCAAATGGGAGAACGGGATGAAGAATCTCAAAGTATCATGTTAAAGATTTGACTCTAATAAATATAAATCAAGGTACACTATTCCATAATTTTTAAATTAATTATTAAAATCAGGCTAACAATTTTTCCATTCCAGAAACCATATTGACGAAATTTCCTTTTTGGAGTTCTGCCAAATTCGGAAAAAATTGCTGGTAACCAACTTGACTTTCAACTTAAGACTTGGTAACCAACGCGCAGTGGAACAATTTGGTCAACAAAAAAAAAGCTAAACTGTAGCAAACAACAGCCAAAGTGAGGAGTCAATAATTAGATTCTAGTATATAGTTGGTTATTATCCAGAAATTGAAACAGATTTCTTATGTAATCTATAAATACTTGTGAAATAAAAAATAAGAAATTATTTGTTGTTTTAATTAGTTATAAATCAATAATTTAATAGTAATAAAAAGGCACATCAATGTAATTTCTAAATAAATTAAGCATCATTATTGTGTCAGTAGTACGTACAACTGACTTACTGAGGATGTCAGGTTGACATCATCATTATGTCCTGTGTCTTACGTCACTATATGACGTCACTAAGTGCGAAATAATGAGTCATTTATGAGTCAGTCCTTAGTATTAGGTTATGTAAAGCATGATATTGAATGACATCATCTTGACATCATCTTGACATCATATTTACATAAACGTGTTCACTGGGTATAAAATCTTATAATTTACATGTATTTTACGTTCGACTATCCGCTCCATTAGAGCGAACATACCAGTTGTGCGCTTATGCCTATGTTTTGGGCATATAGACTTGATTATGTTTATTTGCTTTATATTTTGAGCATATATAGACTTGATTGTTTTTATGCTTCTTTTGTTTTATTTTTGTATCTAATTGATAAAATTAATATGCAGCTGTTGGGGTTATTTGACAGGTATATATATTTTATCTTATTAGCCGCTGACTGATTTATTGTTCAAAACTAATCTACCCTCCACAATCATTTTAGACCCACAATACAACGATCGATACAATGGGGACTACAGACAGAAGTGAAGACTTAAAACTTTGGAAGTACTGTGTTCTTTTTTAAAACAGCCTCCATGAATCTTTAGTTATTAAAACGGGATATTTACCATGTTTTTGGAAGCGGGGTCAAACCACTCGATCGAGTTACATAACCCTCAGGTAATTTCGACAGAACGCCACTATATTCCTAGACTGGTTAGAGAAGCTATAGAAATTACGAAATACAAAAATTTCAACCGGGAGGAAGGGTTTCAACTGTCGAGGGCCTGGAATCCAGTGGTTCAACTATGTAAACACCGAAAAATTTCCGAAAAAAGTCCGCTAGTAGATACAGTGAGTTTCGTGTGCCGTGAACAAAATCGTAATGTGGGTGACTTATGTGACAATGGTAGTGGTACCCAGCGCACAAAAAGAGAAAGAAAGGGGGTAGATCGTTTTGTCTGCTCATAAACATCCACCCGCAAAAACTTCAGTTTACCCGTGATCATGGCGCTTGCAATAGTGCCGAAATATAGGGAACTCACATCAAATAAAAACATGGTAAATATCCCGTTTGAATAACTAAAGATTGTGTTAATGACCATGTCAGTTTAAAAACTTATATAGTGTCCATGAAGTAGATTTTTATGATTGCTTGTCAATCATTTTAGAATTTTATGGGCGTGCTTATGTCAAAAGTAAATATAGTAAGTAAGTTCATCCGGAAATACCACTACAGTAGCTACATAACCAAATCTATACATTTAACATTTATGTATCTCCCACAACCCAGAGAAGCAGTGGTCTTGTGTGTTATTGAAGTTATATTGACTGCCTATATTTTTATTGCATATTAAGTCAGTAAAGTTTGTTTATTTTTCAGATAGCTTACAAAGATTTAGCGGGACGGAGTTTGCCGATAAAACTCTACAAAAAAGCGTTGATAATCGCAGTCGTAATTCCTATTTTATCGATGAGTTCTGTAATTGTCACCCACATAACTATGGTCCACTTTAAAGCAATGCAAATCATACCTTATGTTTTCTTGGAAATTCTCACTTATATTTTGGGTGGATATTGGTACTTACTTTGCGAAACGCTAAGCGTGTGTGCTAACATAGTCGCCGAGGATTTTCAGCAGGTATGCGTTCGGTAATACGATAGAAATCTCAAAGTTTTCGCCCTAACATTAAGTTACATTACTCGAGCGATAAACTATGTGAAACTTTAGCTCACTAAGGTTTATTAGTTAAGTTGTTACTTAAGAACGTTTAACGGTCGACTAAAAAGTGTTAAAAATTAGTTATAGTAGGTGTATTGGGTTATTTTACATACAATTATATAAAAGAAATGTAGATAATTACTATAATTTAAACAAAAAATTCTACTTATGTAGAACTAAACTTAGTGACATCATAAATACATATTTTGCTCTCTTTCATAAACTTATGTTTTAGGCGCTACGACACATTGGCCCAGCTGGCAAAGTCGCAGAATATCGTGCTCTATGGCTTCGGTTAAGCAAATTGGCGCGCAATACTGGCCTAGCAAACTGCTATACATTCACATTTGTTAATTTGTACCTGTTCCTTATAATAACACTGTCAATATATGGTTTACTCAGCCAAATATCAGAGGGGTTTGGTGTTAAGGATATCGGACTGGCGTTGACTGCATTTTGCAGCATATTTCTATTATTCTTCATTTGCGACGAAGCACATTATGCGTCTCATAATGTAAGTATATTTGCATAAGGATAAAGAGCATCCACATCCTACTTTATGTAATACAAGAGAGTACTATATTCTTTGGTATATTATATATAAAATGAATAAAGTCTTATCGTAAAATGTACTCTCATAAAATTACTAAACCTACTCTGGAGTAGAATAGGGTGATCAGAAAAGCTAGCTGTTAGCAATCGGCTCGAATCCCGGGATTTCTTAACAAAAAAGGTTCCTAAAAGGCTATATACCTGAATGCTGATAATGATCTAGGGACCTATAACACTAGGTACACAATACACAGTTGCCCCTAGATACATACCAATAAAGTGGTCTAAACAATTTCAAAAGTAACTCCTAGATCCTCGCAAACCTTTTTAATAGCTAGGTAACAAGTAGAAATATTTTTACAGGTAAGAACGAACTTCCAAAAGAAACTTTTGATGGTGGAATTGTCTTGGATGAACATTGATGCGCAAACTGAAGTGAATATGTTTCTACGCGCTACAGAAATGAACCCCTCACAAATCAGTCTTGGAGGTTTCTTTGATGTCAATAGAACGCTGTTTAAATCGGTACTTTTACTTTTTCGACATAAGACTTTTTTTGTATTATTTTTATAATATTTTTTTTTATAATGGAAGGCCAAAATGTTAATTACACATCAAATGGTAAATGGTTATATCTAGCGGCCGTAAATATCCGGATTCAAGAAAAATACATAATGATATACGTATAAGGCCACCGGATAAATGTGATATAAAATTGCATTTGCGGTCAATAAAGTTGGTGTCTCAATTACTAAACTTTTTTGTGATAAATATTATGAGTTTGTTCATTGATCTTTATACAAAATGCTACTAGAGTATAGACATGGGGTGAAACAAAAAACAATGTTCACATAAATTGTTTCTTTCTTACAGTTACTTACTACTATGGTTACGTATCTAGTAGTCTTACTACAATTCCAAATCAGTATTCCAGATGAAAGCCATGCTTGGGATTCTAATGAAGATGGACAAGTCAGCAATGCTACATCAGTCACAGAAGCTACGTCTACTACACTTATGACGACGATACTGACAACTCTAGCAAAAAGGAAAAAAAAGAATTAATTATATGTGTAGTATTATTATATTAATTAGGATGACGTTATTTGTTATTTTTGACTCATACTAAAACGCATTTCTTAGATAACATTTCACACCCCTCTAAATAATATTGCAAATGGCGTAGTAGGAAGAACCTACCTGCACAGCAGGCCGGCATGATATGTTAAATAGCGAGGAATAGATTTTTTCTCGCTACTTAATACTCTAATTGGACGGCACTGCGCTTACCATCAGGTGAAGTGAGGTCACTTTGCCGAGCCAGGATTAACGAGAATAATAGTCCTTGTATAGGACTCAAACTTGTGGTTAATTTCGTCATTGCCCTTTACCGCAAACCCACAAAATTAAATCCTAGACTTAACACTAAGTCACAACCTAAAGTACTAAGTGCTTTATTTAGATAGATATCTTAATATATCCTAATAATATGATCTGACTGCGACACCGACTGCTTCGGTTGCGCTGGGCGCAGTTGTAATTGCGCATGCGTTACGACTGCTGTGCTGAGGTCTCAGGGTCAATTCCCGCGTCGGGTAAAGTGATGTTGGGTTTTTCTATTTATAAATATTCAGTACAGCCCGGATTCTGGAATTGTGCCCGGTATTCCGACAGGCTTACCCCTATCACATTATGGGACCGTAATAGGTTCGGCGAAAAGTGGGAGTAGGTACTGGTTACACTTTCGGAGGTTTCGCCCGAAGAATTTCGGGCGGTGGTGCTTCGGCTACGGGGCAAGAAGACGGCCCCGGGTCTCGACGGTATCCCCGGACGTGCATGGGTGTTAGCCGTCGAGCATCTGGGTACTAGGTTCCGTGGCCTGTTCTCCGCGTGTCTGGAGCAGGGCCGTTTTCCGTCTCAGTGGAAAACTGGGAAATTGGTCCTGCTCAAGAAGGAGGGGCGGCTCGCAGAGTCGCCATCGGCCTACCGGCCCATCGTGTTGCTCGATGAGGTCTGCAAGCTCTTCGAGCGTATTGTTCACGCTCGCCTCGTCGAGCATCTTGAAGGGGTCGGGCCGGACCTGGCACAGTGCCAGTACGGGTTCCGGCAAGGCCGATCGACAATACACGCGATTTTGCGGGTCAAGGCACAAGCGGAGGATGCAGTGGCTCGGGGTGAAGTGGTGGTGGCGGTGTCTCTAGACATCGCCAACGCGTTTAATACATTACGCTGGGCCTGTATAATGGAAGCACTGCGGTACCACGTGGTGCCACCGTATCTTCGGCGCCTGGTGCACTCGTATCTCTCAGATAGATACATAGTGTATCCGGGCGCCAACGGTTGGCACCGAAGAGCGATGGCCTGCGGTGTTCCACAGGGCTCAGTCTTGGGCCCTCTGTTGTGGAACATCGGCTACGATTGGGTGCTCCGTGGTACCAACCCCCGAGGTGTCGCTGTCGTCTGTTACGCGGACGACACACTAGTGACAGCATCGGCCAGGTCTTTCCAGGAGGCCACCCTGCTCGCCTCGTTCGCAACCGAACAGGTGGTGGGCAGGATTCGGCGACTGGGCCTTAAGGTGGCACTCAACAAAACCGAGGCCCTTTGTTTTCACAGGCCTCGGATTCGGCCACCTTTTGGGCCCCACATAAGTGTGGAGGGGGTGCGGATTCCCATCGGCTGTGAAATGAAGTACTTGGGATTGATTCTGGACAGCCGGTGGGATTTCCGTGCCCATTTCAAGGAATTGTCGCCGAAATTGGTGCGGGCGGCAGGCGCGCTCGGACGCCTGCTGCCGAACTTGGAGGGACCTAATAGCCCTTGCCGAAGATTATACGCTGGAGTCGTGCGGTCAATGGCCCTGTACGGATGTCCCGTATGGGCCGAGTCCCTAACCCCTATGTACACCCCTTTTTTTTTTTTTTTTTTCTCGGGGAATCCATTTACGGATCTTCCAAAGAAGTATGTCGGACTCACCGGCCTAGACCGTCCTACCGACTAAATCCCGCGATGTTCCACTCTCTCCTTTATGTCGAAAGTCGCGGGGTACGCAATTGCATGCAGCCGCAACTTCCGCAGGAGTCGGCCCTTATACAGGGCCAATCACGGTCTGAGGAATAGACCCCTCAGACAGAGCACTGGAAATGCGTGTGTGTTTTTTCACGCTATCACCTCAGGCCTTTATTTGCATGGTGACGGACCGGTCTGTGCAACCGTCACCTGCAGGCCAGTTTATGGAGGCCGGAGATCATCTCTCTGGCGTCGAGAGCGTCGATTTAGGGAGGGTACTCTAACAGTCCGCTCCCTTTCCCTCTCGGCTGCTTCTTTTGCGGACATGACGTGCTCGCAAAATGAAGCAACTGAGTTCCACCCGTCCTCGCTCTCGATCATGGTCCCTACCAATGCTGAGAGTGACAGATTGTTGCCGACGACTGCGGTTAAGTCGCGGCGCGGCAAGTCCCATGCGGGACAAGCGGCCACTGTATGCTGCACGGAGTCCTCAACACAACAGCAGTGATGGCACTCAGGTGTCGGCTCTCGACGAATGCGGCACAGGTACTTCCCGAAACAACCATGTCCCGAGAGCACCTGCGTCACCCTGAACGATAAGATGCCATGCCGTCTATGAAGCCATTCCGCCAGCATAGGCCGGATAGCCTCTATTGTCGCCGCGCCAGAGCTAGGGTGCTCTAGACGTCGCTTCCACTCTGTCTCCAGCACTTGGTAGAGCCGGGATCTGCAGAGGTCTATTTCTCGGGGCACGGGTCGCAGGCCCCGTTCTAGCGCTTCCTCGCGCCATATAAATAATGATGCGAGGCTTTTGGCTTCTAAATCCCAGGGGGGGAAGCCAGCTAAGAGGGAAGCCGCCTCGTAGGAGACCGTACGGTATCCTCTGACTGCCCTGACAGCCATCGCTCTTTGTGGTTTGCGCAATATTGCGATATTGCGAGCCGTCAGGTGTTTTGCCCAAATCGGTGACCCATATAAGGCCATTGACCGTACGATCCCTGCGTAGAGCTTCCGGCTGGCAGAATTGGGCCCCCTAAGATTAGGTAAGAGCCGTGCAAGCGCCGCAGTAGCACCCATGAGCTTGGGAGCAAGCCGCCGGAAGTGTTCGACAAAATTCCATCGGCTATCGAGGACGAGTCCGAGGTACTTCATCGTCGACTCGATGCCGATGCGAACACCTCCCACTATTAAGTGGGAACTGCGAGGCGGTGCATTCCGAGGTCCGTGAAAGAACATGGCCTCGGATTTGTTGAGTACCACTTCGAGTCCCAAACGCCGAATCCGAGCAACGATGTCAGCCACCCCAGCTGTTGCTAGGATTACCGCTTCTCGGTGTGATTTCCCTCGAGTAGCTATGAGCGTGTCGTCAGCATAGCAGGTCACACTAATGCCTGGAGCGAACGCACCGCGCAACACCCAATCGTATCCAATGTTCCACAACAGAGGTCCTAAAACTGAACCCTGTGGAACACCGCATACCATATCTCGTCGGCTCCATCCCTCGCGGACTGGAAAGATGACAGCTCTTTCTGACAGGTAAGCCCCGATGATACGGCGGAGGTAAGTCGGGACTCTATGGTATAGAAGTGCCTCCCTAATGCAGTTCCAAGGCAAGGTATTAAAAGCGTTAGCGATGTCAAGAGACACCGCTAACATAACCTCACCACATGAAACAGCTTCCTCCGCCAGAACTTTAATGCGCATGATCGCATGTATAGTGGATCGTCCTTGGCGAAAACCAAATTGGTTATCCGCTAGATCCGGCCCCACTCTCGTCAAATGTTGGACAAGGCGGTTTGCAATTACTCGTTCAAAGAGCTTGCCCACCTCGTCCAACAAGACAATCGGACGATATGCAGATGGTGAATCCGTAGGGCGGCCCTCCTTCCTGAGCAAGACCAACTTACCCGTTTTCCAACTACGTGGAAACTGGCCTCGCTCAAGACATGCACAAAATAGTCTCCTTAATCGGGGCTCAAGAGCGTCTTGAGCCAGGACCCATGCTCGACCTGGGATTCCGTCGGGTCCTGGGGCGGTATTTTTGGCCTGAAGCCTACGCACCGCCACCTTCATCTCTATCCGAGTCACTTCAGGTACATTGCCATCGCAGTCGTTCAGGTTGAGTGGGTTGGCTTCTACAGCTGATACCATTGAAGGTGGCGTCTGCTCCACATTCGAAGGAAACAGAGAGCCTACTTCTTCTTCCAACTGCTGTTGCTGGAGACACTGAGTTACTGGTAGCGCCCAGGGACGGATTTTCTTGCGTACCATGAGATACGGGCGACCCCATGGATTAAGATCTAGTGTCTCCAGCAATTCTTCCCAGGCTTGGGCTTTTGCACTGGCGATGGCCTGTTGAAGGGTCTTTTTGGCTTCTCTGTACCCCTCGTAGAGCTCCGCCTCCCTGGTTTCTGCGTCTTGTCCCCGCTGACGTCTTCTTCGGTGTCTGGCGTATAGGCGACGGGCCGTGACACATGCATATCGCAGCTGTGCGATAACATCGTTCCACCAGTACATCTGACGTTTTCTGGGTTGACGTCTTACCCGAGGCATGGCCGTGTCACAGATGTGTGACATCGCCTTTCGACATTGGTCCGCCTCTTCATCGACACTGAGAGGCCTGGAGAGTGTCCCCTGAGACACCCAGGCTTGCACTAGGGCGGCTTCTCGAGGCTTCCAGGTCGAGACGTTTCAGTGCCCAGCGTGGACCGTCTTCTGTGAGGGTTATTACAACTGGTCTGTCCAAGGTCTGGGTAGAAACGCTGAACCGGATGTACCGGTGGTCCGACAACGTTTCCACTTCCTTCAAGACTTTCCAGTCGTGAACACGGTTAGCAATAGCAGGGCTAGCAAACGTAATGTCTACTATGGACCCGCCCCGCTGTCGCACACACGTGTTGACTGAACCTCGATTCAGGACAAGCAAGCCTGCTTGCAGAGCCCACTCCTCTAACCTTCTACCCCGCGGATTCGTCAGGGGGGAACCCCAAGTGGAGGACTTGGCGTTAAAATCCCCGAGGACAATCACATGGTTGGGGCGACTGCGACCAACGACAACACCTAATTCTACGAGGAATGCTTCAAAGTCGGCGAGACATCTATTGGGGGAGAAATACACTCCTACAATTATTATGTCGCCAAGAAGCACCGCCACACATCCTCTACCCTTCTCTATTCTTTCGAAAGGCGGGGAGCCAGCAGAGGCTTGGGAAATGATAGCCACTGAACTGTCATGGTCGGCCACCCAGTCAGCCCTTGGCGGGACAAAATACGGTTCAGCGACTACTGCGATATGAATCAACCACTGCGCCATGCTCTGGATCAAAAGATCCTGAGCTCTAGCGCAGTGGTTGAGGTTACCTTGCAAGAAACGAAGAGCCATATTTATTGACACTCCATTCCCTGAGCCGCAGCTTCCGGCGCCTGGGTGGCACCCGGTAAGCGGACTGGTTCATAGAGAGCATTGCCTCCCTTAGACCGCTTCTTCTTCTTCTTTTTATTATTTGGTGCGGCACAAGTGCTGCTTCCTAAACGATGATCTGCCGGTTTACTGACCGCTGCACATACCATGCAGCGTGGTGCAGCAGAGCACTCTGCAGATTTATGCCCAGCTAGACCACAACGGAAACAGAGGTCGCTGCAATTTACTTCTGAAGTGCATTTTGCTGCGACGTGCCCGTTTTCCAGGCAGCGGAAGCACCGCAGCAGTCTGCTGACCCTCAGCCTCAGAAGACGCCGCGAGACATGACCACAGCGCCTCATTGAGATTCCGAGATCGGCGGTGACTAGGGAGAACGAGTTCTACCCCAGCCTGCTTCGCGGCAGTGTTAATGCACACGAAGCCCGTCCGTGTTCCTCCACTGTGCCCTCTGCTAATCAGAGGAACACGCGGAGGAAACCTCTTTGCTGGTTTTGGTCCACGCCGTTTCCGGTAATCCCCCCCCCGAAATCGGGGGGAGTCCCCTATCCGCCACCCAGGGAGACGCGCTCGATGGGAGACCAGCAACTCCACACGGGCTATGTACACCCCATCCGACACTACCAGCTAAAACCCCGCGGTGGCCTTCTTCGGCGCTTGCGGAGCGATTCCGGGGTATTCTAAGGAGTGCTAGAATTGCAGCCGGAATCGCCCCAGCGCGGTGCTGCGTAGCAGCCCATCTCCATGGAGGGCTAAGGTGCCCCCGCGCACCGAAAAACGATAGCGAACGAGGCCTTACCACACGCGCTGCCGTCCATCTCGGGGTCGCACGATGCCCCGAATCTGGGAGTGCATCGATACGGGCTGACAGCCCTCCGCTGCGCGCCCGCGACCCCCGATGGCCCCAATTAGTCGCCTCCTACGACAGGCAGGGGTTACCGTGGTGAAATTCTCAGACGCCCCCATTCCACAGGGCGGGAGACGCCGGTCAGTCGTCCACCCGTGCGCGGAGGGCTGTCAGCCCGTATCGATGCACTCCCAGATTCGGGGCATCGTGCGACCCCGAGATGGACGGCAGCGCATGTGGTAAGGCCTCGTTCGCTGTCGTTGTTCGGTGCGCGGGGGCTCCTTAGCCCTCCATGGAGATGGGCTGCTACGCAGCACCGCGCTGGGGCGATTCCGGTTAGGGACTCGGCCCAGCGGCAGCACGGATAGCCATCATCCGTGCGAGGGGGATGCTGGGTCGTAAGACCGGCTAGTCCAGCATACCCGTTTTATTCTTAATCCGCTTCCCTCCGGAGCGGGCGGCAGTAATAAAACGCTTTCCCCGCGACAACAAAAAAAAAAAAGGTACTGGTTACACCTCTGCGTACCCCTTCGGGGATTACAGGCGAGCGTATGTAAGTATATGTATGTATGTATAATATATTACTATTTATGTAAGAATACCTAATATAATAATAATAATAATACTAGCCCTGTATTAAACATTGTCCCACTGCTGGGCACGGGCCTCCTCTACTAATGAGGGGTTAGGCCTTAGTCCACCACGCTGGCCTAATGCGGGTTGGCAGACTTCTCATACCTTCGAAAAACTCTCAGATATGCAGGTTTCCTCACGATGTTTTCCTTCACCGTTAAAGCAAGCGATAATTAACATTTTAATACACACATAACTTTAGAAAAGTCAGAGGTGTATGCCACTTGGGTTTTGAACCTACGACTTTCGTCTTGACAGTCCGTACCGCAACCAACTAGGCTATCGCTGCTATTAATAAGAATACCTAATAAATCATTAATATTATTGCAATCCGTAATCATTATTAATATTAAATATCGACGGTTGTAAATAAAACTGGCAACACTTACTCAGAGATACATTTTTATTTATTCATAGTCATGGACACACGTCCTTCAGCCGACTTACAGTCACTTACTAACTGTGCTGCCAATAGCCAAAGACTTCCTCAATTTCCGAGGAATTGGGAGGCTTATGCCAGGACAGTGCCGAGTTTGTTACGGTTTGTTAGGATTTTTCCGGAGAATATACAATATATCGTAAATACTGTTTATAGATTAAGCGTGATGTCACACATTATATTTATATATAATATATTATTAAAATACTATGTGAAACACATTTAAAATCGGTTTTGGCACAGTTATCAGTTATTCTGTGTTGTAAGCAAAAATGTCCCACATAAGGAATCTTACCGAAGACATCATTTTTGCTTAGGGCAAAATAAAATAAAATTACCTAATACATATTTAATAACGTTTAAAAATAGGCTTAGTCAAGTGAAAAAATAATTTTGAAATGTTTTATAAATTCATTTTTAGGAACTAAGACAAATGAATATATTTAAATACTTTAAATCACTTTTAATACTTTAGTACCGGGGAATTTATGGACAATTTAATAAAATATAGACGGGAAATGAGCCCACGAGCGGAGAGGATTCAGATTTTTTATAACGGCAGCCCATCTTTCTTGCTGATTGTTTATGTCAGATTTACGAACAGCGAGAGAAATCCAGTTTTCTGTGAGTTTCTGGAAACAATATATTAACTATCGTAACAAGCATTATTATCATAAATTTAGTAGCATTTTGCATTATAAATAACAATGGTGGACTACAGCAAGTGGAAAGATATTGAGGTTGGTATTTTGTCAGTGTTGTAAGAATTGAATTCATCATTGTAGCCCAAAATTCTATTAGCATTACGTTTTTAGATCTCAGACGATGAAGACGAAACACACCCCAACATCGACACGCCTTCCCTGTTTCGTTGGAGACATCAGGCCCGGGTGGAGCGGATGGAAGAGCATCGCCGTGAGAAAGGTGAGCTCGAGCAAAAGAAACGGGAAAACCTGAGGCGTTTAGCGGAAACGCGCAAAAAGATTACGGAATGTGAGCCCAACAGCATTAATCTTGATTCTCTGAAAAAAGAACTGGCGGAATTAGAAGCGGAAGAAAAGGCAATTAGAAAGAAAGATGATGAACTTAGAAAGAAAGACAAACAGACGCCTTGGAACGTTGACACGATCAGTGAGCCTGGTTTCACGAAAACCGTAATCAACACCAAACCAATGCGACCTAAGGGTGAGAACTTAACTGAAGAAGAAAAGGAAGCCAAGATGAAGAAATTCATCAAGGAGAATGAGAAATATTTAAAACAGTTTGGCATGTTAAGAAAATATGATGATTCCAAGAAATTTTTGCAAGATCACAACCAGTTGGTTTGTGAAGAGACTGCCAATTATCTTGTCATTTGGTGCATCAACTTAGAAATGGAAGAGGTGAGATATTTGTTTTTATAGTCAGAAGACTTAATTGTTCAGTTACTTCAACATACTTAGCAGCATATGTGAATATATGGCATATACAAAAAAACATTGATGTGTCACCCAAAGTGTCACACATTTAGATTATGTGTGTGATACATTGGGTGCCTTAATCACATAAATAAATAACACCCAACAGTCACACACATAGCCCTGACCCCACACTAAGATACGAGTCTTGTGTTGTGGGTATCAGGGACTATGAGAGTCTTTCGGTCTCACAACACCCAGACCCCGGACACAAATATCTGTCTGTCACACAAACATTTGTCCCTGTGTGGGAATCGAACCCACATCCTCTCGTATCACAGCCGGCTACTCGCCAACTGCACCACGGAGGCTGTCATATTACCTCTAGCTTTCATTGATCAGCCTTTATTTTGTATTATGCTCACTGTAATATTTCTGTTTGGAACCGTGTGTCAGATTGGTCACATATCTGCAACATGGATGGAGAAACAAATGTATAGTATAAGTATACTCTAGAAACAGTGTTGTTTGTGTGGACTGGTCTATTCCGAATGCTCATTAATTGTCACGTAATATGTGTGTTTATAAATCATTAATCAGTTTAATATATTACTTGATCATTTGAACCACGTATATTCTTCCTTAGATCTGCTTTTTTATATGTGTATAATCTACTAGCTATAAACCCAACATTCCAATCCTGAATTGACATACACATACATTACAATAAAAAGCACAAGATTTACAACTAAGTTTCTTGGTGCTTCTTCTTAGATGAATGAGCATTTCTGAAATAGTGAATTTATCTATAAAATTAATATCTAATAAAGTGTTTGGATTTAAAATTATTATACTGCTTCATGTTTGAACCTTGTTTGTTTCAGAAACATGATCTGATGGCCCATGTTGCACACCAGACAATCTGTATGCAGTACATTCTAGAACTGTCCAAACAGTTGGATGTCGATCCTAGAGCCTGTGTTGGATCATTCTTTGCAAAGTTAGTGAAAATTAATATATTCGTACAAATAGATCATCAAAAACATTAACAATTTAATCACTAATTCGCAAAATTAAAAATGATTTACACACTTATAACTTTGAATAACAAAATGGGCAGAGATTCAATGTTGCTTTCTGCCATGATCGTAAATTGACTGACGATTTCATGCTTGTAACAGGCGGGGATTCATTAGTGTTGCCACCTTTAAATGATGTTGTCATCTAACATTATATAAAATTCTTATAAGCAAAATAATAGATTACCTCTTTTCCAACATATAACCAAATATTTTTGTAGTTCACAATAATATATTTTTCAGAATTCAAGTGGCAGAGAAAACATACAAAGACTCATTTGATGACGAGTTGGAGCAATTCAAGGCTCGAATCAAGAAGCGTGCTGCTGAGAAGATCCAAGAGGCGATTAGAGAACAGGAAGAAGAGGAACGGCAAGCAAGACTCGGGCCTGGAGGACTTGACCCTGTCGAAGTTTATGAGGAGTTACCTGATGTAAGATTGGTTTAAAAAAATTAAAACTGTGGGAGAAGAATTAATTGCTATGGCAAGGTTGTACAAACAAAATTGGCTGACCCCAACGGGTTTGTAGTAGATCTGACGAAAACACCTGCTTATAACGGTAGGCAGCGGCTTTGCTGTGCCCTGGCATTGCAGAAGTCTATGGGTGACGGTGACTACTTACTATCAGGTGGCCCGTCTGCTCGTCTGCCTATCGCAGCATATAATAATAAAAATTATGACAGCAGAATTAATAGGTACTGTTTTTTGTAATAGGTTCAAATGGACTTAATCAATAATCAAATTAAAACCTGACATAAATTAGAAGTGAAAAATTGCTACATAAAATTTTTGTCTTAAGCTAATTGTTACATAGAAAAAACTAATTGCGCATGTCGATGAAGACAGTAGGGAGGTTATTTTGGAGTATCATCATTCAGGACACTCAACTAGCACCCAAAACTTTACGAATTTATATTGCTGGAATAAAAAAAATTGTTATTTTTGGGTAAAACTAAACTAAAAAAAACAACTAAAAAAACCGTGTTAGCTCTCTTCGGCCATTAGGACAGCCCGAGGCACCCGGAAAGAGAAGCGCCCCGTTCTCGACCAGAACAGCCCCTGCAATGTAATGATACCAATTAAGGTATCAAACAATTATCAACTAGTAGATTTTCTGCTTCAACTGCTTTTGATTGTTATAATTTTTCGTCAGGAATTGAAAAAATGCTTCGACGCCCAAGATGTGCCAATGCTTCAAGCCACCATAGCAAAGATGCCTGAGCAAGAAGCAATTTACTTCATGAACAGATGCATCGCTTCGGGTCTGTGGGTACCTGGCAAGAATGATGAAGAACCCACAATGAAAGAGAATGCTGGTTCAAGTTTTGAAACAAAAACAGAAGAAGCCAGCAACTCTAAAAGCACTGATGATGTAGACTGAAAGTTTATCTATTACTCCAATTATTACACTAGTTTAGGTACCATTATACATACACAATTACTAATTGTTTCTGGCCCAGAAGATTACATTTTGCTCTGGTTAAGCTGATACTTTAGGGTACTACTAGTCCAAGGAATGCTGAGGCTGGTCTCATGGTGAATCCCGCGACAAGATTGCGTTTACTAATATGAGCATTGAATGATTGTAAGAGTAATGAACTTAAGCAATATTTGATTAGAGTTGTTGATCTTACTGCCAAATTGCCCTTATTGGCTTGAGAGCAAACGGTTCTTAATCGGTATATTTATTAACCTCAGTGTGCTATGGACTACTTATATTAGCATTTATTTTGTTTACTATCATCACATATCGTCCATTTCATGTTATGTGCCACCAACGTCATTTATAATTAATAGCAATTAAATTCGGACCAGACTGTGCTTTTTAATATGTGATTGCGTGATTGCTTCAATTACACATTTCTTCTAGAGGTATTTAATAGTAAATAAAAAATATTAATAAGTCTACAATTTTCAAAATAAAATATGTTGACGCAATCCTATTTCATTATTTTTCTACTGAACCTTTCACCAAAACACCGTGTGAAAAATCAATAATGATGATATTTTCAGTGTCTTAATTTGTAACACTAGCTTGTTGTAAGGTGCAAAGTAAGGCAAATGGAACGGGCTCTCATTACTAAAGAATAATATATGAACATTTAAGTAATGTCGCAAAAATAACTCTTGTTTTCAACGTTGCTCAGAAGTCAACTAGGAAAAATGGGACATGATGTTTTAAATTGTGTTCACAAAACAATATCTAGTCACGCGCCTTTCTACATGCCTACACATTACCATAAACCATGCTATGGTTTTCATAAAACGTTTGACAGCCTCCGTGCCTGGGAACATCCTCCCGCCGATACAAATGCGTGTGATCCACATGTATTTGTGTCGGGTCCGAGTGTTGTGGAGCCATAGATCCTCGTTGTTCATGACACCCACGATACAAACAATGTGTCCGATATAGACACCCAAAAATTATCAGCAAATGAGTTAAAATTCACACTATATTCAAAAAGAGATTAACGTGGTATACTTACCTATGCAGGGATATGATTAAAAATGGATTCCTAGAGAGGAGTCAAACTTACTGAGGACCATAGAAGTATGTAGTCAATTCGCCAAGACAGTATGTTAATGGCATTCGTTTTAACGACAACTAAAACTTTATATTCGAGTAGGTGTGCTTGAAATAAAACTGTGGTTTTAAACTTGTACTTTTTTATATAACAAAACTACAATAGGTGTGTGAGAGTCGCTAGGTGAGCACATGCGGCGGGAGCTGCGGCCGCCCCTCCAGCTTGCTGTAGTCCAGGTGGAATTCTTTCGCCACCTGAAACAATTATAACATCAATTTGTATTACATTAACTCGTTAACGGTAGCACAACACAGCTTTTCTATTTTTGTGTGAAGTGCGCATCGTAAAATCAAAAATCAAATATTTATTGAATCCATGAAATGTTTACATCATTTAGATTCAGACAATTTTTTACTCTACCGCCAGTTCGAAATGCAGTTTCGCTAGAGAAGAACGGGCAAGAAACTTTAGCGTTGCTCTTTTCACACCGGTTAACAATATTTGTTCATACAATTAATATACGAATTCAGTTTAATTAGATGAGATTAGAGCAGCTCAATGTATGTTAAGTTGCCTTATTGCAATATTGTGAATAAAAATCATTACAAGACCTAGTGCCGCACATGACCATCGTGAGTGATGAAAATATCGTTTTTTTTAAAGCAGTTGGTCCTTACTGAAACAGTCTGAGCAGACCAGTCCACACGAGCCGCACCCGTTCACGAGTAATGACGCATGTGTCAGCCATCGGCCTCCTCAACCATGTAACAGGGAAGAGACCGACCTGGCACATGGCGCCGCAGCAAGCACAGACACTTTAGCGAGCATGACATACCCAGACTGAATACAACAATTAAAATACTAAAAAATATGAAGTAAAGTCTGGTGTGTCAGTATGGTGGGTGGGTGGTAACCGTACAGTGTACAGTGGTAAGTAGTGCAATATTTGACATGTAAAATATAAATTGTGTTGAGTAGCGAGGGATAGACTCTCTCGCTACTTGATACTGTGGACGGGCACCGCGTTAATCATCAGATGCAGTGTGGTCACTTTGCTCCGCCAGAATAAAAAAAAAAAAATACCTTGCGCCAATTATGCGCATCAAAGAAGTAGTAGGTGCCGCGCTCGTAGGTCGATGTTTTTTCCACCATCGGCATGCCGGGCGCTTGAGAGATCCACACCTTCTCCTCCATGTGATATCGCCATTCGCGATTATATCTGCAAATAGATACCCATGTTAATACATACTCTTTTTTTCTTCTTCCGGGTCAGTAGCCGATTGTGAAACGAGAGGGTGGATTCGATTTCCGCACCGGGACAAATGTTGGTGTGACAGACATATATTTGTTTCGGGTCTGGGTGTTGTGGGACCTTAATCCCTCGTAGTTCTTGACACCCACGATACAGGTTAGCCCTAGTGTGGGATCAGAACTATGTGTGTGGCTGTTGGGTGTATTTTATTATTTTCTTAAGTTCAATATTGATATCATTTAATGCTCTAATTGGATTTAATTGACGTATACATTATATATATACATTATATTATTAAGAATTAATTAAAATTTAATTTTGTTATGTATACTTTGTGATTACAAATTATTCAGTAGCGAATAAATGCTTACAGCTCTGACGCAGCCGCTATCTGCAGTACGTCACCGACAAAACAATAAAACAGGTAAAATAATAGATCTTCCTTATATCGATTCAGTCGTAGCGGCGCCAGCTTTTCTCTTATTGAACCGTTTATTAAATATTCTGGAGGCACGTGGTGGTCCATATCCTGTGGTCTGGAATACAAAAAATAAAAACAGTTTTCAATTAACATATAAATATTTCTGTAGAGGAACGGGTGATAGTGTTCCTCTATCGAAGGGAGAGATCTCCAGTCAAGCGGGTGTTATGCCCGACTGGCCGCGGACCTTCCAACCGTTGATATTTGGAGCTTGTATATATATATTTACGGCGGGCAGCGGCTTTACTGTGCCCTGGCATCGCAGAAGTCTATGGGCGGCGGTGACTACTTACCATCAGGTGGCCCGTCTGCTCGTCTGCCTATCGAGGCACTAAAAAAAACGTGACGACAAGCTTTACTACACCGATTCAGCTTCGGCGTTACTGCTATTCGTCAGTGTGAGACTCTTGTGAGCAGCCATATTTTAAAAGAGAAAGAAGTGCAAGGGGAAAAGCTTCTTTTAATGTAGGGCTTTTGTATTTTTACTTTGATATGCAAATCCATTCTAACAAATTGAATAGTATAGTGAAGTTATAAATAGCTTCTAATGGACAGCCAGCATAATACTTATTAGCTCGTATGACTTTTAAACATTGGTAATATTAAGTCATCTCACCTGCACGGCGTGTCTGCCCAAGGTCCAGCGAAAGTTAAATAAAGATTGTCCGGTGAATTTAGATTCAAACCCAGTGCCGTCAAGTCCTGTCCTAGGGCTAACGACACAAGACTAGGATCCGACTCTGCTGCTCTTATGAACGTTAGCAACCCCACTATACCAAACTGATTCGGTATCATTGTCTCTGGGATATTTGTCACTTTACCTAAAAATATATCACTAAATTAATACACTTTCTTAACCACCCGTCATTGAAAATGATGGTAATACATTAAAGTGGCAAACAAATATGAAGCACTTTAATATACCTCCAAGGTAATGATACTATACACACCATATAGATCCGTATGCGCTCCTTGATTGACAACTTTGGGGAAAAACAACTTGATGTAAGATAATGTATCAATCATAACATCAAATCTAACTACACATCCACAATACAAACTGAGCATGCATAATTTTATTATAATTACTCATTTAGAGATAGAAATTACCATGATCAAATTAATCAACATGCATGTTTACTGGATTTGTAGTTACGAATTTTGTATTATAGGAGATGCCTATTTTGCATTGAAAGTGAACTTATTTTTACATTGCATCACTGTTAGTTTGGTATAAGATATTCCAGCTCATTTTTGGGCACAATCTTGTGTATGAGTGATGCATTTGTAGATACCAATGGCTTAGTGCCTATTAATAAAGGATGACAGCCAACTGCCACACACAAATCATAGCCACATATTTACAATGTCAAGACTCGCACAAATGAGCCGAAGTACATATACATATTGATCTAAATCTGAGTAACTGATAGTGTGTGTGTGAGTGGATGTGTGTTTATGTGTGTGTGAGAGTGCGTGTGTATGTATGTTGGCGTGTGTGTGCATGTGTGTGAGCGTATGTGGGTGAGAGAGTGTGTGTGTGTGTGTTTATTGGCATACCTTCAGGGGAGGTCTGTATGCCCTTGCGCGCCTTGTCTGGCACGTGCACGAGGTCGGTGGAGGCGGGCGCGGGGCCGGCGCCGCCCAAGGCCACGCCCCCCGCGACCCCCGCCGCACCGCTCGCGCCGCCCGCCGACGTGCCCGGCAGCGCGGGGAAGTCCTCCGACGACATCGTGAACTCCGACTGCTCCGACGTCGGCTGCTTCACCATACCCACTGTCCGTTACACAACCTTACTTGTACCCACCCTTGTGTGCGTCTAAATTATATACAGCACGCATGGCCTCCGACAGTTTTATGGATCAGACGGGCGTCATGACATTTTGTCGCATACCAAATCAGCATGTAGTTGGCACTATTCAAAGTGCCAAGTGCATGCGCAATTTTCGCATTAATTGAAACCAGTAATTTACAAAAAGTCGTGACACTTCCATGATCATTGATAAAGACCTCATAATGAAACCCACAAAGATTACCATTAAACATATGAAATCTATAGTGTAATGAATGGTATACAGTGTCTCTCACCGTAAGGTTTAGAGCCTGGTGGTGGCGGAGCGGCTGCAGGCGCCTGGTCTCCTGCACCTCGCGCCGTCAGTGAAGGGAACTCGCTGAGGTCGAGCAGGGGCGGCGTCGACGTGTCCCCGCCCTCGCCGAACACCGAGTGGTAGTTATTACTCGCGTTGAACCGTGACAAATTGCTCATACTTGACTGAAACAATGTTTTAATTAGGTTATTGTGATAGACTCATATTTTTTTATTATCATACATGAAATCTAACAACAACTGGAGTTGAATAACAAAAATAAACTTAAAATGTGTTCCAAATTATATAAAGTACAAAATATTTCACATGTATGAATATTGTACATCATAAAAAAAATTATGACTTTAATAATCTCATCAAAACTTGTTTTTTTGTCTTTAAACTTGGTTTTTATTATAACAATTTAAATTATACTATTATTTTTCTTCATTTCTAATATTTTGTTTATTTATAACAAAGCCTATTTTTAATGAGTCAAAAACTTATCAGTAAGCTAACTGAAGTTAGAGTATATTCTAGAGGCAAAGGTCTTAAACTTTCAAGACAAAAAAATATATTTTTTTGAAATTAATTAATGTTTAAATTAATGCAGTATAATCTAACATTATGTTGGTTTTGCTTGTTATAGAATATGTTCACACAGACAAATAAAATAAAACTTTCATATAAAAATAAAAAAAATCAAATCAGTCAACTTCTTCAGGGTGAAATATTATATGTCAGCGATTAACAGAACAAACTGATAGAACACTTACCATAGAATTAGAATTAGACTGCGACAAAGTGGTCGGCATTTGTACTCTCCGATCAGCGAATGCCCGCTGGCCAAAGAGTGTGGCACGTGAGGCCATGGTCGGCGGGGCGCCGCCCGGCATCGCCGTCGAGTTGCGGCCGGGCGACAGCGCGCCGCCGAACGTCGGCGTCACATGCCCAGAGACTCCACCGACCAGCCCCGAGCTGACGCGCCCGCCAACGCCGCCGACGCCACCCACACCACCGCTTGCTAGGCTTCGAGGTGCTTGCTGGAAGTTCAAGTTTGCCATAACCTGCAATTTATTGCACCGTTATTACATATTGTGGCATTGCTTGTATTAATTTATCACTAGTGGTCCCCGGCAGATCTTGTCCTGCCATAAGCCACCTTCTCTGTGAACCCAATTTTCGTTGAATAAATAAGAAATTCAGATCTCGACAACAGCGCCGCCTATCGGATCACTGCCAAACTTTCTCTGGACTAATATGAAGATTAACTATTGATTAACTTGAAAATTTTACAAAAATTGCTCCTGCTGTTTCAGAGTCCATAACGGACACAGAAATGCTTTTATGTTTTATATCTATAGATTAATGAAGACTATGCTGGTAGAATAAGAAGTGGGTGAAATTTTAATGCTATCCTACAAAATGCAATGTCTTTAGAAAACACCCACTGATCATTTTTTGATCATCTTATTAGAGATTAAATGAAGACATACTGAAAGACACAAACTATAACTCATATGAGGTAAGGTATTTATTGTAATTTGTATGCTAATTCAATAACATAATAAACTAATAGAAAATTGGGATAATATATTTAGATCAAGAAATTATGATACATACATAAAATCTATTGACATAAGAATTTCATCAACCAGCTAATTTATAAACAAGTTAATCCTTTTGATCTGGTAAAAGTTGTTATTGTCAAATGAGAGAAGTAGTTTGCACAATATGATTGACATGGCTGTGACAACCTGGAACAATCATCACAGAGAATTTTTGTGAGGGATAATGAGATGTTCCACTATGCATGTGGCAATATCCAAAATTATATTTGTGTTATAATTTTTTAATCAATTTTGATTCCGGTTTTGATGAAAGATTTTCTTTTTCATTTTTTTTATGGCATTTCAAATAATTTAGAAAAACACACAAAGCTACTCAAATGTAATTTTCAATTGATAATTCTAACTGTTAACAAATGATAATAACTGTTAAAGATATTTTTTCTTATTAGTCACCTGTATAATGGTTTCTTGTGTTTAAATATTACACACTGAAATAAATCTAATTTCACGGATTTTATCATAGTTTCTTTTACTTTTAAGTCCCAATGAAAACTTTGCAGTGTCATGGCCACAGGGTAGAATCAAAAATAAAACATGATACAATCCGTGAAATTAGTTTTATTTCAATAATCACCTGTGGTTTTCTTATATTAGTCATTTCAGATGTTATAATGAATCTGTATATATAAAAGAAGAAACTGACTGACTGACTGATCGATCAAAGCACAGCCAAAACGGCTAGGGTTGCGACTTGAAATTTTGACAGTAGGTACCTTTTATGACGTAGGCTTCCACTAAGGAAGGGTTTTTGGAAATACCATCCCTAAGGGGGTAAAATAGGGGATGAAACTTTGTATGAAAATTCGTCAGGTTTGAATTAAAAATACCAATTTTGTAACATACTTTTTCTCTCAAAAATGACCTCCACGCGGGCAGAGCCGCGAGCACCAGCTATTATAAAATAAGACAATAGACTTTATAACTGTACATTTTTCAATTACCTATGTTTCACAGAGTTTAAGTTTACTTAAATAAATTGTATTATTTAGTGCCTGCAAAACAAAAGCATATATAACAAGTAATGGTACCATAATTATAAAAATAAAGTTGTATATTAAATATATATATATTTACTAACTTTAAGTATATAATTACTTAAATAACTCATTATTAAGAGAAGAAACCTCTAGGAAATTGTTTCTTGACATTAAGGATTTCACTAACATTGACTGTTGCACAGGATATTAATGGCAATGGGAATTAAATAAGAACTAGTTTTTTTCCTCAGGCTATCTACTTCACATTGCAAACTTTGTTTTTCTAAAATACTATGAATGCTTATGATTTTATTTCCTTCCAAATGTTTCATTTTTGTTCTGTGCAGTACAGGTAAATTTGTACAGTGCTGAAAATTAAGTTAGGTATAAAATAAGATAACTACAGAGTAAAAATATATTAAATATGTTGTTGAACAGGTTAGGTTTGTCGCGTACTGTTGTGTCTGTTTCTAGGCAACCTACGTCCGTAACCACTGTCAAACTTACTTCTTACAGCGTTCATAATAACACCATATGATAAAGAAAGCAACACACAATACTGTAAATTATAACTCGAAAACAACTGATCAAAACAAACACTTAAGTAAATATTTTCATACACATGGAACTTAGGTACCATACAAACGAGTTTGAGTTATAACAGAGACACAAACAAACAAGAATTCAGGTAGCCTGTGCTCTAATAATCAAAATAAAGATATCCATAATGCAACAAGAGATAACGTCCTATACAGCCAATAATAACAAAATATTTATAATAGGTAGATACCTACTACATTATCATCAAATTTGTGTCCTCTGTCAAACAATGGCGACCCTGATGTTTCTGTATACTCATTACTTTAATAAATAACAATATTTACCTAATGTGTTGAGTACAGTCCCTTTTCCACTATTTTAAGAGTTATATCGATGGTTCATACTCAGATATTTTCAGCCAAAATAGATGAGTTTCTTCGAGTATAATAAACAAAAGTTTGTTGACTGTCTAATTGTGACGAGAATTTATATGCATTCAAATTTTTTAACACCTACTAAAAAAACATGAAGGGATGTCTCTGCATAAAACACTGCTATAAAATGATGTAGACTTTATACATCTTTATGCCACTAAAAAATATTCTAATAATTTCACTCAGTTTTGTCGAACGCCACATTACCCTAAACAACTGGCGGCCATATTGTTAAATGCGAGCGGAAATTTGTAATAATTTTCTGTCACAGTTCCATTAATGTTCTTTACTCTGAAATACTACTTAAATATTTTTCAGTATCATAAAGTAAATAATACAGCTATTATTAAAATAAAAATAATGGTACTAAAAGACTTAGGATTGATAAATAAATGTATATATTTTTATTTAGACATATTCTTGACTTTTTAAGTCCTTGCAAGACATATTATTACCACAATAAATTGGAAATCATAAGATTGTGCTAACTGGTTTTATTTTAAGTTGTCTCTGCTCAGTCAAATTTAGTCTTGAAGTTTGAAGCTGAAATTGAGATAAATTATACTAACTTGGTCATCTTGAGAAATGCTGTTATGTCTGCTTGAAGAGCGTTTTTTCATATTTTATTATTGAATATACTAAATTAAGTGCTATTTTTAAGCATTATCAACAGTTGACATTCTTATGGTAAAATATGTTTAGATACCCTCAAGTTAACTTTTTTTACTACAATATATATTTTTATATAATAAATATAATATGAAATTTCCAACTACTGATTAAGAATAAAATCATTATTTTAATATTATGTCAACGTTAGTACTAAGATTCATAACTTCTTAGAAGCATTTTTTTGATTAGGTAACAAATGTTTTCCTTTTTTCGTAGTTTGAATGAATAGAATTATTGAGGATATAAATATATTTTAATAGCTTATTTTGCAATAAGTAATTGCAACTACTAAATGTATTAGTAATTTAAATCTACAAATTTGTGAAAGGTTTTTTCTATTATATATAGCCGGATTGTCAATCTAAACTGATAAAACTATTTATCAGTTTAGTTTGACGCGCTGTGGGATAATACATTATAAATAAAATAATACTAAATAATAATAATAAAACTCTCAGCTAAGTCAAAAAAGGTGTACTGTGCCTTCGTAGACTTGGAAAAGGCTTATGATCGTGTGCCGAGGGATGAACTGTGGTCAACACTGTCACTGATATGAGATTGAGAGCCGCCTAGTGAGTGCTTTGAGGTCTTTGTACAAGGACTCAAAAGCCTGTATAAGAGTAAATGGAGCGCTTTCAGACTGGTTTAACATTTCTAGAGGTGTTAGGCAGGGATGTGTTGCGTCTCCATGGCCCTTTAATCTTTATATGGACAGCTGTTTGACAGTTTTGAAAGGTATGGAAAGTGGACTGGGAATGAATGATTTGCATGTCAAGTGTCTTCTTTACGCCGATGACAAGGTATTGCTTGCGTCATCTGGGGGAGCTACAAGACATGTTAAATGTAGTGAATGAGTCATTTAAAAAGAAGGTAATGAATATAAATGGAAGTAAGACGAAAATTATGGTTATAGAAAGAGAGGAAGATGCTACTATCTCTATCGGTGTCTCTAGGAAGGATTTAAAAAATGTTATAAGTATGGATCGAGGTAAAATATAGCTATCCTTTTTCACGCACATAAATTTATATTTTCCATATAAGGATGGCACTATGTTTATGTATACAATATCGAACTATTCTATATTTGTATAAACTAATGATTCTATAGCTAAAAACTTCAAGTACTTGTATAGGTTTTTCGCTTAGAGTAGGTAACCAAAGGACCAGAAGGACACGCTCGATTCATGAACATGATGATTCGTACTAAGCTATTTTTAACGGTAATGTTATTGAAATAAAATTGCTCTGGCTTGTATTTTACTCACAAATTATTACATTTTTCCTATCCCTGATAAATGAGAGATTAAACATTCATAAATAGAAAATAATATGACCTCAACCTCTTGGAAAATGGGCTGGTACCATTTGACGGCAAACTCTATCACCACGTCCTCATAGGTCAAATCAAATAGCGCGCTTCACGAAATCACATCCACAGATTTCAGGAAAGCGAGTGGAAAGATAATACACATAAAAAAATTACATACACAATTTAATTAAAATATTACTTAAATTTATATTATGTATACATATTGTTTACTATATTCCACTTATAATCAAGATTGGGATCATGTCTTTTAATTAATCAAAGTGTAATACTTATGTATCAACATTTGCCATAAAATACTTTTATTTGAATAGAACTACCATGCTTTCAAGCATCGCTAGGACACCGATGTATGGAAAAATGAAATAAGAAGTGAGTGAAATACATGCCAAAATCAATTTTATTTCCAATGAGCTCGCTTAGTGAGCACGTCAAGAAGGTCGATTATTGCCAGTTTTGACTGGACATCGGTGTCTGACAATGATACGTGGGAGGTGCCGATCCTAAAGTACCTAATTAATGCAGAAAAGATCTCACATATTGAATAGATTTCGTGTATATTATCCGCGCTTTCGTGGGAGCGAAGAGTTTTTGTAGGTTTACTAATTGAACCTGTCATTTCGAAAAAGACACAAGTCCACTAATTCAAACTTTTCAGTATCAACAAAAATATGATTCTTAAAAATAAAGTCTTTGGTGCTAAAAAAACTGAACATAGGATAAGTTAAATAAAACACATATTCATTTGTGTGAATTCCGTTTATAGTAAAAAAAAGTTATGTGTGTACTTATGTACGCGCGTGAGAAGTTATACTTCTTTGGCCTCATTAAAAATTATGATAATATATATATATATATTAGCCATCATCGATTAAACACAAACTGCACTGAAAATGAATGTACGCACACTGATTAAAACCAAGCTTTACTTCTGCTATTTTCGTATAGACCGCCCCCGCGAGCGTTGATGCTTTCCTTTTTATAACAAATCTTCCCCACCGAGTATCCAATCTACCCACAAATGTTCCGTAAGTGACCCCCAATATTTCCATACTATCTAAAGTACCCTAACATATATATATATATTCATAGCGCGCCTAAACAAGTATAACTTCAATGAAAATGCAAATTATCTACCTAGAATTCACTAGCCAGTCACGTACCATAAGCTCAAACACTTTCGCCATTCTTCCATGCTATTTTTAACTTTAGTGTTATGAAAATAAAAATGATTTTACTCCCTCCTTTATTTATTTTTAATTTCCTTCTGGACACGAGTGGCAAATCTCCTTACATTTCATGGGAGCCTGGTACATAAAGTGAAAAAAGAATAACAACAAAATATTTTAATGGCCAGTACTTTTTACAGCATCATGAAAGACCTAAATAATATTATTGTATAGTAGTAATTCGGTCTTTCATAATACCATAACGTACTGGCCATATCTATATTCCGAATTTCAATTCCGAAGCTTCTAAGCTCTTAGGGAAGTCACTATTATATCAGTTGTATAAAAACGGTATGCTTACATTTCTCCTACCCTGGTAAACAGGAAAAATTTTACTGTTACGAAACACGTGTTTATATTTATAAAAATACTAGAATATACAACTTGAACATAGTACATATCGATTTTCATGCCACCTAGAACTAACTTCACGATGTCATCGCATCGTAAAAATTCACTCTCATCATTTTTCTCCATCGCGCCATAAGAAGTATAATTTCAAAAAATTTATCACGTAGATATTGTTAATTTAAATTTCTGGACTAATGCCTTTTTCAAAATGACCTCTCTTATGGACATACAAATCCAAAGATTTTCAGAAGAACTGTTAGTTAATCATCTGGATATTCATTGTTTGCTGAAGTTATAGACATTTTGGTTCTTTGTTGGAATATACTTTTCTAGTTTTTTCAAAACAGATATTTTCTTTTCATTGATAGGCACTTTACCAGCATATGCAGGAGTATTATTTGATGGTAATGGGGGCCTGGTGCCCATCCTCTGTAAAAGTTGGAAATCATGACTGACTAAACAACCAATTCACGCGTTGGTGTGGTCTTGGAAAATGTGAAATGTGGCACTTTGGAAATAACAAAGTCCAGGACTCGTGCCATTTTCAAACAGACTTAAATTTTCGTTGACTTGTGGTATATGAAGATGTGCCATTTTCACAGAAAATATGTACAACGCAACAAGAAATAAAATGGCGCCAAAAAGTGATATTTAAAAAAAGTGTGTCTTATTCCTTTTTCGAAATGACGGGTTCAATTGTAATTACAGCAATGTACCAATTAAACAGCGCTTTATTGCGCCGGAACGTTATAACTTTATTATTAAAAGATTATTAAATTCTAAGCTCAAATGGACGATACAATTTATAAATTACATAATTATAATTTTGTTTTCATTCAAGCAAACTTGAAGGCATTTTGTTTATGCTTCAGTTTGTAGACTAGTTTAGTTGGCAACATCGGGATCATATGATTGTTCAATGAAGGAGCACGTCTGATAGGCGTCGACGTACCTTCTTCAGCCAGTTTTTAATTTTCTGGCTCTTTATCGGTTGTTTTTCGTGTTAGTGGTGCTAAATAATAACCTACAGCCATGGCGCTCAGCGATGCCGATGTTCAAAAGCAGGTATGAATACTGAATATAGTAATTTATGAACATTTACACGTATATTTGCCGACATGAGTTGGTCACGATAATTGATCGGAGATGTAGCACTTGGCGGACACCAAGGCTTATACGCATTTGTGATGCACACATGATCATTACAACGGATGAAATGTATGATTATTACCTAAGATTTTACTTTGTTTCCTAGATCAAGCATATGATGGCCTTCATCGAACAAGAGGCTAATGAAAAGGCCGAAGAAATCGATGCTAAGGCGGAGGAGGAGTTCAACATCGAAAAGGGCCGTTTGGTTCAACAACAGCGCTTGAAAATTATGGAGTACTATGAAAAGAAAGAAAAACAAGTAGAGCTCCAAAAAAAAATGTAGGTTTCTATTTTATTAGCAGCAGACACTGATATCCTGAAATGAGCATATTTCTACGACTTGATACGACTGAATTTGAAATTTTCCTTGAAAAATATTTAAGCACATATTCTCTTTATGGACCACTAATTATTATAGAAAGCTCTATCACATGACAATTTAACTAAGTGATGACCATACTTGGTCTAAATTTTTCACATATAGCTTTGAGATGAAATAATAAGGTTATGTAAACTTAGTCACACATATGTATAAATTTTAATCTAAAGAGCATTACAGAATATAATTTATGTGACTTAATAATTATATTTAATATTTCTTTCTTATTCTCAGAATAATTTGTGCTGGTACTATAAAAAGATTGTCTAAATATCTTAGTACATTATCAGTAATATCAAACGTACATAAAGATAGAGTCATGTGACTTCAAGGTTCATCTGAAAATGGTTTGAAGTGTTAATTTCTCCCATATATTTCATATAAATCTAATCTGACTGTACTAAGAACTTCTTCATAGCTCCAGGAACATTTTCCTCTTATTTTGTTTTCACATTCGCATTTTTAACCTCTTATACTTAAATAATCATGTTAAAACATAAAATGTAGTTCCAACACATCTGTACAATTTAATATATCAAATACCTCATATCATGCTAGCCAAGGCGTAACCCCTCATTAGTAGAGGAGACCTGTGCCCAGCAGTGGGACAATGTTTAGTATAGGGCTGGTTTTATTATTATATTTTAGTCAAGCACATTTTGTTGAAGTATTTCTAATATATTGTTTTCTTAGCTTAAAATTATTAATTTGATAGTGACATTACTTAAATTGGCAACCTATATTAATTAGAGCCAATTTTATATTCAAGAGTATTTTTATTATAATCCATACAATGTACTACTAATATTAGTATCACAAACAAACAAAAAGCAGCATAATTTTTATTTTTATTGAAAACAAATATGTTTTTAAAATATTTAGACATCTTTTTTGTTTATATGTTATAATATTGGGTTTTTCTATCTAGAAATTCCTCAGTATTAGCCCAGAGTCTGGAAACTGTGCCCGGTATGGCGATAGGCTCGCTCCCTATCACATTATGGGACCGAAATTCGGCGAAAAGTGGGTGTACTAGTTACACCTCTGCCTACCCCTTCGTGGCGTACCCCTAGGCGTGAGTGTATGTGTGTGTGTGTTTTTTGTTTATGTTCTACACATTATCTGATTCTGTATTACTTGATGACCTTAGACCAGTTACTGTTGTGCCAGCATGCAGTTTATTGATTATTTAAATTCTTATATTTTTGCTATGTCAAAGAGAGTTACATATTAACAGTTGTTCTCCTGTCTTACAGTACATACATATATTGTACTATTAAGGAGATAATTTATCAGAATCTTAAGAATAATTTATATAAGTTTATTTTTTAAAAAAATATTAACAATTTAACACAAAGCTACTTTAAACTAATGGATGTTTAGCTTTGATGGCATTTTATTTCTTTTGTTTTAAGACGTATGAGAAAAATGAATTAGCACATATTATAGTGAGGTTATTTTTTTGTATGATACTGACAAATGGCACACTACCCATGCTAAAGACTATGACTAAGATTATAGTTTTGATACTATTGCCAATGTCATTTTTTTTAAACTTTTTTTTCTTTTTTTTTTACTTAAGTCAACAGTCAATATAATAGTTCTATCAATCCTGCCATTTTAGTTCATTACCAAACATTTGATAGGCATAAAAACATAAATATGATGAAAGAAAAGTTAATGCACATCTTTCCTTAAATAGGCACTGTTATATTCATGTCACTGGTTTTTTTTAGGTCTTGACATATTATTGACCTATTTTCGGCACTAAAGATAACTTGTAAAATAAAATTGTCAATAATGGACCTACTTGAAAAGGATCCAATCCACATAAACTTTCCTGATCACTATTTCTGAAGATAGCCAGTATACCAACGGTCCTCTAACCTTGTGCATATACACAGTATTGATCTTTTACCATCAGCTGACCCACCTCCTTGTTTGCTTTCTGCTAAAAAAAAAAAGATTTATGATATTTCCTTAAACTATACAACTGTACATTTTATTTTGCCTATGTTAAGGTTCAGGTTGTATTATATTATATGATGTTGTGTACTTGTGTGACATAAGGTTATATAATATTTTAATAGAAACATTAGTTAGGGAGACACCCTTAGAAAATACAATGGGGTAGTTTCCTGTGTTTAATTTGTACATTATTCTATATGCACCCGAATATAATACGCAAAAGAAACTCTTGCGTAAACAGATAAAAAATTGCTTGAAAAATGATGTCACAATATTTATTTTAAATATTGGTAGAAGCAAATACTCACAGGCATGAGCGAAAATGGTTGCGTATTGGTAATATATTGCTATCTCTCTCACACAACGGCACATTAATGGGGATCCTAAGAACCGTGACGTCACTGTACATATGATGCATCCTTTTACTGTCATTTGACAATTACCCCTTCCAGCAGATTTGAATGGCGTCTAATTTACTTATTTTTGTTCGGATTCATAAAATTCTTTCTATAATAGGTTTTGGGTAATGTAAATAGTTGATTAAATTAATAAAAAAAATCGAGACAACTACCCTATTATGGTCAAACATTTCCAAACAAAAACTAAGATTTGTGCACTTCACAGTCAATCGTCGAACATGTTGAACCAAGCTCGTCTGAAGGTGCTCAAAGTACGTGAAGATCACGTGCGTAACGTACTGGACGAGGCCCGCAAGCGCCTGGCTGAGGTACCCAAGGACACCAAACTGTACACAGATCTGCTGGTAACACTCATTGTACAGGCACTCTTCCAGGTCAGTACAGTTTACTCACAACCTATCTAGCCTTCAACCAACTTTTTTTTATTTTTGTGATAGGAATATGTGTCAGAAAGCATTATGTACATCTTAAAGACAGATGACCTTAAAAAAATGGAATCAACTCAATTGAAATTGACAAATGACTCAGATGATCATATTTAAAATAACTGATTGCATGATAAAATAAATACTTATAAAATATAAATTATGTATATTGACTTCCAGATTTAATTATAGGCTATTTTAGTAATATGTCTATAATGCTATAAATTGATTTTATATTTAATAAAATACCTAATATATTTTTTTATTTAAAGTAAAAGCCTTGCCTATAAAAACTTTATACTATCAAATATATACATTTAAGTTTAGTAAAAAATAATAAAAGTATGTTTTTAGCTAATGGAGCATGCAGTAACCCTTCGCGTGCGACAAGTCGACAAAGCTCTGGTTGAATCTCTGCTGGGCAGAGCCCAACAGGACTACAAGGCTAAGATCAAGAAGGATGTTGTGCTCAAGATCGACAATGAGAACTTCCTTTCCCCTGATACCTGCGGTGGTATCGAACTCATTGCTGCCAAGGGACGCATAAAGGTATAAAATAATTGTTCGCATTCTAAGTTTAATAATAAATAATAATACTAAATTAAAGCAGCGATAGCCTAGTTGGTTGCGGTATGGACTGTCAAGACGAAAAAGTCGCATGTTCGAAACCCAAGTGGCATACACCTCTGACTTTTATAAAGTTGTGTGTATTCTTTGTTAATCATCGCTTGCTTTAATGGTGAAGGAAAATATCGTGAGGAAACCTGCATACCTACCTGAGAATTCTCAAAGGAATTTCGAAGGTATGTGAAGTCTACCAACCCACAATAGGCCAGCGTGGTGGACTAAGGCCTCTCATTAGTATAGGAGGCCCGTGCCCAGCAGTGGGATAATGTTTAATACAGGGCTAGTATTATTATTCTAAATTTTATAAATTCAAGGTATTCATAATATCTTCAAGTATAGGGTATATTGGTACATGCTTAATCATAATACTCTATGGTCTATTCATTGCAAATTACAAAATAAGCAAAAATAGAGGTTCCTATCTCATGAAGAGATGACGTGATGGACCTAATTACTACTACCTGCAAATAATACCATTGTCGAGAGTATCACGTTAGGGAAATAAGAATTCTCCAAAGGCATTGCGAACAAGCAATAGCCTAGTTGCGAGGGACACAGACTGTGCAGACGAAAGTCGCAGGTTCGAAACCAGACCAAATGGCACGCACCTTTGATTTTTCTGAAAGTTATGTGTGTATTTATTGTTAATTATCGCTTGCCTGTAAAGGACAGGTGAGGAAATTTGCATCCCTGAGAATTCTCATAATAATTTCAATGGTATGCCTCTACCAGTCTGTATTAGAACAGCATGGTGGACTAAGGTCTAACCCTTCTTATAAGTAGAGGAGGCCTGTGCCCAGCAGTATACAAGATTAATACTGGGCTGGTATTATTATACTAACAAAGGCATTATTAGCCTTCATCTAAGGCCATATATACTAATATACTATAATAATAAATTACACCCAACAGTCACACACATAGCCCCGATCCCACACTAAGATACAAGTCTTGTGTTGTGGGTATCAGGGACTACGCGAGACTTTCGATCTCACAACACCCAGACCCCGGACACAAATATCTGTCTGTCACACAAACATTTGTCCCGGTGTAGGAATCGAACCCACAGCCTTTCGTTTCAAAGCTGGCTCGCCTACTGCGCCACGGAGGTTGTCAATGATAGCAATGAAACCAATGATATTTTATATACATATTGACTTGTTTACGTGGTTACAGATCAGCAACACCCTGGAGTCCCGCCTGGAGCTGATCGCCCAGCAGCTCCTGCCCGAGATACGTAACGCCCTCTTCGGACGTAACCCTAACCGCAAATTCACCGACTAAGAACCAGCGGTGACCTATATTCACCCATTACTAACAACATATTTAAATTTCATAATATGTAGAATTATAATAATATTCTAAGTGTTTTCTTTTGCCTAATTAATATAATACGGTAAATATGCGTACAATTATAACTATATTAGTATGTATTGATGAATGGTCCCGTTAATACCAAACGTACAAATGTGATCATGTGAATTTCTGATTCTCGGTAAGTTGTTGTTGTCTCTTATTGTACATTAGTTTCGCCACATAACGTACACACATATGTTAAATGTTTTATTATTACAATTCATTCGTTTAGCACTATGTTATGTATTTAGAGATTGTAGATTGTAGGATTTGGAAACAGATAAGACATTACCACTGTTAAGACCACCTACCACGGTTATATAGTCTATATTGCTATTTCAAAAAATTACAGCGCCCTAATACAGTATTATAAAAGCACAATAACAATTCAGAAGTAGATTGTTCATGTCTGTAAAACAATTACGTTTCAAATCTTATATGTAATGTTACTGAATGTTCTAATATAGTGTCTACCTGTTTATTAGCTGTTGTAGGAGGCATTGAATACTGTAAGGTTGTCACTTGACGGCAGCATCCCATGCTGTTTCCACTCAAATCGATGCAAATATTTGACTGGACGCAGTGTGGTGTCAGCTGCCAACCTTACAGTTACACAACACATTCCTACTTTGTGTTCCACCTGGCAATATGATATTTTGGCTTGCTTTAGCAGATGCAGAAGGGCACCTTAGCCCTTATAAAATAAGATACAAGTGTAATTTCCGTTATGGCAATGTTAAAATTCTTATGTAAATATATAGATGTGTTGGAAGTAGTCTTTCATTGATTGATACCTTTTTCCCAATATTTAAAAAAAATCTTGATGCATAGATTTTTTTTGAATAATCTAATTATAGATTATAATTTTCCAAGTACAAAAATAAAGAATTCATCATTATACTTAAAGTTTTAATGTAATTTCACATATTAAATAGTATATCCATTATTAATCATTTTATTTACTAAAAAAAATTATAGCACGACGGACATATTTAAAGACTAAATACTAGTTTTCGATGATTTTGATACATTTCACAACATTCATTTATTCATTAATAATTTGAGATATTACAAATAGTGCACATCGAAAGACATCAATTTATACCTCATAATTATTACAACAATACACAACTATTATATAATTTGAATATATTGCCAAACTATCTTGGCACATTTATATCTACCCTGTATAAAACATAAGGTGATTTATTGCAAGTTGCAACTTCAGGCCTTGTTTAGGCAAAATATCTATATTTGTAACTCACAACACTTATCTATTCTCCACCATACCCTCGATAACGTTGTCATGAAAATGTTATCATTATTTTTTATCATTTTATCAGTAACATGTACTACAGTACAATTCATCTATACGACGAACAGCACATTATATTCTACTAATTTAGACCACAAGATGTGAAACATCTGGAGTATAGGCCGGGAGATATCTTGGCACTCTTGGCTCGTCGCGTCTTCTCGCCCCACGATCCACTGCCAAGCTTATACTGCCGGCTTCTTTCACACCGTTCGACTTCGCTCGTCGCTGCGATGGCAGAATAGAAGCACGCAGCGACTTTCGTTTCTGAAACATAACCGTATAAACACCGTAATGGTCTAAACGAGGATCTACTTTTATAAACATGTATACAATTACCGTGTCCAATGATGAGCGTCCATTTAAAGAGAAGCGGGGACTTATTGTGATTAAAATTAAGAATCTAAATGAGTATGAAACATTTATTATAATTTGAAGAGATTAAATATTGGTCGTTAACAATATTTCGATACTTACATCGGGGATGGCGAACCGCCAGTACGCTTGGGAAGTGTAAATAAATTAAGATTACAAGCGCCTACAGCTACATTTAAGCAACAATTAGTGACTACAATGAGTACATTGTGACCATGAAATGGTTCGCTATCCCTGACCTACATGATCGTTTAATAGTCGCCACATGGATCATCTACAACGTTACATTTTGCTTTCTAATTGCTGTTTGTAGTTGTCATAGTGGTCCACGGCCATAGCATCTGCCTTTGCTCTGTTTACCTCAACGGCGCCGCGCCACCTGTCGGCCGCGTGTCTTGCAATCTCCATTCTTTTCTGCTTCTTGATCTGGTGCCGTTTGTAAACCACCTCGATGACAATAAGTACTATTCCTCCGATAATACCAGCTAAAACGAGTATGAATACGCCAGCCATGTTTTTCAAACCCAAAGTATTTGGAGTCTTTTCGTTTTCTTCGCAATGTAACATGTTATTTCTTAAAATCCATTGATTATCCAGTGATTCCATTATACCGCCTGCAAATCAAGGAATTTTAGTTACATACAAACTTTGACAACCTCTCACGGCAGAAGATTTTGGGTTTTAGGTGTTACCTTATTTTTAATATGAAAGAACTTTTATATTTTATAATTCAAACTACATACTTTCATGAAAATCCAAGATGGCTAGAGTAACCAAATCCGCCCACGGAGATCCTTTTTGCAAGCCAACTCCGTAACCAGAGCGGCCGAACAACTCTCCCGCCGTTACAAGTTCACAATCTTGTGCTGCTTCAAACTCCAGACGTGAAGAGTCCCAGATGAATGCCATTAGCTTTCTGAAATATGGAAACCCTGAACGACTATTGGTTCGACGTTTCTGAACTCGATTAATAGCAACTTTTCATCGAACTAACTAACTTTCACGTGACATATGAGAGTTAATATAATAGTTACACAAAAGTGGTGTGACGACCGACGAGCTTACACAAAATAAACCTATGTCGCACCGTTTTGACGTGTGTTGTCGATGAAGAAGCGGTAGCGGGTCTAGTGTCAGAATACTCAAAAAGGTGCAACACGACCAAACACCGTACCCTAGCTCTAGACCCCCGCAGAAACCGGTTGTACACTGGCTGAACCTGGAACGCGACACACTTGCATGTGTCATGGCGGGTTTTACACCCTGTGTACGGTGTTCGCTATCCAGGCAGATATAAATATCCTACCAGCAGCATCATCATAGGTAGGTACTTGCCCATGTTTCACGTCTTGAATGGCTTGTTCAGCGTTATCGTAGTTGTTTGCCTCCATGGTGCGGTACATGTTCGATAACTCCACCTGTCTCCTAAAATACATGTCCACAGCTGATCCTTTGACTGTTGCACAAGTTAAGTTCTCCATCGTGTTACGTAGCTGCCAAAAAAGAAACAAATGTAGAAATATCACGTATTTAAACTTATGAAATCATTTACTTCAATCACTTACCCTAGCGTCGTTGATTCCAGTAAGTTTGGTTTTAGGTCGTTCAAGTACAAGGAATGCAGCTAAGTTGGCGGTATAAGAAGCGACGATGATCATAGCAAATCCTGCCCAAACCATACCAAGAACTCTAGCCGAGAAACTTCGAGGAGTACCTATAAGAAAAACAAAAAAATATATTACTGATTGGAATGCAAAAAAGTGTCACACTTCAAAGCATTTTACCTTCACCGATTCCGCTGTTCAAAAGTACGCCCCAAGCAAACCAAATAGCGCTAGATAGGTTGAGGGCGTCTTCTTCAGTGCCATCAATATTGGCAAGCTTGAACCTCCCAAATGGCGAGAATCTGTCTAGCAGGTAAAGAACCAGGGCCACTACATGCACTGATACCATAACCAGAATCCAAAGTGTGTTAGAAAACGGTTGCAAGAAAGACACCAATGTCGAAGAACGAGAGGGCTGCGAATGAAGTTTAAAAATGTAATAGTTATTTTGTTTTAATTAAATTCCAATATACTAGCTTACCTTTTTCTCTAATATAGTAATCCCTTGGTACTTGAAAGGTTTACTAAATTCAATAAATTCTGCCCGTTCAGGATTTATCGTTAGTGGAGCGACAATCATATCTGCGCGCTCGTACACTAATTCTCCTATTAATGAAAGGATTGAAACGTGAACAAATTTTACAAATAAGTAGATACAAAATAGCACTAATACTTATGGGATCTTACCGATTAATCCGGTCCATTCCTTTTTCGCACCAGGGACACTGAGATTCTTTATTATATAATTTCCAAACTGTCCATCGGGAGAAAGAGCAAGTGCAAATGTAAAGTTAATGGATTTAGAAAGATATTTCAGCAGATCCATACAAAATCCTTTGCAGCAATATAATTCATCTAAAAGTAGATATTTAGTTACTTAAGTACAGCGGTCGTTTAAATATATGGTAACTATATTATGTAACAGTGGTTTCGACCTGTGTCTTCAGAAGCATTATAATGAGGACAAAGAATTTCATCAATAGTGCAATCACTGATATCCTCTACTTTACGTGTGTACACAAACGGCTTTTCTTCTATTGTTAATACCTGCATGAAAACAAAATCATTTGGATTAAATTTACTTTTACCATTCGTTTGGGTGAATTTATATTTGAAATACCTTCAAGTGAGTCGGTATCATGAATCCTTCCGGCTTCGAAGTACTGCGACCCATCCAAATAATTTCGTGTTCTTTTAATTCAAGGCGCATTTTATGTGATTCCTGTACCCCAGATAAAAAAGTATATAAAAAAACAATATTTTTTGAAACAATAATAATCTACAGACTCACCCTAGAGTAGAAATATTTGCCTACTGCAACATGTTCGCCTTGTGCTCTTACATTTACCATATCGTATTCAGCGAAAACTCTATCACCGTGGTCATCAAAGGACACATATCCAGTTGCCCCATTTTCTAAACGTTGTTTCCTAATGTAGTCAAATAGAAGTCGGCCAGTTGTCCAAATAGAACCAGAGTTATCACAGTCTGATGGTGGAGCGTGAATTTCTTCTGATGTATTCATGTCACGAATAGCTGATGCCAAAACGTAGCTATAAGACATATTTACAATGTGTCAATGTTTTAAATATATATGGCCTTTAAATAGAGTTTATTAAGAAATACTTCTACTCACATAGAGTCCTGAATGTGGGCATGCTCATTAGTTGCATTGACTAATCGTAATCCAAGTAAGCCTTCGGGAGCATTAGCAGCGTCCAAAGCTTGTTCAGTCACCATCCAGACATATCCAGCTGCTGTCATGTTCAAGTAAGTTGCATCCCGAAATATTATTTCAGCGTCCGTCTTACTGCAAGGAAATCATTAATTGGACTTCAAACTTTTTAACTAATATTAAACTAAGTAATCCTACACATACCTGGCATACATGAGAAATACCCTAGCTTGAGCGCTTTTGACATCCAGCAATCTATCGCCAAATGCATCTAGCCCCGGCTCAAACTCTATAACTTGCTCTACCACTACTTTACGATCCACGTCTTCGTCGATACTTTGTGATGTTGTTTGGAATCTGTATAAAGAGAATCTCTATAATTAACAAAATTTTGTAAAAAAGGGTAATTATCAATATAGATTCAATCAATTCTGAATCAGGTAAAAGTATCGGATTATTCTTTGTTTTAAATTGAAAGCTTAAATAGATGTCCCATATGACTATAATCACATCTTACTTACCTGCCTAAAATAGCCCTCCCGTCTGTATCGGAGCTATGAATGACGATAACTTTCATATAATTGAAATGTTTAAGCACATCGACCCACACATCCGCTTGGTGTGAGTATGGCGGCACAGTACGCAAGAATGATACGTGAATATTTTTGTCGGAGAAGGCTGAATCTCTTGAAGATATGCCTATCACGGGTATATGATAGAAACCACTTGTGTAAGACACTGCTGCAGGCGATAAGTCACCAGTCAGGGGGTGAGATACGATTACCGCGTAGACCTTTAATAGATACAAAAGTTGGAAATGAATATATTTGAAAGAAAAACCACATCTCATTTGGTATGATAACAAAATTTTTAATCATACTTACTCTATGAGCAATAAGGTCCTTGCAAACGTTAAGTGCAGTTTTTATTGGGTTTGGGTCCATCAGTATAGAATAATCATGGTAAGTAACTCCGCGGGGCACGTACTGGTCTTTAAAATTCAGATTCTAAAAAAAATATAGAAGTAAAATAGCATAACGTGAAGCGTGATTTCACTACTTGTTACATTTTTAATAATTAAACACAGACTACCTGTGATGATCTATCAATCCTACAATATACAAAACTAGTTGTTGCTCGTGGCTCCGCCCGCGTGGAGGTTATGTTTGGGAGAAAAAGTATACAATACAAAATACCAATATTCATACGTTTAACTTAAAAATGACGGATTTTCATACAAACTTTCATTCCCTATTTTACCCCCTTAGGGGCGGAATTTCCAAAAATCCTGAAACATATATTTTTTATTTTTAACTAAAATGCCAAATACTAATTTTCATGAATTTAACTTCAAAAATGACGGATTTTCATACAAACTTTCACCCCCTATTTTACCCCCTTAGGGGTGGTATTTCCAAAAACCCTTCCTTAGTGGATGCCTACGTGATGAAAGGTACCTACTGTCAAAATTTCAAGTCTCTAACCCCAGCCGTTTTGGCTGTGCGTTGATCGATCAGTCAGTCTGTCAGTCAGTCAGTTTCTTCTTTTATATATACAGATAACAAACATTACCAAAACAACACAAAGTATCCTCATCGGGAAACGAATGCGTCAACCGTCTCAGTCCACTGATTGACATCGAGGTCAAAAATAAAAGAATCATACTTACCGAAATAGTGTACTTGAAGAAAGCAATTGACTCATTGCTAGACAGTACACCACCTACATTGTAGTAGGTTGGGTTTGAAAATCGTCGCCTGTCTATATCTGCCGACCCCTGACTAGCCCACGTTAGGATCAGAAGAATGTAGAAGTTCATTCTGAAATGCCAAGAGAACAACATTTTTTGAATATGAATCTTACTTTAGGTGTATTAGTTATATTGGAAGTGAATAATTGCGAGTATAAAACACTAGGTAGTTACTTATGGATAACAACGCCAATAATAAAGGGTCCACTACTACCCGTTTATTTACAAACCGCTTTTGTTAAAAACTAAAATATTTGTAAGTATGGCTCAAGGCAATAATAATTGTGATTAAACAATGAAAATTTGAAATGCACTCTTCCTTAGCTTTGCTTGCATTAGATTTAAGAGAATCATGACTTACTTACCTGTATTATTGATTTCTGTTCAAAGATTCATCTTTATAGTTTACAAAATAGCTTAGAAAGCCGAAAATTATACGAGATAAAAACAAGGTCAAGATGCTGTGAAAAAGCTGTAGATGGAGCCTCATCTCCCGTAGAGTAAAGCGCGCAGGCGTACGGAGCTCAATCAATTCGGAATTACATAACATATAGATAACTAGCTGTTACCCGCAGCTTCGCCCACGTTGTAGTTATTTTTGCAATAAAAGGTATAAAATCCTTGGAGTCATCTTAAGCTCCAAATTCTCAGTATTAGCCCAGAGTCTGGAATTTGTGCCCGGTATGGCGATAGGCTCATCCCTATCACATTATGGGACCGAAATAAATTCGGCGATAAGTGGGTGTACTGGTTACACCTCTGCCTATCCCTTCGGGGATTACAGGCGTAAGTGTATATGTATGTATGTCATCTTAAGCTATTACATCTTTCTATGTTTTGCTATCTCATAGGAATCGTGCATTTTTTCGGGATAAAAAGTAGCCTATGTCATTCTCTGATTCCTAAACTACCTCAATACAAAAAGCCATGACGATCCAACTCTGTGAAAAACTATTCCGCTGAACCGTACATTTTTCCGGGCATACCTTAGGGAGGGCCCCGGTCAAATTGCCCCATTTCTAAATACTATTTTAGTATGGTGAGCGGCGTTTTACTATAATATTGTGTGTACATAAAAGTATAATACATTATTCTATTCGTTTCGTTACGCTCTATTCAAAAACATCAATAACTATAGATAAGATAATAAATATCAAATCAACAATAAGGAGTAATACAGTAAAAATATATTTATAAAAGCCCATAGGAAAATCAATAATCCCATACGATGGGTGGCGATTTATATATGTTCCGTGTGCTGTTTATGGGCTGTTGCGTCGCCAAAAATATTAGTTTAGATAATAATAATATATACAAAGATAACAGTATCTACTTAAGTACTTTTTGTAGGAAGGATTTAGGGGTGAATTAAAAGGAACAAATATAAAAATCATTTTTTTATTAGCTTATTGTATAATAGACAAAACATGGTTGGAGAAAACGTATAGTTAAATTACTTTGTTATCAATAAGTACATGTAGGTATACCTAATTCAAAAATTTTAACAGCAAATTTTGAAATCTCTCGCATCATTTGACAGTAACTGTGCCAAAATAAAAAAGAACTGAACACATAATATTCTCTTACTTACTAACATACATTGTATACTATATTTAAAGTATTATACTATTAATTTAGTTACCAAAGAAAGCTAAATACGTTATAACTAATTGAACTGCTAATATAATATAATAAGTAAGAATAAGTGCTAAAAATTAAAACTAAACATTGCTGAATCGGAATCAAAGACATAGTTAGTTAGCCATTACTATAACAAATTGTATTATTGTATATGTATTCCTAATAGTAACATAGTATAGAAGAAGATATTATGTTGTAATTTTTATGATTTTTTTGTTATTACACGTCCGAATTTGTTGTACTCTGGTGAAGCGACGGTGGGGTCCAGCTGAAAATCAGTTCTGTGTTACAACAGCGTATACTGAGCTGGTACCCCTTCCACCGCACATATTGCAGCGAATCGTTTGTAAATTTGATACTTAATTATTTTTTCTCATGTTTCTGTGAATATGTGTGTTGGATAAGTAAATCGTTTATAGTTTTATGGTTCTAAGACCAGGCCCACGGTCCACTAGATGGAGTCCAACCAGAGGTCCAAGGTTTAGCAGTCCAGTCAGGTAGTTGAGGACGGAGGGCGGCGGCTGCGGCCGTGGCGGCATGTTGGGCTGCTCCGGCTGCACCCGCCGCGCCAGAACTTTGTATCACCGACAGTTTCAGTGCTTCTATATCTGCAAATTATACTTCTGTACTTATTTATTGTACGTTAAGATGCGATTGTTGCAATTTATTTATATTTTGATTTATTAGTCGAAACAATTTTTTTTTCTGTCACGGCAAAGCGACCACACTGCACCTGATGGTAAGCGCAGTGCCGACCAATCAGAGTATGGAGTAGCGAGAGACGATCTATCCCTCGCTACTCAACACAATCATGCCGGCCTGTAGCTTCTTCACACTACGCCATGAGCAAGAAGGTGAACAAGCAGGTCGAGGGTCTAGTCTCAGAGCACTCAGAGCCACAACACGGCCAAACACCGTACCCGAACTCTAGACCCTGACAAAATAAAATGTAATTTAAATTGATGTATGTCCTACTTTAACTTATTATAATCTTAAAATCTCATAATATTTAATAATCTCGGCTAAGTGTAATAGAAACCGGCAGTGAAATGGGAAATCAAGAGATCGATTAACATCGAGACGAAAGCATGGTGTTCAAACAATACCATGTAACCTTCCCGTACCTCGTAAGTTATGAGTTTTCAATGAAAGAATATAAAGAAGCATTTAATTAATACATTTCACGTATGTAACATTTAAAATGTGCATGTTAATAAATAAATACACCCAACAGTCACACACATGGTTCAACGTTCATTCATGGTATCAAGGACTACGAGGGACTACGGTCCCACAACACCCAGAACCGAAACAAATATCTATCTGATAGACAAATATTTGTCCCGGTGCGGGAATTGAACCCAAGCCCTCTCGTTATACAGCCGGCTACTCGCCCGCTGCGCCGCGGAGGCTGATAAGTAACTATTTGTATTATTACCGGCATTTTGAAGTCTAGCAGCCTGGCTAGTAGCTGCTCTTTGTATAGCTTTAGCGGCAGCGGCTTCCCTGGACGCGGCAATTTTTTGTGCCACTGCGACACGTGCCTTAGCTGCAGCAAGCTGCGCCTGTGCTTGTACTGCCGACTGTGCCGCCTCCAACGCGTGTCCGCGAGCATTTCTTGCTGCCTCCTCACTGAGAATTTTATACATATTGTAATTATTGTATAATATGTGGGATATTGTCATTTGTCCCACTGTTAAGCAAGGGCTCTTCCACTAATAAGAGGACTTAAGTCTTAGTTCACATCACCGGCCTACTACGGATATGCAAGGTGGGCATATGAAGTGGTACACCTTAAAAATGCTTATTGAGAATTTTCAGGTGGGCAAGTTGCCTCACAATATTTTGTTTCTCAGTTAAAACGAGCTATAATTAATAAAGACTGTAGTCTCTAGGTGTGTACAGCTAACTTCAAAAAGTCATAGGAGTGTAAATTGGGCATTGGAATCGAACCTGCGTCTTCTATCTCGGTAGTCCATTCCATTCTGCGCTAGACTGTCGCCGAGTGTTTCGTTACACAATTACTTCGTTTCATTGTAGTAAAATGATTAGAAACATTTTTGTTTTCTGCTGTGAATAGTATTACTAACAGATTATTTTAGATTTATTACGACGAATTAAGCGCAGAAAAACTAAACTATACAATTCTTAATTTTCTTGAGCATACATAAAGTATACAACTGAGAGACGAGAATATTTGAGTAGTGCGAAATTTACAGAAGTTGAAATATAATACTTTCATACCTTTTATGAGCAGCATGCGCAGCAGTCGCCTCCTTAGCACTGGCAATACTCTGTTGTTGCAGGGCAGCATGTTTGGCGGCTGACACTTCATGCTGTGCCGCTATAACTGCTCCAGCCGCGGCTTTTGCAGCTGCAATAGCGCCTGCCACATCGGAGCTAGAATCAGCTGTAGAACCTACAAAATAATTAAGATGTCAAGTGTCTATAGAACTTTACTTCCGAGAATTGTTATTTTTTTGTAGCGGGCTTTAAAAAAAATTAAAAATAAATGAATATACCCAACAGTTACACACATAGTTCTGACCCCATACTAGTTAAAACTTGTATCGAGAACCACACCCACAACACCCAGATCCGAACCAAATATCTGTCTGTTACACAAACATTTGTCTCGGTGCTGGAATCGAACCCACGGCCTCACGTTTGACAATCGGCTACTCGACCGCTCCATCACAGAGGCTGTCCAACTTTACGTAATTGTTGATGAAAACTGATTTAGGATACTTTTTTTTTCCTCACCATGTTCCTGTACCCATCCTCCTGCGCCAGACCAACCGGCTGGTTCCCAAGTGACCAAACTCCTTTTGTCTGTCATCGTGCTAGCAGATACTGCGGCTAGCGCAAACAGAACTGAAACCTGTATGAAGTAAAACGTATTAACAATATGTTATCTAATAAGCAACACACTTATTGTTATAGAATGACTTAATATTATACAAACCAAGATATTGAAACTCATAGTGTAGGTTGTTGATTGAACCGATACAACAGATGATGTGATGTTATAAGGATTACATCGGACGTTTTATATGGTTCAACACGGAAAAATGTCTTAGAAAGGGATCAATTTGATACCTTCAACAGCTACCTATGTAATTGGCAGAAAATTAAATTGGTGCTTTCAAGCCTCGTTATCGAAAGTTCTGTGTTTGTGACCGCACCTATATTTACCATCATTGTAACGTAACAGCAAATTGTGATCTATTTTAGACTATACATATAATGTCCTGAGAAAAATATACCTGTATAAAAAAATATATTTATAATAAATGACCATATATTAAGAGCTGTTGCTCGCGGCTTATTTTTGAAAGAAAAGGTATAAAATCTCTTGGGTCATCTTAAGGTATTTCATCTTTCGTTTCGTTCCCCGACATCTCAACTGCCAAATCAAATAAAAATCATGCCGATAACTGGCTCTGAGAAAAACAAAAACTATCCCGCAGGAACCGTACCTACATTTTTACGGGCTTTTCCGGGATAAAAATTAGCCTATGTTATTCTCTGATTCCTAAGATACCACTGGGCATAAAATCATGTCGATCCCTTGCTCTGTGAATTACAAAAAACTATCCCACGGGAACCAGAACATTTTTGCGAGATAAAAGTAGTCTCTGTCATTCTCTAATTCCTAAACTACCACTATGTAAAAAATTATGTCGATTCCTTACTCTGTCAAAAACAAAAGAAGTATCCCGAAGGAACCCCAATTTCCGGGATAAGCAGTAGCTAGATTTGCGCGATCGAATGATCTAACTGTATTCAACATTTCAGGATGATTGATCAAGCCGTTAAACCCGGACATACAGACAGACAAATAGATAGGCAATCTAAAAAAAAATTGAATCGGTATCAGTAAGCCGTAAAATGAATATTTCACACAAAATCGGGTAAATTACTCAAATGTAAAGACAGACGCTAGCGATTTATATATTAGTATCTAGGTATAGATATCTTGATCTCGGCAAGTATAATTATATCTGAACAAAATGTTGTCTTTTCTATTTTTTTTATCCTTGCACGGAAAATTGACCACATCTGATGGTAAGTGCAGTGCCGTCCAGTTAAAGTATCAAGTAGCGTGAGACATCAGTCCGCCGCTACTCAACACAATCATGCCGGCCTGCAGTGTAGCTTCTTCACACTACGCCTAAAGGACCCAGGATCATAGGAAAGAGGGAACACGGTAGCTGGTAAACTGTTCCACAGCTTGATGGTGCGGCAAAAATACAATTTTTTACGATTATTCCTTGAGTTCAACCTGTGACATATTTAACATAGAACTGGGATGTATCGACATCAAACCAAAGCAGGCAAATTTTCATCGGCAATACGTTCTTCCAGAGTGGATATCAGAGAATCTAAATAAGGTATAAGGTAACAATCAATCGCCTCCAACATTCGCATTAAGTCTCAGTAGGATTATTGGTCCGATGTCATTAGCGAGAAACAATGCATAGCGTACAATATTATTTGTTTACATTTTTTTTTAACCTGGCTCGGCAATGTGCCCTCATTGCACCTGATGGTAAGCACAATGCCGTCCAAATAGAGTATAGAGTAGCGAGAGACAATTTATCCCCCGCTACTCCACACATTTTAATTACTTTTAAAAATCTTAATTTAGTTTGATTTGATTTGTAAAATTTTTCCTTAACTTATTATGCTTACTGATTCAATAAAATTTATGAGTATTGAAATTCACGTAACGAACAATAAGAGCAGAGCCCATGCCTCGAGCGGTCGAGGCGCCATCTTTACATTTTTTTGGCACGGCAAAGTGACCACACGGTGCAGTGCCGTCCAATTAGAGTATCAAGTAGCAAGAGATAATCTATCTCCCGCTACTCAGCACAATCATGCGGGCCTGCTTCTTCAAACTACGCCATGGGCAAGAAGGTGAAGAAGCGGTCGCGGGTCTAGTTTCAGAGTATTCAGAAGGCCGCAAAACGACCTAACATCATACCCCAACTCTAGACCCCCGACAAAAACCGAATGTACACTAGCTGATCTAAGAAAGCGACACACTTGCGTGTGACACTATGGCAGGTTTTACACCCTGTGTACTGGGTACGGTGGTGGCTATCCTGGCGGATATTAATATCCTTCCACCAGAGTGCAACACCCTGAAGAATGGGGATGGGAGACAATGGGTATTTCTTGCACGAGAACGCGCACACCTTATCTTGGCATTAAACTCAACCCGATTCCTGGTACCCCATGATGAAATGGGATCCAAGGCGCGGTTGGGCTCAATGACAAGATTCTCGTATGTCCTCTCAGTATCCGCCCGGCAACCAGGAGACTTGCTGCAATAACACCCATGAACCGTTCTGTCATCTACATAGCAACGAATGTTGTCAAGCGACAACATATCATTAATATGCAGAAGAAACAAGGTGGGCGAAATCACAGAACCTTGTGGTACTCCGGCATTTACTGACATGAGCTGCGAAGCGTGTCCATCAACGAGGACACGCATTCTACGCTCATGCAGAAAGCCGGAAATCCACTTGCACAGGTTGTCGGGCAGACAGTAGCCCTAGTGATGCAATATAAAATGTGGTAGAGCCACGCTGTAGACATATTTGTCTACAGCATGAATGGGCCGGCTCGACCGGGGTAGTACCACTGTCACACAGAAAAGCAACGTAAAGTGACAGTTCACTGTCGCGTTTCGTATGGTAAGTGAGATATCCGGAGGCCCAGATTCCCCTAATCCCTATTCCTGTCCTTTTAGGCCGACAACGCATACGTAATACTTTCGGTAATGTGGATGATCATGGGCGGTGGAGATCACTTAACATCAAGTGACCCACTGGTTCATTTGTCGGACTATGATATAAAAAAAATACAAACGCTAGAAGATCACCCGATGATCGGTTATGACGGAACCCGTATTGTCTGTCAATGATCAACGAGTGATCCTCTAGGTAGCGAACCAATCGTCTGTTAATCAATCGCACCATGACTTTACACATCACTGATGATGGCGATGGTGATTGCGATTGGGCGATAATTATTAGGGTCTGACCGATCACCCTTTTTGAGGATCGGCTGCACATTAGCCTCCCTCCAAGATTCAGACACAACACCTGAGAGGTAGGACTATCGGCATAGGCGTGTCAGTGCAGGAGACGACTCCGCTGCACACTTTTTGAGAACAAGCGCTGGGATACCATCAGGACCACTAGCCTTCCGGACATTGAGAAGCTGTAGCTCACGCCGCACATCACAATGCCTGATACGAATACTGATACAGGTATTATGTGACCGTAACCCGGCATCGTAGTTGGTAAATGAGCACTGCAATCCTCGTTCCTCGAATTAGCCGCGAAAAGGTCTGCCAGTAAATCGGTCTTTTCTTGCGAGCTATAGGCTAGTGTTTCATTTCGATATCTCAGCGGTGGCAGCGAAGGGCGACAGAAATTAGATTGGACGGCCTTAGCCAAGCTCCAGTAAGCACGCCTGTCGGGTGATTGGCCATAGCACATCCAATCCCGATACGCCGTCTGTTTCTTACCAACAGCATCGGCGCATACACGATTGAACCAGGAGCGTCCTCAGCCCTTACCTGCAATCTCAAAGGAGGGAATGTAATATTCAATTCATAGTCTAATCTCGCGAGCAATGACGTCGGCACTCGCAGAAGGATCCTTTCCTTCAAAGCAGCGCTGCCGCCAAGAGATTTTGTTTTTTTTTTAGTGCCTGGATAGGCAGACGAGCAGACGGGCCACCTGATGGTAAGTAGTCACCGCCGCCCATAGACTTCTGCAATGCCAGAGCACAGCAGAGCCGCTGCCTACCGTTTAAGGACTACTCTTCTTAAGCCTCGTTTAAAGAAGGACATATCATAGCGCTCAGGGAACACCGCTGCAGGGAGTTCATTCCAGAGCTTGCACGTACGTGGTAAGAATGAACGCTGAAAACGAACCGTGCTAGACGGAATCGTTTCCAGGTGGTAGGGATGAACTCTGTTGCGGTGTCGGGTGGTGCGATGATAAAATGGTGATGTAGGCACCATTTTAAACAGTTCCTCGGAGCAACAAACCGATAAAACAAGCAGAGAGACCCGAAGTCTCTCCGCAGTCCCAACGGTTCTAGGCTATCCGTTATATCAGGATCCCCGACAATTCGAACGGCCCGCCTCTGTAAATGATGGGTGCTAAATAATCCCGCATACCATTCTAATCTGCCAACGATTAGAGCCAAACTCTTCGCTTGACCTTCACGGGACGTGGAGGCAAAGCGCGAGGTACTGACGTCCCAACCAGGCAGTGATCGAAGGTCCCCAGAGGAGCACCAACCGACACTTTATACCTCCCGTCTGGTGACTCGTCAACAAAAGGTCCAGTAGAGAGGGCGCATGACAAGTCACGTCTGGGATCCTGGTAGGCCGGTCCATCAGTTGTGTTAAGCCATGAGTCAAAACGAATGCAGTTCTGGCAGCATGGTCAGTGTGTCAGTTCAGTGGGGGAGCCCAACCTCAACTCATGGTGTGCGTTGAAGTCCCCCAGAACAACCAAATCCGCTGTAAGAAACTGCTCCTGCGCGTCGTCTGTCGCCTGGTTAATGTAATCAAATAGCCGAGTTGTCTCTACGTTGCCGTCGTGTGACCTGTAAAGGCACACGTTAACCCGAACCTGAGAGTCGAGGTCAACGTACACCCACAGGGACACAGAGCAAGGGATCGACATGATTTTTTGCATAGTGGTAGTTAAGGGAGTAAACATGACATTGGCTATTTTATAACCCTGAACAATTTACGGTTCCTATGGAATAGCAAATTATAGAAATATGTAATAGCTTAAGATGACTTCATAGACTGTATACCTTTTCTTTAAAAATAACTACGACGCGGGCGGATCCGCAGGCACCAGCTAGTATAGTATAATATACTTTGACTACTACTGTCTACTAATGGTTATTTTACAAATGTATTATTTTGTAGTGAAAAATTAGATTTAAATGCTAAAAATAGTAATAATAATAGGTATAAAAAACATACATATACACTCACGCCTGTAATCCCCTAAGGGTAGGCAGAGGTGTAATCAGTACACCCCACTTTTCGCTGAATTTATTACGGTCCCATAATGTGATAGGGGGCGAGCCTATCGCCATTCCGGGCACAAATTCCAGACTCCGGGCTAATACTGAGAATTTCTAGATAGAAAAACTCAATATAATTTTACCAGACCCGGGGATCGAACCCGAGCCCTCAGCACAGCAGTCGTAACGCATGCGCAATTACAACTGCGCCGCCGAGGCAGTCAGTAATAGGTATAAAAAAATCCCATCAAAACATAAATGTGAAATGAGAGCCAAGTTCAATATTAAGATATATGCCTTAGTTGTTGACTTCAACGACAAAACAAGTGAGATCTAAATGGGTGCCGAGTTCAATGGATAGTCCTGAAATGTATTTATAACAACATAAAATATTTAATAACAACTTAAATTATCACATCTTATAACTTAGGATAATATATTGAAGCCTAAAGTCTGCCTTAGCTAGCTTTCATATACGAATTATATTACCTACAGCCTTCGCAAGTTCTAAAGCTATGAGTTCTTATTTTATTCTACCAAAAATTGGGCTTGCTGGTAGAAACTAGCCATCGAACATTGGGCTCTTCTATGACTGTTTTAGTAAGTATATTATAATAATTCGTATATTCGAACTAGCCAAGTCAGACCATAGGTTTTAATATATTATCTTAAGTTGTAAGACGCAATGATATTTTATGTTGTTATAAATAAATTTCAGGACTGTCCAATAAACTTGGCACCCATTTAGATCTCACTTCTTTGTCGTTGAAGTCAACAACTAAAGCATATATCATAATATTGAACTTGGCTCTCATTTCACATATATGGTTTGATGGGATATCATTACTTTTTGTACATATATATTCACGTGAAAATCTACATGAAGACCGGCTGTCATCAATTTTGATTGCTGATTCTTCTTAGAAATACTCTAAGTGATTCTTACATTACAGGCACTATAAAGTGAGTGTTCCTAATAAAATTCATTGAAAAAATATAATAAAATGATAAAAATTTACTAGTTTCTGATTTATTCCTTTGTATTCAGCCAACTACCTATCTGGATGCCAAATTTGAACATTCTAGGTCATCTGGAACTGAGTTAGAGTTTTGATCTATAGGTCAATCAGTGATAAAAATTACGAATTTTGGACAAATAACTGTTTGAAGTGTGTTTATGAAATTTGGAGCACATTTGAAATAGTTTTTGAGTTATGAGGGGGTCAAAAGTGGCTCCAAATGGTTCGTGTAATATTACACACGGTACGGTTCGCAATTCTGACGCGTTGAACTTGGCTTGACACGCTACTGCGTGTCTAGATATAACCAACACCTCACCTCAATAAGTCAGCAGAACTTTTTATCCATCCATATAGTCCTACACCAACCGAGGGTTGTCCTTGGGTGCACTTGTATAGTGTATACAGGGATAACCGTCGGTTGGTGTCACATCACAATATTAAATTAAAATTGTCTAACGGGCCTCTACGCTCAATTGGCTGCCAAAAAGCTGGCTATCCTTGCGAAGGTGAAACGGTACTTCACGCCGATTACTTACCTTGATCTGTATCAAGCGCAAGTCCGGTCGTGCATGGAGTACTGCTCTCATCTTTGGGATGGATCAGCCAAGTACCAGCTTGAGGCATTGGAGGCAATCGAGAGACGCGCCAAGAGACTCGTAGGCAACGATTCCATAGTCGAGGCAAGGCTGCAAAGCCTTGAACACAGACGTAAAGTTGCTAGTTTATCGGTATTTTACCGGATACATTTCGGCGAGTGTGCCTTGGAATTACATAATTTAATTCCCCCAACCCCTTTCCATCATCGGACGACAAGAGACTCGGCGAAGCGTCATCGATACATGGTTGATATTCCACCAGTGCGCACGAAGCGTTTTGCTAGTACATTTATCATGCGCACCGCTAGAGAGTGGAACTCTTTGCCGGAGTCTATATTTCCCGAAAATTATAACTTGGGTATCTTCAAGTCAAGAGTGAATAGGTATCTTCTAGGCAAGCGTGCCCCCCGTAGACCACATCATCACTTTCCATCAGGCGAGATAGTGGTCAAACGCAAGCCTATTTCGTTAAAAAAAAAACGTGTTGGAATCGGCCCCATGCAAGCCGTTCGAAGGTTCGGGACTCTATAGTCCCGCGAATATGGTAAGAGAAGTATAATATAAACAAGGAAAATGAAAACTAAGGACTTCGTAATCGGTAAAACATTTTATTTTGTCTACGATTGAAATAGATATCTAAAACTATAATAAAGCACGGTTTCGATTGTATTTAACATGTAATAACCATTCAATAAATAAAAGGCATATAACAATTGATAAGTTTGGCAATGCGCATTTAATTAAAATTTTAGCCGCTATATTAAATACAAACATCTAATATCAGGTATATTAGCAGTGCATAGGTATCCATCATTGACACACCGAAATAAAACACATATGTTACACCAATATGTTATTGTCATCAAACGGGGACGGCAAGTGCAAGCCATTATTTGTGCTTATGAATACAGAGCTACACAACAAATCCATTAAAGCCGAACAGGATATATCATTTTTTCTTTAACAATTTTTGACACAACACGCAATATACATTCTTTTTCAATGAGATTTAACCCTTCCACACAAATTATAATGTTAGTTGCGAGTCTGGGATGTCATAGCTACTTTTTATACCGGAAAATGCACGGTTCCTATGTGATAGCATAGTATCTTAACCCAAGCTACACTTAAGCTGCGGGTAAAAGCTAGTATTAAAATATTTTTATAATTTACAGATATTAAAATAATGTTTTCCATACGTTTGTTTCTTATACCTTTTTATTAGTTAAATAATTTGATAATAGGGTAGTTTCCTGTGTTTAATTTTGTACATTATTCTCTACGCAATCGAATATAATACGCAAAAGAAACTCTTTTGCGAAAACAGAATCCAAATTGCTTGAAAAATGAGGTCACAATATTTATTTTAAATATTGGTATGAGCAAATACTCACAGGCATAAGCGAAAACGGTGGCGTATTGGGAACATATCGCTATCTCCCTCGCACAACGGTACAGTACAGGCGATTCATAGTACCGTGACGTCACGGTATCAGATATGCATCCTTGTACTGCTATTTGACAACTACCCCTTCCAGCAGATTTGAGTGGTGTCTAATTTACTTATTTGTGTTCGGAGTCATAAAATTCTTTCGATAATAGGTTCTAGGTAATGTGACTTGTTGATTAAATTAATAAAAAAAATCGTTTCAACTACCCTATTCTATGTTGTACTTAGACCTAGCTAGTATCGACTTTTAATAACCACATATCGATAATATGTCGAATAGCAAACAGACATCACTAAGACGCCATTTAACTTTCTCAGTGATTGCCATTAGGTATACACGTTTTTCCCTTAGTTACAGCAGGTCCTTTATTAGGTTTTTTCGTCTAAGCATTAAAACCTTACCGGCACTATGACAGTGCTTACATCACATTACATATTGCCGAATTATTTTAAATGAACATTCGTCGACAAAATTATGAATGTGGCCCATTTAAAAAATATTATATACATTGAATGCGGGAAGAAGTTAAATCCCAATCCTAATAAACATTAACATACATTCATATACTGTCTAACATTATTATTTCGCTACGAATTTCAAATAAATTAACTGTAGATTCCATGTAGCTAGTCAAAAGTCTTACAATGCGTGGTTACATATGACAACGATCAAACACTCATATAGTATAATATTCGAGAAATTTATAATAAAGCTACCCAACCAGAAATAGCTGGATTTCACGAATAGCACAATCCAAAATACATGTCTAAAATTTTAGATAACAATAAAATCCAAAACAATCCCTATTTTACGGTGAATAAAACTCACAATCATTTGAACTAACATGGCGATATATACCATATCAAAGTATCGTGACAGAATTATTTATTTGCAAAAGGCTACTCTGAATACCTTTGGATTGTGTTAACATTCATGTAAATACGCAACATGTGGTATTTAGCTATGGTAAAGATTACTAGCTTTACAATGTCGAACAAAGTCTAGGGACATACATACATATTCACACCTGTAATCCCCGAAGGGGTAGGCAGAGGTGTAACCAGTACACCCACTTTTCGCCGAATTTATTACGGTCCCATAATGTGATAGGGGGCGAGCCTTTTAAAGTCTAGTTGCAATAAATGTTGAAAAAAAGGAAAGGAAAATCTTTTCACCATTTCTGCTGTTTATACCTACTTTATTGATTGAATATAAAATTATAATCAAGCTTTATCTTCGAGTAATACAATATATGCATATAAATATTTAAATTATCCCAAGTCTTTATACTAGGGAAATTCAAAAATCATATTCAGGAATGCATTGGTACCTGTCATAGAAATCACAAAAAATCAATAAAGTACATATATGGCCCGATTTACTGGAAGTCAATATCAAAATCACAAAATATTGCTTCATAATATATGATTACTAGCGAAGCTATTACATATAGGCGATTAATATGAATGGTCACAACATTGTTTTGCAATAAAATATGATTAGTGATTAACAATATTTTAAATAATTGGCACCTTTTGTGATCCGTAGTTCAGAGGAGCAGATTTAAATGTAACATAACAAAAATTACAACTCTTTTATAGTGGGATACAATTTCAAATTGGAACCTTAAAACAATAGGACGACATGTAATCAGTATTTATTGTGTATGTATTTCATTCATACAAACAATTGAGTCGTATAAAACCAAAGTCGGCACAGTATGGCCGACTTGTTTTTTGGCAAATTAAATAACTGATAGGTTTTGTTGAAGTCGAAAGACAATTTTACTGAATATTTTAATTTAATCTTAGGAGATGTTTAATAACAACAAAGATGATAAAAAATTAAGCTTAACTGTGAAAAATCTTATTAAATTTTCTAGATTGCTGAGTTTGATCCCAACTAAGATAAGAAGAAAACTGGTCATCTAGTTTTGATACTGTACTGAGAAGTTTGTCATTTCTGACTGGTCATTGACTTCAAGAAAAGTAGGATTGTTGACTTGAAAGACGCTTCTGATTGGCTGATAGTAAAAGATTGCCGACTTAAGTTCTAAAGCAACTTTTGTTTTGTGTTTTAGAAGGGTTTATAGGCATATTTAATTACAAAACACTGGAATAGTCGATGCAGATTTTAATTTCCTATATTGCAATATATTTATCTTATTTTTGCCCAACTACCTACTTTGTCGACTTTGGTATTATACGACACAATGACATGAAAATTGTGTTAAAACCTACTCTGTTATATTGGGAGAAATGTATCATTTTCCATTGACATTTTCTTTGTATCTTAGGTTATCTGAAGAACCAGAATTGACATCAATACATTTACCCTAGAACATTAATTACCACCCTAGCTATACCCACCAGGTGTAATTATTATTGTCATTATAATTGAATAAACATTATATATAATAGGTAATTGATATTGGAATAGCACGATTTTATTAGTAATACAATTCATTCAGTGCCTATAAATAAATGCATGTAGAATTTTCCATGTACGAAATGAAATCTATTTGATGGTATGTGGAAAAACAATTAACGTTAAAATAACAACACATTATGGCAACAATTTCAACAAAAAAATTAGTAATAATATCACTTTAATATTCACTAAAAAATATAATGAAACTAAAATAATTTAATTAAAAACTTGAGCTATGTAACACGTGTTACAAAACAAACTCCAGCTAAAGGTGATGATAATTAACTAAATTAATGTCAGGTGCAAGGGGGGGTATATGCACAGGATGTCATTAAAATATTGAACACTGGCCTTTCTGTTCATTATGATAGATAGATTAAAATCTTACTGGGGTAAAGCAAAAGTAATTATTTATTTAAATCTTTTCTCCTGGAAAGGCAACATGATCAAATGTCCCTGATGATAAGAGAGGTGCCGTCCAAGTAGTATCAAGTAGCAAGACACAACTATAACTGGCTACTCCACACAACCATGCCAGCCTGCTGTGTAGCTTCTTCACACTACGGCTAAAGGACCTAAGATTATAGGAAGGGCACAAGGGCCAGAAATCTGTTGCACCAATTTAATAAACTTTAACTGAATGAGTATTAAATACCTATTTAGTTTTAATGCCATTCAATCCGAAACACAGTGTTTACTGATATATAGTGGCGTAAATACACATCAGTGGAACCGTCTGAGGTTAAATCACAATCGTCTGAGATTTAATAATGTAAAACATTTTAACTGATTTAATAATATTATTGATTTGAATATATCACTTATTTTAAAAAAAACGTTAGAGTAACAAACACATTTAGAACAGAATTATTTTTCAACAATTATTTTAATAACATCTTATGCATACAAAGTATATTGTTATGGAATACTCAAGTCCTATACAGCTCTATCATAATTCCAATGCGGTGTACATCAAATTTAATGGAATTTCCCTCATTAACTTGGAAATATTTTATAAGACTAGATATATACCCTAATCTTAGAAAACATAATGGAGAATCTAATTTGTTTTTCATGCCTCCATGAAACTTCAGCAAAACAGTATAACTGAGCAAATATAAATATCAAACAAGATATTATAAAAAAATTACACAACAACATAATTTCGACCTTGTCTTAAATCTGTCTTTATGTTACTTGAAGATTCATTTACATAACAAAAAATCAGGCGCGGTTTTGGGATTTCGTCGATAATTATATTCGTCGCTTTACAATTATTTTTATCAAAGAAACTTCCACTTTACTTCACTCAGGGGGGCTATCGGACCCTTTGACCCTCTGACTCCGCGCCTGCTCAAAATAAAGAACAAGAAACTAGTTGACACCAGTTTTATCGTGGTTTTTGAACTTCAAGAGTATGAAAAAAACTCAAAAATGTATTTATTTGTCGGTCAGTTTACTTGAGACCCAGCAAGTATTCAGCAATGCCGACATAGTACACCGCCTGTGCGATACCAAACAGGGGAGCAATAACAATCATACGGCACGCGCCACCCTTGAAGAACGCTGTTGGACCTTCGTACTTCATTGTTTTCCTGTCAAATATATGGAACATTACATATAAATAAATAACACCCAACAGTCACACACATAGCCCCGATCCCACACTAAGATACGAGTCTTGTGTTGTGGGTATCAGGGACCTAGAGAGACACACGGTCTCACAACACCCAGACCCCGGACACAAAAATATCTGTCTGTCATACAAACATTCGTCCCGTTGTGGGAATCGAACCCACGGACTCTCGTTTCACAGCCGGCTACTAGCCAACTGCGCCACGGAGGCTGTCGCAAGCTGAGGCATATAACTTAGTTAATTGAACTAATTATTATACAGAGACATGTGATTATGTCATGGGTAATGATTGAATTACGACGACGGGCCACCTGATGGTAAGTAGTCACCGCCGCCCATAGACTTCTGTAATGCCAGGGCACAGCAAAGCCGCTGCCTACCGTGACATGATGTGGCGATGTGAACTGTGAAGGTGATAGTCAGTTCGTATAAACTCACGTGACACAGTCCATGATGGAAGTGTACTGGCGTTCGCCGGAGCCTTTAGTAAGAGTTTGCATGCGAGTCTTCACCACGTCCATCGGGTTGACAGACAGTGCCGCCGTAGAACCAGCTGCACAGCCTGACACGAATGACCACCTGCAAACACAACGATGATGGATTAACTATCCTTGGGGCTTGTAACACACTAGATCTTGTTTCCCGCACTCGCGGTACAAACACGACTATGCGGCGGCGCACGTAAAATATAAAAATTGGGTAGTTGACAAGATTTCTTTTTAAATTCAATTTTTTTTTTTTTTTTTTTATCCTGGCACGGCAAAGTGACCGCACTGCACCTGATGGTAAGCGCAGTGCGGTCCAATTAGAGTATCGAGTAGCGAGATACATTCTATCCCCCGCTACTCAACACAATCATGCCGGCCTACTTCTTCACACTACGCCATGGGCAAGAAGGTGAAGAAGCTGTCGAGGGTCTATTGTCAGAGTACTCAGAAGGCCGCAAAATGGCCAAACTTTGTACCCCAACTCTAGACCCCGAAAAACCGGATGTACACTGGCTGATCCCGGAACGCGACACACTTGCGTGTGCCACTATGGCGGGTTTTACACCCTGTGTACGGTGGTCGCTATCCGGGCGGATATGAATATCCTACCACCAGCGGCAATCAATCAAAATATCAATTAACAAGTTACATTACTTAAAACATATTATCGAAAGAATTTTATAAATCCGAACAAAAATAAGCAAGCTTGATATTATGTAAAAACTAAATTTCGCCTGCTTATTAGAAAAGTTTTATTTTTTCATATAAAAATACTTAACTCATTCATGACATTATAGAAATAGGCTTTCAAAGTGTAACCTTAGTTCCAACAGTTAGATCTGGGCGTTAGTGAATCAAGCAGAACATGTCATTTCATAAGTGAAGAGGCAAGGCAGGCAAACGGTAGGCAGCGGCTTTGCTGTGCCCTGGCATTGCAGAAGTCTATGGGCGGCGGTGACTACTTACCATCAGGTGGCTAGTCTGTTCGCCTGCCTATCGAAGTATTAAAAAAAAACAAAAGTGTATGTGAAATTCACACACAGTAGAAGTGAAACTTCAGTAAAGTTACCTACGAGTAAGCTTTGTAATACGCAGGCACATACACGCGTATTCACACACGTACTTAGTACTAACTACTATTATTATATTATTTCAAAACCATTAAAGAACTACGTCAATAACAGCAAGCGATTCGATTCCACTCGATCCCACTCGAATATATACATTCTATCTCATTCTCTCTTAGGCTTAGTCCTATAGATTTATGTGTTTGTCTCTTTACTGTCGCTTTTTTGTTTCATCGAGTTTCAAATCACAATAAAGAAGTTTCACTTCAAAAGAAGGGAAATAATAGCAGTCATACCAGAACGGCGTGTGACCACTGGGCTCCTTAGGCCCGAGGTCGTTGAGAGTGGCGAACAGAGGGAAGTAGACGACGCTGAAGGAGACGTCCCGCGCCGCTGTCGCCGTCACGCCCTTGTACAGGCCGAAGATGCCTCGCTCCTTCAACAGCTTCTTGGTCAGTTCCAGTGCTGTGATGCGCTGGATCGTGCGACCCTCTGTTGATAATATACACGATTATTTTTTTTGTCCTGGCAAAGGGACCACACTGCAGCCTTCCGGGTACTTTAGACACCAGACCCTCGACCGCTTTGTCACGTTTTTTTTATTCTGGCGCGGCAAAGCGCAGTGCCGTCCAGATAGAGTATCAAGTAACGAGAGGCAGTCTATCCCTCGCTACTCAACCCAATCATGCCGGCCTGCTGTTTAGCTTCTTCACATTACGCCTAAAGTACCCAGGATCATAGGAGGGAGGGAACACGGTAGCTAGCAAACTGTTCCACAGCTTGATGGTGCGGCAAAAATACGTTCATGGCGTAGTGTGAAGAAGCAGGCCGGCATGATTGTGTTGAATAGCGGGAGATAGATTGTATCTCGCTACTCGATACTGTAACTGTACGGCACTGCAGTTACCATCAGGTGCAGTTTTATCCTGGCACGGCAGAGTTACACTGCACCTGATGGTAAGTGCAGTGCCGTCCATTAGAGTACCAAGTAAATCAAATAGACAGTCTATCCCTCGCTACTCTACACAATCATACCGGCCGGCTGTGTAGCTTCTTCACACTACGCCTCCCTACGTCCCTACGCCGGTAGGTAAGGTATTTTGCAGAACCGTCCCAGAAGTGCGAGGAGTATTCTATTCACGGCCGCACCTGCGCCTGTAATCCCGAAAGGCGTTGGCAGAGGTGAAACCATTTCGCCAAGCTTATTAGGGTCCCATGATGTGATAGGGCGCGCGTCGATCGCCATATCGGGCACAATTTCAGACTCCGACTTGATACAGTATTACCTGATAAAAGACACTTTTACTCGGCCGGGGGATCGAACCCGAGACCTCAGCACAGAAGTGCCGCGTACGCAATTACAAATGCGCCACCGAGGCAGTCCAAAAATATCTGCTGAAAACAGGAAGTGATATTTCTTGCCTGTCTGTTATTATTTTCCCTGAAGGGCGCAGCATCAAATATCTAGCTCACTTGTCAACCATCTGCTGTAAAAAGACTATAGTGTAAGATATATTAGTGTGACTGTTGGGTGTTATTGTTACACATAGCCCCGATCCCACACTAAGATACGAATCTTGTGTCGTGGGTATCAGGGACTATGAGGTACTACGGTCCCACAACACTCAGACCCTAGACACAAATATCTGTCTGTCACAATAACATTTGTTTCACAGCCGGCTACACGCCTACTACGCCATGGAGGCTGTCATGCGTTGTGTATATTTAAATGAAATGATTATAAGGATGAACACACCAGCTTTAGCCTGTGCCGCGACTCGCCCAGCGTCCTGCATCTGAATTTTGAGAAGCTCCATGGGAGTGGTTATCACAATCTGACAAGCGCCGGCCAAACCGCCTGCCACCATCTGACGAAAAACTGGCAACGACCTAGATACAAAATCGTCTTTATAACACATTTTATGGGTCATTTAAGTAGATATTTACTGTAAATTCAAGTTACTTTAGACTTTCGTTCAACTCAAAAAGCATTTTTTATACAGGGTGTCACTGGAAGTATGGATTAAATCGAATAGGGGCATGGGCAAGGTCATTTCCAAATTTTTGACCCAGAGAATCTTGGTGCCATTTTTACGGGTCAAAGTTATGACCAATTTTTGTATTTTTCAATCAAATCGCAGTGTTCAAAGAAAAACATCATAAAAAAGAAACTATCACAGCTATCAATGTAATTTTTTTGAAAACGTTGTACAAGAGTGGGCTTCGTGTCGTAATACTTTTACGCAGCTAGAAAACATGTGTTCAATAAAAAAAAAATACTGTAAGTTTCGGTCTGGCACAAATTGAACTCCATTTTCGAGCGATTTTCATGGGGAATACATTAGCGAAAGGTGACTACGTATTGAGAAACTTGGCCAAGTCATAAAGATTATTTGGAGGTATGAATCACTGGGATATTCTTATTAGTTTCAAAGTTACAGAATTTTATTTACAAAATAGTCGTATTTTTAAATTGGTCATAACTTTTAAACCGTACAAAATTGCACCACCATTCTCAGGATTAAAAATTTGGTAATGACCTGGGCCATGCCCCTATTCGATTTGATCCATACTTCCAGGGACACACCCTGTATAGTTCTTGTGGCTAGAGAAACTCTCCAAAGAATGTTTTCCCTGACAGTGCAAAAGTCGTTGCCCAGCAATTAACTATTTGTATATGTATCTTTTATCGAGTCATACATCATATTATTGTATATCAGATATGCGACAAACTAATCGATCATCATTCGCTTACGCATCTGCAATAGACCGCTATCTTTCGGCATACCTAAACAACTTATATTGCTCAATTATTGCTACATCTCGTTACTTAAACCATATCCAAAATGACGTGAAATGATGATATGCAATTTAATAGTTATTTATAGTACGACCTTGCTCAATAACATGTACATTGAATGTAATATTTTGATATGTAGATGAGACGATAAGGTAATATGTTTTATATAAACTATACATGAAATTTTATAAGTAACCACGTTAATAATTAATAAGCCATTTTCAATTTTATATAGTCACGAAACGCGTATCAATGTAAGAGAGGCTCTTCGAGGTTCCGTTGACTTGCACCAAGACTGCTCGGTACGCTCCAGTGGTGAGAGCCATAAACATAATTAACCAAGTATGGTGATACATAGATATATTTAATTGCCAACAGGCGTAATTCTTAAAGGCCACTATAGAAACTGTAACTAATAATGTATCAACTGTATGAAATATCTGTCTGAATGTACCTAAATTACTCATATAACAATGTAAATATAATCGCATTGGGTGTCATCTGTAAGATTATATTTAATAAATAAAACTTTTTTCACTAAATATATCCATCTCTCTATTAAAAGATCAGTGGAATGATAACAAATGATTTATAAGAGTCTTACCCATCAGATAGCGTTAAATAATGACGGAACATATCGTTGGCTGCAAGTTTGATCGCCTTTTCCGGCGTGATCAGGATTATGTTGACGGCTGAACCACGGTACATGCCGAAGTAACCCTCGGCGGCATAAGTCTTCTTAAAGCAGTCCAACCTGCAGACAAATTTGAATATTTTGATACCTTCTGGCCATAGTGGGAGAGTATCCTGCTATATATATATATTTATATATATAAAAAGAGATCACGAGTTGGATCATCACATCGCGGACCGGCATAATACGGAAGTTTCCTGTGTTTAATATTGTACATAATTCGATATGCAACGGAATATAATACGTAAAAGAAACCCTTTTGCGAAAACAGAAACAAAATGGCTGAAAAAATTAGGTCACAATATTTTTTTTTAAATATTGGTATGAGCAAAAATAGTTGCGTAGTGGGAACATATCGCTATCACCCTCGCACAACGGCGCAGTAATGATCATTCTGAGAACAGTGACGTCACGGTTTATATCATGCATCCTTTACTGCCATTTGACGATTACCCCTTCCAGCGGATTTGCATGGCGTCTAATTTACTTATTTTTATTAGGATTTATAAAATTATTTCGTTAATAGGTTTTATTTAAATTAACTTGTTGATTAAAGTAATAAAAAAAATCGTGTCAGCTACCCTACTGTGTCGAATAGCGAGGTATAGTTGTCTCTTGCTACGTGATACTCTAAATGGACAATATTTCCATCAGGTGCTGTGTAGTCACATTGCCGTGACAGGATAAAAACAAATAAGAATAAGTTTTGGGGTTATCTATCTTCTTTCTTAAATGTAGTCTAATATTTAAATATTCTGTTATAAAGAATGAGTACAAAACATTTCAAAAATAATTAATTCAATGGAAAATATTGTGAATCTGCGAATCATAAACTAGTTCCAACCAGATTTATTGGCAGCTTGTCAATTTTATCATCGGCACGGGCCAATAAAGCTGATTCATTCATTGAGAGATTGTGAGCAGCCGAGCATTTATCGATGATACGTTACATGTATTAATTAAAAAAATATCTATCTTTATATATATAATTGGCTATTTGACAACATTAAAAATACACTGCAAATTTTGGTCATCCTGTTAGACAATAGCCTAAAAAACCATATTTCACTTAATTTTAAACAAAATAATGTATATTTTTTGCAAATTAAACGAAATAAAATACAACATTTATTTAAAATTTTATCTGTGATGTGAACGCTCTGTGATTGGTTGCAACTCTGGTGACGTCACACGCAAGTAAACATAGTAGGGATGTGACATTGAGTGAAAAAAATCGATTATTCTCACTTGAATAATAATCGATTTTCTAAAATCGATTTTTTATAAGAAAAATAATCGATTTTTTTCTTAAAATTGTGTGTAATATGTTTTTCTCTGTAGTAAGAAATTAATATTAACAATTTATTAGGAGCCTTCAGTTTGGCATTAAAGTCACCCATTTCACCGCTGTAGGAAGCCTTGGTACGAGACATAGCTTTCCCTATGTCTTCGTACGTTGGGGCGTACACTTATATAACCTTCAGAGTATATTTTTAAGATAAGGTACGCCACTCGAGCTGATACGCTGCCAACTTCCACAGCGTTGCTTTTTAGTGACTTGTGGATAATAAATCCGACGCCACCTTGGGATGGTTGGTGTCCTTCTCGGAAGTAGAGTAAGTGATCAGAATCTAGGGCCATCTTCTCCCCCTGTCATCGGATATCGGATAGCCCTACGCTATGCCAGTTAATAGTTAATGTGACTTACCTCTTCTTCCAACTCAGCGATGTGCTCGTCCAACCGCAGAGAGCGTCCGTTGTACGTCGCCAAAAATAGCTTTTTGTGGTACCCTACCGTAGCCCGGGGATTGTAATGGGTGCCTTCAATGCCAATGTACAATAGTACAAGGACACGGCGAATCGAGGGTAGGATCATTCGGCTATGGGTGCAGGAATCACAGGGGGCAAATGCTAGTCAACTTTTTCGAGACCCGGGGCCTCTTTTTGATGAATTCATTTTTCCAGAGGAAGTGGACTTGGCGAAGCCCCAATAATGTCACCAGGAATGAGATCGACTTCATTATGACTGATAAGCGCCAAATATTCAGATGTCTCTGTGATCAGTAGGTTTAACACTGGTAGTGATCACCGACTGGTAAGAGGCACTCTGAATATAAAAGTTAAAATTGACCGAGCGCGCTTAATGAAGTCGACTCTCCGACCAACTTTAACTTTAACAAAGAGATAAAGAAGCTAATACACATAGCTGTTTCGAGAGATTTTAGTTCGCGTCAAAGAGTATTAAAATACTACTAAAAGTTCGCGTTTTGTTTTCTAGGTGTTATTGAGCTATTTTTGAAGCAGGTTTATGATATTTTTTATATAAAAGTAACTAGTAGTATAAATATTAGTTCCAAAACGGAAAATGAAATCAAATTTTGTGCGAGCTGATAACAGCAACTTTATGGTATATATAAAATTATATATTACTTACATCAAAGTGATCTTCATACATAAACACATTTGAATGCGATAAAATGCTCCTTGGGTCTCTTCGAGCTAATTTTAACCACATTTCTCGTCTTTTGGGATTTGTTGGAACAGAAACAAACTGTTTCTGTGGACTTTTTATAGTCGTGTTTGTACATTGTGGCACTACACACCATTTATACACCATTCTATTTGCTATCTAATTAATTTAGAAGAAAATCTGAAATTCACTTCACGTTTTCGGAGGGTTATTAGTAGGTATGTTGATAAAATATCGAAATATCGAATTTTGTTTCCATTAATCAAACTCCGATATTGATATATTTAAAAATATCGGTATATCGAAAATCCGTCATTTTTTTAAATATCAACATCCCTAGTTATTAGCTTGTTTACTTGCATGTGACGTCACACCAGCGCCATTACAGAAATAGCGTTTTTGCCGCGGTTTTGGAGATTTAAACTTTAACATTGATTTTTATTAAAAATACTGTATATTTTCCTGAAATATCAATGTAGTGTGCTTATTATGTAATAAAGAATAGTTTTAAATCATTATCGAAAATGAGTCAAATAGCCAATTCTACTGTACGTCTGTATGTCACTGAACTTCTCCTAAACGGAAAAAACATTCATTCAAATCGGTCCGATTTGAATGAATGTTTTTGTATGCGTTTGGGTGGCGCCCTGGATGGTTTAGATTCACAAATCACCCCGGCAGATGGCGCTGTAGTCAGTGTGGCGCTGCTTTTACGGGCAGGACTACGTCTGCCGGGCCCGCTAGTAAAGTATAAAACTGTGTGCGTAGCATCGACAGAAACACAACAGTAACTCAGATTTTCTCACGTATATTCGATAGCGACAACGGCAAAAAAAATATATTACAAAATATACAGATTCTCTAGCGGTTACATGAGAAACTAAATTGAGTATAAGAACAAAACATTACAAGTAATGTTTTGTTCTTAAGTCGCAAGCGACTTCAGTTACCTACCGTAACTTTGGACACAAACTACAGGTTGAACTACAGGTGTGTTTATATATTGTACGTGCCTAGTGTGTTCCCTGTAGTACTAATATATAAATCTGTAGCGTATGTCTGTACATTTGAGTCTTTCATCCGATTTTGCGTGAAATATTCATTTTATGAATCACTGATCCCAATTCTGCAATTTTTTTTAATTTTTGTCTGTCTGTCTGTCTGTCTTTATGTCCGCTCTTAATTATTTTTTGCATAGGGGTAGTTTAGGGGTCAGAAAACGACATAGTCTTTTTGTCCTGGAGAAAAGTCCGGTTCCCGCAGGATAGTAATGTGTGTTACAGATCAAGCGATCGACATGATTTTTATTTGATTAGTAGTTGAGGGGTCTGAGAATGGCATAGGCTACTGACAGTAGACATTGATAAATAATTACGTAATTGATAAATAAAGACAGTTTTTAGAATCTCATCTCAGAATTCAGCTAAATTGGTATAACAATATACTGTAAATGGTTTATAGCCTGTAGAATAAAAATTACTTTATAAATAATATTAACTGTGGAAGATAAATGAAAGATACTTACATGCTTTTGTACATTTTTTCGCCATTTGGACCGACGGTTTGGTTCTGCAGCCGGGTTTTTACCAAGTCTAGAGGGAACACCACGGATACGCCCACGATACCGGCAATTCCGCCGTTTATTATCTTAGGCAGTAAACTGAAAAGAAGAAAAACAATTACATTAAATCTAGTGTATCTATATCTTTATGACTTGAAGTTAAGAAGTTCGTACGTTCCGATTACTTTTCATTTGTAGGTATAATGGTTTTGCGAAACGTAAACAGTAAAAAATCTAGATTCCAACATGAACCTACCACACAGTCAGGTCATAAGTATTGTCACACAGTAAAAACTTTTATTTTAGAATGCTGGCCACAAAAAAGTTTATTGAATTCGAATTTCAAATTGTTCATGAAAATAAAAATGTATACTTTTTAGAATTTTACTCATTTTTAAATATGGAGTGGACGCTTAAAGAAGACCGTGTTGCAGTAATTGCGTTGCATCGTTGCGGTTACGCGCCAATTCAAATTTTTGACCTACTGAAAAATTTGAATATAACCAAAAGATTCGTTTATCGTACCATCAAACGATACAATGAAGACTCTAGTGTAGATGACAGGTCAAGAAGTGGTCGCCCTCGGTCTGTTAGGACTCCAGCAGTGATAAAAGCTGTGAAGGCGCGAATTCAAAGAAATCCCAAACTTAAGCAGAAACTGTTGGCCCTTCAGATGGGGTTAAGCAGAACCACGGTGAAAAGGGTGTTAAATGAAGACTTAGGGCTTCGGGCATATCGAAGAAAAACAGGACATCGTTTGAATGCTCGTCTATTGGACCTGAGACTGAAGAGATGCCGCGCTTTGTTGAAGCGGTACGCGGGAAAAAAATATCGGGAAATTCTTTTTTCAGATGAAAAAAAATTTACCGTAGAAGAGAGCTACAACAAACAAAATGATAAGGTGTACGTACACAGTAGTGAAGAAGCGAGCAACCGTATTCCGCGTGTCCAATGAGGTCATTTTCCATCCTCGCTCATGGTATGGTTGGGAGTTTCTTATTGGGGCTTAACAGAGGTACATTTTTGTGAGAAAGGTGTAAAAACGAATACAGTTGTGTATCAAAATACAGTCCTGACGAACCTTGTGGAACCTGTTCCTCATACCATGTTCAATAACAGGCACTAGGTATTCCAACAAGATTCGGCGCCAGCTCATAGAGCGAAGAGCACACAAGACTGGCTGGCAGCGCGTGAAATCGACTTCATCCGGCACGAAGACTGGCCCTCCTCCAGTCGAGATTTGGCAACACTTGGAGGAAAAGGCGTGCTCAAAGCCTCATCCCAATTTGGAGTCACTCAAGACATGACCGAAATTCGGCGAAAAGTGGGTGTACTGGTTACACCTCTGCCTACCCCTTCGGGGATTACGGGCGTGAGTGAATATAATAATATTTGTGTGTGTAAGTTGTAATATATATTGTATGTGTTTATGTAATAATATTTATCGAAACCAGAAATTAATAATTTTAAGTTTAACTAAATATAAAATTAAACTTCAGTTACAAAGCGCGATAAGTTTGTTGTTACTCATTGAATCGAATTGAGTAGGTCTCTTTCAGCATGGGACCACGTTCACTATAATTACTATTTAATATCGAAAAGCCCTTACAATCGGTCATTTGGAAGATGTCCGTAACATATTAAAAAAATACATTGCGCATTGTGAACCTCCTTTTTTTAATACGGTTATAAAACAAAGCCTATGTTCAGAAAAGATGATCGTTCTAATTATTTCAATCAAATGTCGAAGACACCGATTCTAGACAAAATTGAAACAGCGCGAAAGTGTTGCCATGTTATTTGTTGTATTGATGTAAGAGTCATTGATATCTTTGACGAAATAAGACAGATATACATTTAGTAAGGGCTTGAGTAAACAAAGATTACTTGACGTAAGAGTTGCGTTCACTGAGCAATCTTGAAACGAGGCCAATCCTTGCTATTGACAGTGATAAAGCAATTAAATTCTAAACCCTTTTTTTTACCACGGGGAATCCATTTGCAGATCTTCCAAGGTAGGAAGTATGTCGGACTCACCGGTCTAAGCCGTCCTACCGACTAAACCCCGCGTTGTTCCGCTCTCTCCCTATTGACGACAGCTCCGGGGTACGCAATTGCATGCAACCGCAGCTACCGCGGGAGTCGGCCCTTGTGCAGAGCCAATCACGGTCTGAGGAATAGACCCCTCAGACGGAACACAATGAATGCGTGTGAAACACGCTACCCTCTCAGGCCTCAATTTGCATGGCGATGGGCCGGTCTATCCAACCGTCGCCTGTAGGCCAGTTTATGGAGGCCGGAGATCATCTCTCCGGTTTCGCGAGCGTTGATTACGTAAGGGAAGTCTTATACTTCGCTCCCTTTCCCTCTCGGCTGTTTCCTTTGCGGACATGACCTGCTCGCAAAATAAGACAACGGAGTTCCATGCCTCCTCGCTCTCGACCATGGCCAGTGCCAGTGTTGACAACGAGAGATTGTTCCCGACGACAGCGATTAACTCGCAGCGCGGGGTATCCCATGCGGGACAATCCACCAATGTATGCTGCGCCGAGTCTTCAGCACAACGACAATGATGACATTCAGGTGTCGGTTCTCGACGAATGCGACACAGGTACTTACCAAAACAACCGTGTCCTGAGAGCACCTGTGTCACCCTGAAAGTTAGAGTGCCATGACGCCTATGAAGCCATTCCGCTAGTACAGGCCGAACGGCCTCTATTGTCGCTGCGCCAGAGTTGGGGTGCTCTAGACGTCGCTCCCATTCAGTCTCCAGCATTTGATAAAGCTGAGATCTGTGGCGGTCAATTTCTTGGGGCGCCGGTCGCAGTCCCCGCTTTAGCGCTTCCTCACGCCACTGAAATAGTGACGCAAGGCTTTTCGCTTCCAAATCCCAGGGCGGAAAGCCAGCCAAAAGAGAGGCCGCCTCATACGAGACCGTACGGTATCCTCTGATTGCCCTGACAGCCATCGCTGTCTGCGGTCTACGCAGTATTGCGATATTGCCAGCTGTTAGGTGGGCCGCCCAAACCGGAGATCCGTATAGGGCCATTGACCGTACGATCCCTGCGTAAAGCTTCCGGCAGGCGGCATTGGGCCCTCCAAGATTATGCAGAAGCCGCGCAAGCGCAGCCGTAGTACCCATAAGCTTGGGGGTAAGCCGCCGGAAATGTTCTAAGAAGTTCCATCGGCTGTCGAGGACGAGTCCAAGGTATTTCATCGTCGACTCGATGCCGATGCGAACACCTCCCACTATCAAGTGGGAACTACGGGGTGGAGCATTCCGAGGCCCGTGAAAGAACAAGGCCTCGGATTTGTTAAGTGCCACTTCGAGCCCCAGACGACGAATCCGAGCAACGACGTCAGCCACCCCGGCCGTTGCTAATATAAACGCTTCCCGGTGTGACTTCCCACGAGCGGCTACGAGCGTGTCGTCAGCATAACATATCACGTTGATGCCTGGAACGACCGAACCGTGCAATACCCAATCGTATCCGATGTTCCACAGCAAAGGTCCCAAAACTGAACCCTGTGGAACACCGCATACCATGCCTCGTCGGCTCCATCCCTCGCGCACAGGAAAGATAACGGCTCTTTCTGACAGGTAAGCCCCGACAATGCGGCGGAGGTAAGTCGGTACTCTATGGTATAAAAGTGCCTCCCTGATACAGTTCCAAGGCAAGGTATTGAAAGCGTTAGCGATGTCAAGAGACACCGCTAAAATAACCTCACCACATGACACAGCTTCCTCCGCCAGAGCTTTCATGCGCATGATCGCATGGATAGTGGATCGCCCTTGACGAAAACCATATTGGTTATCTGCCAGATCCGGCCCCACTCTTGTCAGATGTTGGACAAGGCGGTTTGCAATTACTCGTTCACAGAGCTTGCCCACCTCGTCCAACAAGACAAATTCTAAACCCTACGTTTACGTTCGTAAGTGATGTCGTTCCCATATAATGATAGCGCAGGGACGTACTCTGCAAGTATCTAAGCAGTTTTTTTAGTGCCTCGATAGGCAGGCGAGCTGACGGGCCACCTGTTGGTAAGTAGTCACCGCCGCCCATAGACTTCTGCAATGTCAGGGCACAGCAAAGCAAAGCAAAGCCGCTGCCTACAAAAAATTGGTATAAAGATTCAACTTCGTAGCTATTTCTATTTCATTGATCTTTTAATTGTTTAATATGAGCAGACTGATTGCAGCCTCACAGTTAAGGATTACATCCAGCTTTAGCGTTCGCATTAGTATGTAGCATACTAGGTGTGTTTTACGCATTCGCATAGCAAACACGAAGATACGTAAAAATTGGCGTTACAAGTATGCGTTCTCATGATATACCAAAGCCTCCGCGTGGCCAAAAACAAGGCAGTTATGTGGCGTTGCATACGCGTATAATGTTTTATTGTGTAAAAACACATGCATATGTAATCTTGTATGTATGTCTGTCGTGTCGTACCTAGCCAATGAAATTGGAGTTAAATATATGTTTTTCAATGTTGATTCAAATGAAATGAATTCTTGGCCGTGTTATAAGCAATTTTGGGTTGCATTTATGTATGCGGAATCTAAAAAAACGGTACATCGGTGCTCTGGTGACTGATATGTTTCAGCACCTACTTGACGTCGTAGTATGGCGGGAGACTAGCGTTCGTTTTATGAAACGCATATATATACATATAATATATTTGTAACTGATCGCTGTCTGTACATGGAAGATATCTGAGAAAAACTATTATTGGAGGTCTTTAATTAACGCAATAGAACCAAAACCAATGATTTTTAGAACAGAAATTCTGTCTGTTTGTCTGTGCGTTTGTGCGCGGTAATCTCAGAAACGGCTTAACCTATTTGGTTGTGGGTCTCATTAGTGTATAAATAGTATATATGTATCTGTAATCCTCACCTTCCTCGAAATTATTTATATATTTTTTGTTTGCTTGACTAAGGGCCTGTTATTTCAACCATATTCAAATATCGTGTTGTTTCAATAATAATTAGTTTAAATTCTTCTCTATTTTTATAAAAAATAACCAGTGTCAAGGCTAAACTATGAAAAAGACTAACAATAGTCATATCTTTACTACGGTTGGAATAACACGGCCTTAGTAAGTATTAGCAGCAATAAGAGGACTAACAAATATTACTTACGCCATGATAATACATTCGTCAAACAGAGACAAGACTCGGTTAAAGCCTTAAGTGGTAAATCTGATACAGCAATTGGCATATTGGTTCATAATGATAATATAGTTGTTGGTGAGAAAAAGAAGCGAACGATGATAGGTAATTGGCAAAACTAATTGTAAAACATTGTAGACAGCAGTAATTTATGCATAGCCAATAGTGAACTGTATGTTTGAAGGTTAAAAACTATCTTATGGACATTTAAAGAATGCTCTACATCCTTGTAATTATTGGTAGCCGAGAAATTGGCACGTAGGTTAGATACGCGATACTCTATTGATAAATGAGAAACATATAACACTATATAGTCACACACTATTCCTTATTTCAATAATACCCTGCGAGGGTACGGACAAAATCTGGATATTTGGTTTACAAATAATTTTGAGTTTCCAGAAATCCTTTCATCGATACTGCTTGGTTCCGCGAAAGTTGTAGTTTTCCTAAAATCATAAGTTTTGTACCATACGATACATACATTTTAAGTTTCAAGTAAGAGTGGAGGGTGGAGCACGAGGCCCACCCTGCCTCATTGTTGGTACGCCCATGTTAGCATCTAAACCCGAAACTAATGTTGTGGAACACCCAAACATTTATCTGAGATCGAACTCGTATAAGGCAAAGCACCTATTATATAGTTAACTAGCTGTTGCCCGCGGCTCCGCCCGCGTGGAGGTTATTTTTGGAAGAATATTACGTTAAGATATTACACCTTTCTATATTTTGCTATTCCATAGGAAGCGTGCATTTTTCCGGGATAAGAGTAACCTATGTAATTCTCTAACCCCTTAACTATCACTATGCAAAAAATCAAGTCGATTCCTTGCTCTGTGAAAAACAAAAACCTATCCCGCAGGATATAGCAGCGATAGCCTAGTTGGTTGTGTTACGGACTGTCAAGGCGAAAGTCGTAGGTTCGAAACCCAAGTGGCATACACCTCTGACTATTCTAAAGTTATGTGCGTATTAAAATGTTAATTATCGCTTGCTTTAACGGTGAAGGAAAACATCGTGAGGAAACCTGCATATCTGAGAGTTTTTCGAAGGTGTGAGAAGTCTGCCAACTCGCATTAGGCCAGCGTGGTGGACTAAGGCCTAACCCCTCTCATTAGTAGAGGAGGCCCGTGCCCAGCAGTGGGACAATGTTTAATACAGGGCTAGTATTATTATCCCGCAGGAACCGTACATTTTTTTGCCGGGATAAAAGTCGCCTATCTGATTCTCTGATCCGTAAACAACCACTGTGCAAGAAATCATGTCGACCCCTTGCTCTGTGAATAACAAAAATGTATCCCGCGGGAACCTTACACTTTTCCGGAATAAAAAGTAGCCTATGTGCTATTTCAGACTAAATCTATCTCAGTGCCAAATTTCAAACTGATCCGTCCAGCCGTTGTAGCGTGAATAAGTAACAAACATCCATCCATCCATCCAAACAATTGCATTTATAATAGTAATAAGTTAATATGTCTCGGGTTCTATCCCCGGTTCAGGTAAATTGATATTGGGTTTTTCTATCTAGAAATTCTCAGTATTAGCCCGGAGTCTGGAATCTCTGCCCGGTATGGCGATAGGCTCGCCCCCTATGACGTTATGGGACTGAAATTCGGCCAAAAGTGGGTGTACCTACTAGTTGCACCTCTGCCTACCCCTTCGGGGATTACAGACGTGAATGAGTGTATATGCATAATATTTGGAATTAGAATCAAAGATGACCTTGTTTGATTCTAATTTCAAATATTGTTATTTTACATTTATGTTTAACTCTAGGACACTTTTTATTATGTGTGAGCACTTTAATTGTTTGTAAATGTATACAAACAACACTATTCATATTTACTCATCAAGCATGTTATAAATTAATGAACACAAAATTGGGTCAAGTCCTTATTATGAAAATGTTGTAACAATGCCAAGCAGATAATAATATTATGTTAAACTTTAGTAGTAAATGTATGAAACAAACCATTTCTTCTGGCTTCTCTTCATAACCATATAAAAAATAGAATTCTGTTTTTTAATATGTATACATGATTATATGAAAAATATCTATGATACTAAAGTTTTATCTCTCTTTAATAAACATATAAAAATTTTGCACTATCTATACCTTACCTTAACCTTTTTTGTCCAGGCACAGCAAAGTGAACACACTGCATGTGATGGTAAGCACAGTACTGTCCAATTAGAGCTTTGAGTAGCAAGAGACAATATATCCACCTCTACTCAGCTCAATCATGTCAGCCTGTTTCTTCATACTATGCCCTGGGCAAGAAGGTGAAGAAGCAGTCGGGGGTCTAGTGTCAGAGTAATCAGAAGGCCGCAGAACGGCCACACATTGTTTAAACTTCCAACTTTACACCCCTGACAAAAACCAGATGTGTACTGCTCCCTTTTCATCTTTCATACTTATGCACTTATTTTATGATTGGCATGGTATGGTAAAGTACATATAATATTGATATACTTACTTGTTTCATAAATATAGTTGTATTTTGAAGTGGAAAATAATGCATTATTATTATTATTTAATTATCTCTTTATTCTGTTATTCATTAACATTTTTACATAGTTAGTACTAAATAAAAGTTTATTGTGTTTGTATTTAATTAGCATTGTAATTGGCCACTTGATGATCAAGTTAGTCACAAGAAAAATAATTGAAATAATGTTATTAAATATGTTTTGAAAAAGTCACATATTTTGTAGCAAAAACTTACTTTAATTTACAATTTTTTGAATAATTGTAGTAAGTAATTAACATAATACTTGTTAAGAGATTATTTAATATGATCAAGCACTATAAAGAACTACTACTAAATTACATATTATTGAGTTCAGTATCTGTACTTACGAGAATTTTTGTGGTGGTTGTGGGTTGACTTGGGCACTCATTATTGCAGTTTCAGATCTAAATACAATAATTAAATCAGTATAAATAATACTATTGAAAGGGACGCTGATATGAATGATTCTTTTTTGGCAAACAACAGATAAACACCCTACATTCTTTATCAAAATAGATTTTTATGACAAAAATAGAGACGGACATTTACAAAGTGAAAAATAAATCAATAAGCTCTTAGTCGATAATTTTGATTCCTTGATAATAAGTTTAAAATGTACAATTCGGCAATTATAATATTTGATTAATTCCATTACTTTAAATGACCATTGAAATCTTTTTTAGTCAGAATATATCTCTATTGTAGATTATTCAGAAGAAAATGATTATAGTTTTACGTAATCAGATTATACATACCTTTGTGGAAAGGAATTTAGATAGCCAGAAAAGTAATGATTTAACAATTAAACTTTCATAGAAGCATGTCGAATTTATGTGCGTCGAAAGGTGTAAAATATACTGAGTTGTGGGCCGGAACACTGACGGAAGGAAAAGCTGATTGCTTTTTGATTGATTAGCGAGAAAGACGTTTGGTAAGTAGTGTTACCACAAGTGCAAACACCGTTTACAGTCGATCTGAAATATTTTCGTTTTTGAATATTTAATATTAGAAACCCGAGCCAAATCTTACTTATTAATAAATATTTATTTGAGTAAATAAGGTTAACAGTATAATCTAGTATAAAAATATTTGATTTTGGTTTTAGTCGATTGAGTAACCCTGCTTGAAATGGTATGCCTTTCTAAAACAGGGTTCCCAACTTAGGGGTCTCCCCCTTTTATGAGTAAATAAGTGGGTTGGGACATTTTTATTAAGGGTATTTTTAGAGACTTTTATTTACAAATAAAGCCCTGGATTAATATAATCTAGTGAATAATATTTATTTCTTGACCTAGTGACTTTCTTAATAAACCTCCTGTCTGTGCAAAGATAACACTTCCATTTTTAATCTGTATAAATTGTTTCTCTTGTATTTTAAAGACAGAAACGTTAATTGTTGTTGCTTAATTTATGTATTTTATATAAAATATTTATATATTCTCTAAGCAAACTAAATTCTTTAACAGATTGTTTTAAAATCTGCGGAGGAATTTTAAATAGCATCATACCTGAACCTTGCATACGGCCTTGCTGAGCCACAGCTTTGTGGTGTCTACTACCCTGGCCTGAACGAAGAGGTTCGCAAATTCGTGTTTTTGCCGCACCCTCAAGCTGTGGAACAGTGTACCAGCTACCGTGTTCCCACCCTGAGATCCTGGATACTTTAGGCGTATTGTGAAGAAGCTGCACAGCAGGTGGGCCTGATTGTGTTGAGTAGCGAGGGATACCTTCTCTTTGTACTTAGCGGAACCGTCCCAGATATGCGAGCAGTATTCCATTCCCGGCTGCACCTGTGCTTACAAGCGGTAGAGCTGACCGGGCGTGAGAAATAGCCGCACCCTGTTCAGTATTCCGACCCTGCATGAAGTAGCGGATATTACGCCCATGACGTGAGTCCTTAGATTAAGATCACAGCGGATATCCATACCTAGGATGCTAAGGTCGTTCCACATTGCGAGTGGAACACCCTGAAGGACGGGGATGATAGAAAACTGTTGTCTTGTTTATCTGTTTATAAACATGTTTATCTAACTGGAAGGCACTGCGCTTACCATCACGTGTAGTGTGGTCACTTTGCCGCGACAGAATATAAAATAATTTTTTTAGGGGGTTTTTCATGTAATTGTGACGATTTTATGGGTTTCTGACTTTAGCTGTAGGGGTGAACATTTTTGGGAGTTAGTAACACTGTTTTATAAATATTACAATACGATTTTTTTTTATTTATTCATGTCCATGAATACTAGTCCTTCAGACGTATACATAAATAAATACAAAACTAAAACTATAAAGACTAAAAATTAAATATGTTCTCAACAGTATTACAATACGAATGGATACAGTGCTGCCAACTTGACGGATTTCCCGCCAGTTCTGATGGGTGGACGAATGGAAAACGGAAAAAAATATGGTCTGACGGCTGACGGATTTTTTGACGCATTCAAATTGTAATTGATATAAATAAATAGTGTCGTGTTAAGCTACTGAAATCTTTATAATGTTGCAATTAACTTAGAAAGACATAAAAATATTTGATTTATATTGTTTTTAGCTATACCTCCTTCATTTCATAAATTATGAACAGGGTGTTATATAGTACATTCAAGTAATCTATAACTTCCATCCCTTTTCACGAAATCACTCCCAGTGATTGCAGGAAAGCGATAGAAAAGATGTTACACATCAAAAGCTATCCCACGAGAACCGTATATTTTCCGGGATAAAAAGCTTTACCAGATTATAGTCTATCTCTGTGCCAAATTTCAACCAGATCCGTTCAGCCGTTCTGGCGTGATTGAGTAACAAACATCCATCCATAATATAAGTAAGATTAATAAAATTAGAACACAACAAACTTAGAGCCAAGACCCAAAAAACCCAGGTGTGCGCCTTCTCGTGCAAAAAATCCCCGTTTTCTACCATCCCAATTCCACTCTCAATACGGAATAACCTTAGTGTCCTAGGTATAGATATCCACTGTGGTATTCTTAATCCAAGGAGTCACATCGAGGGCGTAATATCTGCCACTTCACGTAGGGTCGGAATCCTGAACAGGGTGCGGCGGTTTTTCACGCCCGGTTAGCTCTATCGCTTATATAAAGCGCAGGTGCGGCCGGGAATGGAATACTGGTCGCAACTCTGGGACGGTTCCGCATAATACCTTCTCGATGCCTTACATGGGTTGCAGCGGCGGGCCATCCGCATTGTGAATGATGTAGACGTGAGTGAACAGCCTGGAGCTGTTACAACTACGTAGGGATATATATATATTTTTTTATCCTAGGACGGCAAAGTGACCGCACTGCACCTGATGGTAAGCGCAGTGCCGTCCAATTAGAGTATGAAGTAGTGAGAGACGATCTATCCCCCGCTACTCAACACAATCATGACGGTCTGATTTTTCACACTACACCATGGGCAAGAAGGTGAAGAAGCGGTCGAGGGTCTATTGTCAGAGTACTCAGAAGGCCGCAAAATGGCCAAACATTGTACTCCAACTCTAGACCCCCGAGAAAAACCGGATGTACACTGGCTGATCACCTGTGTTTTTCACCCTGTGTACGGTGGTCGCTATCCGGGTGGATATGGATATCCTACCACCAGTTATTTTCTCGCTTAGCGTATTCTACCGTCTGTATCATGGCGAATTTTCTGAAGAATTGTTTGATTTTATCCCATCCTCTCCTTTCCACACCAGAACCACGCATATTGGCTTGCGGAGCCACAGCTTCGTGGTTTTTACTACCCCGGCCCGAACCAAGAGATTCGCAAATTCGTATTTGTGCCGTTTTGTGCCAGCTCTAGAACAGTTTGCCAGCTACCGAGTTCCCTCCTTTCTATGATCCTGGGTCTTTTAGGCGTAGTGTGAAGGAGCTATTCAGCAGGCTGGCATGATTGTGTTGAGTACCGGGGGACTGATGTTTCACGCTACTTGGACGGCACTGGACTTACCATCAGGTGCAGGATAAAAAAAGAGCCAAAACCGACGATGTCTTCTGTCGAAGACACACGCACCGAAAATCATGTCGACAGTAATGATGAGTTTGATTTATAAATTACTCCAATTTAGATTTTAAGTTCGTTAATTGTGCCAGATAATAAACTTTTCATAACATTACTTCTTACGATTTTATTTAAAAACCTATTTCAATTCCTAGAAATATTCCGACGGATTATATTGACGGGAACAGAAATTTTTTGACGGGTTTTTGACGGAATTTCTAAAATAAGTTGAGGGATTGAAAAATTTATTGTTGTCAACACTGAATGGATATGTGGCAACATTGCAAATGTAATGTCAAAGTAACGAATAACGACGCCGTGTACGGTTTAATTGTTTTTGCTTTGGCTTTTTGGATTTTTCATTTGGATTTGAATAATTTTATGGTACCGTTTGCTTAAGCCTCTAATAGAACCTCAAAATGACAACTATAGGCCCAAAAAAGGATGGCGGGCCAAACGTCGACTTCTTTCAGTCGTCGGAATCATTAGCACAATTCGATCAAATTCGTGTTTGGTTACAGAAAAACTGTAAGAAGGTTAGTTGTATGGCCAAAAAGTATAAATACTATCTTGTACTTATTGTTGCAACAAAATTCGTAAAGTTTTTTGATTGTTTATCTTATATTGGACTTGTTATTCTCAGCATGTCCAGACGGATCCACCAACGAAAGAAGGCTTGGCCCAGCTTGTCGTTCAACTTATACAGTACCAGGAGAACAAACTCGGAAAGAATGCCTCGGACCCGCCGTTCTTGAGACTTCCAGTAAGTGATTAATTGCGTTAATAAAATTTACGTTACAAATCAGTAAGCTAGAAGATAACCTTACAGTTTTTTTTCAATTTAATCTATATCTTGAAGATTTATTTATTTATTTTTTGGTATTTATTGCTGTTAGTTATCTGTTATGGGTACCAAGGCTTGGTACAATTTTTTATATATTGTATGTTAGATTAAAATATTAGAAATAAATTAGGATGAAAGATGTTAAATGGATTTGAAAGGCCAAACAGATTCTATGGTAGGCTAGGCCAACACTGGACACATTCTTGCTACATGGTGGGGTGAGGAAAAGAACAATTCCTATCTCTTCATGAAATTTATAAAGCAATTTTCTCTTCATTGTAATACCTTACCTTAGATAACTCTATACACACACCATTCTGCTACATGTAAAATATGACAACATTTTTACTCATCAGTCAACCAGTCATGGATCATTCAGTAACTGGCTACCGAACAAGTACTGGCAATACTTGCATTTATTGATGTGTGTATTAAGCATATTTGTAACATTAATATTATGGAAATAAAGTTGATTTTGGCTTGTATTTTTACTCACTAGTTAGTACCTTTTTCCAAACACAGGTGTCCTTAGGATCCGTGAGAGGTTAATGGTCTTTAGAACATGTTACTTACAGCATTGGGCACACACAAAGCACAAATTTCAGTTAATTTCATATGTATGCTATAGTAAAGTACATCTTCTAACAATGAAAGCATAACCATTGTGTGTAGCATAAAATTCTAAAATTATAGGTTTTCTCTATTATTGATTTCCCTGAACTTATTTGTTCTTGGCACTGCCAATTGCTGCTGTAAGATATTGGCTCAGCGGGTTTGTTGTCACAATACAACTTAATATAACAATCAGATATTGTGTCTTTAGTTAGTTGTTTTCATTAAAGACATGTTTTTACTACCTCATATTTTAACATTAACATTAAATGTTGACTGACAGGGCACTTTATTATTTATATTTATTTGAAGATTATAAGAATATATATATTCATTTATTAAGTTAACACTTTATGTATAGGCGAACTTAATGCAGGAGGCATTCTCTGCCAGTCAAGCTTTTATATATTATAATTATATAAAAAAGTGTGAATTCCTGTGCCTCATGCAGGACATTGTATGTAAGCTCCAAAAGTAGGTATCCAACATAAGAGACAATACATGGACTAAATAGATATTATCATTTAATATCACCATAAAAAATTTGCAAATAAATTAAATATTAACTGAACAAGGTATGATTAAGATAAATAAGATTTTATTGCACTATACTTAATTTAAACAAAACAATAAATTTTAATAACATTTTAATAGTTTGCAGCACCATTGAACACAAACTGATTTTCAGGCAGTCCTTTTGATCCAGTCCCTTCTATGGCAAACAGAGAACCAGCTTCTGGTTGTTCTGCCAGCTCTGCAGCACCAAGACCTACTTTACTTGTAGTGACAAATAGTGTAGATAAGTCATGACCCCCCCACGTTACTGAGGTGACCTTTGATACTGGCAGCTTGTGTTGTTCCAGAAGTTTACCCGCTCTTGAGCCTATCTTGATCACCTGTAATAAATTAATAGTAAAATTAATTTTCTGTTAGTGCTCTAGGGTTTTATTACTGTTCCACATTTGGGTATGGGCCTCTTCTACTAAAGAGTGATTAGGTCCTCTTAGGATAGTTTACTCTGGCCCAATGTGAGTTTGTAAATTCACATAGTTTATTTGGAAATTCTTGTGGAAAATTCTCAGGTACATAAGTTTCCTCACCATATTTTCATTCACCGTTTCATGAGCAATAATTATCTATATCACATATTATTGAAGTCATAAATATGTGCCCCTAACTTTAGCTATGCAATTACAAAAAGACATATACAGAAAACCTTTAAAACATAAATTAAATCCATTTTTTCTATCCTGCTTAATCTTTAAATAATTTAAATTGAAAGTTACCTTCCCACCGTTGTAGCAAGCTACCCACAAGTTGCCATCACTGTCAATGGTCATACCATCTGGCAATCCAGTAACATTGTTGGCTTGAAAACTAAATAAGGTCCTTCTATTGCCTATAAAAATAAAAATATATTATATATTGTATTACTGTAAGTTACTTGTCTGGACAGATAGAAATTCTTCATTTAAACATTGAAGAAATTGTCATTATAAGATATTATGTACATGTGAGCATATAATTTTGAACTTAGTAAGAATACTACCAAAGTACAGCATCTATGGCGCAGTGGGTGTGTAGCCAATTTTGAAACTAAAGGACATGGGATATGTGGTACCGAGACATTTTCTATGATACGTAAATATTTGTTTCGGGTCTGAATGATGACTGAAAGTCTGATGGATCCTGAAACCCACAAAATATGATAATGGTATTTAAATATTGGGTTAAGATAAGATGTACGAAGTTGTCTTCACCGGGTAATCGAGCGATAATTAACAATGATTACATACATAACTTTGAAGGTCATAAGTCCCTCTTTCTTGGCTATCGCCGCATTTTTATTATTGGTGATTAGAGATTACTGACTAAATTAGCTAATAATTAGCTGTTCCTTCATTATAAGTATATTATTTAAGAATATCCACCTTTTTCTTGTGTGTGCAATTTTAACAAAAATTAAGGTATTTTCAAATATTTATAGATGTAACATTTTTATTAACAAAAATTATATAAACGCACATGTTTTACGATATGTCACTGTCTAATATTTTTTTGAAAAAAATACTAAAGAAATGGTTTCCTTTTTATACGCTTTACGTTACCTTGACCTGTATCTTTCTATGTACCTAATTTGTTTTTTTTAACTCACAGAAAAAATCACGTCTAAATAAAGAGAGGTAGAACATTGAAATAAACTGCATATATACTAGTACATAGATTTAGCTAGATACTCACGAATAATTCCAGTCTCGAGTTCAAAGTCGAAAACATCAATGTTTCTCGTCGGTGTGTCTATGTAGAACATGAATTTGTTATCTGCCGTCCATGCAATGCCGTTGGAGACGGTAACAGGACGCACTTTTTCCACTGGATTTAAATAATTTTCTTCATTCAACATGTACAATGAGCCTTGGTCTTTGTCCACACTGTTGCCCACTTCTTTGCCCATTGTTCCTGTAGCAGATATATCCAATTATTTGTATACAAAGATAGTTTCTGAAAGCTCAATATATTCACAATACATTTTCTTATATTATTACCATTGGTCATTAAATGAGGTTAGTGTAATTTTATGTATGTTACAAATGTTTATAATTTATTAACCATGTACCTTATGTCAAATCTTTTGATGTTAGCAATACATTGTGTACACTACACATCGGATAGTATACATATTTTTGGTACCTTACAAAGTTACCAAAAATATGTTGCAAAAATATACTAACCGAACCAAAGTCGTCCCATAGCATCCACCTTTCCATCATTGCACCTGTTGTCTGGACGGCCCAGGTCTACCACACTGAGTAGCCTCAACGATGTATCACTTTCAAACTTGTCCCACGGCATGAGGTAAACCTCAGACCTGACTGTCACCAACAGTAACCCAGGATTGTCCTTTACGGTTACTGCCAATGAAACGGGCCCGTATCCTGGAAATATAAATAATTTTAATATTCAATTACATTGCAATTTCAATTAAATGACTTTCGTAATTCTAAAGTGTATCGACGGTTCGTGGACCTAATTTCGTTACAGGATGTAATAGGAGCGTAAGACCGAAAGTATGTTTTTTTATTTTTATCAATTAATAAATGGCCACTCTCCACCTGATAGTAAGCGCAGTGCTGTCCAATTATAGTATCGAGTACTCAGAAGGCCGCAAAATGACCAAACATCGTCTCAGTCTCTCGTAGTCCTTGATACCCATGATACAGGTTTGACCTGGTGTGGGGTCAGGACTAAGGCCGCTTCCTGACTTGGCGGTGCGGTATCGGTATGCAGTAATTTATATTATACCGCGACTTTACTAATGTCGCTCAGATCTCCTCACTAGGCGGTATACTGTCGGTATGCTTTCGGTATAAAACAGTAGGGTCTTGGCAGAATCGTTTGTGCCGTCGCGTCGCGAGAATGTCGTCGTCAGATGAAGAAGATGCTTTAGCGTGTTACGCGTATTTGCGATTGCGTAAAAAAAGAAAGAAGTATTGGGTACTACATTGCCAAAAATATAAATTGCAGACTTTTTGTTGCGGCACAACAACTTTCAATAGATGATGCAAAATTTCAGGCGATGTACAAGTGTCCAAACAAACTTATCGTGAACTTCTGGGACTTATTTGCCATTTTTGAAGCCATTTTGTTTACCAAATACACGCGGTGTGCGCTCGGCATGCAGGCTTTTACTGGCTGTCCGACCCGCGACGCGGTATGCCGCTCGCTTACCGCCCCGCTCCCGCGCAGCCCGCGCCTATCAGGAAGCGTGCATTCAAATATAGGCGCTCGATAAGCTTTCGGTACCGATGCGGTATACCGAAACGAAATCGTACCGATACCGCACCGCCAAGTCAGGAAGCGGCCTAAGTGTGTGACTGTTCTGTGTATTTACTTATTATTGTTTATTTTCCATGGAATTACCTATAGATTTGCTGGTAACATTGTTTGTTCCGGGATCCAATCGCAGAACTTGTTGAGCCTGTATATCTACCCAATAAAGAGCATTATCGGGGCCGGACCAATGCGGACCCTCAAAGTGTGTACCGCCACAATACACCTGAAATATAAATAGACGCCCTTCATATACAACTTTCTTTTATCAGTCCCTTTTTGGATGTAGTTTTGTTTTACTTTCTTGCAAATGTAAGCTAGATACTTTGTCATTATTTGCGTATTCAAGTAGGAAATATGAATTCTTATAGATATCGAACCGAATATACATAACACTAAAAACTGGAAAACAAAAACTAACAAAGTATTAAAAAGCATAAACTTTGCTCATAATCTAATGTCAAAAATTCTGAGACGGTGCTCTAACAACATTACTCCTCAGCGATTAGTTTCACTGATTCAAACTTGGTTTCACTTTCAGCTTTTTGAGCTGGATTTCAATTTGTTAAAAAAGTTACTTTTAGCACACCAAAGTTTGACTCGTTCGATTGCATGCTCATAAAGTTGAATTTTATTTGATATAACCAAACATTGCAGAATCTGTATATATAAAAGAAGAAACTGACTGACTGACTGATCGATCAACGCACAGCTTAAACGGCTGGGGTTAGAGACTTGAAATTTTGACAGTAGGTACCTTTTATCACGTAGGCATCCACTAAGGAAGGGTTTTTGGAAATACCACCCCTAAGGGGGTAAAATAGGGGATGAAAGTTTGTATGAAAATCCGTCATTTTTGAAGTTAAATTCATGAAAATTAGTATTTGGCTTTTTAGTTAAAAATAAAAAATATATGTTGTATACTTTTTCTCCCAAACATGACTTCCACGCGGGCGGAGCCGCGAGCAACAACTAGTAACCTATAAAGTACAAAAACAATCAAATGAAATGGTATCCTTGGTTATACTTTCGGGAAATGGGAATGGAATATCCTCCATTTCTGTGTCAGTTAAAAACCTATATTATAGAAATAACATATACTTGGTGTGTAAATTACTACAGTGAGACTGACAACGTAGCGTTTGATATGCAAATTGGTAGCACGGGAAGTATGGAGGGGCGACAAGTGGACATGTAATACGCATGCAGGCGAGTTTGATCTCGTATAAGTCATTTGTTTGTCCGCTGTCATTTTTCCCATGAACGCGATTTTCGTAGTGCGTTCTGAAAATGAAAGACATCAATTTCGAACAACGGAGTGCTATCAGGTTGTGCTTCAGACTTCGCCAAAGCGCAAAACAGAAGCTTTTGCGAAAATTCAGCAGGCCTATGGAGACAATGTTTTATTGAATGCCTAGGTTGTTTGGTGGTTTATGGCATGCTCAGAAGCAAGATAATCGATGGTAGATGAGCTACGCAGCGGAAGGCCTTCAACTGCAAGAATTGACGACAATGTTGACAAATTCTGCAAACTTGTGCGCCCAAATCGTCGGTTGACCGTCAGTATAATCGGGGAACAGTTAAATTTGATTCACACCACCGTTCATCAAATTGTTACCAATGAATTGACAATGAGAAAAATCTGCTCGAAAGTGGTTCTGAAAAAAGTGTTTTTAACGGGATAAGCAGCGGCTTTGCTGTGCCTTTGACATTGCAGAAGTATATGGGCGGCCCGTCTGCTTGTCTGTCTATCCAGGCAGAAAAAAATCTCGCAGGAACAAAAGGACATTAGGAAGGAAAGCTGCCTTGATTTCCTTGCGATTTTTCTCTTCCCAAGATTAAACATTCATCTGATAGGACATCATTTTGGGACACTCGAAAACATTCAAGCGACTGTAACCGACCAGCTAAAGGCTATTCCAGTATCCCAGTTCCACCACTGCTACAAGGAGTGGAAGAACCGTCCCCAACGCTGTGTGGCTTCCCAAGGGAATTATTTTGAGGGAGATCACGTTAAATTGTAATCATTTAAATATTGAAATACACATAATATATGTATATACAATAGTCTTAATACTCCATTTCCACACCTCGTATATTCTGCGAAGAACGTGGTAGGTTGTTCATTTGTATATTTAGATACAGACCAGGGAAAAAATTCAAATTACCAAGAGTTCAAAATAACAAGATTTTCCAATAACCGAAAGAGACCAATAATCAAGAAGAAGGGAGGAATAAATCAAGTAAACAAGAGTTTAATCAAAATTCGTGATTTATTATTTTCACAATTAATGTTCATTTGGAAGGGAATTTATATACAATTCACAGGTCTGTACATGTATGTAAACAATGGACAGGTCTCCGCATGATAAATGCTTCAAATTAGACAGTAGGGAAGTCTGGACTTCAAATTATTACATGTTGGCGGGCAAGATATTGATATTGATTTTATTCAATTTATCAAGTATTTTTCAGGGGACCGGGCAAACATTTAAGAGTGTCAAATTATCGAGATTAGACGGTATATCATTCAAATGATATTGTCACAATGCGTAACTGTTTGTTTTTCCTAAATAAACATGGCCAAGGGCATTCAACAAACACAAATTTATATCTAATCTATAAATGACATAACAAAAAGACACTGTATTTCAATGCAATGTTCAATCTATACTATTATATAAAGCTGAAGAGTTTGTTTGTTTGTTTGTTTATTTGAACGGGCTAATCTCAGGAACTACTGGTTCGAATTGAAAAATCTTTTAGTGTTGGATAGCCCATTTATCGAGGAGCGCTATAGGCTATATAACATCACGCTATGACCAATAGGAGCGGAGCAGCAATGAAAAATGTTGCAAAACCGGGGAAAATTGATTCCTTTTGAGAGCTTCCGTTCCGTACGCTGCGTTAACGGTTAAAGGTACATAACAATCATGTACGACGAAATTGTTCCTCTTAAAAAGTTTTAAAAAAAGTCCGCGATAGAGCATATGTCTATCTATTTCGGTTGGCTCACTATAACCTTTTTAATGGTTATCGAATTTATTCTGAAACAATGCATTATTTGGAAAGGGGTTTTTATAAACATGGTATTAATCCTTATCCAAATAAATACTTTATTCATCACAAGTATTTAATTTTGAACAAAGTTGCCCTTTACGTCATTTGATTTCAATGAATATCTTAGAAGATATAACAGTTTTAAAATATCTCCGCAGCAAAATTAATAGTGTTGTTTGTATGCCTGTTTCTTACCTTTTCATGACTAAACGGGTGAACGAATTCTAATGAAATTCAATAGAGGGATAGATTATATCCTAGGGAAGCACATAGGGATCTTTTGTCTCAAAAAATTATCTTGAAAGGGGTGAAATAGAGGTTAAAAGTTTGTATGGGCAATCCGTAATACTTCAACTTAGGTATCTGAAAATTCATATTTAGGCTTTTGGTAAAAAATAAAGAAATACGTGTTTCAACGTTTTTACCAAATCATCCCTTAAAGGGCGAAGTGAGGAGTTAACTTATGAGGTATTCTTTAAATGTAATCTCAAGCTTCAGGCACAACACTTTTTTTTTCTCGCGGGGAAAGCATTTTATTACTGCCGTCCGCTTCGCTTACGGTTATGCTGGACTAGCCGGTCTTACGACCCAGCACCCCCTCGCCCGGATGATGGCTATCCGGGCTGCGGCTGGGCCGAGTCCCTACTACTTATGTACACCCAACCGGACACTACTAGCTAAAACCCCGCGGTGGCCTTCTTCAACACTTACGGAGTGATCCCGGGGTAATATAAGGAGTGCTAGAAGTTTAAGTTAGGAGTTGTGCCTGTCTAGCCGTCTAGACAGTCACACCACCTGAGATTCAGGACGATCGCTATAGGTGTCTCAGTGCAGAAGACAACTCCTTGCATTGATACTTCTGCTCCCGAAAATAACCTCCACGGGGGCGGAGCCGCGAGCAACAGCTAGTAATAATATAAAATACCGTAAAGGTTTGATAAACAACTGACAATGAACTTGCCGTCTAACAAAAAAGTTACAATGTCAAGTTTATAATTGAATTAGTAACTTTGTGTGATTAAACTTTTTCTATTTGATTTGCATTTAAATTATATTTTTCAATCGTCACGTCATTGCTCACATATTATCATTCTTCTTTCTTTCGTACTTGGGCTCTTATTATATATTAAAGGATGTTGAATAAATAAAACATATAGTCTCAATATTTGTTTTAACTCGGTATTATGGGAACGTAGTCTCTCGTAGTTCTGGATACAGATTGAACCTAGAGTGGATCATTACCATGTGTATGACATTTGGGTGTATTATTATAACATGCTTATTCTTGTAGAAAATATTACTGAAATCTTCATACTCTAACTGGACGGCCGCGGCACTGCGCTTACCATCAGGTGTAGTGTGGTCACTTTGTCGTGCCAGTATAAAAAAAAACATTACACCACTAATCACATTAAGAAGAAATAACTATACGACTCTGTCCCACAAAACTCGAACTTAAACAGAGGACCACTGTCAGTCAACAACATAAAAGCGCTAAGAAAATGTTCAAACTAAGAAACTCTTTATTTAGTAACTAGCTGTTTCCCGTGGCTCCGCCCTCGTGGAAGTAGGCGTCCAAGGAGTTATCTCCTGCACTGTTGCAGCCTGAATCATAGAGAGGGGCCAACGTGCAGCGGATCTTCTAAAACGGTGACCGGTCAGACAATATACAATTATAGCGCAATCGCCTTTCCGCAGCGCACGCAAAGGTAGCTCTCAAAAGGAGTACATTTTCCCCGTTTTTGCAACATTTCTCATTGATGCTCCACTCCTATTGGTCATAGTGTGATGTTATATAACCTATAGTCTTTTTTTTTTTTTTTTTTAGTGCCTCGATAGGCAGACGAGCAGACGGGCCACCTGATGGTAAGTAGTCACCGCCGCCCATAGACTTCTGCAATACCAGGGCACAGCAAAGCCGCTGCCTACCGTTGTCTTCCTTCCTCGATATATGGGTTATCCAACACTAAAAGAATTTTTCATATCGAGTTCCTGAGATTACCCCGAACATCCAAACTCACAAACTTTACCTCTTTATATATTAGATAGAAGATTAATTATTTTGCTTTCTTTTTCGCTAACCAGCCATTTTTGTGCAAAATTATTGATTGTTTATAAATATTAAAAGTTAACTTTTTTCAATAATAATCTGAACCGCGAGAATGGCAATGGCACATACAAGCTTCGAGCAAAACTTGTTTTAAATTGATAATATTATTAATCTACTTACATTTTTTATTAGCGGCGTCGTTGATCTATATGCACTGCTAACTATAAATAATAATGTTAACACACACCCTCTAGCCAGATTGTTCATTTTTATAAATTATGTTTATATTTATATATATTGTTTTCTGTGATGCACGTCTGTAACGGAACACGAGCGACTGGTCAATGTTGCAGTGGCTTTGGTTAATGGTTAGTGAGCGTGGCTTACAAATACAATATTATAAGCGTTTCGTCATCATGTTAACGCACATATAGTCTGGGATCCACGGTAATAAGTTTGCTATTGATTACTATCAAGCCAATTTTCCGTGACTAGCTTCATTTTGACGAGACGCCCAACTTTTTCTCTTACAAAAGTTTTTGAATGTGGTAGCTAACAGGGATAGCAGCGATAAAATATGTCAAAAATTTATCAATAACTGGGCAGTTTTTTGTTAAATCTCAAGATAATTATCTGAATTACTCGAAAAAATATTTGTCCTAAAAAATGTATGATTTGATCAAAGAGAAGGGGAATCTTTGTCATCTCTCCGTCCAACATGTACCGATAATGAAGTCATCAAAAATGATAACTAACCAGCAGATTATTTTTCTGTTGCTTAGTTGATATTTATATAGTTTAACAGCCACATTGTCCTACAAATTGGCTTGATAGTAATCAATAGCAAACATAGTACCGTGGATCCCGGACTAATGCTATATAGTTCCACCGATAATACCTGTCGATCGTGTCAGATATCATTAATATAACCTAACAAGTTTTGAGAAATACACAAGTTTTCTAAAGGTTTTAAATTAGGTCTAGGTCTTTCTTTTTACGCAGTTTTCGCTGATTCGTAAACATGCAAAAATATTGTGGCCTGTCTGGATACCTTACAACACAAATTTATAATCTATTTGGGAGTTTGAAAGCCTTCTTTATAAAAGTATTTACGCATTTTCGTCGATTCAGCGGCCTCCGTGGCGTAGCGGGCAAGTAGCCGGCTTTTAAACGAGAAGCCGTGGATTCGATTCCCGCATCGAGACAAATGTTTGACAACAGATATTGATTTCGGGTCTGGGTGTTGAGGTAGTACCGTAGTCCCTCGTAGATCTTGATACCCACGACACAGGTTTGACCTAGAATGGGGTTAGGACTATGCGTGTGACTGTTAGGTATATTTATTTGTTATTTATTCATACATTCATTTTGTGGCATGCCTTCAGATTTTATAAAATGTAAATAGTTTGTATGTTCTCTAAAATGTATAGTTTATTTGGAGTACGCAAAGCTTATTAACATAAAAGTAGATGGAACATTGCAATTAATAACAACGTAGGAGGTACGTGCAACAATGCTATAGAAATATAGAATGACCTAACAAGTATAGAGTATTTGCAATGGCCGATTTATAACCAACCAATGTGTTCGTGGCCATTGAAATATTTACTTCACTGAGGCTTAGAAATTTCTGTAGATTATAAAATGCCTAACAGAAATTTTTAACAGGTTTCCGCTTGTTTCTTCTAAACATTTAATATATTTTAGGTAGCAAAGTTTCGGCATAATACTGATTCTGTCCATGTAAAAAACGTATATTTACTCCGTCTGATATCAATGAATGTTTACAGCCTATGAGTACTTGAAAAAGCATTGGTTACCAAAGTTTTTTTTATTATTTAACTTTAGAGGATAGAATCTGATTAGACAGACATTTTTATTTTTATAAATAAACAAAAATATTTTAAAATTAATTGTTTAGCCACAAACAACAAAAATAAAACAATTTAATAATTAAGTTATTATTATTTTTTGTTTGTAAATATTTATCAGCCATTAGTTTCGGAAAGGTTAACGGTTACGGTTGGAAAGCCACAATACTAAGGAAGCAGCAGATCAAGGCCTTTCATTATGTCTCATCTTAGGAAGTAATGTTGTCGATAGCTGATCTGATACTTATTGTCTAAATTAAAACGACTTGGTTTCACGTCATTCGCACGATATTGCAAGAAGGTCAATTGCTCTTATGGTCCGATTTCTACATTTGACTGTCTCGCAGTGGCCACGCGCTACTTTCATAGTAGTTATCTTATATTCTATGTTTGTATCTATCCCTTTGGTAAACTGCGCCAACACCAAGTTATGTTGATACACTTTTTTTTTATTTTATTCTTGCATGGCAAAGTGACTACACTGCACCTGATGATAAGCGCAGTGCCGTCCAGTTAGAGTATTAAGTAGCGAGAGACAACCTATCCCCGCTACTCAAAACAATCATGTCGGCCTGCTGTGTAGCTTCTTCACACTACACATAAAGGACCCAGGCTCATTATGTTAAAAAAATTACCAGTGATAGGCGAGAATGAGACATGTCGAGCCCAGTGGCGGCGTAAGGGGGGGGCGGTGGGGGCGGTCCGCCCCGGGTACCAAGCACCAAGGGGTGCCATCGTGGTGATAACTCACTCGATCAGCTCAGTAGCCGTTTGCGCATCCAACATGGTGGACTAAGATTGCCAGAAGAGCTGCAGAGAGCTATTTTAGAACGTCTTAATAGATTTCACGGAGACGCAGATCATAGTTACAAGGCAATGAATGACATTCTCATATCATTTGGTGTTGTTCAGCCTTAAGTTCTGCTCACGCGAACTTCGTGGTACATTTCCAATTCTCACAAAATCTATGATGAATTTTCTGCACTGGAAATGATTTTGGAAGTTTTACGATTGAGGCTCCACTTGAAAGCTGCTAGAATTTATTTTCAAGAAGCGGTCCAATGGACCGTGTACGTGGCAATGAATGGGGGCGACAAATAATAGAGCGCAGACAACATGTGATGGACTTGGTTGCTGTGAAAGAAATATATCATATGTCGGCACAGAAAAGAGGATATAGGCCTGCGACAAACGTCGACGACGCGCAGTGGATCGAAAATCGGCCTTTGAAGACTTAGGAATCCGATGTTTTAATTGTGATGATTTTTTAAAAAAAGCTTCCGCAGCATTTTCCGTTATTTTAAGTATACCAAAAATCATGAATAATAAGTACTCTAACCGAGGATATTACGGAAAACCGTGTGGTTCCCGAGATATCTTAATTTTATATATCCGCTTTATAAATTTTGAATGTTTATTAGAAGTAAGAAATAAAAGATTTTTTATTGTTGGAAAGTAAACAAGAACTAACACATATATTGAGGAGCAAACTCAGAAACGTCTGAACAGATTTAGATAAAATTAAGTACAAGTATAGACCATGTCCTGGACTTACAAATAAGCTACTTTTATCCCAGGTATTTGCTTCCGTGGGAAATAGTTTGACTGTTCCATCTAATTTATCAAATAAATGGCGATGGCAAGGTACAGATGGTGCAATGGAGCGATACAGTGATTTATTACTTTGTACCGGGCGGCTTTTCATGTGGGTGAAGCCGTGAGCAACACTTATTGTTAAGATAATTTTCGATGATTTTTTAAAGAAACTTACGCAGTGATTCCCCTAATTCTGAGTATACCAAATAATCACTACTAAAACCGCCTGCAAAAATATTACGGGAAACGGTTCTCGAGATATCTTAATTTTATACCTAGTCAGGTCATAAATTCTGTCACATGTTTAATATAAAATAATTGAAACAAGTATATTCATTATGTAACCATTTATATACCAAAATGAACTTAACAAAACATAGATTCTTATGACACTAAAGTTTATTCAAAATTACCTCCGTGATTTTGAATAAAGGCCTTCAATCTGCGCGGCCAGTTGTCTATCGCAGCACGAACGAGGTCCATGTCAATATCGGCGGCTGCCTTAATCAAGGATGTCTTGAGTGACTCCAAATTGGGATGAGGCTTTGAGCACGCCTTTTCCTCCAAGTGTTGCCATATCTTGTAATCTAACGGATTCAAATCTGGACTGGAGGAGGGCCAGTCTTCGTGCCGGATGAAGTCGATTTCACGCGCCGCCAGCCAGTCTTGTGTGCTCTTCGCTCTATGAGCTGGCGCCGAATCTTGTTGGAATACCCAGTGCCTGTTATTGAACATGGTATGAGAAACAGGTTCCACAAGGTTCGTCAGGACTGTATTTTGATACACAACTGCATTCGTTTTTACACCTTTCTCACAAAAATGTACCTCTGTTAAGCCCCAAAAAGAAACTCCCAACCATACCATGAGCGAGGATGGAAAATGACCTCGTTGGACACGCGGAATACGGTTGCTCGCTTCTTCACTACTGTGTGCGTACACCTTATCATTTTGTTTGTTGTAGATCTCTTCTACGGTAAAAAAATTTTCATCTGAAAAAAGAATTTCCCGATATTTTTTTCCCGTGTACCGCTTCAACAAAGCGCGGCATCTCTTCAGTCTCAGGTCCATTAGACGAGCATTCAAACGATGTCCTGTTTTTCTTCGATATGCCCGAAGCCCTAAGTCCGAAGCCTACATTTAACACCCTTTTCACCGTGGTTCTGCTTAACCCCATCTGAAGGGCCAACAGTTTCTGCTTACGTTTGGGATTTCTTTGAATTCGCGCCTTCACAGCTTTTATCACTGCTGGAGTCCTAACAGACCGAGGGCGACCACTTCTTGACCTGTCATCTACACTAGAGTCTTCATTGTATCGTTTGATGGTACGATAAACGAATCTTTTGGTTATATTCAAATTTTTCAGTATGTCAAAAATTTGAATTGGCGCGTAACCGCAACGATGCAACGCAATTACTGCAACACGGTCTTCTTTAAGCGTCCACTCCATATTTAAAAATGAGTAAAATTCTAAAAAGTATTCATTTTTATTTTCATGAACAATTTGAAATTCGAATTCAATAAACTTTTTTGTGGCCAGCATTCTAAAATAAAAGTTTTTACTGTGTGACAATACTTATGACCTGACTGTGTATACTTGCTCCATACATTTCTTTTGTAAGAAAATTATAACTCTTTAATTTTCAAGCCTAATTATTTCATGTGACTTATTCGAGCATAGTAGTAATATATAGAAGCCGTTTCAATCATAAACATTACAATTTAAATATCGGATTCCTATGTCTTCGAAAGCCGATTTTCGATGCACTGTGTGCCGCGATCTTTTCGTACCTTTTTGAAGAATCTCAATGTTTCCTAAATGAAGTCATGAACCAAATTGAAGAACAGTCCCGTCCGGATCCTAGGGCCGTGAAATCTAGTCTTATGAAGATATAATAAATTCAGATAATTAAAAAAAAAACGATTTTGTAAGCAAATTTTCATCTTTACGCTTCTATAACTCGATACATGTGAGACTAACAAAAAAAAAATGTAACAACATATTATGTGTGAAATTTTATTTTCTTCAATTTTGTATTGTACGTTTTAAACCTTGGGATCTACCGTTAAGGTATTATATTGAAAACTTTCATCCAAGATGCCAAAGTTACAAACTTGGATTTTCCATCAGAGTCACGAGCGTAGCCGTAGATGTATGTATCGGAGGAGGTTCAAAAAAATTCGAATTCAATAATAACAATAGTGTTAATTAAGTAAGCATGTATACTTCTCGCCTTTCCTTATTTCCATATAATATATAAAAATAGTATTTTAAATACTTCGCTACGGATTCAGGCCTCCGACACCCCCCCCCCCCCCCCTCCCCCCCTGCCCCCCTTGGCTATACACCCGTGATCAGAGTACCACCAACCACCAACTTTTGTAGGTGGTGTAAAAAGGTCTTTATCCCTACTGACTGGACTATGTTTAGTATTTATTGTTTTATTTTGAGCGTGCTCAATAAAAAACCGCCCCGGGTGCCGACCCATGCTACGCCGCCACTGGTCGAGCCTCGCGATTGATAGTTCTATATTCCTCGAGTCTAACTGGTGATATGACATCTAATAATTGGAGCACTGTCAATTTAGAAACACACACTTTGTGACTTTAATAGGCGAGTTTTCTGTGTTTCATTTTGTACATTATTCGATATGCAACCGAATATAATACGCAAAAGAAACTGTTTTGCGAAAACAGAATCAAGTTTGCTTGAAAATTGAGGTTGCAATATTTATTTTAAATATTGGTATGAGCAAAAATGGTTGCGTAGGGGGAACATATCACTATCTCCCTCGCTCAATTGCCATTCTAAGAACCGTGACGTCACGGGGTATATCATGTATCCTTTTACTGTAATTTGACAATTACCCCTTCCAGCAGATTTAAATGGCGTCTAATTTACTTATTTTTATTCGGATTTATAAAATTCTTTCGTTAACAGGTTTTAGGTGATGTAACTTGTTGATTAAAGTAATAAAAAATATCGAGTCAACTACCTTATTGTGATAAAATTTGTTTATAAATAGACTTAAAATTAATGCGCATTCTATATTTGCATGTCACCTTACCACTTATTGGATGCAGACGTGAGCTTATGCTAATGTGTCTGAAGTCGGAAGAACACCTCTACATACGGAATTAATTATAGAACTAGATCTAATAACGAGCATGCTGACCTTACAGGGCTTAATGGCAGTCTATTATAAAATAGAAACTCCTTAAATAGTAAAATTAATGTTGTTCTATCCTACTAATATCACGAATGCGAATTTTTGGATGGATGGATGGATGTTTGTTATTCAATCACGCTACAACGCGCAACGGCTGGACGAATCTGGTTGAAATTGCACAAAGGCTGCTTTTTATCCCGGAAAAATGTACAGTTCCCTTGGGAAAGTTTAGTTTTTCACAAAGCAAGGGATCAGCTTGATTTTTTGCATAGTGGCAGTTTTGGGATTAAAAAATGACATAGGCCACTTTTTATCCCGGAAAAATGCACGCTTCCTATTCCTATGGGATAGCGAAATATAGAAAGGTGTAAGATGCAGTGTTAAGATGCCTCCATGGATTGTATACCTTTTCTTCCATAAATAAGCTCTACGCGGGCGGAGCCGCGGGCAACATCTAGTACCTACCTAAAGCTTTACACCCGTGTTAGCTTTCTTAATATTTCTAACTCCTATCTATAATTCGTTACAGAATAAGGACAGTTAGGCATTCCCAGAGGCTCACTGAGATTCATTGCTCGGTGTTGAAAAAATGCGTGCCATTATCGATCTTGGCTTACAGGAGTTCTAGTGAAGGGTGCGTGGGTGGGATAGTTTCGTGTTACGTTTCTTTGAAGACTCGTAACACATTTAATTATTTATATATTACTAGCTCTACGCAATGCTGTGGCTCAGTCTTATATTAATTAAACAATAGTCAGACATTAACATAACAACGACTACCGAGGCAACTTAGCTTTATTTAAAATATTTACCTTTTCCGTTGAAATTTCGGGATACAAATCCAACGGACCTGTCAAAAGGGTAAGTTTAATGTCGGCTGGTTTTTGAGTTTTGTGGACACAAACATACGGAAACTAAATTTATATAGATTTCTTGTATTGATATACACTCTAGACAACAACAACAAATGGACTATCGATCGACTAACTTCTTATCATTGTCGTACAGAAAACTAAGGTCAAGTAACAGCTGCTATGGCGTATGGCGAATTAGATCCTGAGCAGGCTCAAATTCCACTTATCTTACCAATTCTCATTCCTTTTACCTTAGATTGGAAACGCTAGCATCTGCTATAGAATAAAAACGAAATTCCATAAAAAATCAGTTTCTTCCTTTTATTACATAGATAGAAGTACATATAATATACGTAGATCACACTTGTAGGTAACCACCCAAGGGCTAAGACAGCAAAGCATGAAGTGAACTAACAGGTCATCAACTTAATCCGTATTATGATGTGATAGAAGCTATAAAAATACATTTATAATGGCGTAATATATTATTTTGCAGTGCCAAATGTTCCATTATGTGTTAATAACAATTGCCCATTGGAAATCCATAAATGATCGCTAATAAATTAATTTAATATTCGTTCATTCATCATGTTATTAAATTGTATTTGTATAAGGTTAGAGTTGCCAACCTTCCTGCTTTCCCAGGACATGTCGTAGTTTTTAGAGTGTCCTGGATAGTTTTTAAGCAGCGTCCTGGGTTTTCAAAGGGCCCTGATAAGGTCCTGTATTTTCAAATTCGCACACCACTTTTGCAATCCTTTAGGGGCGGCGTCTCGGCTCGCAAGAGTTACGCTATTTTAAAATAAAGATGCGTCCTGTTTTTAAACTGGATTCTCCTGGTTTTTCTAACCTCAAATCCTAGTATTTGAATTCCGGGGTTGGTAACCCTATATAAGGTTGTTGGCGATAACTTAGCGATGTGGTACAACGTAGAGATGTTATGGATTTGAAATTTCGGATCTGAATGTGGATCCGTATCCATATGTGAATAATATTATATCGGTTTCGGATACGGTTACGGATATGAAATTATTTCGGATTATCCGTCAGTTTCGGATAGTTTCGGTTATGGATATTAGGTTTTGAAGAAGTAAAAAACAAATAGCTTTATTTTTAGTATTTCATTTGGTACTATTTTATGTAAGTAAATGTAATACCACAAGAGTAAATGACTGACAGGCTGTCTAAGCAATAGAACTAAATATAATAAATGCATTGAGATACGCGCGCGGTTCGTGTGTCGGTTCGGCCAGGCAAAAACAAAAACCAGTCCTAACGTGTCTCAATTAGAAAATCCGAAATTATTTGAAACTTTTATATCAGATTCGGTTACGGTTACGGATAGAATTTTATTTCGGATATCCGATAGTTTCGGTTACGGTTACGGAGCTCCATAACATCCCTGGTACAACGTACTGAAACGGGTCGCGGGCTCGATTCCTCGGGACCCACACCTTTGACTTATTGTATATGTTTATTCATTGTTAATTATCGACCAGTTTAACAGCAAAGAAAAACATTGTGAAGAAGCTTGCATATCTGAAAATACTACATAAGTATTTCGGAATAAAGTCTACCAATATACAATAAATTGTTGCCTGTCTTAAAGTTTCCGGCATAGACAAATAATTGTGATCCGTTAGTTTTTGTAATATATTTTATTGTATGGATGTTTTTATCTGAAATAAATAAATATTATTATTATATAATATACATTGGGCCAACGTGGTGATCTAAACTCATTATGTCTATTCTTATTCTATCTATCTTTGTAATTCAGTGTTCAATGAGCTTGATGAATTAAAAATAATTATTCATAATAAGACAATTATATAACATCTATGTGGATAAGTAAAAAACAGCACTTGCCAAAAACCAGAAACTTGTGAGTTGCGGAGCCAATGAGGTCGTATACGAGTGTAATTATATTGATAAAGCATTTTATAATGTTCGCCGTTATCCGGCAGCCTGACAACCATATTGATAAATGAACTTATTTATTTATTTGTTTACTAATTAAGACACATAACAGAATACAGCCAAAAAAAAAGAAATTCATAAATTACTAAACTATACTCCAAAGCATGTGTCCTGATCTAATTCAAACACATATGCTTGTGTGTATCCACCTACTCAACATAAATATAGAAAAACTATAAAGATTATTAAATTACAGATATAATAAGCCCTTTATTCTGAACAATTTAGTTTGTGTTTCACTGTGTTGAGATTTTACTAAAGAAGATCACGTAGTTCAGAGTACCTCTTGGCATATTATTATTAGCGGGCCCGGCAGACATCGTCCTGCCCGTAAAAGCGGTGCCACAACGACTGCAGCGCCATCTGCCCGGCTGATTTGTGAATCTAAACCATCCAGGGCGCCACCCAATCGCACACAAAAAATATCATTCAAATCAGTCCAGCCGTTTAGGAGGAGTTCAGTGACATACACACGTACAGAATTATACTACGTGTAACGGGAATAACGCACACCCTCAGACACCCCATTTTAAAAATATTATTACAATCATTATTCATGTATTGAAATTAGACTGCGATGAATATAAATATTGTTTTTAATGAAATGAGTTGCACTAATTTTCGACATGAAGTTCGTAATTTTATTTATTAGATTTTTTAATGTGTTCGTTTATTATTGCATTTAGAAAAGACTTTATCGCATCGAGTTATGTTTCAGTTTCGTTTGTCTTGAACGTTAAATTAAAGGGTGGCTACTATTTACCTTAGTGTTAATTATTTTTGGAAATCCAAAACGTCTATTAAAAAATTGTTGATATCGATTCAGTCGCTTATTCTGAACAAACTACTTTCAGAGTGTGCATTAATGTTACATGTTGTTTATATAAAGATAAAAAATTCCAGATGAAAGTGTTCATGGACATGAAGCCAGGCGGTTCGCTGTGTACAGTACTGGCCACCATGTTCCGCTTCAAGTCGGAGCAACGGTGGCGCAAGTTCGACTTCCAGGTCGGTAAGGTATGCACCCGGTCCGCACGCCCGCCTCGCTCACCGTCGCCCCTGCAGCCTGTGCCAGTACCTACCAGTACCCATCACATTGGTATTTGCTACGAGAATACGCCAGTATTGTTACTGAATAAAAGTTATTTACAAGGTAACGTTAGCAACGATGTGAATGACATGCGCAAGTAATGGATTTTATTCTGGCGCGGCATAGTGACCACACTGCACCTGATGGAAAGCGCAGTGCCGTCCAGATAGAGTATCAAGTAGCTAAAAGTAATAATAAAAATATGGAATATATGAATATATTTCGCCTGATTTTTGCTCTTATATTTATATCCTCGGGTACGGAGTATGCAACTAGTGCATATACATATATTGCGCCAATCATAATCGAACTAGAATGTTTATGCAGAAATAAAACTACCTCAATAGACAACAGTCGATGTTCTCATTAGAATAACGAAGTAATATTTTACATATATACACTCAAGCTTGTAATCCCCGAAGGGGTAGGCAGCGGTGTAACCAGTAACTTTTCGCCGAATTTATTACAGTACTCCCCCTTTAATGTGATAGGGGGTGAGTCTATCGCCATACCGGGCACAATTCCAGACCTCGGGCTGATACTGAGTATTCCTAAATGGAAAAACCCAATATCACTTTACCCGACCCGGGGATCGAACCCGAGACCTCAGCACAGTAGTCGTAACGCATGCGAAATGACTTAACGCCACCGAGGCAATCGGTAGTCGGCAGCAAGTTATTTTTGATGTTTCTTTTTGTTTGTTTGCACCAAAAGGTATATTAGATCACTCAATAGAATACAATAGACACTAGTTCAATCGTTGCTAATATTATTTTTAAAAGTTGCAGATTAGTCTTCGCGTAGTGAATACCTAATGTATAACAATGCATCGCCTAAGTCACAACACACGTCCATACATGGTTTGGTTCTGTCATAAATAAATATTAATTAAAAATGTGTATAAAAATCGTTTCAACTTCCAACGCGTGTGTTGTTTCTGGAATTAAATGCACGAACAATTTTGAAGGCGTTAATGTAACACGGTTTTATTAATTATTGTGATTTTCAATTTCTATAAATAACGTAAAATAAAAAACGCAAATATCTTAATCTTCAAGAATAATATGTCATGAATTATTATATAAACATGAATGATGTTTCAATTTAAGGACACCTTTTTTCAATCTATGCAATGTGTATAAACTTTGCACTGTTGATTATACTTTTTTCTTAAAGAAATAATGTATCTACCACCATTTTCATATTTGTCGATTTGCTTATTCCTCTGTTTTCTATCATACCGGGGCGTTTTAGTTAAGTTTATGGGCATACAAAATGGTACAAAATGTCGGTTGATTTATGTGTAAATACATGTGGGATCATTAACACGTGCATTGTGTGTGTGAAATTAACTAATTGTATATGTTTTTGTCACTAATAATCTGGGTCTTAATTCTAGTGCATGCTAAGGATTCTTCGAGTTTTTATATTCTTTGATATTGAGTGTATTATGAAATGTGATTAATACTATATGAGCACTTTTTATGGATATAAAGTACACATTACTGGTAGAAACCTGCAACAATTGTTTAAAAAAAGAAATATAGCCAATACACTATACTAAACCGCATTCTGTTGACCTGGTGGAGTAGCGGTCGTAGTGCACCTTATCTAAATATACATTAGTCCACACCTGATTTTTGATTGGTTAATCTGCAGATACGTTCATACTCAGTCCAAAATTACCAAGCTTTTAAACCATTTAATAAGTTAAATATAAGGATTTAGGAAAAGTCTGTATCGAGTTATAGCAGATTTATACAGATTACTCAAGATACAAGAGATGGCGCGAGCAAGAGTGATATTTTATTTACAATTAATATTGTGTTTATTTCAAATAGTTTTTGTAGAGGGGCAGTGCCAGATCAGCTACTTTTAAAAACTTTCTTATATAATTCAGGACAGATTGAAACTTATATTAAATTAAGTAAAAGTTAGTTAGTTAATTGGATAAATTTGTTGATAAGGTTGAATTTGGCTTTATGAGAGGCTGCGGGTCACCACCCGAGCGTTCGGAAGTAAATGCATTTAACACATAGTAGACCTTGGACTGAGTAACCTTTGCGTGAAATTACGGTCACAGCTCATTAGAGCCACCCGGCACCCGACCCGTACCGCCGCGTTGCTCGGCGTCCACTCCTTGTCGGCAGGTGGTCCACGGATGGACGCCGCGTTGTCACTAGTAAACGTCGCGTCGCGACTCATGAGACTTGTGGGACTCAAGGTCCATATAAAGAATACTAACTGCTCGAGGAGAGGCGATGCAGGTCGGATGGCGGGTGGCTCTAATGAGCTGTGACCTTTAAACAATTGAGTCACTAGCTATTGTTAAGCAATAATATTTTGATTTTTATTTCCCGATCCGTTTAAGCACGATCCTCTGCACCCCCCCCTACATCATCATACATTTGCAACTGTTTTATTTATTCATGTTGAATAATATCTAATTATTGTTTTTTCTCGTCCCCTCCCCCGCTCCGCCATTTTCAGAACCCGTCTCGTAAAGACCTGAACGTTCAAATGATGATGGAGATAGAGTCGTCGCTGCTCGGGGCTGAAGTCATCCGCTCTCCTTGCGTCTACATCAGATCAGAAGTGGACAAGGCCACAGCGAACAAAGTTAAAGATATTGTTGGAAATCATCAGGGAGAGATTTGCGGTAATCATTTAAGTTAACAATACCGTTTTGATTTGATCGTGGCTCTGCATGCGTGTTAGAAAAATATTTTTTCCATTTGCACTTATCCGTCCCCTTTCTTTAATTTAGTTAAACGTCAAAATACGTGTTATTTAAAATGTATCAACGAGCCAGAATAAACAAAAACGACTATGCAACTCCTTTACACCAGTTTGAATATAGAATTTTGAAAAAATATATCCTTTTTCTTTATTTGATGTGATTTTAACAACTAAGTACTGTCTGAATACGTATTTATTTTAACTGCACCCACATGAATTTGAAACTTATTTATTTTTAAAAAGTAATTAAGAATGAAAGATGGAATTTCAATGTTTTCGTGTAAAGTTTGTATTTAATAAGAGTAAAAGTGGCCGTAAAGGCTAATGTGGGGTGTTTCGTGATCATAAATAAATGAAAAACTAGTTACGATTTGGTTTTGCTTCGTTTGTTAGAGGACGAAGAAGACGCCACGCACATAATCTACCCGACAGTGGACCCGTTGGAAGAGGAATATGCGAGGCCCGTGTTCCGAAGAGGCAACCATGTGCTGGTACACTGGTACTACTTGCCCGACAGCCATGACACTTGGGCGCAGGCTGACTTGCCGGTAAGTTCATCATTTCTATTTTATGATACATAATTATATGTTATGCGTGGTTAATTTGTAAATACAGAAGAAAAGAACGTATAGGCGTTAGTCAGAATGGAAAAAGTTTTTTTTTTATTCTGGCACGGTAAAGTGACCACACTGCACCTGATGGTAACCACAATGCCGTCCAATTAGAGTATGAAGTAGCGAGAGATGATCTATCCCCCGCTACTCAACACAATCATGCCGGCCTTTCACATTATTTTATGGGCCAGAAGGTGAAAGAGCGGTCTAGGGTCTAGTGTCAGAGTACTCGGAAGGCCGCACTATGGCGCTTTTACACTCTGTGTACGGTGTTCGCTATCCGGGTGAATATGAATATCCTATCACCAGCTACATAATACAGATTACACCTCTGCATACCCCTTTGGGGATTACAGGCGTCTCTGTGTGTGTGTGTGTTGTGTGTGTGTGTGTGTGTGTGTGCGTGTGTTGTGTGTGTGTGTGTGTGTGTATGTGTGTGTGTGTGTGTGATAATACAGATTATGCGTTAATAACAATGTAATGTTGTAGGTGGAGGTGCCGGAGAGCGTGAGCTGGGAGTGCAGCCGCGCGGAGCCGTGGCGGGTGTCGGCGTCCTGGGCGCTCGACCTGCCGCAGTACAACGAGTGGATGAACGAGGAGGACTACGAGCTGGACAACAACGGGAAGAAGAAAGTATATAACAACACCTCTTATACCTCATTCAAACTCATTTGCTTTGTAGATCATACTCAGATTTATGGGGAATAATTACTCTTTGTCAATAAGTTGATTAAATTATAACGCAGGGGGGTCAACTTGCGGCTCGTGAGCCACATGCGGCTCTTTGAAGGATTATTTTTGGCTCTCGATAAATGTTCCGTTCCCTTTTCATTTTTGTGCTAGTATATTTAAAAAAAAATTATCGTTCACAATCTTTTAAATTACTGACAACAAATATGAAAGAATAAAAACTAATTTCCGTAAAAAATATGTATTGAATTGCGGCTCAAAAAATTTCAAATTTTGAAAAATGGCTCGACTATCACGGAGCTTGGCCACCCCTGCACTTACTATTTTACATAAATCCTTGAATTTAATTTATATTGCTGTTATGAATTAGTGTTTATTTAATCTTGTCAAAAAGGTTCAATGTCGTTTGATGAGCCGCTGATACACATAATTAACTACCTTATTTTATCAGCCATCTCAATATTTTTTTCTAGCACTAAATGACTATACATAATAGGCTTAAATCTACTGTCTTCCCGTGTTCAAAGAATACTTTAATTTGTTAGCCACTCGTCGATCTAGCTGTAATTATTCACCGGAAACATGTAGTGATGGATGAATGTCTTGTTTCAGACACACAAATTACGGTTGTCTGTAGACGATCTCATACCCGGCGCAGAGCCCTCCAGCAAAAGTAAGAAGGGCAGTAAAAGGAAGCGATCGCCGTCACCGCCACCGCAGAAACACGGGAAGAGAAAGAGGTTAGATATTATAATGTAATGCCAAATTTTTAACACATAACTTTGTTTAGCTTATTTCTGTCCCAATAATGCCTAGAAACAAATTAAAACTACTTGTTTCTCAATTAAGCTTTAGTATTATTTAATTGTATAGTAATTATATTTTGAAATACAGTCGTGTGACGAAGCGTCGCGACAATGACGTCGATGAAGAAGATGATAATGCATCGAGGGACAACACCGATGCCACGCCCACACCAGAAGCAGAAAAAACGGCAGAGAGTGAGTTATAATCGATTATACCGATTTATCTAACGATTATATATTCATAATGGTTTCTTATATTTACGCGAAATTATACATTGAAATAAAACTAATTTTACGGATTATATCGCGGTTTAATTTACTTTTTTAACCCGACGTTTCGAAGACTTTACAGCCTTCATGGTCACGGGGGAGACTGAGTTGTATGTTCTCGAAAGTATCGTGCAATGTTTCTACCCTCCATATAGGTATATAGTTGATATTACATTTTTTTATTTTTATGTAGTCAGATCTACGCATCGATTATATATTCACTAAAAATCTTGTAATCGAATATAATTTCGACGTTTTATAACAACTAAAACTATCAAAAACTGCCACCATCACGCTCTTGTGATAGTCGACATTGTAGTTTGTTATAACCACCGGTGATTGATTTGATATTATAAATTAAGTGTTATCACCACAGCGGCGACTTCATCGACATCGAGCAGTGTCGCCGCCGCTAGTGGTAGTGCGAGCGCTAGTACTAGCAATCAGGGCGGCGCGGGGGGCGCTGCGGGTGTGGGGGGCACGGGTGCAGGTACGACGGGTGCGGGGGGTGTGGGGGGCGCGGGCGGGGGCACGTCCGAGACGAGCGAGGCGCCCGCCACGCCCGCGCCGCCACTCGACACGCACGACGACTCTCAGGGCAAGCATTCCGACTCTAATACGCAGGTAAGGGACCTCATAGCGTGTGCATTCCATTTTTTTTGTGACTCGATAGGCAGACGGGCCGCCTGATGGTAAGTAGTCACCGCCGCCCATATACTTCTGCAATGCCAGGGCACAGTAAAGCCGCTGCCTACCGTTGCTCATGCATAAAAGATATCGATATTTTATATCAAACTATTGAACGGATAAAATGCGACATATTATAAATAATATCGATATTTTTCATATATCGAATATTATTTGTATATATATATATAGTGTGTTATAATAATTAACAAGAATGAAAAGATCTTACATTCTTAAAAAAAGTAAAAACAGATTTTTCGCATACTATGCTACAGTAGTTTGAATTTTAATAAGGAGGACAATTTACAGCGTACTATCCCGAAGTATTATATTTTGGGTAGTAAATTGCTTCGATTAACAGAATAACAAATTTTAAATTGCAATATAATTTATTTCCATTTTTTTTTATCTTGGCACGGCAAAGTGACCATCCTGCACCTGATGGTAAGCGCAGTGCCGTCCAATTAGAGTATCGAGTAGCAAGAAACGATCTATCCCCCGCTACTCTACACCATCATGCCGGCCTACTTTTTCACACTACGCCATGGGAAGGAAGGTGAAAAAGCGGTCGAGGGTCTAGTGTCTAGAGTACTCAGAAGGCCCTAAAACATCGTACCCCAACTCTAGACCCCCGACAAAAATCGGATGTACACTGGCTGATCCCGGAACGCGACACACTTGCGCGTGCCACTATGGCGGGTTTTACAACCTGTGTACGGTGGTCGCTATCCGGGCGGATATGAATATTCTACCCCCAGCAGACATGTATATTAAACAATACCTGTATTTGTTACAGGAAATGCTAACAAAAGAAGAGCTGGAAGACAACGTGACAGATCAAACTCATCATATCGTTGTGCCGTCGTACTCCGCCTGGTTCGACTACAACTCCATACACATGATCGAGAAACGCGCTCTGCCCGAGTTCTTCAACGGAAAGAACAAGTCCAAAACACCCGAAATATATCTGGCGTATAGGTAATTACGTTTTAAGAATTTTTAGCACTTGACACTAGTCTTTTGAGTCAGTCTTGTAAAATATGGTGGATTTGTTTATAATTCATTTCTTTTATTTTATTTGATTGTTTGATAGTATTAATAAACACTTATTGTACAATGTTACTTAGTTATTAAAAGGTCATAAATAAAAATGCCAGTTTTTGGAACGAACAAACATTATCATGATTTTAAAATGATTAGTTAAACTTTGTAATACAAGTTGGACCCTTTCCGTGATATTAGAAAGTAATAAGCGCATTGTAACACTTAATTGACAATGGCACTATGTGCGAGTAGCGAACAGTGATACGAGAGCTCGCGGATTTGATTTTCGCATCGAGACAAATGTTTGTATCATCTACAAAGTTTAAAGTATCATAATGGTAGGCAGTGGCTCTGCTGTGCCCTGGCATTGCACAAGTCTATTGACGGCGGTGACTACTTACCATCAGGTGGCCCGTCTGCTCGTCTGCCTATCGAGGCACTAAAAAAAAATTACATAATAATCATTTTTAATTATGAATTCAAGTCTGTGTGGCAGTTGTGTCTTATTTATTTAATTTTCCGTTTTACAGGAACTTTATGATCGACACATACCGGCTCAACCCTACAGAGTACTTGACTAGTACTGCGAGTAGGAGGAACCTGGCGGGCGATGTATGCGCTATCATGCGCGTGCACGGGTTCTTAGAACAATGGGGCCTCATCAACTACCAGGTGTGTGAAAATCCAATTATCAATAAATTACAATTACCATATATAGGATATAGTTTTTGTCCTGGCAAACTGCCACTGCATTTGATAGTAAATCAAGTATGGTAAAATGTGTCGATGATAATTTGCTAGAATTATGCTGGCCAGTAACTGGATAATCACAAGCTGTTTGAATTCAGTAGTACAGACCACGGTGTGTACGGCGAACTGCCACCAGACAAACAATGTAAAGGCCGATGTAAACTGATTGCAAACCACTCGTCCGTACTGTCGATAGTTCGAGAATGGACTGTACCCCAGAATGCCCGAGCGCTCCCTTTTATAGCAAACCTTTACACTCACTCAGTTGGTAATTATCAACCTACCCAGAGATATTTATGAAATATCCTTGATATGTCTAATAATTGTGACTTATCGTGACACTATGATATGACAGCTAGAGGCGGAGTCCAGGCCGACGGCGATGGGTCCCCCGCCCACCTCCCACTTCCACGTGTTGTCGGACACGCCGTCCGGCCTGCAGCCTCTCATCGCGAGGACGGCACAACCCAGACCCGGTGAGTTCACATTTTCTATTTTCTATACTAGCACAGCAAATTGACTAAGAACAGTGGAATAAGTAGGAGGAATAGGGTAGTTGACATGAATAATTTAATTATAGAGTAACTAGCTTTTACTTGCGGCTTCACTTCGTGACAGTTTTTTTACCTTTCCTGGAATTTCACATACTGCAATAGTAAAATTTGAATGGAAATCCACTTAATAATTTTTACCCATTGCATAAGCTAATTAAAAGATAGACAGCAGAGTCTGAACTGTTGTATTATAAGTATTGATACAACGGTAGTCTGTTCTGTAAATGTATTTATATGTTTTTGGGTAGAGGTTGATATAAAGTGTCTATTGACAGCGGAGAACGTGCCCAAGGTGGAGCCTGGCCTGCCCAACGGCGCGGAGAGTGGCGTCCCCGCCCCGGGCCCCGCCCCTCTCCCCGGCGGTGTGCCCGTGCCCCCTGCCGCCGCCGCCGCCGCGCCCCTCGCGCCCGCCGCACCCCCTACGCTCAAGACCGAGCCTGCGCCTGAACTGCCCATCGCGCCAGGACTCAAACTCGACCAGGTATGGAACACTGACATTACCTCGACACGTTAGAGACTATGTAACGAGTTTCTTTGTAATCATTGGTGAGACATTGATCTTGAATAATCATATACCAGCCCTGTATTAAACATTTTCCCACTACTGGGCAGAGGCCTCGTCTACTAATCAGGGGGTTATGCCTTAGTCCACCACGCTGGCCTAGTGCGAGTTGGTAGACTTACCTTCGAAACTATTATGAGAATTCTCAGGTATGCAGCTTTCCTCACGATGTTTTCCTTCACCGTTAAAGCACGCGATAATTAACAATGAATACACACGTAACTTTAGAAAAGTCAGAGGCTTGGCCATTTGTGTTACGAACATGCGACTTAACAGTCCGTACCACAACCGACTAGGCTATCGCTGCTATTGAGCAATAGCTTGTAAATTTTGACAGCCTCCGTGGCGCAGTTGGCGCGTAGCCGGCTGTGAAACGAGAGGCCGTGGGTTCGATTCCCACACCGGGACAAATGTTTGTGTGGCAGATTGATATTTGTGTCCAGGGTCTGGGTGTTGTGAGACCGTGTGTCTCTCTAGGTCACACCCACAACACTAGACTCGTGTCTTAGTGTGGGGTCGGGGCTATGTGTGTGACTGTTGGGTGTTATTATTATTATGTTTCCCATTTATTTTTATCAGGTTCAATCACACACATCACACAAAATCACACGGGTGTAAACCATAGTGTGATTTTATTTAATTTCTTTATAAAAAATTTTATTAGAATTTATTTACATTGATATTATATTACTACGGTCTGAATCTATTTGTAAAAAAAATCTGACTATTCGGCAAGTGTTAAGTGTTACTTATTATTATTATTTATGTTGTATGTTCAGTATCGCAGTGGTGTGGGTGGCGGAGTGGGCGGCGTGGGTGGCGCCGGCGGTCGCGGGCGCGAGTGGACCGAGCAGGAGACGCTGCTGCTGCTGGAGGCGCTGGAGCTGCACCGCGACGACTGGAACCGAGTCGCTGCGCACGTCGGCACGCGCACGCAGGACGAGTGTATACTGCACTTCCTGCGGCTGCCCATCGAGGACCCATACCTCGACGACCCCGCCTCAGGTAACTACTTATACTCGCTACTCTAGTTACAAAGTTACTACTCTAGTTAGTTACTCTAGTTTACAAAACAAAAGTTATATCTTTCCAGTGAATATGATATCATTTTATTTAGAGGCATTAATTAAACGCAGGTATACATATATGTAATTAATTATTTTTTTAAGCTTAACGTTATGAAAAATACTTTTCAATTCAAGGACAAAAACCTTGTAAACTAGTGTTATAGATTAATTACAAAATTAAATAACTGTAGTGCAATACTGGGTGCAAGCCTGTATAAGTAATAAAAATATTTATTTAATCATATTTAATACAAAATCGCAATGCGTTTGCTGTTTCGTTGAGTTTCTAATTTGCGCCTGTTATTCTGATACTAGGATATCTCATAATATATGTGAATAAAATAAAAAATTAAAAACCAGACTACATTAAAATCGATTTAAAAGTAATGGACTAAAAAGACCGAAACAAGATTGAGAATAGAAAATAGAATGAGTGCCATGTTCTCTCATTAGCAACATGTATATATTTGTCCAGGTGGCGTGCTGGGTCCCCTGGCCTACCAGCCGGTCCCGTTCAGTAAGACCGGGAACCCCGTGATGAGCACGGTCGCGTTCCTGGCCTCCGTCGTGGACCCGCGCATCGCCACCAAGGCTACTAAGGCCGCCATGGAAGAGTTCTCCGCGATAAAGGTACAGTTTTTTTAAGTGATAACTATGCAAGGGTAAACCGCTTCGTAACGTAACGCGTTACGGCGCCATTCTGTCTGGCTTCTTTATTAATTTTTATTTCTGCCGTTCCATAATCTCTGTGCTATATTTTTTTTTAAGTGAAACCTCTTTAGTATCGTATTGATTTGATTTGAGTGGGATCGAGTGGGTAAAATATATTTAAAATCAATAAAAGATTTTATTAATAAATAACCACATTATTATATTAATATACATAAAGTTTAAGTAATAACCCAAGCTTTTCTCAAGTTAAACAATTTCAATATTAAATAGTTCAACTTAGATTAGTTTAAGTTATCACTTCTGTCGAGCGTTCCGAGACGTACACGTTTTTTTTTTAATTCTTTTATTTAAAGGACTTTTATACATAGGTATATGTCAGTCCTATAATATCAAACTGATACAAGCAATCTTAAAATAACTTAAGTTAATAAATAGGAGAATACAATTAGTGCTTCGTCGGAATTAAGTTGCGACATAAATCATGTAATACACCAAAAGGTACAGTTTATAACATTGAAATAGAAGTGTAATATTATACAATTTTCGTCATAAATTTAAGAAAGTAGTTGGCGCTTTAGTAAATTCATTATAGGCCAATATGATATGAACACTATCTGTATTGTATTTATTTTGGTTAAAATAATCGATTATGAATTAATAACAATAATACACACACATAGTGCTGACCCGACGCTAGGTCAAATCTTTATCGTGGGTATTACGAAGTACTCGCTCGCACAATACGCAGACCTGAAACAAATATTTGCTATGACGCAATAATTTTTCATGGTGCGGGGATCGACCTATTATAACGTTTCACAGCCGGCTACTCGTCGACTATGCCACAGAGGCTGTCGATTGTGGCCAGAGATATATGTATGTATCATAATGTATGTGTACATAATGCACAGATGCCAGATAAGCATATGGAGTGTACCACTTCATATGCCTACCTACCTTGAAAATGCGTATCGAGAATTTGCACGTAGGCATGTTTCCTCACAATATTTTGTTTCTCTGTTAAAACGAGCTATAATTAAAAGATTATACACATAACTTCAAAAAGGCAGAGAAGTGTATATTGGGAATTGGAATCGAACCTGCGTCTTCTATCTCGGTAGTCCGTGCACAGTATGTATGTGTGTGCGTGTGTGTGCAGGACGAGGTGCCGGCGGCCATGATGGAGGCGCACGTGAAGGCGGCGGCGTCACTCGGCGCGGGCGCAGCGCTCGCCGCCACCGGCATCGCAGGCACTGCCACAGACCTACCACCAGCAGGTCACTACTCACTATCTCACTGCCACTACCTCACTATCACTACCTCACTGCCACTACCTCACTACCACTACCTCACAACCACTGCCTCACAACCACTGCCTCACAACCACTGCCTCACTACCACTGCCTCACTACCACTGCCTCACTACCACTGCCTCACTACCATTGCCACAACCTCACTACTACTACCTTACTACTACTTACCATATTACTATTTTTATACTGCCTGCTCTGGTGGACTAGCCGGTCTTACGACACAGCATCCCCTCGCTCCAATGATGGCTACGGGCAAGCTCTGGGCCGAGTCCTTACCCCTGTACAGCAAACGACACTACTAGCTAGAACTCACGGTGGCCTTCTTCGACGTTTACGGATGCCGGGGTTTCTTGAGGACTACTCACAGATCCCTTACACAAACTTTATATACAACATGTAAAATAGTCAACACACATCCTGAAACTAGTTGGTTTAAGAATGGCCTACTGAAACGATACCAGTCATTTATATAAATAGATGAGTGATAAAATATTAAAAATAAAAGAAAATAAAAATATTGATCACATAGACATATAAAAGGCACTCATGACAGGTCAAACCACAGATGGAAATTCACCATACGGAAAAATTATTATGTCTAACGTCATGGGAACTTAGAAACCACCATTAAGGGCTGGTAGGCAAGGAAGGATACAACGAGGACGGGACTGGAAAGGGAGAAAAGAGGGAGACCACAAAAAGGAAGGAAGGTAATCGCGGTCTTCGGTAAAGGAAGTGACTGGAGATGATGATCACGGGAAGGCGCGGGAATGGGAGGGGAGAAGGCGAACGGAAACTGGACGTATATAGAAGGGATGAGTGTAAACCCTAGTCTAGCTAACCTACCAGCCTTTCACTACCTACCTAAGCGATGACGACCCGAATAAAAAAGGCAGAAAGAAACTCCGGGCTTGTTTTTTTCGTCATCAATTGTCATATATATATTTTTTTCTCTCATAGTAATTTTACAGACATATTTTATGAATCAATGCATATTGGATAAATATTTTCCAAAAAATTATTTGGACTAAGTAAATAACGGTCATAATACCGAAACAGTCAAAACAAACTAAATTGAAGCTTATATCCAGGTGATAAGGCCTTTTTAAATACAACAGTAAACTAAATCCGTTATCTAACAAAATGAACATGTTAAGAGCAAAAAAGGTTTTTTATAAATACAGTTTCAAATATAATTTCAGTGTATCTATTACGATTGTATTTATCTTCCCTATTGCATATTCATGTAATACTTGGTCCATTTATTTTGCTGATATATATTTTTTTTATTCAAGCTTTACGAGAATGTCAATCCAATAAAACACTATGATTTGCTATAAAACTATACTATTGCTACAATAACTTTTAACATTTCATCAGTTGAAAAGAAAGAAGGTGCAAGTGAAGTGAAGAACGAACCAATGGAAGTGGAGGAGGGTGAAGCTAAAGTGAAAGAAGAACCGTCAGAGACCACTCCTACTGAAGAAAAGGACAGTAAAGACTCGCCTTCACCACAGCCAGGTAAAACAAATGTTTCCATATGAGTTTGTTGAATATTTTATTTTAATCTGAAGGGATATTTAATTTAATGACAACAACAATGATAAAAATGACTGTGGGTGTATGTGCGGTGTGTTCCCGTATACTTAGTGTGATAATATGATGTTTGATAGATATGCAGTTATATTTGATATAACTTTTATTTATAATTGTATGATAATTGATGAATGAGTCCGTGCGTGATGGTGGTTTGATACGAACTAATGTTGATTTATTTTGGCGCGACGTGTGTAAAGTTCTTACACATGAAAATGTACATGTTTGCACTGTACAGTGTATTTATATACTTATACCATCTATATTATAATATGTTCTTAGAAGCGCCAGCGACAGTGGACGCGAAGCTGCAGTCAGCGGCGGCGGCGGCGCTTGCGGCGGCCGCGGTGAAGGCCAAGCACCTCGCCGGCGTCGAGGAGAGGAAGATCAAGTCACTGGTCGCGCTGCTCGTCGAGACGCAGATGAAGAAGCTCGAGATCAAGCTGAGACACTTCGAGGAGCTGGAAGCCACCATGGAACGGGAGAGGGAAGGTATGTGCCTTTCACTTTTTTTTATCCTGGCACGGTAAAGTGACCACACTGCACCTGATGGTAAGCGCAATGACGTCCAATTAGAGCATCGAGTACCGAGAGAAAATCTACCCCCCGTTACTCAACACAATCATGCCGGCCTACTTATTCACACTACGCCATGGGCCAGAAGGTGAAGAAGCGGTCGAGGGTCTAGTGTCAGAGTACTCAGAACATCGTACCCTAACTTTAGACTCTCGACAACCGGATGTACACTGGCTGATCCAGGAACGCGACATACTTGCGTGTGCCACTATGGCGGGTTTTACACCCTGTGTACGGTCGTCGCTATCCGGGCAGATATGAATATCCTACCACCAGCTCGACTTATCCAGAACACCCTTCAAGTTTATATCATAAAAGTATATCGGGAGGAATATGCCGGGAGACCCTTTTTGTGTATAGTCTTTAAGTTTATCTTTTATGTATTAGAATGTTCTCTGTGCATCTATGTACCTACTACTTACTGTCATCTGGTCCAAAGACAATGGCCAAATAAATATTTTCTTGCGTTCTTTCTATCAAAAAACCCAAATCGATGTTTGATGTCAAATAATATGTGTCAAAATGTATAGATAGAATCAACATACTTATTTTTTTTTTTTTTTTTTTTTCATCTATTTTCTTCTTGCAATCTGCCTATTCGGCTTTTAGCTAGAGGTTAAGGACTTTACTAGTAGTCATGAATGGAGCTAGCCCATTGACCAGTCCATTTTGTTATCTCAGGAAGTTATATAAGGTCCTGAGGGGCTTTTCTTTTAATTCTGTGGAAAGTGCTGATGGTCTTATCCATCAAATTGCAGGCAAGAATGTTTGGGTGTTTTTCTATACGTCTTGCATAGGATTTGAGCTTTTCTATTATCTCCTGTTTCACCATTGGCATCTTCAGGTCGCGGTGCAGTTGATTGTTGGTAACATACCATGGTGCATTTGTTATCATGCGCAACATCTTTGACTGGAAACGTTGTAAGATTTCTACATTTGAGTTAGCTGCAGTACCCCACAGCTCCACTTCATATGACCACATGGGCTTCAGTATACATTTATATACAAGAAGTTTGTTGTCCAGTGATAATTTAGATCTGCGAGAGATCAGCCAATGCAGTTTCCTGAGTTGTAAGCCAAGTGCCTTCCTTTTAGTAAAGATGTGTTTCTTCCATGTAAGTCTTCTATCTAAGTAAATACCGAGATACCGCACTTCTTCATGATGGGGTATTTGTATCCCATTTAGCCAAACGGGAGGACACGAGCCGTGCCTAAGACTGAAGGTCACATGCGCAGATTTGGCTTCATTTGCTTTAATACAACATACTTATAATAAGAAATACAGACATATAGTGACCTTCTAGATCTCTTCTCTGACAGGAAAGATAGAGAAAGGTTTCATTAATTTATGTGTGTGAGTAAGGTTAGATTCTTCCAGGGAATGCCGTAATAATAATAATCGCTTATTATTTTAATATTATGTCATTTAACATTAAACTATGTCGCAGGTTTGGAGTATCAACGGCAACAGTTGATACAAGAGCGACAGCAATTCCACTTGGAACAGTTGAAAGCGGCTGAATTCCGATCAAAACACCAAGCTCATCAGAGGTAAACTTACTTTCTTAACTTGTATAATCTTAATATTTCTTATAATGGTACCATATTTTCTATCACATGACGGTATATTGATTGCATTACAATCTACGCCTAAGTTTTTGCAGTGAAATTTCTTTAGTATCGTTGTGAATTAAAACTCTAGGAAAGGACAGTAAAAAGAGACAAACACATAAATCTATAGGACTAAGCCTACGAGAGAATGAGACAGAATATATATTCGAGTGGGATTAAGTGGGATCGAGTGTCATCGAGCGGGATCGAGTGGGAACTCTAATATTAATTAAGTAAAAACTGTCTTGATTGTTTCAATGCTTTAACGATTTTTAATTGATTATTCGAATACTCAATTGCATAACATTACTTATACATATATCATTACTCACGATTCGGCTTCCATAGATTGCAGGCGGGCGACATAATTCGACGTAATGTAAGTTTCACTTCTGCCGTGTGTGAATCGCACACATTTTTTATTGTTTCAGGTTACAAGCGGAGAACGCAGGCGTGGTTGCGGCGGCAGTGCCGAGCTCGGAGCAGCCCCCCGCGGACACGCCCCCCTCCGCGCCCGCCCCCGCCCCGGCCGCGTCGCACGCCCCGCCCCCCGCCGCACCGCACGCGCCGCACGCACCTCCCGCGCACGCATAGAACATGCACGTACTATAAATGCAATACAACACAACTTCACCGGCCTGAAGTCGACTGAAGCAGACTGTTCGCACTCTGTTGGAGTCTCTACGACGTACTCAACCTCTCATGTCTCAAAAGGATAACGGTTCGGAAAAAGTGTCAAGTCACGTGTCAATAGTACTCCGGCGCACCACAAATTCTGACAACACTGGCCGTTCTTACATACTATTTTTAACTTTAGCATTATGGAAATAAAATTGATTTTGGCTTTTATGTATCACCCCTACTTTATTACTTTTTAATATGCGTTTGATACGCAAGTGGATAAGTAGGGGGTAAATATAAGCCAAAATCAATTTTATTTCCATAATGTTAAAGTTAAAAATGGCATGTAAGAACGGCCAGTGTTGTCAGTATTTGTCTGCTTGCCGGTAAGCTAATGATATATGACTAAAATAAAAATGCGTCGCACCAATTATAAGCGGCTGTCTAAATACTTGGGATCTATGGATAATACAATAAACTATGTATTTAAGTTCAAGATACTTATACCAAAATATTTAAACGCTACTCAACTGGCCCACCATCTAATTATCTTGCATAAAATTATGACAAATAAAAGGGTCTGAAATGTTTACCACGATCCTGAACGCTTAAGTTGAGTTTGTGTACTTAGTTTACTCTGAAAACCGTGAAATCCGTGACTAAATTCAGGCCGGCCAAGTTATTTTGCGCGAGTTGTACCGATTGTTTCAACCGCAGCGTACTTCATAGTTAACACGTTGACTTGTGTGTGGTATGTGCAAATTGTCGTGAAGTAAACATTACTGTTATCTCTACTTATGATATCACGAATTGTTTCTAATGGGCATCCATCCCTTCGATTGATATATCTATCAATATAGCTGGTTATGGAATAAAAACGAGTCGACACAACTTTCTTGTGGCATACATGCTATGACAGTTGGTGAAGAAATCACTTTGAATTTAGAATTTACAGTAGTAAAACTATTTGAAACAAGAAAGCCTAAGGTAATCTACATTAGTGCATTGAACTTCACCTAGAATATTTCAGTATTTTGTAGCGATTTCGGTTATATCGGGATAAATATAAGTGCGTATTACCGAAAATTACATTTTAGAATTGTTAGCTGGTGGCAATAGTGTTAAGTTATAATTTTTAACCTAATTTAAGCAAGATTCGTTTGCTTTTAATAAGCTAAAGTAAATTATCTCCGTGTAAGTGGTAGTTAAAAAATATAAATTTTTAAACTAGATGATGTCGTGAAAAGTATTTAGGATTTAGACCATAAATATAGATTACTTTAAACAATATAACACAAGCATGCGACTTGTGTTTGCTGACGTTTTACTATGGTAACGTCAAAAGTCGACTTGAATCAAAGAGATGATGATCTATTTATATCTGCACTGTGGTTTAGAGGCTTCAAGACGATTCTTGATGTGGAAAGCGAGGACTTTAAACTCCTGATCTGTATGACTGGTTGTTGCATAAATGTTCTAATGTATTGCCTAGAATTATTTTATTTTAAGATAAATGTAAAAACCAACTATTCTCCATAACGTCTAGTTATAAAATAAAGTCTAAAAGTAGCGGATGTTGTTTCATTTATTGTCGTTAGTTAGTGATCGTTATCGCCCATTCTTCATTTCAAGAGCCTTTTTGTACTAAAAAAATCAATCGGATTTGGTTTTCGTTTCTTTGGATTCGTTATCAGTGATAATGCAGAACAAATTGTTCTCTAAGCTAGTGTAGGCGTCATTTTATATTCGAAAAAAATTCAGATATTTTGCTTTTGAAATATACTAAACCATACATTTTGAAACCTGTTAAATAATACTTTAGATAAAATATAATAAATTGTTAAAGTTGAATATACAATTAACAGAAATGAATATATCTACATTACAGAAAGTACAATTTTATTAGTTTTGCAGAGTGATAATATTCTTAATTTAAATTAAACTAAAGATGTTAATTAATTGATAATTAACATTTTATGCAATGCAAAATGTGAATTGGTATAAAATAAATGTATTAGTTTATTTATTCAACCATTAAACAGTAAATAATTTTGTCGCGCATTCTCTACTGGGAAAAAATAGAATAGACTAAAATGGTGTCAGTGTACCTATTGGTTACTTGTTTGTGTTTTTTGGGCAAAAGTGTCATTGCCAACAATTCTCATGAGACACAACAAAACTACAGAATTTCTATGGTGAGTACTTACTATATAATTTTTTTACTTGTTTTTTTTAAAGCAACTAATATCATTCACGCATCAATTAATGCGTGGTTTTATAGAAAAATATACAAGCAAAGAAACTATCAATAGGTATTAAACATTCCTAAACTTACTATAATTCCTTGGCGCAGCGGGCGTGAAACCAAAGGCTGTGGATTCGATTCCCACACCTATATAAATGTTTGTGTGACAAACAGATATTTGTTTCGGGTCGGGGTGCTGTGGTACCATAGTCCTTCGTAGTTATTGATATTTGATACCCACGATACCTGTTTCACCTAGTGTGGCGGTGTCAAGGCTATATCTGTGACTGTGGGGTGTATTATTATATCGACCCAGAACGCTATCTAATCCTATAATAAACTATTGCCTTTTACACCTCATTATTTATCTAAAATGAGTTACGACCATTTTCAATAAACGATCCTTATCCGAAACTACAGATCGTACCGAAAAAGGAACCAGTAAGAGACCAGAATGCCACGCCTACAAATGACATTTCAAATTACAATGACAGTTTGATTGGTTTATGTTCTAGTTCGATCTGACAACGCATATTGAGATTGCTTATTGAAATTGGCCATTAGTCCATCAGCCTCTGCGATTTATAACGTTTAATCATAAGGTATCGTCCCCGGAAAATCCCACGAATCCTGCCATTTTCATGCACGCTGAGAGTCCTGTGTGGGATCCGGAACAACAGAGTTTATTCTTTGTTGACGTGTTCAAACACAACGTGCATCGTCTTGACTACACTACTGGCAAAATATATACTAAACATATAGGTATGATTATTTTTATTAATTAGTTCTACAAATTATAGAGTTTACGAAGTCTAAATACGATTTCATTTAGAAGTCTATCTTATTTACTTGTGAAATCCGCTTTTTTTATTTTTATCCTGGCACGGCAAAGTGACCACACTGCACCTGATGGTAAGCGCAGTGCAGTCCAAATAGAGTATAGGATAGCGATAGACAATCTATCCCCCGCTATTCCACACAATCATGTTCTTCACACTACGCCAAGAAGCTGAAGAAGCGGTCGAGGGTCTAGTGTCAGAGTACTCAGAAAGCCGCAAAACGGCCAAACATCGTAGGTACCCTAACTTTAGACCCCGACAAAAACCAGATGCACTGGCTTATCCCGGAACGTGACACACTTGCGTGTGCCACTATGGCGGGTTTTTCACCCTGTGTACGGTGGACGCTATCCGGACGGATATGAATATCTTACCACCAGCAAATGCAATGCAGCTTGCAATGAATAAGGCGGAGACGATTTATCTGCAAAGTCGAACCGGAGCAGCATGGGAGAATAATATTCACCAACTGTCAAATGTACAAACCCCTTCGTTCAAAAGTTTGAGGTATTTCTTGAAATAGAACGCATAAAAATATGGTTTTTGGTTATTATTTGTATCTGCAGTGTGTTATTGTGTATCCTTTATTGTATTGTTGGAGTCGGAGGCGTAGCTACCGCCGTTTCAGCCGTATCAATGATACGAGCCCCCGGGGCAACAGAGCCCCGAAAGTTTACAAAAATACCTTTACCCTTCATTTGGGCACCCAACAAATTTTCGTTCAGGGCCCGTCTAAGACAAGCTATACCACAGGTTGGAGTCATATGTTATAATGTCCAGAATAAGCGGCTGAACATAAAACTATTGGTGCTTATATTTTTAGGGTATGGCCAAGTGAACATGATACAACTGGTATCGGGCACTCGCCGATTGCTTGTAGCGGTGCGTTCGGCATTGTACCTACTAGACTGGGAAGTTACCGGTGATGGCGCCTTACGTCTCATAACCACTCTCGATCATGGACTACCCGATAATGTCATCAATGAAGGAAAACCAGATGCGATGGGTAGATTTTGGGCAGGTAAGCAAACCGGATCAACACATTTTATCAAGTAGGTACTTAAATTGACAATAGGACGGGTATGGGAATATTGAAACAGTCAAATAGTTAACGTATGCGTGTATTCCTAACATGAGTACATAATACACGTCTAAAATATGTAGGTACCTACGCTCGAATTTATGATTTGCCACGTTCGCTAGGACTCGCTACTCGCTGTTCGCTGTAAATCAGGATTACCCGACCGCTAACGAAATTTTACGAACTATAAATACTTTAGGTATATCACAGGAAAGAATTATTAAAAGTAACTCAAACTATAATAGAAACTCTATATGTATTGTATATGGTATATAAACAGGAACAAAAGGTCTTCAAACAGGGGACGACGTCGTTCCCGACAAAGCTACCTTCTACAGCATAGATCAAGAGAGCGTCACACATCCCCGAGTGCAGTTGAAACCAGTGTCTGTATCTAATGGGGTCACGTGGTCGCTAAATAATACTGTCATGTACTATGTGGACTCCCCGACGCAGAAGATCGAGGCGTTCGATTTCGACTTGCAGAAAGGAGAAATAAGTATGATTATTTTATATGATTTATATTGTATTATCTTTATGTGTATTTTGAGGTACTTATCTATCTCTTTTGTTGTGAGATTTTTTACTGCCTGGATAGACAGACGAGCAGACGGGCCACCTAATGGTAAGCAGACACCGTCGCCCATAGACTTCTGCAATGCCAGGGCACAGCATAGCCGCTGCCTACCGAGATGCACATAATTACTGCCTACCGAAAATAAACTTCAACTCCAAGCTTAGAATAGCTGTGAATCAAGAAGGCACGGGTTCGATTCTCGTACTGAGATAAATGTTTGTGATTCACAAGAATATGTTTCGGGTGTCATTGAATCGTAGACCTGCGTAGTTGTTGATTTGACTAAGTGTGAGGTTAGGACTATATATGGGCGTTGGATATATCAAATTATTATAAAAAAATATACTTGTTTATATTTACTAGGCGCTAGAAGGACAATATTGGATATATCGAGCTACGGTTACGAAGACGCCATGCCTGAGGGTATGACTATTGACAGTCGTGGGCATTTGTGGGTGGCGCTTGTGTTCGGTGGTGCTGTGAGTATTTTTGGCAGCTTCTAAATGAATAATCTATTGTTGTGAAACAGTTATGTATATTAAATGTATAAAAAAATATATTTTTCTCTTTTTCCAGGTTTTACATATAAACCCAGATTCAAGACAACTTTTATACGGCTACAAATTTCCAGTGTCCCGGGTGACATCCGTGTGTTGGGGCGGGCCGAACCTTGACGAGTTATTCGTAACAACGTCACGTGATAATATTGACGCTAAGTTGGAACCGCTTGGCGGCGCGATCTTCACTCTAAGGGATACAGGCAGCCGTGGAGTAGCACCAAATACATTCAGATTTGATAATGCTGACTACTACTAAATCAAAATACAATAGAAGAAATAGAAGTGGACAATTTATATTTCCAACTCCTCCCTATATTTCTATTTGATTAATTTCGTTGCGGGATAAAAGACAGTTAGCATTCCCAGAGACTCGCAGAGTTTAATTACTCGGTGTCGAAAAAATGCATTCTATTGTCGATCCTGGCTAAACAGGAGTTACAATGGCGGGTGTGTGGGTGGGATAGTCTCTACTAATACAATTTCAGCTAAATTAAAAACCGTAATTTACAAATATAACGGCCGTGCTGTAAATACGTTTGTGTAAATCATGAATGGGATGGCCTTATCCACGCATCATCATCTTGCAATAAATTGACGTGAAGCGATAGCTTGCTTGTTGTGGTGTGCGTTCGGTTCTGAATATCGGAACCCAAAATCACTTTCACAAACCTAATACCTTTATGGTCGGCAGTGCACTTCTGATTGTCTGATTACTTTTGATATTATGTGTGTTCAAGGCTAGCCACTTGCGATCAGATAAGTCATTTACTCGTGTAGTAGGTACTATTGAAAGCCCCAAGTATAGAGGTGGCGATTAGTTACTTAATGGTAAAGTAATTTTTTTTTGTAGCCCGACCTTAAACTAACTTAAAACTCTTAATAAGTGTCGAACGATTGTCTAAGCACTAAAAGAAGTTTGTTTGCATCAGTAGCTTCAAAAATCATAAAACGAATAATTCTATAGAAAGTTTTAAACTTTACCGATAATTTGCCAATCACCTTCCGTTTACATCGTAATCTTTTGTTTTCCGAAATAAATCCCATAGGTCGAATAAAAAAAAATATAGTTATGTATTGTGGTCAGTTCTCTATAGGACCGATAAACTTCACGTAAGCATAACTACGGGCAAAACTTATTAGGTAATAAAAAAAACGTGTGCGTCTCGGAACGCTCGACAGAAGTGATAACTTAAACTAATCTAAGTTGAACTATTTAATATTGAAATTGTTTAACTTGAGAAAAACTTAGGTTATTACTTAAACTTTATGTATATTAATATGATAATGTGAGGAAAGGTTATTTATTAATAAAACCTTTTATTGATTATAAAATATATTTTACCAACTCGATATCACTCAAATCTCACTTCAAAAAAATATATTATATATGGAACGATAGAAATTAATAAAGATGCCAGACAGAGTGGCGCCGTAACGCGTTACTTTACGAAGCGGTTTACCCTCCCATAAGAAGTTATCACTTCAATAAATTTTTTTTGTAGACATTAGAATAAGTTGCAATAAATGGTCAGAATAATATTCATTTTTTTTAATAAAACAAACATGTTACTCAATAAGAAATAGTTTAATTAGAGGATATGAGTACAACCAGAATAGTGTAACAAGATATTCAAGTAACATTTTAGACTATCAATGTTTAACATCTAAACAACATAACGTCACGGTACAACAGCGAATGACTAGACAACACACTTACGAAGTGTCAATATCAATCACAACAATATTGTGACATTTTTTTATCCTGGCACGGCAAAGTGACCACTGCATCTGATGCTAGTGCAGTGCCGTCCAGTTAGAGTATCAAGTAGCGAGAGACAGTTCCCCCGCGCTACTCAACACAATCTTGCCGACCTGAAGTGAAATAGCCTTTTGAAAATTTCGAAACAACAAAATTACGTCTTTCGAAAGATTAAATAGTAATAAAGTTTACATCAACATTGGTTTTAAATAATGTATATTTTAAATAACACTAAGCGACTTAATTAAATATATTTAATTTACAACCATTTAAAGTACATTGCACATGTATGGCAATGACTTTGTTTAGGCACATTTTCCGATACGACAAAAATATTACATACAATGAGATAGGAGAAAACAGTTCAAGCGACTTAAATTACAATCAAAAATACATTATGAAAAAGTGATTATTTTTGGAATGTAATATCTAGAACTACTCAATAATGTCATGTCAATTAAAGTCAAATAAATACAACCAACAGTCACTCACATAGTCCTCACATCACACCGGTCAAACCTGTATCGTGGGTATCAACAACTACAAGGGACTACGGTCCCACAACACCCAGACCCGAAACAAACATCTGTCTGTCACACAAACATTTGTCTCGTGCGGGTATCGAACCCACGGCCTATCGTTTCACAGCCGGCTACTCACTCGCTACGCCACGAAGAGTGTAAGTATTATAATAATATCGTAATTCGCGTGATTACGTGTGGTAAGAATTTTGGCGCCAAATACAATGTATAAGCAAAAATTTACTCACTGGTATTGTCGGAATTGACATTAACAATTGAAGGCTGGCAATAACTCAATAAAAGCTTACGACATATCGATGGACATGAATAAATAAAAAAAAATCTTACGACATTTCTAATTTGAAATACAAATACAATGTATCCGGCTGAAGGACATGTATCCATGGCTATGAAAAATTAAATAAAAAAGCTTACGAGATTCTAATATAAATTAATTGACGTATATCTACATTTGCGAGTTAATGTTGAATAGCACAACATTTATTATGAACGGACTCATCTGCGACATCCACATTACATCGTGTAATACTTATTATAACAATATAATATTAATTAATTTCTTTGGGTGTACTTCGAGTTATTAACTCACCAAACTTAAACTTAAACTACTAATAATTCAATATAGACATTACATACAATTTAATATAAAACTAATGCATTAAAAGTATCATTACACAAATGATATATTTCAACGGTAGGCAGCGGCTTTGCTGTGCCCTGACATTTGAAGTCTATGGACGACGGTGACTACTTACCATTGTGGCCCGTCTGCTCGTCTGCCTATCGAGGCACTAAAAACAAAAAAAAACAATATAGTGATAGAAATTTGACTATATTGAAAATTTCTCTTAATAAAAAGTACTGACATCCAATTTGGTAAACGTAAGACTAGTTTAATTAAATTGTGACCTGTTATGTGTGCTTTTAAAAACTAAACATCCAAAGTTATTTGGAAATATGTATTCACTCTTGCGAAAACTTCGTACAAATCGGTTTAGCATTCATAAAACAAGAAATACACCCAAAATAGCAATTTGTAGTGCATGACGGATCGATTAGTTGCAATCTAACATTATTTGATATAAGAGCACTGGCAGTGGTGACCTACCTGATATTAACAAGTATTTACTGCAAAATTATTTGTATAAATATAGTTCCAATAAATCAAACCTACTTTTGTAAATTTTTATTTTGATAGTGTAATAAAATTTAATAAGTTATTAAACGTATATACTCACGCCTGTAATCCCCGAAGGGGTACACGGGGATGTAACCAGTACACCCACTTTTCTCCGAATTAATTACGGTCCCATAATGTGATAGGGGTCGAGCATATCGCCACGTCAGGCACAATTCCAGACTCTGGGCTGATACTGAGTATGTCTAAATAGAAAAACCCAATATCATTTTAGAAGTGGTAGAGCCACGCTGTAGACATATTTGTCTACAGCATGAATGGGCCGGCTCGACCGGGGTAGTACCACTGTCTCACAGAAAACCAACGTAAAGTGACAGTTTACTGTCGCGTTTCGTATGGTAAGTGAGGAAGGTATATCCGGAGGGCCAGATTCCCCCTTCCCTACCCTAATCCCTATTCCTGTTCCTTTAAGGCCGACAGCGCATACATGACACTTTTGGTGTTGTGGATGTTCATGGGCGGTGGAGATCACTTAACATCAGGTGACCCACATGCTCGTTTGTCGGACTATGCTATAAAAAAAAACCTGACCCGGGGATCGAACCCGAGACCACAGCACAGCAGTCGTAACGCATGCGCAATTACAATTTCGCCAACAAGGCAGTCAGTAAGTTAATAAAATATCTACATCATTCAAATAAAACATAAAGTACAATTTTATGAACATTATGCACCATGATGTTTGCACTAATATTTCTGCAGTAATTTCCTGTCATAAATAACATACATATTTGTATATATTTTGAGAGGCAACATTTATCGCAGTCGACACTAATATAACGTATACTAAACTAAAACTACATCACAATACCGACGTCAATATTAGTTGTGCCTGTGATTCATCTACATGGTTTAACTATACTATGTACCAAACAAGATCATCTTATAGTATATGTAAATATTATAGTTTTGAATGTGTTTTATCGTGTGTGGCGCGCTACAAATGTGTATTTTTTAAGGATTTATAAATTATTTCTAGTTAACTTACAGAGTACTCAAAGCTGGGAACTATTTCAGTCATTGTGACTAATCGGGCCCCAAAATAAAAAGACACATATATTATAAGTGAGTTTGTATAGATAACCTTTTTGAACTAAAGCAGTCAGAAAACGATTAGTTTTTTAAACTATTAATAATGAATCTTATTTTGAGTTGGACGGTGATCATTTATAGAATTGTCATCAGTGCATTCATTTTTGGTACTTAGTATAATTGATATTGAATAATTTATATATTTATTCAGTAATAACATTGATTAATTTTCGCTATGTACGTACATTATGGTTATTACGTGTTTATATTCAACACTTGTAAAGTAAAATAAAAAAACCTACATATATATTTGTATTTTGTACTTAACAAACAATAAAATTAATGAGCAAGTTCCGTAGTAATACTTAACACTCATAAAATTATTTATAAAATTTTGGAAAAGTAAATATATTGTAAATAATATAAATTCGCCATAAAGAGATGCAGAGAGATTGAAACTATCACATATCAATTTACTAAAAATATTGTCTTTCATTATCTTTTATACAAACTGTACATTGATAAATTGAAAATTAGTCGGATAATGTTTTATATTTAAATCCTTTGGTGCAAATCCAATGTCACATGGAAGAGTACTAATAGTTTTAATGGATACAATTTTCCACTCCGACTTGTTGACGACCTCTATAAACTATAAACCCTCAATAAATAATACAAAAAATATTACCTAGCTCAGTCATAAATGAATATATTTACGGAACATTCGAATCCAAATTCTTTCTATTTTTTAACCTCAATTCACTTTTGCTTCTATAGATATCGATAATTTAATGATATCGAATTTTATATATACTTCTGAAAGGACATATGCCTCCACTCAACCTTTCACTTATCATAGGACAATACCAAATTCCTTTACCATACTTATACTCAGTTATTTAATTGATAAATAACAATATAACACATTCACCAAAAGCATTACCGATAAATAATCAATATCCATTTGTATACAAAGAGAGCATGGTATGTATGACTTGGGACAACAGTCAATGCACTTCAAATGTTGCCGATCTTGTATGACGATATGGACGATATTGAAAAATTTAAAGAGTTATACTTGCTTGCACAATAAATTATTTCTGCATTGTACCAACCCACAGTAGGCCATAGCGGTGAACTAAGGCCTAGCTTATCTTATTATTAGAGGAAGTCTATACATACCAGTGGGAACAGGGTATATACAGAGCCGGTATCACTTTTTCACTTCAACACAAAAAAATCCAAATTAATCACCACAACAAAATACACTTGCCTATCCGTTTGAAAAAAACATGTTTTTTTAATCGAAAAGGCTTGCGATTGACCACTATCTCTGATGGTAAGTGATGATGACCACCGTAGACCACATCACTTACCATTAGAGATAGTGGTCAAACGCAAGTCTATTTCGCTAAAAAAAAGATACCCAGGTTTATTAGTTACAGTTTAGGCGCCACAAGTCCCTTCATTATGTCGAACGTGTTGCCATCAGGCGCGACCTTGATTTCTCCCGCACTCGTCCGCACTAGCAACCACCCCGCCTCGTCCACGCCAATTATCGTGCCTGGTACAGGTGACATGTCTTCTTGGCTCTGAACGGAGATTTCTTCGCCACTAAAAAAGAATGATGAAGAGAAAAGTGAACAAGTCTTATTTAAAAATTGTGCCGTCGCGGGACGTCTGGAAACATAGAAATTATTTTGCGAAATAATGATAATGAAAGTATAGCTTATTAAGAGAAATGAATATAGTATAATAAACACATAATATAATAAACACTTGCACTCCCACTCCCACTCCAATTAATTCTTTTAATTAGTGATTTCTGTGGTCACAACACGTATTAGATGTTTCATATTATCGTATAGCGTGGCGACGCGTCACCACGCCAACGGTCAGCCTGACATGCCGCATTAGATGTTTCATATTATCGTATAGCGTGGCGACGCGTCACCACGCCAACGGTCAGCCTGACATGCCGCATTAGATGTTTCATATTATCGTATAGCGTGGCGACGCGTCACCACGCCAACGGTCAGCCTGACATGCCGCATTAGATGTTTCATATTATCGTATAGCGTGGCGACGCGTCACCACGCCAACGGTCAGCCTGACATGCCGCATTAGATGTTTCATATTATCGTATAGCGTGGCGACGCGTCACCACGCCAACGGTCAGCCTGACATGCCGCATTAGATGTTTCATATTATCGTATAGCGTGGCGACGCGTCACCACGCCAACGGTCAGCCTGACATGCCGCATTAGATGTTTCACATCAAAAAATATATATATTACACCTTCTAAAATTACCTTCTATACGGTTTTTCTTACTTTGTTAGGACGACAGTCCTAGGAAAAAACAGCACACAGTAAGACTTGAATTACAAGCAGCTGATTACAAGATACTCACGTATGAAGCCAATACTGGTAATACTGTTCTAGAAAGTATTTCACCCCACCGTCCAGCGACATGCGGTCCAGTAACAACTCGAGTTGGGAGCAATAGCGTGCTAGGAAACATTCTATCGATATCGGCGCTAGTGACGTGCCGTGCTGTTTGTTATACTCCGATATAATGTCATTCACGCATGCTGTAGGTACACTGTTCGATATGTTTACACCGGTACCTGGAAATAATAGATAAATATACACATAGACAGTAAACCACGGTATATAGTTATACAATGTTTACAATATCGATAAAACCGACACGAAAAACACCTAAATCTCAAATGGATCTTAACATCAAGTGTGGGTCTTAATTATTTGTATAGATCGGGAAAAATTTAAACTTATAGATTTTATATGATTGTTGTAAAACTAAAGGATTCGTATTGTTGAGTAGTACGTACCAACGTTCAATATGACGTCATCACCCATGCAGCTAGCGGTTGTGAGGTTGCCGCCGATCTTAGTCTCTCGTCCATAGTAGATGTCGTTAGGCCACTTCAGTCTGTAAACATATAATATTTGAATAGAAACGCGAAAGCCTTAGGGCACTGAGCCTTAGTCTGAAGACAACTGTGCAAGTGCCGGGTGCCGGTGGGCCGCTATGCACCGCGCAGGGGCGGTTCCGGCTGCAATTCCAGCACTCCCTAGAATACCCCGGGATCTCTCCGTAAGCGCCGAACAAGGCCGCCGCAGGGTTTTAGCTGGTAATGTCGGGTGGGGTCTACATAGGGAGTAGGGACTCGGCCCAGCGGCAGCACGGATAGCCATCATCCGTGCGAGGGGGATGCTGGGTCGTGAGACCGGCTAGTCCAGCATAACCGTTTTATTCTCATTCCGCTTCCCCCAGAGCGGGCGGCAGTAAGAAAATGCTTTCCCCGCGACAACGTACGTGCTCACGTACGACTGCGTACGTGGGCCCTACTTGATTTGACCGCGTAATGAGATTGCGCGCTATAGGATTTTATTTTCATTAGACTATGTATATTCGATTATAAAAAATATAGTTACCTTATATCTAAGTGTTGGTAGGCTGGTTGGTTGCGTATCGCCAGCACGGCCGCTAGAGCCGCTGCGTGTTGTACTAGAGGTATACGAGGCGACATCTTCTGCCATATCTGGGAGGCAATATTGTATTTAAGTCTTGTGTCCTGTCTGTTTGATCACAATGCTTGAATTGGCAGACGAGCAGACGAGCCACCTGATGGTAAGTAGTCACCGCCGCCTATAGACTTCTGCAATGCCAGGGTATAGCAGAGCCGCTGCCTACCGTTTAAACCGTGTATATTAGGTTTATAGTGATAACAAATCACTGCGGCAATGTGTAAACAATTGGTAAGCACTTATAACTTCGAACAGCTGAAGACGATATTCTTAATATTCAGGGAAAGACTGGATGGTAGGATCATAGAGAAGTGATACCATGGTGGACCTTCTTTGCGTGTCGTGACTATGAGTTCTTGGGCAAGATTTTACATAATTGTAATCTAATTTAGTTTCTACTTTGAATGCAGTAAGACATCAGTCAAAGAAACGATAAATGCTTTTTCACATCGTTAAGTATTGTAGAATATTGTATCTTCTATTAGAACTTTAGGGGTGTTTTACACCTGGCAATTGCTCTTGTGATATTAAAGCAGGTGTTAAAATGTGACATGTTTAATTCCATACAAATTAAGTACTTGTTGACTTTTATAGAACTATACATATTTATGTAAGTGTGACGGAAGTGCAAGAAATGTAAATATTATAAACTTATCAATATTTAAACAAACACCGATTTTAATACATTGGAAAAAAATATCGATATGTCGATAAATCGTCGGTGTCGATAACACTTTTGAACATTTTTGAAGTGGTAGAGCCACGCTGTAGACATATTTGTCTACAGCATGAATGGGCCGGCTCGACCGGCGTAGTACCACTGTCTCACAGAAAACCAACGTAAAGTGACAGTTTACTGTCGCGTTTCGTATGGTTAGTGAGATATCCGGAGGCCCAAATTCCCCCTTCCCTTCCCTAATCCCTATTCCTGTCCTTTAAGGCCGACAGCGCATACATGATACTTTCGGTATTGTGGATGTGCATGGGCGGTGGAGATCACTTAACATCAGGTGACCCACTGGCTCGTTTGTCAGACTATGTTATAAAAAAAACATAGATTTTTAATTTAACTCTATTTTGAATATTGTGTAATAATTGAACGACCTTTTTCGATACCTTCTTATTACTGTGGTATTATTATTATTATACGCCTTTTACTTTACTGTGGTATAAAACTGTATTATTGCAAAAAAAAGTATACAAAAATGTGTGATGTAGTAAAAAAATTAGTAATTATGCCGAACGTTATTCCCAATGCAACGTTCCGTAACAGTCTCGTTTGTTTTATTGTAAAATATATGTCACAACTTATACACTAACATTTAAATTTTCAGGTTTTTATACTGGCACGGCAAAGTGACAACGCTGCATGATGGTAAGCGAAGTGCCGTCCAATTAGAGTAGCGAGAGACCCTCGTAGCGAGAGAGTTGAAATGTGTGATTTCAACTATTAGTACGAGATAATATCGATATAAGTATGAGACCGCACCATCAAGTTGTGGAACAGTTTGCCAGCTACCGTGTTCCCTCCTTCCTATGATCCTGGGCCCTTTAGGCATAATGTGAAGAAGCTAAACAGCAGGCCGGCATGATTGTGCTGAGTAGCGAGGGATAGACTGCCTCTCGCTACTTGATACTCTATCTGGACGGCACTGCGCTTACCATCAGGTGCAGTGTGGTCACTTTGCCGCGCCAGAATAAAAAAATACTGGTGGTGGGGAATAGAGTTGTGTGTGTGACCTGCAGCGACATGGCGGCCTGTCCCGGCGGCGTGATCCACTTGTTGTGTTGTCGTCCGCGCCCCGCCGCCTGCCGCCGCGCCACCGCGCCCACGCCCGGCGCCAGCACGCCGCCCGTCACCCGCGACGTCGACGACATCACCTCCGCGTACACCACCAGCCGACCCAGCGACACTGACGACAGGTTCTGTATACAATAAGTAAAAGTTGTTTAATTCATAAAAAGTACACCGACTTCAATAGAAAACAAATTATGTGTCACTACAAAATTTGAGAGTCGCCCTCGATTTTTCTGAGATCTCGTCCAGATCTTTACTTGGTGCCAACTAGACCACCTGGGAAGTATTACCCTTTTTAAAAAAAAAGAATTTCTCGAATTGGTCCAGGCGTCTTCGAGTAATCGGGGAACATACATAAAAAAAAAGATTCCGACGAATTGTTAACCTCCTCCTTTTTGTGTAGTCGGTTAAAAACAACATGAACTGTTTACGGACTTGTACTAACATGTTTTTGTGACAATGTCCGGGGTCTGGGTGTTGTGAGAGCGTGCGTCTCTCTAGGTCCCTGATACCCACAACACAAGATTCGTATCTTAGTGTGGGGTCGGGGCTATGTGTGTGACTGTAGGGTGTTATTTATTTATTTTAATTCTGTCGATATCGAAAAGTGTTTTTTAATCTGGATATTTTCAATATAATATTTTCATCGATATTACAATTAGAGTTACATAACTGTTAGCTTAATTATATAAAATACTAGCTGTTGCTCGCGGCTCCGCCCGCGTGGAGGTTATGTTTGGGAGAAAAAGTATATTATACAAAATACGAATTTTTATGCGTTTAACTTAAAAAATGAAAGATTTTCATACAAACTTTCATGCCCTATTTTAGCCCCCTTAGGGGTCATTTTTAAAAAAAATGTGAAACACGTATTTATTTTCTACCAAAAGCCTAAATATGAATTTCCAGATCCCTAGGTCAAGGAATTATGGATTTCCCATACAAACTTTTAGACCTATTAGACCCCTTTCAAGGTTATTTTGAAGAAAAAAGATAGACTATGTCCTTCTCAAGGATATATTCTAGCTCCTTGCCAAATTTCATCACAATCTGGTCAGCCGTTTAGTCGTGAAAAGGTAACAAACAAACAAAGTTACTTTCGCATTTATAGCATTAGTATGGATTCATATTGAAACATTTCGATGTACACAACACACGTTACACAAAGAGAGACGACAATCTGAGATCGATTAATCAAAGCGTCACTTTTAAGGACCAATATCAATTTATCTTCAGGTGTAATATGATTTTATTGATTAATATTAAAATACATGTTTAAAATGTATGTTAAGATATTGGATGAACGATCTTTTATTGAATTTTTTTTTTTATATGAAGGCATTTTCCCGAATCGATTATTTTAACTTCGATTTGATCGATTTCTTTATTTAAGCTTTGAATCGATCAACAATTAATCTTTTTTTCGAGAAAACGCCATTTTTGTCACGAGTATCTATCAGAATGATAATTAAATAAAAATTCAAAACATTCATATTCGTCAAAATACTTACATCAAAATACTCAACAGTAGAGAAATTCTCAGGACATTCGTAAACATGAACCGGCAGAAATTTTTCTGACGGCGGTTCTCTCGGCACTTCCCCGCGAAGGCACCACTGTACAGTCAACCCGTCTAGTTCCTGAATACGCGCACCTTTCGACGGGGGACACCAACTCTCTACTAACGATAACTTTTGCTGAAATTACAACCAGTTCACTGTAATGTACCTTCATTATTTGAGACAGCGAGCGTTCTATCATAGAATAGTCTGATTACAGCCAATTTCAACGAATAATACGATATAAATTCAAAATTAATAATGAATTAAATACATACATACATATACACTCACGCCTGTTATCCCCGAAGGGGTAGGCAGAGGTGTAACTAGTACACCCACTTTTCGCCGAATTTATCACGGTCCCATAATGTGATAGGAGGCGAGCCTATCGCCATACCGGATACAATTCTAGACTCCGGGCTGATACTGAGGATTTCTAAATAGAAAAACCCAATATAATTTTACCCGACCCGGGATCGAACCCGAGACCTCAGCACAATAGTCGTAAGGCATGCGCAATTGCAACTGCACCACCGAGGCAGTTATGATGAATTGAATGTCATAATGAATTAAAATATTAAGAAAGGAATATGTGGCTAGATTGTGATTTGAGAAAGATAAAAATTTATCACATTATTCGCCTTTTATGCTTCTTTAGTCAAGTATACTATTTGTTAAAATGTTTTGATATTATTTACTATGATAGAAAACTCGAGACAACAAATACATGCAACACTGAGAGTAAAAATCGAAATGTTATGAAAATAATATTTAACTATATTTTAACTATCAAATAATTTTTATATATTTATGGCCATTTTAAAAAGTTGTTTATATGCATGGTGTTAAAATATCACTATATTAATGTCCTAATAGAAAAAATACACAATTTAGAAGCCACGCTTTATATAGTTTATATAGCAACATGTATTTAGATTGAATAATGATTTAGCATTGTATGTCAAATTTACAACTAAACCTAAATAATATATTGTTTAAGACTGAATCGGTGATGGTGTGTGTAAAGCCATGCTTTGTGGGCACGCTAGACACAACATATACGTGAATGCGAATGTTGCATTAAATACCACGGGTATTCAAGCACTGCCTAGTTTAAGAAATATTAATGTATGGCGGGATGAGAGAACGTCGAATTAGTCGATATTAACACATTTGAAACCGATTTAAAATACATATTATAGGCTACATACATACATACATATACACTCACGCCCGTATCCCATGGGGGTAGGCAGAGACTATTGAGTGCCACAAGCTACGATCCTGACACACTTCTTTCGCCTCTTCCACATTCATACATCTTCTCATACATTTACGACGGTTGGAGGTACTTCTGATTTGCCCTTTTAGGAGAAGATCGTTTATCTGATTCGTAAACGTTCTCTTTGGGCGCCCTCTACCCACTCTTCCAGTCACATTTGCACGATAAATAGCTTTCGTAAATCGCCTTTCATCCATCCTCTCCATGTGGCCAAACCATCTCAGCATACCTCTTTCTATCTTAGTCACCACATCATTCTTCAACTCACAACGATCTCTTATCACACTATTCCTCATGCGATCAGCGAGGGTGACTCCACACATACTCCGTAAGGAACGCATCTCCACCGCATTAACTCCACTTTCATGCTTCTTCTGCCACACCCAACTTTCACTTCCCTACATAAGTGTCGGTACCAGCACACCATTATGAACAGCCATTCGCGCCTTTTGTGACACCGCCTGGCTGCTCATTATCGCGTGCAAGGCACCATTCACTTTATTACCTGCCATCACTCTCCTTTCAATATCCCTTAGAGGCTAGTGTGTGACAATATTTAAGAATTAACAAACTTAACAATGCACCAAGTTCATATTTGGAAATCTAAATAACATAAACATCCCAACTGCGAATCTGTTTAGGAAGAATAAAAAGGTCTTTAAGGGCGAAAAAAAAGTATACACAAAATAATTGCCTAAGGCATAATTTCTGCGGTGACGAATGTGTTAAAATTAGTGACAATGGCGAAAATGAGTCGATATCACCATATGAAAAGCGTATGTTTTTTGGAAGCGTGGCGCGTCTCACCCATCACACTGTCACGTGGCCGGGGCCGGGGGCGGCGCCCGCGCCTGACGTCGGCCACGCCCCCTACCGGACAACACGTGCACGTCACTCAGTGTCCACGGTCGGGAGATTCCCACAATATCGATACCGAGTACTCACTTCATCGAAAGTATCGATAAACATTATTTATTTGGTATTACTTTTTAGCCACTTTTAACAGCCTCCGTGGCACAGCGGGCGGGTAGCCGGCAATAAAAAGAGGCCGTGGGTTCGATTCCCGCACCGAGACTAATGTTTGTGTGACAGAAAGATATTTGTTTCGGGTCTGGGTGTTATGGGACCGTAGTCCCTCGTAGTCCTTGATACCCACGATACCGGTTTAACCTAGTGTGGGGTCAGAACTATATGTGTGACTGTTTGGTGTTATGTATTAATAAGTAGGGAGTAAATATAAGCCAAAATCAATTTTATTTCCTTAACATTAAAGTAAAAATAGTATTTAAGAACGGCGAGTGTTGCCAGTATTTGTGGCATACCATTGATAAGAGACTGGTTAGACGAGATAATCCTAATGATCATTTATATTCACTTTTTAAAGTCGATATTTATCCGAATATCAACGACCAAAGTATCGATACGTAGTCGGCATAGACTTTAATGAAACCCTATAAATTTTCTCATCACCCAACACCAAATACAAGCTAATACATTTTTTATGTAAATGGCCGAGTGTAAACGTTATAATGAAAAACAATTTAAGATTTCACGATGAACAGCTTAGTTTGAATATAATATAAACAATGATATAATTGGCCTTCATAAGCCAAAAATGAAACTGTATCCATGGGAAAATTACAGGAAAATGATTTAATGAATGCTAAAGTAACAAACTGTGGAAATGATACAACAACCAATAGTTGAAAGTTAATAACGTTTATCGATGGAACGGTGAATAAGTACTTGTGAGAACAATTATTAAACATCATTGAAGGATTAAGAAGCTATGAAATACTCTAGTTTACCTTATAATTAACCTAATGCTGGTGTTTCTAAAAAGCTTTGTGAGTTAACAAACAATAATCCTACTCTAATATCATATCACAAATTATTCTGACATGTTCTCTAATGGTCATTAATTTGTTAACATTGTTGATAAAATCCACACATCAGCAATTTCTATATATGGCAATGAATGAATGTACATAATGATAATCAGGGTTTATATTACATCTTACCACATGATTTCCAAGGAAATATCCTCTAGTATACTCAAAGGGCACTAATTCACTAGGTTCCTTAACATGAAGACCGAGTATGTCTCCTAATATCTTATGAATAATTCCTAAGCGTGCTTCATTACTTTTGAGACCTTCGTCTCCTAAATAATCACTAGGGTCAGCTTCTAAATGTATCTGAAAATAAATTAAACATTTTTGATATTGCGTAAATTCATAGTTTTATAATACAAAACTATGATGTTAGGGGCCGTTTTTTTCTTTTTTGATAACAAAACTGAAGTAAATAAGTAATAACAAGTAAGAGAGACATTATGAAGAATATATATACGTAAGAAATATTTCATATTAATAAATATAAAACGAATGACTTTTTATTGTATCAAAAAATATAATAAAAAATAAAACAACGGAAAGATTTGTAGAACTGTTTGATGAGCTGCGAACACACGTTTCCTGAGTATTAAGTAGTATTAGTATAGTAAGTATAAAATATATGTTAGTAGTATGGTAAGCTACTACACCTCCCCCGTCCCCTTTTTTTTCTTGGCGCGGGGAAAGCATTTTATTTCTGCCGCCCGCTCCGTGGGGAAGCGAAATGAGAATAATGTTATGCTGGACTAGCCGGTCTGACGACCCAGCATCCCACTCGCCCGGATGATGGCTATCCGGGCAGCCGCTGAGCCGAGTCCCTACCCCCTATGTACACCCGACACTACCAGCTAAAACCCCGCTGTGGCCTTCTTCGGCCCTTACGGAGCGATCCCGGGGTATTCTAAGGAGTGCTAGAACGACTCCTTACCTGTGAAAATATAGCTATGCCGTTGTTAGTGAGGTCGGTAGCCTGCAACAGCGAGGGCGTGCGCCACGTCTCCTCCGACGCTAGCACTTGGATATCAAGCTCGTGGCCGGGGTGGCCTGTGTACTTACACGGCCTGGAGATACACATTACCATACATTCATATTATATATAACAAGTATATTGTACAACTAACATGCTATCAATGTAAAAGTATTACAAATACTCTCACAGAATTTCCATACTACGTGTAACGGGAATAACGCACATCCTCAAACACCCCAATTTAAAAATATTATAACAATCATAGTTCATGTATTGAAATTAGATTGCGATGAATATAAATATAGATTTTTATGAAATTACTAATTTTGGGCGCATAATATGGGCACACTACGAAAAGGTGAATGACACAGACGCGCGCGCACCCACACATAGACAAGCCCCAACCGCATAGGTAGGTGAAGGCCACACGAGTACACAGCTGACTCGAACGGCCGTGCCGCGGTGCCGGCGGAGACGGCCGACAATAAACGAACGTACAGCTGTCGTTGTGTGTGCGTTCGTTTAATGCGAGATTGCTTGGGTCGTTTTCAAATTGAGGGCCAAAAACATATAATCTGATTTTATTCTCATGTTGTAATTGCTATCTAAATTAACATTACTATTAATAAACAAGTTCTCTGAGGCGCTAATGTGCCCAGTATAACAAATCCCATACCTCTATTAATTACGAAGATATACCCATAAAACTAACTCAAATCTCAGAAGTGTGACGTAAGCCAAAGTTAATTTTTTGTTAATTGCTTCATAAATTAACAATGTGTGCTGAAAACGGCACATTTTATTTTTCCAATGTCTAATATAGTTTTCTATGAAGAATATTAACCGATAAAACAATATTAAGTATTAAAAAATATAAGATTTTACAGCTAAATAAAACTGTGTCTTTTAAAAATATCAGTTGTGTATCCGTTTTCAAACTCAAAAAAAAACCCAATTGGAACCTCTCTACCACCCCGTCTCCCACTTCACGCGGTCCCCTGTGATCAGTTGTCGACGAACGCGAGTGCTGGTTTGCTGTGTACGACGCTTTTTGGGCAAAAATTTGAATATCAGGTAAAATTTTAAACTTGTTGCCAAAATCTTGTCATTAGTGTTTTCATTGCTAATTGTACTTACCTATGTCATATTTCGTATATAATTTATTTATTTATTTAGACATGATAGGAGTATGTTCTTTCTGATTCAAGGTTATGTTCTAGAACGTTACATTTTGGTGATAAATTCAAAATAGTGTCAAAATTCTCAGTCGTGTTACTCTCATTCGTGTCGATTCACGAGTGACACGAATGGTATTGATTGTCTCACGAATGATATATTTTATACGTAAATATCATACGTAAGTAAAAATAGCTTAACCGAAGAAGAATTAGAAAGACGAAGAATAGCTAGAAGAGAAAAATATAAAATAATTAGTGACATTGTCAACCAGTATGCCACTATTTACCAAATACCAAAACAATTGAAGGAATCACTGCGAACTAACGAATCGTTGATACATGGATACATACACATACATACATGGATTTTTCTGAAAATTACTCATACAAATATGCAGAGGAAGTTCAGAGCATGCATTTTGGTGGCAGTCGTGGTCAAGTATGCCTCCATGCAGCTGTGATTTGCCAGATGGTCCCTCTAGCCAATACAGAAATAAATTATAAATATTTTCTGTATATCAACGCAATTTAAGAATGATTTTCCACAATTGAATCTTGTTACTTGGAATTACCAAGAAGCTGGGCACGGCAAAGGTGCCCCTGATGGCATTGGTGCCGTAATTTAAAGAACTGCTGAAGTGTCAACAGGATGTTGGAACTTTTGCTGCATTTGTAGACGTTATTCAAAAGAACGTTATAAACAAAGAAAATGGAATTATTCAGGAGCACGAAGTCAAGATGAAGGAGTTAATGCTGCCGAAAGATATAGCTACATTTAAAGGGGACTGTGACAGTCCATCAGGTAAAATCTATAACCCTAACAATATAATATCACTAATTGACTAGGTATACTGAAATATTGATTCTACATAATAATATAATATTTTTTCAAGTCGTATGGGATATCTCTGCCTATTTGGAATTTAGGAAGAAAAGTTGTTTTGAATGCTTAAACACCGCTTGCATACATGAGAAACACATAAAGTATTTTAAAATATATAATGCGCCCGTTGAATCGGAAGCAATTGTTGCTAATATAAACGTAATACCGGAAAATAAAAAGGTCAAAGTTCTAAGCGACATCACAATTAGCTATGGCAACATAGCTTCAACATCAGATGGCGAGATATCACAGACTACGAGTCTTCGCAGCGTTAGACGCTCTTGGACAAACAAAACTTTTATAAAAGATCACACCAAGGCATCAGTGTATGAAAAAGAGTTCCATAAATTTATCGGAAAATCTAAAGATGGTGATGATTCTTTGTATGATTTAATGACTTTATTAAATCCTTACAAGTTAAGTATTGATGATGACTGATTATGAATCGTGAAGATTAGAATGAAAATTTGTACCAATGATTAAAAGAAGTTATATTAAAAAAAGAAATTAAATACTAAGGGAAGTTTTAATATTATTTATGTTGACGATGATTAGGTTAAAAGAAAACTATGTTGTGTTAATTATTTTATATAGAAATTATAATAATTATCATTAGTGTAACTTTGATCTCATGAGTAAATTTAGAATTATCGTTAGAAAAATTTTATTTCTCATTTGTGTCACTCAAAATGTTGATTTATGCATAAATATTCAAATAAATAAGTGGTACTTTTGATTAAAATGTGTTTTATTTACAAACAAACGCACCCGTGTAATAAAAAACACCAATATCACAAATATTTTTTTTTCATGAAATTTATGCTTTTTTGGCCCTCAATTTGAAAACGACCCGCTTACGTATTAAAATAACATTTATATCTATCGACATACAGTTCGTAATTTTAATTATTTGATTTTGTGTTCGTTTATTATTGCATTTAGAAAAGACTTTATCGCATCGAGTTATGTTTCAGTTTCGTTTGTCTTGAACGTTGAATTAAAGGGTGACTATTATTTACCTGAGTCTTAATTATTTTTGGAAAACAAAATCGTCTATTAAAAAATATCGATTCAGTCGCTTATTCTGAACAAACTACTTTCAGAGTGTGCGTTAATCATGTTACATGTTGTATATCACTGATACAAGCATTCAGCGATATTTCAATTTAGAAGTTGATAATTTTGCGCCAATCCTTCTGGAAATCCATGAGCCGTCTAAAATGTAGAAGCTATTTACTATTTAATTGTTTTGTGTCTTATAACAATATGTCCAAAATTCTATTCAATAAATATTGTCTATGAGAATAAAGTTAAGATTTATGAAATGTGTATTAGCAATACATAAACCACTACAGTCTGTTTAAGTGTATTTGTATATTTGTAAGATATTATTTACTACTAAAATGATAAAATCTAACTGTAAACATGCTGTCAAATGTACGTTAATATTATAAATTTCATAATATACATGGTGTCCCAAAACAAAGTCAAGATTATGCCATAATCATAAAAAATAAAAGTTCTCTACATTACAAAATGATAAGGAATTCGTATCTACAAATAGTTATTGCGTACCGACTAATATTATTTTCCTGACTTGCTCTGAAAATGGTAAAACACCATTATAGTTTTATACAGAACATGAGAACATAATATTATCAACATATATTTGGAAACTGTCTTACTGTCTGTCGCTCTCCGTGGAAAACTGTTTTTTCGCGGGTGACGCCTGGTAGCAAAATATGTGATGTTTCATCTTTACCGCATTCCATTTGTCATACGAAAATTGAACAATTTCATTTTCACGCACCTACAAAAATTATCATCAAGGTAATAAAGCGTCTGTAATACCGATATATTCTTATTTACATATACATTCATGTTTATTTATAGAATGTCATGTTTTATTTATTTATTTGGACTGCCAATAATTCTGTACCTTCCAATGTATACATATAACATCAAATGCAACAACAACAATTTTAAATGGAGAAATGCGAGTTACTATTGTATATGTCAGAGAGAAACTATGTGTTGTGTCAGATGGCTGAGGTCATGACGTCATCATAGGTCATGACTATGAGGGTTATTCATCCCTCTTTGCTCTACAGATAATCAGGATTCACTTCGTACGATAGTTCAGTAGAAATAACACACGTTAATCACTTTATAGTTTAATAAGCTACTGCCAGTTCGGAATACAATAATCCATGGCAAAAAGAACTGGCAAGAAAAACCATGGTTTACAATTACATTACTTTAATTGTAGGCAACGATCAGTTAAACAGCACTTGGGCATTACGACCTCTAAATTACTAAACCATTCGAGATATTGACTCGTCTAATAATTATTCCTGAATGCCTCGCCAAATGCAGAGGCACTCTTTTATATTGTGATTTTCGTTGTGCCCCACTACGAGTGAGATCATTTAATAAACAACTCGACGGTACCCACAACAGATTTACAAAAGATTAAATTATTTGTAAGGTCAATTCAGTCTCCGTATTCATTATTCTCCGACACGGCCATTCTGAAATGCGATGCGTGCTCTGCATCGCTTGCTAAATCCTCTAAAACTCCGCTGAAACTCAGAATATCATCAGTATACACAGGCTAGGTTACTCCACAGTACACCTGCCAACATTGTGAAAAATTACCATAGTTATGGTCCTTAAGAAGTAATGAAGATGTGAGTTCGTAACCACTGTAATCAAAGTTGATTTGTAAATTTCAATAAGACGCAACCAAGTCCTTGTACAAACTGTAAAATTTGTTAGAAAATATGTTACTGCTCCACTCCATGTGACAACAGTTCAATGAGTGGGCTCACTATAAGTGACATAAGTTCAAAGTTCAATGTTCGGTGTTACTCACTATAAGTGACAAAAGTTCAAAGTTGGATGTTCGGTGTTACTCACTATAAGTGACACAAGTTCAAAGTCGAATGTTCAGTGTTACTCACTATAAGTAACAAGTTCAAAGTTGAATGTTCGGTGTTAAAGGAGGATAGGAATGACACGTTGAACGGGGCTACACGCCATCAGTCAGTTTTTTTTTTTGTTTACTTGCTGCTTTTTAGCCTACAGCCTTTTTTTTAGCTTTTAGCGTTGTGTGTGTGTGTATGTATGTGGGTCTGTGTGTGGTACACAAATGAGATACCAATATGAAAGTTACTCACCAAAAGTTACTGCCACGTTGAATCAGCGTGTTGGTTGGGCATCGTCCTTACCACCAATGTCAGCAAGATGTCAAAATATTACATGGCGTTTCGACTCCATTCTATAGTGCGTTAGGCACTTTGAATAGTTTGCTAGATCCTATCTGAAACTTACAGACTAACTCTGCGTGACAACAGCATAATTTGTGAGAAAAAATGTTACTGTTCACTCTGCGTGACAACAGCATAATTTGTGAGAAAATATGTTACTGAAACTGCGTGACACAGCATAATTTGTGAGAAAATATGTTACTGTTCACACTATGTGACAACAGCATATTCATTAAGGTAGTGTGTTAAAATGTAGGAGTAATTTACAATAGCAAAACATTTTTTTTTTCTTTTAAAATAATTGATAGTCTTAAATCTTGTAAATAAAGTGTGTAAAGAAGGTGCTATGGCGACACGGCCATTCTGAATTGCGATGCGTGCCCTGCATCGCTTGGTTAGTCAGCCTTTTCTGAAACAGATACTCAAACAGATAGTTAATGTTAAGCCTGGGTACTTCCACAGTACCTAAGCATAATTATTAGAAAGAATTTTTTTTTTTTTTATTAATCTGCTCACTCTACGTGACCACAGATAGATATTTAAAAGCTCACTCCTTACGACAAGTGTGGCAGATGAAATGTTGTGGTAAAAGACACTGCTCACTACACGCGAGTATAGGTCAAATAAAATACGCAGGTAAAAATATAGAAAACTATACTCAATTAGAGTGCCATAATTAATTGTGGAATATAGCGTAAGACACTGTTCACTCCACGTGACTACAGCATTTTTTTTTCTTAATATATGGACTGTTCACTCCACGTGACTACAATCTCTTTAGGTTTTGTGTATAGTGTTAAATGTAAGAGTAATTTGACAGCTCTTATGACAAAAGTGCCATACATAATGAATTTGTTGAATAGCGTAAGACACTGTTCACTCCACGTGACTACAGGTCAAATATGTGTATTGAAATATATGCAGTACTGTTCACTCCACGTGACTACAGCATTTTTTTTTTTTTTTTTTATAATATATGGACTGTTCACTCGACGTGACTACAGTATAATTTGTTGAAATATAAGGACTGTTCACTCCACGTGATAACAGTCACAATTTTTTTTCATTTGGCTCTTGAACGGCTCCACACGCCAAGAGCATCTTTTCATATATTTTTTTTTTTTTCAAAATTTTTTTTTTTCATATTTTTTTTTTTTGGCTTCTGAACGGCTCCACACGTCAAAAGCATCTTTTCATATATTTTTTTTCATACATTTTTTTTTTTTCATATTTTTTTTTTTCATATTTTTTTTTTCATGTTTGGTTATGTGTGTTTGTGTGTATGTATAGTGTGAGTTTTGTGCAAAACAAAGAAAGGTGCTCACACGTCCATGTGTGAGGTACCTGAAAAGAGGAACGGCACACACAGTAAAACCGTTCACCCGTTCGGCCGATCCGACAAATGAATGATAAGTAGACGCAAATGTCAGTGTCCAATTAGCATAGAAAAAGCCCATATTACTGATAAAGAAAATCAGTAATACTTAATAAGCTTCAATAAATTTGAACTTCTACTAACATTGTAGTCACTAATTATTAAGAAACCGAAATTTAGTTAATTAATTGTACACACATCACAATAATAAAACAATAAAAAAAAACATTACTTGAATGAACCAATGAACTTAAGATTGTTTTTCAAGATCGATTCTATCTAGCGCTAGATAGTTCACAGGAGAAATATGTTTCACTCGGTCACTCCTGACCCTATAATTTACCGACAACCGCTCGCGAATTTCGCGAATCAGTCGCTAAATCGCTACACATCAACGACAATGGTCTTGGAATTTTTCCGATCAAAAGTTTCAGAGACGTAGCTTTTGTTATTTTAAGCATTGCTAGGTGGACCTCTCTTATAGAGTCCTACCACGATCTGTGATCGCTAGTCTATCGCAGTTAATTATCGATTTAAGGACACTCGTGAAACGCTCTACATGAACGTTCACTCGAAAACCCGACATTGAATACTTATAAGCCCGAATGAAATTGCGGCATTCTCGTACAAACCCTTAGGTGTAACAAACGCTGTACACCGATACGTCGGAGTTAAATGAAACTCAATCTAATCGGTCGAATAACATTAGCAAGCAATTAGTAGTATACACTTTCGCTAAGATGATAAGTATGCGTTTAAACCGTCAACCTGTTTTCACACTAGTTGTGGTTATCTAGATAAAAAACAAAGCTGGAGTAGCTATTTAATACAAGTAATTTTTGGTGTATGTCCTAGGGACACACACCAGTATTAACAAGCGCAATGTCATTCACAGAGGGCTACAACATTTTGGATATCGACTAAGGGTAGTTGCAAAATATAACAATACTAGCCCTGTATTAAACATTGTCCCACCGCTGGGCACGGGCCTCCTCTACCAATGAGAGGGGTTAGGCCTTAGTTCACCACGCTGGCCTATTGCGGGTTGGTAGACTTCACAGACCTTCGAAATTCCTTTTGAGAATTCTCAGGTATGCAGGTTTCCTCACGGTGTTTTCCTTCACCGTTAAAGCAAACGATAATTAACAAAGAAAAGTGGCAAAATAACATTAATTATATTGAGAACTCGAGGAATTTTTAAACTGTATCACAGTCGCGGTAACAATGGATCTCTGCAATAATATTTCGCGCTTTATAATATCAGCGTAAATAGAGGTTAAACAAAACATAGTCTCTGTTAAATCACCATAAAATTTAACAACCAGAAAACTAAGTGTTAAACACTTGACTGATGTCTAACTGTAGTGAGATGTAGAAGAAACCGAAATTAATTATATCAAAATTAATAAAGTACCAATATGTATTACATAAAAGCAATAAGTAAAAATAAACGCCTCTAGTGGGAGTGGTGAACCTGGGGCTTTTATAATAAATATTCAATATTTGGCTTCAAATTTGTGGACCCCGTTTACACTCCATAGATCCCTATTTCTATATTTTTTTTTTCCCTCACTTTGACCCCTTAGTAGTCATCGGCCCCAGGGTGTCGATATAGACCACTTTGGGTATCAATGCTTTAAGTAACTATGTCATGTTCAAGTTTTCCACAAAACTTGGATGTAAAACTTTCTTTAATATCACTACCAGAAGATAATGAATTTAATTATGGATAATTAACTCACCACGATCACTAAGAATCAAACCAAATCAAATTATTTTCACCTCAACTAATTGCACAGTTTAGCGTAACTATTAATATAAAAATAATGTATTACCGGGCAGAACGAATTAAAACCAGAACTAACAGTTACCACCAATACCAATATAAAAATTCCGCTCTTTAGCGGGAAACACAAGCATGATACGTGTACGTCCTTTTTTTTTTATTGAATTGTAGTCAATGTTACAAAAAATAAATGGTTATACTTGACTAACTTGATTATCAACTATTAATTCTGAAACTTTAATAAAAACTCGACCCGCACAACAATATTGCAGTAACTATTAAATTACTGAATTATTCATTCAATGCAGTTTTTTCATAACACGTTAAAACATATAATAGTTTTTTTTAACACCAGTTAAAGAGTAAATGTTTTTTTTTTCAACCCACACACATGATGGAATTGAACCACATCAAATTCAAGGTTCATTAAATCATCAAACATCACACGCGTCAACTGTTATGTATCTTCACATACATACACACTCACAAGTGTAATTCCCGAAGGTGTAGGCAGAGGTGTAACTAGTACACATAATTCGCGCAGCTATTATCACCCCATGCGTGATAGGGGTGAGCCTATCACCATACCGGGCATAATTCCAGGCTCACGGCGGATAAACCCAATATCTCTTTACTAGACCCGGGGATCAAACCTGAGACCCCGCACGGCAGTCGTACAGCCTACGGAATTACAACTACGCCACCGAGGACCGTGGACGTCCAAACATAATATCACTCCGTTATTAGCAGTTAAGCAAAATCTCGATGAATTTTCCATCGGTTGTAACAGTACAAATTTAAATAAAGAAATAATCAATTAAGTTGGAAACAAACCACACTATTTTGCATTTAACTGTTTAGATTAGCAGAAAGATCAAACTTAATAGTCGTTCATTACCATCAGTTTTAAATACAAAAACAAAAAATCAATGAGGTAGGAAACACATCCTCATATTTCCAACTAAATTAATAGTTTATTTTAGCAGAACGATCAAAATTTAAAATCGTTCTGTACATTTAAAAATTGAGAGCGACTCACCAAATTTCAAATAAATCCACGGGTAGGATCACATATGTAGGTAGGCACGCAAACAACACGCTGTAGCACTACTTGCGCTGCCAGAGAACCGCCTCAACAACTCCACAGCGCCACAGGAAACCATCCACAGCATATGGAATTTGAACACCAAAATCATTAACACAGTAAACATAGACACTTCATACCTATCGTTTAAACTATTTCGTTTGGAACATAAAATAATTCAAAATTTATTTACCAACATAAGGGACTTGCAATAATTTACAAACATAGCACAATCCAAATGATTCTCAAAATTCGCAATCTTCAAATGTACTGTAGACTAGCAAATTTACAGTACCGCCGAGCACTTTTTACCACTTATAAAGCGGTAGAATATTACACTTAAGATCACAATTTTATTTCGGATGATAGAATTTCAATGATTTATAACTTTTTGCACAACCCAACAAAGCGCATAAACTAATTACTAATGTTTTCCAAACTCTCGAAACAGAAATATTATAAAATGAAACTGTAAGTATCACATCACCTGATCTACGATAGTGGATGTCCAGTTCGATGCCACTTCTGATGTCAGAGAGAAACTATGTGTTGTGTCAGATGGCTGAGGTCATGACGTCATCATAGGTCATGACTATGAGGGTTATTCATCCCTCTTTGCTCTACAGATAATCAGGATTCACTTCGTACGATAGTTCAGTAGAAATAACACACGTTAATCACTTTATAGTTTAATAAGCTACTGCCAGTTCGGAATACAATAATCCATGGCAAAAAGAACTGGCAAGAAAAACCATGGTTTACAATTACATTACTTTAATTGTAGGCAACGATCAGTTAAACAGCACTTGGGCATTACGACCTCTAAATTACTAAACCATTCGAGATATTGACTCGTCTAATAATTATTCCTGAATGCCTCGCCAAATGCAGAGGCACTCTTTTATATTGTGATTTTCGTTGTGCCCCACTACGAGTGAGATCATTTAATAAACAACTCGACGGTACCCACAACAGATTTACAAAAGATTAAATTATTTGTAAGGTCAATTCAGTCTCCGTATTCATTATTCTCCGACATATACCTTTGAAGTACAGAATATTACTGATCAGGACTGATTTCGTTAAAGTATATCAACAAATGCATCTTGAATATTTTTTTTTAGATAAGGTAAGGTTTTTAGATATTCTACCATTTTTACATGTTGTTACTTACTTCAGCAGTCTTATAGTGCGGCAACACTGTATGGAGCAAGTCAGAACACAAAGCAAGCAGTCGGCCGCCGTCCAAGAGATGCGCGAGTAACAGTGGAGCGCTGCGGCCCACGCACCCCGCCACCGCCACCAAGGCGGCGCGACCCCGCCACGCGCCCCCCTCCAACGCCGCGCGAGATATACTGTATAACGTATACCTGCAAACACGCCATATTGGAAAGAATACCGCGGGATAGTCATTTAAAACATCAGCCTGTACCTAACCTTGTTGAGCACAAATGAATTTTGAAATAATTTTAGCAATTTATATTTGATTAGAAAGCCAATTATCGTTTGAAAAAATGATCAAAGATATCAAACATTTAAGTGATACGAAAGTGCTTTCGTTTGCAGAAATAGGTTCAGGTGTGTTTAAATACATGACTAAAAATAATGAAGATATGGTCGATGATCGCCGTATTCCGACCAATGAACAAGCAAGTGAAATACACAAGTTGCTGCTCATCTACTTAATAATAAACTTAGGACACTCACACTCACCTATCGCAGTCTAAAATTTTCTTAAGAGACGCTTCCAAATTATCTCTAGCGGCTACACTATCTGAATAAATCAACACATTCGGCGATTTAGTATTGACTAATGGACGGGAACTTTTTACAGACTTTGTAGTACTCTGCTGGGATGATGAGGCCCTCTGCCGATCCTCTTTCAAATGCGGTAACGGCTCCAGCGGAGGTGGAATTTTCTTAGGCCCGGTAGTGCTCACTACCCTTTTATGAGTGGTAACCGATTTAATCTGACTGGATATGTTCAATAAAGAAGTAGACAATTGACTTGTCCCCTTCTTTAAGTCAAGTTTCAAACTTGACTTCTTTGGTGTAATGTTGTGTTGTATTTCAACAGTTACATTTTCAACTACTAATTCGTTATCATCATCTTGTTCATCACCTTGAACAAGTTGCAATTCCAATGTTTCTGGTATATGCTGTTCTACTTCTACATCAGTTCTGGAATTATCCACAAGAAGTTTATCTTTGTCATCATCTTCAGTCAACGATTTAGATGTATTAACACTGACATCAGCTAACATGACAGTTTTAGTGGGTTGTGGCTGAGCCACTATCACATCACTAGTGCCATTCATTTGTGCTGTAGTATTTCTAACATCAGATTTTATGTCCACAACTTTCGAAAGTTTTCTGAGTAGAGCTGCATGCACTTGCCATTGAAATTGATTTGAGTTTTTGAGGCTATGTTGGATATCACTTCGTAAACTTCTCATTGATGGATCTGTTGCCTTATTTGGTTCTCCCGACAGTTGTACAGCTAAAAGTGTATTTAATTAATGTATGATTGTTATTATAATAATAAGATAAGCGCTATATATACTATACTGTCCCACTACTGGACACAGGCTTCTAATAATGAGATACTTCAACTCCAAAAACAATAGAAATACCAGGAGGTGCTGCTGTTTTTGGGTATAGTAGGTAGGAACCTCCTATACCTTAATCAATAGGTAGATAGGTATAATCGACAACAGGCGTGAGTCTATGAATTTTCGTGAAAATAAAAAGGTTAATTAAACAAGTGGTTAGTAATCAATCAAAAATCAACAAAAGCAGACATGAATCCTTAGGCAAACAATTTTACTGTGGCAACAATATAAATAAACCCAAATCTTATTACGAACACAATAATGTAGTTTACTGTGTAATTTTGATTATAATTGTAAACAAAAAAAAAGGTTGTGGAAACAGATCAAAGTTAATTTAAAAAATAGACTCTTATTATAAATTGTTTTATATAGTGGAAACAAAAGTGGCTGCACAGTGGGGACATCTCACTATCTCACTCGCACTGTAAAGGTCATGGTCGGTAGTGACATAATAAATCATATCATGCATCCTTTTTCCATCATTTGACAATTACCACTTCCATTAGATTTGAAGGGCTTTTAGCTTACTAATTTTTAAGCAGATCTTTAAATTATTTTATTAGTAGGTTTCAAGTAATTTAACCATTTGATTAAAATCATAAAAAATATTATGTTAACTACCCTAGAGTATTAAATGATGTTTGTAACTTACTCTGTATCCTCACAACTGGCAGATTATGATCAATAACAAATTCACCACCCACAAATTGAAACCCAATCACACTGAGATGCTCTATGTTAGTTTTTAACACTATGGCTAGGTGAGAGCCAGCCTTCCATGCTACAGGGTGACCAATAGATTCCAGCTGAAAATTTGCCACATAAGGTTGAAGATCTTTAAAATGTATATTATGAAAATTGTTATTCCATACTATTAGATATTTGCTATTAAACACAAAAGAATACTTTTAAATTTTTTTAAACATCACTATGTATTAAATTTATATTGTTATTTCTGTATTTATACCTAGACCGCTCAATTAAGTTCAAAAAATATATTTATAGCATTAAGTACTAATACAAGTATTTAAAGAAATTCAACTGTCAGTGTTTGGATACTGATCACATCTAAAAAATGCAAATTAGAAACAACTATATCAAAAAATGGATTTAAAAAAAGATCAGTAACTTGTTAACTGTTTAGTAATAAAATGTCCAGACTGTGGGTTTTTGTATTAGTCTGTATATATAAAAGAAGAAACTGACTGACTGACTGACTGACTGACTGATCGATCAACGCACAGCCAAAACGGCTGGGGTTAGAGACTTGAAATTTTGACAGGAGGTACCTTTTATGACGTAGGCATCCACTAAGGAAGGGTTTTTGGAAATACCACCCCTAAGGGGGTAAAATAGGGGATGATAGTTTGTATGAAAATCCGTCATTTTTGAAGTGAAACGCATGAAAATTGATATTTAGCCTTTTAGTTAAAAATAAAAAATATATATTTCAGGATTTTTGGAAATTCCACCCCTAAAGGGGTAAAATAGGGGAAGAAAGTTTGTATGAAAACCTGTCCTTTTTGCAGTTAAACGCATGAAATTTGGTATTTGGCCTTACAGTTAAAAATTAAAAACACATATTTCAGGGTTTTTGGAAATTCCACCCCTAAGAGGGTTATATAGGGTATGAAAATTTGTATGAAAATCCTTCATTTTTGAAGTTAAATGCATGAAAATTGGTATTTTGTAGTGTATACTTTTTGTCTCAAACATGACCTCCACGCGGGCGGAGCCGCGAGCAACAGCTAGTAGTTATATAATACTATCCCTGTATTATACATTGTCCCACTGCTGGGCATGAGCCTACTCTACTAATGAGAGGGGTTAGTAGTTAAAGAGTATTAGAAGGGGCTCCCACATAATTATTATATTTTTTATTATATTCAAAACTACCATAAACAATGAAAATTAATATATAAATCTTACATTTGCAATATCCTGATTGCTATAATCATGTGGTTCCATCTCGCACTCAAACAGTACATCCACGTCCAGGTCAGTGACCGGAGACTGATCCCCAGAGCCTAATGGTAACCCACCAGCACACGTCACCCAATCACTGATCTCAATACACTGAGTCGGCTTCATACTACATATCCTTGTAGTGTTAGTATAGTCGAGGAGATTGCACAGATATGCATTCTTAGGATTTGTACATAGCTTGGAACTAAGCGTTGGAGTTTCTGGAATAATTATGTTAATTTATAAATAAATACATCCCAACAGTCACACACATAGTTCTGACCCCACACTAGGTAAAACCTGTATTGTGGGTATCAAGAACTACGAGGGACTATGGTCCTACAACACCCAGACCCGAAACAAATATCTATCTATCACACAAATATTTGTCTCAGTGCGGGAATCGAACACATGGCCAGCTGCTCACCTGCTGTGCCACGGAGGCTGTCAAATTTATATTTTTATCATTTGTCTATAGCAATTTGCATCATAGAGATTATAGGATGATGAGGTTGTAAAGCAAGGGTGAAAGTTAAATATTTAACAAATACTCTCAGATTTCCCATATATACTTATCTAAGTAAAAAACTACTGTATTTTATCAGCGTTTATCATAATTGATAAGAATGACAGCAATCCTTTAAAAAACGTAAATATGAGGCACAATAAATTATGCCCAGGAAAGAGGAAGTAATTTAACCACTCGCATATCAAATTGATATTAAAAAAAATGGTAGTACGAAGCAAATAGAAGCCAGAATCAATTTTATTTCCATAATATTTAAGTTGAAAATAGTATGTAAGAACAGAGAGTGTGCCAGCATTTTGGGTGTACCTTTACCTTTTTTTTTTTACCTGCATACCATTTGATACATGACTGGTTAAACTATTATAAAAAATTAAATTAGTTTTGGGCATCAATCAATTTTGGGCATCTTGCCTACAGTAAACTATACAGAGTTTTGAATACTTGAGCTCTCTGTTCCATTTAATGCTGCCATGACTAATTATTTGTGTGTGCAAATATCATACTACAGTAGTATTTTCAAATAAACATTATTCTATACTTGGAACCCTAGAGAGCTAATTGTGAGCTTTCAGTCATAAACAGTATAAACCGAAGCAAAAAATGTTATATAAAATTCAAATTTTGTAATTGAAGAGATACATATTTATACAAAAAGTATATTTGCATGAATGAAATAAGTTTTTATGACAATTATTTAGGGGAATTACTCTAATAAAACAATCAACAATTTAAAGTGGTGAAATTAAATTTAAAATTTGTGAAAATCATTTTATGATAAAAATAAATTTTTAATCAAATCTATTGTGAAATACAATTTAAATGGATAGTAAATATAACAAAATAATGATAGTTTTAAAAATACTCAATACCCAAACTTTTTGTTCTATTCATAAAACTCTAGTACTTAATAAAATTAAACTTGTATAAATAAAATTCATAATTACCCGCAGCATTTTCAGGAACTTTACAAAAGGCGACGCTTGTATTACCGCTTAGGAACTCAAGCAGCCGAGCTCTGAAGGACCGAATACGCCAGGTCTTTATGAAAGTCATCGCGATATAAATGGGTGTAAACAACATTATGTATTAACACAATAACTGCCTGCACTGGATTTTAATTAATTTTAATACATTCTAATTTCTATTACTTATAATAGCATCGCAAAGTAGCATTCACTGACAATTTTTAAAACTAGGTTATCGATTTAAGTGACTTATTCAGTGATACTAAGCTAAAATCTGGACCGTGATAAATTATGTAATATTTACTACAGCATTGTTTAGTGTTATTAGGTTTTAATTAGAATTGTTAAAGGTATCATATCAGTAACAAATTTTAATATTTTAAATTTTGTTCGTCGCAGAACATTCGCATAATTCGCAACGTTCCATTTCACATAATTACGTGTACAGAATAAACTATGTGCCTTTAAATATTTTGTGAATATATTTGCATATTGCAAAATAATGTATATAAAGACGGAATCGAGATTACGATATTATAACTAAAGATAAGTTAATATTTTTTGCAATATTCCGTACATCATTGAAAATGTAAAACCACAAAATGGTAATACTTTTCAACAAGAATCATGGAGACTAGAGTATAAGGAGTACAATCTCTGTGAATGAAAAAGTGTCCGTCGAAAAGCAACCAATTAGGGTGGCGCCAAAAGTTATTACAGTAGGATAGTGACACTTCCCTCCGTTTACAACAGCTACATTCACATCATAAAGCGACCAATTAGGGTCACACCATTGACGTTATTCCTGATATAATTGCCGCCATTTTCTTTTCTCGGGGTAGCCCTCGAGTTCCAAACCAAATCCAATTATTCGGCCGCCCAATTCCTTGGAAAAAAACTGTTACATATCTAGGCATTGTTCTCAATAGTCGTATGACATTCAAACAACATATTACCCGCGTCCGAAACAAAGCGGCTTTTATCCTAGGCCGCCTTTATCCCATGATTAGAAGTAAAATGTCTCTGCGTAACAAAGTAACTCTATATAAAACCTGTATTCTTCCAGTGATGACCTATGCCTGTGTTCTATTCGCGCATTCGTCTCCTTCAAACATAGAATTCAAAAAAATTAAAATAGATATATGCGTAAAGCCATCGGTGCTCCGTGGTATTTGCGAAACTTAGATTGCCACCAAGACCGCCGGTTACTCGCCATAGGCAGGTATATGAAAAACTGTGTCCAACAGTACTTTCATAAAGCAACCCATCACAAAAATCTTCTTATTGTGGCAGGCTACACTAGTATATGGACTATGGAGACGGCCCTAATCCTAAACCTATTCCAAGCGGTGAAAAGGGCTTAATAGAAGGCCTTTTAGAAAGCGTCTTTGAGCTTAGCCGTTGACAAATGTTGCGTTTTCTGGATGGAGCGCCATAAACGCCGGCCACAATGTTCGGTGAAGCTGTCAAAGCAACTATAAGCTAACAGCACAAATCCATACGAAAAATTGCTAATTTGCTGCTTACAGCCGGACACTTTTTCAATTTGTTCTCCATATAAGATGGTAGTCGCAAATTGCGGGACCGTTAACACGTGCATAATGGCGGATCGGTGGTGGTCTTTACATTCGCCAACTCAGTTATAAGTGTGCGCCGTGTCCGTGACTTGAGAGTCCTGGCGGACGAGGAATCGTTGTCTCATCACCGATACACTCGGTTCGACCAATGTGGTACTCCCCATACTCTAGTCTCCATGGCAAGAATGTATTCAAAATATATATATTAAATTCTATGACTCAAAACGCATTTCACTACCTACTGATAAATATACAGAATGATCGACGTTATCGTGTCGAATGCAATGGTTGACATTTTGTGGCTTATGTGAAAGATTCTAGAGATAACGCCGATGAACCCTCTTGACAGTTTAAACTCCCTCCTAGATTTTATATGCAATGGTTAATAGTAAACTGTGTATTTTGATAGTTTGTTTTTCTCTGCAGGCTATGTTTTAGCTCTTCTATATATCAAGGGTTTAGATATAAAATATGGATGAGTCTGTGATAATTTGTCGTGTAGGCTACTCTCCCGAAATACTTCTTATATTTTTTATCTCTATACACCCTGATCTTAGATAAGTTTTATGAATTCTTCTGTTTTGGGACAAAGCTCTCCTCTCTATATGCACGTGTTTGGTATTATTTTGATAACTGTTTTGGCTAATCAATTGTTGTTTAATTCTTGGCAAATTTGCTTTGACCTATACTTTATTTAACATTCTGTGGATCTCATATAATGTATCGTACAGTCATGGGCGTATATAAGGGGGGGGGGGGGTTCAGGGGGTCCGGACCCCCCCCCCCTTAGCATTCGACATAATTCGAAAACCGGTATCCCTGTAATACATAAGAGGTTAAACATTCATAAACAGAAACTAATATGAAATTTGAACATTGGTTTCATCGTTCCTTTTCGATTCATTCGTGTTCAAATCCTGCACAAATTATAATTTCAATATTTATAATTTTCCATTTTTAATTTTCTGTCCCAAGTTATAGTTAACACAGAGTAAACATGGAAGAAATCCATTTGCTCCTGATGCCATAATATTATAAATTATAAATCTGTATATATAAAAGAAGAAACTGACTGACTGACTGACTGACTGATCGATCAACGCACAGCCTAAACGGCTAGGGTTAGAGACTTGAAATTTTGACAGGACAGGACTAAGGGGGTAAAATAGGGGATGAAAGTTTGTATGAAAATCCGTCATTTTTGAAGTAAAATTCATGAAAATTAGTATTTGGCATTTTAGTTAAAAATAAAAAATATATGTTTCAGGATTTTCGGAAATTCCGCCCCTAAAATAGGGAATGAAAGTTTGTATCAAAATCCGTCGTTTTTTAAGTTAAACGCATGAATATTGGTATTTTGTATTGTATACTTTTTCTCCCAAACAAGACCTCCACGCGGGCGGAGCCGCGAGCAACAGCTAGTGTTTCATACAGGGCTAGTTATAAATAAATGTTCACTGGGCGAGTTTAGCAGTGACGCGTCGACTATAACTTTCTCGCTCCCTAAGTCGACGAGAGCGTTATATAGCCGAGCGTGACGGCTCAGTCTCATTCAATACCCACAAAATAAAGTGTCGAGCTCGCCTACAGAAGTTTTCACTTCAAAATTAGCTCGCGCTTCCCCACTTCCTGTTACGCAGTTCCGTCCCTTTTCACCAAATCACTCCCATAAAATTAAGCTTATTTTATGTATCTTCTACTTTGTTACTTTCGTCATAATGAAATAAATGCTTTACGGAAATTACTTACAAATTTTATTTTAATGTACTTAAAGTAACTATTGATTGTTTGCAGCTGTTTTTTTATTAACTAGCGTGTTCCCATTCTATGTTTAAGTAATTTACAAATGACTATGATTTGAGCGTTTAGATTTTTAGTTTTACCCGCGGACCCCCCCCCCATGTAAAAGCTATATATACGTCACTGCGTACAGTTGTTCTTAGATACATACATATACACTCACGCCTGTTATCCCCGAAGGGGTAGGCAGAGGTGTAACCAGTAGGTACACCCACTTTTCGCCGAATTTATTACGGTCCCATAAAAATTAAGTACATAAGAAACGAAGGCCTATGAAAGAAACATTTTGTATAAATCAAATTATTATCGCTATACATATGTAATAGAGCTGCGGTGAGTAAACCTACTTGTATCCAATCATAGGTAAATATAGGAATGTTTTGATATTTACATTAATGACGATGAATCATGATAATACACATAATCTTAAATGGGGTGTGTCTAATTAGTATCCACCCACGATAAGAAACTGATCAGCAGACAAAATCAATAAAAATCCTACTGGATTCTAATGGTTTTATTAAATAATTTATCGTCATTTATTATCAATTGGTAGTATTTTTTACATACATACATAAATATACACTCACGCCTGTAATCTTCGAAGGGGTAGGCAGAGGTGTAACCAGTACACTTTTCGCCGAATTTATGAAGGTCCCATAATGTGATAGGGGGCGAGCATATCGCCATGCCGGGCACAATTCCAGACTCCGGGCTGATATTCAGTATTTCTAAATAGAAAAACCCAATGTTAACTTAAACCACACTTTTAACTAGCTAGTGACCTTAGTTACGACAGTGTTTTTTGAACTCTTACGCAGTGTATTGTGTAACGCTTTGATTTTTAAAAAATTACCGTAATACGCCTACTGGATCATCAATAGCAATACTTACATTTTAATACAAAGTGCCGCGCGTGACGTTGCTTGTTTTCAATCAGGCATTATAAAACAGGGCTGGCTTCAGGGGAGGGCGCGGTTGGGTACCAGGGGGCCAGATATAATGGAGCACTAGAGGCGATCTTTTTTTTTTCTTTTTCTTTATCCAAAATGTACAACACCATAAAAGTCTTTACATTTATCAATTAAATCGCTAAAGTGACAACATTAGAACTCAAACACTACTAACTGTAAACAAATTATTTATACTGTTTTACAATTTAATTCTTTCTTCGTCGTTTTTTACTTTTTCTGCATGGATTGGTATTGGGTTGAGTTGCCCTGAATTTGTGCCCGAAACAACGAGATGCTCACATGGGACGGATGACTACCTCATCATTGGACAGATCACGGAAGTATTGTAGGCGAACTATTCTTTTGCCAGCCCCTTTGGGGATACATAAGTGTATGCAAGATATAAAATGGTCAACATTAGTTTTATTTCGGAGGCCTTTAGTCGACTGACTCTTGTAGGTCGATATAAGATTTCCATATGTTTAATTGTCATTTAACTATGCGTATATATACTTAGGTAGGTATCATCTTTCCAATTATGTACTGTTATAAATAACAGTAGATATATTATGTGCTAATGAGTTATGAAAACTGAATATATTAATTTATATAAATATAACCAGTTTTCATATTAAATCATAAAAATACCAGTGTTTTGGCTAATAAAATGCTGGACCTACCATATTACTATTTTACTATCTTCTGTATATATAAAAGAAGAAACTGACTGACTGACTAACTGACTGATCGATCAACGCACAGCCTAAACGGCTGGGGTTAGAGACTTGAAATTTTGACAGTAGGTACCTTTTATCACGTAGGCCACTAAGGAAGGGTTTTTGGAAATACCACCCCTAAGGGGGTAAAATAGGGGATGATAGTTTGTATGAAAATCCGTCATTTTTGAAGTTAAATTCTTGAAAGTTAGTATTTGGTCTTTTGGTTGAATATAAAAAATACATATTTCAGGATTTTTGGAAATCCAACCCTAAAGGGGTAAAATAGGGGAAGAAAATTTGTATAAAAATTCCATCATTTTTGCAGTTGAACGAATGAAAATTGGTATTTAGCCTTTAGTTAAAAATAAAAAATATATATGTCAGTATTTTGGAAATGCCACCCCTAAGGGGGTAAAATAGGGAAAGAAAGTTTGTATGAAAATCAGTCACCTATGAAGTTAAACGCATGAAAATTGGTATTTGGCCTTTTAGTGAAAAATTAAAATTATATATTTCAGGATTTTTGGAAATTCCATCCCTAAGGAGGTAAAATAGGGGATACAAAATTGTTAGGATAGTTTTGTTTTTGTTTTAGACAGACCAAGGGATCCACATGATTTTTTGCATAGTGTTAGTTGAGGGGCTACTTTTTATACCAGAAAATGCACGGTTCCTACGGGATATATGCCATTTCTTCCAAAAATAACCACCACGCGGGCGTAGCCGCGGGCAAAAGCTATTACAAAACAAATATAAATTGCGGGCATGCATCGACTCTGTAAAGTGCAATATAGGTATAGATACGCATTACACACTTACTCTTACTAAACATACTGTCTCCAACTTTGTAACAAACAACATTAGTTATTGCTATGTACAAGATCAGAAAATAAAAGGGAATTTATTATCAAATGTTATTTACAAGTGTCGACCCCTAGGCAAATGATAAAACTACCCAGCGTTGTTTGTTTTGCGCTAGTCGGGACTCGGACGGATAGCGCGCGGAACGTACGGTCGCTCTGCGGCAAACACGGTTGTTATTTTTAATGTGACCGGCATATTTTCAAAATGGAGTTGAACTTTATTACCACCTTAATTAAACACGATGTGAATCACAACGTTAAACAGTGTTTTAAAACAAAAAAGTCGTTTGGTAAGTATTTACCTGAATATGATGTTTATTGACTGGGTATCTTTACGAAGGAATTATATTAATATTAGATGCATCCTCCAATCACATTATATACTTTAGAACTTTAAAGCCCTTCTGGCAGGTTTAATTTCTGTACTGCTAACTTATTTTAAAACACATAATTCATCACGATAACAATGTGGCATTCTTTTGTTAGTCTATTACTTTGTCGTAGATTATGATTTATGCTCAGAAATTTTAAAGTGCATCAATTTGAATAGAAAACAGTCAAGTCTCTCAAAAAAGTTCCAACTAGTTCAGTATAGGAGTAGGGGTACTGAACACAGTGGGTATAGGTCAGTTTACATAGTTGCGATAGAAATCAAACCTGTGCCCTGGTTAGCAAAACCGGTTTAGGTACGTGAATCTGGAATCATCTATGTTTTAAAGTGTTGTTTGATTTACGGAGCTTATGGAGTTCATTCTAAAGGTTGGGAAGGTTGGTAAAGTAGCGTAAACCCTACTTTATTAAGTAATTGTACCTACTGTAAACAGTGGGTACACTTATGTATATCATGTTATTTTATATCATGTCCTACCTATTGATGAATAGGAAGAGTGCATGTGAATATCAATTCTCAGACGTATTTTATTTTGAGATTAAATTTATTAGAACCTGACAAGAGTGCGGATAAACAAGAAGATTTAGTAATAAATAATTAATTTTTCAACACTTGTAACACTTACAAAGTGCCTACGTATAAAATAACCACTTCAGAAGGATCACTGCATTTTAAAATTCAGTTACACTTGACGAAACCATCTTATTATTACACCATTGGGGTCATTAACTTTAATTGTTTCAAAACATAAAAACAAAATTGATTTCAAATCTATTTAGAATTAATTACATAAACAAATAGTGATTAATTAACTGTTTTTTAATGTACTTCAGACCTGGACTTTACATGCTCTGTATTTCCACACATACATTTATCAGTTACGTATTTTAAATTTTATATAACGCATAATTATGTAGCTAGAAATCATATAGGTATAACGCATATTATGTAGAACTCTATTATAAATCTTATTACTATTGGCTATTGCTTATTCGTTTTTACGAGTATATTCCAACTAGCCCAAACACTGCATATTCACATTACACAGGCATTGAGCTAATATTACTACGTAGTAATATTAGCTCAATGTACACAGGTTAAAACGGGCGTAGCCAGAGGGGGTTTGGGGGTTCAAACACCCCCTCGAAATATTCAAAATATTACATTTATATAATATGAAAACAAGGATAGGACTATAAATTCTTACTTAACTAATACTATTAATATTTTGAATTTCATGTTTTTGAACGCCCCTCCCCCGATTACACAAACGCCCAAGTTATCCAAAATGTATATGTAGTACCTAATGTAATGGTTATAGGTACTTTAGTGTTATTAATTTACACCGTTTCGTCGTCTTTAAATAACTAACATATAGATGTCATAACTTTAAGAGTATAAATTAAACTGTATAATCTGTGTACTTAATGTGTAAAATAGCAACAGATCTATGAATATATGCGAATAAAGTTTAATGCACCCCAGATTTCGTGTTTACCAACTACTCGTGATGCACATTGTTGTTATCAACTTTAGATTTACGTTATTCGTAAACTAATATACGTATGTATATGGTAAACTAATTTGTAAACACAATATGCCGTCAATAAATTTGTAACTACGTGACTAGTCACACGTATACGACAAAAGTTGTTGTTTTAAATCGGCCTATACCCACTGGCCTGTGGGTAGTACCAACAGAAACATAAACCTGTTATTGTAACGAAGGGCTTGTTTACCGTTTAACCCGTAGATAAAATAATAAGTTCGTAGTTAGTAAAAATGATCACGAATGTTTACAAATCCTGTATGAGACGTACGAGTGCAGTGTATTTATAAATAGAAGTGTATATTATTCTTAGACGCGAGAGTTACTTTTATTGTAGCATGGGAACGCCATGAATGTCATTCGCTGTATATTTGTTTGGAAGCGATTGCGCTTCGGTAGTCTAGTTTTTATATCAATATTTGAGCAAAAAACTGACGCAGGTATTAGTTTAACCAACGATCGAGCCAGGTAGTTTGCGTGTGTTCTAGTTAATAACTTTATGGAACTAAGATGTAGTACGTAGAAAATGGAGAAAATTAATATAAATCGTAGGTATTTTGCTACTTAAATCTTATAAATGGTTACAACTCGGCCATATTCTAAATTTATCTTCACGTTATGTCGACGTTATTTAAAATTAAAATGTATTTGTTGTAGTGTGCAGAAAAGAAGAAGTGATGGCGATAAAGAGCAAATTTCCAACAAAAATACCAGTAAGTTTGAAATAAAAAAAATAATATTTTAATACTTGTAATTAATAAATACACGCTTATTGATAAATTACTTTGCATTGTCCACAGTTAATAGTGGAGAGATATTACAAAGAACGAAACTTACCAACGCTGGATAAATCAAAGTTCTTAGTGCCCGAAGATATCACAATGTCGCAGTTTTTAGTCATTATAAGAAACAGATTAAGAATTAAACCGAACCAAGTAAGTACCTAGAACTCAGGGTGCATAAATAGTTATTATCTAAAAGTTATTGCGTATTACATAAGAAAAAAATATGCAATGATAGTAATTAATGTCTGACTGATAATAGAACAGTGGTCTTGTTATAATTGCTGCCTATCGGCTGATGCACTGCAATTATTATATGCAGCGCAATCATTCGCGCCGTACTGTCTGCCTAAGCATTCTGTAGCTTTATTCTAACTCAAAGATCACTCTCTCGTCACCTTTGACATTTTAATTAAGTATTATGAATGGGCCCTGTTAAGCAGAAAAGATCCAACTGACGTTTTCGGACTTTTGCGTAAATGCAGTTTAAAGTTTCACAACGAATTTAAAATAAGTACTATGCGGTAACTACCTAATTGAAAATTAGTTGTTTTTTTTTTATCCTGGCACGGCAAAGTGACCGCACTGTACCTGATGGTAAGCGCAGTGCGGTCCAAATAGAGTACTGAGTAGCGAGAGACGATCTATCCCCGCTACTCAACACACTCATGCCGGCCTGCTTCTTCACACTACGCCATGGGCAAGAAGGTGAAGAAGGGGTCGAGGGTCCAGTGTCAGAGCACTAAGAAGGCCGTAAAATGGTCATTGTACCCCAACCCCAGACCCCCGACAAAAACCGGATGTACACTGGCTGATCCCGGAACGCGACACACTTGCGTGTGCCACTATGGCGGGTTTTTCGCCCTGTGTACGGTGGTCGCTATCCAGGCGGATATGAATATCCTACCAACAGGACGGTTAATAAAACATGACAAGTTTCTTTAGGTAAATGTCATCAAACTGCCTGAATCTTTTGTGCACATATGAAACTTGACAAGGAGATTATGACTATGTATTTAACTCGATTTCATTAAAACTGTTGGATCTTTTCTGCTTAACGGGGTCCAAATATAAATGAAAACTAAGGTCTTTTCAAATAATATAAATGGAAAGGATCTTTGTAATGGCTCATTTGTAAATGAATGGTTATTGAGCACTCATTCAATCTTTTATTGCAGGCTCTGTATTTAATAATCAACAATAGATCTATGCTGAGCATGAGTCTTACAATGGCGCAGGCGTACGAGAACTTCGGCGATGAGGATGGCTTCCTGTACATTACATACGCCTCGCAAGAAGTGTTCGGGTACAAAGATGGTGAGACACTTATCAACTTTATTTTATGAACTGTTTAAGTTTTTGAATAAATAAGGAAGTAAGCACGCAAGTAGCACAAGTCCGAACAAAAAATACTCTACGTTTTTATTTGGATAAAAAGTGTTTTTTTTTAAGTAATGAGTGATCAAGTTCAGATTGCAGCGCGCGGTGGCGTGGTTGCCGTTAAAAAGTTGAATTCAGTAGCACGACCATGGGTTCTTTCGCATTTATTCGCTAGCGATAATGTAAAAAAAATCTATGACAAACTGAACAGTGGTTACATGAGAAACTAATTTCGCTAGATTAAGAACGAAACATTTCATACATAAAAACAACACTGCAACGCTAGCGACTTCGTTTACATATCATAAACTCATGGTTGAGCTACTGAACGAATGCCAAGTTCCCATTTCACTAAAATCATTATTGTTAAACTGAAATAAAACACCTATACTGTAGCTGTAAAGATCATACCATAAACGTACAAGTACTCGTGTGTTCATTGATTAAAATGCACATAGGTACGGTAGGCAGCGGCTCTGCTGTTCTCTGGCATTGCAGAAGTCTATGGGCGGCGGAGACTAGGTACTTACCATCAGGTGGCCCGTCTGCTCGTCTGCCTATCCAGGCACTAAAAAAAAGTTAGGTAAAAGACTATAATGTGAACAGTGGTTGGCTACTACTCTCTTTTCTTTCTGCCTGGTCTTATCGCAGTCGAGAGCAGGGATCGCTTTCCTAATTATACGTTCCACTTCACCTGTTCTTGAGCATCATCCGTGAAACCATTATTTCTCATGTCTTCTAATACGTAAGCTTACGTAACCTAGGGTTGCTAACGAATTTCAAAAACTAGCTAAAATAAAAGCTGGACAAACCAGGACAATTCAGTTTAAAAACAGGGCGCCTTTAAAACACCCCGAGCAGCGCGACCACTCGCGAGCCAACGTAAGAATTTCAAACGTGGCGCTCAATTTAAAAATACAGAACCGTATTAGGGGGCTTTAAATGCCCAGGTTGTTACTTAACAACTATCCGGGACACTAAAAACCAGGTCAAGTCCTGGGAAAACAGGACGGTCGGCAACTTTACCGTAACCCAGCATTTTTTGGGATGGCCGAGGGATATTTTTTTTTGTGACGATATGCAGACGAGCAGCCGGCCACCTGATGGTAAGGAGTCACCGCCGCCTATAGACTTCTGCAATGCCAGGGTTCAGCAAAGCCGCTGCTTACCGTTATGTGGCACAGGTTTTGCGACCGACGCTTTCGATGTTTTGGTCATAACGAACCTGATATGTCACGTGATTTCTCACTAAGTTGCCTTCATAAAAATTGCGTCTTATATAGATAAAATATAAGCTAAAATTAGTCGGAGAATTTATTTGCTCGCCTTGAACTTAACTAAAAGATTGCAAATATATATAGATTCATTAATATGTAATGCGTGTATTATTATAAGTGTTATAGCAACTTGTGTTGTTTCAGATATGAAAGTGAAGTCAAATCAAGAGGTTGAAGCAATCCGACATAGATTTCCAAATAAAGTTCCAGTAAGTGTTTGATAATATCCAAATTATTCGTGTTTTTGTGAGTAAAAGGAACTTATTGAAGTGTTTTGTTGTAGTTATACGTGCAAAGATATGTCAGGGAGCGCGAGGTGCCAGCTTTAGGAAGAACGAAATTTCTCGTCCCGCAAGAACTTACAATGTCCCAGTTTCTCTACATAATAAGAGCAAAAATGAAATTGCGCGAATCGCAGGTAAATTCGTATTGTAAATTAAAACCTAATTAGTCCTGACAATAAGTAACGAGATATGTTGAGTTCTAGGATTTTATATGGTTTCAAGTATTTGCAAGTGTTTTCCCAAAAATAATACCTACTAATTGAAAGCCGAGGCGTTGTGGCCAGGTACCGATTACACACAAATATTTAAATGTGATATACAAATATATATTTCGGGTATTATGAGACCGTAAGGCCCTCGTAGTTTTTGATCAGCAATATAGGAAAACAATAGGATAACCTCCTATCCAGTGATGTCTGGATTTTATATGATACATCTTTGCCGAAATATCAACAAAAAGTTCTGAATAGTCAGTCAGTAATAGTTATCAATACAGTTTATTTTCAACAGTAGATAATAGGTTGATAACGATAGGCAGAGGCTTCGCTGTGCCCTGGCATTGCAGAAGTCTATGGGCGGCGGTGTCTACTTACCATCAGGTGGCCCGTCTGCTCGTCTGCCTATCGAGGCACTAAAAGAAAGTAATGAAAGATTTTGTTCCCAGGCTTTGTACCTGTTGGTGAATGATAAAGTATTGGCGAGCAACAGTATGACCATGGCTCAGGCGTATGAACAGTTCAGGGCCGAGGACGGGTACCTTCACATCACGTACGCAGCGCAACAAGTCTTCGGCTGAACGAATTAACGTAAGAACTTTTGCTTTTTTTATCCTGGCACGGCAGTGACCACACTGCACCTGATGGGGCGAGTAGTGCCGTCCAGTTAGAGTATCAAGTAGCGAGAGTCAACTATATTTGTTTGTTGGGTTTGTATAATATTTATGCCTTAAATGTCTTTTTGCTGCATTCTGGTGTGTTAGTTAATTAAGCAACTAATGTGTTGCTTCAAATAATCGTGCAAATGCGATTTTTACTGTAATTTTCTAAATATTTGTCACTTATTTTTACTTACACTAACGGAGGATTAACTCGCTCTGACTACTAATACTAATAAACTAATTTTAGCCGTAAGTCATCAGATGGTAACAAAATCATATATCCATGAAACAGGTATAACCTAATATGGGGATTGTTGAATATCATTATAAATGGTTTCTATCCAGCTATCCCCTCGTTTTATATTATTTATGATATATCAAAGATGTTATAGCCAGTTATATTTTACATTGCACATTAATTAATTCACGGCTATAGGTATATCATTACATTAGGTGTGATACAATTCTTACATTGCAACAAAGTTGCTCCAATAAGTGATGTTTCTTGGAAAAACAACGAGTCAATCGAGGTATATGTATACCTATTTAACTGATAAAACGGTAATAAATTAACGCAATGAACCTTGACATTCGTCTTGGGGTAATACTCTATTTATTAGACTTGAGCATGATTACACGTAAAAATTAACAATCATGTTGCCAATATGAGCTAGTTTGTAGAAACTAAATTATAATTTGGTAAAAGATAATAAAAAAGTTATTTTATTAAGATCCGTGTAAATCTGTGTAATCAAAGTGGTAGAGCCACGCTGTAGACATATTTGTCTACAGCATGAATGGGCCGGCTCGACCGGGGTAGTACCACTGTCTCACAGAAAACCGACGTAAAGTGACAGTTTACTGTCGCGTTTCGTATGGTAAGTGAGATATCCGGAGGCCCAGATACCCCCTTCCCTTCCCTAATCCCTATTCCTGTCCTTCAAGGTCGACAGCGCATACATGATACTTTCGGTATTGTGGATGTTCATGGGCGGTGGAGATCACTTAACATCAGGTGACCCACGGGCTCGTTTGTCGGACTATACTTTAAAAAAAAGTCGATTCATTTGTCAATTTTAATTGAATAAATAACGCACAATGGCTCGACGTTTAACGGGCTAAGTGCGGAGAAAGGAGCCCACAACAAATACCAATAAATGCCAAATCAAAAACTTCCACGCGGGCGGAGTCGCAGGCAAAAGCTAGTTACTCATATATATGTATATAGCTATTATATGAATTTTTGCGATGTGGCGAATGTTACATAATACAAAAAAGCAAAGAAATTTAATAATTGTCGCATTAAAATAAAAATACAGATGTACAAGGGTAATGTACTCTGGCATGTACCAATAAATCTTAATAATCTATCAGACATTCGACCTGCAGTTTATTTACCTAACGTAATAAACTTGTTTACCAAAATAAGTTCACGCCTGTATGCCAAAGTGGCAGACCAATTAGTGCATCCACAATTTAACGACCTTGTTCCTGTGAGTCGTTCCATAGTGTTTTTATAAACATCTTCATATAAATACAAATTTCGATTCCAGGAAACTTGCGAGTTTCTCGAATAGAAACACTTGCATTTTTTTTAACCTACCTAGGGATCCAATGCATCCTTAGCTTACCTGTTTCACAGCCTTAATATTATGTCTAATAATGACTAAGCCATTTATTTTAAGGAATATGTAATGTGTGCAAATTTACGAGACTTATTCAACTTTTACATGTTTTGATAAATTTGAATTATCATCTACTTATATTAGTGCATTCAACGTCTATATCGGACATGGGGATGTTTCATAATCACTACAGATAAGAATTCGGTACTTGAGTTCCGTTACGATAAAAGCGCATCAAACCCTTGGCTTGTAACAGATTTGTCTTTTTCATATTGTAGATACTTTCATTTGAAAATAACATAGGTTGTGTAAAAAAAGCCTATTTCCATTTAAGTATTTTTAAAAGCTTGTTTGTTTGATGATATACATAATTTTGTTAGTTTTATCAGTGGGTCGTCGCGTTAGTTTATTTGATAATCAGATTCTATTTGATAGACTAGTTGTTTTGGCGGTAGTTATTATTTAGATATAATAATAATTAAAAAGTAATCGCTCGCAAAAAACGTGTTATTGAAGTCAATAAAAAAACAGTTATTGACACTTGTTATTGTAGATTTTATCATATCTGACCAGGCCACGGTTGTTGCCATGGCCTGTATTTAATGAAAATAATAAAAAGTGTAACATGCATGATGTATATTTTTAAACCAGTCAGCCAGACGCAACGATAATATTATTTATATAATATTTTAAATTAATATCACTGGCAAGATTGATTTCCCATTATTACCAAGCAGTATATTGGATTACTTTTTATGTAATAGTATATATTATGTTGGTATCAGTTCAGGGTGAATGACCGGCAACTATCAGTTGTTGCTAACGGTGATAACAGATCTTGATGGAACTTTGTTGAACGTCCATGGGCGGGCGTCCATTCTATATTGAAATAGTAAGCTTGGGAAGCTTCTACACTTCTCGAGTATTTCTGCAAATCTAGTTTATTCCTAGGTTTTGCTCGTGATTTCGTCTTTGTAAAATTATTTTTCTTTAAGTAGTTTTCTATAGCGTGTATATTTGCGTACGTTTCATACCTGCATCTTGCAGATCTGTTCAGTCGTTTTTCGTTGGTGACATGTGAACAATAGACAGATAAACAGCAGAAAATATGTTGATTTCTTATATGTTAAGATTTTGAATAATTTTTATTAATTTATTTTCTTAAACTCTTGTAAATGACTGTAAATAGTATTTTTCAATAGTTTTTTTAGTTAGTTTTAATTATTGTTCTTATCTCTTATAATCTATATTATAGACATTATAACAATTTTGTTTTAAGCTACGGTGACTTTTCTACTTGACCAGTATTTGTAAAAATATCTCGTTTGCTACGACTGTGCGATCCTAAGAAAACAATGTCGCTTCCGTTTCTTACAATCAACCGATACACACCGCCTGGCGAGTTCATACATTCTCTCTATATAACTTTCCATAAGTTTGTTTGTCAATCTTTGTTCGTTGAAGCCTATAATATAGCCAACCTGTATTATTCCATACTGTGTGTAAGGCATAATAATTTATGTCGTCAAAGTTTATCGCGGGTCAACCAAGCACAAACATCCAGAGTAAGTACTGTTCTTGATAAACTTAATTTATACTTTTCCAAGAAATATTCCCTACCCCCCGCGTATTGATATCCGTCCAATACAATAGTTATAAGTTACACAAGATAAAGACGATATTAATATAATGTAAATATGTTGTCTACATTGATGCCTAAACCTTTATCGCAGTGGAGTTACTCATAAATACCTTGCTTATATTCATTTACATTTATTCGCTCGTTCGTCTTGGAGGATACTGATATTTGTCTTTTGAAGTCAATAATATTGACGCTTTACTGAACCATCTCCGTTATCAATCTTTGTCAGTATTGTTAGACTGTACTTTATAAGTTCAGTGGCCATAATATAGCGGGTGAGTAGCCGGTTGTCAAACGAGAGACCGCGGGTTCAATCCCGAGAATTGTTTGTTTGGCAAACAAATATTTCATTCGGAACATTGTGAGATCATAAAGTCTCTCGTTGTTTACGGTATAAGACTCGTGACTGGGTGGGGCTGGAGACTATGTGTGTGGTTGTTTGGTGTAAATAATAATACTAGCCCTGTATTAAACATTGTCCCACTGCTGGGCCTCCTCTACTAATGAGAGGGGTTAGGCCTTAGTCTACCACGCTGGCCTAATGCGGGTTGGCAGACTTCTCATACCTTCGAATAATTCTCAGGTATGCAGGTTTCCTCACGATGTTTTCCTTCACCGTTAAAGCAAGCGATAATTACCATTTTAATACACACATAACTTTAGAAACGTCAGAGGTGTATGCCACTTGGGGTTTCGAACCTACGACTTTCGTCTTGACAGTCCGTACCGCAACCAACTAGGCTATCGCTGCTATTATTTTATATTATTGTTTGGTGTATTTCGTTATTATTTATTAGCGGCGTCGCACGGGTGCTTATTGAGATGAACTGCTACACGGCACCGCGCAGGGGCGGTTCCGACAGCAATTCTACCAGAATTGCTGCCGGAACCTTAGGATACCCCGGGACCGCTCCGTAAGTACCGAAGAAGGCTACCGCGGGGTTTTAGCTGGTAGTGTCGGGTAGGGTGTACATAGGGGCAGGGAGGCAGCGAGGGGGTGCTAGGTCGTAAGACAGGCTAGTTCAGCATATCCGTTTTATTCTTATTCTGTTTCCCTCCGGAGCGGGCGGCAGTAATAAAGCACTTTTCCCGCGACAAAAAAAGGATGTCCCTGGTTATTAAAAATATCCTCTTTTAAAAGCACCTATCACACACAGCCCCCAATTGTATTTATAACAATAGGAACAAAATATTGGCAATAACAATATATATTTAATGTCCAAAATTACTAACATGTTTATTTGGATAAGTATTAATACTGAATTCGAGAAAATAGCGTGAGTCAACCATCGGAGATATGCCACCGCGGTTTGCTCTAGGGTTTTTGAAGAACTACAATTCTTTTCTACACTATTTTGATGTAAAGTAATTTTTTGGCGACTTGGTTCGGAAATATCTTCAATATTTACACATATGAAAATTTGATTAGGATGTTCTTTACATATAAACCTTCCGGAAAAAATTACCCACACGCCGCGATGGTGTAAATATATTCAAAATCGGTTTCGTGGTTTAGAAGGAGTTAGCAGATAATCAGATAGACAGACAAATGCGCCGTTTTATAAGTTTTTTTTATCCTGGCACCGCAGTGACCACACCTCACCTGATGGTAAGCGCAGTGCCGTCCAATTAGAGTAACACGTAGCGAGAACAACCATACTTCGCTATCCTACACAATCATGCCGGCCTGAGTTCGGTATGCGGTAAGCCGATGTACGGATTTATGCTATGTATAGATTTATTGTATGAATGTACACCGTAAGCCTTTCAAGCTTCGCTTTATCCCCAATGGCAGATGTCCTTATCCAAATTACTGCTAGCCTCTTTGAATATTATCTCATCGCTGCATATCATCAAAGGCCCTTAAAATGCGTAAAGATTAGATAAACATCCAAGAAATTTTAAAGACCCCGACGTCAGAAAAAAATACATGTAAGAATATGTAGAAGAGGTAGCTTTATTATAGAGCTCATGTATGAAAGTTGTACCTAAAGAAGACTCAAATGAACTAATAAATTAAACTATTAAATAAAATTACATGTCTTCTTTCTAATTCTTTTATCAAAAAAACTTGTGAAAAAATAAAAAAACGTACTGTACAGCATCATCGCTTTTTGTACATATGCGTGAATAGAGCTAAAATTGTTAGCGTAGCCGTAGACAATAATTTTAATAGAAGAATTATCTCTGAATGCGTAGCTTATTGACACAGTTTTCAAAAACCTCAACTTACTTCATGGAAGCATTCTAGTTGTTAATAAATATTTATCTTGATTATACATCCAAAACAAACACCTACAATGAAGTATTCATCAGTCACCAACTACTTATAAAGTATAAAAAAACCGTGCCCATAATTTATGGTCCGGTTTAGTCGGGTCGGGTCTCGGCAATGACAATTCATAAGTAATAATAATCTCGAACACTTTCTTTGCATTTTAGTAGTTCTTGTGAATGAGTTACTTTTCCTTCGACTATACAGGTACCTATAATATATAATTGAAACGCTGCGAGCAAATGGTAAAAAATACTTCCGAGTTCCAAGAAATTCTTGCGATGTTTGCTGACTATTATAATAATAATAGCCCTAAAAATTGTCCTACTGCTGGGCACGGGCCTCCTCTGTACTAATGAGAGGGTTTAGGCCTTAGTGCACCACCGCTGCACGGTGGTCCCGTTCGAGAAAAAATCGGACATAGGCAATTTAAAAAATTAAAGTCGTAATTTTATAAAACTGAATATGCCGATCGATTCGTATATGAAATAGTAACTAAAATGATTTTTGCGTTTTTTAAGATTGGACTTATAGTTTATGAGTAAATCGAATAAAACTGATTTTCTTGTATGGAAAGCCACATAAAATTATGAATAACTCGTAATTTTCGTCCATTTTCGTTCTGAAACTTTTACAGTAGTAACTTGTCATTATATGCCACATTTTCTTCAAAGATACATGGTGCTACTTTTTGCACTTTTTGAGATAGGATGAAAAGTAGATTAATTTTAAAAAGTCGGGTCTAGATCAATATTAAGTGGATTTTATGGGACTTAAATGGGTTTTAAATTTACTAATAATAATTCAACTAAGAATACATACTCTATTTTGGAATTTTCTCACTTTACATGTACGGAAATACCAAATAACTCAAAATGCAACAAAAATTTAATAATTCAAGTAATATTGACGACCACTGTAGTCGCAATCATAAAACTCGAGTCCTCAACTACCTATATAGTGATTTAAAGGTACTACCTGGTAAGAATTATCCGTCTATTTTAGGAGTAACTCGAATAAAACTAGATTTATTGTATGGAAAGCTACATAAAAATAGGAATAACTCGTCATTTTCGTCCATTTTCGTTCTGAAACTTTTACACTAGTAACTTGTCATTATTTGCCACATTTTCTTCAAAGATACATGGTGCTACATTTTTGCACTTTTTGAGAAATTATGAAAAGTAGATAAATTTTAAAAAGACGGGTCTAGATCAATAATAAATGGATTTTGTAGGACTGAAATGGGTTTCAAATTCACTATTAATAATTCAACTTAAGAATACATACTCTATTTTGGAATTTTCTCACTTTACATGTACGGAAATACCAAATAACTCAAAAATCAACAAAAATTTAATAATTCAAGTAATATTGACGACCACTGTAGCGCAATCATAAAACTCGTATCCTCACCTATCTATTTGGTATTTCCGTACATGTAAAGTGAGAAAATTCCAAAATAGAGTATGTATTCTTAGTTGAATTATTATTAGTGAATTTAAAACCCATTTAAGTCCTACAAAATTCATTTAATATTGATCTAGACCCGACTTTATAAAATTTATCTAGTTTTCATCATATCTCAAAAAGTGCAAAAAAGTAGCATCATGTATCTTTGAAGAATATGTGGCAAATAATGACAAGTTACTAGTGTAAAAGTTTCAGAACGAAAATGGACGAAAATGACGAGTTATTCCTATTTTTATGTAGCTTTCCATACAATAAAACAAGTTTTATTCGAGTTACTCCTAAAATAGACGGATAATTCTTACCAGGTAGTACCTTTAAATCACTAAATAGGTAGTTGAGGACACGAGTTTTATGATTGCGACTACAGTGGTCATCAATATTACTTGAACTTTTTCATTTTTGTTGATTTTTGAGTTATTTGGTATTTCCGTACATGTAAAGTGAGAAAATTCCAAAATAGAGTATGTATTCTTAGTTGAATTATTATTAGTGAATTTAAAACCCATTTAAGTCCTACAAAATCCATTTAATATTGATCTAGACCCGACTTTTTAAAATTTATCTAGTTTTCATCATATCTCAAAAAGTGCAAAAAAGTAGCATTATGTATCTTTGAAGAAAATGTGGCAAATAATGACAAGTTACTAGTGTAAAAGTTTCAGAACGAAAATGACGAGTTATTCCTATTTTTATGTAGCTTTCCATACAATAAAACAAGTTTTATTCGAGTTACTCCTAAAATAGACGGATAATTCTTACCAGGTAGTACCTTTAAATCACTAAATAGGTAGTTGAGGACACGAGTTTTATGATTGCGACTACAGTGGTCATCAATATTACTTGAAATATTTCATTTTTGTTGATTTTGGAGTTATTTGGTATTTCCGTACATGTAAAGTGAGAAAATTCCAAAATAGAGTATGTATTCTTAGTTGAATTATTATTAGTAAATTTAAAACCCATTTAAGTCCCATAAAATCCATTTAATATTGATCTAGACCCGACTTTTTAAAATTAATCTACTTTTCATCATATCTCAAAAAGTGCAAAAAAGTAGCACCATGTATCTTTGAAGAAAATGTGGCATATAATGACAAGTTACTACTCTAAAAGTTTCAGAACGAAAATGGACGAAAATGACGAGTTATTCATATTTTTATGTGGCTTTCCATACAAGAAAATCAGTTTTATTCGATTTACTCATAAACTATAAGTCTAATCATAAAAAACGCAAAAATCATTTTAGTTACTATTTCATATACGAATCGATCGGCATATTCAGTTTTATAAAATTACGGCTTAAATTTTTTAACTTCCCTATGTCCGATTTTTTCTCGAACGGGACCACCGTGCGCTGGTCTGATGCGGGTTGGTAGACTTCCCACACCTTTGAAATTTGTATGAGAATTTTCAGGTATGCAGTTTTCCTCACGATGTTTTCCTTCACCGTTAAAGAAAGCGATAATTAACAATGTATATACACGTAACTTTAGAAAAGTCAAATGTGTATGCCATGTGGGCTTGTTTCGACCATACTATTTTCGTCTTGACATTCCGTACCGATCGTTTAAATTAGACAGCATCTGTGGCGGGATTTGATACCTACTCTAAGGTGGCGGGGAGAGTAGCCGACTGTTAAACGAGAGGTCGTGGGTTCGATACCGGCACCGGGTTAAATGATTGTGTTATGCATATATATCTGTTTCGATCTTTTTCTATCCTGGCAGGGCAAAGTGACCACACTGCACCTGATGGTAAACGCAGTGCCGTCCAGTTAGAGTATCATAAGAGACAATCTATAAACATGGGTCTGGGTATTATAGACCGTAATCATTCTTAGTTCTTGATACCCACAATACAGGTTTGACCAAGTGGGAGGTAAAGTGTGAATATTCTGTAATTTTATGTAGTCATAATAATAAAGTCTTTTTGTGCTCAGTTTTTTAATAATATAAATTGAATTGTTTCAGGTACGCCATCGTGGTTTTAAACTCAGATATTATGTTCCTGGTGCCTACAGATACATACCTAAAGACTGATAGTATTTCAAATGTAATTGTGATAAGTATAGAATAGTCTTTATTATGTCGCGTCTATATTGATAATTTTACTATAATTTTCTCGCACTATTTTAATAAATGATTTAATATAATGTTTCCGATTATGTGCGAGAAAATAGGCGTGGAATGCCAATGATCTCGATGTTTAAAAGATTATAAATTATTATGTATAGTCTTATGAAATAAATTCTATATTTGTATTATTAATTATTATGTTCCTAGTTATAGATATATGTTTATAAATTATGTTAAAGTATATAGTTTCATCGTTAATGTATCCAGATAATTTAGATTCTAATATATTATTTTGTAAAATGAAATGTGTTCTTTAATCCTTTTCCTAACGTATTTTGAAGTTAATACAAGGCTAGCCCACGGCCTCTTGTTTTACAGCCGGCTACTAAATGTCATCATTGGGCATTTAAATATTAGAATTCCTGCAAATACTGGGGTTAAATATATATGTAAACGGGTGTATTCCACTATTTTACTATTCGCTATTCTATTTCAGCGAAAAGACAATTAATTTATGAGCCTTGAGAAAATGAATTCTACTGATAAGTCGTTTCAACCCGTTAACATTCTTATCAAAAAAAGGTATATGAAATCCACCGATTTAGACAAAATTTTATCATTACCCAAATGTAAGAACCTTTTTAACGTGGTAGTTAATTGTATGTTTAGCGAAGTATTGTTTATCTTGAGCAGCTATAACCCAGTGAGGCGAGGTACGGATTGCCGATACAAAAGTCCAGGGTTCGAAGCGAGTCTCATGCTCACATCTAACTTTGTAAAGTCATTCATAGTAAACTGGAATAGATCGTTTAAATTAGACAGCTTCTGTGGCACAGAGGGTGAGCCGGCTATGCAACGAGAGGCAGTGGGTTCGATTCCCGCACAGAGACAAATGTTTCTGTCACAGACAAATACTTGTAACGGGTCTGGGTGTTGTCGGGAGGTAGTCCTCGTAGTTATTGATACCACGATACAGGTTTGACCTAGTGTGGGGTCAGAACTAAGTGTGTGACTGTTGGGTATATTTATTTATTTAATGATCCCCAAAAACATTACTCCGATAATATAGTAATATGGTCAGTATCAGGGTTCCAAAAATAACACCTAAAAACCTTATTGTAACAGAAACAAATGTCACATTTGAATGAGCTGCCAACACTACTCGTTTAGGTTTTAAAAAACACAGCAGGTTTTGGTTAAGTTAGGTTTTAAAACAAAACACATGAGTAAGTATTCTTTATTAAATATTAAGTATCTTAATTAAAATTGTATAATTAGCTAATCATCATTCAGTTGGAGATATGTTCTGCGCCGCCGCTACTAGTGTGTCATGGATGTCCTTAGCGTATGAGATCTGTAGTCCGACGGTCTTCAAATATTGTGGGTAGCTCGTTTCCTAAAACATAAGACATTATAAATATCCCGGCCGTCGTGGTGCAGTGGGTTGTGGAACAAGAGACCCCGGTTCGATTCCGCACCGTAACCGTATGATCAACAAATATTTGATTCAAGTCTTACGCCCGAATACTCAAACGCATCTCAAGATCGTGTTAAACATTTGAGACCCTCTTATTTGTCATAATTGCATGGCGTGCTACAAAATAAGTAGTCGTTAGACTGTCGGCCAGTTGAGTAACATTTGAGTATTTGGCAAGTATTTGGAACTAAGTTTCTCGTAATATACATAATACCTCCACCATACAGGTCTCCTAGTATGAAGTCGAAAGTATGTATGTAACTTGGGGGTATTTATTTATCTTTTTAATACTACGTGTATGTCGTAAAATTAAAAAATACTTAAAAAGGGTCTGGTACTGAATTTTTGTATACATAAATTACAAGACGAGGTAATTGTTCGCTTGTGATACACACCTGTATATAAACAGAGTAGTACCATCCAGGTTTTTTATTAACACAGTACTGCAAAGCACTGCATTACTTATTAATTATTTGTTTGTTAAAGTTACAGCTGCTTCAGCGGTCAAAAAAGAGTTCTTGATAATACAAACACGCACACACATACACTCACGCCTGTAATCCCCGAAGGGGTAGGCAGAGGTGTAACCAGTACACCCACTCTTCGCCGAATTTATTACGGTCCCATAATGTGATAGCAGGTGAGCCTATCGACATACCGGGCACAAATCCAGACTCGGGGCTGATGCTTGGTATTTCTAAATAGAAAAACCCAATATCATGTTACGCGACCCGGGGATCGAACCCGAGACCTCAGCACAGCAGTCGTAACGCATTTGCAATTACAACTGCCCTACCGAGGCAAAGCATGGAAACATAATTTATATTTCTAAATAAACAATACTGAACTATTTATAATTATGACTGCCTCGGTGGCGCAGTGGTAATTGCGCATGCGTTACGACTGCTGTGCTGAGGTCTCGGGTTCGATCCCCGGGTCGGGTAAAGTGATATTGGGTTTTTCTATCTAGAAATTCCTCAGTATTAGCCCGGAGTCTGGAATTTGTGCCCGGTATGGCGATAGGCTCGCCCCCTTTCACATTATGGGACCGAAATTCAGCGAAAAGTGGGTGTACTCGTTACACCTCTGCCTACCCCTTCGGGGATTACAGGCGTGAGTGTATGTATGTATGTACAATTATGAACTTAATAAAATTACCTGTGTGGTAGGTCCAGAGTCCAATCTAGACGGTATCACAGAGAGTGGCAGATAGTGTGCTGCGGATTGTGCTTGCTGGATACATGTTATCGCCGTCCGCTGTCGTGAACAAAACAATGTTAACAACATAATGGTTTCTTATGTTCACGCGAATATTACACATAGACAGCCTCCGAGAGGTCGTGGGTTCGATTCCCAAATGTTTGTGTGACAGACAGATATAATGTGTCCTGGGTCTGGGTGTTGTGAGACCGAAAGTCTCTCGTAGTGCCTGATACCCACGACACAAGATTTGTATCTTATTGTGGGATCGGGGCTATGTGTGGGACTGTTGGGTGTTATTTATTGAGATAAAACTTCGCCCCGTGACCATGAAGGTTGTGTGGCTTTCGAAACGATTCCCGATAAAAAGTAAAATAAACCGCGATAGAATCCGTAAAATTATTTGTATTTTAATGTTAACGACGTTGATATATTACACTTATATCCCCCTAAGCAGGTGATTAGGTAGCATAAAACCATTAAAACAATTGGAGCCAGTTATGCCAAAATGTACCAACCCACAAATTATCAAAAAAACAAATTGGTTATTGACACCAAATCAGGATTCGATATATTACTACTCAGTAAAAACAGGCTAACCGTTATTCAAACCTGACATGGTAATGTCGTTATTTTCTCGAAATCAATTTTATGTTGTTTGAGGTAAGTGTTCCGGAATTGGAACTTTCATGAATACGGTAAAATCTATTCAGAGGTCTATGTCAGCCTGGTCGATCTAGACTACGGAAAACAACACTTACTGCAATCAATTACCTAATAATACTTCGTGGTATTACGTGTTGTTATCTAAGACCTTTTTTAGAGCCGCTAGGAACGCAAATGGTGGTACCTGAAGGCCATTCTAGAGTGGTCGTCGAGATCTAAGGTACTTCAAAGAAAATACAAGAAAGGAACTCATGCCTTAAATTTTGTGACAGGCTGTTTTATGCAACTGCCGTCTGCTGGTCAGTGCCTGGAGGCTGAAGATCATCTTTCAGCTTTTGGTGTTGCAAATACGATAAGGAATGCAAACGTTTTCCTCACTACCCCTACCCTCCCCGTCTCCTCTTTAGCAGACATGACATGTGTGCAAAATGGGCAAATGAAGTTCCATCCATCATTTAATTCATCATAAATTGTTCCTCATAGGATTATAACTTTTAGTTGAACTCAATTTATTATTTAAGAGTAACCGTTTAAAAAATCTCTTAGGTCCCCCAAACCAATTACACACCGGTAGCCACCAGCCCAAACACAGTGCCGACTATTGGAAGAAGGAAAGGTGATACAGCTCGGATTAAGATAATGAAGTGGTGACACAAGTGTTAAATTATTATCGCTGCTCTTGAATATCTAAAATTCTAGATAAGTCTGCAATGCGATACCAGCTAAAAATTAATCCGAGTACGCGAAAAATATACGCCTAGACTCCCCGTGTATCTGCAGCTACAAATTAATATTTCAATGACACGAAAAAGCGCACAAATCATGTATACTATATATACATTATAACATTTATCCATCAACACATAGGTGTTATAATTGGATGGAGCCATTGTACATCTATTAACCATCTTTGAAATCACGATGAAATGTTGCCTGCAAGAAATATGTTTAGCGCCGATATTGACAATTGATAAGCAGTCACGTAACGGCATCGGTGATAAGGCCCCAATAATAATAATGATTAGCTGCGGTTGCCGGGTCAATAAGTTAATTGTTGCACTTAGATACTCGGTGCTTACTCAAATACACAAATAATGTTTACAATGTTGGGCGCTACTCATTTCTAATGCCGGTACTAGTCTGGTAGCAAATTCCAGAAGATATCCACTCACCTATCAAATGGTACAATTATATTTAATTAATATGCTTTGATTTATGTTAAGGTAAAGGATATGATGTAAAACAACAAACCAAATAAATCCTACTAATATTATAAATGCGAATGTTTGGATGGATGGATGTTTGTTACTCAATCACGCTACAACGGCTGGACGGATCTGGTTGAAATTTAGCACAGAGATAGATTATAGTCTGGAATAGCACATAGGCTACTTTTTATCCCGGACAAAGGTACAGCTCCCGTGGGATATTATAGTTTTTTACAGAGCAAGTGATCGACATGATTTTTTCATAGTGGCAGTATCTATAGGGATCAGAAAATGACATACGCTACTTTTTAATCCAGGAAAAATGCACGCTTCCTATGGGATACTAAAACATAGAAAGGTGTAATAGCCTAAGATGCATCCATGGATTGTATGTATACCTTTTCTTCCAAAGTAACCTCTACGCGGGCGGAGCCGCGAGCAACATCTAGTAATCTATAATTTAAATAGAATTTATTTTAATTATGATTAAGTGTGCATTGGTAGCTTAATTCAGTATTTTTCTCAAAATAATATAACATTTGAAAGCCGCGATAGACTAGTTGGAAGTAGTATGGACTGGCAAGATGAGTGTCAATGGTTCAATACCAGCCCAAATGGCATACACTTCACGACTTCTCGAAATTACGTGTATACTCATTGGTAAGTATCGCTTTCTTAAAGGTGAAGGAAAACATAGTTTGACAGCCTCCGTGGCGCAGTTGGCGTGAAGATGGCTGTGAAATGAGAGGCCGTGGGTTCGATTCCCACACCGGGACAAATGTTTGTGTAACAGACAGATATTTGTGTCCGGGGTCTGGGTGTTGTGAGACCGAAAGTCTCTCGTAGTCCCTGATACCTACAACACAAGACTCGTATCTTAATGGGGGTTAAATTTATTTATTTATCGTTATGAAACCTGCATGCCCGAGAATTCTAAATAAGAAAAGGTTTGTGAAGTCTGCCAACCCGCAGTCCGAATCATTACAGATAGCGGTAACGGATACACAGTGGAAGTAGAAGCATTAGCTAGCTGTAATTTTGGTGGCATTGCAGCAGGGAGCTGGTTGACTAATTAGTAAAGAAAATGTCGCAAACCACAGCTAATAAACGTCCGACTAGCCGCGATTTTGGCACTTCATACAAATATAGGACGACCGTATTGTCAAACTATCCAATGAAGAGACACAGCATTTGTAAAAATGTGTTTCATTTTTAATTTGTAACAAATTGCAATCGGGTAGTTTCCTGTGTTTAATTTTGTACATCATTCGATATGCAACCGAATACAATACGCAAAAGAGGCCCTTTTGCGAAAACTGAAACAAAATTGCTAGAAAAATGAGGTCACAGTATTTATTTTAAATATGGGTATATTGGGTATGAGCAAAAATGGTTGCGTATTGGGAACATACCGGTGTCTCCCTCGCACAACGGCACAGTAATGGTGATTCTGAGAACCGTGACGTCACAGGACATATCGTGAATCCTTTTACTGTCATTTGACACTTATTCCTTCCAGCAGATTTCAATGGCGTCTAATTTAATTATTTTTGTTCGGATTTATAAAATTCTTTGTATGATAGGTTTTAGGTAATGTAACTTCATTAAATTAATAAAAACAACGAGCACTACACTATTACCATAATAGCTACATTATTCCATACTTGTGTATACTTACCAAGTGTAATTCCATTTGATCACAGATCGAAAAGAACTCTTCTAGATTCTTATCAAATCGAGGAACTGGATTGTCTATGCCTTTCCTGTAATATAATTAATTAATTGCTTATGTTAATAATGAAAAAAAATGCTTTTGTCTTCAATAATATTGTATTTGTAGCTTTGTAACAATTTTTTAATGTACTCCCATTTTGAAAAGCTTTCTGTGAGTTTATTAATAAACATTGTGACTTAAATAACTATAAATTCATAACAGGCCATTAGCTCAATAACCAAGATCATACATAATTGAATACAACAAAGAATTCTATTCTTTGTCATGAGGTCTTGCTCATGAACTAAAGTAGGTGACCTCAAATCATGTTCTAGTCTTACAATCTTTGATAACTGCGAACACAGAAGTTGTTGTTTTAGTGTGAAAAATAGTTGCTATGTGCTCATATAACACTGATAAACAGAATATGTTTCTGTCGACATCTGTTTTTCAGTGTCAGCAGTTGTGAAATTATCAATATTGATAGCTGTAGTTGCCGTTGGAAACAGATCCTGTGTTCAGTAACGTTGTGTGAAACATCTCTGACATATTACAACAGTAGTATAAAAGAATAAGCAGTGGTGTAACTAGTGCTGAATAACTAGGGTTTATTTTGTGTATAATCTGATATGTTTTGATCCTATCACCACATAATGCAAATTGATTAAATTTGTATGAGATTATTCAAGCAACTCATATGTAATTTACGATGTAAATTGTTCATTTCAATTTACAATTGTGTTTGTTAATTTTGTACATTATTCAATATGCAACCGAATATAATATGCAAAAGTGGTAGAGCCACGCTGTAGACATATTTGTCTACAGCATGTATGGACCAGCTCAACTGGGGTAGTACCACTGTCTCACAGAAAACCAATGTAAAGTGACAGTTTACTGTCGCGTTTCGTATGGTAGTGAGAAGCTTACTTACGGTGAATTTGAGTCGATGTTGTGATTTTGATGTAAAATCTGAGCAGCAGACTTAAGAGTCATCTAAAAAAGATTTTTTAATACAGGGTTAGTATTATTATTATAATGCCACAAAGATTGTGTAAGAGATGTAAAATCCTTTTCCAAAGAAGACTGTCAAGGTTCAGTAGAGAAATAAAAGCAGACATTAGTTGAGTGGCTTGGAACAATACATTACATTTATGAAGAGTAGAGTAGCATAAATTCAGTATGGGTATTCTAATGAATAAAATAAATACACTTTACTATATCTGCAGCTATTCTTATAGGATATTTTTTTTCTCTAGTTTGTCGTAATTTTATGTGTATTTATTAAATTGGACTTTCAAAAAGCAATGTATGGATATCATAAACTCCAGGCTGCTTATCAGATTTATCAAGCTTTAAAGATTTTACAGTCAACATAAGAATTTGCGGCAAGCGCGTCGCGCCTGTAGGTACAATTTTAGTAGGTACCAATCACGATAGTTACTTACGGGTATAGACTCCCGCAGTGATCCCATTAAAGTCTTTACTTTGGATATGTTATCCATTTTGTCCTGTTGGGTTTGTTGAGGCATAGCTGGCTGCATTTGTTGTGGTGACTGCTGCTGCATAATTTGTCCTGGCACCGGCATCTGCATGCCTACATTGGGAGCTGCACCCACGGAGTTCATGGGGACATGCATATTCATTTGACTGTGATTCATGTTATCCAAAATAAATAGGCAACTTTTTATCCAAAATTCTTCTTGTTTTCTCAGCTGTGTTTGACATATTACATACATAATATTTTTTTTCAAAACATCTAGGGGCTATAGTTTTTTGACCATACTGCCTAGTTATACGTGAAAATCTTTAGTAACTTTAGCATGGAGGTGCAACAACATTTAATTATTTTTAATTCATAATAAAAAAGGTCGATCCATAGTCAAAAGGAACGCAGGACTATAAGTAGGATTCTGCATAAGCGCAGGATTCTCCCGGTGTCACAAGCTTCTCGGGACGACCTAGGTGTTTCGACGTGAGAAGTTGTTTCATCGTCTGACAGACGTCCCCTACATAGGGGACTGTCGGTCATATCTAGAATATATAAATGCTAGATAAGTGGGTAGTGTTTAATGACAGCGCCTACGACTATGCGTTGGGATTTCCTGTCCAGCGACAGCTGGCGCTTTGATCCGCGCTAATATCCTGATTTGGCACTGATTCCCTGGGTTGTCTGCATGTGTTGATATTTTTTCATTTACATCTTTATTCAGATGTTTCCTAGTACCTCTTTATCTATTATAAGGTGACTATAAGGTGTTTCTTATCTATCTCCTCCAATGCTAGGTAGCAGTTAGCACTCTATATGTATGAGCCTTGACTGGATTGTTTTGCTATCGAGGGGGTGTAGAGTAGAATATCATCTAGTAAACAAAGGTAGAGGTAAAGGTAGTAGGTATAATAAATACGCTTTGTATAGCAAGAAGATTATAAAGGTAAGATGACAGAAAATTGCCATCCCACAAAAACGAAATGAGATATTGAAGTATATGAAACATTGGAAACATGTGGAAATAACCCACATGACTAATAATAAAATTCTTTTTGGATTTGGCCATTCTTCTATTCATGCATGGCATTGTTTGATCAACAATTTTCTTAGAGCTGTGCGACAAACTTCAAATATATTTTTTATGTCTATGGTCATGGGTTCATGACATTTCAAATGAAGATATATTAGCCATGGCCTTGACTTTTAAGCCATAGATTTAGTATATTTTAAGCAGGGAAAATTACAGTTAAACTGTCGTGACAGGAGGATATGCCGGCGGCGCAACTAAACAGGCGAAAGTCGCCCTTATTGACGAGTGATTTTGAATTGTATATTTATCGAAATAAAATTCATTTTTGATTGTATTTTACTCACTACTTTTTACCATAAATATTTTGAAAGCCTTGCCAACCAAATAAAGTAAGATGCATATATGCCAATATCAAAAAATAATAATTGCGACAACTTTAGTGTTTGCGCCGCGCGGCCATTGACCGGGAGTGATTTTATTGTGTATTTCTTGTGATTTTGTGTGTTTTGTGTTGTGATTACAAGGTGAGTTGAACTATAATAATTGGTTAGTCGATCCATGCAATAAATGTAAATAAATATATTGGTTTTCGAGTAAATTTTGCATCTCGAAAACGAGACTATGTGACTCGTAATTTTCGGTTATTTACAATTAGTTTGTACATAATAACGTTGAAATAAGCTTTATAATCATATACAGTGATTGTTTTAGTAAATATCTGCATGTAATTTTGATAAAACTTGTAAAATTATTTTCAATAATATCGGTTGGTGAAATTCAAAATACGACGCATCGGCACGAAAATGTTGTTGCATATAACTTTGAGCTGTATTGCTATGAAGTTAGGGACCGTTTTCTTTTTAGCGAAGCATTCAACCGGTTTAGGTAACGTGTTTCTAATAGTGCTGTTCTAGAATATTTACCGTTGTACGATACGATATTGTTATTTGTACTTCGAAGTCGGCATTCGTTTATAAATTGCTCGGAATTATAATTTATGGCTAATATGGCGAAATGGACCTATTAGATTGTACAGGAAAAATAACCATTTTTGAAGTTATTACAGTTGCAATTTTTGTTTTTATATTACAGTACCGTGTCTCGACCGTGGAGAATCAACGACGGGCCGCCATCGTCGCGCTTTCTGGAGGAGCTGTTTGGGGAGGATGAGACGGACTCTGAGGAGCTCACGGACTCCGAAGACCAGACCGATAGTGACGAGGTATTTGCAATTGATTGTTACTGATGTTTATGTAAGGTATAATTTTTAGAAAAGCATCTAAAAATATGTACACCAGATGTTTACACCTTGCAGAATCTTCACAAGAAGTATCTAATGTTTATCTAAGAGCTTTGGTGCTGTGGAATTTATCTACCTTGGTTTAATTTTTTGACTCATGCATGAAGTATCTTTCAAGAATTCACCCTATTCTTGATGTGGTTATTTGTATGTCTCAATGTAAATTGTAAACTCATTTGTAGCAAACTTTGGTTATTTATTTTATAGTACGAGACACCGGACCCGCATCCTCCCCCGCTCTGCACCAGAAGATCTTCGGAGCGGCGAGACGGCGACGATGTGGGCGTCAATAGGTCCCGGTCGAGATCTCTACCGCTGTCTCGCCAGTCAAATTCGTAAGCTTTATATTTTTCATCCACATACCTTCAGAACACATTTAGAGTTTTATTGTAGCTAAAATTTCTTTACTGTATACGAAGCGTTTGCTTTGTCTCGAAATATTTATACCGCTCTCTCAATATTCTATCTATTACACCTAATTACGAAAGTAAGTAAATTTCAACAGGAGACAACTGCAATTTTTTTTTATTCAATTTTTATGTGTCTCTTCTATTATTTTTCAGATCACCGGGGTCTCCAAGCAGTTGGCTACTTCTAGAAGATGAGGATGATGTGATTCTGCTCATCGTGGCAGAAGATACGCCGGCGCTTGGAGACCAGGAAGAGTTTTATGACCCGGACGCTCATGTCCTGAATGCAAGGGATGAAAGAATGAGTCGTATGCCAGGCCGTATGACTGATGCCCGAGTGGGCGTGGGCGAGGGCGTCCGGGTCGTGGTTTACGGGGTGGACGTCGTCATCGAGTAGGTGGTGACCAACGTGGTCCTCACACTGGCCTAAATATATAATTACAGATAGTGGGCCGGTGAGGAATCGCCAAGTCAGGAAGAAATGTTTCATGTGCGTGCGGGCGGGGCACAGAAACAAAACGACACCATTCCAATGTGAGTCTTGCCATGTACCGCTGTGTGCGGTAAATTGTTTCAAGGCTTACCATTCCTAGTCCAACGGCGCAGAGAGGATTTAGCTAGTTTTTACAAGCTGCTTGGCAATAGGTATCCTTTATGCAGATTGTTTTTGTTGCGTTTATTTTTTTTTGTTTTTAGTAATATTCTGTATTTTCAACTCAAGACATTATATGTTGCCACTATGTACATGTTTCAAATTATGTAAACCTGTGTAATTGATGTAAGGCACTATTTGGGAACACGAATTGAAACAAACTTTCCGTTCTCAACATCTATTTATTCATTTACAACAACAAAAAATGTTAATAAAATAATATACACAACGACTCTGTTTTTTATTTTGTACAAAATAATAATAAAGTTACACCTAAACTTTTTTCTGATTTATCGATAAGCATCGATAAGACACTTGGGCAGCAGCGGCACATTACTAGTCGTAAATAAAGTACGTGTTCGAAGAAAATCTATATTTTTATTTTCAACGATTTAGTTATTTATTCTAAGTGTAAATTATAGCAATTTACTATAAATATACTATATTGAGTATTTATCATGAAAATATAATGTTTACGTAAAGTATGTAGGTAGCTTAGGCCTTGAAAATAGACATTTGAAATTGTCATAATTTATCCGTTTTTACTTAGTAAATGTTGATAATTCTTTCACAACTATAGAAAACAATGTCAAATAATGGTCTCTTGTTTGATTATTAGGGTCGGTCCCCGCTCGCAATATAACAAAAAAATGTTTACAAATCGTAAACACTTGACGTAATCTGAGACTGAGTGGTTGTTTCAAGGCCCTTTTTTTGCTCACATAACCCGAGCAAGACAAAAGAAAGGTTTGTTTTTTCGTTAGCGTGTTTTTTGTACATGAAATCAATAAGACTATTCATAAAAAATATAGTTATAATTTTATATTATTCCAACAACAAGTCGCTCAACACACGATTACGCAATTCCGAAATTTTCGCAATTTACTAAAAGTCGTAATGTCGAGTTTGTTTTGTAGGTATCACAATACAATGTAGTTAGTAATACCCTTCAGTTTTCTTATGCCGTTTAGAGAACGAAGTTTCATACAGTATAACTTGTTTATGGATTATGTACCATAATACTGCCTACGAAGTTTGAGATTCCCGCGTTTTACGCTTACGTCATCTATGGTACATATTTAGATTGTCAAAATTTGCCTCCCGGCTGGAGGGGTTAGGACTATGGCTGGCTTCTGAAAATGGCGGGAATGTGGTGTGACGTTTTATAATTGTGATTATTAATAAAAAAAAATATTTCAGATATGGCTTTGGCCTTTTAAATTGTGACTATTTCAGACATGGCTTTGGCCTTTTGAATTGTGACTATTTCTGCTATGGCTTTGGCCTTTTGACTAAAAACCAAAGAAGAAGAAGACTTTCAATTTTAGCCCAGATTTGGAAAAAATAATGACAGACAAGGCTGTATGGTAGGGAATCTTTGCCTTCTCTTTACTAAAAAAAGAGTGAAAAAAGAGAATGAAACAAAAAAAATGTTTATAGTCTTTAAGTTTTGCGAGGGAAAACAAAATATGGAAAACTTTTAAATATTTGTACATTTTATTTAATAACTAATAAAAAATGAAAAAAATTAAAATATATAACGCTGCTGAACTATGGCAGGTAAGATATCATAGATATACAATATTTAAAACTCAACTATTACTCATAATATTTCTAATTTAGCGAGAAACGAGTCTGCCTTCTATACAAACATTTAGCCAAAGCCTTGATCATGTGTTGGGTAATGGAGGATTTCAGTTAAGTTCAATAACGGAACTGCTAGGATTGCCTGGATCCGGTAAAACTCAAATATGGTACGTAATGATTTCTTGATTGAACTTGCTATTTGTTACTTCTCTGTGCCATATCATTTGTATATGTAACTATAATTTTTGTTTATTTACAGCCTACAACTTTGTGCTTCTGTACAAATACCCAAAGTTTTAGGAGGTTTAGATTCCGAAGCCTTATATATCGATACAAACACTAATTTTACAATTTCTCGATTTAGAGGTAATTCACATTCAAATAATATTCTGAGTACTCTGACACTAAACCCTCGACCGCTTCTTCACCTTGCCCATGGCGAAGTGTGAAGAAGCAGGCCGGCATGATTGTATCGAGTAGAGGGGGATAGATTGTCTCTCGCTACTTGATACTCTACACCATCAGGTGAATTTAGATTCAGTATAATATTCGGTATTTTGATTTTTATTTTTGATGAACACCTTCAATCGTTTTTTCTTTAGAGTTCGCACTTTCATTTAATAAAGGCATGTGAATTCAACTAGGTGTTTACAATTCTCTGAATAAATATTAGAGGGAGCAGAGTGGGGCATAGAGCCCCACATAAAAAAAAACATAAAAACACCATCAGGTACACTGTGGTCACTTCGCTGTACCAGGATAAAAAAAATAAACTAAGTAATACTATAAATTTAAGCAATAGACCGACCATTACATGGATGTATTGTTTGGTAAAAAAGAAGTGCAAATGGTAAAAAGAATATATTGGTAAAGCAACTGTTTTAACAGCCTTAGTTAATTGTACAAATTATAAAAAAATTAAAAATTGTCTTAAATAAAGACCAATATTTCAGAAATACTTAACGCTAGTCTATCTAGATGTGAAAGACTAGTTGAAACACCCTTAAATATCAAAGAAAAGGAATCATTAGATAAATTACATTATCTCAATGCATTTGGTCTTGAAAAGTTTTGTGCATGTATGTACAGAATGCCAACATTTGTGGAAGAACATCCCAGGGTAAATATTAAGTTAGTTATATTATGCCATTTTATAATAAAAGTGTCAAAACTATATGTATGACTGCATAGAATTGTTTATTGTCTCATGGTATGTGCGTGTTAGCTGTGCTAATAAATCGTTTTTCTTTCAAAGAATGAACAAAAGTGGTAATAGAAAGGTTTTGTTTAGTTTGTCACTTGAGATTTAGAACTATGACAGTCTCTGTGGTGAAGAGGAAGAGAGAGGCCGTAAGTTCAATTCCCGCACTGATGCAAATGTTTGTGTGACATATTTGTTTTGGGTCTGGGTGTTGTGGGACTGTAGTCCCTCATAATTCTCAATACCCACAATTCAGGTTTCACCTAACTGTTACATACAAGTCCCTTTAACTTCATAAGTTATGTATATTATTGCTATTACGAAAATTTCGCATCCAAATTGAAATAGTGATAAAATTTCATTATGATTTTTCTTTGATTTGTGTTTACTTTAATATAATAGGGTGGCTTAAATTGAAATCTTGTATGTTTTTAGGTTAAATTAATAGTTATAGATTCAATAGCGTTCCCTTTCAAAGTGGATATATCTACACAACAGCGAACTGGTCTCTTGTTCAGACAAATGGCGCAATTACAAAGGATTTCTGTTGAGAAACAGATTGCTGTAAGTAAAAAAATTTAGAAATTTCCAGGACTACAAGAGCTTTGAATAGGCAGTGCTTGTGTAAGGTCTAGTTTCAGGTGGAATAAGATCTATTTATGGCACCTCTTGCCTTTGTTTGGCATGACTTCGATTAAGTGAACACATGAGGACCTGGATTCATAGACGGGCTGTTGCGCCATACACTTTACAATGTGTTACAAAATTCAACAATAAGCGGGCACCAGGGGGTTGACATACTCATGCCATATTGAAAAAAATATATGTTTATTTTTTTTATTATATTAAATATATTATATATTTGACACCCCTTAAGATATTTTTAACTACCACAACAACAATTTTCCAATTAAAATATCTGTTGTTTTTTTGTATTGGCAAACTAAGTAGCACTGCTATCCACAATGACTTACAAATCACTTTCTCAATGGACTCAAAATAAAAAAGTAAAAAAAAAATGATTGATTGTGTAAAAACTACAGACATTCTGGAAATGTTAATGGTCACTGTGGATAGCAGTGCTACTTAGGTTGCCAATACAAAATAAACAACAGAAATATTTGGTATGTGGCCTCCACTCGAGAACTTTTCTGCTCCATCTGTTGTCAGTTCTATGAGTTATGTGCCTTGCCCACTGCCACTTTAGCTTGCTAATCCGTTGGGCTATGTCGGCGACTTTCGTTCTTCTACGAATCTCCTCATTTCTGATTCGATCGCGTAGAGAAACACCCAGCATAGGCCTTTCCAAAGCTCGCTGAGTGACTGTAAGCCGTCTTGGGCGGCCCATAGTTAGGAGGCCACGTCTCAGAACCGTATGTCATCACTGGTAACACACATTGATCGAAGACTTTTGTCTTCAGGCACTGAGGTGGTAGACACAGTAAGTGGTAGAGCCACGCTGTAGACATATTTGTCTACAGCGCGAATGGGCCGGCTCGACCGGGGTAGTACCATTATCTCACAGAAAACCAACGTAAAGTGACAGTTTACTGTCGCGTTTCGTATGGTAAGTGAGATATCCGGAGGCCCAGTTTCCCCTTCCCTTCCCTAATCCCTATTCCTGTCCTTTAAGGCCGACAGCGCATACATGATACTTTCGGTATTGTGGATGTTCATGGGCGGTGGAGATCACTTGACATCGGGTGACCCACTGGCTCGTTTGTCGGACTATGCTAAAAAAAAAAGGTATTTTGGACTAGAAGATCTTGTGTAGTTTCCCGAACGCTGCCTAACCGAGTTGGATTCGACAATTGACCTCTCTTTCAAAGTCCGACCTGCCTAACTGGATCACTTGTGCTAGATAGACGTATTCGTTTACAACTTCGAGAGTTGTGCTCCCAACAGTTATCGGCATAGGCTCAACATGAATATTTGACAGGATATTAGTCTTGTCCATGTTCATCCTAAGGCCCACCAGTTGGGAAACTTGGTTGAGGTCTCTGAGCATAGTGCTAAGGTCCTCCAGCGATTCTGCCAAGACAACAATGTCGTCGGAAAATCGACTTTCCAATCTAAGTACTTGAAGGTATCTTCCAACGCGGCAGTGAACACTTTCGGAGAGATAACATCTCCCTGTCTCACACCTCTGTATAGTGGAATATCCTTCGTACTCTGGTTTTGTATTCGGACTGACATGGTGGCATTGTTGTACAAGCACCTCAACACTTCAATGTACCGAAAGTCAATGTGGCACCGCTTGAGCGACTACAGCACATCCCAGATCTCAATCCAATCAAAGGCTTTCTCACAGACCACAAACGCTAAGCAAAGTGGCAAGTTAAATTCATCAGTTTTTTGTATAACTTGCCGCAGCGTATGAATGTGGTCTATGGTACCATAACCTTTTCGGAAACCAGCTTGTTCGGGAGGCTGGAAGTCATCTAGCCTGAGCTCGAGGCGATTTGTGATTACCCTTGAGAACAGCTTATAAACATGGCTCAGGAGTGAGATGGGTCTATAATCCTCCAATAAGGCTTTATCACCTTTCTTGTAGAAAAGCACCACCACACTCCTGTTCCATGCTTCGGGCGTTACACTCTCGAGCAGAAGGGAATTAAAGAGCCTCTGAAAGATTTATTATCGTCGTACCGCCCGCTTCAAAAAGCTCTGTGGTGATTCCGTACTCGCCCGCCGGCCGCCGCCTTGTTGTTTTTGAGCTGACCAAGGGCCATCCTAATTTCGCACAGGATGATGTCCGGGATGTCTTCACTGTAGTATCGGACCAGCTTGGCTCTCGGGTCTCTGACCAAGCTGGTTGCGGGTTTGGCAACTGAGGTGTAAAGCTGCCCGTAAAACCTCTCGATATCCCTCAATATCTCTGCCTTCGTCGACACTACGTTACCGTCTTCCGTCTTCAGCTTCGTCATTTGGCTTTGTCCTATAGACAATTCTTTTGCGAACACTTTGGAGCCTTTATTCCGCTCAATCGTCTCTGTGATGCTTACAGCATTGTAGGCACGGACTTCCTTTCGCAAAGATTTCCATATTTGTCTATTAAGCATCCGACATGCTTTAGCGTCATCATGTTAATAGTCACTTACTATTAAAGATCTGACTAGATAATGCAAGTGCAGGTACAATATTTGCAATTCATCACTGCAAACCTGAACTGGTTATATTCAGCTTCCCACTATTCATCCTTCTATCGTAAATAATAGTAAAAGTAATATATTGTCCCCATGTTGTATAGAGCCTAACTCTACTACTACTAACGAGAGAGGACATGTCTTAGTTCCCATGCAGGCCTAATTTGAGTTAGTAGACTTCACATACCTCTGAAATTCTTGGAGAATCTTCATCTTCAGGCCTACAAATTCTCCAATTTTTTCTTCACTGTCAAAGCAAACGATAAATAACAAAGAATACGCAAGTATTTTCAAAGAGCCAGAGGCATATGCTATTTGGGCTGGATTCGAACCGGCTACTTTCGTTTCGGCAGCCCGTGAAACACCCAACTTGGCTTTCGCTGCTATTATTGACAAGTTTCCTGAAGGTCTTGTAATGTATAATGATGTAATAAAGTGTAAAAGAGTATTAAAATTGACAAAAGCCTAATAGAGAATGGTATGGCAGACCCGGCAGACAAAGCCCTAAGCCCCCTCCCTTTTGCATTCGGAATTCCGTCCCAACAGTATGGTTATACGGCTGATATTATGTATTATAGACATATATATAGTTTACTTAATAGTTTTTTTTATACTGGCTCGGCAAAGTGACCACACTGCACCTGATGGTAAGCGCAGTGCGGTCCAATTAGAGTATCGAGTAGCGAGAGACAATCTATCCCTCGCTACTCAACACAATCAGCCGGCCTGCTTCTTCACACTACGCCATGGGCAAGAAGGTGAAGAAGCAGTCGAGGGTCTATTGTCAGAGTACTCAGAAGACCGCAAAACGGTCAAACATCGTACCCCAACTCTAGACCCCCGACAAAAACCGGATGTACACTGGCTGATTGGAACACGACACACTTGCGTGTGCCACTATGGCGGGTTTTACACCCTGTGTAAGGTGGTAGCTAGCCGGGCGGATATGAATATCCTACCACCAGCCAAGTGTGTGGTAATTATTAAGATAGGATTGAAATCAAAACCGTTGTTTGGTATTAATTTATTTACTTATTGGAAATAAACGCACAAATTTCTTATGTTACTATAACTCGTAGGTGAGAACATGTTCGAAGGCCGCTAAAGTGGTAAACCGACGAATGGTGTGGCCGCTGGGTTGTACGTGAGGCCCCACCCCCGTCGGGGCTGTGGTTAGGAACTTTTACATGGCTTCATCGGTCTTCGCCTTATCTATATCTCCATAACTTATGTTCTTAACTTTACTCCATACATAATGCAGTTGAGGCCGACCTGGCTTGCTTGTTTAAAATCTTCATTCTCGTGCATATAAGTCTTTGTGCACTGTGTTCTCGAACTGATTTATCACGGAGGCGGGGACCATCTTGTCCAAACAGCTTCTGGAAGGTCGGCGTCATGGCATATTGTATTCTCTTCTGAAGGCCGCAGTGAGATACGATGTGTTTCATATCGTCGTCGCATCACGGTCTTATGTATGTTAAACCAAGATGCCTTGATATAGAAACAGCAGTAGTGAACCACTGTTTCAGTAGCAAGGCATCTTGGTGAGTTCGATTATCTGAGTTTGCTTCGCACCGCCATACTCCCGTCGATACTGAAGTCTGAAACTTCCACGGTCCCTTTTATACCAAATTTGTAAATCAATACTGGATGCGAACATTCTAGAAGCTTTGGAATTGACCAATAACAGTTTATTAGGTCAGAGGTGTTCACCAATGAGAACGCTATCCTAGCTAGTCGATTGTGCCAGTCTGACCAATGGTAGTGATTTTCTTTATTAAACTGAGACAGTGTATGTAAGAGAAAATGAAACGGAGGCTGTCTCTGGTAGATACAAGCTTGGCGCCATGATTTTACATTATAAAGCCGTATTCACACGGCTGTTCACAGCACAGTTTTACAGCATTCTATTTGAGGATTTTTTCAATGTTGCACCGTTATTGCATGACCAATACAAAATGCAGCAACGGTTCAGTTTTCAATATACTAATATATATTTTTTAACTACTAGTTTTTACCTGCAATTTTGCATTCGAGATTACGTTTATCACTATGCTAGGAAGTCTCCTAGGCTCAGTCGTGCCCTATACAGTATATTTATTGTGTAAGCGCATTCAACATTTCCCTCCGTGAATATATTTTCCTCGACGCCGACGACGAATCGAACCTGTAACTGAAATAAAAAGAAGTCTATGTGTATGTGTGTCTAAGATATAAGTTATCTCCATTCTGAATTTTACCCAAATCATTAAGTTATTACAGCGTGACAAAAACACGCATTTCTATTTTATTACTAATTCCAAAAAAATAATTGTTGTACACTTAATTTGAAGAATGACGGGTGTCTTATTTAAACTTCCGTCGTATTTTCCAATTTATTTTGATTTCTCCAAAAATACATTACTACCTAGTACCTACTACATACTGTATATGTAATTATCTATTTGTTATCAAAAGAGTAAATATGAGGATTAGTTCCAGTTTTCTTTAATGATAAATTTCAATAAGCATTCTGCATTTTCAGATCGAACCAGAAAAGAAACCAATCAAACTATATTATATGTAGGCGTCCCATTCAAACTTAATTCTTACTGGTTCTGTAGTTTCAGATTAAGATCGTTTATTGAAATTGGTCCTAAGACAACAGGTAGCCAATGTCCGTCCCTAGGGTTCAGGCTATAGGCTATCTTAGTTGCACATTTCATCAAAACCGGATAAAAAATGTGAAAGTGTCTGTACTTTTGTATTTATAATATCAGTGTAGATTTTCCAGGCCATAGTGGCATTCAGCTAAAGTTCAATATAAATATAACCTTTGAATCTACTAGAACAATCAGTCGTAAAAAAATGATTAACTGCTTCAAAATTTATGAATTTAAATTTAATAATTCATAAAATTACTATGTACTAAATTATATTTCAATTATTATGAAGCAGCATATTGCCATTTGCCATGTGAACAAGTTCTTGGCGTCTGTTGAATAGATTTACTATATTGTGTGCTATCTATCATAAATCAATACTTATTACTTTATGATGAATTCATTTACGGTTCATTCTATATTTTATTACACGTCAATATTTATCAGTCGACACCCATATTCTCAAATGGATAGGCAATAGTACGACTATAACTCATTGCGCATCCCACTGTTATTCTGTTTATTTCCGTCCTATTATGTGATATGGGCAAGGGCATAATAGTGACCATAGAGGGCACTAATTTCAATCCCGGCAACACGCATGAGTTCAGACAGACATTCAGGTTTACAACCCAACTACACTGTCACTAGACGAAAAGGCCGATTTACATAATATTATAAATTATACTTAAACATACAGTGTGTTGCAAAAGAGCGGTACTAATATAGCCCCATGAGTAAACTTGGCGATTAGTAACATAGGGTAATTTTTTTTTTATTTTATCCTAGCATGGCAAAGTGACCACACTGCACCTGATGGTAAGCGCAGTGCCATCCAGTTAGAGTATCAAGTAGCGAAAAACAACCTATCCCCGTTACTCAACACAATTATGCCGGCCTGATTATTCACACTACGCCATGGGCAAGAAGGTGAAGAAGCGGTCGAAGGTCTAGTGTCAGAGTACTCAGAAGGTCGTAACACGGCCAATCATCGTACCCCAACTCAAGACCCCCGACAAAAACCGGATGTAAACTGGCTGATCTCGGAACGCGACACAATTGCGTGTGCCACTATGGCGGTTTTACACCCTGTGTACGGTGGTCGCTATCCGGACGGATATGAATATTCTACCATCAGCAAATGAACTGCAGTTAGAATTTGATAATTTTCTTGGTTTCATTGTGTCGCAACCTCAAATTGTATTGTTATTTTTAAAACCCTTGATATGTGTAAACCGATAATTTAAGCATTAAGCGTACGTAGCTATGTAGTGCAAAAGAAGTTTGTTAAAGTTTATCAGGGGCATAAAACATAAACCTAATAACCATAAAATTTTCAAATTCCATATTCTAATATGATAAGGTACGAGATTTCCATATTTAATGATATGTTATTTAGTAGTGGTAGAGCCAAGCTGTAGACATATTTGTCTACAGCATGAATGGGCGGGCTCGACCGGGGTAGTACCACTGTCTCACCGAAAACCAACGTAAAGTGACAGTTTACTGTCGCGTTTCGTATGGTAAGTGAGATATCCGCAGGGCCAGATTCCCCCTACCCTTCCCTAATCCCTATTCCTGTCCTTTAAGGTCGACAGCGCATACATGATACTTTCAGTATTGTGGATGTTCATGGGCGGTGGAGATCACTTAACATCAGATGACCCACTGGCTCGTTTGTCGGACTATGCTATAAAAAAAACCTTACCAATGACTCTCTTTTTACGTGGTGTTCTTATTTATACCACCTTTTCGCAACACCTTGTATACATATTACAATTATTCTTTAGGTGGTTTTAACAAATGAAATGAGCACCAGAGTGGGACTATCCAGTGGGTCAGTGGTGGGATCTCTCGGGGACTCGTGGTCACATCGCTGTAACAAAAGAGTTTTGTTGTCTGCGCCTCATAATGCCGGGTACAGGCTAGCCTTACTACTCAAGAGTAATGATGCGCCTAACGTTGCCGGAAAGTTTCAGGTATGGATTTTTTTATCAATAATAAAATAAATAAAATGATTGCCTCGGAGGCGTAGTTGTAATTTCGCATGCGTCACGACTGCTGTGCTGAGGTCTTGGGCTCGATCCCCGGGTCGGGTAAAGTGATATTGGGTTTTTCTATCTAGAAGTTCTCAGTATTAGCCCGGAGTCTGGAATCAGTGCCTGGCATGGCGATATTCTCGCCCCCTATCACATGGGACCGAAACTCGGCGCACAGTGGGTGTACTGGTTACACCTCTGCCTACCCCTTCAGGGATTACAGGCGTGAGTGTATATGTATATATGTTCAATAAATGTTCCTTACACTCATGAGTTCGCTAATACTAGTCCTTTATAAATTTCTTCTCGGAGATAGTGAGTCATAATAACATCGTTACAGAATAGTAACTTGTCCTCAATTCGCAATATAAGCGAATCTAATCAATAAAATCCGGCGCCATCGTCGTACTCGTAACGATTAAGTAGCTATGAATATACAGTATGACCTACGTTCAACCTCCCTCCCCCTAGTATTATATTTCGCTATGTATCTTTACAAGACCTACCTTTGGCAATAACGCAGGCGCGGTTGCCATAGTAATATGAAGAATATTGATTTGGGTCTTAGTCTGAAATGGCTATTACGGAGTTTTATTAGGTGCAGTTAACTATATATTGGTTTATACTTACCTGAAATGATGTGCATGCATACTCATGCGTTACGACTGCTGTGCTAAGGTATCAGGTTCGACCCCGGGTCGCGTAGTGCATATACACACATATACACTCACGCCTGTAATCCCAGACGGGGTAGTGATATCGGGTTTTTTATTTAGAAATAGCAGTATCAGCCCGGAGTCTGGAATTGTGCCGGTATGGCAATAGGCTCGCCCCCTATTACATTATGGGACCGTAATAATTTCGGCGAAAAGTAGGTGTACTTGTTAGTTGTTACACATCTCCCATATGTATGTATGTATTGTTTAATACTAAAACATCGTTTACTAATAACATTAAATGAGCCCACGACTATGTCCTCAAAAGGGTAGGCAGAAGTGCAACTAGTAGACGCTTCGCCGAGCGAATATCAGCCTCTTTATACGAAATATGGCGACTCTATCGCTACATCGGCGACAAATTCCATTCCCTGGCAACTTTTGCATTTTTTGATTTCCCGACCTGGGTTTTGGATCCAAGATCTCAGCGGCTTGTCAGCTTATATACCCTCTCACTAGTCCAATGAGGCGATCAGTATTATCAACTGCTATTTTAAGTATCATGACTATTGCACCGTGCCGAAACTTATGATCGCAGTATGCTCTAAATATCTATTGAATTCAGTAGGTATCCATTTCTTAAGTATAGTCGTGCTTGCACTACACATCTAATTTTACAAAAAATATGTTTTTTTTGTCAGTTTGTAAGGGTAATGTGTCTCTTACTGACTGACTAATAAAATAATTACACCCAACAGTTACACACATAGTCCCAACCCCACACTAGGTGAAACCTGCATGGTGGGTATCAAGAACTACGAGGGACTACGGTCCCACATCACCCAGACCCGAAACAAACATCTGTCTGTCACACAAACATTTGTCTCGGTGCAGGAATCAAACCCACGGCCTCTCGTGGTACAGTCGCCCGCTGCGCCACGGACGCTGTCAATTCTAAGCAATAAGCTCTACGTGTAAAATTTCCCCCTCACCGGTTGTACCTGTTTCGGAGCCTGTTTCTCTGGACATCATCCTTACTGAGATTCGTGATATGAAGCGTCAACTGTCAAGTTTGCCGGCGCTTGTCGATGAAATTAAATCGGTAAAAGACGAGCTGATAGAGCTTAAGTCAACATGTGAGTCGTATTCCCAAAAATTTAATGATTTCAGTTCTAGACTTACTGAACTTGAAACTAAAGCAAAGAATTTTGACAAGCTTGAAGCAATTATAAATACCCTGCAAGTTGACTTGGAGAAAACGAAATTTGAAATTTCATCACAGGCTCAGCGATCGCGTCTTAACAATTTGGAGATCAAGGGAGTCCCTTTAAAGAAGGATGAAAATTTATTTTCGATTGTTGACACCATCGGCCGTAAAATCAATTACTGTGTTCAGAAGACGCAAATAAACTACATATCAAGAGTTCCTGTACGCAATTCTAAGGAAAAAACGATAATTATCAGTTTTTTAAACAGGTATGTGAAGGAGGATTTTGTTGCGGCAGCGCGATCTGCTAAACACATTTCCGCCGTCGACATTGGATTTGGTGGAACTCCGCAGCGTATTTATGTTAACGACCATCTTAGTGTAGAATCGAAGAAACTATTAAACACTACAAAGATTACTGCTAAGGATAAAAATTACGAATTTGTATGGGTCAAACATGGAAAAATCCATCTAAGAAAAAACACTACCAGTAAAATTTTAATAATTAGAAATGATTTAGATTTAAACAAAATTGTCTAAAGTGTTACCAATCAATTTTATCATACAACGTCCTATTTATTTATCTTAACTATAATAATCTACACCGTGTCATAAAACCCTATATTAACTTTTATTTTAAACATTTAATTAAAATCGGGACCAACTATTGTAAAAGGCTGAGCACCTCTGCTTCGCTAATGATACCGCTATTGTTTACTGCATTCTATTGTCTTGCTTTTTGTTTAGTGCATGACACTGCATGTTTTAATGCGCATACGCACGAATGTATACCGCTCTCGCTTATACTTGTTTGCGTTACGGGCTCCTGTTTGTTCTGTTGCTCTTATGTTTGTATTTTGCTGTGGATTGACCACTGGCAACGCACAACGATCCGTGGTTTCTACCCGCCTTATTTATATATAAACTCCTCGCACCTATTATTGTATATTGAAATGACTTGCTTTGTTTTAACATTTAATGAATCTTATTCGATTGCTACTTTATTCTTTAATGTTTGATAATTGTAGAAATAAAATTTCTATTTACTACCAAAATGTTCGAGGACTTCGAACAAAATCAGAGTCTTTTCGTCATCAAGTTTCTGTTGGCGAATTCGATATAATTATGTTAACTGAGACGTGGTTAATGGATGGAATTGCGAGTTCGGAGTTCTTCGATCATCGATATATTGTGTGGAGACGTGACAGAGATTATGCATTAACGGGACAGACGCGCGGAGGCGGGGTACTTATTGCGACACGAAGTGATTTACCAATCACCCCTCAACCTTTTCTAAGTTCTACGGCTGAAGACATTTGGCTAAAACTGCGTCTTAGGAAAAAAAACTCTAGGGATCATGTAAACATCTTCATATGTGTACTATACTTATGTAAACAAAATCGAGGCCTTTCTTTTTCTGATCAGTTAAGTAATTTTTTGGGTTACTGAGTGATACTATGATGCATAATGCTAACGACAAGTTTATAGTTGTTGGCGATTTTAACATGAGTGGTATTACATGGACGCCCACTGACAATTTTTCTCTCGTCCCAACGAACCTAACCACTAATGATGACCAATTACTAGTAGACGAGCTAAGTACTTTAGGACTCTTACAACAGAATGGAACGGTCAACAAATACGGTAAACTATTGGATTTAGTTTTTTCCAACTTCGCTACTAGTGTCTCTGATTGCTCTGAACCTTTGGTCCCTATTGATTTGTATCATCCATCTTTGTTAATTAGTACAGATGTCTTTGAAACACCAGCCCTGGATGTCGTCCCACGGTTGCGTTATATTTTTGGTAGAGGTGATTACCAAAGCATTAATGAGGAAATTCTTGGAGTGAGTTGGGAGCGTGAATTTTCCTATAGATCCATGGATGAGGCAGTCGAGTTTTTTGTTCACTTTGTAATGAACCTAATAAATAAATTCATACCCAAAAAGCCTGCGAAATCTCAAGCGTATCCCGTATGGTATAGTGTTCCGCTCATCAAGGTCATTAAGGAGAAATACAAGTATTTTAGAAAATTCCAGATATATGGCAATAAATCTGATGAGATATCATTTAAATTACTGCGTGATAGAGTTAAGACTCTCGAGTCAGTGTGTTATAAAGATTATTTAAGATTAACCGAGAATTCAATTAAAAACAATGCTAGGCACTTTTGGTCGTTTGTAAAAAATAGATACAATATGAATGCTATTCCGAATACACTTAGCTATAATAATGATACGCTTGATACTGGGGTATCAATTTGTGAAGCATTCTCCTCTTATTTCCATTCCAACTTTCTTCTCTCTCATATTCCGGACATCTCAAATTCAATAAGGCCTATATCCCGCTCTAACTATGATCCATTGCATACTGCATTAAGCCGCATATGTGTAAGAGTGGATGAAGTCACCAGTTTACTCCTTAAGCTAGACACGTCAAAGGGCGAGGGACCAGACAAAATATCACCTAAATTTCTTGTGAAGTGCGCCAAGTCCATCTCCGTTCCAATCTCTATTTTATTTAATAAGTCCTTATCCTCTACTGTCGTGCCTAAAATTTGGAAATCCGCGTTTATTACACCAGTGCATAAAAAAGGGACTAAAACCGAAGTTACTAATTATAGGCCAATATCTAAACTCTGTATTATAGCTAAGGTATTTGAAAAGATAATATATAATAGAGTATATCCAGCTATTGCTCAGCTACTCACTCCCTTTCAACATGGGTTTTTAAAAGGTCGCTCTACTACCTCTAATTTGATCCTGCTCAATGACTTTATTACGAAAGCCATGGACGATGGTAAGCAGGTTGATGTCATCTATACCGACTATAGTAAGGCCTTTGATAGGATTGACCATATGATCCTCTTAAATAAGTTAAACCATGTGGGAATTTGTGGTGACCTTTTAAGATGGTTTTCTTCCTATATAGAAAACAGATCGCAGGCGGTAGTACTTAATAACTATATGTCTAAATGGGTTCCCGTACCTAGTGGTGTGCCGCAAGGATCATTGCTTGGACCCCTTCTATTTATTGTTTATGTTAACGATATTGACCAGTGTCTGAAATCATCTAACTTGCTATGCTTCGCTGACGATATGAAAATATTTACGACGGTTTCTACATATGATGATATGGCAGCACTTCAGGATGATTTATATCGCCTCGAAGTATATTGCAAATTAAATAAACTCGACCTCAACCCGTCTAAATGTTCTTTAATAACTTATACACGTAAGCGCTCTGTCCTGACTACATGTTATACGCTTGGAGGCCTCATACTACCTAGATGTAACACTATTCGTGACTTGGGAGTTTATCACGATTCGAAATTAATCTTTGACACGCATATCCAATCTGTTGTGATGAAAGCCTCTAAATCCCTGGGGTTCATAATGCGAATCGCCAAATGTTTCACGGAGGCTAAAACACTCAAAATACTATACTGCACGTATGTCAGAAGTCACCTTGAGTATGCATCGCAGATCTGGAATCCTCGTTATTTCAAATACATAGACCGGATTGAGAATATACAAAAAAGGTTTATTAAATATCTCTGTTTTCACCAAAGCATACCATATACTACTAACGATTACCTTCAACTTTGCAAAAAATTCCATCTGTTGCCGCTTAGTAAGCGTAGAGAAATCGGTGATTACATTTACCTTTTAAAATTATTAAAAAATGATATTGACTGTCCCGTACTTCTAGCCAAAATATATTTTAACATTCCATCCAAGGTATGTCGTTTCAATCCTCCTTTGCATGTTGATAAGGCATCATCAAATTATAGACAGAACAGCTACTTGGTGCGCGCAAGCAGATCTTACAATAATATATTATGTAAACATATTAATCTAGATCCCTTTATAACAAGTGTGTCCGTGGCGAGGAGGTGCTTAAGCCTTGACTTCTTTCGTTAAATAGTTTGTTTTCTTTTGTTATGTATGCTGTATTTTTAGTTTTGTTCGTTTATTGACTTTTTTTTTTGAAAATTATTTTATATTTTTGTCTAAAGAATTTTGCTCATACTCAAATAACCTAATTTACTTCTATAAGTGAGAACTTGTTATTGGCTTTTTGTCACTTAAATTGATGCTATTTTTTATGTAATTATTAGCTGTAAGTTTTCCATGCTGTAAATAAATAAATAAATATTGGTTTATACTTACCTGAAATGATGTGCATGCATACTCATGCGTTACGACTGCTGTGCTAAGGTATCAGGTTCGACCCCGGGTCGCGTAGTGCATATACACACATATACACTCACGCCTGTAATCCCAGACGGGGTAGTGATATCGGGTTTTTTATTTAGAAATAGCAGTATCAGCCCGGAGTCTGGAATTGTGCCGGTATGGCAATAGGCTCGCCCCCTATTACATTATGGGACCGTAATAATTTCGGCGAAAAGTAGGTGTACTTGTTAGTTGTTACACATCTCCCATATGTATGTATGTATTGTTTAATACTAAAACATCGTTTACTAATAACATTAAATGAGCCCACGACTATGTCCTCAAAAGGGTAGGCAGAAGTGCAACTAGTAGACGCTTCGCCGAGCGAATATCAGCCTCTTTATACGAAATATGGCGACTCTATCGCTACATCGGCGACAAATTCCATTCCCTGGCAACTTTTGCATTTTTTGATTTCCCGACCTGGGTTTTGGATCCAAGATCTCAGCGGCTTGTCAGCTTATATACCCTCTCACTAGTCCAATGAGGCGATCAGTATTATCAACTGCTATTTTAAGTATCATGACTATTGCACCGTGCCGAAACTTATGATCGCAGTATGCTCTAAATATCTATTGAATTCAGTAGGTATCCATTTCTTAAGTATAGTCGTGCTTGCACTACACATCTAATTTTACAAAAAATATGTTTTTTTTGTCAGTTTGTAAGGGTAATGTGTCTCTTACTGACTGACTAATAAAATAATTACACCCAACAGTTACACACATAGTCCCAACCCCACACTAGGTGAAACCTGCATGGTGGGTATCAAGAACTACGAGGGACTACGGTCCCACATCACCCAGACCCGAAACAAACATCTGTCTGTCACACAAACATTTGTCTCGGTGCAGGAATCAAACCCACGGCCTCTCGTGGTACAGTCGCCCGCTGCGCCACGGACGCTGTCAATTCTAAGCAATAAGCTTATATCTATTGATTTCGAAAGATTACTATCTAACAGCGCCCTCTGACGGTACATCTTTCAGTTATCTTCCCCATCATCTCACGATTGCCTTGGTGTTAAGGTATTGCGGAGCCACAATTTGCGAAATTTAACAGTACCTACTAAACCCAAAATATGCACACAGATTATACATAAACACTAATAAATCATTATTTTTAAATATACAGCGAATAATTTTCTAGGTATAAGTAAGTGGCTTAATTTAGATGATTGAGAGTAAAAAGCTATCTTTAATGTTTTGTGAATGTTGAATACTAACTACAATTTGAAATATAGCTCCTCAGTTTAACTTTATACCGACACTTTTACACTTGTTGAGGATGTCTCCTGCATTAAGCGATGAAGTAGTTTACACTTAGTTCATCGGCTTACTAACCGTATGAGTTTAATTAATCTATTTCATAACAAAAGAGCAAATATCCACGAAGTTGTCCTAGATAATAGACTTTCCCCATGGTAAAGATACACCTACAACTTTACAGACAATATTGTAACGTTTTTTGTTACTTGGTGCATAAAAAGGGTACAAACATAAAAAAAACTACAATAAAAAGTATAAATTGCGTTCTACCGTTCTAGCCGCAACTTCTTACAACTAACATTTGAATGGATTGGGTTGGCTAAGAAAAATTTGTTAGTTTAAAATACTAAACATATTATTTGGTACACTTACCCGGATAGCAGCATAAAGTCCGTTTTATCTACTTAACGTGTTGATAACGTTCTCTAAGAATTTTGTGACTATTCATAGCAGTAACAATTCAGGAGGTCGTGTCCATTTATCAGATTTCAAACTATAAATTAATGGTAATTTTCATATATTTTAACGGTAGGCAGCTGCTTTGCTGCGCTCTGGCATTGCAAAAGTCTTTGGGCGGCGGTGTCTACTTACCAACCGGTGGCCCGTCTCCTCGGCTGGCAATCCAGGCAGTAAAAAAATTGTCGTTAACTATGATATCAACTTATTCCGTTCATTTTCAACCTCCGTGGCGCAGTTGGCGATTAGCCGGCTGTGAAACGAGGGGCCGTGGGTTTGATTTCCACATAGGGACAAATGTTTGTTTGACAGACAGATTTTTGTGTCCGGGGTCTGGGTTTTGTGAGACCGAAAGTCTCTCGCAGTACATGATTACCTACAACACAAGACTCGTATCTTAGTGTGAGGTTGGGGCTATGTGTGTGCCGTTGGGTGTTATAATTTAAGATATCTATCAATAATAGGGTGTTTGACTGGTGTAACCAAAAAATTTAAAACTGCACTAGAAGAAAGGATAGTGGGCAAACATATTTATTAAATACATTTTTTTATTTTAAATGTATTATAAACATTTTATTTTCGTCATTAAAATTTAGAATTTTTAATCTGTATCTCCCGGTGCCAAAAACGTAGCAATACCGGCCGCCATTACTCGTGACGACATCGCACATAAACATTGCATCCTACGACAAATAAAATTGTAAGGAAGAACATATTTTTCGATGTGTAAACGTGTGGAAATGTGTTAATTTTGGTTGTCAAGTGTTCTATAAGAATGGAGGAAGGCATTACAAAGGCTGATAGTCGAAATCTGCCACTTCTTTCTTAAAACTTTTGATTTTGGCACATGGATGAACAATTTATCGGGATTTAGTGTCGAGTTTTTACACAAAGGCATTGAACAATATTTATATGCTGGCTCATTCATTTTTGCGGAAAAACTAACAGATAAATGCAAATAATTTGTTATGTTGTTAAGTGTCACATCGGTCACGAATGTTTGTATATGTGCGATGACGTCACATAGAGATAATGTCACGTGACAACGCGTTTTAGCGCAAAATTATATATGAAAAAATAAAATCACGCATTTTATATAAATTCAGTATATTTCAATAATAAAAATATTACGGGGGCTATAAGTGAAGAGTCCTCTATCGATGTCCATCAATTTTCAAAAATTGTCAAATACCCTATTGCTCGACAGTCATCCATAAATTTGAAATATGCATAACAGACATCGTGCGGGATATGGGTTACGAACGGTTCGGGTACGGCGGATTAGATTTGAGACATTTTTATCTCATTCAAGAATGTTTGACGGTTGTTTTGGTACTTTGCCAAATAAATAGAGGCTTTCCTCGTAATACTGTATCGTAGGAAGTTGGAACGACGCCAAACAGTCGATTCATTTTGTTAGTATCTGGAAGTCTATAAAAATATCTAGTTGTTTTTCTTCCAGTTGGTTGAACTCTATTATACTACGTGTAACGGGAATAACGCACATCCTCAGACACCCCAATTTAAAAATATTATTACAATCATAATTCATGTATAATATATATATAATATATGTTGAAATTAGACTGCGATGAATATAAATATTGTTTTTTATGAAATTAGTTGTACTAATTTTCGACATAAAGTTCGCAATTTTAATTATTTGATTTTTTAAAGTGTTTGTTTATTATTGCATTTATAAAATACTTTATCGCATCGTGTGATGTTTCAGTTTCGTTTGTCTTGAACGTAAAATTAAAGGGTGACTATTATTTACCTGAGTGTTAATTATTTTTGGCAAAAAATCGTCTATTAAAAAATTGTTGATGTCGATTCAGTCGCTTATTCTGAACAAACTACTTTCAGAGTGTGCATTAATCATGTTACATGTTGTATATTTAGATCGTGATAAACATTTATATACAAAACGATATTCACAATGGTCGTACAAAAAATTTGTACATGAATATCATTAATACACTACGGATGTTATTTTTAACCTCATTGACCATGACATCAGACAGAGATAAATTTTAAAGGCTCCGTGGCACAGTGGGCGAGCGGCTGCGGCATGGATGAAAAAATATGTTCCTAAATATTTGTTTCGGGTTTGGGACACCCGTGTTAGGTTCAAAAGATTGTCTAGACTAGATTATGGTATAAATCTTACTGAGTTATTGAACATTTGTTCGCAGATAACCAGCGAGGGGATAAGGGATGTTGAATAAAACACAAAGTAGAACATACATAATAATGTGATTTAATAATTATAATGTAAATATGTATAATGTAAACAAAAGTACAGCACCAATAAATATCTCATTTTCACAAAAATATCAAGCTTTAATTTCTACACATCTCATAACAGTTATACGATTCAAAGGCATGTCTATTGGACTGCGGACTGCAGTACTATTGACCCTACGACACTAGGGTCAGTAACGCGTGTTTGTAGTCTCCCTTCGTGTCGTCCTGCAAACCATTATATTGTACTTTGTAGCGTTCCGCAAAAACATGCTAAGCTTAACCAAATATTCATATAAAAATAACAGCTCTATAGTTTATATTGCAGGATTAAGCACAAAGTGTGACTAGCACATTCCTGAAGTCACCAGTCAGGTCTTCCTGTAAACAACAGTGAAAAACGCGCTCACGCCTCAAATATTAGCGAACAAAATAAACTGGCCCATAATTCAAACCACTGCTTTAAACGTGCATTCTTGGTACTGACTACTGAGACTATAATGAGGATGGAAGTCACAATGATTAAATAACTTATACTAAAGATATAATGTCTTTAAAATGCACGTGTATTCGGTTACAAAAGATGCATTAAATAATCCGTTTAACTTGACACTGCGTAGGCGTAAAACAAAATGGCGCTCGTAATATTGAGTGTTAATGTTTTAGCAGTGTAGGCTTTAGTAACACATTGCTGATAGGAGTTCGCCGAGCGGACCTCCTAAGTCCTCCTGAAAAACCAACAACTACTTGAAAAAACTAAGCAAAACGAATGAGGTACCGTTGCCCCTCATGCAGTATGCACGACACATAAAGCTGTTAGCTACGGTGCGAAGGAAGTTACATGACGGTGACCTTGCTTACAAGCGAAATATACAGATCTTTCGAAATAAATTTACATCTCATGAAAACTTAGCACACAGATCCGACGACCGCCTCAGTTCTACCATAGACTAGCGTTGTGCTCCATTTACGGACGGCCGTCGACTTAATCCTAACTGTCTTAATAGTCTTATCAAATTGACAAAAAAAACTTAAAATATTCGAGATAGGTGGATATCAACGGATGTGATCCTGACCATTCGGGATCCACACAATTTATTCGACTAGGGTCAATAATGCCTTCTTGTAATCTCCGGAAGTGTCGCCCTGCAATCAAAACGGATTCTAAGCTACAGTAGTCACTTATCGATACAAATAAACCTTGCATAATATAATCTAATTAGTGATCTCCAGTTAGCAAAACGTTTTATCACAATTTTAGACGATTTCACAGAATTATTGACTTCATACTAAATCTAGAATATCCCGATAAACAGATCTGTATAGTAAGTAGATAGTATGATTGATGGTTGTTAGGTTTGATAGATGATGTGTCGTATGGGCAATGCACAGCCACTATTACAACAGTGTTTCGTAAAGAAGTATGGGTCAGTTTTGATATAGATTCATTAAATATAAAACATTAAAAATATACACATGCTTGTTAATCTAAGACGAACAAATGAGTTAGTTTTACGAACACAACAATTAGGGATGATATACATATTGAAAATGCAATGGGTTGTATAAATAAATATGGTTAAATCTATTTTTCAAGATACTTCATTGATTGATTTCTACTACACATTCATCTAAAAAAGCGCAATATTCATGTAAAGCAAAATAAGGCATATTCAAGTAACGCTTTCGTATGAAAGTGCCCAATAAGTGATTAGTGCAAGACAAACACTTACGGTAATCCAGCTTTCCAAAGGCTTGCCGTATTTCTCAAGGAATGCCTGTTTGATGTCTCCAAGATCGATCTCGGAGCGACTGACGATAATTCTGATGAGAGTTTTGTCGGTTGTGCCCATTCCCTTCATGGAGTAGTACAGACGCTCAGCGAAGAAACCGACTTTGCTTTTCACGCATTTCACTAGAAAATATCAAAAAGTGTCATTTTAGGAGTGTGTATTCATCCCATAGTTATATTCAAAGCCTGCCCTATTAATTTGGTATGATATACAGTAAGATGTTGGACACGACACACACACCTCGCCTTGCGAGGTTTCTATATAATTTTCACATATTAACTTTTGGCGGACCGGTCTATCGAATCTCATTGAGGTCTAATCTGTGGTGCGGCTAATATTATCTCGCCATAGAAGAGTCTCGTCAAAACATCCGACCGGTACAGATCTCCCAATTTTTGGAATGAATATAACTAAATTGCTACTATCAACATTATGGTTCCAGAAGTTTATTTTTGTACTTTTTTTTATTACAAATACAATCTTTATAGAGAAAGAGTATCTACGCTTACAAATAACTCATTAGTAATGTTATTTAAATGTTCTTTTAATAACAACACGCACCAAAGATAAACTTATTTTAAAACAATACATACTTAGTTATTATTATATTATCATTCGTTTTGTTTAACCCTCGTTTAGATCCTGATTTACGTTGCTTAAAGTTGTTGACAAAAAGTTGAACGACTGAGCTGAAGGTCGTATTATCGTTAATTTCCTGTCGAATGACCTCGTAGCGTCAAACGATGACTAATATTCGTCTTTTAAATTATCTAGACGGTTCCATTGCCTACACGTATTCAACAAGTGAAATGGTAGCGACTTTCTCTGGTTTCTGTCCCAATAATAACTACAGTATAATTTTTAAATTGCTTCAGTATGAAGATTGTTTGTTTTGTTTACTACTTACTACATATTTTTTGGAAGGCAGCCAATTTTAACTGTATGCCGTAGTTTAGTATATTACGCTTTGAGATAAAGCCAGAATAATATATTATTTGACAACCTCCATAACTCTGGGTCTGGGAAGTGAGAGACCGCGGATTCGATCCCCATACACAATCAAGTGTTTCTTTGATCCATGAATATTTGGGTCTAGATGTTGTGAGACTAAAAGTCTGTCCTAGTTCCTGATACCCACACGTAGTAAAAATTATATCTTACTTTAGTGTCGGAGCTATGTGTTAAGTATTTATTTCTAGAAATTGTCTAATTAACAAAACTATGTGTAATACTACTTTAACAGATAGCAATTAAAATATAATGATAATAATCCTAGTATGGGTACGTTAGTAATAATTGTGGAGTGTTTGATGTTGTCCTAAATTTATAAATCGCTGCTATTAAACACTAATAATATAAAAAGTACACCGACTTCAATGAAAAACAAATTATACGTCTCTATAAAATTTGAAGGTTTCCCTTGATTTTTCTGCGATCCCATCATCAGATCCTGGCTTGGTGCCAATGGGACCACCTGGGATGTGTACCCTTTTAAACAAAAAAAGAATTTCTCGAATCGGTCCAGGCGTCTTCGAGGAATCGGGTAACATACATAAAAAAAATCCGACGAATTGTTAACCTCCTCCTTTTTTGAAGTCGGTTAAAAAAAGGAATTCAGGTTATGTTCATTAAAACTACTCACCAATAGCTAGCATGCCCTTCTCGATGCTTCCAGAGAATTCCTTCTTGATAGAATCTTCAACGTCTTTTCCAGTCAAAGCTTCGAATTCAGCAAATATCTGTAATATAAGGTTATAAAAGTTATATACGAGAATAATTGACGTGATTGAGGCGTCTGCAATCTCAATTGCATGTACGTATATTCTCATAACGATGGTACCTATATTATTTATGACTCAGAAATATCAAGTGTTCGCTCTATTGTCCGACTGTGCAGCAAATGGAGTATATGTTGTTTATTCTGTTTGAATATTATTTTCTAGAAGGAGAAATCGAAAAACCTCGAGGTACCTAAGGTCTAAGAACAAGGTTAGCAGGTATATTTTTGAAATATGACAGCTATAAATTCTGGAATATGTAATGCCGTCTAATGTGAGAACAATAGCTTCTCTGCAATTCAAATCACTCATTGTAATATATTGTGAGCAGATCTACTCATTTCGCACACAGTTGGTAAAATATGCGTATTATAAATCTCTTGATAAGTCAGCAGATATCTCCGCTATAAGTATTCATGAGCGTTGATCACTTGCTGTCTAGTAGGTATCATTTACATTTGCATTGATTTAATAAAAAGTACACCGACTTCAATAAAAAACAAATTATGCGTCACTATAAAATTTGAGGGTGGCCCTTGATTTTTCTGAGATCCCATCATCAGATCCTGACTTGGTGCCAATGGGACCACCTGGAAAGTATACCCTTTTAAACAAAAAAAGAATTTCTCGAATCGGTCCAGGCGTCTCCGAGTAATCGGGGAACATACATTTGAAGTCGGTTAAAGAGGCAGATATTAGGGCTGTCTCACCTGTCTCAGCTGTTGGTAGGAGCGTGTGATGAGGATAGAGTTGAAGACGGACTCGTCAGTGCCCCACTGTCCTTCTCCCGCGCTGGCGAGAGCCTCGGCGTCAGCCCTAGCGGCACCTTCATCCACACCCTGGTTTTCGTCGCGGTTGGCCATACAGAGAGAGACGCACAGCCTCTTGAAGTGGCCAGATGTGTCTCCTTTCAGATCCGATTCCAAACTCTTGTTGTATACTAAATAATTGGAAAAGATATTTGATTGTTTTAGAGCTAATTTTAGTTAAAAGTTGATCTTTACTGAGATATATTATGTTTTCTTTTTTTTATCCTGGCACGGCAAAGTGACCACGCTGCACTTGATGGTAAGCGTAGTGTCGTACAATTAGAGTATCGAGTAGCGAGAAACAATCTATCCCCCGCTACTCAACACAATCATGCCGGCCTGCTTCTTCACACTACGCCATGGGCAAGAAGATGAAGAAGTAGTCGAGGGTCTAGTGTCAGAGTACACAGAAGGCCGCAAAATAGCCAAACAGCATACCCCAACTCTAGATCTCCGACAAAAATCGAATGCACACTGACTGATCCCGGACCGCGACACACTTGCGTGCCACTATGGCGGGTTTTACACCCTGTGTACGAGTATTAAGGCATGACTAATGGCCAATTTCAATAAGCAATCTTAATCTGCCTTTTTAGATCGATACAGAAATTAAACCAATCAAACTATGTCATTCGTAGGCGTGCCATCTAAACTAAATTCTTATTGGTTCATTTTTCGGAACTATCTGTAGTTTCGTAGATTGGTCGTAAGTGAATAGGTTCTAATTACCTAATCACCATGTTCTAAAAAGATAAACAAATATGTACATGTTTTCTGTTCCAGCTGATTGCAGCTGTTAAAAGTAGTTCAGGTAAATTTTAAAAGATGAGGAAATGGTTCGTTTTATACAAACCATTGCGTTAACGACTTCACAGGCCACAGACCCTTATTCGAGTCACGAATGTTGACGTCAAATAATGCAAATGCTTTCTGACCTAGTGCTTCATGGTCGCCTCCTTATACCATTTGTATTGTTTTATAACCAACATTGTTTTATGGTATCAAATTATTCGTGGAATTTTCATAAATAATTTCGAAGTGAATAGAAAATTATATAAACGAAAACATTGCGTGAAACCGCAAAAATATTTAATCTTCACTACAAATATAGATAAGCATAAAGAGGATTTGATTTAGGTTGTTTACATAATCCGTGATATTCATAAATTACGTGATTGTTTGAAAAACGTATTTTATTTGTTTTTATTCTGGAGCGGCAAAGTGACCACACTGCACCTAATGGTAAGCGCAGTGCCGTCCAGATAGAGTATCAAGTAGCGAGAGACAGTCGTATCCCTCGCTACTGAACACAATTATGCGGCCTGCTGTGTAGCTTTTTCACACTACGCCTAAAGGACCCAGGATCATAGGAAGGAGGGAACACGGTAGTTGGCAAACTGTTCCACAGTTTGATGGTGCGGCAAAAATACGAATTTGTGAACCTATTGGTTGGGGCCGTGGTAGCAGACACCACGAAGCTGTGGCTCCGCAAGCCAGTGCGCGTGGTTCTGGTGTGGAAGGGAGAGGATGGGATAAGTTCAAACAATTCTTAAGAGCATTCGCCATGATACAGACGGTAGAACACGCTAAGCGAGGAAATATCCCTACGCAGCTGTAGCGGCTCCAGGCTGTTACTCACGTCTGCATCATTCACAATGCGGATGGCCCGCCGCTGCAATCCATCTAAGGCATCGAGTAGGTACTTACTTACTTACATTAATAAATAAGAAGCGAATCTTTAATTATATTACGTTTCATGAACACTTATATTGTCAGGATATGTCTGGGCTCCGCAATATTTCATTTATCACCTTAATCTAGTTCCATAAACCCATCCCTTCAGTAGGCAAGTACTTACATTGTTCATAGAAGGCGGAGATGGTGCGAATACCATAGTTCGAGAGAGTACAGAGGATTTCAATGATAGCTTCCTCGTCGGTACCGATTCCCGCTACTGCGTCGTGAAGCTCTTTAGCGTAGTAGTGAGGTAGGGGGGTCATTAAGGCCACGATGACATTCTCCAAGTTGCCGCTTAATTCGCTCTTCAGCTCGCTGATTAAGTCCTAAGATTAAAGATTATTATTGAATATCTGCATCTAATACATATATGGCTAAGGCTCACAAAAAATGTACCTCATCCATATTTTTGATGAGCCAAATTTTATCTAAAGAAAAATGTACCTTCGAAAGTTTTTTTTTTAATTAAAATTTTATCCGTATGTTGGCTAGTATTCATGTGGTAATATTAGACATAAAAGTTGCAGATAATTATCGAATTTCACCGAAAACACCGCGGTATAAAAAATAGCTTACTACTTGTTCCATACAAGAATAAAATGTGTCCACCCCATTTCGAATGTATTATTTTTTTATTTCATCTTGTATGTAGTACTTACACTTGATATCTTGTTTACATGTTAAATGTATAGGAATATAGCTACTATATCAGTAGTAGTCATAAGCATAATAAGAAAATAAGCAGGAATTCATTATACTATGACTAAAAATAAAAATATTCCCATCTATCTTCACGTGTGTTACAATCCATTCGTTACGATGTAGTTTTTTTTGTTAAAGTAATAGCAACATAAGTTGCTATTTTTTTGTAACAGTAACATTACTACATTATATATGAAATTTCAGTTTCCTGTCTGACATCTTGGTTTTTATAAAAATGGGAGTACTTTGTGCGTGTTGTTTTTCGTACTTTGGTTTTAGCAAGTTTTCGGAGGCAATTTTGCATGGTAAGTACTTAAATTTGATTGTAAGGTGTAAACACAAATAAGAGGGATATGTGTATTGTTAATTAAATGTAATTCATAGCTGATTTAGATTGCGATTAAATTTGCTACACGAGTTTTAGTTTATATTATTCACGCGTGTTTGTTCACGTGTGTTACGATTTTGTGTCACGTATCACACGTGAAATAAGTAAAGCTTAGTTCACATTGCAATATTGTCATCATCAGCCCAGTAAGACAGTGCTGGGCAAAGCTCGCCTCCACTTTTTTAAAATACGCGGTTTTCAGCCAGCTGCTTCCTTTTTGCTATTGTAGGCGGTCTACCTGATCGGAAGGCGTCTGCTTTTGACCAGGTAGACTGCCTCCTGCTCATACTCATCATCATCAGCATAATACTATGCTTTTCTACATGCCTATTTTTCCCCGGCTTCAAAAAGAAAGCTATGAATTCGTACCTTATGTACCTATATGATATTGGGGGAATAAATATTGTCATTATGTTAGTCTATAAGGGGTTTAATGCATGTACTGCGCAATTCCTAAATGTATATGTATGAAATTCGTACGAGATGTATGAGATAATGACAGTCAAGTTTTTAATATGATGATTGGAGTTGTTCGATTTTAGTAAAAAAAATATGATTTACATTAGCATTATATTTTTTTAGATACCACTAACAACTGTCAAAAGAAGCTCTATCGGGAAAGGCTACAAAAATCCTGAAAAGTTCTTAGCCCAGAAGATAAAAAATGCTGAGGAAACAAAACAAAAGAGATTCGAATAAAATAAATTCGTGATTATATAATTACAAATAAAAGTATTTTTCAAATAAAATATATCTGACAAAACTATAATGATACATAAACTGTAAAAATATAATAAAACACTAGTGACTGTCTGCCTCAAATTATGTAAAAAAGTAAGTACATAACTATTAATAAATTTTTAAGTACAAAATATGAGTTCATTTATATAATTAGTATATAAGAGTTGATAAATTAATATGCAGCTGTACTAGCGATTTTTTAGTTAAATAAACAAATTGGTCTGTATAGTATTTTATTTAAAATTCCACTATACATAAAGTACAAGTACAGTCTTGTCTCATGTGAACTATTCCTAACAATATTTCCAGTGTGTTACCGATTTGGTGTGTGTTATCGTGTGTTACAATTCCCGTGTGTGAAGGTACATTTTTTGTGAGCCTTAGCCATATACACTCACGCCTGTAACCCTCGAAAGGGTCGGCAGATTTGTAACCAATACACCCACTTCTCGCCGAATTTCGGTCCCATAATGTGATAGAGGGCCTATCGCCATACCGGGCAGATTCCAGACTCCGGGCTAATACTGATTTCTAGATAGAAAAACCCAATATCACTTTACCCGACCCGGGGATCGAACCCGAGACCACAGCACAGCAGTCGTACCGCATGCGTAATTACAACTGCGCCACTGATAGAGTCTGCATCTAAGTAGTTTTGAAAAGTACACAATAAGGGTATCTTAGGGTCTTTACAATAAGGGTAAGGCAGCCCAAGGTCCCAGGGAAGAGGGAAAAATGCCGAATCCAGGTAATTGTATTTATTCAATTCAATATTACTCATTTCCAATAATGATTGCTGACTGAACTTTATATTGATTCAGAAAAAAATTCATGCTATCTTCCAAAACCAGCGTCGCGACATTGTAGTATTAGTTTTTACCCTTCGCCAATGGTGCCTAGCTAATTGAACCTACTTCCCATAAGTATACAGTATCACAAAACTAATTTGTCTGTTTTTGGTCAATGTCCTCTGCAGAGGATTCTTGGAGTGTTGCCAGAAACCTCGCCCTAAGTTATTATGGCCTCGGACCTGATTTTTATCTATATTTCGTCATGTTCTCAATATTATATGCCCAACATTTTCTATACATTTTTGTGATATAAGAAATAGAATTAGCTAAAGGAAAAGTAAGTGTACAAAACACAGTACTACACAGTTTACTTACAGTAAAAGCCATAAAATAGAAATAACATATAAAATGCGTTGGTAAGTATTAGTTCAGTACCGTTAACTGAAACTTATTACTAGTTTAGCCATACGTGTCATGATCAAGGAAGGCAAACTGTTTTAATGAAACAAACATGATTTGTTATTGACGTACGTGTTTTATACAGAAATAAATATATTACTGAAAATGACTCATAGTATTTTTATGCGTGTTTAGCTTATTGGTAACGCATGCTTATCGCCTTGTAGTGACAGGCATCACATTCCGAAGTGCATTAACGCAAAATACTACAGATTAATATTCACAGATAGATCATACTTTGGTTCCAAATTCTTTTTTAAATTGAATTTATTTTTAATGAGGAAAATTGTTGAACTGCTCATATATTTAAAAGGCGCAAAGACACTGGTGCAATAAATAAGTACAGCCAGTGAGTCTCTGCCTATCTCCTTGCGACATAAGTATGAAGACATATGTATATGAAGCATATGCATTGCGTGCAGATTAAAAATGTCGATGTTGACCACTGCCAACGAAATACGAGGAAAAAACAAATGGTTTCACAATGAGTGTCTTTTGGGTTGGCAATTAACCTAGTGCATTTATCGCGGTATTCAGGTGCAATGCACGGGTGATGAGGTAATTTCTATGAGCAGTGCGTTCGTGAGTACGTTTAATTATAAAATTAGTAATGTTAAACAAGGCGTCAACGTGATATGAATTATGGAAGCAGAATGCCACAAGGCTTTATAAGCAGATAACATTATTAAAAGTTTTAGATTAGTGTGTAGGTTACCGTAGAATAATCGTGTTTAAAAAGAAGAACTAGTATTATTTTACAATGACGAGGATAAATAATTACAGCACTGTAACCCTCCAGAAAACTCTAGTTATATTCAACAATATATTCCGAAGTTACACAATGTTATTTTAAATTCATAGCGTCATTATTTCCTATGTTCATATAAACTACGTGTTTTCCTCATTCAGCAGTAATTTGTATAAATAATTAATAATGGAACCGCTTATTGAGCAAACTTTACAGATTACAAATACTATCGCATTAAAATATACTAAATATAATGATAAAACACACGGTTTAACAATCGATGGTGTTCTAAAAAGCAGTAATATAATCTCGTTTTCAGCGATAATTCTATGGTATGATAAATTTATAGAACACGGTAAACAGTGATGCAACCAAGTGAGATAAAGATGCAGCAATGACATCGGTGATTTGTGGTGTAAAAGTTGCAACCAGTTTTCATACCGTATACTAAGCGAGTTACAGGTTTTTCTTAATATGTTCATTAGTTGCCAAGTTACCAAATGAATTTAATTTCAATCAATTGAAGTCAACAGTTGTTTTAGCGTTATATCTATCTTTTCTATATATATATATATATATATAGCTATGCCCTGGTATTGCAGAAGTCTATGGGCAGCGGTGTCTACCTACCATCAGGTGGCCCGTCTGCTCGCCTGACTATCCAGACGGTAATATAAATATTTACCAATAACAATAATACTATATCATTCACTGTCCCACTGCTGGACACGGGCCTCCTATACTAATGAGAGTGGTAATGGGAGGAATGCGGGTTGGTAGACTTTATATATCTTTGAAATTGTAAAGTTGAAATCTCAGATATGCAGGCTTTGTTACAATGTTTTCTTTCACTTTTATTGCAAACAATTAAAAATAAATACACATATAAATTAGAAAAGTCAGAGGTGTATGCCTTTTGGGGCAGTCCGTACCACTACAAACTAAGCTATCGCTGGTTATCTTTACCTATAATATTAGTTCGTTGTCACTTTCATCTGTACATCAAAGTTAATATAGAAGCCTGTTAAAGGTGTGTGTTTTTAATCCGACCCGTAGATAGTGCACATTCCATGCAAACCACTAAGTTAACCACAAGTGAATGAATTATAAAAATTACTATATCGCACGTATTGCTCGAAGCTACTTTCTAAAAAAATACTATTTTCTAACATACACCTAGCGAGAGCCGCAAAGTAAGGTTTAACGGTAGGTCAAAAGCCTAAATATGAATTTTCAGATCCCTAAGTTGAAGTATTACGGATTGCCCATACAAACTTTTAACCTCTATTTCACCCCTTTCAAGAAAATTTAGGTTTTCTACCGTTGAAACGGTAGCCGCTGCCTACCGTTTCAATGGTAGGCAGCGGCTTTGCTGTGCCCTGGTATTGCAGAAGTCTATGGGCGGCGGTGACTACTTACCATCAGGTGGCCCGTCTGCTCGTCTGCCTATCGAGGCACTAAGGCGCAGTCTACAATCTTGCTAGCCCATCCCATAGACCCGTTAACCAGCTCCCAGCTGTCATACTCTTTTTTTGGCGACCATTATCAGGTATTGCAAATTTGGCCATAAAAAATCTTATTCATACACTTTGCTTCCTAACTAAAGAGAACACCAGTTTATCAAGGTGTTCGAACATGAATCAGCTATGACTAATAGAAGGTTGAATGAAGGCGCAAGGCCGACGTTAAAGCTAACAGTTGAATAACCAAGGCGAATTCTACACTAACCGTGTACGTAAGATTTAAGTTTCCACAGAGTAGTTTTTAAATGCTGCAATAGATATGGTAATTAACCGTTGCGTCATGGAACTCAAACTCTAATTTCATAACTACCCGCAGATAAATGTCGGTAAAAAACAAATCAACACAAAGTGTATTGTAAATATTATTATTGAAGTTGTTTATATTTCACAAATAAATTCAATAGGTATGTATAACGTAGCGGTCTGTTGTATTACTCGGGTTCAGTAACCTAATTTTATTGCAAATTTTGCTGTGCACGAGACGCTACCGTCTACATCAAAGTATGAAACGTGTTTTTCCGTTTACATTGTAGGTACCTACATAGAAATAAGCAATGCTGGTTTCTGCACTTTCTTTAATAAGGAGAGTTTAGTAATTAAGAGAAAAACATTTCAAGAAAAAGTTAAAAGCTTTGTGAGTATGTACCGAAAAGGATGATTAACTCCGAACACTGCACAACCGGCTGAACAATTTGATTTCTTGTGTAAACTCGCACGATAACAAGAAATAAACATTCTAGATTATTAACATTTATCAGTGCTAGTTACATATAATTCGCTATGTAAGTAAACAATGTTAAGTGATAACACAGAGGTTATAATATAAACCTTAACATCAACACCTGTGTCTAGACTCTACAATAGAATTATGAATCATAAATATTTTATATGTAGGTTCACGCACGAGTAGTCTGCGGTATAATTTTTCATACCTCGTCTTCACTACATTCCTCTTACTTTATAAACTCGTAGGCTTCGAATAAATAGCTTTGAAAATGTAAACTAAGTTATTATATACACCGCCAATGGAAAACTAATCTAAAAGTTTACTATGATTATTTTTTATGACCTTTAATTCAGGAGATAACTATATATTATGTTATTGTGAGAATCAGAATATTATGTCTTAATTTACATATACGAGTTCAGATTACTAAATAAAGAAATAAATTAGGATTTTCCCGTAGACAAATGCACGAAAGCATTTAGAAAAAAATGTTACATACCTTGCCATAGTTGGTCTTGAATGTTTCGGCGATCTCGAGACGCTGAACGATGCCGCGACGGCAAAGGACATCGATGATGGCTTTCTCATCGGTGCCGAAACCTTTCATAGCCTTGCGCAGGGTCTCCGCATCTGCCGCGGGGTCGAAGGGCTCCGCGGGGTACACCGTTGGGGTGCACTGTGGGGTTAAATTACATTAGAATTACTGGACTTTGCGATTTCATACAAATCGAATCGATGATCCATATTTATCTATTCACTACAATAGTCAATCAAAACATGTTTTGAGAGATTATTTTGATTTGATTATTTTCACGTCAATAGATTTAAAAACTACAATATGTAGTGCACATAGGTAGGAATGTAGGGTAATGGTCGCGTCAGTTTAAGATCATAAAGGTGATAATCTTCTGATGCTGGTGACCTAAAATTTAAGTCGATTACTGTATCTCCAATGTGTGAAAACCCTCGGGTACCTACCTAACCTACTCAATCGACTCAGAATACAGAAAAAACCAGAAACCGCGCTCAATAAGAATTACATACCCCGCGCTGTGTCCAAAAACAATACGTAACGTCCCGCGCCTGCCCCACCTCCAACCCGCGTAATGTTGCTAGCTCGGAGCTGTTTCCCACTTTTTGGGGTAAACTTATAACACTAAAGAAAGTATATTAATAAAAAAACATTAACTAATATTTGTAAGTAGGGTAGTAAACTAACGTTGTACACAACTACTTCAAAATACAAGACAAACATTCTGAACCGGAGGGATACAATATAAATAAAGTAATTATTATGACTACATCTACCCTAGTTGGAATAGCTGCTTTCCTAAGTCTTTTCAAACCATTTTTTTGTGTCATAAAAATATTGCTCTTTAAAATGAATTGAGCAAATTACGCTCCGGCTTGATGGTTTCCAAAACTCATCTAGCAGAGTTCTTTGTATGATTTTCATCCAGACCGAATTTCTCTTTTCATCATTAGGGAAACTAAAATTACAAGAACGATATACAATAGAAATATATATAAAAAATAGTGAATATTCTATAAAAGTATTAAAACAAAAAATAAGTGGGTAAAATTTGCGATCAAAATAAAATGGCAACACTCAAAAAATGGACGCGTCATGTTCTAAGACGATCACAATAAGTAAAAGAAATTCAATAATTAAATAAATATACCTTTGAATGCGCTACTTACAGATGAAATGTGATCCCATCCTGTTTTTTTGTAATCCCAGCAGCATTTTTACATGTACGGACAACACAAGACGGCATTTTTGAATTAAAATTGAAACTTGTACAATACGTCACGACGCGCTTACTGCAAAGGAGTGACTAATCGCAAAATCGTCAAACCACTCTGTTTAAGAGTGGTTTTTGTTGCTTCAGTTTTAAGCGCGCTGGCGGTTTCTGGTTTTTTCTGTATTCTGAGTCAATCGAATATCGCTGTACAAATGTGTTATAGGAATAAGATCATTAATAATAAAGAAAATTATTAAGGTTACCATATATATAAGAAAAATAATATACTTAGTTTCACAACTTTACGAAGCTCGCGTCCCGTTGATGCGCTGTAGCATAAAAATATTTTAACAGACGCAGAGACATATTTGTACCTAAATAAGTTTTTACTTGCTTTAGAAGGATTTCATCGTTCAGTCCCAAAATCAGGTTTTGCAACTAAACGAAACCTCAATGCACATTTATAGTAGGTAGGTATGTTGGTAATATTGTAATGGGCTATCAACATAACGTCCGGTTTGAGTGATCTAATGCTTTGAGGTCGGTCATTTAGGGCGTGATTCAACCTTGAAATTCCCCTGAATCTATCTATACAAGACAAGTAGTTCCACTTTCATATAGCAAAAAATCCATATCAATAATTAAAACCATTACCCTCCTGTGTCGGATAAAAAAGTACATTTCAGCATATGTCTATGTTTAATGGTAAAAAGATATGGCATTATACGGCAGGTTGCAATCCATTTTGTGTTCACTTGGGTAGCCTTGTGCCGAAAAGATGACATCACCCGTGAGAAACTATAGAACAAAATATATAGTTATACCTACATTATGTAGGTGGAAATTTACCTTATAGGGGTAGTACTGCTGTCCGCTCATGTTGAGAGATTCCTGAAGGAAAGAAAACAATTTAAAACACTATACCTAACTGAATTTATAAATAAAACGCTATCAATGCAGACCGGCTTTCTAGTAATAACATTGGCATGCCGGTAAATGTCTGCTGGCATTATTACTAATATGCTAAATACATTTACAACTACCAGAGTCTTCGATAATAATTTCAAGCACTAATTTAATTAATATTATAAAATAAAGTACCTACTTTTTTGTATATTGGCGACACACCCAACCACACTAACACGGAGCGAATTCCGAAATATACAACTCGAATGAAACTCACGGAGGTCGGCCGTAGTCGTGGCGTTTTTGTTCGCCCTCTCTCTCACGCCAGGTATTGATAACATTTGGCACGTTACGAGATTTCTATTCTCAAACACTCGTAATCAAAATGTCTGTATTAATCAATTTACCAGAGGTGCAAGTATTATCTATGAAAGCGTCTCATATCATAAACTTGCTGACTATATAGGTATTAAGTGATTGATAGATACAGATTGTGGTTCGTGGCAAAGCATTTCGCAAGATGTTAATGCATCTATCATCTACTTTTCCAGTTTGTATACAATATAGTACAGTAAAGCAGTCTCTGATTTGTTATGATATACAAATTCTAAACATTTGCGATTTTACTCAAACGAATACCTATGTATTAAATTTTTTATTTGAAAGTATATATTTAAGGTTATGATCTTATAAGTATAAAATATGAACACTGAAATTATATTATACTATAGGGACTTGAGAAAACAATCGACCGGTTATGAATCCAGAGGAGGAGAGTTCGATTCCCATACCAAAACAAAAAATTGTATATAATACGCAAAGATAAATCTCGAGTCTGTATTGAGACCGAAAGTCTCTCGTAGATTTTGTCTGACATAACTGTCTGATGGCGCAAAATAATTGCACCTTACTGTGGATTTATGATTATGTGTGTTGGGTTTTGCTTATTTATTTATACAATATTTTTATAAATAATAATATAATAATACTAGCCCTGTATTAAACGTTGTCCCACTACTGGTCACGGGCCTCCTCTACTAGTGAGAGAAGTTTTAGTCCACCACGCTGGCCTAATGCGGATTGGTAGACTTCACATACTTTCGAAATTCTTATGAGAATTTTCAGGTATGAGGAAACCTCCTCACGATTTTTGCCTTGACCGTTCTAGCAAGCGATAATTAACATTTAATACACAGGTAACTTTTTAGAAAAGTTAGAGGTGTATGCCATTTGGGTTTCGAACATACGACTTTCGTCTTGACATTCCGTACCGCAACCAACTAGGCTATCGCTGCTGCTATATGTTTAATAATAATTTATTATTATACCAAAAGTTTACAGTCTCTGAGCCATGTAGGTTATTCGCCAACGGTGATGTCATCGAACGCCGCAGCCCGCGCCGCCGGTCCCCTTGCCCCGACCGGCCGGCGCGGTGCGACCACAGCCACGGGCCACCACTACATCTACGACCCACTCGTCGGTGAATAAATACTTATTAAAATCAGGGGTAGACCGGGTGTCTTTACCTTCATTGAGAGAATAATACAATCCCATAAGATTATTACACATATGGATTAATAATAAAATTTAATCGAATAGTATCGACGTACTACTTTGTATCTTAATAAGTATAATTCAGACCTGACAATATTTAATCAAACAAATAAGTATGTAGCTGATACATATATATACATACATATATACATATAAAGTTAGGATCCCCAACTAGTAAATGTTTATAAAACCAAAAATATAGCCAGGTAAACAAAATTGTTTGTAAAAAGGAGCAAGTTATAAGCTGTCTGCTACCTCTAGAAAGTAGAACAAAAACAGGATCATAAATATATTTCTTAACGTGTTCAATGATATTCTCCTTATCATTTTCAAGAACATAAACATTCAACTCGGATTAATGTTTCATTTATGATGAAAAATTTATCATATTTATAAATAGCTTATTATTGTATCACTTAGAACAAAATACGTCACATAATGAGGGTCTATACTAATGATTATTCTCATCACTTCGTCACTGATCTTATTCATGATTGTTAGATCATCGGTTCGAGGAAGTGAGTCAGAGCAGCGCGTAAACTTGTTATGACGCTATCTATACTTCTATACTATTATATAAAGCTGAAGAGTTTGTTTGTTTGCTTTGTTTGTTTGTTTATTTGAACGGGCTAATCTCAGGAACTACTGGTTCGAATTGAAAAAATCTTTTAGTGTTGGATAGCCCATTTATCGAGGAGCGCTATAGGCTATATAACATCACGCTATGACCAATAGGAGCGGAGCAGCAATGAAAAATGTTGCAAAAACGGGGAAAATTTATTCCTTTTGAGAGCTTCCGTTGCGTACGCTGCGTTAACGGTTAAAGTTACATAACAATCATGTATGACGAAATTGTTCCTCTTAAAAACGTCTAAAAAAAAGTCCGCAATAGCATATGTCTATCTATTTCGGTTGGCTCACCATAACCTTTTTAATGGTTATCGAATTTGTTCTGAAATAATGCATTATTTGGAAAGGGGTTTTTATAAACATGGTATTAATCCTTATCCAAATAAATACTTTATTCATCACAAGTATTTAATTTTGAACAAAGTTGCCCTTTACGTCTATTGATTTCAATGAATATCTTAGGAGATATTACAGTTTTAAAATATCTCCGCAGCAAAATTAATATTGTTGTTTGTATGTCTGTTTCTTACCTTTTCATGACTAAACGGGTGAACGAATCCTAATGAAATTCAGTAGAGGGATAGATTATATCCTAGGCCTTCCCTAGGATATGGTATCTTTTGTCTCAAAAAATATCTTAAAAGGGGTGAAATAGTGGTTAAAAGTTTGTATGGGCAATCCGTAATACTTCAACTTAGGGATCTGAAAATTCATATTTAGGATTTTGGTAAAAAATAAAGAAATACGTGTTTCAACGTTTTTACCAAATCACCCTTAAAGGGCGAAGTGAGGAGTTAAATTATGAGGTATTCTTTAAATGTAATCTCAAGCTTCAGGCACAATACTTTTTCTTTGTCGCGGGGAAAGCATTTTATTATTGCCGTCCGCTTCGGGGGGAAGCGGAATGAGAATAAAACGGTTATGCTGGACTAACCGGACTTACGACCCAGCACCCCCTCGCCCGGATGATGGCTATCCGGGCTCCGGCTGGGCCGAGTCCCTACTACTTATGTACACCCAACCGAACTCTACCAACTAAAACCCCGCGGTGGCCTTCTTCGACACTTACGGAGTGATCCCGGGGTATTAGGGTATAAGGGGGTGTAAGGGTATAAGGGGGTATAAGGAGTGCTAGAAGTTTAAGTTAGGAGTTGTGCCTGTTTAGATATCTAGACAGTCACAACACCTGAGATTAAGGACGATCGCTATAGGTGTCTCAGTGCAGAAGACAACTCCTTGCTTTGATACTTCTGCTTCCGAAAATAACCTCGACGGGGGCGGAGCCACGAGCAACAGCTAGTTATAAATAAAGTCCGAGGTTGAAAGATCGTAAGATTGCTCACTAGTCACTACAGAAAAGTACTGAGAAGTGGGCTAGAACCACTTCTAAGTACTTTTCTGTTAGCTGGACGACGGTTGTACCTGTATAGTATTATCTACAGAAAAGTACAGACTGTCTCGGTGGCGCAGTTGTACCGACGGGGTACGACTGCTGTGCTGTGGTCTCTGGTTCGATCCCCGGGTCGGGTAAAGTGATATTGCTATTTTTTTCACTAAATGCTCATTATGCCCGGTAAGGCGATAGGCTCGCCCTCCTATCAAATCATGGAACGGTTAACGTTAGATTTGGGTGAGCCAACCGCACCTATTTTCCCTGTATTTAAACAAGATTAACGGAAAAATAATGACAATGAACAATTTATTAACTGTTGATGTAAAAATATTATCTATAAGGAAAAAGTATCGTTTCATATGCCTATTACCTCAATTCCACCCGATTTATTAAGAAAATATAATGAATAAATAGGTACGACTTATTTATTAGCAATTACGAAGAAATACTGTGCCTAACGTGGAATAACTGGATAGTGTGTAAGTGTTTACTTAGTGCGAAATGATTGAATTCTCCATTACTGTGATTATGATAATATATCCTCATCCCCATAAGCGGTTAGGTATATTTGCCTACTATGTATTTCTTATTTTAGTGGGAATTTACCTTAAATTTTCAGTTACTTTATAACTTTCTGTACAATTATACCAACGAATGTTTTCAGCATACCATATAATAATATTTTCAGCAACGAATGTTTTCAGCATACCACATAAGTACCTAATATTTTCAAAACACTACGCCCGAATACTGCCACTCAAATGAGTGATATTAAATTCATAGAAAAGTTCATACTACTTACGTTTATTTACGTGTAAAAGAAAAAGTGGGGCAAGAACGGAATTTACCCTCTAGAAGTTACTGCAGTAAACAGGTAAACTTAGGGTGTGGTTTTTGTTTCATATAGAAGGCTATACGAACCCCTTTATAGGTGTTGGTGAACTTAATGACGTCATGATATGCATGTTTTATATTCAACTAAGTAGCTTCTGTCGCGTATACTTGAATATATGAACTTTTTAAATAAAATTATTTTCCGGAATTTAAACTATCCTCAATTAATAGATCCATAAAATAGAAACGGTCAACGAATGAGTAGCGCCTCTAGTTGGAAGTAAACGTCATACCTACTTAAGTAAAAAATATTGGCTCGATTGGTTGTATTGTAAATTGATTGCCAAGTTTCAGTTAAATCCATTCAACAGTTTAAGCGATTTGGGTAGATACTTACACTACTACACTAGACTGCCTCGGTGGCGCAGTTGTAATTGCGTACCTATGTGTTATGACTGCTGTGCTGAGGTCTCGGGTTCGATTCCCGGGTTGGGTAATGTGATATTGGGTTATTCTATCTAGAAATTCTAATTCTTCGAAAGTGGGCTTCTGCCTACCCCTTCGGGGATTACAGGCGTGAGTGTATATGTATGTAGATACCTACATTGTCCTACATTATATGAGTTCAGGGTTCATAATACGCATTTCTACAGATTTTCAACATGTGGGTTAGACTTTGAGTCAATTCTGAACATTGTCACCATGACTAATAAATATGTATAATTTTTTTATCTTGTGTTACTTGAGTTGGAAGGGTAACTGATTCATGACAGTCTCCGTGGCGCAGCGGGCGAGTAGCCGGCTGTGAAACGAGAGGCAGTGGGTTCAATTCCCGCACCGAGATCAATGTTTGTGTGACAGACAAATATTTGTTTCGAGTCTGGGTGTTGTACGACCGTAGTCCGTCGTAGTTCTTGATACACACGATACATGTTTTACCTAGTGTGGTAGAACTATGCGTGTGACTGTTGGGTGTATTTATTATTTATTTGTACCCAACTAGTAATTAAGGCAAAAAAACGCTATAGTGGCTAGTTCCGGCGAGGCGCGTTACTGAGTTATCTGGTGTATATAACGGTTACTTCAGGCCGGCACAATTCTTGCAATTGATAATGTAAATAACGTCTCATCAAAAGGAATGTAGTCATTTCCAATTTACTTAATACCGATTGCAGAGGCTTTTGTAAACAAGTACAAAACATTATGTACCTAAATAAATGATTATTTGGTGAATATTTTAAGAACGTAATCGAAACTTTTTCATGATTTGATAGAGCAATGGTTATATCGTTATTTTCATATTAATCATGGAGTTTAATCATAGCATTATATAAGCTCAGAATCAAATGTAAAAGGTATGTTTTCTCTAAATCTAGGTAGACACTGCAATAATAATAATACTAGCCCTGTATTAAACATTGTCCCACTGCTGGGCACGGGCCTCCTCTACTAATGAGGGGTTAGGCCGTATTCCACCACGCTGGCCTAATGCGGGTTAGCAGACTTCTCATACCTTCGAAAAACTCTCAGATATGCAGGTTTCCTCACGATGTTTTCCTTCACCGTTAAAGCAAGCGATAATTAACATTTTAATACACACATAACTTAAGAAAAGTCAGAGGTGTATGCCACGTTGGTTTCGACCCTACGACTTTCGTCTTGGCAGTCCGTACCGCACATAATAATTACCGACACTGCAATAATTTCAAATAATTCAGTGTAATTTAAAAAACCGGCATGACGCATAGCACGATAAGTGATTACCATCATGAATGAGACATGCAAGTAATCATTCTGATGCATACACGCCCAGCGAATAGTGGGCACATATCATATAGAGTTTCACATAGTATTCACATACTATTAGCGTATCATGGATGTCCTGCCAACTTTTAATGGTCGGTGATAGGGAGACGGTGCTAATTGCCGATTTTTTGGATCTCCAGCAATCTTACTGTTTACACGAAACGTAATAAACATGTGGGTTTTCTGTAATTAATTAGCGTAAAATCTCCACAGCCCTGGCCAATATGAACTATATATTATAAAAAAATTGTTTATATAATCTTACTACGCTGTTATGATACATTGAGGGTGGATGATAGGCGACTAACAAAACAGAACACAAGACGAGTGTAAATGGAAAAGTCGGGAAGGACGTACTGAAATTGTCTGTCTAATTGGAGTCATTCTCAATCTCAAAGGACAGTTTAAACTGATGAGATTGCACTAGCAGATGAATCTAAAGTGGTTTGTCAGGATCGTGTAAAGTGGAAATCTATAGTTTCTGCCTACCCTTATGGGTTACAGGCGCGATTTAATTCTTAATAAATTTGAAATATATTTTTTTCCTTATGTCTAATAGCTGCATACCAGTCAACTCAGTGTCAGTGGCACTGTGGACATCATGTAATAAAATATTTTAGGGAAATAACAGCGTGTATTTGGCGTTTGTATAAAACATGATTTATTATAGTAATACATTTAATTGGAAATACACAGATGGCAGGCCACCATTGTGACGTACAATATATATAAATATAGTATTGTTACATTCTGCTGCACTAGTCTTCCAAGAAGAAATATTGGCCTGCACGTTTTTGTTCCATGTCCTGTAAAAAAATAAAATTCACATTAAATGGGGATAACATGGCGCGCGTCATGTTCTGCACCAACTGGCAACCTTTGGTAAACAATATTACGAAACATCTTGAGCTATAAGTGCCTTATTGGACTCACAAATGTGACAGATAGTGTTGTGGGTCTGTAGTCCCTGAATTTCTTGATACTCACAATACAGGTTTCATCTAATATAGGGTGAGGACTATGTGTGACTGTTGGGTGTATTTATTTACTTTATAACATGAAATTTTCTAAACTGAATGTATAAGTAAAAAAGTGTGTGTGCAATTCACACACGGTAGAAGTGAAACTTCAGAAAAGTTACCTACGAGTAAGCTTTGTAACACGCAGGCACATACACGCGTAATCACACACTTACTTAGTACTAACTACTAAAATATTTCAAAACCATTAAAGAACTACGTCAATAACAGCAACCGATTCCATTCCACTCGATCCCACTCGAATATATACCTACATTCTATCTCATTCTCTCTTAGGCTTAGTCCTATAGATTTATTTGTCTCTGTTTACTGTCACTTTTTTCGTTTCATCGAGTTTCAAATCACAACGATTCTAAAGAAGTCCAACTTCAAAACATAAATAATAACATAAGTTACCTTGACCGATGCGTGTTTGTTTATCCTCGGTCTGAAGTTGTTGGGATCCCTGCGGAAGGTGATGCCGAGTAGTTCTAGGAACCGGTTCATGCCGTTGAGCAGTGACTGAGGCGTGTTGGCAGTCGCGGTCTCAGACGGCGTGCCCTCGAACACGATGACGCGGTCCGCCAGGTACGTCGCCATTATAAAGTCGTGCTCTACCACGAAGCCGGTGCGTTTGGCGTGCAGAATGAATCTGGGGATAGAGTACAGACATTAGCTCGTTTTAAACCTACTTCAAAAAAAGGAGGAGGTTAACAATTCGTCGGAATCTTTTTTACGTATGTTCCCCGATTACTCGAAGACGCCTGGACTAATTCGAAATTCTTTTTTTGTTTAAAAGGGTATACTTCCCAGGAGGTCCCATTGGCACCAAGTCAGGAACTGATGATGGGATATCAGAAAGTCGGTGTACTTTTTATGAATGGAAAAACTTTTACTTATAAATATATTTACTCTATGAAAATAGGTTCGCCAGACCGCCAGAGAACTGAAGTTATCGATATTGCTTGCAAAATTAGTCACATTTGCAGGATAGATAGCCCGTGAAGCAGAGATGTGCTGGAGTGGAGCGCGTTTAGGCAAACGTAGTGTCAGACGCTCAAATGCACGATGGACCGATGACTTGAAGAAGGTGGCGGGTAGCGGATGGATGCAGGTTACCCAAGGCCTGGATGGTTGACGTCTTCTAAGGGAGGCCTACATCCAACAGTGGACGGCAATAGGCTGGGATGATAATAATAATAATGAAAGTCAATTAGCTAATGCCGCATGAATTAAATACTAATTAATACTCTACTACCACGGCCCAAACCAAAAGTAAATTCGCAAATTCGTATTTTTGCCGCACCATCAAGTTGTGGAACAGTTTGCCAGCTACCGTGTTCCCTCCTTCCTATGATCCTGGGTCCTTTAGGCGTAATGTGAAGAAGCTAAACAGCAAGCCGGCATGATTGTGTTGAGTCGCGAGGGGTAGACTGCCTCTCGCTACTTGATACTCTATCTGGACGGCACTGCGCTTACCATCAGGTGCAGTGTGGCCGCGCCAGAATAAAAAACACAGTAGAACACAAAATTTATTATATACCTTTTTATCAGCATTAATTTAATTTGACAGATAAAGGAATTATTATCAGTAAGTGGACTATAAAGTATCAATTAATTTATTTCATTAAAAACGACTACTATTAATAGTTTTTAGTGGCAAAACTGTATACGATTTTGTCTACACTGAAATGAGCAGTTTTATCAGAGGTAGTCAAAAACAAAAACCGACGTAAAGTCACATCTTGCTATTGCGTTTTGTGTAGTTAAAATATGGACGCTGAAATCTCCCTCCTGTTCCCAATTACCATTCCTTCTCTATGGTCTGAAATGCACCCATTATGCTTTTGCTTTTGTGGGTTAATGACCAAGGAACTCACTTGCTAATCTACCGGCCTGCGCATCAAACTTACCAAGTCATGTACTGGGAGAGGATATGAGAATTAGATAGGTTTTGCTGTCATTGTGTGTCATTTTGCTGTCATATATCTTCTTACCAATTCAAAGAAATTAACATGGTTTAAAAATATTGTTTAAGCCCCGTTGCAACTACGCTCTAATCAAAACCGCATTATACACTTTACAAATTGCATACATAATATAAAAAGTATTATCACACAGTACATTAGAATTTCTGTTACGAGATTTCTTATCTTATCTGTATAGCTGATGAAACAAATTATATTAGCGTGTTGCGGAAGCATGCATGCTCATTAGTCCTAAAATTTGCGTGTATACGCTTATAGAAACCAGAGGAAACCGATATTCCCTAATAATCAAAATTTCAATTATCGAATTATCTGGGCAACTTTGCCAATTTTGTTAAAACCTAATGGTATTAGTAGTGAAATGAACAGACCCTATAATACGGTAGTTTTCTGTGTTTCATTTTGTATATTATTCGATATGCAACCGAATATAATAAGCAACAGAAACCGTTTTGCGCAAACCGAATCAAAATTGCTTTAAAATTAAGGTCACAAAATTTATTTTAAATATTGGTATGGGCAAAAATGGTTGCGTAGTGGTAACATATCACTTTCTCCCTTGCACAACGGCACAGTAATGGACATTTTGAGAACCGTGACGACATGCATTCTTTTACTTCCATTTGACAATTACCCCCTTAAGCAGAATTGAATGGCGTCTAATTTACTTATGTTTGTCCGGATTGTTAGAATTCTTTCGATAATAGGTTTTAGGTAATGTAAATTGTTGATTAAATAAATAAAATAAATCGTGTCTACCCTATTTTAATTTTATAAATTTAAATTGGAATAGTCTCGTGACCAATGGGTTACAACATGAATTCTTTTACTGTTATTTGTCAATTACCCCCTCAAGCAGATTTGAATGGCGTCTAATTTACTTATTTTTGTACAGATTTATCAAAATCTTTAGATTTTTTTTTTGATTTTATATTTTAAGTAATATAACTTGTTGACTAAAATAATAAAAAATATTGTGTTAACCCTATTGACACAAAATAGTTAATTTAAGTTACAATGTACACACCGTTTGATAACTTTGGCTGCGACGAGACGTTGTTCGGAGTCGAGGTAGGCGGAGGGTTCATCGATAAGGTACACGTCGGCTGGCTTGCCCAGACATAGCACCAGAGCCACTCGCTGCAACTCACCACCTGACAGATTCTGCACTTCCTGGTCCATTATCTCCTCAATTTTCATTGGCTTCATCACGTCAGTGATGAACTGAAACAAGTCATTTTTATTTTATTACTAGTGGGCAAGGCAGACGTCGTCCTGCTCGGAAAAGGAGCGCCGCATTAAATATGAGCATTTAAAGATCACACCTTGATCGATTTCGTCCACAAATGCCGGCAAATCAAATTTGGTGACATATCGACAGTAGCGCCACCTACCGGGTCCAATTATGTTTATAAACAATCCAGGAACCCATTAACACAAAATTTGTCAGGGCATTTTTGAGTTTTGGTGAGATTAACAAACGGAGATGGATTTTTATATATATATGACGGGTCGGGCGGTCATCGGCCGAGGCAGTGAGAGGGCTTACACGTCCCTCTCTGATCTCCAGGTATGGTCAGGATGCATAGCGTATGATAGTTCGGTAATAAAACACGAGATTAACACTTCAGAGTCTATTTAAGCTACCACCAGTTCGGAATGCAGTCATCCATGGGGAAGAGCTGGCAAGAAACCCTCATGGTTGCTCTTTTAAACACATCACAGTTTACATTATAATATGCGGTACACAATAACACTTTCACATCACGTTAACTTACTACTTTAATAATATTTCGGCATTACGACCGACAAGTTACTAACTGTTTCAATGACTATACACGAATGCCGCACCAAAGACGAGGTGCTCTTTTATATTGTGATTCTCGTTGTGACCCACTCATCTGCGAGTGAGATCACTCGATAAACAAGTCGAAACCACCTTCAAAATAGCAAAACAAATGGCGCTACCCACAGTTTACAATAAATAAAGTTATTAGCAAGTTCAATTCAGTGTCCGTATTCATCACGCTCCGACATATAGATTATCTCTGAGGTCTATTTATGATTTATTTCGACAATTTGCAATCATTATTTTAATATTCTACACTCATTAAACACAGAGTAATTGCAACTCTAGTTATGAGTAGCCACAGCAGACCATCAAGACCATCAAACATGGAATAGTAACTGGGATTTTTTAAACTTAAGTTGGAAGTTCTGCTGTGATAAGTGTTTAATTACCATATTTGGGAGTACAAATTATAGAAAATATAGGTTGACCATGATTATATCCGTATGGTATTAAAAATGAGGGTAAGTGATGACAGACATATATTTTATTGAATATAAGCTTATTTTCTTTCAAGTCTCAAAATCATCTGTCATAGTTCTTCTAGAGAAAGATATACTTGAACAAAAGGCTGTCTATTAGTTTTTAATTCATAAAAAATATAAACATACCTGTGGATGAATATATGCATCTCTTATTTTGTCATGTAATAAGGAGCGCACCAAACCCTGTGACTTGGGTGATATCTTCTGTGGCTTATAACTAATGTGCAACTGCGGCAGCTGACCAGAGCCTGTTGACAAACATTAAACCACATATTACTGAAACTGAATTTTTTTAGGAGGAGTTCAGTGACATACACTTGTACAGTAGAATTATATATATAAAGATAAAGTTTATTCATTCTGTAGAGTTTCGTTCACTACTAGTCTGTACAATCTGTAAACAGAATGTTTAGCCTATTTTGAATGGGTACTGTGTACCATACACAGTTAAGAAAAATCAATGTGATGTGACAACTCAACAAAAATCAAATATTTATTGAATCCATAAAATGTTATACATCACAAGATTCAGTAAATTTTTTCACTCTGCCGCCAGTTCGGAATGCAGTCTCGCTAGAGAAGAACGGGCATAAAACTATAGCATTGCTCTTTTCACACCGGTTAACAATATTTGGTCATATAATTATAATCCTTTACCTTAGATTAGAGCAGCTCAATGTATGTTAAGTTGCCTTATTGAAATAGAACTCATTAGAAGACCTAGTGCCGCACTTGACCGTCGTGAGAGTGATAAAAATCTCGATTTTTTAAAGCAGTCGGTCTTTACTGAAACAGTCTGAGCAGACCAGTCCACGCGAGCCGCACCCGTTCACGAGTAATGACGCATGTGTCAGCCATCAGCCTCCTCAACCATGTTACAGGGAAGAGACCGACCTGGCACATGGCGCCGCAGCACAAGACACTTAAGAGAGCATGACATACCCAGACTAAATACAACAATTGAAATACTAGACACAAAATATCAAGTAATAAGCATATAAGTTCGCAATGTTAAAGAAATAAATATATTGGCATTACTATACTGGTTGTGAAATTTATATTAGGTAAATATATTAAAAGGCCCAGTCTCTCCCTTTCCAATCCATAAATTTTCTTAAAAAATTATATTTATCTGGTTGTATGTTTATGGAGTGCACTTTTTTCTTAATCTAATATTGTAATAATGTAAGTATGCGACACACACTATAATATTTAGAAATAAAGCAGTTCTGTAGTTTAATAGTTGATTTTATCTTTACAGCTGTCTATGTAAACTCCAATAAATTAGTTTGTTATTCCATTTATTAATATGCCTTAACACGTTGACTGCGGCGCCAAATATTGCGACGATACGCCTATGCGGCTGGCACACGCTAGGTGCGTTTCCCGCACTCGCGTAACAATCCCGAACGCGAGTGCGGCGCCACGCGCCGGGCGTGTTGTATATATCGCTAAGCTAAAAACCATGTCCGGCCATGCAAATTTATAAGCCACTTTTCACCACGTATTTATGGTACTGTTGAATTACTTGCAATACAGTAATTGTGCATTGTTTTAATTTAAAACTTAAAATAAAACTTTAGACATTATTACCATTCTTTATTTAGAGCAACAGCTACCAAAGCTGTTATTGTATTTTGTTAAAATTTGTGTCCCTGTTTAGATGTAATAAAAAGGTAGATCTTTTACGTGTTTGAAATAAATTTTATGTATAAAATTTGAGTATATACTATAAGTATTCGTAAGATTCGAAATAACTCGCTCAAGTTAGCTTTAATATTTAGGATAATCATTCCTATAAATATAAATCAAACCATGGCTATCTAAGACAAGTAATAAATTATTAAATAAAAATACGTGGGTGAGGCCACAATCTTTGTATATATTTATTTCCAACGCACCTAGCGTGTGCCGTCCGCACAGGCGTCGCGCAATAAAAACACACCTGTTGTGTGCCGGCCGCACTCTTGTATAGAGATTTTTAAAACGCACCTAGCGTGTGCCGGCCGCATGCGGTAGCAAAATCAAAAACACACCGTGTGTGTGTGCGCGCCGCAGTCAACGTGTTAACCTTATGTTATTTTCAAAGTATTTAAAAAGAACAACATCTTTAGACAAGTCAAAATCTTGATCTCTTCTTTTACAAATAAATGCTTATACTACACCTATATTATGCTTAATCAGTGACAAAATGTGCTGAACACACAAAATATCCCACAAATGGTGTACAGTTTAGGCATTCAAAATATGCTGATCAGCTTCGTAAAATAGGTGACCTTACAGTTACAAATTTTAGTGAACATCATAGAACCAAATTTACTGAACCTACTCATAATTGACAACCTCCATGGCATTTATAAACTATATGCACTTTTTTTAATCTATACTATAGTACTAGCCCTGTATTAAACAATGCCCCACTGCTTGGCACATGCCTCACTCTAATGTGGGGTTAGGCCTTAGTCCACCACTCTGGCCTATTGCGGGTTGGTAGACTTTAAGAGATGATTTTCTCAGTATGCAGATGTCATCACATGTTTTCGTTCACCATTAAAGCAATCAATAATTAACAATGAATATACTTGTAACAACTATAGAAAAGTCTGAGGTGTATGCCATTGAGTTTTGAACATGACTTTCATCTTGACAGTCCGTACCGCAACCAACTAGGCTATCGCTGCTTATCTAGGCTTTTTATTTACCTTCCATCAATTTGAACTGTCTTTTGTTTAGAATTTTTTTTTCAAGTTAGGTTATGGGTGTGATGGGATGTGATTATTTTATCAATATACCAGATACTCGTGTAAATAGGTCTTAACTATGTCTATAACAGGAATATTAATGTCATTAAAAATATTATGACTATTTGTTGTGAAAAATAGGTTATAAGGAAGAATATAAAAACTCAGAAACTGTAGTAGTTTTCGGCTTTTAAGAATAGAGTTAATTAATCATGTAAAAAGTAATGTAGTACTATGATTTGCAGAACATATAAGGATAATATGAATAACTCATAAAAGTGTATGTTGCTTTACCTACCCTCTGCGACTAGAGATGATTCGGCGTGATTTAAACATTTTTGGAACACAGGATGAAAAAATAAATCGAAAAGTTCCGTCTTTGCCATCACAGACACTTAAATAAACGTTAAAAATCATAAGAATATTTCTTTTAGTGCTGGCATAACCTTACTATAATAAACCTTTTTCACAGTATAATTCACATTTCTTATAGATTTGTGTAGCTAAAATATGCATTAAAACGAAATAATACACTATATAATTAGGAATACGGTTTAAATAGAATAAAATTCAGCTAAACTCAAGCTTCGACAACTTTCACTTGAATGACATTTTGTACACAGGGTTGCCATCGATAAAAAATATACGTTCGGATACACGTCTGACATCTTAACATGTTACGTACGACAAAAAAAATCATATGAAAATAAAAACGTGGACAAAATTATTGAAAACTGAGAGGTTGGGTGCGGTTCCATTATAAGATTGTGATAATAAATTCATTACTGCTCATTAATAAAAAAATTCTAGATGATGAATGTTACTGTAATATATTGTGTTCTGTGTGCCATATTTAATTAAGTTTTATAATATGATTAAATAATTGAACAGATGTTTAATAACTTACCCTCGTCAGGCTCCAGATTACCAGCCAACATTCTGATAAATGTTGTTTTACCAGTACCATTCTCTCCCAGTAACACTAAAATTTCAGAATCTGAGAATTCTCCAGCCATCACCTTCAGGCTAAAGTCACCCATAGTTTTAGACATCTCAGGATACTCATAATGGTTCATTCTTTTTATCTGTTAAAATTTGAACATAACAAAAATATAAAATTAAATAAATGTGATAAAATCAAGGATCAAAGATTTTATTCAGCATTTTAGTCAGCTTTAGATTTTACCCATCAGTTAATAACACCAAATGTAGCATACTTAGTTTATGCAAATTGGAGTTTGTCACAATATATATCTGCGGATAAAAACATACCTCTTCCTCAGTAGCCGACTCAGCAACTTTGAACACTAAAGATTCAGTTCTAAACCTCATGTTTTCAGTGGGAACAAACCCATCAAGGAATATGTTTATACCTAAAATGAAATAAATTCTATTAATTCGGTACATTAATGATAGATATTATTTTATATTATATTATTAGTTTGATAAAATTCATTTTAATAATATTTTATAGTTTGTCTATGTAAAATTGCGAGTGTTTTTTTTTTTGTCAGACAAAATAGAGTACTTTTTAGATAAAACAATTTTATAATTATTCTTTTATATGTCAAAATGTAATACTGTACCTTCTCTAACGGAGAAAGGCATAGTCACAACACCATAAGCACCAGGAACTCCATACAAACAACAAATAAAGTCGGATAGGTAGTCCAGCACTGACAAGTCATGCTCTACCACTATAATAAACCTGGGTAACAAAAAGACCTTCCTTAGTACATTAAAACCTTGTATTTTTTTATTTGCCTGAATCAGGAGGCAGGTAGGTCACTTGTTTGATAGTAAGCACCATACCTCATGAATCAACTCAAAGCAATGTGTAATGATGAGCTCCCAGAACATATAGCCTCGGCCCAAAATATTAAAACAGTTTAAGAATTGTCTTGATAATTATATAAAATATAAAACCACATCTATTCAGGACTTAATAACTGTAGCGTAACTCTGAGTCCAGATATTATCAGTTGCATGGCTATTGCCTGCATGATGAATAAATAAATAAAATTTTGAATTACAAAATACTGCACGAAAATATACTTCAGTCATCTCATGAATACGTATGATGTTTTTAAATTACAGTGTATTCAATACTATAGTAAATCAAATCTAAGTATAAAACACAATCAATGGGGTTGTGATTTTTCACCACTGGAATCTGATATACAAAATCTGAGACATGTTTGTTCTGAGTGATATATTATGACCATTGGTCAGATTAATTAATTAATAATACTAGCCCTGTATTATACATTGTCCCACTGCTGGGCACAGGCCTCCTCTATTAATGAGATGGGTTAGGCCTTAGTCCACCATGCTGACCTAATGCAGGTTTGTAGACTTCACATATGTTCGAAATCCTTATGAGAATTCTCAGGTATGCAGGTTTCCTCATGTTTTCATTCACCGTTAAAACCAGAGATAATTATATGAATACACACATAACTTTAGAAAAGTCAGTCTTTACAGTCCGTTCCGTAACCAACCAGGCTATCTCTGCTATTAATTCATATAATTGATATTTACATGTAACTCACTTGTCAGGGTGAATAAGGGATCTAATTGTGCGCGCACAATTCAGACGTTGCTTTACATCCAGATACGAGGATGGTTCATCGAACATGAATATATCTCCATTTTGGATACACACCATGGCACACGCAAAACGTTGTAACTCCCCACCAGACAAGGCGGCGATTTCACGATCACGGATATGCGATAAGTCTGTGGAAAAACAGTCTATTGGTATATGTTTAAGCTAGGATAGAAAACATATTTTGATCAATAGCTATTGACCTGTTGATGGTATTGAACATTGTACTTTGTTAAGGTAAAAATTATTAATATCTGCATGATGATCATTTATCACATAATGTAGAATATTATGAAATTTATGTACTAACCAAGCATTTTACATATCTCCATCTGGTTTTTTCTTTCATCTTTTTTGTCGAGCAATTGCCCAACAGTTCCTTTGACAGCCTTCGGGATTTGATCCACATATTGAGGCTTGATTAAAGCTTTTAAGTCATCTTCTAAGATTTTAGTAAAGTAGTTCTGCAGTTCCGAACCACGGAAGTGGGACAAAATCTCCTGCCAATCTGGAGGATCCTGTGCACAAACATCTGGGATGTGAGTATTTTAATTCAAAGTATACTTCTCATTACACTATTCTTTTCTATTATTCTTGAAAACACATTTAAAATAATAATCTGGGCACATCATAATGAATTCTTAATGAACAATTTTTATTTTGGCTAAAAACTTGAAAACCATAGACATCAATTAAATTTGGTAAACTTTTGTTTATTAAAACTGACTTTCTATAGGGACAAATAGCCATACAGTACACTAAACAAACAAACTTACAGCAAAACGACCCAAGTTGGGTTTTTGTTTTCCAGCAAGAATTTTCAGTGCGGTAGACTTGCCAATACCGTTTTGTCCCACGAGACCAAGAACCTCACCAGGACGCGGGATCGGTAGGCGATGGAGCTTGAATGAATTCTTGGAGTAGCGATGGGTGGTGTGCTTCTCCAAGTTAGATGGGATATTGATGATGGTGATTGCGTCAAATGGACATTTCTGTAAAATATAACATCGGTATAATAGCGGTGTCTAATAATAAAGTACAATAACTTTAAAATAGAAGGTTTTTTATATAAAATAATAATGATTAAGGCATAGTATAAGTCATATCTTTTTTTGGAAATGACATGATGCTCTAATTCCTTAAGATAGAAATTCTAAACTTGATTTCCACCAACATCATATCAACTGAAACTTATTTTTATGTCTTCTACGCAAACTGGATTAAGCTTTTAATCAAATACCAAGGGTGTAGCTACTGCCATATCAATGATATGAGGTCCCTGGGCTACATAGGCTCGAATGTGTGTAAGCAAACAATCGTAAATTTTTATCCACAATCCCACTTAATTTCTTTACCCTTCATTTGGGCCCCCAACAAAATTTTGATACAGGGTGACCTCTTAGGCAAGCTATGCCACTATTAAATACCTAAAACTGATGATAAATGTAGGCATAAGATAAAACAATATGTACAAGTGTAAACAAAAACCCAAGGATTTTCCATAATTAGCATAAACATGGCCAACATTATATTTTGTATTCATAAGAAAATATAGAAAGTAATGCCAAGTCATCTAGTTTGTTTATTTCCAATAAACAGATAACTGATTTAAAGCAGAAAGTTAGCTTTCAAACATGTTCGTTTCTTTCCTATACCAATGAATAATAATCAATTTATTTATTTGCAAATACACAGTAGTAATACATAAGCAATAACAGATTAAAATTATGGTACATTTTGTTGCTACGATTAAATAATATACAGTATACTAATATGTAGTAATGTACATTACATATTGAGCTGAGAGCTTTATTCATGGTGTTGGCCTAAAATTGTTCTCACCTTGACACAAATACCACATCCAATGCACAGCTCCTCAGAGATGGTGGCGATCTTGTCGTTGGGCGTTACTTCAATGCATAGCTTGCCCATACGCACCACGGGACAGCTCTTCTTGCACTCCTGTCTACATCTCTTCGGCTTGCACCGGTCCGCGTTCACAATAGCGATACGTGTGAGTTTATCAGTCTCTTCATGATCTCTTCTTCGAGACATAACTGTTAAATAATTTACTTAATTAACATATTTTCAGTGTGAGCGTTTAAGAATAATTTTGTATAGTATGTGGCAACTGGAAAATACGACCATAACCTCAACAAATTATCATATGTTATTAAATTAAAAACGAATGGCCGGTTAAATATGGGTTCGGTGACTTGGTGAGGCTTCAAAATTATGATCAGTTTAAGTGAAACAATGCTAAATACCTGATAAAAGTGCGAACGTTGGCTGTACTTTGCCTACGTTCGCGTGTCCCTTTTACCTCGTAATGTCAAAAGGACAAATCAACATGAAGTTGCTGCGAGCTGGTTGCTTACTTTCGTTCAGGAACATATGTAACAATATTGTAAATACATTCTATGCCAATCAAATCACAATTTTTTTGTAGAACCTTAAAGTGAAAGTGTACATACACTGTTCACTTATATACACATAAGCTGTGTAAAGCAAAGATTGATCGATATTTTTTAGGTTGAAACATGAAAAATTGCTTAGTGTCAAGATATTATACAGTTAAACAATATAGTGTCTGTGATTTAATAGTGTTTATTTGGAAGACATAATATATTACATATTACCTGCACACTGCCACAATCCATAATAAATAATATTATGCGAGTGTTCTAAAATACCTAAACTTGATAATAGTTTACTGAATTCTGCCAATAGTATGGTATGGTATTTATTTAGTACTATCTGTGGCGAATTGCAATCGTGGGCCATGGCTTTATGTTGGCTATAGTGTGCATTCAAGTATTTAGTATTTTCTTATTCAAAGAATAGTAAAAATAAAAGGAAACTCATATTCTACCTATGTCTATATCTACAATGCATCGCTTCTGTGTGTTCGATTAGCAAAAGTATTGACTAGATTCTAATTGCTTGTAGCCTTTTTTGATTTTGGATACTATAGAAAAGGTATTATTTTAATACATCTCAATAACCCTAAAATAATTTACTCCATAATTATCAGAGTCGGAGACTAACAAATAAGTTTCCTTATAATATTAAAAGTACCTACTCTGTGCACAGTGCAAATAAAATCTGAAATCTGAATCGTATGGCAACTGGCAAGTAGCAAGAAGAGTACTAGTATTATTCCTTCATGGACAAGAAAAACTGAGAAAAACAAACCTCGGCATGTAGTCTGTGGAGTCTGTTTTTAAATTTCTTTTACGGCTCTAGATACTAGTTTTTGATGCTTGAGTCGTCAGTGTAGTCACTTGTAGGAATTATAATATTACATCTTAGTAATAATAATAAGACACTGTTTACTATTTTAAGACTTATTTTGTTTTAGAACATGTTGGAAGTATGCATAGATAGTTTGGAGTCGGCACTAAACGCTATTCATGGCACTGCTGATGAGCTGGAAGTATGCAGTTCTCTTGCGGAAGGAGGGTTAACGCCATCTATCGGTTTAATTAAACAAATATTGCTAATGGTTATATTTTTAATTTATTTATAATAATTCATGTTTAACGCACTTAATACATACTACCGAAAATCTGATTCTTTCAGGTCAAAAATGTTTCGCTGGGATTAACTTTACACAGGTTGTGTGACAATAATTGTCCCTGTGCCAAATTAACCAAGGTAAGAAAAATAGTTTTTGTATTTCATCGTGCAATTATAATTTTAACTTGTTTATTCATTTCCAGAGACCAAAAATCAATGTTATGATTAGATGCCGAACTGGATCTGATTTTTGTTACACGGAACAAGAAATGGACACAATGTTAACAGACATAGAAATGATTAAACCAATGGGTGTGGACAGATTCGTTTTTGGCGCATTAACTGCCACACAGGATATAGACGAGATAAACTGTAAGAAAGTCGTGGAAAAAGCGTATCCAGTACCAGTCACTTTTCATAGAGCATTTGATATGTGCAGAGATCCAATTATTGCTGTAAATAAGATTATATCACTTGGATTTACTCGTCTTCTAACAAGTGGACAAAGGTCTTCAGCCTTTGAGGATAAAGCAATGGAACTTATAAAAACGTTGCTAGGCTATAATGAAGCAATAGAAATAATGCCAGGCGCAGGAGTAAACGCTACCAATGCGAAATCTTTTGTTGATATGGGCTGCAAGATAATTCACAGTTCATGCAAATCAGTTAAATATTTACCCTCTATTGAAAATAATTTATGTATGGGCACAAATGATAGCGAATTCTTTTTTATTTGTGATGAAAATGTTGTTAGGAAAACAAAAGAAGCAATAGCCTCTTAATTCTGTATGGATATTTTTTAATTATATTTGAATAAAGTCACTAAAATTGTATTGTTGTTCCCTAACTTTTTCTAATGAGAAAAAATTAGTAATGACTAATTTTTTAAGAAATTCCCAGTAAGATGAGAATTTTAAGATTGTCAATAACATTTAACATAAAAAGCAAGATATATGAATAAATAAATACACCCAACACTCACGCACATAGTTCCGACCCTAAACTAGGTTAAACCTGTAACGTGAGTATCGAGGACTACGAGCGACTACGGTCCAACAACACCCTGAAACAAATAACTGTTTGTCACACAAACGTTTGTCTTGGTGTGGGAATCGAACCCACGGGCCACTGCCCCCGTTTCACAGTCGGCTATTCACCCGCTGCACCACGGAGGCTGTCTTTTTTTTAATTTAATATTTCCCGTTTCGCCATATTAATAAAGTCGATTTTCGTATCTTTGTTCTTAGCTGATACTTCCACCATACATGGAATTTGTAGGACTAAGTTTGTAGTTTGCGAGAGTTTATGACTGCAGATACTCAGAATTATTTTCTTTATAATACGTATCACTGGCTCGGTGGTGCAGTTGTAATTGCGCATGCGTTACGACTGCCGTGCTGAGGTCTGGGCTTCGATCCCCGGGTCGGGTAAAGTGGTATTGGGGTTTTCTATTTAGAAATACTCAGTATCAGCCAGGAGTCAGGAATTGTGCCCGTTATGGCGATAGGCTCGCCCCGTATCACATTATGGGACTGTAATAAATTTGTCGAAAAGTGGGTGTACCGGTTATACGTCTGTGTACCCGTTCAGGGATTACAGGTGTGAGCGTATATGTATGTATGTATTATTACCTATTACAATAAGCGATTTTAAATTTTATGGCAAAGGAAAACATCTTGAAAATAATTGTATGCCTGAGAATTCTTATAAGAATTTCAAAGGTTTACCAACCCGCATTAGGCCAGCGTGGTGGACTAAGGCCTAATCCCTCCCATTAGTAGAGGAGGCCCGTGCCTTGTTACATGCAGCCTTGATATTATTCTTGTCTATGTACGTACATTATTAAATTGATGACATTAGACAAACAATAAAAAACAGTGAATTCAAAACGCCATTTGTAACTACTTGAAATGAAATAACACATTTCAACACCCGTATTCCAGCTGTGTAGCATAAAAAATTGCGAGCTATTTCCTGGATACATCGATAAATGTTGCGGGGCGTTTATATTATGGCACGCGTACCTCGGTAAAAATGTCGGCCTGGCCACAGTTTAATGACGCTATTACGCGGAATCTGGGGAAACAATATCGGGGACGTAGAGTTTGTATAACTCATGCGGCGGCCGCGATGACATGATGTTTATTAATTTATTTATATACATTTATAGTTTGTATGTTGAAAGTCTTTTTATTTGTAAGAATTAGTAATTAAATGAAATAAATCGTGATTATATTACATTCTACACACGTTACTTTTTTATCCTAGATGGTCAAAGTGACCACACCGCACCTGATGGTAAAAGCAGTGCCGTCCAGTTAGAGCATCAAGTAGCGAGAGACAATCTATCCCTCGCCACTCAACACAATCATGCCCTAATCATTATATAGCTTATAGAAGAAATTTAATTAGTCCTTTGAGGAGATTTAGGGCTCACTCGAATCGCATATTGAAGACTAGCTGTTGCTTGCGGCTCCGCCCGAGTGGATGTCATGTTTGAGACAAAAAGTATACACTACAAAATACCAAATTTCATGCGTTTAACTGCAAAAATGACAGATTTTCATACAAACTTTCTTCCCCTATTTTACCCCGTTCGGGGTGGAATTTCCAAAAATCATGAAATATATATTTTTTATTTTTGACTAAAACGCCAAATAGTAATTTTCATAAACTTAACTTCAAAAATGACGGATTCTCATACAAACTATCATCCCCTATTTCACCCCCTTAGGGGTGGTATTTCTAAAAACCCTTCCTTAGTGGATGCCTACGTCATAAAAGGTACCTACTGTCAAAATTTCAAGTCTCTAACCCCAGCCGTTTTGGCTGTGCGTTGATCGATCAGTCAGTCAGTCAGTTTCTTCTTTTATATATACAGACTAGCTGTTGCTCGCGGCTCCGCCCGCGTAGAGGTCATGTTTGGGAGAAAAAGTATAAAATACAAAATACCAATATTAATGCGTTTAACTTAAAAATTACGGATTTTCATACAAACTTTCATTCCCTATTTTACCCCCCTAGGGGCGGAATTTCCAAAAATCCTGAAACATTTATTTTTTATTTTTAACTAAAATGCCAATTACAAATTTTCATGAATTTTACTTCAAAAATGACGGATTTTCATACAAACTTTCATCCCCTATTTTACCCCCTTAGGGGTGGTATTTCCAAAAACCCTTCCTTAGCGGATGCCTACGTGATAAAAGGTACCTACTGTCAAAATTTCAAGTCTCTAACCCCAGCCGTTTAGGCTGTGCGTTGATCGATCAGTCAGTCAGTCAGTCAATCAGTCAGTCAGTCAGTCAGTCAGTTTCTTCTTTTATATATACAGATTCAGATCACTTTGACGTGCCAAAATAAAAAAAAAACCTTCTTATGTCCACGCCATAACCTTACTAATTAATGTATGAGGTTGACCTATGTTTAGCATTCAAGCGACGTTAAATTTATCAGAGACTAGCTGTTGCTCGCGGCTCCGCCCGCGTGGATGTCATGTTTGAGACAAAAAGTATACACTACAAAATACCAATTTTAATTCATTTAACTTCAAAAATGAAGGATTTTCATACAAACTTTCTTACCCTATTTAACCCCCTTAGGGGTGGAATTTCCAAAAATCCTGAAATATATATTTTTTATTTTTGATTAAAACGCCAAATACTAATTTTCATAAACTTAACTTCAAAAATGACGGATTTTCATACAAACTATAATCCCCTATTTTACCCCCTTAGGGGTGGTATTTCCAAAAACCCTTCCTTAGTGGATGCCTACGTTATAAAAGGTACCTACTGTCAAAATTTCAAGTCTCTAACCCCAGCCGTTTAGGCTGTGCGTTGATCGATCAGTCAGTCAGTCAGTCAGTTTCTTCTTTTATATATACAGATGACTCAGGTCTACTAATAGATACCTACGCTCCAAATTTCCAATATAGTTTTATGAATGTTGACGCAAGAGAACAAGGACCAAATCTACTAAATCTTTAGATATTTCAAATATGTTTTGGAAACGCCCAAAACGGCATACACTATAACTTTTAAAGTTACTTGTATATTCATTGTTATTATGGATTGCTTAAACGGCGAAGGAAACTTCGTAAGGAAACCTGTATACCTGAAAATACTCATTTGAATTTCAACAGTATGTGAAGCCTACCAACCTGCATTATCCCAGCATGGTGGACTAAGGCCTAGCCCCTCTTATTAGTAGAGGAGGCCCGTGCCCAGCAGTGGGACAATATTAAAACAGGGCTACAGATGGTTTTACAGATCCTAATATAATAATCTATATAAAGATCCGTAGCATAAAAAAGTGCTTAGGTATATATTTTTAAGTATTATTAAGAAATATTGTGAATCTTCATGAATTTATCTACTAGTATTAAATGACATTAGTTCATCTCTCGACCTGCTGCGAGATACGATAACTTAAAACAAAAGTTCACTTGTATGAAATGCTTTTTCGGGTCGCAGAGTTTATATCTATACATTCTCATCCTAAGGTGTTGTCGAAATCGATCAGGACTATCGACAAAGCACTATTTAACAAAATTTTGTATTAATATCATATAGGTAATTGTCTGAACCTCAAATATCTACATAGAAATAAATATATAGAAAATAATGTCTGATATCAAACTGATGTGTATCTTATGTCGTTCTTTCTACCTGGCGGTATACCGGCTTAGTGTCATGTTCCGCGTTCTTACTTATACACCGCCACTTTGCCGGATCTTGATCGTCTTCCATAGTGGGCCCATCGGTTTTCATGTCTTCCTCATGTTTTTTTTTATCTCGAGTACGAGTCGAGTTTTTATTTAGTACGCTTTTGTGTCATTAAAAAAACAATCAATATGATATGCTGTATCAGAACATACATTTGCCACTGTAATTTTTCCGCTTTAACCAACTTACAGGTATATCTTGCATAACATACATTCAATTTGGTTAAAGCGAAAAAATTATTGAATAAGCATAAAAATGTAGTTTATCAACGGGATTAGCAAGTGTTCACGTAACAGTAACTTGCTAAAGAAACACATTTCACAAAAGTAAATTTACGAATTAATGAAATATTTGCCTGAATATAAAACGTGTAAGCAAACATGTTAGGTACCTGCGTCGAGATGTATCTGCATGTTACTATGAAAAAAAAAACATACCAACAAACCTTGACGCAAGCTGTGCCTGGACTAACTCTTACCTAGTAAGAAGAAATAGGCGGGTCCATAATAACGTATGGATGAAGCTTTATTAACAATACAAATGAACTGAAACATTTCATATTATGTCCGTGCATAGAGACAGGGCCACAAAAATGTCATAAAAACGTATAGCGAATTTGTCAGATGCCGCAAATGATTGATGAGGAATTGTGAATTTTTCAAAATGGATCCTTTGCGAACCACTGGCCCTGGGCGGGCATGCCACCGAACACGGGTCGCGAGGCTCGCCACAATCTTTCCGACCCACCATCAATCATATTTTGTTTTAAAAGAACCTTCTGGTCCTAAGCGGCATTTCATCCGGAACGCGATACGTTTTTAGGTATTTTACATAATATTTGTATTCGTTCGTTAGAATAACATGCTATTTTCAGGAATATTCCACATTTACAACCAGGTCCAATAAAACATATTTAGAAATGAAAGATTTTATTTCAGTGGAATAAAGTGTAGTTTCTTATATCTATATCTAGTTACATTTAGCTATTTTAACACTTAAGGTACAAAATAAGGCTATACCGTGAAATGTGACAATGCTTAATTTAAGGCAGTTCTTGCTTACCGTGTCGTGCGTTACTCTATTATTTACAACTTATTCTAACAAGTATAGATAATAGATTTGGTCGAATTGCACAGAATACCTACTTACAAGTTAGTTTAAAGCGTTTCATTTATAAGTACAAGCCAATTCCAATCGATACTAATTTAGGTTCGTCAAGGCAATTACACAACAGATAAATTATAGAGGCGGTGTTGTTTGTATATCAGACCTTAAGACATGATTTGTTTCTTCATAATTTTATCGATTTGAGGCTATATATAAATATATCCCCGAACAAATAGACATTTGTTTTTCATTATTACTGTTATAACAGTTAGAATTTTAGAGATAAATGTATGAACTGCATTTTAAAAACATCGATATTTCATAGTCTGGTGTGGAACAGTTTGCCAGCTACCGTGTTACCTCCTTCCTATGATCCTGGATCATTTAGGCGTAGTGTGAGGAAGCTGGAAACCGGCATGATTGTGTTGAGTAGCGATGTTGTGAGATATACTGTCTCTCGCTACTTGATAGTATATCTGGACGGCACTGCGCTTACCATCAGATGCAGTGTGGTCACTTTACCGTGCCAGGAAAAAAAGTCTATTTCACATATATTATACTAAAATATTTATTTAAACATAATATAACAAAAGTAATAACACAACGTCAACCAACCAGTCTTCAATCTTGTCCTCTCAGCATTTCATATGTCGCCAATAATATTTGCAGTTCAATACACATCGACGAAACAGTCAGTGCCAGGAAATGAAATGCTGAAGAATAATTCTAGAGACGTACTCCGATACTGGCATTTGAAAGACGCCGACTACAAAGGCCGTCGCATTTTAGAGAATAGATTCTACGTTAGAGTTGCCAACCGTCCTGTTTTCCCAGGACATGTCCTGGTTTTTAGAGTGTCCTGGGACGTCCTGGATAGTTTTTAAGTAGCGTGCTGGGTTTTTAAATCGCCCTGATAAGGTCCTGTATTTTAAAATTAGCACACCACTTTTGCAAACCTGTGGGAGGGTGCGTCTTCGGCTTGCAAAAGATGCGTCCTGTTTTTAAATTGAATTGTCCTGGTTTTTCTAACTTCAAAAAATAAAAATCCTGGTATTTGAATTTCGGGGTTGGCAACCCTATTCTACGTGCATACATTCAGTGCCACTGGCTCGCAACCATTACAATAAAGTCTGCTATGCCTAAAAGAACTCAAATATAATTGACATACGAGGACATTTAAACCGAGGCGGTAATTTAATACTCCTATAAATAGGGTGTTTAAAAAACACTTCCTAAATGTCGTTTCACACAATAACGGAATGTCTATTTGTCTTCTTGTCTGGCGCGTAGGGCTCCAATTTCGCTGGTTCTGTGTTAAGGGCGCTGTAGTCGACCGGGAATGGTGGTTGTGGTAAAGAGTCCTTCGATGGCACGAGAACCCACTGCCCAGGACCGTTCGGATTTTTCCCCATCAGCCAATTTGTAAAGCAGTGGACGTAAGTGCCGTAGTCGAGGATTAAGTAGCCATTCTGTATTAAATATGAATGAATTAGAAATTACTAGTGTATTTTGTGTATACATAAGCTGAATTACGATCTGTAAAATTTCTTTCTTTTTTTAATGTACCTACCGGCTTGTCATAAGAGCCAAGCCTACATGATCAATAACCGAGCCAATTCACTTCATATTTTATAAATTAATTTCTAACCAATTTGTCTAAGATCTAGTTATGGTTATCGTAAATACCACTATTTATGCATTTAACTTCAAAAATGACGGATTTTCATACAAACTTTTATCCTCCAGTTTACCCCCTTAAGGGTGTTATTTCCAAAAACCCTACCTTAGTGAATACCTACGTCATAAAAGGTACCTATTGTCAAAATTCCAAGTCTCTAACCCCAGCCGTTTAGGCGGTGGGTTGATATGTCAATCAGTCAGTCAGTTTCTTCTTTTATATATACAGATACGAGTATTGTAAATGTAGGCAGCAAAACAATAACGATTTATGATGCGACACGTTGTATCGCGACTCGTGTTGTAAATCTTTTATATCCACCTAAGTAGATCATGACCTCTGCAGGGAGTTGTATTGTATCATGGATATTAGAATATACGCTTTTGATCAAACTAATGCATCAGATGGTTTCCAGATAAATAAAATTATGCCTTGTATTCTATCTATATGTGCCAAATGCTATTGCGGTTGTATCTTCCAGCGCATGTATGGAATAAATTTTTGTATACCTATAGCTTTGAATATATTTTTTGTGAATTTTGAGTAACATCAGTCTGTTAAATTGTTTGCCAGTACCTGACAATACGTATTTTGCAACGAAATGAATCAAATAGAAATATAGAAAGATATCTGTATTTATAAAAGAAGAAACTGACTGACTGACTGACTGATCGATCAACGCACAGCCTAAACGGCTGGGGTTAGAGACTTGAAATTTTGACAGTAGGTAACTTTTATCACGTAGGCATCCACTAAGGAAGGATTTTTGGAAATTCCGCCCCTAAGGGGGTAAAATAGGGAATGAAAGTTTGTATGAAAATCCGTCATTTTTAAGTTAAACGCATGAATATTGGTATTTTGTATTGTATACTTTTTCTCCCAAACATGACCTCCACGCGGGCGGAGCCGCGAGCAACAACTATTAGAAATAAAGGAATTATCCACTTTCATAATGTAAGCCAGCCGTAAAGCTCCATGGATGTTACTTAATGGGTCCTACCATTTGATCTGCCAATCATGATAATTTTGGCAAAAAAATCGGAAAATACGGTAATTTCTCTTAGTATCGACAAGATCCATATAGTACACAATCCAGATGTTTGCATACTGTCAAACATCTTGCGCTCATATTGCCAGAGACTACACTCCCAAAGAGCATGATGTGTGGTGATAGTCAAGGAACAAGCATATTGTGTTACACTCGACTCGTCTCCACAAAATTTGTAATTCTTTTATGGGACAAACTATACGCTTTTATAATAAACTTCCGAATGATATAAAATAATTACCAATAAATAAGTTTAAGAACATAATAAAAACCAAGCTTAGTAGAAAAGGTTACTACAAATTTTCCGATTATCTTGACGACAAGAAGGCTTGGGATTAAATTGTTCTGAAACATACATATTGATTATGTATATATATACTTGCCTACACATATTTTTTAAATATACAGTGGTGCTAATTGTATGTGTGACGATTCATGAGTACTTCTAAAAGACTACACGAATAAATATATTTTGATTTGATTTGATTTAGTCTATGGTAGGTGTTTGTTGATACTTACACTGGTCATGCGATCATAGGCCGTGTCTATAATTTCTTCCACTCTGGTGGCTGGGAGTCCTATCACTGAACGGTAAAACGCTGCTAATGCCGGTTTTGTAATGGCGCCTTCACCTGTGTAATACAATGGTTTTGTATAGTGCGATATTTCGTTTATCAATAGTAACAAACTCATTATCAAAGACTCATTCTATATTTTAAAGGAACTACGTATATAGAGCTAGGATTTAGGTCTAGTTTTAACGTTAGTCGAAAATAAATTCGACACCTCATGGAGCGAAAAATAATTGAAAATTCTGGTAATAGAGCCTAAACAAGTGGTAGAAAATAAATAAAAAATCTTAATATAATAAACAATAAATACACCCAAGACACACAATCCTGACCATACACTAGGCCAAACTGGTATCGTATCGACTACGGTCCCACAACACCCAAACCCGAAACAAATATCAGTCTAGAGTCAAACATTTGTCGCGGTGCAGGAATCGAACACAGACTATAAGCTGTGTAACTGTCATACACATACACATACAAACAAAACCGCTAGTTTACATCGGTTTTTCTGTGCGGCAGTCTGTACTGCCATTCTAATCGCAACACCCAACAGTCACACACAAAGCCCCGATCCCACACTAAGATACGAGTCTTGTGTTGTGGGTTTTAGGGACTACGAGAGAATTTCGGTCTCACAACGCCCAGACACCGGACACAAATATCTGTATGTCCCAGAAACATTTGTCCCGGTGTGGGAATTGAACCCACGGCCTCTTGTTTCACAGCCGGCTACTCGCCTACTGCGCCACTGAGGCTGTCAAATCGACATGGCATAATCACGCTGCTGAGTATAGACTGAGTTACTTAATCTCTAACTCAGATATTGAGATATATTATAGTAGTTAGAGATCTCTTGTTTGCTAGGATCTGGGAATGCGTAAATGTCTCTATCTTGCAACGAAATGAATCAAACAGAAACATAGAAAGGAATTAGATATAAAAGAATATAAACAAGTTGTATAACTGACACACACAGCCATTACCTAGGTTTTGAAAGATATTAACACATATTTACTTCACTTTGACTCTACAATTTTGTTGATGTGAAAATGGAATTTCCTCACGGTGATAAACTGGATGCACGTCACTGATAAGATAAAAAAAGTCTTAATGCTGAAACAGACTTATTAATAAAATACATTACATACATAAAGATAAATTCAGATAATTACGAAAGAAAACGGTCATTAATTATTTTTTGCCCGCACGTATCTGTCAATGCGTTGCGTGGGGCTTGATAAAAAGATTAAAATATTTTATGATTTTTATGACGATATGCGAGATTATTTTCATATTTGCTCTATAATATGCCTGTATTCCTGAACAGGTAGGCAGAGATGTAACTAGTGCCATATTTCACCTTATATCCCTCCCATATGTGGCAATCTTTTCGCTATTTGATTTTACGAATAGAAAATTCAAACACAGAATTGCCGGATCCGAGATTTGAACCCAACACCTCACTGGTTTCTCAAACTAAGACGTTATCACTAATACTCTAAGTCGATGTTAATATAATACTCGTCAGTCGATATGACTTTTTTCATTCGTGTGGCATAATTAGTTAATTATGCCACACGAATAAGTATGAGTATGAGTTAATAAGTATTTTTTAAATAAGTAAGTGTATGTAAATAAAAACAACATAACAACTAACAACGTTATAAAATTAGGTTATTTAAATACATAAGAAGAAAAAAAACAGTTTTCTTAATGAAGTTCAAAATTGCAGCATTATACGATATGCACTGCATAAAAATGTTAACACAGCTTAACACATTTTTAGATAAAACTATTTTATATCACTTAACCAAATTTAAAAGCCTTTAAAATGGAAACAAAGAGTAGGGGAAGTGAATATATAATATAAATATATCCGAAGGCGGAACCGTCGTCGCCATACTGAATGTGAAACGCGAAATATTTGGCTGCCTCGCCATTGTCAAGTGCCAAATCTTAAAACCTTTGGAGTTAAACCAAAAGTCGGGACTTTTAATATATTATCTCTTAATATGTTTTAATTTGAATTATTTTTAAAATATATGCTAGTAAAGTTTAATATTGAATGTAGTTTAAACATACAAGACTTTTTATATTAAAAAAGTCATGTTTTAATCCTATTATAAAGTTATAGCTCATCGGTTCAACCACTGGTTGACCGAGTGTCGTTAACCTTCTTCTGCAAATATGCGCCATAAAATGCAAAAAGATTAAGTTCTCAATTGACCTAAGTCCAATAACTTTTATTTAGCGAAATAAGTTTGCGTTTGACCACTATCTCGCCTGATGGTAAGTGATGGTGTGGTCTACGGTGGAGCACGCTTGCCTAGAAGATACCTATTCTAGTAAAAAGTCCATTAAACGCAAACCTATAAACGTTTTAGAAATGTCGAACTTTTATTCCCAACATTCCTAAAAATTAAACCGTAAACAAAGTTATAATTTATTAATTCAACTAGTTTTGTAAATGGTTACCATAGATTTTGTACCCGCAGAATTTAATAAACCTAGCGGCTCAAACAAATGGGTTAATACCATTATAATTTTATGGACTCAATTAAATTTGTGTGCTTCGTGAAACATTATTTAATACGTCTTTAGTGCGAGGTGAAAATTAACCAGACTAGCCTTGAATATCGTAGGGTAACTCGACGAAGGGTTAAAATAATGACTCATCAATTTCCCAAGATTTCCCTTACGCTGTAAACTTCATAGTAAACAACACTAATTTTGTGGCCAAAAGGTATGACGCTGCTGTATGAGATAGTTTGGATGTGTGGTGCGCAATTGAATTATAATTGAGTACTCTGACACTAGACCTTCGATTGCTTCTTCAGCTTCTTGCCCATGGCGTAGTGTGAAGAAGCAGGCCGACATGATTGTGTTGAGTAGCGAGGAATAGATTGTCATTCGCTAGTCGATAGTCAAACTGGACGGCACTGCGCTTACATCAGGTGCAGTGAGGTCAATATGCGGTGCCAGGATAAAAAAATGTCTTCATGGTAAAATGTAAATTCATAAACTAAGGTAATTGATTCAATATTGTTCATAAAAACGTTTGTATGATAACATACCTGCTCGATCCACCACGTGAAATAATATCTTGCATAAATATTGTAGATAAAGCGGCAAATCGGTGAATCGCTTCATCTCACTTAAATAGAGTGCCCATCGAGCAAGCCAGCCCTCCAGCGTTGTCCGCCCAGGGATATTTATACCGCTGGCTTCAGGGCCGCACACCCTTTTGTAGTATGGTAAATCAGCCCATCTGTACGAAAAGACATGTGAATGTTCTTTACAGCATCAAGATAAATGTGTATCGATATATTTACATAATGTTGGTGACATTGAATGATAACCGTGAGGATAAAACGGTTTAAAAGTCAGATCTATAATGTGATCCGTGGGGTACATGTGAAGATATATAATTTTAGTTTTAATTTATGTTGCAGGTTGATAAATATTTTTTCTGCTCCGTAGATAGTGAGTAGGTACCTAATTATTCGATATAATTTATAATACATGATGACATAAATATTTTAGCCTTCCGCGATATCAGGAAAGAATATATTTATTTGGCCATTGTCTTGGACCAGATGGCACACTATACATACTCATTGAATACATACTATCAAATTAGGGAACGGGTCTTAATCGCGTAATATTTATTAATTAATCGTTGGGAAAAAATAAGTATTCACACCATTAAATACTGCACGACAAGACCTCTTCTCGAACAAGATAACATGTTTTGAATTTCTATTCGAGTATAATGGTTTCTTATGTTTACGCGAATATTATACATTGTAATAAAACGAAATTTACGGATTCTATCGCGGTTAAAAAAGTAACGTCGGGTTAAAAAAGTAAAATAAATCGCGATAGAATTCGTAAATTTCGTTTTATTACAATTTCTATTCGAGTGTTATGCATTATTTGTTCTAACTGATATTATTTTCTGTGGACGTCATGCTAATCAAGGACAGTATCATAAAATAATTATAAATGTAATTATGATTTTTCGCTGCAGTGTATTGTCTGCATGGAATAACTTTGTTACGTTTGCTAGTGGTAATCGTTTTAGAATAGACCATAGAATGACTATCAAGCTAATTAAAACATTAAAATTCAAACTGTCTATATAAAATCTATATTTGGCCTGATAATATTAAACTATAGAAATAAAAGAATGTCAGAAACACTTTTAAAATTAATCAATTATCTCGTCCAATAACTTTCACTTGAAAATATCGCATTAAAATTGAAACGTTAAATGTAATTAAGTTGTAAAACCCGCTTAAATGTAGTTTGTTCACACATTAAATACGATTACGCGAGATTAACAAGGCGTATCAATGATCTAGGGGAGTGAAGCGCCACACCCACCTAATCTTGCAAAATTAGTCTAAATCCTAACTAATAACGCTCATTAGACCGATCTGTTAGTTGTAACAACACTAAAGACATGCCAAAATGCAAATTGAAATGATAGCTAAGGATTCTGTTTGATGTGTTTTTGTCTTCATTCCCAAATTTGCAATTGATAAATTCATTGAGTACGAAACTGGACAAAAAAGGTTTAAGGAAACAATAAGTTTTCATTTTGCACTTTCTGATCCAAGAAATATACTCTGCCGGTTCGATCTGCATTATGTAAAATATATAAACTTATATTTTATGCAGACTTGAAAGTAGAAGCTGAAATTGTAGAGCAATAGGCCGGCAAGTGGATCACTTGATGGTGGATGAACTACCACCAATCTGATATGAATCGTGAATGATACATCAATGATCATAAAGGGATAGAAAGAGATGGTTGACCCTCCGGAAATGTCACTTGGTGTAAGAAACGGAGTAGCGAAGTAACATTTCACGTCGGAGTAATGTCACGGTGAAGATTGCTGAATCATGTTATAGTAAGAACTGTCTCAAGACAAGAGTGGCTCTACCACTGATAAAAGTAGACGAGGGACATGATATTTCATCCCCAAAACCGAACGACATACACACATACTTATACACTGACGCCTGCAATCCCCGAAGGGGTAGGTAGAGACGTAACCAGTACACACGCTTTTTGCTGAATTTATTACGGTCCCTTAATGTGATAGGGTGCGAACCTATTGCCATACCGGGTACAATTCTAGACTCCGGGCTGATACTGAGTATTTCTAAATAGAAAAACCCAATATCACTTTACCCGACCCGGGGATCGAACCTGAGACCTCAGCACAGCAGTCGTAACGCATGCGCAACTACAACTGCGCCACCGAGGCAGTCCGAACCGTAAAACATTAAAACCGAACGAGTAAAATGATATTGTGCATTTATTGTATAACTTATGAACTTTCGGTCATGTACGAGTACCATGAGCCTCATAATGATGATCATTGTCTCAATACTCACTTGGACGGTAGAGGGTCGATGAAATGGTCAATAAACTCCCGTTTCACCTCGAGCAGTATATGAAATTCGGACGAGTTGGCAGACCAGTCGGCAAAATGGGCGAGTTTCTGTAAAGTACGACGCGAAATGAATTTAATTATTCTCTTTCATAATTGGTGTAGGTTACGAGGGTATGACGTAATGTTGGATTTAGCCGCTCAATTTACCTTCATCGCATTAGTTTGACTATTTGCGAGGGCTGCTCACATTCGTGTTGGGGGACTGTAACTTCGTAAATTTAAACACGCAGCCAGTTGGACCTTATCTGCTACTATCTTTTAAATATTTAAAATAAATAACACCCAACAGTCACACACATAGCCCCGATCCCACACTAAGATACGAGTCTTGTGTTGTGGGTATCAGGGATAACAAGAGACTTTCGGTCTCACAACACCCAGACCCCGGACACAAATATCTGTCTGTCACTCAAACATTTGTCTCGGTGTGGGAATCGAACCCACGGCCTCTCGTTTCACAGTCGGCTACTCGCCAACTGCGCCACGGAGGCTGTCAAAATTTATTTTTCTTTATTTAAAATGATAATGACTCGTAGCCTAAACTCCTCTTATTAATTGAATTGTAAATTACTAAGAGCGGGTGCCAGAGAGTTTAGTAACGCATTTTTATTGCTCTTTGTTAACTCTAACCTCCTTCATCCAGAAAAAAGAAGCATTAAAATTGGCACAATCTTTTAAAATTGTTACTTTAGTCTTATTTCATGAAGATATTTTGTATACTCAAATATACATTTCATCAACGTTAAATGAATAAATTAGACATTTGCAGACAGTAAAAAGTTTTATGTTTCATTGAGTTAGGTAAATGAACCCTCCAAAGCATTTTATCGGAGCCTCTATGTGAAGCCGCTATTGCCATATATACATGTATAAATAATATATAAGTTAGATACTGTTTAGGGTACGCTGGGGCTGGCATGGTGAAAATGTCACCAAAAGCCCCCAAAAAAATTCAGATAAAAAAAAAAAAACCCTCTCGTTTTATCCTCCTAACTCCAAACTATACCAGATAGCATACAATTTCTCTGAATAACATTTGTGTTTAAAAATATGACATGCAATTTCAGAGCCTCCAATTTTATGTTAGAACATTCTCATTTCTCCCTATCTCCATTTGATGAATTTCAAAAGCATTATAGAATGATTTATTATATTTATGCAATATTAATTAAATATTATTATATCTTAATACATTTTCTCAATTATTATAATGAAGTTTTACCTCAAAGAATTGGTCAAAGTCCTGATCACAGATAACGTCATCCCGGTCGTGGTCTAGGAGTTCAGTGAAGAACAGGGTCAACTTGTCTGTCTGGACGGAGCTGAGCTGCGCTAAAGGTTGGTCATCTTCCAATTCCAAACATTCCAGGTCTTCGCTGCACCGGTTCACCCATGTTGCTATTGTAAATAAATAAATATTGTATGGTTTTATAATTATTAGCATATTTATTTTATATTTAATCATAATATAATGATTATAAAATATAGGTAATTGTAGATTTGGGAAGATAGATGGAGGGGTACTCAGGTGAGTGAGTCTTATTGATCCGAATGATTGGCTGGTTGTGTATCATAGTTTTTAAAAATTTAAAGCGAGGTATTTTAAAAAGAGAATGCTGTGATATAAACTCAGGACCTGTAGTCAGTATCATTGGATACTAGGCTGTATGGCTATGCCCTTTGCCTTTCCGAAAGTAAAAATGATATATCATAACGAGGTTGGCATTCATAGTATAATACTCTTTAGAGGCCGGCAGCTTGACATGTATATTGGAGGAAGACATTGTAAAATTAGAAAATAGAAATATATTGCTTAAATTGTTATTTGAATTCGAGGTTACCTATCAAGATAAATTAAAAAAGTACATACATACATACATACATATACACTCCCGCCTGTAATCCCCGAAGGGGTAGGCAGAGGTGTTGGTTACACCTACACCTCTGCCTGGTTGGGTACACCCACTTTTCGCCGAATTTCGGTCCCATAATGTGATAGGGGGCGAGCCTATCGCCATACCGGGCACAGATTCCAGACTCCGGGCTAATACTGAGGAATTTCTAGATAGAAAAACCCAATATCACTTTACTCGACCCGGGGATCGAACCCGAGACCTCAACCACAGCAATCGTAACGCATGCGCAATTACATCTGCGCCACCGAGGCAGTCGTAATTGCCTCTAAAAATCCGTCAGACCATTTTGTTTCCCGTTTTCCATTGGTCCAACCCGTCAGATCTGGCGGGAAATCCGTCAAGTTGGCAACACTGAACGCAGCATTCTATATTTAAAACGAAATTTATAATTTTCACATAACGTATGGGTTATGAAACCATTCGAATAATGAAATTATATTGTAGTTTAGAATTTCATTCGCAACGAGCGTGGCGTTCCTTTGAGTGAGAATTTTAGGTTTATGGTTTTTGTTTTACTATATTTAATACAGGAGTTACAACATATTAAATAGCCTTTAAAAACATGTGTATGAGGTACCAAAAATGACCAATAACATTCTACATGTCGTGGTTGGGTAATCTGATAGATTTTTCATAATGTAGTTTATACATATCGAACATTGCAATTTTGATAATTTTAAATAAACATTATATATTCTTCATATTTTTTATAAACGGAGTGAAGGGTTGGATTATTGTTATAAATAGTTACTGGAAGGTTCGGTACAATAAATTTGTGTTTACAATTTTACAGTCGAAAAAAGCGTGGCTAGTCTCTAAATGTTAATTGTAAGGTTAGCCTATATTTTACATGTAAGTAATACTCATTAAAATGAACGGTCTGCACCAGAACTAGGTACGTCTGGCTCCTTGTTACGAACAAATTTTGTTGAATATGGTACCAGTGTGGATAATTAGTACCTCAGGCGGGTTTGGTAAATTTTTTGTCGAGGGTCTATAGTTAGGGTATGATGTTATATAATCTATTTACAATATTTATATAGTCTGTACTCTACGCCAACCTCTATGCTCGCCCGTCTTCCGGTTCCTCTCTTGTCTTGTCTTGTCGCCATGTACTATACGCTGATTGTAACATGTCATAACTTCTACATTAAATAGTTTTATCACAAGTCTGTGTTTCATCTATCACACCATCAAGCAGCAAGAGGCAACACAACAACTCTGACACTAGAAACTCGACCGCTTCTTTACCTTCTTGCCCATGGCGTAGTGTGAAGAAGCAGGCCGGCATGATTGTGTTGAGTAGTGAGGGATACATTGTCTCTCGCTACTTGATACTCTAATTGGACGGCACTGCGCTTACCATCAGGTGCAGTGTGGTCACTTTGCTGTGCCAGGATAAAAATAAAGCGGTGTAAAATATTTTATTTAAAATATATATTTGTTATAGTAGGTATATTAACCTAAATCAGGCTACGAATAATATTTATTGCTAATATTTATTGCTCGTTAATAAAATCTTAATTTTGTTTTTTTTTTAATAATAATCTTGATTTGAGCACGTGTTATATTTTGTAGAGATGAGTTAAAAAAATGTAAAACCATTTCAGGTTCACATGAAGCATTGCGTTGAGCCAAAGAGCATTATACAGCTTCTTATCATGAAATATATTGTGAACAATAGAGCTACAAAAGCGAATTTGTATTTAAATGCTATATAAAGATCACACTGCCCGCTAAAGTTCAGGCTGAACGTTTGTTTGCTTTAAAATTGAGCAAAAAAACATTAAAGTTCATAGAGTGATATTTTCATAAAGTGCAACGACAGACAGATATGGCTGCATGATACAGAACCTTTGACTTTTCTTTTTAATAATAGAAGAGAAAATTGAACAAAAAAGGAAACATTTTATGGAAACTATTTGACTCTTTCACACCGGAACCCTTACGATGTTTAATGTGACCAAACAAATTACCTGATTTATCTTACCTGATGATGGTTTAAATTGAACTTGTATAGGATTATAAATAAGAAACAGAAAATAATAATATTTTTGCAGGAATTAAATACACAGTCAGGTCATAAGTATTGTCACACAGTAAAAACTTTTATTTTAGAATGCTGGCCACAAAAATTATAGTTTATTGAATTCGAATTTCAAATTGTTCATGAAAATAAAAATGTATACTTTTTAGAATTTTACTCATTTTTAAATATGGAGTGGACGCTTAAAGAAGACCGTGTTGCAGTAATTGCGTTGCATCGTTGCGGTTACGCGCCAATTCAAATTTTTGACATACTGAAAAATTTGAATATAACCAAAAGATTCGTTTATCGTACTATCAAACGATACAATGAAGACTCTAGTGTAGATGACAGGTCAAGAAGTGGTCGCCCTCGGTCTGTTAGGACTCCAGCAGTGATAAAAGCTGTGAAGGCACGAATTCAAAGAAATCCCAAACGTAAGCAGAAACTGTTGGCCCTTCAGATGGGGTTAAGCAGAACCACGGTGAAAAGGGTGTTAAATGAAGACTTAGGGCTTCGGGCATATCGAAGAAAAACAATACATCGTTTGAATGCTCGTCTAATGGACCTGAGACTGAAGAGATGCCGCGCTTTGTTGAAGCGGTACGCGGGAAAAAAATATCGGGAAATTCTTTTTTCAGATGAAAAAATTTTTACCGTAGAAGAGAGCTACAACATACAAAATGATAAGGTAGTACGCACACAGTAGTGAAGAAGCGAGCTACCGTATTCCGCATGTCCAACGAGGTCATTTTCCATCCTCGCTCATGGTATGGTTGGGAGTTTCTTATTGGGGCTTAACAGAGGTACATTTTTGTAAGAAAGGTGTAAAAACGAATGCAGTTGTGTATCAAAATACAGTCCTGACGAACCTTGTGGAACCTGTTTCTCATACCATGTTGAATAACAGGCACTGGGTATTCCAACAAGATTCGGCGCCAGCTCATAGAGCACACAAGACTGGCTGGCGGCGCGTGAAATCGACTTCATCCGGCACGAAGACTGGCCCTCCTCCAGTCCAGATATTGACATGGACCTCGTTCGTGCTGCGATAGACAACTGGCCGCGCAGATTGAAGGCCTGTATTCAAAATCACGGAGGTCATTTTGAATAAACTTTAGTGTCATAAGAATCTATGTTTTGTTAAGTTCATTTTGGTATATAAATGGTTACATAATGAATAAACTTGTTTCAATTATTTTATATTAAACATGTGACAGAATTTATGACCTGACTAGGTATATATGTTATATGTTCGACACATTTATTATGGGATGGAAATAAGCTCGATAAACCGTGGGTGTACTAGTTCACATCAGTGTACCACTTCATGGATCACGGAGGCTGTCAATGTATGTTTTTATGGTTAACCACGAATACATACGAATTCTTGAAAAGTTTGGTTTATGTACAATAAAATGTCACTCATCAATAACAACAGCCTTGTCAGTAAAAATCTCGAATAACGAGATAGAAGTACGTACCTATGCTATTTTTTCAAACAAAAAAAAACACGGTATATAAACTAAACATACAGGGCTGGCCCAATTACGTGACTTGTCTTCGATGTTTTGTATCAAGAGGTTCTAAATATGAAGCTAACGTGTGGCCAGCTCCGGTTATTGTGAGGAAAATTAATTATTTCGTCCACATTTCGCAGTAAGAAGTTTTCTATTTAGCTATCTGTTTACTTCAGTAATATTTGATGATTGTATATCTAATGTTGATAGAGACTATTGAGGCGTTAAGTATATTAATTTTGTCCGGGGTCTACAGCTGGGGTACGATGTTTGGCCGTTTAGCCGCCTTCCGAGTACTCTGACACTAGACGCGTAGTGTGACGAAACTGGCTGGCATGATTGTGTTGAGTAGCGTGGGATAGATTTTCTCTCGCTACTCGATACTGTAACAGGACGGCACTCATACACGGATAAAAAATATATTAATATTTTTGTTATGTATCATATTTTCTATGGCTTTCCTGCAATATCTGGGAGTTATTTCGTGAAATGGGACAGAAGTAATAGATTACTTGAATATACCATATTCATAATTTATAGAATTAGAGAGGTTTACAACGAGAGAAGAGGACGCGATTAAAGAGGTTAGCAACGCAATAATTAAAATAATCGCAACATTATAAAGATTTCAGAATTATATATTCCTGTATATTCGCCACTATAATGTAAATACCTTTTTTATGTGTCGAAATCATTATTAAGATTAATGATTATTTTTATTGTTTTTTTTCAATCATAAATACAAGCTACTATTAAGTTTTAAATCATAAAATATAAATGATAATAAAATATATAAAAAAAAATAATGAACTGTCGAAGAAACAATATGTTCCAAAAACCTTGTCCGCCCACTAATGCCATCTATCCATTTTACTAAGAACTATTTGGTAGTTAGAATCGTGATAACTCCCGTCACTTTTTCTCGAACGGGACTTTCCGCGCGCCAAAACGGGACAAACTATATAATGAGTCTATTTGTGAAATATAGACTTCCCGTATTCAGAATTGAAATTATTTAATATTTATTGATATTACGTTCTAAACGTTATAAAATTATGTTATTTACCTTATATACTATTAACAGTTTCACTGTAAATTATATAACATGAAAACGCTCATCTCTCGAATAACGTCAAATTCCAACGACAGCTCATTACGCTGTTTTAACTTGAATGTGGGGGTTTCAACTTCACAACTCTTTTATTACAACTGCCTTTTCATTTTATTTCAAGTGATTTTTTCTCAATATGTGAATAATGACATAAAGGTCCGTCATTCGATTCCATTCAGTCGATTTCATTCATTCGATTCCATTCATTCGATTCCTATCATTTATTCCTTTCAATCAATTCCATTCAGTCGATTCCTATCATTTATTCCTTTCATTCAATTCCATTCCATTCATCCGATTCCATTCATTCTATTCCAGTTGATTTCACACGATTCCGTTTTATTCCATACGATTCCGTGTTATTTCATTCGATTATATTCTCAGAAAATGGGTTGATACCATCTGACGGCCAACTCTAGCACCTCGGGCTCAAAACAAATAACGCGCGTTTCGCCGACTTCCTGTTACACACTTCTGTCCCTTTTCTCGAAATCACTCCCAGAAACCGATAGTAAACATGTTATACATCAAACATAGCGATATTTTTTGTTATATAATAATAATAAACCAGTGATGTATTGCACATTGTCCCACTACGCGCACTAGCTTCTTGAACCAATGAGATGAGAGGCGTTAAACCTTGTTTATTATATTAATATTACTGATTGATACTGAATACTACTATAATATTTCGGTTTCCTCTTTTACTATTACAAAAAACAGTTGAATTCGTTATGATTTCTTTTTAAGTAACCTAACGGCAATATTTTGATACTATACAGAGATCAAAACTTACACTATCACATTTTTTTAAATATTACGCCAGGCACAAGATTATCTACATTCCGTAGAATTTTCCCGTTTCATTTAAGACCAATATTTTTCCCGTTTTAGTATTTGTGCTGACAGAATAACGTGGAATGTACACGATAAAATAATATCAAACAAAACACAGTCAGTTGCAGGTTATTTAAATTTAGAACTTCTATCACATCACAATAAATTCTGAGGACAAGATCAGCACAAAAGGGAGGATTTTACTTATTTAATAAGCACGGGATTGAAGCCAATCTCAGGGCGGCGGAATTATTACGCCGCACTGCGGAACTCATTGTTTTGACAAAATTTCAAAGAGGAACAAATGTACCTCTGATTGTTTACCAACGGGGACGTGTTGTGTGGTTTGCGGATCAAACTTTGCAAAAAATTTAGAATAAACTGGCCATTTTAAGCCGAAAGGATTCGCAGAAAAGTTGATAGGTTAATTATGGAGTTTTGGCAGAGTTGTTTTGTGTTTGTCGAATGAAAGATGCTAACTTTTAATATAATTTTCAAGAGTTTGCACCGTTTTTTTACTTTTCATGTGTTACCACATTAGTTACTTACTCATTGGCAGTAAATATAATCCGCATTGTTTTCGGCTTAGTATAAATTAAGTTTTTATATATTATATATATTAAGTTTAATATAAATGATTTATATGGAATTCTTTAGTTTAAGCTATTAATATATTTTGACAATAAACTTACACAGTTATATTTAACCTAATATTAGGTTCTACCTTAGCACCATTAAATGTATTGGCACACTGGATTATTCACAATGATATTTCACACCTACAATCTTATTCATATTTTACCACACTACTTAACACGCTATTTGTTGAGAACATAATTGAATTTATTCTATAGAGGTTTCTAGTAAATTGTTCACGTCGAAAAACTCGTCCTTCGTTACCATGCAGAATATTAATAATTATTTATAATAAATTCACTCACACATATCACACGAAGCTGCTTTAACGTACATTTTGGCGCTGTACAGACGGCGTAATGTGAGATAATGCCTTCGCTGGGGCATTTATACGATTATTCGCGATATATTTGTTATCAAACATCAAGCTCCTAATTGTTTGAGCTATCGAAAACATATGACGTATGCGTCCATACCCTCTAAGACTAATATTTACCGTGATAACATCTTATATTTAAAAGTGGAGTGTTATTCATAGTTATTCATAAATGTTTTTTTTTAATTTCTGAGAAAATAGTATTCATATACATAAGCGCTTCTGATAAAATTAAACCCAACAGTCACACACATAGTCCTGATCCCACACTAAGATAAGATTCTTGAGTTGTGGGTACCGGAACCACGAGAGCCTATCGGTGTCACAATACCCAGACCGATACAAATATTTGTGGATCACACAAATATCTTGGTGCCGGAATTGAATCCACGGCATACAGCTGACTACTCGCTATGCGCGTATCCGAAGCTGTCATAATATATCACATACTAGCTGTTGCTCGTGGCTCCGCCCGCGTGGAGGTTATTTTCGGGAGCAGAAGTATACAATCCAAGGAGTTGTCTACTGCACTGAGGCACTAGTAGCGATTGTCTAGCCTCTCAGGTGTTGTGCCTGAATCTTGAGATTTCATCTAAAAAATAGCTCATAAGTGTAACCTCAGTAATTATTTACAGTAATTTGCCTGTCTCGTCGGTTTTTCTGTGGGACAGTGCTATTACCTCGTTTGAGCTGGCTTATTCATGTTGTAAACTGACAACACTGTGGATTTACCATTTTGAAATAATTTAAGTATTTTTAACCACATGGGTATCATAAGATCGTTAGCATTAAGACTTGCCTTCTGACGATGATCAAATTTAGATGGGGTTAATAAATAAAGCCTCCGTGAATCACTATACAGTTAAGTATATGTTAAAATGGTGTCTTAGAACCTAAAATGCTGTATCCTCTACGATTTTCGACTAATGGCTTAAAAACACATGTATACAAAACATAACTTTATTATTCCATCCATATCTTTTCAATAGTTGTTAGTTAACTAAAAACATCTGATGAAATGTTCTTCAATTTCCGTATTTTTTATATTGGTAAAGCGAGCTTTTCAATCATAATTTCCGAACGGTACAGCTATTTCCGTAGTATCGGGTAGTTATTTACTCGATATTTTCATGTTCCAACATTTCTTTTACAACCATCTAATTTTATGTTTGAATATCTCTACACTGAATTGAAAATGTAAAGATTTTTCTTATTTATAAACCAGCTGAGATTAAAATAAGTATTGAACCGCTAAAAAACACATTACCCGGATTATATTTTTGAGAGGCATATGACAGACACTGTTTCATATTTCATGAACGAAACACGAGCAAACTCTACTTCGGCTATGATAGCGTTATCCATTTTGAATAGAAAGAAAAAGAATAAATCAGATCCGCGTTGGTTCTCAGTTACCAGAGGCTGGTTGGTATTCGGTTTTGTAATAATATGCCTGAAAATCTGCTCAAAAAATTTAAAGGAAATAAAGCGGGTTATTTTTTTATTCCAAGTGAAATTGCAACCTGAAAAACGTGGCTTTTGAATAGAAGGCATTTATTCAGACACCGTAACATAAGTAATAAATTTACAAGCGTATCTCGTTAGAATTCACTGAAAAGGGAGCTCTGTAGATCCATTTTCCAGTCTTGAAACCTTTGGCTTGATGGATGGAGATTACTTTTGGGATCTTCTGCTCTTCGCACGTTTCCCGATTTGCTTTTTTACCTTTCTAGTTTTAGCGTCTGCGTGTTGCATGTTGCAAAGCATCATGTTTTCAAATTTATAGAATCCTTCAGATTTTTTATTGCTTGCTCTTGTGCAAATTTTATTAGGTTCTATTTTATCATCATTCTTCACTTCCACTGTTTCAGCGGTGGCTCCTGATTCATTTTGTTTTACTATAACAGCTTTATCTTTGTGTTTTATTTTTGTCTCCTTACTCATTTTGATAAAGTTATGATATTAAGACATAATTATTCGGAGCCTACGTGATATTAAACAACGTTTGTCACTTTCAGTAGTATATTATAATGTTCTTTGTTTGACACTGTTTTTTTGCTGTCTTTGATCACTGTCAAAAGATACAATGACGTGGGGTCATGGGCTATTTAAAAAGTTGGTAACTCTAGATGACTTCGAGCAAATTACCAATAATATATTTATGATAAGATTTTAAAAATCTACCGGAATAGAGGTGATTCTGAAAAAGCAATTCCCTAATACTTATTACGTATTCGGTCCGAAGATTCGCTTGGACGTTTTATGCCAGGTCGCTTGCTAGCTTCTGTTTTCAGAATTTCTTTTTAAAATTCAATACGCGTAAAGAGCAAAAGCGTTTTGCTGGGTAGTCGTGTACTTCGGCAGTAAAGGAAAGAAGTAATCAATATAAGAAATCCAGTTTTATGCGTACCCCAGTTCGCAGTAGGCGAAGTTTACGCCCGTGAGACGCAAAGAAGAGGATCGAGTGCAAATCAATGTAAAATATGGATGAGTTTTATTTACTTTGCCGTTTTCTTCTTGTGATGAAATTAATAAAAACAAATTTATACTTAAACGAAAATATTAAGAAGTATATTGGTATGGATTAACATAATATAAACTCAAGTATATCTGAAGAAGTAGGCGAAGGTTTAAATAGTATCTACACCCATGGTTTGCCGCGAAAATTTTCATCCTATGATGTCATAGGAAAGTCTATCGCCACAGCCATCACACATTTAAATTCTCAACTCCACATTTCAAATAAAATACTCAAACAGAAATTGTGTCTTTTAGTCTAAGTACTCTGCCTAGAGGGTCAGTGCCCAGTGAGGCAATTTTATATTCGTAGACCTTAAACGTGTTTATTGTTATAACGTACATCATCGTGGAACAATAACATATGGGGCATGTTTTCCAGACCAACAACTAAACACGAGCGAAAGTAGCAACCTCAAAGTTCTAATAATTGCGTATACGAGTACATAAGTTGAGAACCTGTTCATTGTTCCACAACTAACAAGTTTCACTGGTGAACTATGTAACGTAATCATTCAGGATTATAATGGAAACTTCGTACGTTATTAAAATTCAAAGACGTACTGCGCAGATTGTAATGTGAAAACTTATTGAGAGAATTTTCAAGAAACAAATATTAGTTTGTTTTGCCTAAGGTATGCTCTGGAAATGTTTAATGAATGTATTTCGTTGAAGAGATCACGGCGGTAATGCATTTAATAATAAAATTCAACTACTGTTAAATGTTCTTTGTATTTACTTTGAAATTAATTTCTGGAAATAAGTGATTTTATTGTTTAACCCTTTATCAATACAAACTTTTTTGACCATATTTTTTTATAAACAACATGTTTCATGAAACGATACTATGAGTGTGACACAGTACAAACACAAATGAAAGGCTCGGCTCTTTAGTAATCGACAGAAATAGGTGGAAATCGATTTGTCGTGACGTGACGCGGCCTGTTTGTCCTGATTACCTCTTGAATAATGAAAGTTGACCGTGCCGGGGTGCTGGCTGCCACAGATTATAACATTATAGCGAGTAAGGATTAGCGACTCAATTCTGGTGAGACTTTACTTCGTCATTCTTACGCTACTTTTATCTAAGTTTAACTATATGAATGTCTAATTAAAGGACGATTTTAGATGGTCTTGTCCATGTGTTTATACCACTGTCTAGGTAGTTTGGACATCTATGTGAGACGAGACATTAGCGTCATTGGTGTTTTCAATATGATGTTGAAAGCAGACAATGTTACTGTTGCTCAATATGATCGTGGAAGTCTTTAGTGTTTTTACATTATGAGCAATTTTACTGTTAGTCATTTTATTTTGATTAATTGTTTGGTAGTTTATACATATGACTTAATTACTAAATGGTCCTAAAATGGGCGGTCTTATCGCTAAAAGCGATCTCTACCAGACAACCTTTGGATGGACAGAAACTGAAGTAGACGTAGTTTATGTATTAAGTAAACGAATGTTAAGTACCTAATATATTGTTAGAATCTTTTTTTGTAGTTCAACGTGTCACACATGTAGGTACATATTTTTATTCGTAAACTTATATATTGTCAATTCATCCACCTCTCGTGAGACCAAATTATGTGGGGATGAAAATCATGTAAGACGTATTTTTATTAATTCAAATATTTTAGTTCAAAACGAAACCAATATAGTTGTTTCAAAAAAATATATTTATTACGGTAAAGATACGTAAGTATTCAATAAAAATAATCTCTCAATAAAAGGTTTTAATGCAGAATGGTATTCCGAGGTAGAACTTAACCATTAGCGTATTCCACGAAGGCGAAAGGGCTGGAAAGCTTATTATACGGGACAATGGCCTTTCCGATTAAGAATATTAATAAAATTCTCTGTAATGAATTAATTTTTTTATTTTGTACGAAAGGAATTGTTACCGTGTTGATATGTGTTTTGAAAATTAATTTAAATTGATACATAAAACATATGAAAATAAAACTATGGAAACGTCAAGGCTTTTCTCTTTTTGAGCGCAGTGCCGTCCAAATAGAGTATCAAGTAGCGAGAGACGATCTATCTCCCGCTAGTCAACACAATCATGCCGGCCTGCTTCTTCACACTACACCATGGGCAAGAAGGTGAAGAAGCGGTCGAGGTTCTAGTGTCAGAGTAGTCGTAGAAGGCCGCAAACGGCCAAACATCGTACCTCAACTCTAGACCCCCGAAAAAAACCGTATGTACAATGGCTGATCCCAGAACGCGACACACTTGCGTGTGCCTTGCGGGTTTTACGCCCTGTACGGTGGCACCAGCAAATTTTTTTGTCAACAAACAAAACAGGATAAGATGCATGCGATGCGTTACTTTTATTCTATGTTTAATTGACAAATTTAATGTGAATATTACAAGTAATGCAAAAAATAAACTAGTTTTCTAGACAATGCAATCATTGCCACTAATGCAATCAACGAAATCACATTGTTATACACGTTCTAAGAAAATTATGCATTATTTGTACCATCACAATGTCGAATGAATTTCACACGTTGTAGAAATATGTTAATCGGGTTTATGAATTAAAATGCAAATGAATTCTGAAAACAAAGGGTTGAAATTTTCCATGATTTTATCTATTCAGCGTCGCATATTTTGTATTCACTTTGATATTTCAATAGAGCTATTTTCAGCTTTGTTTAATAATTTTATGAAATTTAATGTATAATTATAATTAATTAGAGGACCGTAAGTGTAGTTTTTTTTAATAATTATATTAGGCAGCAGGACCTCATGGACATGATCAATAATCTAAGGTCTTACCAAATATTTCGATAACCACGATAAATTGAAACCTTTTAAAAACACCGACACGGGAAAAACTCATTATTTTGTAACTATCAGGTATCAGAGATGAATAATGTATGCAATAAAATATATCCAGATTTTTCCTGTTACGTTTCAATATATATGTATTAAATCGCATTTCTCGACGACAATGCAATGAGTAATTGCGCAGTTTCTGATACTGACTCCAAGTATTTTGGTGATATCATAAACGCGAAATTGATAGATAAGTTTGGAAGTACATAATTCATTTGTTTATTTTGTCTTTTCTTAAATGCTGTAAATACATTAAATTGTAGTGATAAAATAAAAAAAATGCAAGTCCTGTTCAAACATAAAATAATTTGACAGCCTCCGTGGCATAGTAGGCGAGTAGCCGGCTGTGAAAACGAGAGGACGTGGGTTCGATTCCCACACCGGGTCAAATGTGTGTGACAAACAGATATTTGTGTCGGGTCTGGGTGTTGTGAGACCGAAAGTCTCTCGTAGTCCCTGATACCCACGACACAAGACTTGTATCTTAGTGTGGGATCGGCTATGTGTGTGACTGTTGGGTGATATTTATTTATATTTATTAATTTAATTAAGATATATGTATCTTCCGTATGTTCTACAACTATTATATATACTAGTTTTGTTATTTGACTAGTTTATTATGTAAACTAAGTGATTTTACATTTTAAGCCAGTTAAGAAAATGTATTTAGATATACTTATTTTATATAAACATTTTATATTAATTCGAAGGTATTAATAACCTGTTACATGTAATTTGTAATTGAATTGTTTAGATTTTTAATGATTGAATATACCTGATGACTATTACAAATTTATTATTATTATTATATTTAATTATTTGCTGGTGGTAGGATATTCATATCCGCCCGGATAGCGACCACCGTACACAGGGTGAAAAGCCCGCCATAGTGGCACACGCAAGTGTGTCGCGTTCCGGGATCAGCCAGTGTACATCCGGTTTTTTGGGGGTCTAGAGTTGGGGTACAATGTTGGCCATTTTGTGGCCTTTTAAGTACTCTGACAATAGACCCTCGACCGCTTCTTTACCTTCTTGCCCATGGCGTAGTGTGAAGGAGCAGGCCGGCATGATTGTGTTGAGTAGCGGGGGATAGATCGTCTCTCGCTATTCGATACTCTAATTGGACCGTACTGCGCTTACCATCAGGTGAAGTGCGGTCACTTTGCCGTGCTAGGATAAAAAAAAATCAATTAGTGTTTTATATTAATAGTGACTACTTCGAAAATTGATTGTTGAACTACTGATTTAACGTTTACTAATTGATTAGTGTTAAAGTAATAAACACAATTTCAATAAAACAAAGTATAGTATCAACTGTTAATGAATCGACAGGTAATAATGTTGGCTCGTTTTTACAAATTGACAGGATATTGTTTTTTTTGTATCCTGGCACGGCAAAGTGGCAAAACTGCACCTAATGGTAAGTGCAGTGCCATCAGGTTAGAGTATCAAAATCAAAATCAAATATTTATTGAATCCATATAATTTTATACATCATTTGGATTCAGTCGTTTTTTTTACTCTACCGCCAGTTCTGAATGCAGTTACGCTAGAGAAGAACGGGCAAGAAACTATAGCGTTGCTCTTTTCACATCGGTTAACAATATTTGGTCATATAATTATAATATACGATTTAAGTTTAATTACCTTAGATTAGAGCAGCTCAGTGTATGTTAATCTTGTTTGTATTATATCAAGAAGAGACAATCTATCCTTCGCTACTCAACACAAACATGCCGGCCTGAATTTGGATGATGTCATTGTTTTGTGACACATAACATTTGTCATCTCATGCGAGTATATCTGTTGATTATTATCGGTTAATAGATAACCCAATGGACGGTGTATTTTGATAGAATCATAGAAAATCAATTTATGTATGTCATATGTAGGTAAAAAGGAATTTAAAGATTTTCGGTAAATGATAAATTCTATCACTCAAGTTCTCATCAGCGTTTTGTGTGTTGCTATTTTTTGATTTTCTGTTTACCAAATTTCACATTTACGGAGCATCAACATAGTTTATAAATAAAACCTTTAGACCTTCTAAATGTATTAAATGCTTTATTGTATTTTCATAAACACTGTATCATACCTAATATGTTTTGATCATACTTTAAGTAAAGTGTGAATTGTGACGTAAATATTGCTAAAATCAACAAATTTGCTTTAGCAAACATAACAAGGCATATTTATATAGATTTTATTATACGATAATTATAATTTCACAATGTGTTTACACTATAGGATGCACGGAGTCTTACTAGATTCTTGTACAGACTGCAGTCTTTTAGAACCTATACACAGGTACTGTAAGTATCGATCCGAGAACAAAGCTCATTCAACATTTCAAAACACGAATCATATCAACACGACTAAAATTACTTACTCCAGACATGAACGCTCCATCCTTTTTGTTTTTCGCCCTCGCTGTGCCCTGCGGCTTCCATCGGCTCTTCACAACCTTCGGTTTCGGGCAACGTCCGCCACCGCTTCAGCAGCTCTTTGGTTTTGTCTTTGGTCTTATCACATGCTTGCCGCCAGTTAGTGAAGTATTTCCGTGACACTTTCGGACTTGATAGCGATGTTGGTTTTGAGTCTTGTCTGTAATAAAAATTATATTTTTGACGTTTGAAGAATATTTAATGTTTGATAAAGTACTGTACAAAGGTAAGCAATTGTTAGCATATCTATAATAATTTTTAAGGATTTACGTAGCTTATCTAAATAAATAACCCCCAATAGTCACACACATACCCCGACCCCACAATAAAATACGAGTCTTGTGTTCTGGTGATCAGGGACTACGAGAGACTTTCGGTCTCACAACACCCAAACCCCGGACACAAATATATGTCTGTCACACAAACATTTGTCCCGGTGTGGGAATCGAACGCACGGCCTCTCGTTTCACAGCCGGCTCGCCAACTGCGCCACGGAGGCTGATATAATTAATTATTGATCTTAAATATGCCATTAATAATATTAGCTTTGTATATATTGTCCCACTATTGGGCACATGTCTCTACTGATGAGAGGTGTTAGATGTTAATTCACCACGCTGGCTCAATGGAGGCTGGTAAACTTAACAACATTCGGAATTTTTATGGATTATTCAGGTTTGAGCACGATGTTTTCTTTAAAATTAATGATAATTAACAATGAATACACAAGTAACTTAAACTCCGTGGTTGTTTTTTTTTGGTGCACTCGCATTGTTTATGTGCCCTTTTTTTTGTTGTTGTCGCGGGGAAAGCGTTTTATTACTGCCGCCCGCTCCGGGGGGAAGCGGAATAAGAATAAAACGGTTATGCTGGAATAGCCGGTCTTACGACCCAGCATCCCCCTCGCACGGATGATGGCTATCCGTGCTGCCGCTGGGCCGAGTCCCTACCCCCTATGTACACCCCACCGACACTACCAGCTAAAACCCGCGGTGACCTTCTTCGGCTCTCACGGAGCGATCCCGGGGTATTCTAAGAAGTGCTAGAATTGCTGCTGGAACCACTCCTGCGCGGTGCCCTGTACGGGCCCATCTCCATGTGGGGCTTAGGAGCCCCCGCGCACCGAACAACGACAGCAAACGAGGCCTTACCACCTGAGCTGCCGTCCATCTCGGGGTCGCACAATGCACCGAAATTGGAGTGATTGGCTGACTTGTTTATGTGCCCTGAGGGTTGGGATCAAACCGCAAAATTTGTCATGACAGTCCATTTCTCCCCATTAGGCTATGCCCGCTTTTTTAAACTTGTAACAGAAATTAAAGTATATGATCGATTAGCTGTTACTCGGGGCGCCGCATCCTAGGCAACCATTTTACGTTAAAAACATTTGATTTGGCAACAACGCTACCTATCTTGTCCAAAATTGTTTCAAGCTTCAACCCACCATACATAATACAACATAATTGGAATTAATTGTGCAATCAAATCAAAAACAACAAGAGGCTTAACTACTTCGCAAATTATGTGAATTTAGTAACATAGACCTTTGCTACTTCTATTATTGTATTAATGTAAAAATTATCTGCTTACGATTTTCAGATACGATTGTGTTCACGTTGCTGCCTTAATCTACATTACTGAATAATCATGCGGCGACACGCAATAGTAAACCGCGCTGTATATTTAGGTGTATAAACTCACGTGTATTGTGTAAGATAGTTAGTGTCGGAATGTTGGTAATACATTAGGAACTATGTGTGGCTGGCGAGAGTCTAGACATAGTTTCATATAAGTATATATCTAAAATGGGTAGGAGATTCCAAGTGGAAATCGAAATTTGGTGATAGGTATCGAACTAATTTTATATGTCACATTACTGTATGTTAAAGTCAATAAGCAAAGAGAAGCTAACAAAAAAGGAAGAACTGAAAGCTATTATGAAGAGAAAACAGTCATTATACTAGATCTGATAAATATAAACATACCATCAGTACATTTAATTACTAGACAGTTAAAAATATGAATGTTGGTTTTCTATAAAAATATCCATACTAGAAGCATTATTGACAAACTCGAACGCAGTTCATTTTATATAGATGCACGACACCTTCCTTAATTATAATTATAACCACGCAGTTGTTATAAAATATACAAAGGATATTTTTTTAGATATATATTTATTTATTTCTACGACTTTTTATTACAATCAAATACCCCTTGAGCTATGTTTTAGGATCTCTACTTAATACGTAATTAATTTAAATGAGTACAGGCCTCCGTTGCATTCTATTAAGTATACAATTGCAATAGTTATACAAGCAAAATATGATCATATATTTTATATTTACCATGTCTAAGACGTAACTAAAAAAGCTAGTAATATAACGGAAGTACAATCAACGCAACCGATGCAAATTACATAATGTCAATGTTCTTGACAGCCTCCATGGCGCAGTTGGCGAGTAGCCGGCTGTGAAACGAGAGGCCGTGGGTTCGATTCCCACACCGGGACAAATATTTGTGTGACAGACATATATTTGTGTCCGGGGTCTGGGTGTTTTGAGACCGAAAGTCTCTCGTAGTCCCTAATACCCACAACACAAGACTCGTATCTTAGTGTGGGGTCGGGGCTATGTGTGTGACTGTTGGGTGTTATTTATTTATTTTGTTGCTAAAAATAAATAAATTTAAGAGAAAAATAATGATTAGAAATGTATATCCTTTTTCAATTATTTTAGTTTCATATAATGCAAACATTAACAAATAAAATAATCAGAACAATGACATTTATCAAAATCATTTATAGGCTCATTGATTATCATTTTAATTTATAGCTCAACTCTTAATCGATGATGAATGAGTATCGATTATTCATTACGACCATTTTAGCTTTATCATTACACTTATTAAGTCATCAGCGGAGGTGTTTATGATGAAGTAAGAATTTATTTCAATTCACATGCACATATCGATTCCGAAAAGAAACCAATAGAATTATGCTATTTTTAGGCACGTGTTAGTGATTATTTTAAACTATACTTGCTATTGCATTAATCAAGAGTAGGCAATAAGGTGTTCGTTAACCGAGTACAATATCAACTCTTTTGGCTTCTACTCTAGTTTTCCAAGTATGGATTACCTGAAATTCCTATCTTGGATATTAATTTTAGTGCTATGGCGTGCCTGAGATTACTTTATTTTATTACGGTTGTCCCGTGTCGGACCGGAATATATGCAAATTCAAGTTTGTTTGTTTATGGAGTTTTTGCACATTATTTAAGATGTATTTTGATTGTATTTTTGATATGCTCTTTTATAATCGAGTGTTGAATAAATTAATTCTTTGGTGGCGCAGTTGTAATTGCGTACGCGGTGAATCTGTCTCGGGTTCGTTCCCCGGGTCGGATAAAGTGATATTGGATTTTTCTATCACAAAATGCTCAGTTTCATCCTGAAGTCTCGGAGTCCCGGTATGTCGATAGGCTCGCCCCCTGTCACATCTTGAGACGGTAATAACCCCGGCGAAATGTTGGTGTACTAGTTTACACCTCTGCCTACCTTTTGGGCGATTACAGACGTGAGTGTATATGTACATACATATACACGAACCCGAGACCTCAGCACAGCAGTGGTAACGCATGCGCAATTACAACTACGCCACCCAGGCACCGTAAAACATGTTTACTCTTTATACCTACTGATGATATAACAGAAATGTTTAATTATCCAAGTTTAGGTTAGAGTAGACGTTCGATCTTAACGTCAAATATCAAGACAAACAGCTGTGTCTTAGTGCAGCTTACTATATGACTTCATAAGTATAATACTAGAAAGAAATATACTTAACCGTTCAAGATTTTCCCTGGAACCTTCACTAGCCCTTGACAGTTTTCTTTCTTTTCTCACATCTTCACTAGGCGACTTCTCAGGCGGTAGTTTGAGCTCCTTGTCCACTCTGCTGCTGGATCGAGAGGTCTTGCCTTCGTCTCCGCTGTCCCGCTTCAGCGCCGGCTTCACTGGCGACAGGCTGCCGGGCTTCTCATGCTTTTTCACCTCCATATCGTCTGCCAAGTTGTCATCCTTGCTGTTTCACTGTAAGAAAGATTGATGTAAAAAAAATGAATATATGAGTGTTGGTGTTATAGAGTGTGACATGAGGGTTAATGGTCTTACTGTAGAGGAGGTCTTTTGTAGTAGAAAACTATTCCAATTCGGGATAAGACAAGAAAAAAAGATTTTTTAAGAGCGTTGTAATATTATAAACGTCTCTGATATTATTGAAATATCCATTAATATAAATTTTATTGATAACCTCTGTGGGGCTGTGGCCGCAATGATTTTTTTTTATTTTTTTATCCTGCAAGTGATCACGTTGCACCTGATGTTAAGCGCAGTACCGTACAGTTAGAGTATTAAGTAGCGATAAACAATCCATCCCTCGCTACTCAACACAATCATGCTGGCCTGCTGTGTAGTTTCTTAACACTACGCCTAAAGGACCTGGGATCATACGAAGGAGGGAACACGGTAGCTGGCAAACTGTTCCACAGCTTGATGGTGCCGCAAAAATACGAGTTTGCGAACCTCTTGGTTCGGGTCGGGGTAGTAGATACCACGAAGCTGTGGCTCCGTAATCCAGTACGCGTGGTTCTGGTATGGAAGGGAGAGGATGGGATAAGATGGGAAGGAGTATCAAAATATTAAGTCCAAATATACCAACAGTATCTTTACTTTTCTAGGATTTTGACGATGGCTAAAGTAAAATTGAATTCTATTAAATTAGCCATAGAGCCTATTCCTAATTTCTCTTTGGTATACTGCTACATTTTGTGGGACCCTTCATATAATATTAGCTGTATTATTTTTTGTACACATGGCCGTGTTTAATATTTAGGTGTCTGAGTAAGCTTTATATAACGGATCATAAAAGGACCCCAAACGCATCATATACGTTCATACTTTATGACAACATTAAAAAAGATATCACCGACCTGTTTAATTATTTAACTCGGTGAAAGGTTTATTTTTACGAATAATACGTTGGACTTTGGAAAGGAAGTGTAGTTTTATATTATTTATATAGATGTTTTTTTGGTGTTATTATATTTTGTAAAATCTTTGGGATGAACATCAATGAAGTGCAATAAATAGACTGTCTTGACCAATTTAAAATATTATCATCATCATCATCATGTCAGCCGAAGGACGTCCACTGCTGGACATAGGCCTCCCCCAAAGAGTGCCACAATGACCGGTCCTGCGCCACCCGCATCCAGCGGACTCCTGCGACCTTTACCAGGTCATCAGTCCACCTTGTGGGGGGTCTACCCACGCTGCGCCTTCCGGTACGTGGTCGCCATTCCAGAACCTTTCCGCCCCAACGGCCATCGGTTCTACGCGCAATGTGCCCCGCCCACTGCCACTTAAGTTTAGCGATTCGGAGGGCTATATCGGTTACTTTGGTTCTTCTGCGGATGGCCTCATTTCTGATGCGATCACGCAGAGAGACTCCCAGCATAGCCCTCTCCATTGCCCTTTGGGTGACTTTGAGCCTTCGTATGAGGCCCATAGTAAGGGACCACGTTTCAGTTCCGTATGTCATCACTGGCAACACACGCTGGTCAAAGACTTTCATCTTGAGACATTGCGGAATATTGGACGAAAAGATTTGCCGTAGCTTCCCGAACGCTGCCCAACCGAGTCGGATTCGACGATTAACCTCTTTCTCGAAGTTGGACCTACCTAACTGGATAGTCTGTCCTAGGTATATATAATCGTCTACAACTTCGAGTGTAAAGTCTCCGTTTTTTATGGGACTTGGTACTACATGGGCATTTGACATGATCTTCGTCTTATCCATGTTCATCCCTAGACCAACTCGCTTTGAAGCTTTACTGAGGTCATCGAGCATCGTACTCAAGTCCTCCATGTTCTCAGCCAAGACTACTATATCGTCAGCAAACCGAAGGTGAGTGATGTACTCGCCATTTATGTTGATGCCAATCCTTCTCCAGTCCAGAGTCTTGAAAACATCCTCCAGTGCAGCGGTAAATAGTTTAGGAGAAATAACATCTCCCTGCCTTACTCCCCGCTGCAACGGAATAGGTTTCGAATTCTGGTCCTGGAGTCGGACTGACATAGTGGCGTTCTCGTACAAACACTTCAGCACTTCGATATAGCGGTAGTCCACTTGGCACCGCTGGAGAGATTGTAGTACAGCCCAGGTTTCGATCGAATCGAAGGCTTTCTCGTAGTCCACAAACGCCAAGCAGAGGGGCAGGTTATACTCCTCGGTCTTCTGTATAACCTGTCGGAGCGTATGAATGTGGTCTACGGTACTAAAGCCTCTTCGGAAACCGGCTTGTTCGGGAGGCTCGAAGTCATCTAGCCTGCGTGCGAGACGATTCGTAATGACTCTTGAAAACAGCTTATAAACATGGCTCAAAAGTGAGATGGGTCGGTAGTTCTTCAGTAGGGTTATCACCCTTTTTGAAGAACAGGACCACCACACTTCTGTTCCATGCCTTTGGCGTTCTCCCTTCCAGTAAGACGGAGTCGAACAACTTCTGAAGGGCCATAAGGACCGGTTTACCACCCGCCTTCAGGAGTTCAGCTGTGATTCCGTCTTCACCGGGTGCCTTGTTGTTTTTGAGCTGTTTAAGAGCCATTCTAATCTCGCACAGGCTGATGTCCGGGATCTCTTCGGTATAATGTCGGGTCAGTCTAGCTCTAGGATCTTCCGATTGCTCTAGGATTATTAAAAAAATATTATATATATATATATATATATATATATATATATATATATATATAGTGGCACATGCAAGTGTGTCACGTTCCGGGGTCAGCCAGTGTACGTCGGGTTTATGTTGGGAGTCCAAAGTTGGGGTACGATGTTTGGCCGTGTTGCGGCCTTCTGAGTACTCTGATACTAGACCCTCGAACGCTTTTTCACCTCCTTGCCCCATGGCGTCGAGTGAAAAAGCTACACAGTAGGCCGGCATGATTGAGAAGTGAGGGATAGATTGTTTCACTATGCCGTGCTAGGATAAAAAAAGAAGCAAGTCTTCCTCATAAACCTTTTCAGGGTCGGCGATATTTGACCTACGATTTCTGTAATATTGTGTAGCTTAGCTTCTGTTATGACGTTTTCGAAGCACCTGCAGATTAATTTATTTGTAAATATATGAGGGTACGTTGATTCGTCGTTTATATTCAGGCAGGCTCCACGGTAGGGACAGATTTTTGTATTAAAATAATATTCGTGTGCCGGCGGCAAGATTGGGCCGTGAATTATTGATAGTTCAATGTTGTCAGCGTGGCTAGTGCGCGGGGGATTAAGGGAGTCCGTAGTTTTTCTACCTTTGGCACATGCACTGTATGATTTCATAAAGCTACTATTACATTTCATATTTTTTTACTGCCTCGGTGGCGCAGTTGTAATTACACATGCGTTACAACTAGTGTGCTGAGGTGTCGGGTCGATCCCCGGGATGGGTAAAGTGATATTGGGATTTTCTATTTAGAAATACTCAGTATCAGTCCGGAGTCTGGAATTGAGCCCGGTATGGCGATAGGCTCGCCTCCTATCACATTATGAGACCGAAATTCGGCGAAAAGTGGGTGAACCGGTTACACATCTGCCTATCCCTTCGGGGATTAGAGGGATATGTATGGATGGCATGTATATGTATGGAAAATTCATATTTTATGAATGATAGAATACCCACTCGTTTGTGAATGAAATCTATGGTACTTTATTTGAGCGGAATGAAGTATTTATGTTCAAGATGATGTCGAGATGAGTCGAACTTGTGATAAAGATTAGTGTGTTAAAAGGGCTATATATTCAACAGTTTACTAGATCGTAGTGACTTAACAATACCAAATCATTTTCTAAGAGACGACAGACATTAAACAAAAGATATTACGTTATTTTTATTTTTATGTAAAGGACTTTTATACATGATATATTATGTCAGTCAATATCATCAAATAATCTTAAAATTACTTATGTTAATAAATAAAAAAATGGTTTTGTACTTCATTGGAATAAGGTTGCGATATATATAACATTACTGAGTATAAAGACCATACAGACATATGGTCAAAGAAGTAAACATCAAACGCGATTCTAAGTAAAATAAAGAAGGCCCTTGGGAAATGGATGTTAAATAACAAAGAATGTAGTTTTACGTAAATATTTATTCAGCCCCGTCAACGGACACGCTATGCAAAGGAATGAAGGGTAGGTTGAAATTCATGACCGGGTGGGCTCATAGGGTTTCACTAAAGCATTGTGCACAGAGAGCTCTATTGTGCGACAGTGTTCCTTACTTTCGTATAAATATTGTATTATGCCACTACATCAACGACACTAGACGAATTTAGATGACAAGCTTTGTTAATAAACTTTGTGTGCTTTTCTATTAGGAAGACAGAAGAAAGAAAGATCACAGAAGGAAAGAGAAACGTTGTACTGACATCTGACAGTTATACAACACTTTTATAAGGCGCAAATCGAGATTTAATAAGTATTCTGCCAATATTAAGTTCTACTATTTACCGCAGGTCACAGGAGTGACTTACTTTCCATCGTATAAGGTTTATTTTCTTGATGACAGATTTCTTTTACTGCTATATATAAAAAAGGCCTTATCACCCGGATTTATGTTTCAATTTCCTTTGTTTTGACTGTTTTACAACGATAACTGTTATTTACTTAATTGTAATTGTTTTAGAGAACAAATTACACTTTTCAATATCTACCGAAATTTATTCCGTAGCCAAGATAGAGTATCATGGTGTGTGTATTATATCACACGGTGGAATCCGAATTTATTGCATCTCTCAATTGGTAGGTATTCAATTCAAATCACTTAAGCAGGACTAAGTAAGGACTCCACAAGCAAGGTAAATTCATATGACCCGTAAAGTAAACGTCACAACAGCAAATATAGCAGTGTAAGGAGTCATCACACTAACGCTCAGGTACATAAACACGCCGGAGACAGCACAATAAGCATTAATGCTGAATGAGCTGACAGCTCGACCGTCTGACCTACATCTGTGCCACCTTAACGTGCTATTATTCGGTGCTACGTGCAAGGAATTCTTGCGTTAATTACAAACTCACTCACGATATGAGCTTAATGGATAGGTTATTCAATTAATGTGTGCTTGGTGCCAGTACGTTTTATAAACGGCTATTTTATGGATGCTTGTTAGCTACGGTTGCAAATAATAAGCTAAGGGAATAGTGGAAGAGTAGCTGAAGTATGAAATTTAGCTATGATCTACATATCACTAAAGGCTGATTAGGAGAAATGTTGCTTCTTAAGTATTTATATGCTCTGTAAATGTGATAATTAGTTTATATCAAAGTCGTAGTAGGTATTAAATATATCTTTAAGATATCCAACTCAGTCCACCCTGTGACCATGAAGACTGAAAAGCCTTCAAAACTTCGGGTTAAAAAAGTAAAATAAACCGCGATAAAATAGTTTTATTTCAAAGTGGTCATTAAATAAAATATTAAATTAGTAGTAATCGTATTTGTGTGTAAAAGATCCACCTTGCATAGCTATGTTGTTTTACAATAATAAAATATTATTTGAACATAATAACATGAAGTGTTTGTCAAGTATTATGAATGAGATACAATATGGTGACTGTTATTAATTACAATTTGGCGACATTACCTAATTAATAGAATTATATAATATAATAATGTAATCTAACCTAATCGAATCTAATTTAATGTAATTTCATCTAATTTAATGTAATTTAATCTATTTTAATGTAATGTAATTGTGTAATCTATTATGTGTGCTATTTTCGGTATTATTCTATTTCTATTGTCGTGCTCTTTTTTTTGTGAATGCTGTGTATGTCTTTAATTGATATTCATAACTGTTCTTGTGCTGTGATATATAATAATTCTATCTATATTATGAATATTGTTGACGTACCTTAATAAATAAACACTTTAGGTAAACGTTGTCGTTCGAAATAATTAGAAAGATTTTGCGAGAAAATTTAAATTGTGGGAAAGACGCTTTGATTATTTATTATTCAGATACAACGCTACCTACGGCTATTGTCGTGGCCAAAGTGATTATTGCGGATGGACCGGTAGACGTATTCAAAGGGCATTCTAATTACATCGCATCCAAGATGGCGTCATCCATATTGCCCATCGTGTTGATAGGTTTGGGTAACAATTGGAGGCAAAACCAATTTTTGTGGTATAGTATGTTCTTTTTTGTCTAGATTTAGAGAGCGTGGTCGTATGATGATTATGTAACTCTATAATTATTATTCATATAGTTATAGATTAGCTACTATTGAAATAGTATTTGACCCATTCATATAGTTTTAATGACAGCCTTTACTGTGGAGCCAAATTAATGTCTGTCGGGTAATTAAAGAAAAACATGTTATAGCTAAACTTCTGAAAGATTACAGTATATTGCAGAAATAGCGACAAACGGAAAAGATTTTAAAGTAAAAAAGAAATTTTTAAAAAGTCGCTGACAGACATATCAAGAAAACTCAACATGACATTCGCGAAACCTTATTGCAGTTTGAAATAGCTTTATTTGTAGCAGCGTGGGCTGAATTGTAAGCTAGTTTGCAGTCAGTTCGCGTAGACTTCGACACACAATTTGACGTATCTGATTTGCTACTCAAGTTTCTTGTTACTGACAGAACTAATAATGCAGTTTGTGTAGACATGGTAGAGGTTTGTTTCGTATATGTTTGAAATTGTAGAAAGTGTTCCTAAACTTACAAATCAACATTAAAACCGTTAAAAGAGAAAATAAAAGTTGGTAAAATCAATTTGTTTCGGGTCTGGGTGTTTTAACATGGATAAGTCCTCCGTAGCCCTTGATAGCTTAGACTCAAAATAATGCAGGTTTTAGCAACGTCAGGACTGATTGATTGTGAACCGTTATTGTTTTATTCAATAGAATATACCTATGGTACAAATGATAAGTAAATATTCATTGTACGATAGTTCAAATGATTGTTTAAATAAAACAGTATAACCTACATTGTTTATAACAACAGGAATCGACAAACAAGTTGATTATCAAAATATTGTTTAGTTTATTGGAGTCATTTTAACTTAAAGTTGACCATCCATAAAATACGTTAGAGGCTTGTTACTTTAAGTTTGTAAATACAGTTCTCCTGTAGAAAAATTTTGATGTTTTATTCAGTAGTTTTTTGGAAAGAAAATAATAGTGTCGAACTAGCAAATTACCCCGAAACTCTTTTCTTTGATTTCATTACTAATGTCTACATCACGTTTCTTTCCTTGACTTACTTTTCTAATAAGTATTCGTCTAGTTTGTTTTTCTTGTAACCATACGGATGTTTACTTCGATTTCTTATCTACGTGACATGGATTTTTTGTTGTTTTCGAGATTGTATTTTCAGGCTCTATTCACTAAATTTGTGCGATTCTAAACTCAATAGGGTAGTTGACTCGATTTTTTTTATTAATTTAATCAACAATTTACACTACCTAAAACTTATTATCGAAAGAGATTTATGAATCCGAACAAAAATAAGTAAATTAGACGCCATTCAAATCTGCTGGAAGGAGTAATTGTCAAATGACAGCTAAAGGATGCATGATATGTACCGTGACGTCACGGTACTCAGGATCCCCATTACTGTGCCGTTGTGCGAGGGAGATAGCAGTATGTTCCCAATACACAACCATTTTCGCTCATGCCTGTGAGTATTTGCTCCTACCAATATTTAAAATAAATATTGTGGTCTAATTTTTCAAGCAATTTTGATTCTGTTTTATTTGGTTGCATATAAAATAATGTACAAAATTAAACACAGGAAACTACCCTATTCTTTTTGTACTCAATATTTTTTTAAAACTTATTTTGTCTGATTTCATACCATAATTTCCTGAACATAGAAATTCCAAAGCTATGTTATACGGTGATGAAGTGGGGAGTAGAACGGACCGTGATGGATGTCGCGAGTTGGACCTGGATCCTAGGACACATATCTCTGACTTTTCCAAGTGATGTGTGTATTCGATGCATGGCTCACTTTAACTGCAGAAGAAATTGTAAAATATAATGTGAAATCTTCATTAATGAGAATTTTAAAATCAAAGATGTTAAGTTTAACAATCCACATTAAACGTAGTAGGCTAGGTGGCGTTAGCGTAGTTGGTTGCGGTATAGACTGTCAAGTCGAAAGTTGTATGTACCTCTGACTTTTCTAAAGTTACATGTATTAATTATCGCTTGCTTAGACGGTGAAGGAAAACATCATGGGAAATCTGCATACCTTAGAATTCTCATAAGAATTTCGAAGGTATGTGAAGTCTGCCAACCCGCATTTGGCCCACGTGGACTAAGGTCTGACCCCTCTCATTAGTAGAGGAGCCCCGTGCCCAACAGTGGGACAATGTTTAATACAGGACTAGTATTATATTTTTATTATTGTAGTAGGCTAAGGCCTCACCAATACATTAGTAGAGGAAGCCCATACCCAAATATCAGAAATATATTGTAGAAACTTCCATAGCAAAAACGTATTGATTGGCAACATCCCACGACTCACAAGTTACTACAGAGCTTGTAGAAACCAGTTTAACTCGATAGTAATTTACTAATTAGTGTAGTGCCAATTAGCGAGAATCAGCGTTGGAAAATGTTACTTGTATTTTATATCTCTATAATGTAACATCGCAGCTTAAAACATAATATGCTTCATTAAAGCATACCAGTAAACTAGTGTTCTGAGTTCTGATTTCAGGTCGAGGATCACACATTATAAATAAATAAATAATACCCAACAGTCACACACTAAGATACGAGTCTTGTGTCGTGGGTATCAGGGACTACGAGAGACTATCGGTCTCACAACACCCAGACCCCGAACACAAATATCTGTCTGTCACACAAACATTTATCCCGGAGTGGGAATCTAACCCACGGCCTCTCGTTTCACAGCCGGCTACTAGCCTACTGCGCCACGGAGGCTGTCAAACATTGTATTTAAGTTTTGTTAAAATCACAAATACTAACCCAAGATTGACATTTGTGTCTGATATGATGATGACACCGCACTAGTACATCATGGAACATAAATAAGTTAAGTGACTTTCAGGTATAGTAGTTTATTTTTAAATAATAAATATTTATTTACTTCTCCAATTTTTTTAACTGTTTAGTTTACCATAAACGTGTCACACTAGGCTAAGCCTGTATCGTGAGACGTTTTTACAATGAGTAATTTATACATTAATATAACATCAAGGTGTAATCTCCAGTAGTGCTAGGAAAAGTATAATTAATTTAAAGTGGGAATTAAAAGTGTAATGATTCTATAATTTATTAGTAAATTAATGCAATTTTTAGTATATTAACAATGCCTATTTTTAAAGATATACAATATTTTCAGTTATGATTTTGACTATTGTCGTTCAACGTTAAATTAAAATCAAATCTTCTTTTAAATTATATCTACATGTGAAATAAATTTGTAAACTACTAGATTATTAAAATAAGAATTAATGTAAGATTTGTTGATCGATTGACTTTACAATTGTTATAAAAATAAAGATTCGTTTCCTGTGAATGATAGTCGATGTTACACGGTTCGCTGTAGATGGTAGATTCATTCGTTGGAGAACTGTCGATCGATTTACAAGTGAAAGAATAAGAGTGTGGAATCCAGAATAAACCTATTGGCTGTGTACTTGGATTGTTTGATTACTTCACATTTCAGAAGTGGGATTAAAAGGTACGTACAATTACCATTACCTACTTACCACAATAACGTTGAGCTAAGCCCACTTTAAAGTGCCTTGTTAACAAAGGTGATTTTAGTATACCTAAACAACAAAAATGTTATAAACTAGTCAAGTGATTTCTAGTATTGTTATTATAAGCAATGTTTACCTAGTTATTTTTGGAAATACAAAAACTTTTTCTACCTACCTAAACAAAATATAATATGAGATGTCCTAATGATATTGACGAGTTAGTGGCAATTAGGTATGCTACCTGTAGTTACTAGAATATGTTTACTAAGTATAATTATTATACTCAAATCACGGACTATGAATACTAGATAAATATATCAAGATCATTATGTGTGCTCTATTAAATGTGATCACAGGCTATGTATGCCGAGAAAGCCAAGTGTGCTTTGTTAAATGTGATTATGGCTATGTATGCCAAGAAAGCCAAGTGTGCTTTGTTAAATGTGATTATGGCTATGTATGCCAAGAAAGCCAAGTGAGCTTTGTTTAATATGATTATGGCTATGTATGCCAAGAAAGCCAAGTGTGCTTTGCTAAATATCACTAAGGGCTATGTATGCCAAGAAAGCCATGTGTGCGGTTATAGATCAGCGAATGATATCATACAACAGTAGTCCAGTATTTGCAATGATTTTTATATATTTGCTAGGGTAAGATGTGTAGAAATAATTTCACATTTTATCTTTATTTTCTTATAACCAGTATGAAATAGAAATTCCTAGTCTTCTTAGTGATACTATTATTTATTACACCTATACAATTATTGGAATAACAGACAATTATTCTAATGCATTTTAATTATTTTGAGGTTATGAGTTCGAGTGGGACTATGACCCCAGAGGGCAAACCGCCAAGCTCTGGGGACAGACATAGAAAACGCAAGCGGCCGAGTTCGAAGGAAGCTGCAAAGACTAGGCATTCAAAGAAGTCTACAAAAGGGAAACGTAGACGATCTTCGAGTTATTCATCATCTAGAAGTTCAAGGTCCCCGTCACGACGTAGAGACAAGGGATCAAGGAGCTGGACTACCGAAAAGGTGATTGAACTTTTTAATTCTTTTCATGAGAACAAAAGAAAGTCACATAATTTTAATAATAGTCAATTTAATAATGTTATACCGGAATTCGATCCGTCTAGTAAAACTCAAAGTGTAAATAGTTGGATTAGAAAGGTTAATGAATGCGCTGTAATATACGAGTGGGACGAAAAGCAAACCATACATTTTGCGTTACAAAAACTATCTGGCCTGGGGAAGAAATGGTTTGAAGCTCTTCCTAGTGTAATATTTAGCTGGGACGATTGGCAAATTAAATTGAGGAAAGCATTCCCCAATTAGCAAAATTATGGTCGGCTTCTCGAAGAAATGTTGGCTCGTACTACGAGACATAACGAAAATTTACGCGAATATTTCTATGACAAGTTAACGTTAGTAAATAGGTGCGAGATCAACGGCAAGAAAGCCGTAGACTGCGTAATTCATGGTATACAGGATAAGGCGATTAGAAGTAGTGCTCAGGCGTTGATTTGTGATGAACCGGAGGATTCATTAAATTTTCTCAGCTCTCAGCGTCTCATGCTAGATAATAGCCAACACTTAAATAGAAAAAGAGGTGACTACCCAAACACAAATCGGTCTGACCACAATAATGTGTCAACCTCTAATGATAATTTGATTACTTGCTTTAACTGCCGCACCAAAGGGCACCCATACTTTCGATGTCCTAAGCCACTCGTTAAGTGCCAAAAATGCCAGAGGGTAGGCCATAATAATGAAAATTGCAAACTTGAACCTTTAATTACACGGAATGAAATAAAGACTGTAGATAATCATGCGCGAAAAACTTTGACAATTTCTACTTTAAGTAATAATAGTGATAAATTTTATAAACCAGTCAAGGTCAATAGTGTTGATTTAGTAGCTTTTATTGATTTCGGGAGCGAATGTAGCTTGATGCGCGAGTCTATTGCCCAAGGCCTAAAGCTGTCAAAGACTTTAACAGACTTACCGGTTGTCAAGGGATTCGGTAATTCTAAAGTATTTCCTATATATAGAAGCGAAATAGACTTAAGGTTAGACGAGGTAATTGCCAATGTTGAGGTTCTTGTAGTAAAAGACGAATTTATGCAATCAGCTTTATTAATAGGTCAGAATGTAACTGAGCTTCCGTGGGTATCTGTTTTCAAAGACAACAGTCAGTTAACTTTTTACCAGAGCCCCATTTCTGATAATAAAGAGCATTACGTTAATTGCTTTAAACTAAACACTTTATACGGCAATGAAGTATCCTTAACTAGTCTAATCGAAGTTAAAACTTCCGATTCTAACTACTCTGGGGATATTTACGTTGAAGGTTACAACAATACAACACCTAGGAAAGAATATTACTTACATCAAGGTGCATATCACGTTAATAATGGAAAATGCTTTTTAAATTTAACGAATTTGTCTGATAAAACCCTAGTATTAGCAAGTGATTACCCCATTGCTAGAGCAGTACTTTTTGTTGAAAAAGAAGTTTTGTGTAACAATCAGATAACTACTAAGGATACTTCTAACTTTGAACAATTACAGATATCTGACATTAATGTTGGGCCTAGAATAGATAAAGAAACGTTGGATAGACTTTATAAATTATTACTAAATTATCGTGATTGCTTTGCGTTTAATCTGAGCGAGATTGGTTGCATCAACTCTGTAGAAATGATGATAGATGTACTAGATGATAGACCAGTCGTGTATCGACCTTACCGATTATCTTTTTCCGAAAGAGAACAGGTTAGGGACGTTATTAGTGAGCTTTTACAAAATGATATAATTCAAGAATCTAATTCCAGTTATGCTAGCCCTATTCTGATGGTAAGGAAAAAGACAGGAGAACAGCGTTTATGCGTCGATTATAGGGCACTGAACAATAAAACTAAAAAGGATTGTTTCCCTTTACCTCTGATCGACGACCAAATAACTAACCTTAGTGGTAATAAGTTCTTTACTTCGCTAGATCTAGCTTCTGGCTACTATCAGGTGCCGATGGCAGTAGAAAGTCGTCCATTGACAGCATTTGTGACGCCCGATGGGCATTATGAATTTAAGAGAATGCCCTTTGGATTGGCTAATGCCCCGGCGGTTTTCCAAAGGTTTATGAACACAATGCTTGGTAGTAAACGTCACAAGTCTGCTATGGCGTATTTGGATGACATTCTTGTGCCATCGGCTAATTTAGAAGAAGGCTTTAAACGATTAGAGGATATTTTAAAATTATTGCGGGAAAATGGCCTAACTCTCAAACTTTCAAAGTGTCGATTTTTTGATAGCTCTCTTGACTATCTAGGTTATGAAATTTCCGCGGAAGGGGTACGTCCTAACATAAATAAGATATTGGCAGTCAAAGAGTTTCCGATCCCTCAAAATATACATGAGATTCGTCAATTTTTTAAAATTTATGAAAGGTTTCGGAGAAATTGCAAGACCATTAACAAATTTATTGAGAAAAGGAAATAGTTTTAAATGGACAAATGATGAATCTCATGCATTTAATTCCTTGAAAGAAAATCTTATGGCCCGACCATTACTTGCATTATATAACCCTGAATACGAGACAGAGTTGCATACGGATGCAAGTTCATTGGGCGTAGGGGGTATATTGATGCAATGGCAACCTGAACCTCGCGTTCTAAAACCTGTAGCTTATTTTAGTAGGCAGACTACACCGGAAGAACGTCACTTACACTCTTATGAGCTAGAAACGCTGGCAATAGTTTGCTCACTAAAAAAATTCAGAGTGTATTTGTTAGGTCTTGATTTTAAAATTGTTACAGACTGAAATGCCCTTCGTACAACATTGACTAAACGCGATTTGATAGCGCGCATAGCTAGGTGGTGGCTCCAAATTAGTGAGTTTACTTTTACTATAGAATATCGTCCCGGAGCCCGTATGGCCCATGTAGATGCGTTGAGTCGAAATACTAAACTGCCGGCTGATAACAATGAATCGACTTTTACAGTTTATAGCATAGAAACCGATAATTGGCTTTTAACCCTACAATTATCAGATCCTGATTTATCCCGAATTGCTAAAATTCTAAAACCCGACACTGACGAAGAAGCTAAAGACATCAGAAAGAATTATGCGATTAAGAATAGTAGGATATATAGAAAAGTTGGTGATAAACTTTGCTTAGTTATACCTCGAGGTGCTCGTTGGCAGATTTGCCGGTTCAATCACGATGACGTGGGTCATCTAGGTATTGCTAAAACAACTGAGAGAATTCAATCTATATTCTGGTTCCCTAAATTACGTAAATTCGTCAAGAAGTACGTAAGATCTTGTATTCACTGTGCTTATAATAAAGATGATACTTCTAGAAATAAGAGCGGACAGTTGTATCCTATAGAGAAGATAAGCATTCCATTCCACACAATACACATTGACCACCTAGGTCCATTCGTTAAAAGTAAGAATGGCAATGCTTATATTCTCACAGTGGTAGATGGGTACACGAAGTACATGTTTGTAAGAGCTGTTAAAGACACTAAAACTAAGACAACGGTTAAGGTTCTCTCAAATATATTTTACGATTTCGGATTACCATCGCGGATTATATCAGATCGAGGCACTTCCTTTACTTCAACAGCTTTTAAAATGTTTTGTGATACGAATGGTATCAAACATGTGCTTAATGCCGTTGCATGTCCTAGAGCCAATGGTCAAGCCGAAAGATACAATCAAACAATATTAAATGCATTGGCAAAATATAACGATGGTGATGACGAGCGGAACTGGGACATGTATACTGGCAAAATCCAATGGGGAATAAATAACGCTACTAATTCTACTACACAAAAAACGGCCACAGAAGCATTATTTGGGATCAGATTGAGGGATAGTCTTAGTAACAAATTAGATGTTAATGCCGATGAAACTATTGGTCCTGAAACTTTGACAAATATGAGGAATGAAATAACTAATAATATTCAATCTAGCCAAATCAAACAAAAACAAAGTTACGATCAAGGTAGAGCACCTGCACCTATGTATAAAAAAGGTGATTTAGTCAATATTACTAGAACAAATTTTAATAATAAAGGTAACAGCACTAAACTTTTGTCTAAATTCATAGGGCCGTATAAAATAGCTGAGGTTTTGGCCAACGATAGATATAAAATTATAGAAATACCGGGGTTCAGCACTAAAAAGAAAAAGTTTGAAAGCGTTGTTGCGGTCGACCGTATTCGACCTTGGATTAATATTAACAGATCGGACCAGACAGGCAAAAATGATTCTTCGAGTAGTAGTAACAATTCTGAAAGTGAGAATGAAGACGATAGTATATTACCAAATCAATCTGAGACCATTTAATAGCCGAATGTAATGATATATATGATGTTTCTTTTAAACACTAACCAGATTTATGTACTACCATTATGTATTGATTATACGATCTTCATTATTATGTAACTTCATGTTATATTAGATTATATTGTGACGTGCGTCAGGAGATCGCACGTAGTAGGACGGCCGAATGTAATGATTCTATAATTTATTAGTAAATTAATGCAATTTTTAGTATATTAACAATGCCTATTTTTAAAGATATACAATATTTTCAGTTATGATTTTGACTATTGTCGTTCAACGTTAAATTAAAATCAAATCTTCTTTTAAATTATATCTACATGTGAAATAAATTTGTAAACTACTAGATTATTAAAATAAGAATTAATGTAAGATTTGTTGATCGATTGACTTTACAATTGTTATAAAAATAAAGATTCGTTTCCTGTGAATGATAGTCGATGTTACACGGTTCGCTGTAGATGGTAGATTCATTCGTTGGAGAACTGTCGATCGATTTACAAGTGAAAGAATAAGAGTGTGGAATCCAGAATAAACCTATTGGCTGTGTACTTGGATTGTTTGATTACTTCACAAAAGAATACATAAATTGAATAATGGTTATTGTTTCATAAATCCAATCCAAAAAGTCCATCGAAATGGTTATTTTTAAATCGTGAACTAAAATTTATAAAAGTATAGATGATTAGTTGCACCTCTGCTTTTCCTTTTAGATATTGACGTGAACTTTTGGAGGAAATATTCAATCACTGAAATTGATTTCCTTGAATTACCAATTAATTATATGTTAAAAAATGATATGTCTGCCTCGGTGGCGCAGTTGTAATTGCACATGCATTACGACTGCTGTGCTGAGGTCTCGCGTTCGATCCCCGGGTCGGGTAAAGTGATATTGGGTTTTTCTATCTAGAAATTCCTCAGTATTATCCCGAAGTCTGGAATCTGTGCCCGGTATGGCAATAGGCTCGCCCCCTATCACATTATGGGACCGAAATTCGGCGAAAAGTGGGTGTACTGGTTACACCTCTGCCTACCCCTTCGGGGATTACAGGCGTGTGTGTATGTAAAAAAAAATATTGATAAGCAGAATTTTGCTTCATTAAGTAAAAAAAAAAAAATCTAGTAAATAAATTTACTTATTCGGCACTAGCACTGCGCGTATATTTGTCTGTGTAATTCGTTTATTGTTATACGAGATATATTATTGAATTTATCTAGCGAGATAACACCAAATTATAAGCTTTTTTGCGTAAGATATTGTAATTTTACCTAACTTTTACTTATGTAAAGCAAAAAAGGCAAATATTTTTAACATGGGAGCCCTCGATACAGGCTTGCCTAGTGAGGGGAACATCTAAAGATTCACTCTGTTTATTCGATAATATTGCAAACGTGAACATTATTTTTGGCAACTCGAAATTGTAATTCCATGTCATTTGTAATTTTTTTAAACATTTTTAATTTCTAAATTTTGCTTAATACTCGTAAATCAAAGAAATAAAAAGACCACTAGTATTTTATAATAGGACTAGAGTACCTACAGCTCAGATTATTTTTTAATTCGTATACTGCGTGAGCCTAATCTAACCACAGAGATAACAACTGTTGCTATAAAGATAGTAATAATCGATAGCTAATCATCGGCATAGGTTTTCGATAAGAGACCCATTTGACATTATGTTATCATTCGACCGAGTTTGGAAGTTTAAGTAATGAAAGTTGCCCACATCGATGGAATTTGCCCTGACTGAAACAATCTGACTAAGTATGAATCAATACTATTTATACATCTATTCTATTATATAAAAATGAATTTGTGTAAATTTTCGTTACTGGTTGAACACAACGAATCTATTACAAAATCATTTATAAAGAGAGGGCTCTCTATCTATCTATAGTATTATAACCTAGATTAATGATATGTTAAGTTTGAATTGTAGTAGATATAAAGGCTATTTTTTGACCGACTTCAAAAAAGGAGGAGGTTAAGAATTCGTCGGAATCTTTTTTTTATGTATGTTACCCGATTACTCGAAGACGTCTGGACCGATTCGAGAAATTCTTTTTTTGTTTAATAGGGTTTACTTCCCAGGTGGTCCCATTGGCACCAACTCAGGATCTGATGATGGGATCTCAGAAAAATCGAGGGAAACATTCAAATTTTATAGAGACGTATAATTTTTATTTTTAAAGAGAACCATTATGCACGTAGGCTATAATTTAATTTAAAATACTATCGTTTTGTCTAATAAGCCTTTTATGTGCCTCAATGCGGGTTAGTGGACTTCACATATTTTTGAAATTCTCAATCTGATCAATTCTCAGTTATACAGGTTTCCTCACGATGCTTTTCTTTACCATTAAAGCAAGAGAAAATTATTAGTGTGTGATTGTATTGATTCAGGACAGCCTGGCGCATTGGACAAGTAGCCGTTTGTGAAACGAGATGCCTTTATGCGAGACAGAAATTTGTTTCGAGTCTGGGTGCTGTGGGACCGTAGTCCTTCGTTTTCTTTATACCCACGATACAGGTTTGACCTAATGTGGGGTTAGGACTAGGTGTGTGACTGTTGAGTGTATTTCTTTATTTTGTTCCAACAATATTTTCTACAAGGTAGACCACTACATAGATAAGAGAGGAAAGATTGTATGTGTGACATTATTGTAATCAAATAAACAAATCTATTTATATATAGGTTTATACAGTATAGTAAGAGCTGGTTAAAGTTTAATTAAGTTTCGTAGACGTCATGTAAGACAATAATTAGCGCACGCCAGATGGTCTGCGGTCGTGCCGCCTCCATTGCCGATCATATATCAAGAGGATACATGCAGGCTTCAGATATTTAGATCCATTAAGTGTCTCAGATATAGATGAACTAAGTACGAATGTAATATGTACAAATAAAAACGACTATAAATGCCCCTAAACCCCCTCTCATTAGAGGAGGTCCGTGCCCAGCAGTGGGACAATGTTAAATACAGAGCTAGAACTATTATTATTTTAATATAGATGCGAATACTTATGATTATGATGTATCTACTTATTTTTTGACCTTAGTTTTCTAATTAGTCTAAGCAAAGGGAGTCGGTAGATACTGATTTAAATGAATTGAAAGGAGCTAGTTCTCTTGAATTTATTCACCGTAGGTAGCTCAGCCCAGCGCCTTGTGTATTTAAACAACTAAGCAGTAGTTGATTTCCCACTCGATCCCGATTTGAATATTGAAAGTAGTTGGATCAATTGAAATAACTAGGTATAATGAGGTTAAACGTCTAATGTATCAGTATGATGAGCGCAGAGCATTTATATGCAGTACTTTTGATTAATTTATTTTGAGTATTGTTAAAGTTTATGGTCTGGGCGCGGGCGTGACGCTTTCCACCAAGGTAGCGACCAGCTCTTATCTCGGAGAAGTTGGTGGTCTTCTCTTCTCTAGGTGTTTCTGGGCTATCTAATCTTGATTCGATAGCCGCTCCATGGTACCTTCATATTTTTGTGATCGACAAATGTTTGTGTCTGGTCTGGGGATTGTGACTCTGAAAAGTCTCACTTCGTTCCTAATATTTGCGAGACGAGATTTGTATCTTAGAGAGGGATGAGGCTATTAAGTTATTTTTGTGTTGCCTATAGCATGATTAGAAAACTGAAATAGCTATTTCTATATGAGATTGTTGTACAACTATCATCTGTGATTTATCTTAAAATCCATTATTTTTACATTTTAAAATGTTCTACATGAAAAATATTTTAGGATACCTAGATTCTTCATATTAATAGGTACATAATTTCTCTTCCAGTGACGTGATTAGGCAATATCGTGTAGGGTCGTTAAGCTCACTAATCTTTTCATAATGATAGGCGTTTCTACACAAAGCATTAATTTATTTTAATGGAACACCGCCTAATGTCGCTTTAACCTCAAAACGCAAACGCAAATGCTTTATATCTTTAAGAAATAAAAAAACATAAAAAACTTCATTGAATGTCTTAACTAGTTGCGCTTCTATCCCATAATGCAGATGTTAGTTTATATTATATGACGGATTTTCATACAAATTATCGTCCTCTATTTTACCCCCTTAGATTTGGAAATACCACCCGTATTTCCAAAAATCCTTCCTTAGTGGATGCCTACGTCATAAAAGGTACTAGTGTACAGATTATGTCAGAGCTATAGCGAATCTTGTCTAAAATCGTTATTTCGCGAAAACCTTTAGGGAGATGTTCATAACATAAGGCACCCCCTGCTCATCCGATGTATGTCGTAAGCGACTCATTAAAGATTAATGGCCATTGTTTATTTCAGCTGGAGCCTCACGGCTCATCCCATTAGAAGCGCTTGGCACACGTTTACGCCCGAAAATTACGCAGTCATAAATAAAAAGCCTAGTGATGCTTGTGTGCATTTACACACAAGGATTTGTGCTATTGTTTTGGATACTTAACATATGGAAATTGTATATATTGGTAGTTTGGGAGTTATAAAATAAAGCCTGAAGTAATTGGGTTGAACATTCAAGATATTGGATTGCGTTTTTTAATTTTTTACTCTTTTTTATATTTTATATTCTAACTATTGGGTAATTAACTTTTCTCTCTCCTCAATTAATTTATAGATGCCCAATGCTTAACCTATGTAATAATTTTAGTAATGCGATGTAAAATTTTTGTTGAAAACCAAATAAGTCAATACATTTAAGATTACAAGAGCAATTAAATTTGATAAACATACTTGAAACATTATAATGCACACTGTACAATACTTTACGGCACGAACTTTTTCATGTATTCATTTAACACCTTACTAAGGAAGCGTCCAATGAAAATTAAATCAGATTACGTTTGCGCTATATATTGCCCTAGATCTCATATTTGGTTTCAGCACACTATGTAGGTACTCATGCGATGTCTCTTTAAATATATTTCTATGTTACAGTAAATATTACTGTTTGTTTTAGAAATAGCCTGAAAATGATGAGATGTATATGAGGATTATCGCCTCAACATCCGCAAGTAAATGTTGGTAAATTCTCAAGTTTTCACCACGTAAGTAGCGCACTGAAATATGCTAATCTTATATCGTCGGCGTGAGAGAATGCCACCGACTATAGCATTATTCGCCTTTAACTTGCTCAAAGATAAATATTTACTGCGATCTAACTTTATCCCTTACGTGAACTTGGTTTTTATTTATATAATTTAATACGATGACTATGCAATGTTTAATAATGTAGATGTTATTTAGGATCAAAATTGCTTAATCCAATTTTCGCTTTGATTACAAAATTAGAAATAAATTGAGAGAAATTATAGGCAGTAGAACTCTGTGGGGAGAAATAATTTCATGAGGACTGTGCTGGATAGAATAAAATGGGGTCTAATCTTTAATCGGTATTGAAGAGACAAGTAGAAGTAAATAAGTAAAAGAATTGAGTTAAAAACCTTAACTATTTTGCACCAGTTTTAATCTTCACTATTTCTAATTGTTTGTCATTATAATGTAAGGGTACTTTAGATTTTCATGGAAATATTGGGGGTCACTTACGAAATATTTGTGGGTAGATTGGATAGGTTGTGGACGCGGTGGGGTAGATTTGTTATATAAAGGAAAGCCTGAACGCTCGCGGAGCAGTCTATACGAAACTAGCGGGAGTGTAACTCGGTTTTAATCAGTGTGCGTACAGTTGTTTTCAGTTTAGTTTGTGTTTAATCGATGATGGCTAGTAATAAGTTTAAAGTTTTTCTTTATAAAGTAACAACTCTAATTCTATTATAAAAAACTTCTATAACAGGCCCAGTATTAGCCCGGAGTCTGGAATCTGTGCCCGGTATGGCGATATGCTCGCCCCCTATCACATTATGGGACTGAAATTCGACGAAAAGTGGGTGTACTGGTTACACCTCTGCCTACCCCTTCGGGAATTACAGGCGTGAGTGTATGTATGTATGTATTCTATAACAGGGTAGTCATATTTAGATTCCTTTTGGATTATAAACTTGGATATTGAGTTTCCTAACAGTCCCCTTCCTTGCTAACAGTCCTTTTTTTTTTTTTTTTTTGTTGTCGCGGGGAAAGCGTTTTATTACTGCCGCCCGCTCCGGAGGGAAGCGGATTAAGAATAAAACGGGTATGCTGGACTAGCCGGTCTTACGACCCAGCATCCCCCTCGCACGGATGATGGCTATCCGTGCTGCCGCTGGGCCGAGTCCCTAACCCCTATATACAACCCACCCGACACTACCAGCTAAAACCCCGCGGTGGTCTTCTTCGGCGCTTACGGAGCGATCCCGGGGTATTCTAAGGAGTACTAGAATTGCAGCCGGAATCGCCCCTGCGCGGTGCTGCGTAACAGCCCATCTCCATGGAGGGCTAAGGAGCCTCCGCGCACCGAACAACGACAGCGAACGAGGCCTTACCACACGCGCTGCCGTCCATCTCGGGGTCGCACGATGCTTCGAATTTGGGAGTGCATCGATACGGGCTGACAGCCCTCCGCTGCGCGCCCGCGACCCCCGATGGCCCCTATTAGTCGCCTCGTACGACAGGCAGGGGTTACCGTGGTGGAATTCAAACGCCCCCATTCCACAGGGCGGGAGACGCCAGTCAGTCGTCCACCTGGCGCCTCCTACGTCTTCTCTGGCGGCGGGAGGGATCATATCGTTCCCGATCCCTCTCAGCACTCTCCTTCTGCGAGATGACGTTCTCGCAGAAGTGGGCCACCGCACGCCAGGACCTCCGGCTGGCGACCATGGACGACACCACGGCCGGCAGCGAGAGGTCTCCTCCGACGACTGCTCTGAGAGCGCTGCGCTCTTCGTCCCAGGCTGGGCACTCCTCCAACGTATGTTGGGCCGTGTCTTCGCGGCAGTTGCCACAGTGGTGGCACACGGCGGACACCTCCTTTCCGATCCGACACAGGAACGAACCGAAACACCCATGGTCCGTTAATACCTGTGTCAGTCGGAACGTAGGCGCCCCGTGGCGCCTGTCTAGCCATCTCTTTAGGACAGGACGCACTGCCGCGACAGTCCTCAAGCCCGCAGTCGGGCTCTCCAGCCTGGTATGCCACTCCTCCACGGCGGTTCTGCGAAACCGGGCCGCAATCTCCCTCGGGGCCAGTCTCTCCTGACGGCGGCTGGACGCCTCCTCCCGCCAGAGGAACGCTGACGAGAGGAGTTTGGCGTCCAACTCCCAAGGGAGTATGCCGGCCAATACGCAGGCCGCCTCGTGGGAGATCGTGCGGTAGCCCCTTACTATTCGCTGCGCCAATAAACGCTGCGGTTTGCGCAGCAGGGCGACGCAGCGGGCGTTCAGGGACTCGGCCCATACGGGACATCCGTACAGGGCCATTGACCGCACGACTTCAGCGTATAAACTTCGGCAAGGGCTATTAGGTCCCTCCAGGTTCGGCAGCAGGCGTCCGAGCGCGCCCGCCGCCCGCACCAATTTCGGCGACAACTCCTTGAAATGGGCACGGAAATCCCACCGGCTGTCCAGAATCAATCCCAAGTACTTCATTTTACAGCCGATGGGAATCCGCACCCCCTCCACACTTATGTGGGGCTCAAAAGGTGGCCGAATCCGAGGCCTGTGAAAACAAATGGCCTCGGTTTTGTTGAGGGCCACCTTAAGGCCCAGTCGCCGAATCCTGCCCACCACCTGTTCGGTTGCGAACGAGGCGAGCAGGGTGGCCTCCTGGAAAGACCTGGCCGACGCTGTCACTAGTGTGTCGTCCGCATAACAGACGACAGCGACACCTCGGGGGTAGGTACCACGGAGCACCCAATCGTAGCCGATGTTCCACAAGAGAGGGCCCAAGACTGAGCCCTGTGGAACACCGCAGGCCATCGCTCTTCGGTGCCAACCGTTGGTGCCCGGATACACTATGTATCTATCTGAGAGATACGAGTGCACCAGGCGCCGAAGATACGGTGGCACCACGTGGTATCGCAGTGCTTCCATTATGCAGGCCCAGGGTAGAGTGTTAAACGCGTTGGCGATGTCTAGAGACACCGCCGCCACCACCACATCACCCCGAGCCACTGAATCCTCCGCTTGTGCCTTGACCCGCAAAATCACGTGTATTGTCGATCGGCCTTGCCGGAACCCGTACTGGCATTGTGCCAGGTCCGGCCCGACCCCTTCAAGATGCTCGACGAGGCGAGCGTGAACAATACGCTCGAAGAGCTTGCAGACCTCATCGAGCAACACGATGGGCCGGTAGGCCGATGGCGACTCTGCGGGCCGCCCCTCCTTCTTGAGCAGGACCAATTTCCCAGTTTTCCACTGAGATGGAAAACGGCCCTGCTCCAGACACGCGGAGAACAGGCCACGGAGCCTAGTACCCAGATGCTCGACGGCTAACACCCATGCACGCCCGGGGATACCGTCGAGACCCGGGGCCGTCTTCTTGCCCCGTAGCCGAAGCACCACCGCCCGAAATTCTTCGGGCGATACCTCCGAAACAACCCTTGCCGAACTTAACGACGATGGCGTCGATAAATGTGACGCCATCGCTGGGGGAGTGACATTCACAGTGGCAGGGAACAAAGCTGCGACGACCTCTTCAACTAGATCGCCCCGGAGACTCTGAGTCAGTGGAGGCGCCCATGGGCGATACCGTCTCATCGCCACGCGATATGGACGCCCCCAAGGGTCGTTATCAAGAGTTCCCCGGAACTCCTTCTGAGCTGCAGACTTTGCCCTTGCTATTGCCACGTGCAGCGCTCTCTTAGCCTCCCTGTGGAGACCGTGAAGTAGCCGTTCCTGGTCCTCGTCGCCGGGAAGACGGACCCGACGACGACGGTGTCTGGCGAGACGACGAAGGGCGGCGACGCAGGAGACACGTAACCGCATAAGTTCCGCCGACCACCAGAACACCTGGCGCTTCTCGGGAAGACGTCGGACTCGGGGCATGGCCGCGTCACAGACGCGCGACATCGCTGCCCCAAACCACGCCGCCTCCTGCTCGACCTGCATCGGTGCCTCCGGTGCAGGGAGCCACGCCTGGGCCAGTGCGGCCTCCTTCAGGGCCTCAACATCGAGGCGTTTTACAGACCAACGCGGGCCGTCCGACCGCGGGCCAGTCGGTCCTCCACTGGACTGGGGGTTAGGGGACAAGCAGACGTCGAACCGAATGTATCGGTGATCCGACAACGTCTCCTCGTCCACCAGAACTCTCCAGTCACGGACACGGCGGGCAATAGCTGGGGTGGCAAACGTGAGGTCCACCACCGATCCGCCGTTATGCCGCACGCACGTGTTAACCGACCCGCGAATCACGACGGCCAGGTTGGCCGAGATCGCCCATTCCTCCAGGGCCTCGCCTCGCCTGCTGGTGACCGACGAACCCCAAGCCAGAGACTTGGCGTTGAAGTCGCCGGCAACGAGAACGGGGCGAGGCTGACTGCCTTGCACCACCAGGGCCCCTAGCCGAGCGAGAAAGTGCTCGAACTCGGCCAGGGATCTATTGGGGGAGAAATACACACCCACAACCCAGACCCCCCCCAACAGAACCGCCACACATCCCGACCCCTTCGCTACTTTTTCGAAGGGCGGGGAGCCGGCGGCGCCCCGAGTGATGATGGCCACCAAACCGTTAAGGTCCCCTGCCCAGTCTTCCCTGGGGGGAACAAAATAAGGCTCGGCGACCACAGCCACTTGTATCGACCACTGCGCCATGCTCTGGACTAACAGGTCCTGGGCCCTGGCGCAGTGATTAATGTTCGCCTGGAGGAAACGTTGCGCCATATTAATGGGCGATCTCCATCTGCTCCTCTACGGGGAGCGCTGCCGGCTGGGTCACAACCCCCGTCCCCCGACCACGATTTGCGTGGCGAGGGCGGGAGGAGGCGACGCATGCCTTGGCGCCCACCTGGTGCCCCGCGGGTTTACCCGCATCTGCGCAAACTGCGCAATGCGGCTCCGCGGAGCACTCCTTGGCCTTGTGGCCCAGTTTACCGCAGCGGTAGCAGATGCCGCTGCGGTCACACTCTTCGGTGCACCGCATCCGCACATGTCCTTTGTGCAAACAGCGGTAGCACCGCATGGGCCTCGGCTCAAGAAGCTGGACGCGTGCAGCTACCCAGCCGATCAGCACTCGGCCCGAACTTAAAATTTTGTCGGCGACCTTAGCGGGGCACCGCACCCACGCCGCACCAAGGCCGGACCGGTCAGGGCGGATCTCCCCGACCTTAAAACTTTCATTGGGGCTATCCCCAGCCCTTCCGAGGGCCGCTGCTACTATTTCCGGGTCGGCTGACGCATCCAACCCGGATATTCGCAATTCCGCGGCCTTGAACGGACGGGAAACGCGTACGTCGTCCGCCAGTTCCGTTCCGCGGAATACCTCCCTAACTTTATTGGCAAGGGAGTCGGCCTTCTTTTCGGATTCCGGGCCGGGTACCTCGTACAGGTACCCGCCCGTCGCCATTAAGCGCGCCCGAGTCTCCGCAATGCCGAGCCCGGCCAGGTCCACGGATTGCTGGACCTGCTGCAATACGTAGGCGTATGTGACGCCCCCCGCCAACCCCTCCGGCGTAACCGTCAGTGTAACAGCTGCCTTGCGGGGTAGATTTATACGCGGCTTCGGCCGGTGCTGCTGCGGCGGTGCGGCCACCGCAGCTATCGGCATGGGCTGGGGATTTTTCTGGCCCTTCTTGGCCACAACATTCCATCCCTCATCCATCGATGCAGGAGCGGGAGGTAGCGGCCGCGGTTCCCTGGATTTCGCAACGGGAGTGCTGCTCCTGTTTTTAATTTTGTTTCCCCTCTTTCCCCCCCTTCGGGATTTAGGTTGAGGGGGATTTGGAGACGCCGTAGAAGTTGACGGTTCCGCCGGCCCAGCGACTACGACAGACGTAAGTCAGGGTCGGGGAGCGTCAACAGGGGTGGGCTGGGCGTTACTCTTTCCCTTGCCCAGCCCTTTTCCTTTTGGAGTGACCGGTGGACCGGCAGCGACTGATGGGGCCTTTGTCGGCCCAAAGACGGCGGGCGTTACCGGAGTTTTAGCCCTATCGGCGGCCAATGGAGGCCGCATGATGGGCTCTGGAGGTAGCCTCGAGTATATATCGCTCAAGCGCGCGTCTATGATATTTAAAAGACGGCGCTCGAACCGTTCGAGGCGGTCCTCCTCTCCAGAAATGGCTCCAGTTTGGGCCGCCGACTGTGACTGTCCTTGTATTGCTTGGACAGTCGCCACCATCTCATCCAGGGTCCGCTGTTGGGACGCAAGGGAGGCCTTGAGGACGGCGATTTCCTGAGCCATCGCCGTCTTCTCAGCCTCCAGCCTGCTCACCTCTGCGGAGGCTGACTCCTGAGCCCTCACCAACAGCTCTTTCGCCGCGAGGTTCAGCCTCCGCTGCTCCGTCCCTTTAATATTTTGGGCCTTGCTGGCCACGTTTTGAATGATGGCTGACATCTGCAAGCGCCAGTCCCGGTCACCAGTTACTTCCATCGGCGTGGTGTCTTCGTTAGACACCACAGCCGAAAGAGCAAGCACTTTTGGCGCCGGTTCATCGTCACTGTCGCTTGCAGATGCGTCCAGTTGCCGAGCTCTTGCCGCCCTCTTTGAGCGCGTCATTACGCCGCTCGTTCCGGTATCCGCCTCAAGAGCTGAGACAGCGGAGGCAACCTTTGCAGTTGCCTTCTTTGTCTTTCGCCCAGCGTCATCGGTCTTCCCAGGGTCACTTTCGTCCCCTGGGATAGATAATTTTCCCACAGCATCGTCTTTGTTTGTGTTTGTTTTAATTGATTTCATTGTTAATCCCACGAGTATGGGGGAAATATTCGGTCCACCCAGCCAGAGCCCCCTGTAGCTGGGTAAGCAAATTCTGCACGGGGTTCAGCACGTTCCCCGCCGGGGTTCGCACTAGAGACCGAACTACCCATCGGCCATGCATCCCCTCACGGTGCGCCGCCGCTTGGGATTCGGGGTGACTTTTTATAGAGGTTTTCTCCCTCACGGCCCGGGCGATTAAGCCAAGACCCTCGGTCCAGTCGGAGCGCGAGACATGACCACAGACCTCCAGACCAGATTACGATCTACGACGGTGACAGCAGGAAAGAGCGTCCCCCCTACTGCCCGCTCGGCGGCGGGGTGAGCGCACACCGAGCCCGCCGACACTCCCGAGACAGAACTCGGGAGTAGCTCAATAAATGAGCACGGACTTCTGATTGAAGGCCGCCGCAACAAGCGACAACCGTCAACCACCTTTTGTCAGGATATCGGCCGTCGGTCAACGTGACCGCCGTTGCCCAGGGTGCACCACGTGGAGGTTTCCTGACTTCGCACCCCTGCTAACAGTCCCTGAATTATTCTAGATACAATTTCTTTCTTCTATAGTTGGGTTCCATATTCGATTATTTTGCGAAGGACTTAATGTAATGTGAATCCTTTTGTGACTATTTCCTTCCCTTAAAGCGTTAGGGTTTATATCCTTACCTGCCTTGCTAGTTGCTTCTTAGATCTCATATGTCTCTGACATCGTTGTTTTCGTTAATAAGACTGATTGTTTACTATTATTATCCACTCGCACCTCTGTTGCAATCTCATTAGATGATTCTCTGTCGCTGTCGTATAAAGAAAACAAGTTGTGTCGTTTTTACACTTAACTTTTTCTTATAAAGTTTTCGGTCGTGGAACAATTTAAACTTATAATGAAGGAAAGTGTTAATTGGGACAGTCGTGCTCTAAATTAATTGACAATTATTAATTCTGTTGGTTCGTTATCATTAAAATGTAATTTTGTTTAACATTCATGTATTCTAAATGGTTGTTAAGTTTCTAAAGAATTAAAAATAAAATACAAGAGGTATCAAAACTTTTTACTATTTTTTTTTTAGTTTATTAGATTTAAAAAAATAATGACATATTTTATATAGTTAGTTAGGCAGTAATTTTGTTTTCATATCTAATTGAGGACTTCAATAACATAGTATTCGTACCATGGTTTTTACGTTCTGTACCATAATCACTGAGGCACTAACTATTTTTTGTATTTTGGCAAAGGAGTAATAAGGTCATCTGATGGTATGTAAAATCAGAAGAATCATGATTGCGTTGCCGACTTTAAAGGAAAGGTCGTGGATAGCCTTCGTGGCCAGTAGGCAGGTAGCTGGCTGTGAAACGAGAGGCCGTGGGTTCGATGCCCACACCGGGACAAATGTTTGTGTGACAGACACACTGCTGGTGGTAGGATATTAATATCCGCCCGGATAGCGATCACCGTACACAGGGTGTAAAACCCGCGTGTGTCGCGTTCCGGGATCAGTCAGTGTACATCCAGTTTTTCTCGGGGGTCTAGATTTGGGGTACAATGTTTGGCCATTTTGCGGCCTTCTGAGTACTCTGACAATAGACCCTCGACAGCTTCTTCACCTTCTTGCCTATGGCGTAGTGTGAAGGAGCAGGCCGGCTTGATTGTGTTGAGTAGCGGGGGATAGATCGTTTCTCGCTACTCGATACTCTAATTGGACCGCACTGCGCTTACCATCAGGTGCAGTGCGGTCACTAGGCCGTGCTAGGATAAAAAAAGACAGACATTTGTGTCCGGGGTCTGGATATTGTGAGACCGAAAGTCTCTCGTAGTCCCTGGTACCCACAACACAAGACTCGTATCTTAGTGTGGGGTCGGGGCTATATAAATAAATAAAACCCAACAATCACACACATAGCCCATATTTATTTATATTTTTAAAGGTATTAGAGTGTATTAGTGAGTATTAGAAAAAGTAGATGGATTTGTCCCTTACAAAACTGTTTACAGCGCGGAACTATTACATAAGAATTAGAATATATATCAGTTAAAAAAAAATTTAACGGTTTTACTGAAAAAAGATAATAATGACGTGGATAATGTATTAAACGCTAACAAATACTTCGGTAGGTCTTAAGTACCAGTCAATACACGACTCTCCTCATCAATCTAGGGCATTGATCAGACAAAAAATAAATAGTGAATCATAAACTACTTTTGACGCAACACTGGCCAGTAAAAACAAACAAAATCGATCAACTCTACCTTCATTCGCCTCATATCATTAACCGAAGTGGCTCTTAACCGTACAAAGCTAATCGTTACCCTCAATACATACAAGAAAACTGAAAAAGCAACTCGGGCACATTCGACCCGCATGGTAATTGTACGCGTGGGAACCCTCAACGTCTGCGCGCGGGCTCCCTGACTAATGGGGGGACAATAATAATAAATGGGCCGAAGAAAACCTGTTTGAAAACCTTCAAGGAAAATGTTTATAGGTCATCAGTGTTATTGATTCGTTGTGTAAAAATAACCGCAAGCCTTTCGCATCAAGAATACAAAACACACAGGTTCGGCAATATTAGTCGTTGTTGTTTGGTCCCTTTTTTGGTAAACACACATATATCGGAGACGTCAGCAGAGTTTGGAGTTTTGACAGGCGGGTTTTGGTATCTAAATAATAAAAGTAGATGTTCTTTTGTTGTTTTCAAACTTAATGTGTATGTTTTATCGGCTCATATTACTTTCTTTACCTATATATAAAATGGGATACGCCTTGTTGAAGGTACGTGTGTATTAATTGTTAATTATCAATTACTGTTCTTTACGTATTTTTAGTCTTGCTATGATTCTGTCAAATGGAGACTTAGTCATATTAAGCTTGCACAAGATGTTGTCCAAGATCTCATATTATTTGGCATGATTTGATTGATGTGTATTTGAAAGGACAATGGCAGGTTCCCATACATGAAATTAGTTGACATAAATATGTAGCGTTTAGAAGTGAAAAAAATATCAAAAAATTCAGCAGCAATTCCTAAACAATAATGTATTAGGGATTTCTGATGAAAAAGTCTAATACGAAAGATATTTCAATTTAAAGATTTTGAGGTTATGATCTATTTGACATTTCTGAATAAAATATTTTTATCTATGAAGCTGATAAAAATGTTATTTGCCTATTTTCCAAAGAGCATTATAATACTGCTGCTATTGTCACCTGAGGCAGGGTCGTGAATTAAACATTTACCTACTGAACTTGACTTATAACTATTGTGGGGAAGGATGATCCGCCACACCGTAGGTACTTAAACATAAGTGTTTACGTTTACATGTTCAGATATGAACACATTATACTTAATTATAGGAATAATTTGTTTATTTTTTGGAAATCGATAAATCCTTTAAACTTATAAACTGCTGAACCGTTTTTAATAATTCACCATTAGATTTATACCAAAAGTACCATAAGCCACATATAATTTTTTCAATACAAGCTAAGTTGGAATGGAAGACACAGAGTTTGTCAATAGTTGTGCAGAAAATATCTTCAGACCCTAAATCCTGGACTTAGAAATTAAATTAGAAAATAAAAACGGGTTCTAAATAAAAATAAAACACTGGTTTTTTTAATGTTTATTCATCTTCATAATTATCCTATCTTATATAACTAAAAATGCTGCAGGGGCAGATATGTCTTGATGTCTGGCCCGTCCCAAATACCAGATTACTATCATGGTATGAGCGCAGCAGCCCACTGTACGACGCACAACCAAGCAACTACAATAGTATTCTATAATGCCTGCTCGACCAGCCTGGTCGGACCAGTAATTAAACATAATACTGTTTATTTGAAACATGGTGTGATTTTATTTTACCTCTTATCAATAAGGTATCTGAACTGCCTCTTAAATTAAATTAAGATGAACGAATTGTTTCTTTGTACACTTCAATTTAAGAACTACCATGGAAACGTACATGTTCACCATAATAGGAACGTGTTTGTCGAATTTGGTACGTTCTCACGGCAAATATAGCATATTATATCGGTCTGCTATGCTTTGGAAATTAGCCGATCTCCAGATCACATTTGTGGCCACTGGCCACAGTCATGTTTGCTAGATTATTTTCTAAGTGAAATCTTTCAAGTATTCGTGTATTTAAACCATTGATATATAGAAGATTTAAACTATGTCACAATATGTCAGTATAAAATGACGGAAGTAGTGTATTTTTTTTCTAAATAAGATAAGCTATGGTCGTAACTATACAGCCAAATAACAGACGATCCAGTCATTCACTAAGTTGGTAAAAAGTAAAGCTGATTTATTTTTGTTATTTGTAATTGTAGGGACACACACACTTGCATTGATTTTATAGTTTTTTTTAACGGCTTATAGAATTCTTATGAAAAAGATTTTTCTTTGGCCTAAAAGACCTTAAGCCATTCATTAAAAAAATCTTACGGCCATAACACGTTACAAAAAAATCAATTGAGATTTTTAATAAATTATACAACTTATCTATACTTACACAGCTATTGTTAGTATGCTGAAAAATCATGCAAAATAATAATATTTAGATTACAAAGTATGAAATTCCTAAACGCAATATTTTTTTGCAACTACGATTTCGCCATTGTCCTTTAAACATATGTGTCGACACACTCTATCACTCAGATAAGCAGATGGGTGGTTAAGAACGTTGGGTAGTGTTTTCTAACCCACAGAAGCGTATACTTGAGCAGCTACCACATAGCTTCTAATTTGTACATGAACAACAATATTTAGTATACAACACAGCACCCGAAGACGCAATTAACCCTTTCATAATCAAATTATGTGTTAAATATGTGACATGTGCTTACTATCAACGTGGTCATGACCTACTTGTACTACACATTAAAGGATAATTGCTACGAAACTGCCCAATAAAGTTACTTTAACCCTCTGAAGTACATGATACGGGCCTTTATCAAGAGGGGTATCTCGTTGAGGCAGGTCGTTTTGGCCCCGCGCAGGAAATTACGTCGTTGCGAAACGCGCGGATGTGACCCTCTCGGAATTTGAGATGGTAGTATCGAAAGGAAAAATGCTTGTGTTACCCGCCACTTTAGGGTTAAATTGCGTTTGACAGTAAAATCTTGGTGAGTAATGCGTTTTATGTGCGTCAAGCGAGTGTAATATATTTTTCGTTTCGCTTATTTTTGTATTCTTTTATACGCGTCATAAGTTATGGTAAAAGTCCTTAAGATGTTCGGTACTCATATCATTGTGATACTTTTAATGGTCTCAAATAAATTTTGTACTCGAAGGGATTACGGTATGATGTACATATTATGCGTAACACAGATGTTCGTCGGCGGCGGTGATCACTTTCCATCAGGATAGCCTCTTTGCCAGGAGGCTCATCTGATGGATAGTGATGGGGGGCCAGCCCCTCCTTTTTTCATAAAAAAATCCTGTAGTATAGTCTAGTATTACTATCTCACAAGGTAAATAGCAAAAGTTTTCGACACATGATTCGTTGAGTCTAGTTCCGTCCTATGATATGATTTGCGATTCCTGTTGTCATATTAGGCGCAAATAACAATCCCGGACAATGCATATTGGTATAAGTTTTTAAACTGACATGGTCATTAACACAATCTTTAGTTATTAAAACGGGATATTTACCATGTTTTTTATTTGATGTGAGTTCCCTATATTTCGGCACTATTGCAAGCGCCATGATCACGGGTAAACTGAAGTTTTTGCGGGTGGATATTTATGAGCAGACAAAACGATCTACCCTCTTTCTTTCTCTTTTTGTGCGCTGGGTACCACTACCATTGTCACATAAGTCACTCACATTACGATTTTGTTCACGGCACACGAAACTCACTGTATCTACTCGCGAACTTTTTTCGGAAATTTTTCGGTGTTTACATAGTTGAACCACTGGATTCCAGGCCCTCGACAGTTGAAACCCTTCCTCCCGGTTGAAATTTCTGTATTTCGTAATTTCTATGGCTTCTCTAACCAGTCTAGGAATATAGTGGCGTTCTGTCGAAATTACTTGAGGGTTATGTAACTCGATCCAGTGGTTCGATCCCGCTCCCAAAAGGTGTTCAGCTATGGCCGATTTTTGGGTTTCATGGTTTTTTACCGCTCTAATGTGTTCTGAGATTCTACACGAGACAGTGCGCTTCGTCTGACCGATATACGACTTACCACAACTGCAGTCTACTTTGTAAACACCTGTCTTTTCTAGGGGAAATTTGTCTTTCGGTGAACGCAGCATCTGAGACACTTTTTTGAAAGGAGTGAAGATAGTCTTTACGGAGTATTTGCTGAGAATGTTTGCAACTTTATCTGTCACTCCCCTCATGTAAGGCAAAAATGCCGGCTGCCTCTCAACCTCGTTCTTTCGGTGCTTATATGTAGTTCTTCGTTTGCATTGTGCGGTCTTCGCTGTATATCCATTCCTCTGTAGGACTTTCTGTACGTGCACTAGCTCTGCATGCAAGTGTTCTTCATCGCATAGATCGTATGCACGGTTAGTGAGTGAAGTCACTACAGAGTTCAGCTGTCTGGGATTTGTCTGCTCATATATATCCACCCGCAAAAACTTCAGTTTACCCGTGATCATGGCGCTTGCAATAGTGCCGAAATATAGGGAACTCACATCAAATAAAAAACATGGTAAATATCCCGTTTTAATAACTAAAGATAATGCATATTGGTTCGCATGGAATTTGAGCTCAAGACCGCAACGGTTTATCTATGTATGCTGTCGCTAGATAAATAAGGGGATACTATGTTAACAATTTTCAGGTATAGTTTTATATTATACACGTATATAAAAAATATATTGACGCCGACGCCTCTAGCACTATGAATATCAGAAATAAATGTTTATCGGTATGATTTTATTATTTTGACATGATCAAGGTTTTTTTTATCTTGGTAAAGTAACTACTGCATCTGATAGTAAGCGCAGTACCATTCAAGTAAAGTATTAAGTAGCGAAAGATAATTCTCGACACAATCATGCCAGTCTGCGGTTCTGAACTTATGTAATACTAGATGTTGCCCGCGGCTTCACCCGCATGGAAGTTATTTTCGGAAGAAAAGGTATACAATGCACGGAGGCATCTTAACACCTTTCTATATTTTGCTATCCTATATATAGGAAGCGTGCATTTTTCTGGGATAAAAGTAGCCTATGTCATTTTCTGACACTGCCACTATGCAACATGTCGATCCCTTGCTCTGTGAAAACTAAACTATCCCACGGCAACTGTACCTTTTTTCCGGGATAAATAGCTTATGTGCTATTCCAGACTATACTCTATCTCTGTGCCAATTTTCAACCAGATGCGTCCAGCTGTTGTAGCGTGATTGAGTAACAATCATCCAAACATTCGCATTTATAATATTAGTAGGATAATTCTAAAAACACCAAAGTGGAAATCTATATTCCAGTATTTCTATCCACATACACATTTCGGTAAAATAACTTGCACCATATCTTATGTTATTTAAACCGAGAGCCATTTGAAGCTGATATTATTCAAGCCTGTAATGTCATAAGTTATGGACTGAGCCGAAACAAAGGTCTAAAGTTTTCCGATTAAAATCAAAGAAAAACTTCCCTTTGTTAACTTCTAAAGTTGGAACAATTGAACAGCGCTGCGGCACCTTCCGTGTTAAGTATCATCTAGATATGAGATAGTATCTGATTTCTTAGGTTATTTTAGTTTTACAACTTTTTGAAACAATTTATTGTAATTACAGTGTGTGTAGTGCACTATGTTCCGGCTTAGAGAGAGAACATAGAGACCAATTAAATAACTGGATATTTTGAGAATATATACATACATATACACTCACGCCCGTATCCCATGGGGGACTATTGAGTGCCACAAGCTACGATCCTGACACACTTCTTTCGCCTCTTCCACATTCATACATCTTCGCATACATTTACGACGGTTGGAGGTACTTCTGATTTGCCCTTTTAGGAGAAGATCGTTTATCTGATTCGTAAACGTTCTCCTTGGGCGCCCTCTACCCACTCTTCCAGAGAATTAACATCTTATATCTGTTTGATGAGTGCAGTGTAGTGTTATACAGTATTTGTGATTCAGTATTGTCAATGTTACTACTGCAGTGCTTATACTACCGAGGCGGCAATTTGTTCGTCTCCTTATTCAGAACTAAAAAATGTACCTATTGGTATTGTTATTAATTACTTTGTATATGTGATCTTGATGAGGCGGGATGACAGTAGGTGGACTAGGGCGGTAACAGATTGGTGGCCTAGAAGGGGACGAAGAGAGAGAGGCAGACCACCAGCCAGATGGTCTGATGACATCGGGAAGGTGGCCGGTACATGCTGGATGAGATAAACACAGGACCAGAACGAATGGCGCGAAAGAGAAGAGGTCTATACGCAACAGTGGGTCGATATAGGCTGAACGAAGAAGAAGAAGAAGAAGAAGAAGATATGTGATCCAAAGATATTGATCCCACAGTTCAATCGTTCAGAGTTGTTGGTGTCGCTGATAAGAGTTGAGGTCTGAACAGCGAGATATATAACACAGAACTGATTATTCTTCAACAATCTTGGCGATACAGCTTATGAATCTAAGAAACTTAATGTAGAGACGATAGTAGTGATGAATGTTGACATAAAATGCTCACCTAATCTTAACGTTTGATATTCAAAGAAACAAATTATTATTTTGTTCCTATTGCCACAAATTGAGTTTTAAAATATTTAAAAAGCATATAATGTTGAATGAAACCATGTTTAATGAATGTTGAACTACATTTGAGTAATGAAACTTTCAGACTACCATATGATAAGCGAATTCAAATGCGAAAATTCAATTCAAAAATTTACTATGTGCCGTTAGAAACATGAAGAGGTATTAGAAGGTATCGTAGCAGTTGACGCACAAACGTTATTTGAACATACGAAATATTGAGAAAATGCTCTTCTATTTGGCAATGTAGACAACATCAAGATAGGATTTCAATGGCCAAGTCAAGTCTTACTGTCATTGTTGCCTGTCAACGCCATAAAGCACTAGCTAATGTCGACCTTGAACGGCTTTAAGTTTATAGCGATTAATAATTAAAATTATGTCAGTCGTTTTAGAAACAATGTTTCACTAATGCAGTACAGTTATCGGGATGATTGAAATTCTCGTTAATTGTTCTGTTTATGCGTTTAATCACGCTGTATTTCGATAAATAGCATCTGAGCGGAGCGCGAGAGCAGAATTAATTGGTGAGCGGTTTGTCGATGACCTTTCCAATTATCTGTTAGTTTACGTTGGTACGGGATTCTACGAGTTCTATTAAATAAATGGAATCTACGTTTACTCTTATTCAAACATTGGGATGTCTATCTGAATTTATTTGGTTTCGATTTAAAAGCAGTCCAAATATTTTGTTAAGTTTCATACTGATAACATGATACCAGAATCAATGTTTATTATTACTTTTCAGATCTTTAATTGAAGTAAAAACATTACAAGTCTGTAAACGACAGAAAAGGATTTTGTTTTTATACACAGATTTATCTATACTAATATTATAAATGAGAAAATAACTCTGTTTGTATGTTTGCCACCTTTTCACGACTGAATGGTTGAAAGGGTTGTAATGAAATTTGCCATATGAGACACAGATTAAAATTTGTCTAAAAAAATAATCTTGAAGAGGTAAAATAGGGGTTCAAAGTTTGTACGACCAATCTGTAATTCCTCAATATAGGAATCTGAAAGTATTTAGTTTTTGGTAAGAAACAAAGAAATATGTGTTTAACTTTTTTGCTAAATTATCTCCTATGAAGGTACCTAGAGACAATTCTTTGGATTGTATACTTTTCTCCCATAAATAACCTCCACGTGGGCAGAGCCGCGGACAACAGCTATCCTGTATTTATGATCGAAATCAGACATAAAACCCATTCACTCTATTTATTTAAATGGAAATACTTATATTATACATTGTTCATATTATTTCAGCAAATTTTATCTCTATCGTTAAGTTTTGAACCCGTTTCGAATAGCGGTCAAGTATTCAATGTTTGCTCATTTAATAACCAGATCAAATTAAAGCGACAGTAAAAATAACTTAAGAGCAACATATTTTAAGGTCTTTTTGTCGTTTAAATATCCTGAAAATAAGTTGTATAGGTGTTTTACTTGACACAGTTCCCTAAAGTTGATACTAATTGCTTGAAATACTTAGAGCTAATGGCGCTCCTTAATGATACCGACTATCAGATTATTGATAGAAGGCTTCGAGTAATTAAGGATTTAGTGAATACATTTATCATTTTTATTAGTGACCGACCGAAGGTTCGGTTTCGGTTTCGGCAAGTTTCGGTAAAAAAATCGAGTTTCGGTACCAGTTTCGGTTTCGGCAGAAAACCTGCAGAACCTTCGGCCGAACCGAAACTGCATTCGTGAATTATCGCGCGTCGCTCGGTTGCCTTGGGGAGAGCATTTGATCATGGAATATCAATATTTATATATTAATGGGGAGATTTCGTGTATCGTGTATCACCCTCCATCGTCAGCTATCAGATTGTGGGCCGATCTGGCATGCTTGACAAAGCAATAATTGACCTCATAATTGTGGACATACCGTATACTTTAGTAGAAGGCGAATCATTCCGACGACTCAATTTCACTGATCCCAACGCGGTTCATAAATATAGCATGAAGTCTGTAAAACATTTTAGAATATCACTGATACCACAAACAAATGAGAAAGTGAAGTCTAAAGTAAAAAACTAAAAGCCGACTACTGAAAAAACACGTTCTAAAAAATATTTTATTGTATGTATGAGATACAATGAAATATTTATTATATCTTGTTTCATACTTTTTAGAGCGTGTTTTTTCAGTAGTCGGTTTTTAGTTTTTGAACTTATTTTTTAATAAAAGTATTTTGGGGTTTTGCAGAGCCACATCACATTATTTATTTGTTTAGGGTTTTTTGTCATATTATGTTTAGTAGTTTAGAAGTTATGAGGGAACAAATGAACATAAGTGCATATATACATACGTACAAACCGATCATCAAACACTTTGCGAAGCCGTACTCAGGTAAAAAATTAGTTTTTATGAATTCGACGGGATATATCACGCATACGTTAAGATTGAAAAAATATTATGTACCAAACTTAACCTTCATTTTAAAATCCATGTTCAATGATACCTCACATGATGGGGTGAGACGAAAAAAAATTTTTGTTCACGACTTTTTGCCCCCTAGAGGGCGCCATTTCAATTTAATGTGACGTAACATAGCCTATAACCAGCGGACTTACTTCCAACCACATCATCATTTGTCAAATTATGAGTAGTAGTTTAGTAGTTACGAGGGAACAGATGAACATACACACATACTCACATACCCTAACATAACCCTCCCTCTTGCTTCGCCGTAGTCGGGTAAAAATAATGGCAATATGAAACAAATATATAATTACTAGCTGTTGCTCGCGGCTCCGCCTGCGTGGAGGTTATATTCGGGAGCAGAAGAATACAATCCAAGGAGTTGTCTTCTGCACTGAGGCACCTGTAGCGATTGTCCAGCCTCTCAGGTGTTGTGCCTGAATATTGAGATTGCATCTAAAGAATACCCCATAAGTTTAACCTCACTTTACCCCTTTTAGGGATGATTTTAAAAAAACGTGGAAACACGTATTTCTTTATTTCCTACCAAAAGCCTAAATATGAATTTACAGATCCCCAAGTCGAGGAATTATGGATTTCCCATACAAATTTTGAACTCCTATTTGACCCCTTTCAAGATTGTTTTTTGAGAAAAAAGATAGCCAATGTCCTTCTCCAGGATATTATCTATTCCCTTACCAAATTTCATTACAATCCGTTCAGCCGTTTAGTCGTGAAGAGGTAACAAACAAACAAACAGAGTTACTTTCGCATTTATAGTATTAGTATGGATTTAATTTTTTCACATACTTCAATTATTGTTTTTTATTTAACTTAACACGTGTTCACTGTCTGTATAATGTATAAGTGTATGAAGTAAGCCAAATTTCACTAAACAACATGACATTTTAACATGTCTGAAAAGTTTCGGTTTCGGTTTCGGCCGAAACTGTAACATGTACCGAAGATTCGTTTTCGGTTTCGGTAGAAATTCCTGTTTCGGTCGGACACAAATTTTTATATTATTGTTGGTGATGGTTCAGTAGGGTTAAGAAACTAGGACGCTCATTGAAAACTAAGTGACATAATAAAACAGTGGAACAGTTAAACAGTTACCAGCTTATTAGATGATCGTTTGGAATCCTTATTGTCTTTTACATTTATAATAACTATGAACACCCGAGTGCAGGTGTACCATCACTAGGGGTGCGAAGTCAGGAAACCTCCACGTGGTGCACCCTGGGCAACGGCGGTCACGTTGACCGACGGCCGATATCCTGACAAAAGGTGGTTGACGGTTGTCGCTTGTTGCGGCGGCCTTCAATCAGAAGTCCGTGCTCATTTATTGAGCTACTCCCGAGTTCTGTCTCGCGAGTGTCGGCGGGCTCGGTGTGCGCTCACCCCGCCGCCGAGCGGGCAGTAGGGAGGACGCTCTTTCCTGCTGTCACCGTCGTAAATCGTAATCTGGTCTGGAGGTCTGTGGTCATGTCTCGCGCTCCGACTGGACCGAGGGTCTTGGCTTAACCGCCCGGGCCGCGAGGTAGAAAACCTCTATAAAAAGTCACCCCGAATCCCAAGCGGCGGCGCACCGTGAGGGGATGCATGGCCGATGGGTAGTTCGGTCTCTAGTGCGAACCCCGGCGGGGAACGTGCTGAACCCCGTGCAGAATTTGCTTACCCAGCTACAGGGGGCTCTGGCTGGGCGGACCGTTTATATCCCCCATACTCGTGGGTTCAATCATGAAAACAATTATTAAAAAAACAAAAGAAGATTCGGTGGAGAAAACATCTATCCCAGGGGACGCTGGCGACCCTGGCCCTTTGGACGAAACTGGGAGTAAGCCAAAGAAGGCGACTGTTGAAGCCGCTTCAACTATCTCGGCTCCCAAGGCCAAGGAAGGAACGAGCGGCGTAATGACGCGCTCAAAGCGGGCGTTGAGAGATCGGCAACTGGACACGGCTACAAGTGACAGTGATGTCGAACCAGCGCAGAAAATCCTTGCTCTCGAAGCAAGTCCGGCTGTGGTGCCTAACGAAGACACCACGCCGATGATAATAACTAATGCGACAGCTGATGGCCGTGACTGGCGATTGCAGCTGTCAGAAATTATCCGGGATGTGGCAAAAAAGTCCCGGCATCTAAATGGGACAGAGCAGCGGAGGCTTAATCTCGCGGCCAATGAACTGGTAGAGAGGGCGGAGGAGTCAGCCTCTGCTGACGTGACCAGGTTAGAGGCCGAGAAAGCGGCAATGGCGCAACAGATTGCCCTTCTTAAGGCCTCCCTGGCAGACCAAGAGAAGACCATGCAAAGAATGCTCGCAATGGTCCAATCAATTGGACCGTCGATACCGGCGGCCCGTCAGGCAGAGGGGGAAAAGCAACTCGAGCGCCGTCTGCTTAATATTTTAGACGTGCGCTTGGAGGCAATATGCTCGAGACTGCCCCCGGAGCCCATCATGCGGCCCCCGCTAGCTGCCGACAGTGGCAAAGTTTTCGCTGTCGCCGGGCCCTCGAAAGCCCAAACAGGTGGTGCTGGTCCACCAGCCACCCCGAAGGGCAAGGGGCAGGGAAAGGGCAAAAGCAATACCCAGCCCACCCCTAATGTTGGTCCTCGACCCGTTCCTGCTGTTGTGGCTGGGCCTGTACCATCGACGTCCGCCACGTCCCAACTACCTCCCCAGAGTAAGTCCCGCAGGGGGGGGAAAAGAAATAAAAAAGGGCATGTCGCTCCACGGGCCCAAACACCCTGTGTGCCCCGGCCGCTGCCCCCCGCTCCTGCGTCGATGGAGGAGGGGTGGAATGTCGTGGCCAAAAAGGGGAAAAAGAATCCCCAGGCCTTGCCGAGTACTGCTGCCTCCGCACCGAAGCAGCAGCCGGATCGGCCAAGGCCACGGATTCACCTGCCTCGCAAGGCAGCCGTCACGTTGACGGTGACACCTGAGGGGTTGGCGCGGGGCATTACGTACGCCCATGTGCTGCGTCAGGTCCAGCGATCCATTGATCTGGCCGGTCTTGGAATTGCCGAGATGCGAGCTCGCCTAATGGCGACAGGCGGGAACCTGTACGAGGTACCCGGCCCGGAGTCTGAAGCGAGAGCCGACTCCCTCGCCAACAAAGTACGGGAGGTGTTCTGCGGGACGGAAATGGCGGACGATGTCCGTGTTTCCCGCCCATTCAAGACCGCGGAACTACGAGTATCCGGGTTGGATGCGTCTGCCGACCCGGAGATAGTCGCTTCGGCCCTCGCAAAAGCAGGGGGTAGCAATGCGGTGGAAAATTTTAAAGTCGGGGAGATCCCCGACCGGTCGGGCCTTGGTGCGGTGTGGGTGCGCTGCCCCGCCAAGGTCGCTGACAAAATTTTAGGTTCGGGCCGTGTGCTGATTGGCTGGGTAGCAGCACGCGTCCAGCTTCTTGAGCCGAGGCCCATGCGGTGCTACCGCTGCCTGCACAGGGGACATGTGCGGGCACGGTACACCGAAGAGTGTGACCGCAGCGGCGTCTGCTACCGCTGCGGTAAACTGGGCCACAAGGCCAAGGAGTGCTCCGCGGAGCCGCATTGCGCAGTCTGCGCTGATGCAGGTAAACCCGCGGGGCACCAGGTGGGCGCCAAGACATGTGTCGCCTCCTCCCGCCCCCGCCACGTAAATCGTGGTCGGGGGAGGGGGGTTGTGGCCCAGCCAACAGCGCTCCCCATAGAGGACCAGATGGAGATCGCCCATTAATATGGCGTAACGTTTCCTCCAGGCGAACATTAATCACTGCGCTAGGGCTCAGGACCTGCTAGTCCAGAGCATGGCGCAGTGGTCAATACAAGTGGCTGTGGTTGCCGAGCCATATTTTGTTCCCCCCAGGGAAGACTGGGTAGGGGACCTTAACGGTTTGGTGGCCGTCATCACTCGGGGCGCCGCCGGCTCCCCGCCCTTCGAAAAAGTAGCGAAGGGGTCGGGATGTGTGGCGGTTCTATTGGGGGGGGTCTGGATTGTGGGTGTGTATTTCTCCCCCAATAGATCCCTGGCCTAGTTCGAGCACTTTCTCACTCGGCTAGGGGCTCTGGTGGTGCAAGACAGTCAGCCTCGCCCCGTTCTCGTTGCCGGCGACTTCAACGCCAAGTCTCTGGCTTGGGGTTCGTCGGTCACCAGCAGGCGCGGTGAGGCCCTGGAGGAATGGGCGATCTCGGCCAACCTGGCCGTCGTGAATTGCGGGTCGGTTAACACGTGCGTGCGGCATAATGGCGGATCAGTGGTGGACGTCACGTTCGCCACCCCAGCTATTGCCCGCCGTGTCCGTGACTGGAGAGTTCTGGTGGACGAGGAGACGTTGTCGGATCACCGATACATTCGGTTCGACGTCGCCTTGTCCCCTAACACCCAGTCCAGTGGAGGACCGACCGGCCCGCGGTCGGACGGCCCGCGTTGGTCAGCAAAACGCCTCAACGTGGAGGCCCTGAAGGAGGCCGCTCTGGCCCAGGCGTGGCTCCCTGCACCGGAAGCACCGATGCAGGTCGAGCAGGAGGCGGCGTGGTTCGGGGCAGCGATGTCGCGCGTCTGTGACGCGGCCATGCCCCGAGTCCGACGTCTTCCCGAGAAGCGCCAGGTGTTCTGGTGGTCGGCGGAACTCACGCGGTTACGTATCTCCTGCGTGGCCGCCCTCCGTCGTCTCGCCAGGCACCGTCGTCGCCGAATCCGTCTTCCCGGTGACGAGGACCAGGAGCGGTTGCTTCACGGCCTCCACAGGGAGGCTAAGAGAGCGCTGCGCGTGGCGATAGCTAGGGCAAAGTCTGCAGCTTAGGAGGAGTTCCGGGGAACTCTCGATAACGACCCTTGGGGGCGTCCATATCGCGTGGCGATGAGGAGATATCGCCCGTGGGCGCCCCCACTGACGCAGAGTCTCCGGGGCGACCTAGTGGAAGAGGTCGTCGCAGCTTTGTTCCCTGCCACTGAAGATGTCACTCCCCCACCGATGGCGTCACATCCATCGACGCCATCGTCGTTGAGTTCGGCAAGGGTTATTTCGGAGGTTTCGCTCGAGGAATTTCGGGCGGTGGTGCTTCGGCTGCGGGGCAAGAAAACAGCCCCGGGTCTCGACGGTATCCCCGGACGTGCGTGGGTGTTAGCCGTCGAGCATCTGGGGACTAGGCTCCGTGGCCTGTTCTCCGCGTGCCTGGAGCAAGGCCGTATTCCGTCTCAGTGGAAAACTGGGAAGTTGGTCCTGCTCAAGAAGGAGGGGCGGCCCGCAGAGTCGCCATCGGCCTACCGGCCCATCGTGTTGCTCGACGAGGTCTGTAAGCTCTTCGAGCGTATCATTCACGCTCGCCTCGTCGAGCATCTTGAAGAGGTCGGGCCGGACCTGGCACAGTGCCAGTACGGGTTCCGGCAAGGCCGATCGACAGTACACGCGATTTTGCGGGTCAAGGCACAAGCGGAGGATGCAGTGGCTCGGGGTGAAGTGGTGGTGGCGGTGTCTCTAGACATCGCCAACGCGTTTAACACCCTGCCCTGGGCCTGCATACTGGAAGCACTGCGGTACCACGTGGTGCCACCGTATCTCCGGCGTCTGGTGCGCTCGTATCTCTCAGACAGGTACATAGTGTATCCAGGCGCCGACAGGTGGCACCGAAGAGCGATGGCCTGCGGTGTTCCACAGGGCTCAGTCCTGGGCCCTCTCTTGTGGAACATCGGCTACGATTGGGTGCTCCGTGGTACCAATCCCCGAGGCGTCGCTGTCGTCTGTTATGCAGACGACACGCTAGTAACAGCGACAGCCAGGTCTTTCCAGGAGGCCACCCTGCTCGCCTCGTTCGCAACCGAACAGGTGGTGGGCAGGATTCAGCGACTGGGCCTTAAGGTGGCCCTGAACAAATCCGAGGCCCTTTACTTTCACGGTCCTCGGATTCGGCCACCTTTAATGCCCCACATCAATGTGGAGGGGGTGCGGATTCCCATCGGCTGTACAATGAAGTACTTGGGATTGATTCTGGACAGCCGATGGGATTTCCGTGCCCATTTCAAGGAGTTGTCGCCGAAATTGGTGCGGGCGGCGGGCGCGCTCGGACGCCTGCTGCCGAACCTGGAGGGACCTAATAGCCCTTGCCGAAGTTTATACGCTGGAGTCGTGCGGTCAATGGCCCTGTACGGATGTCCCGTATGGGCCCAGTCCCTGAAACCCCGCTGCGTCGCCTTGCTGCGCAAACCGCAGCGTTTGTTGGCGCAGCGAATAGTAAGGGGCTACCGCACGGTCTCCCACGAGGCGGCCTGCGTATTGGCCGGCACCCTCTCTTGGGAGTTGGACGCAAAACTCCTCTCGTCCGCGTTCTTCTGGCGGGAGGAGGCGTCCAGTCGCCGTCAGGTGAGACTGGCCCCGAGGGAGATTGCGGCCCGATTTCGCAGAACCGCTGTGGAGGAGTGGCATACCAGGCTGGAAAGCCCAAGTGCGGGCTTGAGGACCGTCGCGGCAGTGCGTCCTGTCCTAAAGAGATGGCTAGACAGGCGCCACGGTGCGCCAACTTTCCGGCTGACGCAGGTACTGACGGACCACGGGTGTTTCGGTTCGTTCCTGTGTCGGATCGGAAAGGAGGTGTCTGCCGTGTGCCACCATTGTGGCAACTGCCACCAGGACACGGCCCAACACACGTTGGAGGAGTGCCCAGCCTGGGAGGAAGAGCGCAGCGCTCTCAGAGCAGTCGTCGGAGTAGACCTCTCGCTGCCGGCCGTGGTGTCGTCCATGGTCGCCAGCCGGAGGTCCTGGCGTGCGGTGGCCCACTTCTGCGAGAGCGTGATCTCGCAGAAGGAGAGTGCCGAGAGGGATCGGGAACGAAATGATCCCTCCCGCCGCCAGAGAAGACGTAGGAGGCGCCGGGTGGACGACTGACCGGCGTCTCCCGCCCTGTGGAACGGGGGCGTTTGAATTCCACCACGGTAACCCCTGCCTGTCGTACGAGGCGACTAATAGGGGCCATCGGGGGTCGCGGGCTCGCAGCGGGGGGCTGTCAGCCCGAATCGATGCACTCCCAGTTTCGGAGCATCGTGCGACCCCGAGATGGACGGCAGCGCGTGTGGTAAGGCCTCGTTCGCTGTCGTTGTTCGGTGCGCGGGGGCTCCTAAGCCCTCCCATGGAGATGGGCTGCAACGCAGCACCGCGCAGGGGCGGTTCCGGCAGCAATTCTAGCACTCCTTAGAATACCCCGGGATCGCTCCGTAAGCGCCGAAGAAGGCCACCGCGGGGTTTTAGCTGGTAGTGTCGGGTGGGGTGTACATAGGGGGTAGGGACTCGGCCCAGCGGCTGCCCGGATAGCCATCATCCGGGCGAGGGGGATGCTGGGTCGTAAGACCGGCTAGTCCAGCATAACCGTTTTATTCTTATTCCGCTTCCCCCCGGAGCGGGCGGTAGTAATAAAACGCTTTCCCCGCGACAACAAAAAAAAAAAAAAAGGTGTACCATCACTAGGCTTACATAAATATAGCTAAAAACATTTTTTTTAATCCTGGTAAAGTGACCACACTGCACCTGATGGTAAGTGCAGTGCCCTCCAGTTAGAGTATCAAGTAGCGAGAGGTAATTTATCCCTCGCTACTCAACACATTCATGCCGGCCTACTATAACAATACATGCTGGTATTGTTATATTTTATCAGTTAAAACTAACTGGAAATTCTGGAAATTTAGGCTGCATGATTTAAATTCTAAGTCTTACTATTTTCTCGCATATGAAAAAAGAAAAGAATGTTTAACTAAAACATACACGTGATGATAGCGCTTGAAGCATGTAGTTATTTTTTATTACACGAGGTTCGTAGTCGCGTGTTGTACGTTGCCAAAAATACCGTCTATGTATGCCATAAATTGCATTTTTCATGCCTCGACTTCCTTTTTACCGTGATTTTCAGAGCCTACTACGAAATCTCGCCTTACATATTGTCTCAGTTGTACCAGCAAAGGAATATTTATGTTGGCATATATACATCCACGCCTGCAATCCCCGAAGGGGTAGGCAGAAGCGTACGGTTCCATAATGTGAAAGGGGATGAGCCAATCGCCTTACCGGGCACAATTCCAGACTCCGGGCTGATGCTGAGTATTTCTAAATAGAACAACCCAATATAACCTTACCAGACCCGGGTATCAAACCCGAGACCTCAGCACAGCAATCGTAACGCATGCGCAATTACAACTGCGCCACCGAGGCATTTATATTGAGTTCTGGTAAAGAGTTAGTGTGGTAATCAATCACAGACAAAAGCATTTTCATTCAATGACCAAAATGTTTGAACTCATACGTTTAAAGTTCACAGGCGATGTTTAATGCTTTCGGAATAGGGAGGTTTCTTACAAGATCTACTTTAGAGGAGAATTAGGTATTAGATGCACTTTGGATTTTATTAGGCTTAAATCTAATTAAGATTTCTGGTAAAGCCTAATGAGAACACAATTCCTAGTAGTTCAAGTTGTAGAACCATTCGGTATCTCTAGGAACTGGCTGATTTATGGGTACTTTTAAAAGGACTCCCGAACAATTATACTGTTGAATTGATATATTTTTTTTCATACGTTTGCATTTTGTTTCTGTTTTCTGACACTGGTGGTGCTGTTGACTTTCTCCTTTGGTACATTTAAAATGTCAAATCGTTTGTGCTCAATAATAAATATCGTGTATATATAAATCTAACGTGAGTTTAAATATTACAGAAAACCCAATATACATGTAGCAGATTTTTTTTTAGTGCCTCGATAGGCAGACGAGAAGACGGGCCACCTGATGGTAAGTAGTCACCGCCGCCCATAGACTTCTGCAATACCAGGGCACAGCAAAGCCGCTGCCTACCGTTTATTGGTTTAGATTAACATTATAAAGAAATTTTGCAAACCTTAATAACATCACGACAACACAAAAATTCTTTAATACAAGTGTATCCGTTTGCTACATCTTTTTACACCTAGATGGTACATTATAAGCTTGATTTGATGATCAACGAAATAAATTTTCCTTTGTCTTTTATATTTCAAACGACTACGCAAAAGATAAAATAAATTATTAGCGTATTCTAGATGCGTTTTATCACGTATGTTGGATATAATATGTTCGCAACCTATATGAAAGTACCATTATCTGTGGGTGCTATCAAACGGTCTTTTGTGAGAAGGGTATGCCTTATATACTGCTGTTAGGATGGAGTAAATCAGATTATAAACTGAAGCGCAGTTTGATTTTATTTACTCTAGAATATCCTTTCACATTTTATTTTCTGAAAATATTATCTATGTATTTAAAAAGTGATGTGTGTATATGTTCACCATGGACTTACGGCTGGAGCGATTTTGATGAAAATTTCAGGCATTTTTCATATTAGTAAAGCGGGTTAAATGACTTTCATCTCGAATTACCCAAATGGTAAAACATTCTGACTTTTAGTTAAGTTACGTGTTTATTTATCTTTAATTATGGCTTGCTTAAACGGTAAAGAGAAACATCGGAGGTAACCTGCAAGCCTGGAAATTATAAATACGAATTTCGAATATGTGTGAAGTCTGCAAATCCGCATTTGGCCAGTGTGATGGACTCAGGCATGACCCCTCTCATTAGTAGAGGAGGAGAAGGCCCAGCAGTAGTACTGTATATAACATTGAGTTGGTATTGTTATTATATTATACCATAAAACATTGATGTTTTAAATGTACGATTTTTAACTAATATTAAAAATATAAATGTCTGTTATCCTTTACTACATATTATGTAAGTATATAACGGAAGAAAATGTGCATCAAAGTCATAATACGCAATAAACTCATAGCATAAAATGCAACATAATTTGCAGATGCAGCGAGTTTAAACGTGAAAGAAAATTCAAAGCTTGAAAGAAAAAACACGTGAACGTCACCGCAATTCGATAAATTAACGATGCAACGTGACGCCGGAAGAGATATTCTGTCGACTACAAACTCGGAGAACTAACAAAATGATACGTACAGCAATCTACACTAACGTAAAACGAAATCGCATACTTGGTCCTGACTCTTTTCTGATTTTCTAATAATAACGAGTATTCACAACTTCACATATAGGCACACGCAAGTGTCTCGCGTTCCGGTATCAGCCAGTGTACATCCGGTTTTTGTCGGAGGTCTAGACTTGGGTACAATGTTTGGCAGTTTTACAGCCTTCTGAGTACTCTGATACTAGAGCCTCGACTGCTTCTTCACCTTCTTGCCCATGGCGTAGTGTGAAGAAGCAGGCCGGCATGATTGTGTTGAGTAGTGGGAGATAAATTGACTCTCGCTACTCGATACTCTAATTTGACGGCACTGCGCTTACCATCAGGTGCAGCGTGGTATCTTTCCGTGCCAAGTTAAAAAAAAACATTTTCTAGAACTTCGCCTAAAACTAGATAGTCATATATATTCTAATGGATATTAAACCTATCAAAACGACATTACACATTGAAAGCAAACATCAGTTAAACCTGTACATGAAAAGGCGCAGATTGGATACATAATATATCTATTTCTCTAATTGCACTAGCTCATGACCTAATGTAATTACTTCCAATATCGATTAATACAGAAGGTTCGAGAGAGAGTAATGGACATTAAATGAAAAGAGTTTTTTTATGAAACACGTTTCAATCAGTACGAATGCTGCCCGACCAGTAGTCTACACTTGAAATCAATTCCGGTCTTGAACTCGATACAGTTTCAATTCTAAGAAGACATTGACACTCTAACTACCTCAACTAAATGATATAGAGTATTTACGAACTAGCGATCGTAAATATTTTATTTAGTTACTAAAAATTAGCAGCGATAGCGTAGTTGGTTGCGGTACGGACCGTCAAGACGAAAGTCGTAGGTTCGAAACCCAAGTGGCATACACCTCTGACTTTTCTAAAGTTATGTGTGTATTAAAATGTTAATTATCGCTTGCTTTGACGGTGAAGGAAAACATCGTGAGGAAACCTGCATATCTGAGAGTTCTTCGAAGGTATGAGAAGTCTGCCAACCCGCATTAGGCCAGCGTGGTGGACTAAGGTCTAACCCCTCTCATTAGTAGAGGAGGCCCGTGCCCAGCAGTGGGACAATGTTTAATACAGGGCTAGTATTATACTAAAAATTCCGCCGTTTTCAGTTAAATCGTGCGCTGGTGTTGCGTTCAAGAATGCCAATTGTACAGTTTTCGAATCCAAACCCAATTTTAAATTGGAATCTGGTATCAATAGTAACCCTCCAGCAAGTGATGTATAAAAAGTATGCTCTCGTATTTGGATTATGTAAGGATGTAATTTCAATTTTCTGTTTTAAATTATACTTGTGGTCCCGGGCAGACGTTGTCCTGCCAAAAACCGCCTTCTTTGTGGGCCAAATTTTCGTTGAAAAAAAACAGGAAATTCAGATCTCTATTGTCGAGCTTCTATCGGATATAAAACTATTCTATCTTTTAAGTTGGACGCAACCACACACATACACATAATTTAATTGAAATCGGTTAAGTGGTTTCAAAGTCTATAATGAGGTAGAAACAGTTTTCGTGTTTTATGTATATACATACATACATATACACTCACGCCTATAATCCCCGAAGGGGTAGGCAGAGGTGTAACCAGTACACCCACTTTTCGCCGAATTTCGGTCCCATAATGTGATAGGGGGCGAGCCTATCGCCATACCGGGCACAGGTTCCAGACTCCGGGCTAATACTGAGAATTTCTAGATAGAAAAACCCAATATCACTTTACCCGACCCGGGGATCGAACCCGAGACATCAGCATAGCGGTTGTAACGCATGCGCAATTACAACTGCGCCACCAAGGCAGTTTTATATATATAAATTAAATTATATAGATATAATAGTTCTTTCCAGAAATAATTTGAAGCACGTTTTCTTTATGCTTAGCACTAAACTTGAGCTATAAAAATGTGCTGCTCAAACGAGAATTGGGTTAGCTGTAACGACTCAGGAAACCATTTAATACCATTTAACAAAATGTCTTTTTATACTGTGTAGACATACCTCATAATAGGACTTCGTTTTTGGAGTCTAAATATAAATTGAAGTGCAATTATTAATAATAATAATTAAATGATTGAGAATGATTGCTTCTGTATTTAACTATACAGCAAAGTTCATTAAATATATTTTTAATTAATTTTATTAATAACACTAACTGACATTCGATCATAAAGTTTTATGAAAGCTCTAATCCTATGACCCGTCCCTAATATATTTAGTTTACATTGAGATTAGTCTAAAGTAGCTACTCTGGTTAAAACACATTAAAAGATATATGTTAATAATTTTGTAATTAAGGCTTCCTAAAATTCTTATAAATCCTACTAATATTATAAATGCGAAAGTTTGGATGGATGGATGTTTGTTACTCAATCACGCTACAACGGCTGGACGGATCTGGTTGAAATTTGGCGCAGAGATAGATTATAATCTGGAATAGCACATAAGCTACTTTTTATCCCGGAAAAATGTATAGTTCCCGTGGTTTTTTACAGAGCAAGGGATTGACATGATTTTTTGCATAGTGGTAGTTTAGGGATCAGAAAATGACATGCCACTTTTATCCCGGAAAAATGCACGCATCGTGTGGGATAGCAAAATATAGAAAGGTGTAATATCTTAAGGTGCCTCCATGGATTGTAAAACTTTCCTTCCAAAAATAGCCTCCACGCGGGCGGAGCCGCGAGCAACATCTAGTAATTAATAAATACACCCAACAGTGACACACTTGGTTCTGACTTAGTCCCAAACTAGGTAAACACTGTATCGTGGGTAACAACTACGAAGGACTACGGTTCCACAACACCCAGACAAGAAACAAATATCTGTCTATCACACATACATTTGTCTCGGTGCGGGAAACGAACCCAGGGCCACGGTTTTACAGCCGCCTACCCGCCCGCTGCGCCACGGAGGCTGTCAAAAACAATATTAATTTCAATTTGGTTGCAGTGAGTGTAGATAATGCAACATTAAGTCTTTAACTATAACTCATAAAAAGTACACCGACTTCAATAAACACAAATTATGCGTCACTATAAATTTTGAGGGTCGCCCTTGATTTTTCTGAGATCCCATCATCAGATCCTGACTTGGTGCCAATGGGACTACCTACGAAGTATACCCGTTTAAACAAAAAAAGAATTTCTCGAATCGGTCCAGGCGTCAAGTAATCGGGTAACATACATGAAAAAAAAGATTCCGACGAATTGTTAACCTCCTCCTTTTTTGAAGTCGGTTAATAAAATAGTATAAATGAACTATTTAGTAATATGTTATGTCTTTGTTAATATCTAAAGTTATTTTATATTGTTTGCTAGGCAACGGTGGAATTTATTTAAAGCCACAATAAATTATGTTATTACATAGAATCTTCTAGTTTACTAAGCAAAGCAACCGACGGGTTTTCTAGCACCCTCACATAGTTGTATCAAATGCGGCAGCTAACGTTATTTTAAAAGGTCACACAGCGACCCCTCCTTTGATATCTAACTTTATTTTAGTTTTCAGGTCACTCTCTAATTTGAGTGGCCGACGACTTAGTTTGGCAAGTTGAACACTAGCGGACGTTCTATTTTCGAAACAGTAAATGAAGTTAGTCTATTTATTTTAGAAATTATTATCTCTACGGTGTGTATTGTAACTAGTGTCCGACCGAAGGTTCGGTTTCGGCAAGTTTCACTCACATACCGGTCAAAAACGTAACCCTCCCTTTCGCTTCACCGTAGTCGGGTAAAAATAATGGCAATATCAAACAAATATATATTTTTTATGAAATCAGCCAAATTTCACTAAATAATAGATTTTAACATGTCTGAAAAGTTTCATTTTCGGTTTCGGTTTCGGTAGAAATTCCTGTTTCGGTCGGACACTAATTGTAACCTAAAATTTGTCTTAATTACCAAGTTTTACTGTCGAATACAGTCTATTATTACATTTGTAGCTAGTTTTGTCTACGATCAATACCAATGTCGTTTCATTTCTGAATTTTCAGTTCATATATGTCTGCATATTTGTGTAAGGGTACTTTAGATTTTTATGGAAATTTTGGGGGTCAATTACGAAATATTTGTGGGTAGATTGGATACTCGGTGGGGAAGATTTGTTATAAAAAGGAAAGCATCAACGCTCGCGGGAGCAGTCTATACGAAACTAGCGGGAATGTAACTCGGTTTTAATCAGTGTGCGTACAGTTGTTTTCAGTATGGTTTGTGTTTAATCGATGATGGCTAATATTTGATACTAAAACGAATGTTAAAGCTTTTGTCGGGGTCTCGGTGTAAAGAGTGCGAAGAAAAAATCTACATATATTGTTTAATTTCTTGCTATGTTTGCGGGATCTTGTTTAAAGTTTTGCTTAGATGATATTCGTCTATCAGCCCTTATAGCATGGGCGTATATAAGCATACGACGGATAATATAATCTGTGCCACAAAATATGAATATGCGACAATTGTATGTATGCAGCTTAACTAGCGTGTAACTATTTAATGTTTAAGTAATTTCTAAATGACTATGATTTGAGCGTTTAAATTTTTAGCTTTTACCCACGCACAAAGTTCAAGCTTTTTTTTAATGCCTCAATAGGCGAACGAACAGACAGGCCATCTGATGGTAAGTAGTCACCGCCGCCCATAGACTTCTACAATGCCAGGGCACAGCAAAGCAGATGCCTACCGTTAAGCTATTGCTTTGTCACTGTCTCATGGTATATTATTATCATTAGTGACAGGTATAGTTATTATACATATATATTATACCTATATGCACATAAACATAGAATATACCAAAGTTATACCCATGAATTAAATAAAGTGGTATGTCTAATACCACCCGAACATATTCCGAAAAAATCATTTTTTAAAAAGTTTATGAATTTTAATTTCAGTAATTTAAATTTCGTTCTTTCCATAAGGTAAGCTAAATCAGATAAAATTGTTCTAAACCACACACACTGCAATTCTTTTGTTTTGAAGTTTTGTCGTATGAGGCGGGCGTTCAAAGCGCTAAGTTTTTTATTCAGCGTCCTTTTTCAAATGATTATAACAATATGACTTACATTTCTAAAGCGCGAGTTTAACTTTAACACAGCAGGCGTGCTTTAATATAACTTGCTATGTCTTCCGCTTCGTACTATGTTTACTAGTACCAAAATGAGATTGTCTTACAGTGCAGTCAATATTATAACTAAGTAGCAGGAACTGTTATCATTAGATATTTTTACAAATTGTTTATGGTTCATTTAGAAATATTGTAAGCGATATTTTCAAGCTTAGCTTACGAGTAATATTATATAAAACGAATGGTCCCTGGCAGACGTTGTACTGCCATAAACTGCCTCCTCTGTGGACCGAATTATAAAATAAAAAAATCAGATTTCAACAACAGCATCACCTGTCGGATCTAAAACTTTCCTATCTATTACCTAAGCACACATATACACAAAATTTCATAGAAATTGGTTAAGTAGTTTCAAAGTCTTTAACGGACATAGGTAAAATAAATTTTTGTGTTTTATATATATAGATTAGGTACATACAGAAATCACAGTGTATTAATACTAAGTATCTCCTTCCGATATGATAAGAAAGAGATTATTTCAATATTTATTTTCGCACAAATTATTTATTCCAACCACTGAAAATTTTGTTGATGAAACAAAGTTGACAGAATAAACAGAATAACCAATTTCATTGGATTATAAAATATTCCCTCATGCCCAATTATTCGGAAATCTATTCAACCAAAACAGTTGGGTCAAACAATGAATATTAAATATTTATACCGATTTATTATTCATATTTTAGTGCCACATAAAATATTGAATTGTAGTTTTGCCTTGATTGCAAACAATCAATTTGTATGAAATAAATGTTCACGGTACACAGTAGGATCCCACACTATTTATATTGATACTATAAATATGAAAGTAATGGATATCTGTTTGTTACCTTTTCACGGCTAAACTACTGATTCGACTTTCATGAAAATTGGCGTAGAAGGCTTAAATCTATATTCTATGTAAATACAAAGAATACTTTCGTCTCAAAAAACTTGGATTAAGTTATATAGGAGTTGATTTTATATATGAAATTCATCGTTTTTCAAGTGAGTGATATAAAAAATATAATATGTCTTTGATAACAGATAAAGAATTAGGTGTTTAAAATGGCTATACCATACATATGAACTTTTAATAGAGAAGCATGTTATCTTGAAATGTCAATAATCTATATAATATAAACTATATAATATAATCTATTAACGTGAAGAAACTAAACAGCAGGCCGGCATGATTCTGTTGAGTAGCGGGGGATATATTGTCTCTCGCTACTTGATACTCTATCTGGACGGCACTGCGCTTACCATCAGGTGCAGTGTGGTCACTTTGCCGCGCCAGAATAAAAAAAAATACATAAAACAAAAATTGTTCCTACTATTCAAAGCGGTTAGGTCAGGGTGGTTGCTGGGCAGCAAAACGACACTTCGTAGTATATTTTATATTTATAATAACCGGCAGAGATTCCTTACAATTTGACGGGTACAAAACAACTAACTCGTCCGTCCATTTCAACGGCCTTTTATACATTTCTGCATTGTAATATTTTTAGGAATCACCGTCAATGAACATAGTGATTGTTAATCATTAATTGCTTTACAAATCGTAATAGTGTTAATTAATAATTATCAATAAATAACTTAATCAATAATCAAATGAGAATAATGTTTTGACATACATCTTGTAATTACATTGGGTTCGCCGGAAGCTGACAAGCGGATGGCGTCTTTATTTCTTACTTAATTGTTCTCTATAAAATTGAAATATAATACAGTAAATGTGTCCTAATTTTGTAGTTAGTTTATCTGCTAAAAATAATTAGTCGAGCTGGTAAATCCAGGACCGGAAGTCGATAACACTCGGCCATCCTGAGTTTGCCGTGTCTCACGGCGATCGGCTATATCACTTGCTCCGAGTCCTTGGCTGGGTTGCAGTATCTGAAATTGAAATAGTACCAGCAGTATATTTGTCATAACAGTTCAGGCAATATAGTATGTTCAAGCAATAACTTTTTTGCATAATATACCACATGGCTTTTATTTATACCACATGGCTTTTATTTATAAGGGCTCACACAGATTTATATAGGATCACAGCTTTATATAGGGGCACACAGCTTTATATATTCAGCTATTAATTCTAAAGACATAAAATGTATACTGTACGTTTTTATGGAAATAAATTATTATTATTATATATAGGATCACTCAACATTATATAGGATCACTCAACATTATATAGGATCACTCAACATTATATAGGATCACTCAACATTATATAGGATCACTCAACATTATATAGGATCACTCAACATTATATAGGATCACTCAACATTATATAGGATCACTCAACATTATATAGGATCACTCAACATTATATAGGATCACTCAACATTATATAGGATCACTCAACATTATATAGGATCACTCAACATTATATAGGATCACTCAACATTATATAGGATCACTCAACATTATATAGGATCACTCAACATTATATAGGATCACTCAACATTATATAGGATCACTCAACATTATATAGGATCACTCAACATTATATAGGATCACTCAACATTATATAGGATCACTCAACATTATATAGGATCACTCAACATTATATAGGATCACTCAACATTATATAGGATCACTCAACATTATATAGGATCACTCAACATTATATAGGATCACTCAACATTATATAGGATCACTCAACATTATATAGGATCACTCAACATTATATAGGATCACTCAACATTATATAGGATCACTCAACATTATATAGGATCACTCAACATTATATAGGATCACTCAACATTATATAGGATCACTCAACATTATATAGGATCACTCAACATTATATAGGATCACTCAACATTATATAGGATCACTCAACATTATATAGGATCACTCAACATTATATAGGATCACTCAACATTATATAGGATCACTCAACATTATATAGGATCACTCAACATTATATAGGATCACTCAACATTATATAGGATCACTCAGCTATGTATATGATCACACAGCTATGTATAGGTTCACACAGCTATGTATAGGTTCACACAGCTATGTATAGGTTCACACAGCTTTGTATAGGTTCACACAGCTTTGTATAGGTTCACACAGCTTTGTATAGGTTCACACAGCTTTGTATAGGTTCACACAGCTATGTGTAGGTTCACACAGCTTTGTATAGGTTCACACAGCTTTGTATAGGTTCACACAGCTTTGTATAGGTTCACACAGCTTTGAATAGGAACACATAGCTTTGATAGGTTCACATAGCTTTGTATAGGAACACATAGCTTTGTATAGGAACACATAGCTTTGTATAGGAACACATGTTTTAGTTACACTTAGAATATTCAGGTTACTACCTGTATCTATCTATATCATCTATATATGCGATAAGACTGTTCATTAACCACTACCACTGTTTTTATATAGATCCACAAAATTATTGTATGTTGTAACAAAATATTACAAAATATTACTGACCTTTGGGGACTGATGTCGAGAAGAACCAGCGGCATGCCAGCAGTTAGAGACTGTGTGGCCAGGACGATGACACATCTCGCACCGCGGAACTCTGCAGTCTTTTGCTTCATGTCCTTGTCTTCTACAGGCGTAACATTTTTTTTGGTAGACAGTCATTTTCCTACAGAGTCGAATTTATGTTACCGCCTCTCTTCCAAGTCATACTAGGTTGATTGGAGCAATCTCGTGCAGAACTTCGAAGACGTATCTGCATGATGAACTGTCGATCCTTATTATCCCAGTTATACACATCACCTAACTGGTCTATTTTATGCAACCACCCTTTCACATTGCTGGTCTTTTCATCCGGTCGAAACGTCGGGATTACTTCAGCATCTGTTTGAGTAACTCGTCGCTTATTCTGGCAGTGGTATTTGCAAGCAGAATCTTCGCCTTCCAAGAAAAAATCACTGTTTTCGTCGTCACTCCAGGACAAAGATTTTTCATACCTCCTTTTTTTGCGCCGATGCCATTGATATATGGGCCTGACATAATCCCACTTCTGAAGTATTCAAAGCGGTTAGGTCAGGGTGGTTGCTGGGCAGCAAAACGACACTTCGTAGTATATTTTATATTTATAATAACCGGCAGAGATTCCTTACAATTTGACGGGTACAAAACAACTAACTCGTCCGTCCATTTCAACGGCCTTTTATACATTTCTGCATTGTAATATTTTTAGGAATCACCGTCAATGAACATAGTGATTGTTAATCATTAATTGCTTTACAAATCGTAATAGTGTTAATTAATAATTATCAATAAATAACTTAATCAATAATCAAATGAGAATAATGTTTTGACATACATCTTGTAATTACATTGGGTTCGCCGGAAGCTGACAAGCGGATGGCGTCTTTATTTCTTACTTAATTGTTCTCTATAAAATTGAAATATAATACAGTAAATGTGTCCTAATTTTGTAGTTAGTTTATCTGCTAAAAATAATTAGTCGAGCTGGTAAATCCAGGACCGGAAGTCGATAACACTACCTATGTCCGTTACAGACTTTAAAACCACTCAAACGATTTCAATTTAAATATTGTGTATATTGTGGTTGGGTCTAATTTAAAGATAGGATACGTTTAGATCCGATAGTAGAGGAGGCCTGTGTCCAGCAGTGGGATTTTGTTTTATATAGGGCCAGTATTGTTATGTATTTGCCGTTAAAACATAGGCGATGCCGGTAAAAAATCTGACAATAAAGATGAATGTAATTCTTTTAATTCGATTTATGGTTCTGATTGAGATTTGTCGGAGTTTTTAAATACTTTATTAAGTAAAACATAATAATATGTAAAAACCTTCTTTATCTTATCTCTAAAATAACAATCACATTTTATTAGGCTGTAAAAGAAAACTTTTCATATTATTCTGATGATAGAGCCGAACTAGCAGCTAACTTTTAAATTGCGGTCAGACGTTTGTGATCCTCTTTAGAATAAAAATTCGAATGTTTCTAGATTTTTTTATTGGAGTAGAGTAGTTGATAAGGTACTTTCATATGATTGTTATACGTCTATTATTAGTTTCATAAAGTGGGATAAGTATTTATGTGCCGCGACCCAAATCAATAGTTTGTGCTCTTCATCATATAAGTTGTATAATCAATACTTTTCATTTTGTATTTCAGGTTTTCAAATACTGCATATATAAATACATATACACTCACGCCTGTAATCTGTAGGCAGAGGTGTAATTAGTACACCCATTTTTGACAAACTTATTACGGTCCCATAATGTGATACGGGCCGAGCGTGTTCATACCGGGCTCAATTCCAGACTCTGAGTTGATACTGAGTATTTATAAATAGAAAAACTGAATATCACTTTACCCGACCCGGGAATCGAATCCAAGACCTCATAGCTCAGTAGTCGTAACGCATGGGCAATTACAACTGCGCCACCGAGGCAGTCAAATACTAGTCACATTTAAATTTTTCTAGATTGTTGTAAAAAAATGTGAGATATAAAATATTAAAAGCTTCAAAATATTTTATTATAATAATAGCAGCCCTGTACAGTCAGGTCATAAGTATTGTCACACAGTAAAAACTTTTATTTTAGAATGCTGGCCACAAAAAAGTTTATTGAATTCGAATTTCAAATTGTTCATGAAAATAAAAATGTATACTTTTTAGAATTTTACTCATTTTTAAATATGGAGTGGACGCTTAAAGAAGACCGTGTTGCAGTAATTGCGTTGCGTTAAGTTCATTTTGGTATATAAATGGTTACATAATGAATAAACTTGTTTCAATTATTTTATATTAAACATGTGACAGAATTTATGACCTGACTAGGTATATTACTGTTCTAATGTTGGCACACATGTTTCGTTTCAAAATCCTGTTACTCAATGAATCAAACAGTAGAATCTAGTATCTGTTTTCTGTCGGGTTCTTACTATAGTTTTTTCGTATCACGATTTTCAACCATAATGACGTACATCCGTATCAGATCTTGCCATTTGTACCAATGTTACGGTCGGAACAAAAAACATAAATAAAGACATAAAAGTACGTCAACTCACGTGCGCTTCGCCTCGTATCGGATTTTACGTCCCTGCCTCAAATATTTACATGCACCTATAGTGTACCTTCATTCTTTAGCTTGGAGGCTCAAAGGGATTTTCTTCTTTATTGGAAATTCTTATATACTTACAGCACTTTTAAATTACCTTCCAAGGAATGAGTAAACAAACTTTATACGGCCGGGATGATCTGAAAAACATTTGTTTGTCTTTTGCGATGAATTATATTATTATTATTCTTGTGAATTAAAAAGTTTGATAGAGTGGTGGTCAATTTTAACTGCACTGCCACTAATCCACTAAACATTCATTGTATTGTCACCGTATTATTTGCTGGTGGTAGGATATTCGTATCCGCCCGGATAGCGACCACTGTACACAGGGCGAAAAACCCGCCATAGTGGCACACGCAAGTGTGTCGCGTTCCGGGATCAGCCAGTGTATGTCCGGTTATCGTCGGGGGGCTAGAGTTGGGGTACGATGTTTGGCCGTGCGGGTATAAGCCGGTTCACAGTCGGTTGGAGGCGTGTTGATCCGTCGGCCAGGGAGACCTGTAGAAACGGTGGTACCGCTGGCCGCCCGCGGTACAGTACAGGGGCCCAATCGTGGCTAACCACCACGAGAGGCTGCCCCACCATGCCGCGCATAATCTTGGGTGGGTCCGTCGTGCCGGTTGGTGACCGGATGTGGGGTCCCGGCGGCCTATCCCGGGAGGGTACGGGGGCCCTTCCGTCCGGCGGATCAGCTCACCTCCTCTCGGCTCTTTTAGTGGACCGGCGCTTGTTACGGCCTTCTGACTACTCTGACACTAGACCCTTGACCGCTTCTTCACCTCCTCCTCCCGTAACTCCATGTCAGTGCATACAAAGAGAGCAGGTTTTACAGCGGTGCGTAACCCCACCACCGCCTTCAAAATGGAGTTCGCTAACATCCGCGGACTCCATTCTAATCTTAATGCCGTCCACCACCATCTTGAGACGGCCCGGCCTGCTCTGCTCTTCTTGACGGAGACGCAGATTTGTAGTCCGACCGATACTTCATACTTGCTTTACCCCGGATACTCGCTTGAAGAATGCTTCAGGCCGAGGGCCGGGGTATGCCTGTATGTTCGGTCGGACGTCTGCTGTCGCCGTCTGCGCTGCATGGAGGACCCCTCCTTCTCCACCCTGTGGGTACACGTCGACCTCGGCTCCCAGAGTCGGGTTTACGTGTGCCTTTACAGGTCACACGACGGGGACGTAGAGACAACTCGGCTATTTAATTATATTAGCCAGGCGACAGACGACGCGCAGGAGCAGTTTCCAACAGCGGAATTGGTAGTTCTGGGGGACTTTAACGCACACCACGAGTTGTGGTTGGGCTCCTCCAGAACTGACCATGCCGGCAGGACTGCTCATGCATTCGCTTTGACGAATGGCTTGACACAGCTGGTGGACCAGCCTACCAGGATCCCAGATGTGGCAAGTCATGCGCCCTCTCTGCTGGACCTACTGCTGACGAGTCATCCAACCGGGTATAAAGTGACGGTTGGTGCTCCCCTGGGTACCTCCGATCACTGCCTGGTTGGGACGTCGGTTCCTTGCGCTTTGCCTCCACGTCCCGTGAAGGTCAAGCGCAGGGTCTGGCACTACTCGTCAGCAGATTGGGATGGTATGCGGGATTACTTCGCATCCATCCCTTGGCGGCAGCGCTGCTTTGATGGAAAGGATCCTTCAGCGAGTGCTGACGCCATTGCTTGCGAGATCAGAATAGGAATGGAATATTACATTCCTTCCTCTGATATCGCAGGCAAGGGCCGAGGACGCTCCTGGTTCAATCGTGCATGCGCCGATGCTGTTGGCAAGAAACAGGCGGCGTATCGTGCTTGGATCGGGGGTCGCGCTACGAAGGATCCCAACCTCAAGTCACTCAAAGCAGCCTATAACCGTGCTGCCAAGGTCTGCAAGAGGGCGTATGTTAAAGCGGATGCCCAGCGCGTCTCCAGGATTGGATGTGCTTTGGCCGATAACCCAACAAGCAGTCGTGCTTATTGGAGCTTGGCTAAGGCCGTCCAATCTAATTTCTGTCGCCCTTCGCTGCCACCGCTGAGATATCGAAATGGAACACTAGCCCATAGCTCGCAGGAGAAGGCCGATTTACTGGCAAACCTCTTCGCGGCTAATTCGAGACTCGAGGACTGCAATGCTCATTTACCAACTACGCTGCCCGGTTGCGGTCACACAATGCCTGATATCCGTATCAGGCATTGTGATGTGCGGCGTGAGCTGCAGTCTCTCGACGTCCGGAAGGCTAGTGGTCCTGATGGTATCCCAGCGCTTGTACTTAAAAAGTGTGCAGCGGAGTTGTCTCCTGTACTGACGCGCCTATACCGATCGTCCTACCTCTCAGGTATTGTGCCTGAATCTTGGAGGGAGGCTAATGTGCAGCCGATCCTCAAAAAGGGTGATAGGTCAGACCCTAACAATTATCGCCCAATCGCCATAACCTCAGTGATGTGTAAAGTCATGGAGCGACTGATAAACAGCCAATTAGTTCGCTACCTAGAGGATCACTCGTTGATCAATGACCGCCAATACGGTTTCCGCCATAACGATCAACGGGTGATCTTCTAGCGTTCGTATTACATCACTGGGGGGAAGCGATTGACAAGCATGGCGAGGCTCTGGCTGTGAGTCTCGACATAGCCAAGGCATTTGATAGGGTCTGGCATCATGGCCTTCTCTCCAAGCTCCCGGCATACGGTCTGCCCGATAACCTGTGCAAGTGGATTTCCGGCTTTCTGCATGAGCGTAGAATGCGTGTCCTCGTTGATGGACACGCTTCGCAGCTCATGTCAGTAAATGCCGGAGTACCACAAGGTTCTGTGATTTCGCCCACCTTGTTTCTTCTGCATATCAATGATATGTTGTCGCTTGGCAACATTCATTGTTATGCAGACGACAGCACGGTTCATGGGCGTTATAGCAGCAAGCCGCCTGGTTGCCGGGCGGATACTGAGAGGAGACGAGAGGATCTTGTCGTTGAGCTCAACCAGACCTTGGATCTCATCTCATCATGGGGTACCAGGAATCGGGTTGAGTTTAATGCCAAGAAAACCCAGGTGTGCGCGTTCTCGTGCAAGAAGTCTCCGTTTTCTCCAATCCCCGTTCTTCAGGGTGTTCCACTCGCAATGCGGAATGACCTTAGTGTCCTAGGTATGGATATCCGCTGCGATCTTAATCCAAGGAGTCACATCGAGGGCGTAATATCCGCCACTTCACGCAGGGTCGGAATCCTGAACAGGGTGCGGCGGTTTTTCACGCCTGGTCAGCTCTACCGCTTATATAAAGCGCAGGTGCGGCCGGAAATGGAATACTGCTCGCACCTCTGGGACGGTTCCGCAAGGTACCTTCTCGATGCCTTGGATGGGTTGCAGCGGCGGGCCATCCGCATTGTGAATGATGCAGACGTGAGTAACAGCCTGGAGCCGCTACAGCTGCGTAGTTATATTTCCTCGCTTAGCGTGTTCTACCGTCTTTATCATGGCGAATGCTCTGAAGAATTGTTTGATCTTATCCCATCCTCTCCCTTCCATACCAGAACCACGCGTCCTGGCTTGCGGAGCCACAGCTTCGTGGTGTCTACTACCCCGGCCCGAACCAAGAGGTTCGCAAACTCGTATTTTTGCCGCACCATCAAGCTGTGGAACAGTTTGCCAGCTACCGTGTTCCCTCCTTCGTAGCTGGCAAACTGTTCCACAGCTTGATGGTGCGGCAAAAATACGAGTCTGCGAACTTATAAGCTAAGCTATTAAGCTTATACTTATACAACCGACAAATAGTAGAACATTATACGTTTGTTCACAAATTAGCTGCTGAATACGACAGATCTCATAAAACGTCTAAAAAAGTCTTTCCAAAGTTCTGCATCGTAGGCTTACAACGAATATGCACAACATAATGTTAAGTTTCTATATAGCTAATTTAGATCTACTCCAAAGTTTAAAGTTATATCAGATCAAGGCTGAAATTCCGCTCCACTTTCACAAATCCAGTGCACTCGAAACTTTGCTGAATATCTACTTGTAGTTCTGAACTTATGTCATTTATATTCAAAGTACGGTCAGATACACAATTCTTAATTGAGACAATCTGTTTTTTAATAACCACAAAATTCTGTGTACCTGATCGCTTACGATGGTTTTTATTTTTTATCTCAGTTTGACCAATCGACTGCGATTAAAGGCAATTTAAATAAGGATAAAGAAAAAAAAACATTTACACAAGGGTAAAAAGGGAATAATGACAAAAAATACAATTATTTCAGGGCCACATTTTGCATGTCTGCAAAATATCTGAATATGTATTTACTGTTTTAAAAGCGACCTACGGGAATGGTTAATATGTGAATAATGTCACTAGTTAAATTTACATCTTGTACAAGTTTGCCTGACCTAGAAAGTTACGAGTTCTAATGTAGGAAACTAATACGGCGCATCTGACTTAAAGTCGGATCTATTTATTTAACTCCCGCGCTAAGACAGCCGGCATTAGAGCCTTCTTACTAATACGGCTTAGTATTTGTTAGGTGTTTCACATAGCCTATTTTTTATGAGTAATGAATTCGGTCCATAAAAATTCGAGTTTCATGGAGAAATAGGTAGTGAAATATATTTTTATGCTATCACAAAATTCCAAATTTAAATTAAAAACGTTTTGAATAAAACCAATCCCTATTTTATTATCCGCCTTTGTACATGTATATGAATCTATACTATTACTAGCTGTTGCTCGCGGCTCCGCCCGCGTAGAGGTCAAGTTTGGGAGAAAAAGTATACAATACAAAATACCAATTTTCATGCATTTAACTTAAAAAATTATGGATTTTCATACAAACTTTCATCCCCTATTTTACCCCCTTAGAGGCGGAATTTCCAAAAATCCTGAAACATATATTTTTTATTTGTAACTAAAATGCCAAATACTAATTTTCATGAATTTAACTTAAAAAATGACGGATTTTCATACAAACTTTCATCCCCTATTTTACCCCTTTAGGGGTGGTATTTCCAAAAATCCTTTCTTAGTGGATGCCTATGTTATAATAGGTACCTACTGTCAAAATTTCAAGTCTCTAACCCCAGCCGTTTAGGCTGTGCGTTGGTCAATCAGTCAGTCAGTCAGTCAGTCAGTCAGTCAGCTTCTTCTTTTATATATACAGATATAAAGCTGAAGAGTAAAAGGTAATATAAAGGTCATTTCGCTGCTATCCCAAGGCTCTGTAGGCAGTACAACTATCTTGCCAAAACACATGATCTTGACATCACGGACACTTCTATATATAAAAAACAAGTCTGGCAAATATTATGCAGCTAATCATTAGTATGTTAGTAACTAGTATGTATTTCTTTCCTAGTGTTGTAAAATTAGAGTTGTAAATAATAATATTCAAAGTCATTACATAAAATTGTAAATTTGCATGCTGTGGTCTCCTGTAATTGAAGGAGCACGTCACAAAGTTCATATATAAAATGTAACACTTTTTCTTTTATATACGTGTAACCTTCGTTGGAGGTCCTTAATAATAAATAAATAAATAAATAAATAAATAAATAAATAAATAAATAAATAAATAAATAAATAAATAAATAAATAAATAAATAAATAAATAAATAAATAAATAAATAAATAAATAAATAAATAAATAAATAAATAAATAAATAAATAAATAAATAAATAAATAAATAAATAAATAAATAAATAAATAAATAAATAAATAAATAAATAAATAAATAAATAAATAAATAAATAAATAAATAAATAAATAAATAAATAAATAAATAAATAAATAAATAAATAAATAAATAAATAAATAAATAAATAAATAAATAAATAAATAAATAAATAAATAAATAAATAAATAAATAAATAAATAAATAAATAAATAAATAAATAAATAAATAAATAAATAAATAAATAAATAAATAAATAAATAAATAAATAAATAAATAAATAAATAAATAAATAAATAAATAAATAAATAAATAAATAAATAAATAAATAAATAAATAAATAAATAAATAAATAAATAAATAAATAAATAAATAAATAAATAAATAAATAAATAAATAAATAAATAAATAAATAAATAAATAAATAAATAAATAAATAAATAAATAAATAAATAAATAAATAAATAAATAAATAAATAAATAAATAAATAAATAAATAAATAAATAAATAAATAAATAAATAAATAAATAAATAAATAAATAAATAAATAAATAAATAAATAAATAAATAAATAAATAAATAAATAAATAAATAAATAAATAAATAAATAAATAAATAAATAAATAAATAAATAAATAAATAAATAAATAAATAAATAAATAAATAAATAAATAAATAAATAAATAAATAAATAAATAAATTAATAAATAAATTAATAAATAAATTAATAAATAAATTAATAAATAAATAAATAAATAAATTAATAAATAAATTAATAAATAAATTAATAAATAAATTAATAAATAAATAAATAAATAAATTAATAAATAAATTAATAAATAAATTAATAAATAAATTAATAAATAAATAAATAAATAAATTAATAAATAAATTAATAAATAAATTAATAAATAAATTAATAAATAAATAAATAAATAAATTAATAAATAAATTAATAAATAAATTAATAAATAAATTAATAAATAAATTAATAAATAAATAAATAAATTAATAAATAAATAAATAAATAAATAAATAAATTAATAAATAAATTAATAAATAAATTAATTAATTAATTAATAAATTAATAAATTAATTAATTAATAAATTAATTAATAAATTAATAAATAAATAAATAAATAAATAAGAGTTTGTTTATTTGATCGGGCTAATCTCACGAACTACTGGTTCGAATAGAAAAAATCTTTTAGTGTTGGATAGCCCATTTATCGAGGAGCGCTATAGGCTATATAAAATCACGCTATGATCAATAGGAGGGCAGCAGCAATGAAAAATGTTGCAAAAACGGGGAAAATTTATTCCTTTTGAGAGCTTCCGTTGCGTACGCTGCGTTAACGGTTAAAGTTACATAACAATCATGTATGACGAAATTGTTCCTCTTAAAAAGTTCTTAAAAAAGTCCGCGATAGCATATGTCTATCTATTTCGGATGGCTCACTATAACTTTTTTAATGTTTATCGAATTTGTTCTGAAACAATGCATTATTTGGAAAGGGGTTTTTATAAACATGGTATTAATCCTTATCCAAATAAATACTTTATTCATCACAAGTATTTAACAGGAGTACCTCCAACCGCCGAAAATGTATGAGAAGATGTATGAATGTGGAAGAGGCGAAAGAAGTGTGTCAGGATCGTAGCTTGTGGCAGTCAATAGTCTCTGCCTACCCCCATGGGATACGGGCGTGAGTGTATATGTATATGTATGTAAGTATTTAATTTTGAACAAAGTTGCCCTTTACATCATTTGATTTCAATGAATATCTTAGGAGATATAACAGTTTTAAAATATCTCCGCAGCAAAATTAATATTGTTGTTTGTATGTGTGTTTCTTACCTTTTCATGACTAAACGGATGAACGAATCCTAATGAAATTCAGTAGAGGGATAGAATATATCCCTTTTTTGTTTAAAAAAATATCTTGAAAGGGGTGAAATACAGGTTAAAAGTTTGTATGGGCAATCCGTAACACTTCAACTTAGGGATCTGAAAATTCATATTTAGGCTTTTGGTAAAAAATAAAGAAATACGTGTTTCAACGTTTTTACGAAATCATCCCTTAAAGGGCGAAGTGAGGAGTTAACTTATGAGGTATTCTTTAAATGTAATCTCAAGCTTCAGGCACAACACTTTTTTTTTGTCGCGGGGAAAGCATTTTATTACTGCCGTCCGCTTCGGGGGGAAGCGGAGAGCATAAAACGGTTATGCTGGATTAGCCGGTCTTACGACCCAGCACCCCCTCGCCCGGATGATGGCTATCCGGGCTGCCGCTGGGCCGAGTCCCTACTACTTATGTACACCCAACCGGACACTACCAGCTAAAACCCCGCGGTGGCCTTCTTCGACACTTACGGAGTGAGCCCGGGGTATTTTAAGGAGTGCTAGAAGTTTAAGTTAGGAGTTGTGCCTGTCTAGCCATCTAGACAGTCACAACACCTGAGATTCAGGACGATCGCTATAGGTGTCTCAGTGCAGAAGACAACTCCTTGCATTGATACTTCTGCTCCCGAAAATAACCTCCACGGGGGCGGCGCCGCGAGCAACAGCTAGTTTTTAAATAAATTGATATTTAGAAATGAGACATAATTTCGAAATTTGAAGCATTCCTAGCGCTATTAGTGATAACGACGTTCAATAATGATATTACAAAATCTCTGAAAACACTGTGGTTTTACACTATAATATACGCAGCCGAAATTAATAACATGAAAAAAGTAACTTGTAACATTAATACTCCTATTTTATTTAAAACAATACATAAAACATTTTCACGTGTTTTGTTAAGGTGAGGTAGGCTCAGACAGTTCAGTTCAGACTACATTTTTAAACTAATTATTCGATGTTAAAAACTAAAAATATTAACAATATAAAAATTTGCCATGAAAGATGAACATATTTACAAAACGATTGTGCTTCTCGATACACGATTCATTAAAGTTGGCTCGATAGAAAATATTCGCAAAGATGCATCGAAATTTGGTAATTTCAATCCACACGACCTCAAATGAATCATTAGTATACGGTTATAAAGAAAAATATTGAAACGAAATTTTTCTATAACATTTTCAATGAACTGCATTAAACGAGTGTGTGAATATTTTTTCACATTTCATTTATAAATACAAAGAAATAAATGTTTTAAAATTACGAAACATGAAATGGCCGTGGTCTCCATGCTGAAATGGTTTTTAAACATGATGCGCATGTGCGAGACTTGTCAGACGGCAATTGGGCCGTGTTGAGAGCAGACGTGTACGCGATTTTTCGCTCGCGCTGTCAAAAATATTTTTTGTGAAAACATGATCAATATGACTTAAAGTGTTCACAAATAGCACTAACTAAAGATAATATATTGAATATAATCAAATATATTTAACTTATCATAATAATTTCAAACTATATATATTTTATTTATCATAATGACTGTCAATTCTTATCAAAAGTCGTGAATACAGGTTGATTGATTTGAACAAACTATTTGAGAATAAAATTATGGTATGATACTTGATATAACAAAAATATACTAATATTATAATTACGAAAGTGAGTCTTCCACTTTAGAATGTTGCATGGTTAAACCGCTGAACTGTTTATGATAATAATCGGTAAAAATTAACGCTAGTATTATTTAATCAATGCCATTATTAAAATGTTGGTGTTCGCGAGACGAGAGGAACTAGCAGTTTATGTTCTAAATAGATGTAGAAATATAAAATAAATACAACCAACCGACACACACATAGTCCTGACCCCACACTAGGTCAATCTTGTATTCTGGGTATCAAGAACTACGAGGGACAATGGTCACACAACACCCAGATCCTAAACAAATGTCAGTCTGTCACACAAACATTTGTCTCGGTGCGGGAATCGGACCCACGGCCTCTCGTTTCACAACTTACTAATCGCCCGCTGCGCCAGGAGGCTGTCAAGAAATGACTAACTTATGTCCAAATTTAATTATTATTTTGTTGGAAATGAAAACCGTCATCAGCGGGCTTATACTATTTCCCACTACCATTGCGACTGATTACCAGATCCCTAGAGCTCGAAGACTATAATCGTAAATAACTGCTTTGGATACAGCACTTTGAATTTCTTTCAATTATATATCACAAGTTCTGCTATATTTATTTTATATTGATTGCGCAAGACTGAAATAACATATAATATAACAATCAAATTCTACCTTAGGCGGACGACTACAAAGTTCATTATTATAATAATTTTATTAATTTAGCAGTTTGACAAACAATACGTTTTAAAGTACTCGTTTGTTTTCGGCGGACGATCGATTATACGTTATTGTGTTCGTGTCGGTAAAAGAGAAATAATATATAACTATTCTTGTCATTTCGTGCATGACGTCAGATATGGATGACAATATTAATTGTCAGAAGAATATATCTTGCAAAATTTATGATTTCTGAAAATGCATCAACTGAAGATATATACTTTTTACCCGGCTCCACCCCTATCAAATATTATCTATACATTTTCTCACTTGTTTACGGCAATGAGTTACTATTATAATTTCCATAGCCAATTTTTATCCTATGATATCGCTGTTACTTTTTCGTATAAAAATTACCCTATTCAGTTTCACTTATCTCGATACCTGCTGGTGGTAGGATATTCATATCCGCCAGGATAGCGACCACCGTACACAGAGTATAAAACCCGCTATAGTGGCACACGCAAATGTGTCGCGTTCCGAGGCCAGCTAGTGTACCTCTGGTTTTTGTCGGGGTCTAGAGTTGGGGTATGATGTTTGGCCGTGTTGTTCTGAGTACTCTGACACTAGGCCCTCAACCGCTTCTTCACCTCCTTGCCCCATGGCGTAGTATGAAAAACTGAACATCAAGCCGACATGATTGTGTTAAGTAGCGAGGCATAGATTGTCTCTCGCTAGTTGGTACTTTAACTGGACGACACTGCGCTTACCATCAGGTGCAGTGTCGTCACTTTGCCAGGATAAAAAAAATATCAGATTCCATCATCATCGGAGCCACCCTGACAAAATAGTAAATAGACAAACAGATATTTTTTTGTAAATTCTTTATATCGATTTTCATTACTATGACATTTGATATTACTTTTTGTTTTGACAGAATATTTTTTTCTAATAATATTCATTCATACCAACGAAAAAGTTTTTATTCCACAACGAAATATTATATTAACATTATTAATTCAATTAACAATATATTGAGTACTATTATTTTGATAATATAACTCAAAATTCAACGGATTTATGACAATTCATACTTGACGGTCTGCATTGTGCAGTGGACGTTTAGTCGGTTGTGAAACAAGAAGTCCAAGTTGGATCCTGAAATCGAATATCGAAAGGATACACTTCCTTTACCGAACATCAAGAGAAGTGACGGGAGATGATGATCGGGAGAAGGGTAAAGAATGGTAGGGTAAAATCAAAAGGAAACTGGACGGATTTGGCAGAGATGGGTGTAATCCCTAGTCTAGCTTAGCTTAGCTAGCTTAAGCTATTACATCTATATGAAAATGTCTAGTAACCTTTGCCGAGCGGATACCGTGAGAAAACGCGAGCATCTTAAGGATCGGGTTAAGATCTATAGCAAGAAAGCCTAGGTGATCGTGTTCTCGTGCAAGAAATCCCTGTTTCCTCACGTCCCCGTTCTTACAGGTGTTCCACTCCCAATGCACAGGATAAAAAAATATTTTCATAAAAATCAGTGGTCAGTGTTTTCAGTTCAGTCGTGAAAATGTAACAGACAGAAAACTTTCAACCACTACTAATTCACCATTTTAGAGGCTACATTTAAAAAAATACGTGTACGTTTATTTGTTTGTTTGAACGCGCTAATCTCTAGAAGTACTGTTTCTAATTGAAAAATTCTTTTAGTGTTGGATAAACTATTTATCTGGGAACGCTATAGGCTATATAACATCACGCTTTGACCAATATGAGCCAAGCAGCAATGAAAAATGTTGCAAAAACGGGAAAATATATTCTTTTTGAGAGCTTGTTTTGGATGCGCTGCGTATACGGTTAAAGTTACGCAACAATCAAGTATGACGGAATTGTTCCTCTTAAAAAGTTATAAAAAAAGTCCGCGATAGCATATATCTATCTTTTTCGGTTAGCTCACCTTAACCTTTTTAATGGTTATGAAATTTGTCCTAAAACAATACATTATTTGCGAAGGGGTTTTTATAAACTTTGTATTTATTGTATACTTTTGCTCCCGAAAATAACCTCCACGCGGGTGAAGCCTCGAGCAGCAGCGAGTAGTATATAAAAGACGTTATTACTTTCACTCATATTGCAACTTATTTCACTGAACGTTAAAAATGAGTAATAATTGACATTGTTATCATTATAATTTGTAATAATATAGGTACATATAAATAATACACCAAAAAGTCACACACATATTTCTGACCCCACACTACGTCAAACCTATATCGTGGGTATCGAGAACTTCGAGGGAATATGGTCCCACAACATCCAGACCCGAAACAAACATTAGTCTGTAACGATAACATTCGGAACTTTGTTGCGAGAATCGAGCCCACTGCCTCCCGTTTGAGGCCGAGGCTGTCATATAGGTTTTAATTTTAATAAAATAACACAATAGTCGAGGGTTTTTAAAAAATAAAAATTTATGGTATTTTACGTTCTATTTAATCTGATTTATTTGACATTTGCTTATTTCACTGTTTTAAATAATGAACATCCTTTATATGAGCGCCTATCGCTACTCGTTGGAGGGGGAGCCCCCGCGCACGCCGCCACCACCCGTCGCATCTCACCCCCTCAATCATACCTCAGCCCAGAGTGGACACAGCCTTAACGAAAACTCTTGCTATTTCTGTCCGTTGTTTATTTTGCTGTAAATTAATGAGGTTATAATAGGGCCTCATTAATAACATTAGAGCCTTTTGTTTGATCTTTCTTTAGGTATTGTGCGTTGATTGACTTTCTTCCCCTTTTAATGCATTCAAATCCTTTAACCTTTCCAAAACTTTGGTATCAAATTATAAATTGTTTTAACAATTATTGTCTACGAATGAACTCGTCTATCCTTCATGATTTCTCAAAGAGCAGCGGTAGCCTAGTTGGTTGTAGCACGGAGTGTCAAGACGAAACCAAAATGGCATACTACTATGATTTTTTAAAGTTACGTATGTATTCAATGTTAACGCTTCCTTTAACGGTGAAGGAAAACATCATGAGGAAACCTATATACCATATTCTCATATGAATTTCTAAGATATGTGAAGTCTACCGACCCGCATTAGGCCAGCGCGGCGGAGTGGACTAAAGCCTAACCCCTCTCATTAGTAGACCGTGCCCAGCAGTGGGACAATGTTTAATACAGGGCTAGTATTATTATATTAAAAAATCGTGGCTGCGAAATATCCGGGAGTGGACCGGTATCACCTCCGTTGAACAACTGTTCCGCCTGGCCAGTGACAGGGAGGAGTATAAGAAGCTGGCGGCCAACCTTCAAGACTGAAGAGGCACATGAAGAAGAAGAAGAATTATTATATTATATAAAATCTCAATACCTGGCTAACATGTTACTGATACTAACGTAAGAAATCACTTTGAGTGTTTAAGGGTTCATTATAAACATTGGCTGTGGTAGATAGAGTCTAATGTTTCGTTATTCTTTTATTTTATAGGGTGAAAATTTCACAGAATTCTGTTTAGACTGATTGTATAATCAGCGAAAAAATAAAACGGCACAAAGGAATCACATGTGTAATGGTACTGTCAACAGGAGGGTTACTCTTGACACTCGATTCCAATTTAAAATTGGGATTGGGTTCGAAAACTGTACAATTGGCACTCTTGAACGGAACACCAGCGCGGGATTTAACTTTTAGTAACTAAATGAAATAGAGTATTTACGATCACAATCTTCCAATATCCAGTCCCAATATCTTCTATATTGGAATTGAAACCGTATCGAGTTCGAGATTGGAATTGAATTCAAGAGTAGGCCTACAGATCAAATTGTAGATATTGAGTCCGATGACTTCCCAGTTCTAATTTCAGTACAGATTCGATAAATACACATGAAATACGTTGGAACTTCGGTAAAACAATTACATAAAAGTAGAGTTATATATAATTAGTAATATTAATGTAGTAATAATAGTAATGTTTAGTATTTAGAAACTTTGAAATTCATAGAACTAGAAGTTTGAACAGCAGACAAATGTGTGCAAACTAGTTACCGCTTTGTTTGTCCTTGCGGAGGCATAAATATATTAATATTTAGGTATAATTTATACGTTTGTATTATACGGAGTAACTCCTGAAACTTCTGGGTGGATTATAAAATTTTCCTTACGAATAAATAATAAACAATTTTTCATCGTTAGACAAGTGAATCATCAGAAATCGAAGCGAAACCACGAGTAAAAATAGAAAGTGAAAGATTTATTATTAACCAATAACAAAAGTTGTTATTTTATACTTCTAATCCATCCAGAATAACATTTTAGAACGCGCTAAAAAGATAAAAAGGAGAGGTAAAACCAAATGCTGCCTTGGTGGCGCAGTTGTAATTGCGCATGCGTTACAACCGCTGTGCTGAGGTCTCGGGTTCGATCCCCGGGTCGGGTAAAGTGATATTGGGTTTTTCTATCTAGAAATTCTCAGTATTAGTCCGGAGTCTGGAACCTGTGCCCGGTATGGCGATAGGCTCGCCCCCTATCACATTATGGGACCGAAATTTGGCGAAAAGTGGGTGTACTGGTTACACCTCTGCCTACCCCTTCGGGGATTATAGGCGTGAGTGTATATGTATGTATGTAAAACCAAATCGACCCAAGTACATTTTGTCATAATATTATTATAATTTGGTAAGCTTCTGTGACATTGTGGTATCAATTACATTTTCAATCGACAGATATTTATAAAAAAAACAGGCGCCGAAGGTAGCAACGCTTCGAACGAAAGTTAAATTAATTTCATCGAAAAATATTCGGAGTTTGTTTATCAGATGGAAAATTCACATATCGAGTTCAGAGAATTTTATTAAAAATTGTTTCAACCCTCTCTATACAGAAGTGTTAAATTGGTTTGCATGTTTATGTTGAAATGGATAAAGTATTTATCATGAATACTCATGCAATATGCATTTCGAGAGTGCCTATCAAAACACTTGCATATCCTATTTTCCTTTCTCAAATGCCTATATTTTACTTTGAAAATGTTTAATCTTTATAACTTTTACATGAAAATACAAGCCTCCTTTACTAATGACAGGGGTTTTAGACCTTGGCTCAACACGCTGTCCCATTGCGGGTTGGTAGAATTCACATACTTTCGAAATTCTTAGGCATGCAAGATTCCTAACGATGTTTTCCTTTACCGTTGAAGTAAGCGATATTTAACAAGAAACGCACACTTAACTGGATCTATATCATCTTTAGAAGTTTTCAAATAAGTAAAGATATCTTTAAAATGTTCAGAGACGTCAAGAGCATGTTAGCATATTTTTCTCCTTGTTCGATATGACGCTACGCCCAAAGCCATTTAATTTCAATTTATCAAGTCAAAGCTGAAAAAGCCTAGAGGAGCATTTTGCGTATATTATTAAGGAGTCGCGTGGTTCGGTGTTTTATTGTACACACTACACATTGAATTTTCCTTGTATCAAGACTCCAAAGAACTCCTTAAACGAGGTTGGTGATTTTTTTTTAGTATAATTAGGGATGTGTAGACGTTATGCACAACTTTTCATGTATTTGTGTAACTATGAGGCACTTTTGTTCCGTATTCTAATATACATACATAGACATATACACGCACGCCTGTAATCCCCGAAGGGGTAGGCAGAGTTGCTACCAGTACATTCACTTTTCGCCGAATTTATTTCGGTCCCATAATGTAATAGGAAAAACCCAATATCCCTTTACCAGACCCGGGGGTTCGAACCCGAGACCTCAGCACAGCACTCGTAACGCATGCGCAATTACAACAGTGCCACCGAGGCAGTATATAATATCTAGGTTAGGATGATATGCAACCTGTACCTCTAGACATTTACCTGTTATTTTTTATAACCATGGGGTGGATATATACATTTTATAAATACTAAAGGATCAAGATAAATATTGTAATTCAGCTGATGTAGACAGTAGAATTTTATTCATACAAGTTCCTTATTCAAATAAGTAGGGCCAGAGGGAATTAAATCCCCTCTTATTCGATCCTAACTTAGTTCAATAGGCACTTAATATTCCGGAGGGGTCCGAATTATAGGTGTCATAAAATATGGCGTACCTTCATAAAGGGCCTGATCATATCGACACTTCCTTCGTCGTTACACTTTATCAACTATTCTATGCGGATCATAATGTTCCTCACCTTATGAGTTACCCATAAAACTTGAACATCCAATTAAATATATCACGCCTGGTATTAATGTTTAATAAATCTTTACTTAATTATATTGTTTTTAAAAGTTCAATATTTTCCTGGTATATAGCAATCTGTTTTAAAATTTGTATATGCTGATAGATTTGAACCTCCAGGCTGAAGTATTTGATCTCAAAATCTAAAATTTTGCGAGTACATTTGCGATGGGATCCTATAGGGATGTAAGAAATTTTGGTTCAACTTAATACTCACTCAAGAAGCAGCGATAGCCTAGTTGCTTGCGGTACTTGTCAAGACGAACGTCGTATGTTCGAAACCCAAACCCATCTCTGACTTTTCTAAAGTTACGTGTGTATTAAATGTTAATTATCGCTTGCTTTAACGGTGAAGGACAACATTGTGAGGAAACCTGCATACCTGAGAATTCTCATAAGAATTTCGAAGGTATGTGAAATCTACCAGGCCCATTGGGACACTGTTTAATACAAGGCTTTAGTATTATTATTATTACTATTAATACTCACTGTTCAAATTACTGGTTATAGGTATTTGAAATGCATTTAACGGTAGGTAGCGGCTTTACTATGCCCTGGCATTGCATAAGTCTATGGGCGGCAGTGACTACTTACCATCAGGTGGCCCGTCTGCTCGTCTGCCTACCGAGACACAAAAAAAAAACAAATCACCCTCAGGTTTTTTTTAGGATTATTTAGTTGATGCGGAGTGAACATTAAATGACTGAATGTTTATTTATGTAACATGTGTATTTATATAGCCTTAATTTGTTTCAAACAAGTTTCTTTATACAAAGTTCTAATATTATTCACTTGGTTTTGTGAGGGAGATACGGGGTGGAAAAGTTTGTACGGTAAATAATACTTATTTACCTTGTAGGCGAAACCGCGACCAGAAGTTGGATAAGTATGGAAAGGTATACTATATATAAATACTTTATGATAAAACAAAAATGTAGAAAACAAAGTTTAAAGATCTGGGATTTCGGGGACTTGGAATAATCCAATCTTGTTATATGACTTGTAATAATTCAAGTTTGTTATGAGGAAAATAGCATTCAATAGAATTAAGTGTCATATACATATTTGGTGGAAACAAATTATTACCATTTCATTTCCTAAACACAATATAATGATACTCTGGTTGGTTATAAATCCAAACAATATAAAAATCCAAGAGATCTTGCACATTCTATATTTGGGAAGTACGGGCTCAGGGATAGAAAATAATCCAATTCAAAAGTTCTATTAAACTTAATGCACGGAATCCTTTCAATTGAATATTTTATTTTTATTTATCAGGCACAGAAAACAATGTACAAATATACTTAATTGTCTAATATACAATATACATAGATAGTGGTAGAGCCACGCTGTAGACATATTCGTCTACAGCATGAATGGGCCGGCTCGACCGGGGTAGTACCACTGTCTCACAGAAAACCAACGTAAAGTGATAGTTCACTGTCGCGTTTCGTATGGTAAGTGAGATATCCGGAGGCCCAGATTCCCCCTTCCCTTCCCTAATGCCTATTCCTGTCCTTTAAGGCCGACAGCGCATACATGATACTTTCGGTATTGTGGATGTTCATGGGCGGTGGAGATCACTTAACATCAGGTGACCCACTGGCTCGTTTGTCGGACTATGATATAAAAAAAAAGAAAACATGATAACATTTTTATATTTATACACAGATAAAATCCGCGCACATCAATCAAATACTACTTGACTTTATTGAATTAAAATTATAAAGCTGCAAAGGAGATTTAATTTAATTTAGCTCAAGCTTAAGCATTGATAAATATTTATAAATTGTTTGAGCCCATCATTAAATGTATAAAAAATGTATTTAAAAGTATTTGCTTAACATGAAATATATTTTGTTGATAAACATAAGACTACATACTAATAATACATTGGTCAAACATAAATGAATAAAGAATATTGTGTATTACATTTTCCACTGTATAAAGGTGTGTTGAAAATGTTGATCCAATATTTGAGCCAAGGTGAGTCGAAAACGGGAAAACATTCGTGCGTAACCAATAGCAACGCAATGAAATATGTTTGAACCCTGCAGTGCGTAAGCTGACTCGCCTTTGTTATTTATAAATGTAGAATAATATAACGTTTGTCGATATGAAATTTAAAAATAGAACTATTGCATTGACTTGATTTCGTAGCATAAATAGATCTTGATAAGCAAGACCCAAATCAAATATTTTGTTTGAATTGCATTATCGAAAATCTTTTTTGTTTTACGTATTACGATGCATTATCATGTCAATATCTAAATTAATTAAGAACAACACTTATAGTAGAAGAAAAACGTATATTACTTATACAATAAATACAGTTTTTATTAGATGCATATAAACATAGTTCCATTGTTATTCTTTGAGAGGCTAACTCGAGTTTATTAACTTTAAATTGAATTGGTTTTCAACACTTAATATGCTAGGTAAAAGCTATTAGATATTTTATAAAGCATTTCATTTTTATAGCAGATGACCAAGCTATTTCCGCCACTCGTGAACACTCAAAGCAACAGAAGTATTATGGATATGTGGGAAAAATGTAAATAATAAATTATTTGAGGAGTACAAGTTTAATTCCCTCACAATATGTAGAATGAAAAACAGAAATATAATAAAACGTTTTACAATGTGTCAACTATACACATAGATAATGGACTTAGCGCTCTCTATCCAGTTATTAAGTGAATACGGACAGAAAAATGTGAGAGACATAAAGCGACCGTGCGGCCAGCAGTTATTCTTTTCTAGAATTTAGTTTTTTTTTTATTGCATAGTCCGAAAAACGAGCATGTGGGTCACCTGATGTTAAGTGATCTCCACCGCCCATGAACATCCTCAATACCGAAAGTATCGTGTATGCGCTGTCGGCCTTAAAGGACAGGAATAGGGATTAGGGAAGGGAAGGGGGAATCTGGGCCTCCGGATATCTCACTTAGCATACGAAACGCGACAGTAAACTGTCACTTTACGTTGGTTTTCTGTGAGACAGTGGTACTACGCCGGTCGAGCCGGCCCATTCATGCTGCAGACAAATATGTCTACAGCGTGGCTCTACCACTATTGGTCTACTTCAGCTTTACAGAAGCGAAAAAAATAGGTATTGGCCGCACAGTCGCTTTGTCTCTTTTTACAAAGTGGTTAATTTTGTGAGGATAGAGAAGATAGCAATGACGCCAGGCTGAATCGCGGTTCTTAAATTTGAGCGACACATTGTATATATACAAGCTCCAAGTATAAACAGCGGAAGGGCTGCGGCTGCTAGAGATCTTCCCCCTTCGCTAGAGGAACACTATCACCCGTTCCTCTACAAGGATATTGCTCAATCCAGTCTTTATGTCTATGGTGTCAACTGACATATAATGAATGTACATACCAGTCATCAAAAATAATTTATACAATCAGTTCCCATAGCTACGTTATTAGCATAACAGATAAGGAATAGTGATCAGATAGGGGAAGGAAATTTGATCCTTCCAAAATATTACTCAATATATGAAACGCAACACCAAGCTGTTATTCCACGTTAGTTTACTGTTTGATAGTGGTGTTAGGCCGGTTCATTCATGCTATACTAAACTATTTAGAACGTAGTTCTACCTCTTTGGAATATTATAATAATACCCAGGTCTGTTAACACTGTTACAATGTTAGACACGGGTTTTCTCTGCTAAAGGGTTAGGCTTTATACTACGCTGGCCTAATGCGGGCTGGTAGACTTTACCCTTGAAATTCTTATTTATATTTCACAGATATGCATTTTCTCACGATTTTTTCTTTCAAGTGATAATTAACAATGAATGTCAAATTTAGAAATTTCAGAGGTGTATGCCACTTTAGCTAGATTCGATTCACTGACTTTCGTCTTGTCAGTCCGTACCATTCTTAACTATGCTTTCACTTTTATCACTTTAAAACAGACAAAAAACCTTTTATATCAGAACAACTAATGTCATGAGTATAGAAAGAGCCAATGTCATTTTTTTATTAACATTACCTCTTCTTTAGGACAGCGACACAAGAAAGCCTCTTTGGCGCAGCGGGCCAATAGCTGTGAAACGAGAGTCAGTGGGTTCCATTCCCGCACCAAGACAAATATTTGTGTGATAGATCAATACTGGTTTCGGGTCTGGGTGTTGTGGGACCGTAGTCCCTAGTAGTTCTTGATACTCACGATACAGGTTTTACCTAATATGGGTCAGAACTATATGACTGTTGAATGTATTTATTGTATTCTAGCGATATAAAATAGGCTATTTGACAACATTGAAAATACACTACAAATTGTGGTCATCCGGTTAGACAAAAGCTTAAAAAACCATATTTCACTTAATTTTAAACAAAATAATGTATATTTGTTGCAAATTAATCGAAATAAAATACAACATTTTTTTTAAATTTTATATGAGTTGTGAACACTCTGTGATTGGTTGCAACTCTGGTGACGTCACACGCAAGTAAACATAGTTTCTTCGAGTGATTTTATTTCGCGTTTTATGTTCTATGGGTGATAAATTCTATTGTTGATCTATTTTTGAAGCAGTTTTATAGCTTTGCTTATCATTATTAGCTTGTTTACTTGCTTGTGACGTCACACGTGTCATATGATCAGCGCCATTACAGAAATAGCGTTTTTGCCGCGGTTTTGGAGATTTAAACTTTAACATTGATTTTTATTAAAAATACAGTAGATTTCTCGGAAATATCAATAGAGTGTGCTTATTATACATAATATATAAATAAATAATAGTTTTTAATCATTTTCAAAAATTTGTCAAATAGCCTATTTAAATGCTTGCGGGCAACCCTAAATACCGGATCGCGTGCCAGTTCCACCAACCATTTGTACCTGGGTTCATTTAGGCATAAAACTAGTTGGAAAGTAACAAATGTAACTAAAGCAATTCTATAGATTTCAATGTCGGAAACTGAAATATTTTGTTCGGAATGTTATATTATTAATGAAATGCTTTTTGTTACTCAATCAATATCTTTGTTATTATTTAAATACACATTTCATTTTGATTGAGCTAGTTTATGGTTAGAATTATTTTTGACAATATGTAATTTATTTTTGACAATCTGTAGTGCAGTGAGTGGGCTGAAACCAGAGGCTGCGAGTTCGATCCTTACACCGAGTTGTCAATTAACACCCATGTTGTGAGACCGAAAGTTTCTCCTAGTTTCTAATACTCACTATTCAAAACTTGTATTTAAGAGATTTTTAATATACCACGATGGTGGAAAAACGTTTCATGGTAAGCGTTAACCGTAGGAGTACTAATAAACCGTAGGAGTAGTAATAGTTGCAACACTAGGAGCATCACATGCGCGTTGCTGACCCTTCAGAAACCTATTTACTTCCTTCTTAGAGAACCCCATACTGTAGTCCCCTTGGAAAACCTCGACAGGGAAGCTCATTCCACATTCGGAGCGTTCACGGAAGGAAATGCCGCTGAAACCGCGCTGAGCGTGACCATTTAGGTTCCAATGTGTGAGGATGAACTCCCTGTCCCTGATTAAGTGTGGGCTCAGGTCTATGTGTGACTGGTATTTATTTACCAATTTAACATAGACTACCTTTCAGTTCACAAAAAAACATTTTCAATCATAAAATGATACGCTATACTGACGCACATCCTTCCATCGCAGTATTCCATGTATTTATCAAGTAGCGAGAGACAATCTATTCCTCGCTACTCAACACAATCGCCGGCCTACTGTGTAGGTTCTTCACTATATACTATTTAATAAAACCTCAATAATGTTGGTATCAATCAAAATTTAAAACAATATTTTATATACACACGCGCCTCATTTACATTTATAACAACAGCTAAGTAAACAACGATTAAAAAGAAAAAAAATCCTGGTGATTACTCAGACGTCCAGAATGTTTGTGATTATACATGTAGGTTAGTAAGTTAGGCACGACAGTGATCGATCAGCGGTAACTGACGTGAACTAACAACTAATCGCATCTCACACGCCCGCGATAAATGGACAAAATGTCGGCCAATTAGTTTTGTTGAGGCATTAAAAACTAAAGCAAAGGAAACACTTGCATTATGCCAGATATTTATTCTGTTTGGAATACGAATTCTGAATATTTTTCCGATCAAGTAATACAAAAATATTACATTACATTTTGTATTCTTTATTTTCAATTATAAGAAAGATTTATTCCATTGTGTTATGATTCGACAAAATTAAGAATATCGAAATAAAACAGTATGGTAAGCCAACATAGTACAAACTTTTGCATGATTGGGTTTAATCCTAGATAACTTAATAAAGAACACCTGAAAGATAGATTAAATAATAGGTATATCAAACTAACATACAGCCTCCGTGTCTCGACAGCATCCGTTTCGCAGTTGCCGAGTAGCCGGCTGTGAAACGAGAGGCCGTGGGTTTGATTCCTACACCGGGACAATTGTTTGTGTGGCATACAGATATTTATGTCCGGGGTCTGGACCGAAAATCTCTCCTAGTCCCTGATGCCCACAACACAAGACTCGTATCTTTGTGTAGGGTCGGGGCTGTGTGTGACTATTGGGTGTTATTTATTTATTAACAGAGAACCTTTTGTATAATCTATTATGAATTGAAACTAATATTAAAGACATCGACGCTTGTATTGAGCCGTTTATATTCCGTATAACAGGGGTTAAATGAAAACAAATCGTGTTAAACGTTCTAGTAAAATCGATACGTCGGTGGTTGTTGATACAGCGAGCTTCCCTGCTCAATTGATATTAATGTCTATACTGAATAGACGTTGTAAGAATCAACAGACAGATTTGATAAACCGTTACCATCTGTTAAGAATTAATAATGGGAGACTAACGAAACAGATATACAAGGCGAGTAAGGGTAGAGTTGTTAGAGGACGCCCAAATTTGTCGATCAAAGTGACGACATTTTTAGAACAGGTCAGGAGAATTCAGGAGAAAGCCAGGACAGCTTCCGTGGCGCAGGGAGCGAGTAGCTGGTTGTGAAACGAGAGAACGTTGGTTCGATTCCCGCACCGGGACAAATGTTTATGTGACAGAAAGATATTTGTTTCGGGTCTGGGTGTTGTGGGACCGTAGTCCCTCATAGTTCTTGATACCCACGATACAGGGTTTACCTAGTGTGGGGTCAGAACTATGTGTATGACTGTTGGATGTTAAAAAAACCGCCTTGAATGCATCAAGAGATTAATGAAAGTAGATGAAGCTAAATTGGTATCAGGATCATGTAAAGTGAAAATCCCTGCCAACCCCTATGGGATAAAGGCGTGACAGTATGAATATGTCCGTAGAGAATTCGAGACTGCGTAATTAGCAGTAGCCTATATGCTATTCCCGACTATAATCTATATCTGTGCCAAATTTCAACTAGATCCGTCAGCCGTTGTAGCGTGATTGAGTAACAAACATCCATCGATCCATTCGCATTTATTATTCGTAGGATTAAAATACAATTTAGAAAAATACAATAACTTAATATTTGTATTTGAAACATTTTCCGTATTTTTTGGTACTTAACATTATTACATAGTATATTATTGCCAAAATATCAACATTTAACAAAGCCTTTAAGTCTTGGCCTATTGGATCAGCTGCAACACTTTGTGAGCGAAAGTTTAACAAAGCTGTACTTAGTAATGACTTTTTAAAAGTTAGTCTGCGATCAAAGTTTGGCATAGTCCAGGCTGCATATCGTTTGCTTGCAAAGATGGAGTTTAATGGAGTCGAGTGGAGCCTATTTAGACTAACTTCTTCTTGAAAGGTAGTAGTACTATACAATGGTCTCTATTAATTACAACGTAGAGCCACAGGAGCCTTTAATGTAGCGTTGATAAACGATGTCGCTGGCTATTGACTCGCCCATCAGAAGTAATCATGTAGGAATGTAAGTCTACTCTTAACTTTAAAACATGAGAATTAAGACAACATAGTATATAATTCAATTAATCATTTTTCGTGCTATAATTACGACTACGACTAGCATAATTTCGGATTGTTTGTTCATAGTAACTAAAATCGTCAACTCAGTGTTTTCCTCGGTTTTTTCTGAAGACAAACAGTATCAGAACTTTTTGTTCTGATATTCTTTGTCTGATCTGTATACAGTCGGATGGACAACTTAAAAAATATCCAAAATGAAGTCACTCACGGTAGGCAGCGGCTTTGCTGTACCCTGGCATTGCAGAAGTCTATGGGCGACGGTGACTACTTACCATTAGGTGGCCTGTCTGCTCGTCTGCCTATCCAGGCATTAAAAAAAACAAAATCTAGGAACTGCACCTGATATTCTCTTGAGATCCAAATCGTTATGCAGTCGATGCAGTGTTCGTGGAGTTATTTTAATATAAGCGTCCTTGTATTGACCTTTACAGTTATGATTAACTCTTTAAAAATGGAACAAACCCAAGAGATTTGTATCTAAATACGTTTTATCGTCGTAAAATTGTAGTAAGCTTGGGATTAATAATTGCAAAGTCTGCTTGGCTGCGGTGCGCAATGCCGTCATTGTCGGCCGCTGTTGACTTCATATTGCTTGGCGACTTTGCGCTTAGTAATATACACTCGATAATATTGATACGGTATACCATTGTATAAGCTAATAGTTGTTGCCCACGGCTCCGCCCGCGTGCTAGTTATTTTTGAAAGAAAAGTTATTTAACCCATGGAGTCATTTTAAGTTATTACACCTTTCTATATTTTACTATCCCGTAATATCCAAAAATGTTCTAAAGTTCACTTGAATAGTGTAGGAGAATGGAGACCAGTATTTTGTGCTCTAACTCGGTGTATAAAATAATGGGCTTTGTGAGTTTGTACTATAGTGCGTTACTACTTGTAGTTAAATTTGTTTCACTATATAAGCGAAATATAGTGAAACAAATTTAACATATATTTTTTTTATATATATGACGGGTCGGGCGGTCATCGGCCGAGGCAGTGAGAGGGCTTACACGTCCCTCTCAGACCTCCAGGTATGGTCAGGATGCATAGCGTATCATAGTTCGGTAATAAAACACAAGATTAACACTTCAGAGTCTATTTAAGCTACCACCAGTTCGGAATGCAGTCATCCATGGGGAAGAGCTGGCAAGAAACCCTCATGGTTGCTCTTTTAAACACATCACAGTTTACATTACAATATGTGGTACACAATAACACTTTCACATCACGTTAACTTACTACTTTAACAATATTTCGACATTACGACCGACAAGTTACTAACTGTTTCAATGACTGTACACGAATGCCGCACCAAAGACGAGGTGCTCTTTTATATTGTGATTTCGTTGTGACCCACTCCTCTGCGAGTGAGATCACTCGATAAACAAGTCGAAACCACCTTCAAAATAGCAAAACAAATGGCGGTATCCACAGTTTACAATAAATAAAGTTATTAGCAAGTTCAATTCAGTGTCCATATTCATCACGCTCCGACACGGCCGTCCTGACAGCTCACACGTCCCAGTGTGATGTACCTGAAAAGAAAATACCACACAGTATCATTCACGCTCGGCCATATCTGACCTAATCTTATTACCCACACAGATTGGACCCACATAGACTTTTGCCACATAGAACCCCGGCACATAGAACCCCTCACACAGACCCCTTTGCCACATAGGCTCCTCACACAGACCTCTTTGCCACATAGGCTCCTCACACAGACCTCTTTGCCACATAGGCTCCTCACACAGACCTCTTTGCCACATAGGCTCCTCACACAGACCTTTGCCACATAGGCTCCTCACACAGACCCTCCCTCATATACCTTAAGCGCGGACCGCGGACCCGAGGTCACTCAAAATACATTGAGTAGACAATAACCAGGCTACGGACGCAAGGTATAGACTAAACCCTCATATTAACATCTCAATTAATTGCTCGCTATAACAGGGGGTATAAAAACAAAACCAGAAGCGACTCACCAAATTTCACATAAATCCACGCGCACACAACATGTGTAAACACGCAATGTACACGCCATTGCACTTCGTACACCTCAACCACACAGATACAGTTGCGCCACAGATCCGCCACAGCTCAGCCACCGCATATGGAATTTAAACACAAAATCATTAACACAGTAATCATCAACGCTTCATATTTTCCAGATTGTTCATAACGATCGTTTAATCACGACTTTAATTAGAGACTTATTACATTTCGTCAACATAGAACATCAAATTGATTCGAAAACGCCTAACTTTTAAATTTACAGTAGACCACAGTGCATTGCGCACTCTTTACTAAGTACAACACTATAGAATACTACAGTGCTCTTGGGGGAACCTATGCCATCACTATTTTGATAATAGAATTCTAATCGAGTCTCTTTGGATAACCCAATAAAGTTCGCGCATAGAGCCAGCAACCAATGTTGTCTAATCTGTCAAAAACAAAAATAACACTTTGGTACTGTGTGTACTATTACATCACCTGATTCACGATTGTGGGTGTTGATCCTTTATCTCACTTCTGATGACGGGTCGGGCGGTCATCGGCCGAGGCAGTGAGAGGGCTTACACGTCCCTCTCAGACCTCCAGGTATGGTCAGGATGCATAGCGTATCATAGTTCGGTAATAAAACACAAGATTAACACTTCAGAGTCTATTTAAGCTACCACCAGTTCGGAATGCAGTCATCCATGGGGAAGAGCTGGCAAGAAACCCTCATGGTTGCTCTTTTAAACACATCACAGTTTACATTACAATATGTGGTACACAATAACACTTTCACATCACGTTAACTTACTACTTTAACAATATTTCGACATTACGACCGACAAGTTACTAACTGTTTCAATGACTGTACACGAATGCCGCACCAAAGACGAGGTGCTCTTTTATATTGTGATTTCGTTGTGACCCACTCCTCTGCGAGTGAGATCACTCGATAAACAAGTCGAAACCACCTTCAAAATAGCAAAACAAATGGCGGTATCCACAGTTTACAATAAATAAAGTTATTAGCAAGTTCAATTCAGTGTCCATATTCATCACGCTCCGACATATATATATTTTTTTTTTTTTTTTTTCGTGGGTGTTAATAAGACAAGTCGTGCTGTAAATTGTTATCTTATATTTAAATGAACATTACCATATATCTTTATAGAAAGTGGAAATTTACGTACTTCAAAGCTTAATAACGCAGTGCTCTTAGTTGCGACTGTGTATGTAACGTAATTGGAGCACACCACCTGCCAGCACATCACTTCACCTAATTTCACAACACATCACAAAGAGCAATGTCTCAGTTGGCTGACATCCAGAGCACTCAGACGAAGCTTGAAGAGTCCTTTTCCAAAAGGATGACAGAACTCGAGGCACAGTTGCAATCAGGAGGATCAGCCAAGGACACAGTTGCGAGGGTCGCCGAGGAATTCCGTACGTTCAGGGAACTGATGTTCAGCATGCTTCGGCTGGTAAGACAGCAAATTACAGAATGTACCCGTACTATCGACGTTATGGAGACCAGGCACCGGCGGAAGGCGCTTCTTTTCCTCGGAGTTGAAGAAAAAGTAAGGGAAGATTGTGCTACTTCAATTCTCAGCATTCTCAACAATACACTGGTGCTGAAGGATATATCCGCTGCAAATTTAACATCATGCTACAGGATCGGCACTTCTAGCAATGATCATCCTAGGCCTATTCTGGTTCGGTTTACGGAACTCATACATCGGTCTTCCGTCTGGAAAGCGAAATCGAAGCTGAAGGGCGGGTCCATTTCAGTGAGAGAGTTTCTCACTCGACCCAGGCAGTTAGTTTTTGCCAGAGCCCGGCAGCATTTTGGTATACGGGCGTGCTGGACTCAAGACGGTGTAATAGTTGTAAAAATCGCAGATGGAAGTCGCCGGAAGGTTACAAGTACCGACGAGCTCAACGGCCTAATTGAGAAGTATCCCAAGGCGATAACAGCTTCTTCAGGGTTTGGTAACGGTGGCGGGACTGCAGGAAAATCAAGCTCAAATCCAAAATCTCGGAATCAGTGAAAACCGCATTAAAAATATTATCACTTTACACTCGTAGTCACTATGTTTAATGTTTATATCTAATCTATATCTAACTTGTTTACTTCTAATGTGTTAATTTTCTACTTTAATTGTATGTTGTTTATTCTGTGTACTCTTCAAACACTATTATGTCACCAGATAGTGTACCTCGACATAGTGATTATTTCTATGTACCCACATTCATATTTTTTTTTTATAATCAATTGTCATTTAGATGTTATCGAGTGATAACTGACGTGTACGTTCCAATCTTTGTTTTACTTACTCGGTGTTTTTCTATGTTATGTTGCTATTGTTAAAATATTGTTGTGTTGTTGTAGTGTGTATAACTGCTGGCGGGTGGTGCAGAGTACGTTTAGTTGCACCAACTTGATACGCTTAGGCATTTATTAGGATAGTTTATTATTTATATAACATATATATTTTTAATATATATATATTTATTATTTTTTTTTTATTTAAGTATGATATCTGAGGATGAATCATTTCATTCGGCTAACGAATCTGCTACTCTGTCCAGCGATGACAGTTTCTGTTCGGTGACTGATGGGCTCGGAGATTTAATAAGACAAACTTTTATCACGAAAACTGATCACTCCTTCAACGTGTGTCATATCAATGCTCAGAGTATACCCAGTCATTATAGTGACCTGCTGGAAACGTTTGGTGACGTAAATGTTCATGCCATACTGGTTTCTGAGAGTTGGCTCAAACCTCATCTTCCTTCTGCTACTTACCCCCTCCCTGGTTTCATTCTGGTTCGGAATGACCGAGCTGACAGAAGAGGCGGTGGCGTCGCTATCTATCTTCGTAGTGACTTTTCTTATAAAATAGTAGTATCTTCATCTTCTTGTTCTGCACCATCTGCGGAGTATCTTTTCCTTGAGGTTGGAGTCAAAGGAGTTAAAACCATACTTGGGGTTGTTTATTGTCCCCCTTGCATTGACTACTTCTCCAGTATCGAATCGGTACTGGAATCTTTAGGATCAGAATACGTACACCACATCATTATGGGCGATTTCAACACCAATCTCCTTATTCCTAACTCTCCTCGCTCCGTTAATCTCTTTAATGTGATTAAATCAACCAGTCTCCACATTATGCCTTTGCAAGCTACCCATCATAACACAGATGGAAACGATACCTGGCTTGACCTAATCCTGACTTCTAATCCCTCCCTTGTTTCTAACCATGGACAATATCTAGCTCCGGGCTTTTCCCATCACGACCTTATTTTCTTATCATATGCTCTTAAACCTCCCAAAGCCCCTTCTAAGGTTCTGCACCTGCGTTGCTTCGGCCGCATGGATACAAACAAGTTGTGCGGGGATGCTGCAGCGTTAAATTGGCACGAATTGATGGCAACGACTTCGGTGGACGAAAAAGTCCAAATTTTTAATGATACCATTATTGGACTCTACGATGTCCATGCTCCCGTCAGAAATGTTAAGCTGAAGCGTCCCCCCGCCCCTTGGTTGACGAACGGGGTTCGGATGGCGATGAGGCGAAGGAACCGGGCTTTTCATAAATTCAAAAGGGATCGATCGGAGGACAACTGGGTTTTATACAAAGCTGCTAGGAATCGATGCAATCAGATGATACGTAATGCCAAACGCCGCCATATATTCCTTAATATCTCAACTTCTTCCCCTGCTAATATCTGGAAGTTCCTCGGGACTTTGGGTATTGGTAAGAAGAAACACTTAGACTTTCTGGGGACATTTGGTTTGGACGATATCAATGATCATTTCACAACTCCTGCCTCGCTAGATCCCCAAACCAAATGTCGTACTCTGAATTTCTTAGCTGGCCTTCCACAACTCCACATTGACAGTTTTCGTTTTTCTCCAGTTGAGGCGGAAGAGATCAAAAAGACCATCCTCTCAATAAAATCCAATTCGACAGGCTGTGATAACATTAGCCGCCGTATGGTTATTGCTATCCTCGACCAAATTCTTACTATACTTTCCCATATCATAAACTTTTCTTTTAGTTCGGGTGTTTTTCCGTCTTCATGGCGAAAAGCTCTTGTTATTCCTCTCCCAAAAAATTCTAACCCCACCCTTGTCAATCACTTCCGACCTATATCTCTTCTTCCTTTCCTATCCAAGGTGCTTGAGGCCTGTGCCCACAAACAACTGTCCAGGTTCGTACACCTGAACTGTCTGTTAAGTCCCTTACAGTCCGGTTTCAGGCCTGGTCACAGCACCGTTTCAGCCCTCCTCAAAGTGACTGACGATATTAGAGCCGGGATGCAGGACACCAAAGTTACCGTGTTGACTCTGGTAGACTTTTCTAACGCTTTCAATAACGTCAGTCACGATATCCTGCTATCTATCCTCTCCCTCTTAAGGATCTCTTCCGTAGCACTGGATTGGTTCTCAACGTATCTTCGAGGGCGTCAACAGTCGGTGCGTCTTGGCGAGTCTTCGTCTAATTGGCGTAACATTGACTCTGGTGTCCCTCAAGGCGGTATACTTTCTCCATTATTATTTTCAATATTTATTAATTCTATAACCTCAAATCTTCAGTGTGCGTATCATCTGTACGCCGATGACTTACAGATTTATGCTCAGGCTAGCGTCGATAATGTGAATACTGCTATAGCCAAAATAAATAGAGATCTAGATCACATTAAAAACTGGTCAGATCGCTTCGGATTGGGAGTAAACGCAAATAAATGTCAGGGAATAATTGTGGGTAGCTCGCGGTTGATTAACAGATTGGACACAGCGACGCTTACTTCCATTCAATTCGATAATTCAGTCATCGCTCTGTGTCCCACTGTGAAAGATTTAGGCTTATATATAGATACTACCTTGAACTGGCAGGCCCAAACAGTATCTGTTTGCCAAAAAGTTACAGGTACCCTTCGTGCTCTCTATCGCTTAAAAAATTTCCTTTCGGTTAAAACTAAGACGATGCTTGTGCAGACCTTAATACTTCCTATCCTCGATTATGGTGATGTGTGCTATTTTGATCTGAATGCAGATCTGCTCAACAAACTCGACCGGCTTCTTAATAACTGCATTCGATTCATTTTTAATCTGCGTAAATATGACCATGTGTCTTCTTATCGGGCACAACTTAAGTGGTTACCTATCCGTCAGCGCCGTAATCTGCGTGCACTTACTACTCTCTTTTCTATTCTTACCTCTCCTAATTCTCCCTCTTACTTAACCTCTAATTTTCAGTATTTAGGATCTAATCACGATAGAAACCTTCGCTCCTCAAGCAGTTTACTTCTACAGTCTCCTTCTCACCATTCTGATTTTATTCATTCGTCTTTTACTATTCAATCCATACTTCTTTGGAATGCGCTTCCTCTCGAAATCAGGGCGTCTACCAGCCGGTTCACTTTTAAGTCGAAAGTTCGGATGCTCTTCGCTGATGGTGTGGCAGGATCACAACTTTAGATGGTATCTACTTATTATATATGTATGTTTTATGTATAATAAGTGTAGTTTATTATGGTTTAATATATTTTATTCTATGTATATATATATATATATCTCGATATATAATTATTTGTAAATATATCGTAGTCCTACAGAAAGTAAATCTATGTATGTAAGTATCTTGTCTAGTACACTCTTGTTAATATTTTCTTTTCTGTGATTAATATACACCCACATTGTTTCGTCTCTGCATCATCCACAGGTAGACTGGCAGAGAATGCCTACGGCATTAAGTCCGCCTTTACACATGTTATGTGTATGAAGTTTTAAATAAATAAATAAATAAATAAGCGCCAAAACTTTATAGCCACTGCCGGGTATTCTAGTTTGGCATCACAACTCTCTTTTAGTTTTAAACGCAATAGACATTTAAATGTGCTTTACGAGGTACGGAAGAACTCTTTATTTTATGAAATAAGTTTTATATATTTCAAGATGAATGTGAGAACGTAACAATAACACATGTCAACACGAATTTTTGCGTTGATAAAAGAGTATGAAATTGCTATAAATTTATCGTTAAATTTAACAAAAAAAAGGCCTGAAAGAAAGTTGATCAATTTAAAAAAAAACGTAGTTAATATTTTTATTTTTGAATATATTTTTATTAAATTTTATGATCAACATTTCAATAAAAAAAATCCATAGTTCCATTTTTTATTTCTGAATAACTCGTGAAATCATATTTTTACTGCCTTGGTGGCGCAGTGACTGCCTTGGTGGCGCAGTTGTAATTGCGAATGCGTTACAACCGCTGTGCTGAGGTCTCGGGTTCGATCCCCGGGTCGGGTAAAGTGATATTGGGTTTTTCTATCTAGAAATTCTCAGTATTAGCCCGGAGTCTGGAACCTGTGCCCGGTATGGCGATAGGCTCGCCCCCTATCACATTATGGGACCGAAATTCGGCGAAAAGTGGGTGTACTGGTTACACCTCTGCCTACCCCTTCGGGGATTATAGGCGTGAGTGTATATGTATCTATCATATTTTTATTTAATTTTAATATCATATCAAATAACAAAATACAAAAACAGTTTGAAAGTGAACCCTATTACTTTTTCTTTCAAGTACACAAGTACTTTGTCGCACTAAACCCCAAATGTAGTCCCCATCAAAATTTCGTAATACTGAATCGTCTATTCATCCGATATTGAAGTGCTATTTGCAATATCAACTATAAAGAACATGAGTACACTAACGATCGATAACAGTTCACAGACCCATACTTAAAGTAATTATATACTACGGCTTAAAACTAAAAAACAACTATAACGATAAAATCGCCGGGTAGCGACCGCGTGGCACGAAACCGATCGATACGACTCCATGGTTTGATCACCAGTCACATATTGTCACGGCAAAACAACGCACCATGTAATTAAGGTTGAAAACGTTTTGATATTTTGTTATATTTTTATTTTTGTGCGATATAATTTTGTTTCTTGTGTTCTATACAACTTTTAATAAAAGAAGTTCGCTCTCTAATAAATGACTAGAGAAATTTTTTGTTGGTTTTTATCAAATAATGCTATTCTAGAATCAATAATCAGATAAAACCGTTTATAAAAATATGGATATAGGTCAATTAATCGTACGTGGTTTGCATACAATATAAATGTCATTTGTGTGCTAAGTAATTGTTTAGCAATAAAACAGTCTTATCTGTTGCACATTTATCCGTAGTAGTTCGTCATGGAATTTAAAATGTATTGTATGTGCTAGCTTACTTCTTATTATAAGTCTTAAGGTTTTTCTATTCAATGCAACCAAGCCATCACTAAACTGATTTAGTTATTTGTAATCTCGTACATCTAACAATCTTATATATCGATATAACATGGGACTAATTTTAAAATCGCCACCTCATTACACCAATAAATTTATATATCTTCATCAGCTTGTAATTCATATTATTTTCATAACAAAGTAATACACATTGAATGAATTAAGTACTCGTACAATTAATGTAACTATTTTCGTCGTAGAGAATAGCTTAAAATTTTATATTATTAGTCGATATATTTTATTTCATGGTTGCGTCTAGCATTAGAAACTTTATCATATGTTAAAGGCACCAGTGATGGCTTGTGTGGCTACCTTTGAATGATCTTCTATTATCTTATGTCTGCAGCAGCCTGACTACACCATCGAAAGATAGTTTAATACTCTTAGATCGGAAGTATGTCTTAATATTTAACAATAGTAAAATCATAGACCATACTAACAATATTTACACCCGTATTCAAAAATACTTGAAAGAACTTTTTCGGAGATTCCGTTATAGGCTATTGGTTCATTTTTGGCGCTTAACATAAACTGACCAATTACAGGTAGAGAAATCAACGCACATAAAAAGTCACTAAAGTGTTTACTTATGGGTTTTAGTTCATAGTATTAGAAAACAATACTAAAGCTGCTTAATGTTAACAATAAATTCCACAATTCCCACATGAAACTAAAGCAATGCACCGTGCCATCTGGGCCACGTTAATATTAGTATAGGACAGAGAAAGTTGAATGGTACTGGAGATATAGAACACTGGGAACCTTATAAATTACTAGCTGTTGCTCGCGGCACCGCCCGCGTGGAGGTCATGTTTGGGAGAAAAAGTATACAATACAAAATACCAATATTCATGCGTTTAACTTAAAAATGACGGATTTTCATACAAACTTTCATTCCCTATTTTACCCCCTTAGGGGCGGAATTTCTAAAAATCCTGAAACATATATTTTTTATTTTTAACTAAAATGCCAAATACTAATTTTCATTAATTTAACTTCAAAAATGACGGATTTTCATCCCCTATTTTACCCCCTTAGGGGTGGTATTTCCAAAAACCCTTCCTTAGTGGATGCCTACGTGATAAAAGGTACCTACTGTCAAAATTTTAAGTCTCTAACCCCAGCCGTTTAGGCTGTGCGTTGATCGATCAGTCAGTCAGTCAGTCAGTTTCTTCTTTTATATATACAGATTACACTATGGCAATATAATAGGCATCATTCCAGGAGCGCCTCGTAGGTCTACGAGTAGCGTAGCCACAACTTATGTTTAAGTATTTTAATCAAAAATATCACGTATTCGATGTCTGCTATTTGTGTATAATATTTATAGACCCACATTCAATAACATATGGAGTTGAATAAATAAGCTGGGCATCTTTGGGTGAACTATCTTCGATAAAACAGGCCTAAGTTCAGCTGTTGTTAAGACTATCATGGGTAAATTACCGATTAAAATAAAATTAATATATTAGAGAGATTATTGCATTATGATTTTAAATGTTTTGTACGGGTATAATTTACTGGTTTGTTAATGAACATATTAATAAATATACGGCTTTGTTTATAATAAAGATACATTTACTTTAATAGGTCACTTTAGTGTTGGGAAGACAAGCAATTTACGACGCGTGCAGGACGGAAGATAATTAAAAAATAAAGACTACCACTATTGCCAACTGTGAAATAACAACTGTGGATCTTATATTTGATAGTTTCATTTATTTTTTATAGTGCTGTTAATATTCATTAATGATAAAGATGAATGAAAAATGCCTGCGCGTTTTATCATATCGTAATACCTGAAACGATAGCACAAAAATAGGATCGCTCGAATTCAATTTGATAAATTGTGGATCGTCAGTAATTTGTTAATGAAAGGCGCTTATATTGGATTGTGCGGATGTCGTGCGGCAAATCGATTGATTGGTATCAAATAACACAGTATAAATATCATACAGTCTGACAATGTGTGTGATATCGACGAAATTGTAGACAGTGTGTAGGTTAGTTTGTTCTTTCACGCAGCAATAAAGCCACGGATCCACATGATTTTTACAGATACCGTTTATAAGGAATATTTCATAAGATGTGGAGTTAGTTTGAGCTCTATAAATAATCTCTGGGACTAACGATCTCATCGTAATATCTATAATTCACAAATAAGTTATATTATCTTTAATAATAAAAGTTGTATAAAATATAATAATACTTGCCCTATATCAAAGATTGTCCCACTGCTGGGCACGGGCTTCTACTAATGAGACGGGTTAGGCCTTAGTCCACCACGCTGGCCTAATGCGGGTTGGGAGACTTCACATATCTTTGAAAGTGGTATGTGAATTATGTATGCAGGTTTACTCACGATGTTTTCTTTCACCGTTAAAGTAACCGATATTTAGCAATTAATATACACGTAACTTTAGAAGAGAGACGTGTATGCCATTTTTTCTGTTTTCGAACATACGACTTGCATCTCGGCAGTCCACAACTAACTAGGCTATCACTGCGTATCCTTAAGTGCTATTTAATTTTACTGTATCAAAAAAACTTAGTAGATTATACATTAAGAAATCAACTTTCATGCGGGTAGGCTTGCTAGCCAAACTTAAATATATATAATTGATTGAAACTGGTACATCCAAGTAATGTTGTTGGGCGAATTTATAGAGACTAGGTCGTCGAGGCACTGCTTGATTCTAGATCCATTTGTCAATAAACTATTTTTATACTGTGCCCATACATACACACACACACACACAAAAACAATCCAACACAGTCACGTCACAGTGTAGTACAAACGGTTTTTGTACGAAACATAGATATTTTGTACAAAAACCTTTTGTACCAACTTTATTTTACTTTCGCAAAGTTCCCTGATTGAATGAATTATCAACCGTTTGGTAAAATATTCAGACATTCAAAAGTTTTCATGTAGATTGCAAGAAAGTCGTCACATTGCGTATATACAACCTCGATATGGTTAGTAGCTTTTTTATTTTTATTTTAGCACGGCAAAGTGACCGCACTTCACCTGATGGTAAGCGCAGTACGGTCCAATTAGAGTATCGAGTAGCGAGAGACGATCTATCCCCCGCTACTCAACACAGTCATGCCGGCCTGCTCCTTCACACTACGCCATGGGCAAGAAGGTGAAGAAGCGGTCGAGGGTCTATTGTCAGAGTACTCAGAAGGCCGCAAAATGGCCAACATTGTACCCCAACTGTAGACCCCCAAAAAACCGGATGTACATTGGCTGATCCCAGAACACGACACCCTTGCGTGTGCCACTATGGCGGGATTTTCACCCTGTGTACGGTGGTCGCTATTCGGGCGGATATGAATATCCTACCACCAGCATAAGCTACAGCCAGCCGTTTGTGATATATCAGGCAGTGGTTTCGATCCCCATAACGATTGATTAGTTTCGGGTCTGGGTGTTGTGGGACCGCAGTCCCTCTTAGTTATTAATACCCACAGTATAGGTATGACCTAGTGTGGGGTTGAGGCAAGGTGTGTGATTGTTGGGTGTATTATTATTATCATATATCGCATTATATTCATTGTTAGTGATTTTGTTATGTAGGACTAGCAACTTCTACCTTACTGAGATACCAATAACTTAGTCGCGTTGGTGTTGTTTTTTAATCACACAGCACCTGCTAAAAAGTACACTAAAGTTCAATTATAATATCGACAATAAAGAGATGTTGCGTCACTCGACAGTTACCAGAATTATACGAGTATCAGACTGTAGTAATTGGATATATCTTCTGGAACCCGGGATACGAATTACCTGATCAAGACACTAAAGTGCGTTTTTCACTATGTCTACGGTGGTCGTTGTCCATTCGGGTACAAAATCAGGTAGATTACATATAAACTCACACCTGTTCCCCAAGCAGAGGTGTAACCAGTACACCCATATTTCGCCGAGCTCTTTACTGTCCCATGATTTGATAGAGGGTGAGCCTATCGCCATACCGGGCCCAATTTCAGACTCCGGTACTGACTATTTCTAGGTAGCAAAACCCAATATCACCTTTTCCCGAACCGGAGATAGAACCCGAGACATCAGCTCAGCAATCATACCACTTAGGCGATTACAGCTCCGCTACCGAGCAAGTTAGTTATTAAATAATAATAATATGTAATTAAGTCTTTATAACATAAATTAACTCTGAGGGAAATTAAGTAAGCCTTGTAATTTATGTTGAGATCGATTTTATGGATACGCTCACATACGTCGTTGACAGATAAGCTTTGACATAACGGTTGAAGTAAATTTTATTGTCTTGTATTCCATGCATGAAACAATTATTTTTATTTAGAGCATATACTTGTTCTGTATTCAGATTCTCAAATGTATAATGTTAATGTAAAGGTATATTATAATGTTTTAATAGTATGCCAAAATGTGACTTTATTCTTAAATATGTTGATTTTATAGCTGGATGGATAATGAGTGAATGTAACTTTCAATAAAGTTAAATTCACTCATGTATCGCTGTATCTAAAGCCCCGATAATAATCGATCCATATATGCCTTTAGAATACTCCTTTTTGTGAGAACTTGTAAATTGCCTTTGATTTATTCTGTATTTATATTCTAAATGCTGGCTGTAAGTTTCCGAATAAATAAAATCCCCTTATGTCTGATCCTGACGACACCATTTTTGTCATGTTTTGAGGTACGTGTCAAAGAAGGGGGGCATTAGTTACGAACACGCGACTTTCGCCTTGCCATCCATATAAATAGCTAGGCTGATACATTTAATCACATATAAAACGTAAAACAAGTATTGTGAAATGGTAACAAAATGTTTGGAATGATAAAAATGGTCACGCTTGAACAATACCTGACAAAAACATAAAACAAAACTCATCAATTAAAGCCCTCAGACAAGACGAGGTTAAAATAACGTGGTATAAACTTGGATGTGTCATAAAACTGTATATTACACCGGTCACGACCTAAACGAACAGATAACACTAAAGTAACTTACCTGCTAACTTTTAATTGGGCTGGCTCCTCGAAAGGCAAAATAACTACACTTCACACATTCAACGAAAACCCATGAGTTCTAACAAAAGCTCCACATTTCATACTATAAAATATATGTACAAGTCATGCTTCAAGTTCGGACTAGTTGCGATGTTTTTCTTTCACGTGCGAGAGACGTTCACTCATCGCGGGGAGAGTTCACTGACTGAAAATTGTAGAGCGCTTTCAGGCTTAGGGGCCGATAAGCTGCTTTGCGTTTATTAGAGATAGCTTGAATAAAACAATTCAATTTTGGTGTTTGAATAAACACACACAGTTTCAATGTGGTGTGAAATTCAGAAAAGGAGTTTCAATGATAGCAGCGATAGCCTAGTTGGTTGCAGTACGGACTGTCAAGACGAAAGTTTTATGTTCGAAACCCAAATGGCACCGCTGATTTTTCTAAAGTTACGTGTGTATTAAATGTTAATTATTGCTTGCTTTAACGGTGACGGAAAACATCGCGAGGAATCCTGGATATCTGAGAATTCTCATAAGAATTTCGAAGGTATGTGAAGTCCACCAACCCGCATTAGGCCAGCGTGGTGGATTAAGGCCTAACCTCTCTCCTTGGTAGAGGACGCCCGTGCCCAGCAGTGGGACTATATTTAATACATGGCTAGTATTATTATATTACTAGCTGTTGCTCGCGGCTCCGCCTGCGTGGGGGATATATTCGGGAGCAGAAGTATACAATCCAAGGAGTTGTCTTCTGCACTGAGGCACCTGTAGCGATTGTCCAGCCTCTCAGGTGTTGTGCCTGAATCTTCAGATTGCATCTAAAGAATACCCCATAAGTTTAACCTCACTTTGCCCCTTTTAGGGATGATTTTTCAAAAACGTTGAAACACGCATTTCTTTGTTTCCTACCAAAAGCCTAAATATGAATTTACAGATCCCTAAGTCGAGAAATTATGGATTTCCCATACAAATTTTGAACTGATATTTGACCCCTTTCAAGGTTGTTTATTGAGAAAAAAGATAGCCTATGTCCTTCTCCAGGATATAATCTATTCCCTTACCAAATTTTATTACAATCCGTTCAGCCGTTTAGTCGTGAAGAGGTAACAAACAAACAAACAAACAGAGTTACTTTCGCATTTATAGTATTAGTATGGATTATGCATAAGGTGGTTCATATTTTTAAATATCAGATTAATTATTTTTTACAAAATTAGTTTGTAAAAACATTGTGCTTCTCTCTGGAAAATGAACTGTCGTGATTTTGTCGTGAGCTTTTATTTTACATAATCGTTATATCATCATAATAAATAACGACTCTAATATTTTAGTTATAAGTCTCATTTAATCATATTCAACACGGATTTCATAGTCACGCATTTAGTATCGATTAATTTGGGTGTTTAATAGTTAATTGCAAGTCAACACGCATATAAGCATTCACGTTTAGCGCCATGCCTATTAGTGTTAGAAGAAGATTAATTAGTTCAGTGAACTATTAAACAAGAGTGATACATTTGATTTTTTTATCCTGGCTCGTCAAAGTAACCTGATGGTAAGCGCAGTGCTGTCCAGTTAGACCATCAAGTAGCGAGAAACAATCTATATCTCGCTACTCAACACAATCATGCCGACCCTGTGTAGCTTCTTCAAACTACGCCATGGGGCAAGGAGGTGCATAAGCGATCGAGGTTCTAGTGTCAGAGTACTCAGGAGGCCGCAACACGGCGAAACATCGTACCCCAACTATAGACCCCCGACAAAAACCAGACTGTGTATCTATTAGTCGCGTTGTTTCAATAGATTCCGTTACCTAGTGTATAAAGTGTCTAAAATCATAAATCATATAATACCAACAGTCACACACATAGTCCTGACCTGATACTAAGATACGAGTCTTGTTTTGTTTTCAGCAACTACGAGAGACTTTCGGTCCCACAAACACCTAAGTTCGAAACAAATATTTGACGCGGTGCGAGAACCGAACTCACGGCCTCTTGAGTTAGGAACATCAACAAAACTATGCAAGATGGATATTTAAAAGGCACAAATACAATGTTTATAATTTATTGATTGATTTACACGGCACTGTTACACATCTCAGTGCTTAACATTAACACACACGCATGTCAGGATTCACCTAAGGCTTCTCTTTATAATTAATCTACCAGCATTACCCTTTTAAACTGAACAACGCCATTGAACCATTTACAATTACTGACTGCCCCGCGAACGAACCACGAATGTTCTCACTGCTACACCACTAGTCTTCTGAACTGAACCAACTGAACACCGGAGCGCGGAAGGCACTCTGTTTTATATTAAACATTTACTACTCCCACTTAGGTTGTTATTATTAACTACCCCCAACTAGTCTCCTAAATTCCTCCGTTATACCTTCGGTATTTCTAATAAAAGGAAATATCCTAATACTTGTTTTACGCGCCCGCTGAACCATGGAGGCTGTGGTGTAATGAAAATCAATTATTCAGTTTTTTTCCAAAAATAAAAAATGCCCACGCATGCCAAATAAACACAAACCATTAAACATATAGCATGGAATTTTGAACTACAACATTATTTTTGTATTTTTTTGTCACACGCCACTTCTCCAATATTTGTAGCGTGAGTTTTCGATTGGAAAACATGATTTTTCCGGCATTGGATTTGTGCCACATATGGTGGTAGGCTCGCATCCTCTCACTTTTTTTATTTGACTAAATGATAAAACGATTGCCTGCCCCGCCCGAGGTATCCGGCTAGCTATAATGACACTGTCGTCTCTACTTTTTTAGTATATATGATAGGATGTAAGTCATAAGGTGTTACATTACATATTGGTCAGTAATTTCAGTTGTAATTTTTTTTATTACATTAATAAATATTCTTATAAATTTTAATACACTAACAAACATCACACAAACCTAGATTTCTTTGTGGGTGATTTTATACACTCTTTTTTATTTTTAGTAATGTTTCTTTTTGAATATAAATATGTTTTATAACAAAATACGTTTTAGTTTATTGTAAGGTGTTTAAAAGTGTTATGTGTTGTAACTTTAATTTATTTAGAAGGTAAGTATAGATAGATCGTCATAGACAGCATTATCGAATTGGGTATTCAGCCTGTAGTGATAGCGTGACGAGAGATAAATACTAACACCCCTCTAACAATCTGATTATAAGTGCTGGTGTAAACAGTTGTTTACAACACACAATAATGCATACAGCTTGGCGGCAGAAATAGACTAAGATGCACCTAGAATAAGAATCATTTATTTAACCGGTCCAAATTTACAATATTGTTACATTTAAATATGATATCCACACTATGGACAACCTGTATCGTGGCCATAATTTCTTTATGATTTATCCGATAGGACGTTTTCACATTAGCTTTTACACAAATTGTGGAAATATAATTTAAAACAAAACGAAACATAAGGTGTGTGAGAGAGTGAGTGAGTGTGTGGGTGGAATGAGTGAGAGTGTTTGGCACATCCACCACTTAATTGATTATTTTCAGAAGATTTTCAGTCTCATCATAATCTAGATTCAATAAGTGTTTCTTGATTTTAACTTTGGCCTCCCTTGTCATATTATTTTTAATATTACATATTTTAACAATTTTTTTTAAGCGAAATAGGCTTGCGTTTGACCACTATCTCGCCTGATGGAAAGTGATGATGTGGTCTACGGTGGAGCACGCTTGCCTAGAAGATACCTATTCACTCTTGACTTGAAGATACCTAGGTCATAGTTTTCGGGAAATATAGACTCTGGCAAAGAGTTCCACTCTCTAGCGGTGCGCATGATAAATGTACTAGCAAAACGCTTCGTTCGCCCTGGTGGAATATCAACCATGTATCGATGACGCTTCGCCGATTCTCTTGTCGTCCGAAGATGGAAAGGGGTTGGGGGAATTAAATTATGTAATTCCAAGGCACACTCGCCGAAATGTATCCGGTAAAATACCGATAAACTAGCAACTTTACGTCTGTGTTCAAGGCTTTGCAGTCTCTTGGCGCGTCTCTTGATTGCCTCCAAAGCCTCAAGCTGGTACTAGGCTGATCCATCCCAAAGATGAGAGCAGTACTCCATGCACGACCGGACTTGCGCTTGATACAGATCAAGGAGCTGTCCCGGCGTGGAGTACCGTCTCACCTTCGCAAGGATAGCCAGCTTTTTGGCAGCCAATTGAGCTTTATGCTCAATGTAGGAGCCAAAACTGAGAGTTGGAGACAAAGTTACACCAAGAATCTCTAGGTGGTCAGTTATCGGTACGGACACATCTCTGAAAGTAGGAGTCAGTTCGAAGGGACTCCGTTTAGCAGAGAATAGACAAGCCTGGGTCTTAGTGGCATTAGACCTTGAAACTATTTTGTTATACATGTACCTATCTATAATAATTCTTGCATAGAAGAGAACTAGTCACTCTAAATTGTATCACCGTTTTTTCATTTACATGCTCTCATTCGAGTGTATATGAATAATTTGATTGTATTAAAATATGTGTATAGTAAAGATATTTCAACCACATTTCCTCAAGATGAGGTTCAGTCACCCAGGCATTATATTGCCAGTCCAACCTCAAATAATATTCCGCTTTAGTAATTTCGCGTCGTCGTAATTTTACTCGACTGTCAGTCAAGGAAACTTTTCCTCATAGAGTTTTTTTTTCAAACTTGCTCGATGAACTGCCTTTCAAAGTAAGAACGTTTTTAGGGAGATTGGATTAAAAAACTTGTCCGAGTATGGAAAAATAAGGAGGCAGGTACACTATCTATAGAAGAATGATAATATTATTAATTTATTTGTAATAATAAATAACACCCAACAGTCACACAAATAGCCCCGATGCCACACTAAGATACGAGTCTTGTATCGTGGGTATTAGGGACTACGAGAGACTTTCGGTCTCACAACACCCAGACCCCGGAAACAAATATCTTTCTGTTACACAAAAATTTGTCCCGGTGTGGGCTTTGAACCGACGGCCTCTCGTTTCACAGCCGGCTACTCGCCAACTGCGCTACGAAGGCAAATAGTAATAGGTCTTTTCTTACACTGTTGCCCCGACCGCTTTAATTTCACATGTCAAGACTGTAGTGCAACGAGAGTCAGTCGGTTCTATTCCTTCACCATGAGAAATGTTTGTGTGATTCAAAAATATTTATTCCGGTCTGGTTGTTGGGCCATAGTCTCTTGAAGCTCTTTATAGCCATGCTACATGTTTCGTATAGTGCGTGTCAAGACTATGTGTGTGACTGTTGGGTATGACGATATTAAGATGAATTAGTTGTATGAATAGAATTTAGCTTTTTGCTAAAATAAATATCTTATGTTAAATACACCCAAGAGTCACACTAGGCTAACCCCACACTAGGCGAAACATGTGTCGTGGGTATCAAGAACTACAAGGGACTACGACACATCATTTAGGTCCGAAACAAATATCTGTCTGTTACATATACATTGGTATTTTTGTGGCAATCAAACCCAAGGCTTCTCGTTTCTCAGCCGGCTATTAAAATGTATAGAGGGCTTTACTTATCACCACTGTTAAATCTGTTATGGTTATACGTACTATTACCACCACAAACTTGATTGTCAACCAACATACCGTTACCATTAGGCACATACAATATTCGACTTCGCTTAATTCTTTGTTATAAAAAATAATGATTGGTATTCAAAGCTTTTTAAGACAGGCAGACAAGCTACACTTTGGTTATTAATTCATTCGTTATCTAGTAGTTGAAACCTAGATTACTGGAATTCCATGTCCATGCCTGCATATTATTCCTATGAAGGCTGTTTGTCGCGCCAATTATAAAAAAAAATCAAGTAATTCTTAAAAAATCTGTTAAACAATAGCTGTATAAAATCATCACTCTGAATAGAATATCTATATGTTGACAATGTAACACAAACAAAATCTAAAAAATTAATGACACTGTTCACGTGTTTCCTATAGTAAGAGAATTGTTATAACATCCTAAAACAAGGGTAGCTACATTTCAACTTTGCTAACAAAAAAACTAACAGCTAAAATTATGAAAAACTGCACCTTGAGCGCTGAAATTGTCGCTTCCGCTGCTTACATGGTGCGGCCAGCGTTGAAATGGTCAAGATTTCCGGCGTGGTGTACACTGTACAGTAACCCCTAACTAACTCCAGATTAAGTCTCACAAACTTCCGCTCGTGTGTCTACGGTGTAAAGCTATAGATAAAATGTACGTCCGTGCTCCCATGGGGTTGTAACGCGATCAGCAATTTATTTGATTGCGGGCTCGCCGGATCTCTTTGCGTGTATTGGTAAATTGATTTTTTCTATACTTATTCTTCCGCGAATCTTTATAGTTATATTTATTTAGTTTGTTGATTTATAAATGTACATATATCTGAATATGAAAAAGTTACATTTCCTTAATGGAATATCGATTACTTGATTGTAATCGATTATGGATCGGCTATTTGACTGGAGCAACAATGAAATTATTTTTATAGTGAGCTGCATGCCACTTTAATTTAAGCAAACTGTATTTTTTATAGCATAGGACGACAAACGAGCCAGTGGGTCACCTGATTTTAAGTGATCTCCACCGCCCATGAACATCCACAATACCGAAAGTATCATGTATGCGCTGTCGGCCTTGAAGGACGGGAATAGGGATTAGGGAAGGGAAAGGGGAATCTGGGCCTCCGGATATCTCACTGACCATACAAAACGCGACAGTAAGCTGTCACTTTAAGTTGGTTTTCTGTGAGACAGTGGTACTACCCCGGTCGAGCCAGCCCATTCATGCTGTCTGTAGACAAATATGTCTACAGCGTGGCTCTACCACTATCAAATGTATGCAAAAACTGTTATTTATATTCACACACGTGAAATAAATAGAAAATTATCTACAACGCGCCGAAAGTATAAAATGAAAAGTGGTTGAAAAATAATTCCAGTGAGTGAATTCTATTAAAATGGTAATTAAGTACCACAGATAATATCTGCGGCTTTTAGCTCCGATGAATATGTGCCGCACTGTCGTCACACGATATTCAATTTATTTTTTCCGACTGAAAGTGTAATTGAATCGTGCGCTTAATATTCTATTTCCTCCTTTTTGCTGAGACCGAGGTGAAATGAAATGAATAGATTACCGGTGTTTGGTTTAGCTGCGGCTTTGTAAGGAAACCAAAATCGACGTTCTTTCAGAAAATACTTGTGTTTATCTTCTGAAGAATAATAGAATGATTACTTTCTGTAATCATGAGATTACAGAAGGTTTCGAGAGATGTTTATTTTGCGATTTTTCATGTACTGTATATTTTAACTTGGGGTATGGTATTTTTATTCTTATCCCACAAAATTACACCTAACAAACCAAATAGTAAATTGAATTTATGTAAATCAAACTTGTATGTTGTTTTATAGTAAGTGAATCACTAGAGAACGGATGGACCAATTTGATATTTTTTTTAAAAGCTCGTAATAATCCGAAGAACGTATTTGAGAAAAAACTGAAAAAGTTGTCTGGAAAAATAAAAAATTCTGAAAATTTATTTATTATTATTGTTGAGTATATAATAGAGTAGATATATAGGGTATTATTATTGTTGAGAATATATGTTATATTAATAATAGACCGTTTTTTTTTGTCGCGGGGAAAGCGTTTTATTACTGCCGCCCGCTCCGGAGGGAAGCGGATTAAGAATAAACGGGTATGCTGGACTAGCCGGTCTTACGACCCAGCATCCCCCTCGCACGGATGATGGCTATCCGTGCCGCCGCTGGGCCGAGTCCCAAACCCCTATGTACACCCCGACACTACCAGCTAAAACCCCGCGGTGGCCTTCTTCGGCGCTTGCGGAGCGATCCCGGGGTATTCTAAGGAGTGCTAGAATTGCTGCCGGAATCGCCCCTGCGCGGTGCCCTGTACGGGCCCATCTCCGTGGGAGGCTAAGGAGCCCCCGCGCACCGAGCAACGACAGCGAACGAGGCCTTACCACCCGCGCTGCCGTCCCCCGATGGCCCCAATTAGTCGCCTCGTACGACAGGCAGGGGTTACCATGGTGAAATTCTCAACACGCCCCCATTCCACAGGGCGGGAGACGCCGATCAGTCGTCCACCCGGCGCCTCCTACGTCTTCTCTGGCGGTGGGAGGGATCATATCGTTCCCGATCCCTCTCAGCACTCTCCTTCTGCGAGATGACGTTCTCGCAGAAGTGGGCCACCGCACGCCAGGACCTCCGGCTGGCGACCATGGACGACACCACGGCCGGCAGCGAGAGGTCTCCTCCGACGACTGCTCTGAGAGCGCTGCGCTCTTCATCCCAGGCTGGGCACTCCTCCAACGTATGTTGGGCCGTGTCTTCGCGGCAGTTGCCACAGTGGTGGCACACGGCGGAGACCTCCTTTCCGATTCGACACAGGAACGAACCGAAACACCCATGGTCCGTTAATACCTGTGTCAGTCGGAACGTAGGCGCCCCGTGGCGCCTGTCTAGCCATCTCTTTAGGACAGGACGCACTGCTGCGACAGTCCTCAAGCCCGCAGTCGGGCTCTCCAGCCTGGTATGCCACTCCTCCACGGCGATTCTGCGAAACCAGGCCGCAATCTCCCTCGGGGCCAGTCTCTCCTGACGGCGGCTGGACGCCTCCTCCCGCCAGAGGAACGCTGACGAGAGGAGTTTGGCGTCCAACTCCCAAGGGAGTGTGCCGGCCAATACGCAGGCCGCCTCGTGGGAGACCGTGCGGTAGCCCCTGACTATTCGCTGCGCCACCAAACGCTGCGGTTTGCGCAGCAGGGCGACGCAGCGGGCGTTCAGGGACTCGGCCCATACGGGACATCCGTACAGGGCCATTGACCGCACGACTCCAGCGTATAAACTTCGGCAAGGGCTATTAGGTCCCTCTAGGTTCGGCAGCAGGCGTCCGAGCGCGCCTGCCGCCCGCACCAATTTCGGCGACAACTCCTTGAAATGGGCACGGAAATCCCACCGGCTGTCCAGAATCAACCCCAAGTACTTCATTTTACAGCCGATGGGAATCCGCACCCCCTCCACACTTATGTGGGGCCCAAAAGGTGGCCGAATCCGAGGCCTGTGAAAACAAAGGGCCTCGGTTTTGTTGAGGGCCACCTTAAGGCCCAGTCGCCGAATCCTGCCCACCACCTGTTCGGTTGCGAACGAGGCGAGCAGGGTGGCCTCCTGGAAAGACCTGGCCGACGCTGTCACTAGTGTGTCGTCCGCGTAACACACGACAGAGACACCTCTGGGGTTGGTACCACGGAGCACCCAATCGTAGCCGATGTTCCACAACAGAGGGCCCAAGACTGAGCCCTGTGGAACACCGCAGGCCATCGCTCTTCGGTGCCAACCGTTGGCGCCCGGATACACTATGTATCTATCTGAGAGATACGAGTGCACCAGGCGCCGAAGATACGGTGGCACCACGTCGTACCGCAGTGCTTCCATTATGCAGGCCCAGGGTAAAGTATTAAACGCGTTGGCGATGACTAGAGACACCGCCACCACCACTTCACCCCGAGCCACTGCATCCTCCGCTTGTGCCTTGACCCGCAAAATCGCGTGTATTGTCGATCGCCCTTGCCGGAACCCGTACTGGCACTGTGCCAGGTCCGGCCCGACCCCTTCAAGATGCTCGACGAGGCGAGCGTGAACAATACGCTCGAAGAGCTTGCAGACCTCATCGAGCAACACGATGGGCCGGTAGGCCGATGGCGACTCTGCGGGCCGCCCCTCCTTCTTGAGCAGGACCAATTTCCCAGTTTTCCACTGAGATGGAAAACGGCCCTGCTCCAGACACGCGGAGAACAGGCCACGGAGCCTAGTACCCAGATGCTCGACGGCTAACACCCATGCCCGTCCGGGGATACCGTCGAGACCCGGGGCCTTCTTCTTGGCCCGTAGCCGAAGCACCACCGCCCGAAATTCTTCGGGCGAAACCTCCGAAGCAACCCTTGCCGAACTTAACGACGATGGCGTCGACGTAATATTATTAATAATAGACCTAACTCCATACTACTGCTACAAACAGGATATTATACGTTCTATAAAAAAGTTTCTTTTTCATTACGTACATACTATCTGGGACCAAAATTGTTTACATAGTAACGTTCCTTTACAGAGATAGATATCAAGGTTTATAAGTTGCACTTTGCACGTTTGTCTTGAGAAATAAAAACCTTCACGAGAGATGGTAGGCACTTGTTTAAGCGTACATATAGCGCTTCATTTAAACCGCGCCGGTAAAATTGTCTCATACCGACCTCATGATTAATTCACGCGTTACCAACCAATGGCTGGTGAAATTTGCGTATTAGAACCGCTTGGGGAAATATGATAAAATATGTCCTTGCATTTGCTTTTCTACCAATTTTAAATTTTTTTACATGTGTCATGTGTGTGTGTGTTTTTATTCTACTTGTGTTAGTTATTATAAAACATTTTAAACTGTATTGTTTTTTTTATTTCAGTCATACATAATTTAATTAATGCTTTAACGGTGAAGGAAAACATCGTGAGGAAACCTGCATATCTGAGAATTTTTCGAAGGTATGAGAAGTCTGCCAACCCGCATTAGGGCAGCGTGGTGGACTACGGCCTAACCCCTCTCATTAGTAGAGGAGGCCCGTGCCCAGCAATGGGACAATGTTTAGTACGGGGCTAGTATTATTATTATATTATTTATACATAATTAATGAAGAGGCGGGCTTATGCATTCTCTACCAGTGAGCCTTCGGGTGGTGTAGAGTGTACAAGCGTATATACGCTACACACATATGTGTGTGTACAAGCCAGTGAGAAGTAAGAGGAGAAAATGTCACCTATAAAACATTATACTGAGTATAAAGACGTAAAAAGAATATTAAACATCATAACCGTAATATAATATGTCAAAAAAGCGTGATAACTATATACATTTTTGCTGGTGGTACGATATTCATATCCGCCCGGATAGCGACCACCGTACCACAGGGTGTAAAACCCGCTATAGTGGCACCCGCAAGTGTGTCGCGTCCGGATCAGCCAGTGTACATCCGGTTTTTGTCGAGGGTTCAGATTTGGGGTACAATGTTGAGCTGTATTGCGGTCTTCCGAGTACTCTGAAACTAGACTCTCGACTTCTTCTTCACCTACTTGCCCTGGCGTGGAGTGAAGAAGTAGGCTGGCATGATAGTGTTGAGTAGCGGGGATAGATTGTCTCTCGCTACTGGATACTCTAACTGGACGGCACTGTGCTTACCATCGGGTGCAGGTGTGGTCACTTTACCGTGCCAGGAGAAAAAAAATATATTCTGCAGTTATTTCTAAACAATTGTAATACGCTAGATCATTATAAAAGTAAGAGATATAATCCATACCAATACGAAATAAATAAATGCGAAATTAAGTCTGTTTTTTTGTTTGTTTGTTAGCTGCTGGTGGTAGGATATTCGTATCCGCCCGGATAGCGACCACCGTACACAGGGCGAAAAACCCGCCATAGTGGCACACGCATGTGTCGCGTTCCGGGATCAGCCAGTGTATGTCCGGTTATCGTCGGGGGGCTTGAGTTGGGGTACGATGTTTGGCCGTGCGGGTATAAGCCGGTTCACAGTCGGTTGGAGGCGTGTTGATCCGTCGGCCAGGGAGACCTGTAGAAACGGTGGTACCGCTGGCCGCCCGCGGTACAGGGGCCCAATCGTGGCTAACCACCACGAGAGGCTGCCCCACCATGCCGCGCATAATCTTGGGTGGGTCCGTCGTGCTGGTTGGTGACCGGATGTGGGGTCCCGGCGGCCTATCCCGGGAGGGTACGGGGGCCCTTCCGTCCGGCGGATCAGCTCACCTCCTCTCGGCTCTTTTAGTGGACCGGCGCTTGTTGCGGCCTTCTGACTACTCTGACACTAGACCCTATACCGCTTCTTCACCTCTCCCTCCCATAACTCCATGACAGTGCAAACTAAGAGAGCAGGTTCTACAGCGGTGCGTTACCCCACCACCGCATTCACAATGGAGTTCGCTAACATCCGCGGACTCCATTCTAATCTTAATGCCGTCCACCGCCATCTTGAGACGGCCCGGCCTGCTCTGCTCTTCTTGACGGAGACACAGATTTGTAGTCCGACCGATACTTCATACTTGCTTTACCCCGGTCGGACGTCTGCTGTCGCCGTCTGCGCTGCATGGAGGACCCCTCCTTCTCCACCCTGTGGGTGCACGTCGACCTCGGCTCCCAGAGTCGGGTTTACGTGTGCCTTTACAGGTCACACGATGGGGACGTAGAGACAACTCGGCTATTTAATTATATTAGCCAGGCGACAGACGACGCGCAGGAGCAGTTTCCAACAGCGGAATTGGTAGTTCTGGGGGACTTTAATGCACACCACGAGTTGTGGTTGGGCTCCTCCAGAACTGACCATGCCGGCAGGACTGCTCATGCATTCGCTTTGACCAATGGCTTGACACAGCTGGTGGATCAGCCTACCAGGATCCCAGATGTGGCAAGTCATGCGCCCTCTCTGCTGGACCTACTGCTGACGAGTCATCCAACCGGGTATAAAGTGACGGTTGGTGCTCCCCTGGGTACCTCCGATCACTGCCTGGTTGGGGGACGTCGGTTCCTTGCGCTTTGCCTCCACGTCCCGTGAAGGTCAAGCGCAGGGTCTGGCACTACTCGTCGGCAGATTGGGATGGTATGCGGGATTACTTCGCATCCATCCCTTGGCGGCAGCGCTGCTTTGATGGAAAGGATCCTTCAGCGAGTGCCGACGCCATTGCTTGCGAGATCAGAATAGGAATGGAATATTACATTCCTTCCTCTGAGATCGCAGGCAAGGGCCGAGGACGCTCCTGGTTCAACCGTGCATGCGCCGATGCTGTTGGCAAGAAACAGGCGGCATATCGTGCTTGGATCGGGGGTCGCGCTACGAAGGATCCCAACCTCAAGTCACTCAAAGCAGCCTACAACCGTGCTGCCAAGGTCTGCAAGAGGGCGTATGTTTTTTTTTTTTTTTTTTTTTTTTATTGTGGGGCGCTATGCCCCACTCTCGTTCCCCCTAACAATTGTCAGAGCTATTTTATCTGTCTCTCTTATTTTAGTACTTACCTCCTATTCTACGCCTACTCCCTTCTTTGGGGAGTCCTAAAGTGCCTATTCCCTTCTTTGGGGAGTCCTATTACCTTATATACTACTATAACTACTAAAACACACTACATGGGGAAGAGGTCTCTTTTTTTTTTTTTTTTTTTTTTTCTTTTTTTTTTTTTTTTTAATTTTAATTAGTACTATAAATTTCTTACTTTCTATTTACATTTCTTATTTCCTACTGTTTTCTTAAGTCTATACATTTCTTATCATCTATTCCTTAGCCGCTACGTAAATATAATCTTACATTATATTCCTAGCCTAGCTTATTCTATTCTTATTCCTATTAATTAGTCTTACAGCTACTTTTTTACTATATAATATAAACTTATCTCTAGATTCTTTATTTATAATTAACTGGTTAAGGTTTTCTTTTTTAACACTTTTCCCCAATTCGATTTCCAGCATCGTTCTGTCTTTTAGGAAGACTGGGCACTCCGTGAGCGCGTGCACAATACCTTCGCTCACCTCAGGGTCGCAGACGCACGACGGGCTCTCCTTACACTTGAAACGGTGCAAGTATTCGGAGAACCCGCCGTGCCCCGTCAGCACCTGGGTGAGTACAGGATCTATCCCTATTTTCCTCATGACCTGGTGAGCCTCCACAGCGTCCGGGAAAAAGAGCTTGGTTGTGGAGGCCGTCTCGCCTTGTACGTAGCGCCCGTTCCATTCGTCAATCGATTCCAGACGAATCTGTCGTTTGACGAACGAGACGGGACACTTATCGTACATAGGCTTGGTCTTAAGTTTAAGTGCGGCATCCTTCGCGAGCTCGTCTGCACGCTCGTTTCCCTCCACCCCTATGTGAGCCTTTACCCAGAATAACTCAATATTCTGGTTGCGTTCTTTTGCCATACTTAAGTTATTCTGTATTTCGAACGCTAGTGGGTGGAGGGAGACTCCGTCTGTAACAGACTCTAGGGCCGCCCTCGAGTCGCTTAGGATGCTGCACTGCGGCACTCCGCTCCTCACTACCTCCTCCACAGCCCTGTGGAGGGCCAGCAGCTCTGCCTGGTAGACGGTGCAGAACGATTCCAGTTTGGCCTTTTTGGCTTTGGTCTCGGCGGCGTTTTCCCAAAGGGAAAATGCCGCTCCGACCTTGCCACCTATCTTACTTCCATCAGTGAAGATGGAGAGGCCTTCCCGCGTGATCTGGTCCACTTCCGCACCGTCCATCAAGCACCGGTATTTGAGTGCACTACGTTGGGCTGGGTGCTTCAGCCCTGCGAAGGCCACAGGCCGTTCCACCTCCCGATCTCCTACTACTCGCCGGGAATAGCCCTTCCTCACCTCGTACAGGGAGGCATTCTCCCTTGCACGGATGTCCAAGGGCAATATCCCGGCGATCAGCAGGGCCGAGTTCAGTGAAACGGTCCTGTAGGCCTTCGCGAGCTTCTGCGCAAAGCCCCTCTGTACGACAGCGAGTTGCTTCTTTACCCCTAGTTTGTTGGTTGCCGGGGCCCACACACTTGCTCCATAGAGTATGGTGGGTTCCACCACTGCTCTATAGAGCAGCTTTATGATGTCCGGCCCGAGTCCCCACTGTGTCCTTGCAGCCCTAGATAGTTGCTTGTAAAAAGCTATGGCTTTCCTGCAGACGTCGGCAACGTGGGTGTTAAAAGTTAACCCGCTGTCCACGGTCACTCCCAGTATCTTCATTTCCTTCACCAGGCCAATGTCCACCCCGCCCATGTGAAGGATCGGGGCATCATACTTCAATTTACGCGTGATTATCATCGCTTTAGTCTTGTGCGGTGCGAAATTGAGTTTATTTCTGATGCCCCATTCCCTCACACAGGCGAGGCTTTCATTGGCCTGGCGTTGGATTCCTCCCATTTCCGTCCCGTCAAATGCGAGCACCACATCGTCAGCAAAGGCCTGGCAGTAACTACCCCGTCTATCAAGCTCTGATAGTAGTGGGTCGAGGAGCAGGTTCCAGAAAGTTGGACCTCCAATGGAGCCCTGGACGCATCCCTTGGAGGTCCACCTCTCATGTTCCACTCCGGCGTACCGGAGCTTCACTCTCCTGCTCTCGAGGTAACTGTCTATCATCCTTCGGACGTTCACGGGACACCCCTCCTCCGACAGTCTGACCCTAATGGCTGGCCACCAGGCGTTGTCGAAGGCTCCCTCTATGTCCAATGAGATTATTACTATAAGTTTTTTCTCGCTTAGCTTATCTCTTATGTGTTTCATTAGGACATAGAGGGAGTCCTCGGTACCCCTTTGTGGCATAAAGCCAAACTGTCGGGGGCTCGTCCTTGGATGAAGACAGTATCTCACTCTACCCACCACCATCTTCTCCAGTATTTTCCCCATCACTGGCAACAAGCCTATAGGTCTATAAGATTTAGCTTGTGTGTAGTCCTCCTTAGATGGTTTACGGAGGACTATGACCGTCGCCTCCTTCCAGGTGGTCGGGAAGTGGCCAAGTTCGAGGCATTTGTTTGCCAGTGATAGGTACACGTCTGGGTACTTAAATATCGCTTGCTTACAGATGTCCGCTGTGAGTCCATCTGCTCCCGGGGCTTTCTTAGGGTTAAAGCTCTTCGCAGCCGCAAGTAACTCTGTCATCGTAAACGCTGGGTCATGGGCCTCAGCATGGACTTCGTCGTTTACCCTTGCGGCTGTCTCCCTTATGCGTTGGTGGTCTGCATTGTCTTCTATCCGGTCGTCCTCTGGATAGAAGGTCACCGCCAGTAACCTTGCCGACTCTTCCGAGGTTAGGGTCCTTCCAGCTTGGGTCAGTGGCAGGTCTTCGTGCTTCTTCACGGTCTTCCCGATGGCTCTGTACGCACTGCTCCAGATGGTCTCCTTTCCTTGTTGCGTACAGAACTCTTTCCAACTTTGGAGTTGTGCCATCCTTGCCTCCTTCTCATACTCTTCTTTCTGTTGCAGGTACTCAGCGACGACATGGGCTCTCCGGATCGGCGCGGCACATCGGATCCTCCTCTTCCTGGTGATGGTTTGGCGTTTCATCTTGGCGAGTTTCTCGGACCACCATGGTATGTTGATTTTGCTATTTATTTTTATTTGTGGTATTGTCTCGTTACATGTCTCTGTTACTATTTGTATATATTCCTCTATTATTTTGTCCAAATCCTCTTTGTTGTCTGTCCTTTCGATTAGTGTTTCTGTAAAATTTTTGTTTTTTAGTGTCTCTTCCAATTTATGCTCAAACATTTCCCAATTTGCCTTCCTTGTGTTGTACCTCCTTGTCGTCTTTGTTGTCCCGTTAGTGTATTTAATTTTTGTGTGGTTAATTTTAAAAAGAATACTATTGTGGTCCGAGCTCGCCATAGAGTCATCAACTCTCCATCCCTCCACCAGGACCAGGATGTCTTCTGTGCAGGCCGATACGTCAATATGGCTTGTGAGCAGCCGCCCCCCCCTTACTGTCTCGAAGGTTGGAGTCTGGCCGTCGTTGAGCACCTGCAGCCCGTACTCCTCCAGCATGCCTGCCACTTCCTCTCCCCTGGTGTCCGTACTCGCTGCGCCCCACCAAATGCTTTTAGCATTGGCGTCGCCCCCCATGAGGATTCCCCTGGGGCCCAGTTTTTCAACTATCCGCCCCAGCTGCTCCAAGTATGGCCCTATGGGTTTGTCCGGCTCAAAGTAGAATGAGATGACCACCAATTCGCGTGTTCCGGTTCGGATTCTCACCACTGTGATGTTGGTCGTGGTGAGGTTCGGGCATTGGGTAACCGTCCAGTCGCCGTTGAACACTGCAACGGCAGACTTGACGACCCCCCCCTGCCCGATCGTCCCCTGGAAGATCCTGACTCCTTGGTGGTCTCTCACCCTACCTTGGGCGCCCACATATGGCTCCTGGAGCAGCGCAATGTCGACCCCCCGCTTCTCAGCTTCCCGGAGGAACTCAACTGTTGCCAGTTGTTTCCTCTGCAGGTTAGCCTGGGCGATGAGGGTCGGCCTTGCACTTGCTGGGGGGTTTGTCTGACCTGGGTTCCTCGGATCCACCTTAGCAATAAGCTACGGCGGATCTCGCCAGGACTTCCCATTTCCTCCTCACAGGGCACTCCGCGCTAAAGGCGTTGTGAGTCGCCTCGCCGATCCTGGCTTTCGCGCAATTGCAACACGACGGGGGTACCTTCGCCAGCCAGTCTGCACATTGCGACCGGTGGTGGGGCCCCCCGCAGTGGCTGCAGGCGTCCACCTGGTCTCGGCAATGGCGCCTCCCATGCCCGTAGCCGAGGCACCTCGAGCACTGGATCAGCGGGGACTGATCCTCGACCTTTACCCTCTGCACATCTATATGGACAGAGCCCACTTCTGTGAGCTTCTGCCATATCCTGGGTGGCACCTGGAGTGCTATATGAGACGTGAGCGGGTTCCTAGCCCTTCTCCTAAACTTCACTTTTAGGTTCGCGGCTTCCCCGCTCACGTCACCCAGGAGATGTTCATTCTGTACTGTCAGCGCCCGCACAATCTCCTCATCCTTGTGGATGCTGAGGACGTCCCTGAGCAGAACCATTGGGTCCTTATTCCTCATGTCCTCAACATTTAATCCCCCTCCCGTCTTCCTGATTTTCTCTTTTACCCTCCCCAATTCCTCCCTCGAATGGCACCCTACAATAACTTTCCTGTCCTTCCCCTTCCTCATTCTATCTATCCTAAATCCTTCTTCTTTCGCATTTAACGTTTCCCTTATCTTTTCATATACCTGCTCCCCTGTTGCGACCTGGTCCACGGAGGTGATGACCACCGAATGCATTGCTGTTTCCGGCGGCCCCACCCCACGCGGGCCAGCCGCCACAGCCGCGTAACTCCTTCCCTCCTTCCACTCTTCCCTACTTGTTTTTATTTCCAAATTTAGCTTCTCCATCTCCTCTTTATGTGATTGTAGGGCTCTTGTGTGTTCTTTAATTTGCTCCATTAACTTCCCCTCGTTGTTTCCTTCCTTTATTTCCGTTTGTGTTTGTCCGTCCTTCTTTTCCTTCCCCCCCACTTTATCCTTTGCCTTTGTGTCTGTCATTTCCATAGGTTTCCCTGCCTCGCTGTCCCTGAGTAATTTTAGCAGTCTCTCTGCTGCGATCAAGATGTCGTTCTTGATCTCAGTTTTGAGGTTCCTGCTAAGAGCTACTTGTGCTCTTACCTTGGCGAGGCAGGCTTTCCCTTCGATGATTCTAGCCGAATCGTTTGAGGGTGCCCTGGGTCTGGGTCCCGCAGGCGCGGCGGCGCCCGTTGCGTCAGGCTTTTCAGCCTGGCCCTCCAGGCTACGCCGCATCTGCGCGACCCTCGATCCATCGGCTTCCTTCGGACTGTTGGCCTCGGGGGAACCTTGCGGTTTCCTTACCTTAGCTGGGGTTCGGATGCCGAACATCTTAATCACTTGGAGGTGTTGTTGGGTGAACACGTCAATATATATAAAAAGTAAATAAATTCCCTGTAGGTGTAGATGGCCTACAGGGGGTCAAAGTGTTTCTGAAAAACCAATATTTTGGTTTTCCAGTCAAATTTTGGGGTAGAGAAGCAACTGCCGCGCTGTCCGCGTTTGGTGAACCTTCCCTTGTCTCGACCTACTCTCTAACCTCGTGTCTACTTAATCTAGGTCTAATATTGCTAAATTTTCATTCAATCAGAACTTCATCAATTTTGGCACAGCCAAATTTTGAGTCTACCGTATAGGTCACGTCGTGGCGATTCAAATGAACCCAATCTCCGGCCGTTTAGGACCAGTGGTTCCCGAGATATCCTGATGTTAAATTTTTCAAAATGGAGACTGGTGAAATTCTTTCCCGTATATCTCGGGTTCGGTACGTCCAATTCGTCCCGAGTTTGGGCTCAATTAGCTCGCCTCGACCCTCTCTACCCGTCTGGTACCGTTGCGACGAAAAATATTTTTGGGTTATGAAATTTTCCAAAAACCAGATTTTCGCGGTTTTGTCCTTGTCAACCTCTAGGGTTCACCGTGGCGAAACAGACGAATCCAAGCTCGAGCCTCTACCTTTAGAATTGACGGAGATACGAGCCTTTGACGTTTTCCAAGATGGCGTCTGGATAAACTTGCTTCCTCGATATCTCCGTTGTTTTCCAGCCGATTTTGCCCGTGCTTGGGCTCGTCTGGCTGGTATGGCCTTCGTCCACCTTTCGAGGGTGGTTTCAACCCCAAAATTTTTGGAAAAATTTTTTCCGCCAGTTACTTTAAAAACTACTTTCTTATCCCTATAAAATTAAAACTATCTAGTTATCCTAAAAAACACGTCACTTATAGACAAAACATTGATAAAATTTTTACAAAATGTATGGAAATTAAAAATATGGCCTAATCAAAAAATTTAAAAACCTAAAATATGTAGAATTACAAAATATACTTGGCTAAATATATGACCTAAAGGTCATATATTGAGGCAGGGGTCAGAATTGGCGTATCTCTTACCGTTTCCAAGATATTTGACTTTAAAGGTATTTTGAAAAATTTTGACAGTTTATCGGTCGCGAAAAATCAGGTTATCTCCCGATTTCCTTGAAATTTTGGAGACGGTAAGAAGTTTGCGTCCTGCACCCAATTACACTATAAAATTATGGTGTTACACATCGTTCTTCCAAGTAGTAAAAGATTTAAAGTCCAAAATTATACATTTTTCGGTTTTTGACTCACTATTTTGTTATCTTCCGCTCTTTTCAGATGGTGAAAACGTCTCCGCGTTCGTCTCTTCGTCTCCTAGCTCCCTGGATACTCTGTTTTCTCCTTCGGGTCCTGGATCACTGACCACGTGCCACGTGGTTAGTTGTTTTTTTGGCAATATCTTTTTTGGCACATGCCCGGTCGCGGAATGCGACGGGTCAAAAGATGCGCCTCTGCGAGGGCTTTACGGTGATATAAAATTATCACTATCTCCCTCGTCTCGTTTCCGAGCGCCGGACGAAAAACTGGTCACATAACCTCAAAGAGGTTGTTTTCCGGTGAAAACCTCGCAGAACGCACTTCACCACACAAACACTTTACACCCTCAAGTGGGCGTCACAATTCCGCGTATTTTGGTGTATCACTGGTCAAAATCGGAGCACTTTAACTAATTATTTGCAATTTTTCCGTGCGGAGCGTTGTTCAAACTGATCCGATCGCGGCGGCGTTTCGTGCGCGACTAGAGGGCGTATGTTAAAGCGGATGCCCAGCGCGTCTCCAAGATTGGATGTGCTTTGGCCGATAACCCAACAAGCAGTCGTGCTTATTGGAGCTTGGCTAAGGCCGTCCAATCTAATTTCTGTCGCCCTTCGCTGCCACCGCTGAGATATCGAAATGGAACACTAGCCCATAGCTCGCAGGAGAAGGCCGATTTATTGGCAGACCTCTTCGCGGCTAATTCGAGACTCGAGGACTGCAATACTCATTTACCATCTACGCTGCCCGGTTGCGGTCACACAATGCCTGATATCCGTATCAGGCATTGTGATGTGCAGCGTGAGCTGCAGTCTCTCGACGTCCGGAAGGCTGGTGGTCCTGATGGTATCCCAGCGCTTGTACTTAAAAAGTGTGCAGCGGAGTTGTCTCCTGTACTGACGCGCCTATACCGATCGTCCTACCTCTCAGGTATTGTGCCTGAATCTTGGAGGGAGGCTAATGTGCAGCCGATCCCCAAAAAGGGTGATCGGTTAGACCCTAACAATTATCGCCCAATCGCCATAACCTCAGTGATGTGTAAAGTCATGGAGCGACTGATAAACAGCCAATTAGTTCGCTACCTAGAGGATCACTCGTTGATCAATGACCGCCAATACGGGTTCCGTCATAACCGATCAACGGGTGATCTTCTAGCGTTCGTATTACATCACTGGGGAGAGGCGATTGACAAGCATGGCGAGGCTCTGGCTGTGAGTCTCGACATAGCAAAGGCGTTTGATAGGGTCTGGCATCGTGGCCTTCTCTCCAAGCTCCCGGCATACGGTCTGCCCGACAACCTGTGCAAGTGGATTTCCGGCTTTCTGCATGAGCGTAGAATACGTGTCCTCGTTGATGGACACGCTTCGCAGCTCATGTCAGTAAATTCCGGAGTACCACAAGGTTCTGTGATTTCGCCCACCTTGTTTCTTCTGCATATCAATGATATGTTGTCGCTTGGCAACATTCATTGCTATGCAGACGACAGCACGGTTCATGGGCGTTATAGCAGCAAGCCGCCTGGTTGCCGGGCGGATACTGAGAGGAGACGCGAGGATCTTGTCGTTGAGCTCAACCAGACCTTGGATCTCATCTCATCATGGGGTACCAGGAATCGGGTTGAGTTTAATGCCAAGAAAACCCAGGTGTGCGCGTTCTCGTGCAAGAAGTCTCCGTTTTCTCCCATCCCCGTTCTTCAGGGTGTTCCACTCGCAATGCGGAATGACCTTAGTGTCCTAGGTATGGATATCCGCTGCGATCTTAATCCAAGGAGTCACATCGAGGGCGTAATATCCGCTACTTCACGCAGGGTCGGAATCCTGAACAGGGTGCGGCGGTTTTTTACGCCTGGTCAGCTCTACCGCTTATATAAAGCGCAGGTGCGGCCGGGAATGGAATACTGCTCGCACCTCTGGGACGGTTCTGCAAGGTACCTTCTCGATGCCTTGGATGGGTTGCAGCGGCGGGCCATCCGCATTGTGAATGATGCAGACGTGAGTAACAGCCTGGAGCCGCTACAGCTGCGTAGGGATATTTCCTCGCTTAGCGTGTTCTACCGTCTGTATCAAGGCGAATGCTCTGAAGAATTGTTTGATCTTATCACTTCCTCTCCCTTCCATACCAGAACCACGCGTACTGGATTGCGGAGCCACAGCTTCGTGGTATCTACTACCCCGGCCCGAACCAAGAGGTTCGCAAACTCGTATTTTTGCCGCACCATCAAGCTGTGGAACAGTTTGCCAGCTACCGTGTTCCCTCCTACCTATGATCCTGGGTCCTTTAGGCGTAATGTGAAGAAGCTAAACAGCAGGCCGGCATGATTGTGTTGAGTAGCGGGGGATAGACTGTCTCTCGCTACTTGATACTCTATCTGGACGGCACTGCGCTTACCATCAGGCGCAGTGTGGTCACTTTGCCGCGCCAGAATAAAAAAACAAGAAAAAAAAAAAAACAAAAACCTTTTCGCGATTTAACGGCTGACCGGATTGTAATGAAATTTGCCAAGGAGATAGATTATATCCTGGAGAAGGACATAGGCCTTATACCTTTTTTCTCAAAAAACAATCTTGAAAGGGGTCAAATAGGAGTTCAAAATTAGTATGAGAAATCCATAATTCCTCAAGTTAGGGTTCTGAAAATTCGTATTTAGGCTTTTGGTAGGAAATAAAGAAATAAGTGCTTCAATTTTTTTGCAAAATCATCCCTAAAGTTATAGCCACCCTAATCCATATTTCCATACTATCTTATTATCCACTTTCCCCGGTTATATCGCCCGCAGTAGCGGTCTTGGGGGGGGGGGGGGGGGGAATGGGGGAGCAAATTAACGGCTACTATGAATCTCCATGAGAAATCCCGACGGAGGCCAAAGTCAAGTGATAAATGGACAAAACCATACGTAGCTATTTCTGTTCCATTGGCTGCGAAAAGAGTGTAACCAGTCTTACAACATTTGTCCTTGGCCGCGAAACGTGGAAAGACGCACAAATCCGGTATCCACAAGGAACTGTATCTTCGACTTGCGGTCGGTTACAAATAGGGACCTGAGGATTGTGGACAGTCGTTGGTCGCTATTGACGACTGCCGCGGCAGTTTTCCGGCTCAAATTCGCAGGGTTTGGTACACTTTATTGACCTGCTCCCAAATTTGCGATGGTACCAACACCAATGTTGACGAGATGGAGAGCGGTATTGGGACGAGCTTCTGCGATGTTGAAATGATGAAGGACGATCACGTGATTTTGATCTAACTTGGACTCGTAACGCGGCGACTTCTGTTGTTAGTTCTCTCATATTTTTCATCATGGCTTCTATTACTGATGAAATGTTACCTTGTTCTGTATTAAGGCTGGCTACTTGAGGAGAACAGGGTGCGACACCATGCACTTTATCAGCAAGGTCTGCGATTTTTGTTAGAGGTGTGTCTTCTTGTGTTGCTATTACCGTCTGGATGTGTTGAGGGAGACGGCTTGCCCACAAGCTGCGCATGAAGTGATCGATTACCGTTGATCCGGCTAATCCTTGAAGGTGACGAAGAAATTGGGATGGTTTTTTATTTCCGAGTTCTTCGTGTATTAAGAGCTGTTGTACCTTTTTTTCCTGCGAAGCTGAAAGACGCTTAGTAAGCATGGTTTTCGACTTCTCGTATTTCTCTTCCTTGGGCGGAGAGTTAATTATGTCGAGGACTTCCGCCGTATTCTGATTACCCAACTGTGATATGACGTAATATAATTATTATTATTATTTTACTATTATAAATGCGAATGTTTGGATGGATGGATAGATGTTTGTTACTCAATCACGCTACAACGGCTGGACGGATCTGGCTGAAATTTGGCACAGAGATAGATTATAGTCTGGAATAGCACATAGGCTACTTTTTATCCCGGAAAAATATACACTTCCCGTGGGATAGTTTAGATTTCAAAGAGGAAGTGATCGACAAGATTTTTTGCATAGCGGCAGTTTAAGGAACAGAAAGTGACTTAGGCTACCTTTTATCTCAGAAAAATGTACGCATACTATGGGATAGCAAAATATAGAAAGGTGTAATAGCTTAAGATGCCTTCATGGATTATATACGTTTTATTCTAAAAATAACCACCACGCGGGCGGAGCCACGGGCAACAGCTAGTTCTAATATAATTTCTATAGTCTTATTTATAGTATATGTAATTTAGTAAAAACTGTTATTCCCACTGGAGCCATTAACAATCCATTATAAATACATTAAGAACATTTTATTATTCGTTTACTCATATATTTTTTTGTAGAATTGTTCATTGAGGATCCCTTGCGACTTGCCTTATCTCGCAATCTCTCGCTGTTTTATTTGACCTGAAATTAAAGATTTATTTTTGTACTCATGTTTCACAATTTGCTGTTCATATTTCCATTGCTTCTTAATATTCACTGTCCCACTGCTGGGCAGGAGTTCTCTACTACTGAGAGTTTAGATTACACATTCTTGAGGTGATTTTTCAGGTATGCAGGTTTTTTTCTTCACGATGTTTTTCTTCATCATTAAAACAAGCAAATTACATTCATGATTGAAAGTTGTAGACGTGCAAGCTTTTTGGGTCTTATTTTGTTAACCGACTTCAAAAAAAAGGAGGTTAACAATTCGTCGGAATCTTGTTTTTTTATATATGTTCCCCGATTACTCGAAGACGCCTGGACCGATTTGAGAAATTCTTTTATTGTTTAAAGGGGTATACTTCCCAGGTAGTCCCATTGACACCAAGTCAGGATCTGATGATGGGATCTCAGGAAAATCAAGGGCAACCCTCAAATTTTACAGTGACGCATAATTTGTTTTTTATTGTAGTCGGTGTACTTTTTATGAATTAAAAAACTTTTACTTACATCTGCGACTTTCTGGCAGATTTTACCTTTCTAGACTATCGCTGCTATTTTATAAAATATAAAATTATTTTGTACCACATACTGCAATCCCAAATTATTTATTAAACTAGAACATTTATTATTTTATTTTTATTTTTGTACTATATTGTATGTGTATTACTATATATTCATGTATGTAAGTCTTATATATGTATTCGTATATCATATATGATGAACTCTTTCTCTACTTCCTTTTCTTGTTATACACCTGCCTTAATTATTTTCTGCAGCACCCAAAGGTTGACTGGTAGAGAATGCCTTAGGCATTAAGTCCGCCTGTACATATATCTGTATAAAGTGTAAGAAAAAAAAGAAAAAAAAAACATTGAAGATACCTTATGAGTTGTATTATCGCGAAAGCATGCTCTGTATTAGTCCAACTGATATTAAAAAGTACATTAACAAGGACAACGTTGCTATGAGATAAAGGTTTTTCGTTATTTCCTTCCTCTGAGTTTAGTGCTTTATTTTTATTGTCATAATATCTTCAGGTATAATAGTTATCCAGAAATTTTAAGGTACATATTTCCAGACAATCGGCTATTTAAATACCATAACACTGGCAACTACAACCAGATTTTTTATTCTGATCTCTAACACCCACAATCACAAAACGAATATAAAAGCATTGTCGTGTTTCAAAATGGAATGAGAATTGGAGGAATTCTATTGGAGGAGGAGGAGGAGCTCTATTGAGCTTTAGAAAATCAAATTCATCGTGAAAATAACTATCTGTCACTTCAAAGTTGGTTGTCGTACGATAGCGATATCACGACCGGACTAATCCATACATGATGTAGCCAAAACTGCCTACAGCGTGAGTTTACAACAAATTATGTTTAACCAGTTGGTCATTAGGTTTATGACAGTGGTTGCTGGTGGTAGGATATTCATATCCACCCGGATAACGACCACCGTACACAGGGTGCAAAACTCGCCATAGTAGCACACGCAAGTGTGTCGCGTTCCGGGATCAGCCAGTGTACATCCAGTTTTTGTCGGGGGTCTTGAGTTGGGTTACGATATTTGGCCGTTTTGCGGCATTCTGAGTAATCTGACACTAGACTCTTGACCGCTTCTTCATCTTCTTGCCTATGGCGTAGTGTGAAGAAGTTGGCCGGCATGATTGTGTTGAGTAGTGGGGGATAGATTTTGACCCTCAGTCCATCAGGTGCAGTGTGGTCACTTTGCCGTGCCAAGATAAACAAATCGAACATTAATATTATTTTTGTATTGTCAATGGTATGGATAAGGATTGGTATATTGACTTTCAAATTCCTAAAAGCATTGGTATTTTAAACGAGGCATGATTGCGGCAATCGGTGGAATATGGTCCGGTCTCCACCGATTTGTTTCTCACGCTTGTACGCACACGTTTTCACGACTGGTGGTTTTAGTGAAGGATTTTCGTATTATATACAATTTAATATAGTGTTGTGTGTGCAATAACAGAATTTAAGAATTAGTTTCTTAAATTCTTATTAAACACGTAAAACTTCTTCGTCCTCCATTTTTCATTGCATATAAATCACATTTAGATATTTTTGGCGCCACCCTCAGAAATTTTATTCAGTAACTTACTGTTATTATAATGAAACAAGAATTTAAAATTCCACGTAACATTATACCCTTAAATGCAACATCCAATTATTTGCAGCGGCAGTTTCCTTGTCAAAAGGGTTCACACAATGAAGCCTTAATTATAAGGAAATATTTGGTTAGCTCGACCTTTTCAAAAGAATTTTTCAGTATTTTCGCAGACCTTGCTTATTGTTCCTTTTCCCATGATTTTTTCTACCACTCACTTTTATATGGACATTTGGCTACAATGCTTTATATGATATCATCAAAACGTTCTAAAATAGTATCGGCGATAAAAGGCGTTAAAATTGTTGCCATACTTCTTACGATGTCTTGAGTCTATATAGGCATTTCTAAAAATATTCATTAATTTATTTATCTGTATCTTTGAAATTCTTATGTTAATTATTATCTTTGGGTTGTAGGACTTTCACTTTTCACTTTAAGCATCAAACAATTACGCAACTCTATGTTTGTTTTGTATATGATGAAACTATCGAAGAATTTTTTTTTATCCTGGCACGGCAAAGTGACCGCACTGTACCTGATGGTAAGCGCAGTGCGGTCCAAATAGAGTACTGAGTAGCGAGAGACGATCTATCCCCGCTACTCAACACACTCATTCCGGCCTGCTTCTTCACACTACGCCATGGGCAAGAAGGTGAAGAAGGGGTCGAGGGTCTAGTGTCAGAGTACTAAGAAGGCCGTAAAATGGCCATTGTACCCCAACTCCAGACCCCCGACAAAAACCGGATGTACACTGGCTGATCCCGGAACGCGACACACTTGCGTGTGCCACTTTGGCGGGTTTTTCGCCCTGTGTACGGTGGTCGCTATCCGGACGTATATGAATATCCTACCACCAGTGAAAACTTAAAATCAATTCAATAACGTCTTGCAAAAAACCATCTCATCAGCATATTTAATATTATTGCTGACGTTAGGGCGTTGGCTGAGTGAAATAAATAGCTGTGCTATATTGCGCTGTTTCGGGAATCAGGGCGACATTTGAATTATGCAGTGGAGATGGGCAATTGTTATTTTAGACTAGTTTTAAGCCTCTTTGAGTTTACAGGAGAGTGTTCTGGTAAGGGAAATGATTTAAGAGACTACTTACTAGTGTTAGCAACATTAACAAAACAATGCAAGATGGATATTTAGAAAGGCACAAATTCAATGTTTAACATTCTATTGATTGATTTACACAACACTGTTACACATCTCAGTGCTTAATATTAACATAAAAGCATGTCAGGATTTACTTAAGGCTTCTCTTTATAATTAACCTACCAGCATTACCTCTAAGCTGAACTACGCGACCATTGAACTGATTACCATTAACACTTACTGCACGGAACCACGAATATACTGGCTATCGTCTCCTCGTCTTCTACTCAACTGAACACAAGAGCGCGGAAGGCACTTTGTTTTATGCTAAATATTTACTACTCCCCACTTAGGTTGTCATTATTAATGTACCCCCAACTAGTCTCCCAAATACCTCCGATATACATTCGGTATTTCTAATATTAGGAAATACCCTAATACTAGTAAGTATGAATTTTGGGACATGCTTTTATTCTAGAAAGGAACTAAAGCTTCGGAGCAATTGTGGATTTAATTTGGCAGCATTTATAAGTTACTACCCGGATTTATCTATATATGTTTGGATACAAAAAGTGGGACCTTAAAACTATTATCGCGACAGCTTGTAGTCGGACAAATTGATTGCGACTTGATTGAACTTCTTCATTTCAGTTTATTACGCCAGTAAACAATATAGAGAACCAATGCACATTCCAATTTGTACTCGATTAGAACTCTACTAGGAAAACAAAGGTTATACAAAACAAGGTTACTCATACAACTATCTGTTTTGCGAATTATTGTTCCACTTTGATAAACAAAACACAACAGTAACCCACATATATTAGCCATCATCGATTAAACACAAACTAAACTGAAAAACAACTGTACACACACTGATTAAAACCGAGCAACACTTCCGCTAATTTCGTATAGACTGCCCAGCGAGCGTTCAGGCTTTCCTTTTTATAACAAATCTTCCCCACCGACTACACAAGCTATGCAATCTACCCCCAAATATTTCGTAAGTGACCCCCAATATTTTCATAAAATTCTAAAGTACCCTTACACATAGTCCTGACCCCACACTAAGATACAAGTCTGGGGTCACGGGTATTAGGCACTACAAGAGACCTTCGATCTCACAACACCCAGATCCGAAACAAATGTTTGTGGATCACATAACCACTTGTCTCGGTGAAGGGAACGAACCCGCGGCTTCTCGTTTCACAGCTGGCTCTCCTATTGCGCCATGTAGGATGGCAGAATGTCTAGTATTGTTCTAAAGCTTTACTTATGACATATGCTATAATATGCTTATAATAATTGCTGTGTTGAGATCTCGGGTTTGATCCCCGGGTCGGGTAAAGTAATATTGGGTTTTTCTGATTTCTGGAATTGAGCCAGGTATGGCAAATCGGCGAAAAGTGGGTGTACTGGTTACACCTCTGCCTATCCCGTCGGGGATTACAGGCGTGAGTGTCTATGTAAAGATAAAATTTATAGGGTATAAAAATAGCTGCGCAATTTTCCTTCCATAGTTTAAAATCTAACACGAAGGATTAAAGTTTAGGTATAAATCTCTCTTGTGGAATATTTCAGTTAGTATACGTTCTCCTATGGCCGCCGGTTTTACGTGGGATTTAGCCGCAAGAATTTCAACATTTCCGTCTAATATATATCCTACATGCTTCTTTATTTCGAAACAATCAGAGGTGATTGCTTAAGCCAAAATCAATTAAAATTAAAAAAAAAATGTTTGGTTATAAATGTGCAAGAGTATGAAGCTATGGTATGAAGTGAGTGGATAAGATGGCAGTTTGTTTATTTTAAAGATAACATGCAACTAAGAGAATTAAAACATCAGTTGCCTTTTTCTTTATGCTAGATAAAGATATAGATATTTTGAGTTTTGAAATTCGCTAAAATGTTGTTTTGAATATATCAACGATTGCAGTATTTGTATGATGTGATTATGTAGAGTCAACATAAAAATATAGTGAATGTGAATTGACGATATCAGAAAAATCGCCTTTTCAGCACAAAATAAAAATAAATGGTCCCGTAAAAGTTTATTTCTAACATAACAATCCTCCAATAAACACAGTAAATGTAATTGTGTAAGTATTGAACATTAACAAAAACTCATATAATTTAATACTGGAATTCGCGATACACTTTGAAGGCACAGAAGATAATTATTATTTTATTGTACAGGGTGGGCCATAAATTTTTGCACTTTTGGAACATGAATAGAAATAAAACTACAAATGTTATTTTGTTGATTGTTTATTTAACGTATTAAACATTTATTGAAATTTATTTTTTATAAATGACATCTTCGAGGTGTGCGCCGTCTCGTCGTTAGCACTCCTGCCATCTAATACGCAAACTTTGGAAAACTCGCTGACACATGCTGCGAGGGATCGCGGCTATCTCCTCGTGGATAATTTCCTTTGATTGGGATATTGTCTTCGGTTTATTTAAGTACACTCGACTCTTCAGGTATCCCCACAATAAAAAATCGCAAGGTGTAAGGTCCGGGCTTCTCGGAGGCCATGGGATATCACCTCGGCGAGAAATCAATTTGTTAGGAAACGTATGGCATGTTGCCCCATCTTGTTGCATCCAAGTCCTGCTGTTGTATCCTTCAAATTCATGTAACTGTGGCGTCAAAACCTGTCGCAACATATCGACGTATTCCACTGAATTCACAGTAACGTTATTTCCTTGATTATTTTCAAAGAAATAAGGACCGATTATGCCCTTTGCTGATATGGCAGCCCATACTGTCGATTTAGGTGAATGAAGTGGTTTTTGGTGTTTAAGGCGAGGGTTATCCCTGCTCCAATATCGATAATTGTGCTTGTTTACGTGCCCATCGATGTGAAAATGGGCCTTGTCCGTAAACAATACATTCCAAGGCTAAAGAATCGCACCAACAAAGTGTTAGCCAATAACTTACGTCGAATGTAATCGTTTTGTTTCATCTCTTGCACAATTTGAATCTTATATGGGTGGAGTTTGACGTCCAGGTGCATAATTCGCCGAGGAGTAGTTCTTGGTATTGCCAGAGCCGCCGAACGCTTACGCGTAGATGATTCTGGATCGTTCCTTACGGAAATTTAAACTTCCCGAATGTTCTCATCACTTCTTCTTGAACGTGGTCACCCTGTTTGTTTAATATTCGTTGTCGATCCCGTTTGCTCGAACTTCTTGACCCACGCTTTGATTAAATTAACACTTGGACACTCACTTAGACGGCGTAATCCGCATTCAATTCTAAACAGGTGTCGTACAGTAACGTAGGAATCATTGTTTTTGTAAAATTGTTTTACACAAAAAGCACGCTGTTTTTCTGTGAAGCGCTCCATCGTGGTTATAATTGCGTGAAGCAACGCACAATTCCCTGCCACCCGCGCGCCTTTCCCTCTAACGGTTTTTGAGAAATGCAGTGTTGCAATATGCAAACATTTTTGGCCCACCCTATATTTGTTTATTCACTTTTGGAAATCGACTGCATATTCTATGGATGGTACTGTTATCTAAGTATAATACATTTCTACAAACAATATTGACCATAATGATACCAAATTGTCTTCAAAATTATTTGAATCGTAAAATGTATTGACTACTATTTGTATTTTTTTGTTTTTTTTTTTAGTGGCTCGATAGGCAGACGTGCAGACGGGTCACCTGACGGTAAGTAGTCACCGTCGCTCATAGACTTCTGTAATGCCAGACAGGGCACAGCAAAGCTGCTGCCTACCTTAATAATAATATACTGCTAAGGTATTATTGAAGATGGCACGTATTTTGAGAAGATTCTCACTCTAGAGTCCTTCCTAATCGCCGATGGCCTGGGTCCTAGGAGTCGCCATTTGAGGGTGCAATGTATTTTTTTTACTAAGTTTTTAAATGTAAATTTACCCTTTCAATTAAGAGTACTGTATATTCTACTGCAAAATAATTACATTTAAAATTTTCAGTTGTATTATTTTAGTGGTATCTGGTATGTAAAAGCTTTGGGACGTTGTCCCGTAACGTCAATAATAACAATAACAATAATGACGACATTAAAACCTTCTGGCACGGAACATTAGGCTCGAATGCTCGGTATTTGCCAACACTTGTGACTTGTTAATGAATACGTACAGGGTATTATAAATTTATATAAAACTAACGGGACCGTCAGACGTCGTCCTGCCCGTAAAAGCAGCGCCACACCGACTGCAGTGCCATCTGCCGGGCTGATTTGTGAATCTAAACCATCCAGGCTGCCACCCAAACACATGCAAAAAAAAAAACATTCAAGTCGGTCCAGCCGTTCAGTGACATACACACGTACAGAAGAATTATATATATAACTAGCTGTTGCTCGCGGCTCCGCCTGCGTGAAGGTTATATTCGGGAGCAGAAGTATACAATCCAAGGAGTTGTCTTCTGCACTGAGGCACCTGTAGCGATTGTCCAGCCTCTCAGGTGTTTTGCCTGAATCTTGAGATTGCATCTAAAGAATACCCCATAAGTTTAACCTCACTTTGCCCCTTTTAGGGATGATTTTTCAAAAACGTTGAAAAACGTATTTCTTTATTTCTTACCAAAAGCCTAAATATGAATTTACAGATCCCTAAGTCGAGGAATTATGGATTTCCCATGCAAATTTTGAACTCCTATTTGACCCCTTTCAAGGTTGTTTTTTGAGAAAAAAAGATAGCCTATGTCCTTCTCCAGGATATAATCTATTCCCTTACCAAATTTCATTACAATCCATTCAGCCGTTTAGTCGTGAAGAGGTAACAAACAAACAAACAAACAGAGTTACTTTCGCATTTATAGTATTAGTATGGATTGCTCGCGGCTCCACCCGCGTGGAGGTTATTTTTGTAAGAAAAGGTGTACAAACCAGAAACCTGTACAATATTATGCATGTATCATACATATAAACCTTTCTCTTGAACCACTCTGTCTATTAAAAAAGCGCTTCAAAATTCGTTGCGTAGTTTTGAAGATATAAGCATACATAGGGACGGACAGCGACTTTGTTTTATACTATGTTATGAAGATGGTATTAACAAATATTTTCATATTTTTTTTTTAATTTCTTTTTTTGGATGATTCTGACACACGAGAATTGGATCACCTGATATTTGGGTGAAGAAATATCATGATTACATTGGCGCTAGAGAAATCATGATTACATTGATAACCTTTTATAAAAGGAATTGGGGTTAAGAGTGCTGGCTAGAATATGTAAAAAAAGGTTTTTCTAAGAATTTCGTTCGAAAATCAGCAGGGAGGCTGCTACTTTACATTAGTTTTGTGTGAAAGAAGCAGACCTATTGATGCATTAGACTAAACTGAAAATAGCGTAACTTCACTAATTACTAGTTTTGTTATGGCATTAAAAAGGAAGAATCTTGTAACTAAAAGTTAAATTGTCATAATAATGAGATGACTAATATTATCAGGATTGGAAGAAGACTTAGCTCTCTATAAAGAGATAACACCCAACAGGCATGCACATAACCCCACTCTCCACAGCAAGATATAATTATCCAGTGCCCTAGTTATCGGAAATTTCGAGAGTTGTTTTCACTAACTGCCAAGTTATTCCAACCCACGGCTTCTCTTTCACAGTAGGTGGTTCAACCACTGCGCTATGGAACGCCACACCACTATAGAACGATAATGCTAAGACGAAGAGAGATTTACTGATATATATTTGATTCTACATCATGATTGGTTTGGCTTGATCGGGTCAGTACTACTATCTCACTGAAGACTATCATGAAACATCAGCTTGCTATTGAGTTTCGTACCGTAAATGAGATATCTGAAGGCTCCCCTATTCCTTCACAATCAATTCCTATCTTTTAAGGCTAGCACCCATGTTTCTTCTGGTAATGTGGGTGGTTGTGGGCGACGGAGATCACTTTCCTTCAAGTGGACCATAAGCTCGTTTGCCCGCGTCTGTTGTTCTCGGACTACCTTCTAATAGTCGAATTTTGGCGAGAGAGATTGGTCTAAAGCCAAAATATCGAAGCTAACTACACGTAGGTTCAATAACGTTTATCTTTTTATAGGGAAAGCACTGATGACTATGAGGGTATCGTAGTTTAAGTCCCATCGTCCAAAACTGAAATATTGAATGGCTGCTGCATAGTTTTTATACTTTAAATATCATTATAGTTTGTATTAAAGTTATGACTCGTTGTTTCCTGCTAAGTACCGCTACACGACCATGTCCGTTTGACTATAAGCGTACAAGTTTTTTGCTCTCGAGAGCAATGACTGGAACGGCACGAAACCAACCTCAGCCAATCGTGTTAGAGGATCTGCGTCGCGCTGCTGAAGTTTTCCAAGATGTTAGTATATAAGAACGTTTGGTTGAGATGTATTCGGGGAGTCCGATGTTGCCGGGAAGACCGGCCGTGGCGAGGGGCCGGACTTTATCCTCGCTGTATTGTCACATTCAGGCAGTAGAGAGGACTCTGCTTCGTGTATCGCTTGTTAATATTAATCTCCGTTAAATTAACTGTATGTATGCGTTAAGATTAGGGACCCTCTTCTTCACCGCACCCGGTCGGCAGCATGTTTGACTTCCTTTTGCTGGTTGAGAATTTAAATAAATAACTTTTTATCCTGGCACGGCAATGCGAACACACTGCACCTGATGGTAAGCGCAGTGCCGTCCAATTAGAGTATCGAGTAGCGAGAGACGATCTATCCCCCGTTACTCAACACAATCATGCCGGCTGCTTCTTTCTACTATGCCATGGACAAGAAGGTAAAGAGGCGATCGACGGTCTAGCGTCAGAATATTCAGAAGGCCGCAAAACGACCAAACATGGTACCCCAACTCTAAGCCCCCGAAAAAAACCGGATATACACTGGCTGGTACTTATAATTACTTTGTTACGTTGCATGGCTCATATATTTTTATTTGATCAATTGAACATATTATTAACAATATAATTTTATGAAATTTCAAACTCACTTAAATATGTTACTCGGCATTTACCTATGGTACGAGTTGGAACTAAACATTTGTTATTAAAACCAACTGTTGTTATTAATACCCGGGTTGAGTAAAATCTTGTTCATAGTGCGGCACTTTACTGTCTGATTACTGTCTAGTAACGTAGTGCTTCCTGGTGTAAGCTAAGGTCACTCTATATTAAAGATGGCAATGTATACCATGATCCCGATGGTACAGGACCAGATCACCAAACTAGCTCTGTATCCAGGATTCAAATCAATGCTTACTACAGTAAAAGTTAAAGCTTTACTATTCTGCCTGTTTTAAAGGGTATAATTATAATAAGTATTTATGCGACGTTATTTAAAGTATAAAACAATTTGCAAATTTAGGCCGGCAACGCATTTGCAAGCCCTCTGGTGTTGCAGATGTTCATGGGCGGCGGTGATCACTTTCCACCAGGTGAGCCTCCTGCCCGTATGCCCCCTTTTAACAAAAAAAAAATTAACTTACATTGCAACTGCGAGTAATTAAGGATTAAGCAGAGGCCGTTTGAAGGCACATTGCTATTTCGGAGGTGTAAAGTAATTAAGATAAATAAATAATAGAATAAATAAAAAAAGTGTGATAATCTCTGTATATTTAGAACTTATATAAATCTCAAATTAAATTTAAAAACTTGTAAGAGACACATTTTTTTTGCGCTTGTGAAATATTTGCATATTATATTCATTTAGTATTATTACGATAGCTTAAACAAAAACGTGAGAGGCAAATTTTTATTTAAACTGGAATGTTGGCGAGGATTGTATTACATTTTTTGCAACAAATACCACGGGAGCATTTCATACTTTGTTGATGTTTCGTGTAGTTGCATGAAATTGTAATTACTTAGTACTTAGTAGTTACCTAATTGTGTGGACTTCGTCTGTGAGGTTACGAGTGAAATAAAGATTAAATACACCTTTAGTTTTTGCAGCTGCACCGTAATACGGAGTTGACAAATAACGGACTTCAAAATGCATAAAAATGTATTATTTACACAAGTAACAAAGTTTTTTTTGACAATTATTTCGGTGGTCATGTAATATTATTTGTTGATTATAATTATAAAAATAATATTATTATTTATATTGTGACGGAATAAATAATATTAAAATAAACACAATTCATTTGGTAGAATTATTAAAGTCGTCAGGATCAATATGATTTAATAATGTAGTAACATTATTTTGTTTGGATTTTTCTTAGGCATTTACAATGTCTAAGAAAATTAGCGTGTTCTACCGTCTGTATCATGGTGAATGCTCTGAAGAATTGTTTGATCTTATCCCATCCTCTCCCTTCCATACCAGAACCACGCGTACTGGATTACGAAGCCACAGCTTTGTGGTGTCTACTACCCCGGCCCGAACTAAGAGGTTCGCAAACTCGTACTTTTGCCGCACCATCAAACTGTGGAACAGTTTGCCAGCTACCGTGTTCCCTCCTTCCTATGATCCTGGGTCCTTTAGGCGTAGTGTGAAGAAGCTACACAACAGGCCGGCATGATTGTATTGAGTAGCGAGGGATAGATTATCACTCGCTACTTGATACTATAACTGGACGGCACTGCACTTACCATCAGGTGCAGTGTGGTCACTTTGCCGAGCCACGATAAAAAAAAATGTACAAACAAATAATTTGTTGTTTCAAATGATTACGAAAACAGTCTAAAGAAGAAGAAAAAAATAGTGAAAAAAAAATGTTGAATCCATGAAATGCCATTGTCAATCCTTCTACATCCAACCTCTTTCACTCTACCGCTATTTCCGATTGTAGTTTCGCTAGAGAAGAACGGGCAAGAAACTCTAGCGTTGCTTTTTTATAGTATAGTACTAGTGAAAAGTGGTTCAACATTTCAATGGAACAAGCTAGCATTACAGTAAAAACAAGAAGTCTCGCAAGACTGCGCACTACAAAATAATACATTCACACCAGCTCCATTATATTAAGTGGGTATAGCAAAAAACCATGGACCGTGACGTGTGGCCCAATTTTGTTCAACTTATTACGTCCAAATGTTACGTGAATACACGTAATTCGTTATTTGGAATACAGTCGCGCTCTAAAGCGTTGAAGGCTTGCCAAATAATTGATTTGAAAGTGTCATTGTTGAGTTATTTTTTTATTACTTTTATAATCATAATAATAATAAGCCCCTTTAAAGTCCAACCATACGTCCGAGTCGAACACCTGACTCTCGTGGGGGGCGGACACGTGATGAAATATTACTGGCACGGCTAACATGGCTCTGGCTACCCATTCAATATGGAGACTAGGTCTAAAATGAAACGTATAGGATCGCTTCCCGGGGGCGATCGCCGGGGCGCACTTGGAGCTGGCGCTGAGTGCCACAGCATACGAACCGCCGGCGGTAGTGAGTTGAACAGGCGGGCTCCTACCGGGTTACCCGAAACAAATGCTACAGCCGATACTTCATCATCTTCTTCTTCCAAATCTCTTTTTTCATCACTTCCATCATCACCACCTTCATATTTAAATTATCTTGAAAACTCATCACCAATTTCTTCACACTATTCCGTGAATTATGAAGCCGTAGATGTTGTGCAGCAGGCACCCGCCATTAATTCTGCACCCAATACTGGCCAAATACGCGCACGAATAAAATGGACACAAGAAATGAATGAGTTCATTTGGCGCACCTACCTCATTATTACTAAACTGGAAACCAAAATACGCGGATATCTAGACCCACTGTATACACAATTTATCACAAAGTTCCCGGATATAAACGTATCTAAGCAGCGAATTGGAGATCAACGACGTGCCATTGTTAGAAATCAATTAATCACACCTAACACCCTACAGTTGATTAAAGAAGAAGTAGCCCAGAACTTCAAAAATGAAAACTACACTAATACATCTCTAACTCGACAATTACCGACTCTAAACACAGGCACTCAATCATCTACTAACTCACGCATGCGCTGGACTGATGAGGTCAACGAAGCAATAATGAAAGAATATTACATAATCACAAACCTAGAAACAAACAGGACAGCTTATCGTAAACAACTACACACAACAATAACAGAAAAATTTCCTCACTTAGCACACGTTTCCGAACAACGCATAGCTGACCAAAGGCGAGTTATAGTGAACAATAAACTAATTGCTAATGAAAGGTTAGAACTAATTAAAGATGAAATAAAAGACAGAGTTTTAGACAATTTAGCAACCGCGGAACCTTTACCTCCACTACACATTGAAGCCGAAGTATCCCCAACTCAGCATACTGCGCAAAATAACTTAGAAACTACAAGTAACACAGTACTTTCTCAAGAATCAACAAATAATACTCAGTATATAGAAACTAATAGTCTTGATACCAAAATCACTAAAACGTTTGAACAAACTTTTGAAAAATTCTTGTATAGTAACCCAACAGAAAGACCTTACGTTCCAAAACAAAAAACATCTAAAAAATTTGCTTATATAATCACATTTTTAAACACCAAAGTAATACCGAAATACGACTGCCAAGATAATGATTTTATTAAAACTCAAACACTTATATACTGTGCAGCTTATACTGCAGCTTTGTGCAATGGCTCCAAAATAAAAGATTACTGTGAACACCAACCACTTCATACTGACAGCAGCAAAGATAGGAAACCAAACTGGCAGATAAGGCTAGATAAGCGAATAGCAAAATTAAGAAAAGAAGTGGGTAGAATGACACAGTATATACAAGGTAAAAGGGGTTTAGGCCTAATGACCCATGTAGAAAAAATAAAACATAAACATAAAACACACTCTAACTATGAAGAACCGAACAAAACAGACAACCAGTTTCTGGACACATTAAAACAAAAACTCAATGCCCTTAGTAGTCGCCGCCGTCGTTATTTAAATTGTACCCAGAGGAAACAACAAAATGCCCAATTTATGAATAATGAAAGACAGTTTTATAGAAAGCTAACTGCAAACACCACAAACCTTCAAACCACCGACACAGCAATACATAATTCACCCACAAAAGAACAACTGCACGAATTTTGGTCAAGCATTTGGGGTAAGTCAACACAACATAACCACAACGCATCATGGATAGGCGAAGAAAAACAAAAACATAACGAAATACCGGAAATGACGTTTGATTATATTCCACTAGAAGTATTTATGAACGTTCTAAAGGCTACTCATAACTGGAAAACACCTGGCACAGATCATATACATAATTTTTACTATAAAAAATTCACCTGCACACACCCATCTTTACACAATCACATTAACGACTTTGTAAGACGACCCGACACTATACCCACCTTTATAACACAGGGAGTAACTTACATGATCCCTAAAGATGCTAAATCTACAGACCCGGCCAACTATAGACCCATTACATGTTTTCAAACTATTTACAAAATCACTACTTCATGCATATCACAGGTTATAAATAAACATCTCATAGAACATAACATATTAGCAGAGGAGCAAAAAGGCTGCCGTAAATATAGTCAGGGTTGTAAAGAACAGATAACCATTGATACAGTAGCCATGAAATACACTACTTCGGCAAAAAAGATATGTGTACTATGTACATTGACTATCAGAAAGCTTTTGATTCCGTACCCCACTCATGGCTGGTTTATATCCTACATCTTTACAAGATACACCCAATTTTAATAGAATTTTTGAAAGAAGTAATGAAACACTGGATAACAAAATTAAAAATAGGCAAATCAATAGAAACTGCTCCAATACCAATAAGGCGAGGTATTTTCCAAGGAGATGCTCTGAGTCCTCTTTGGTTTTGCCTCGCTTTAAACCCTCTTTCAAATCTTCTTAACGACACTACTAACGGGCTTACAATACTTTCTGAACAATCTGAAAACATTAGGATCACACACCTCATGTATATGGATGACATCAAACTCTACAGTAATGCAGTACCATCACTCCACAAACTGGCAGACATCACTCAAATGTTCTCCGATGACATTGGTATGGTGTTTGGAATCGATAAGTGTAAAACATTTACCTTCTGGAAGGGCAAATACATAGAAAACGATCCATATATATTAGGAACCGGACAAACTATAGAATCTCTAGACAACAACAACACCTACAAATATCTGGGTTTCCAACAATCTCATCAAGTCCAACAAAAACATGCTAAGGCAGAGCTTACCAAAAAGTACAAACACAGACTTAACACAATCATGAAATCGCAATTAACGTCCCATAATTTAGTGAAGGCAATTAATACTTACGCGATATCCATACTGACATACTCATTCGGCATAATTAAATGGTCTAAAACAGATTTGACAAGAATGCAACAGTTGATTAACACTACTTTAACCAAATATCGGAAACATCACCCACGATCATGTGTACAGAGAATGACTTTACCGAGAGAGGATGGTGGCCGGGGAATTATCGACATTGAGAATCTACACAACAAACAGATCACAACACTATGAACATTCTTCTTTGAAAAGGCTCAAAATTCAATGTTACATAAAATAATAACAGACACAGACAAGCATCACACTCCATTAAATTTACTTTGTAAAGATACACAAGCTAATGAACATATAAAGAGCAATAGAGACAAGATCAATGCCTGGCAACATAAATCCCTCCATGGGAGACATCGCCTAGACTTGCAGCAACCCCATGTCGACATTAAGGCGTCGAACGCTTGGCTGCAACGAGGCGAATTGTTCCCAGAAACCGAGGGATTTATGATTGCCATACAAGATCAAATCATCGACACTAAAAATTATCAGAAGTACATTATCCGTAGACCCAACTTCCAAGACTCATGTCGACGATGCCACAGCGCATCCGAGACTATCCAACATATTACTGGTGCCTGCAGATCCATAGCCCAGACAGATTATAAACATCGTCATGACCAAGTCGCCGCAATTATACATCAAAATTTAGCACACAAACATAAATTAATTACAGAAAAAATTCCATACTACAAATACAGACCAGAGGCTGTTCTTGAAAACACTGAATTTAAATTGTATTGGGACAGAACAGTTATAACAGATAAAACGATATACAATAATAGGCCTGACATAGCTTTAATAGATAAACAGAATAAAACCGTTTTCCTTATCGATATAGCCATATGCAATACACACAACTTAGTCGCAACACACACAGAAAAAATTGCCAAATACACCGAACTTGCAATAGAGATTAAAACACAATGGCAAATGAGCCACGTCCGCACTGTCCCAATCGTAGTTTCTAGCACAGGAGTTATTCCCAAGTCCCTCCACACTAGTCTCAGCAATCTACACATCAATCCATCGACGTATTTGCTGTTACAAAAAGCAGTAATTCTCAACACGTGTCGTTTAACACGTAAATTTTTAAATTCTGAAGATATGTAGACTCGCAATATAATGCACTTGGCTTTGGCCCGTGCTTCTTGTACCCTTCTTGGTAAGGAGAAACATATTTGTTAAACACTATAATAATAATATAATAATAATACAAGCCGTGCCCAGCAGTGGGACAATGTTTAATAAAACATTGTCCCACTGCAGGCATCAGTGCAGGCATAAGTCATCTTGGCAGGCTGGCTTCCTTGAGACCCTCGATCACCCACTTGAAGGAAAATGTTCTCCACCGGCGGCCAGTTGATAAACTCTTACAATACAATAATGTCAGAAATACGTTGCTGCCTTAGATGAAAGGTACAGGAATTGTGTAATCAAGTTTTGGGCCTCTAGAAATGTCAGTTTTAAGACAGTTGTTATGTTTTGTTCTGTGAGCTTATGAAATAAAAGACACAGTATAACGGATACGACGGATATCTTCTATTCTTTAAGGTTGTTCAGAAACAATATTCATTTGACAGTCGATACATAGATACATTTAACGGATCACTGATTTCGATCAGTTCACTGAGTGTATAACTGTGTATTCCTGGTTCCTGTTAGCTTAATTTAAATACTTAATAATGTATATGATTAAAGTAACAATCATTGATTATTATACGTAACATGGGAAGACTGAAAATTGTAATAAGTGATCGAAATTTTTATATTTATAGATTTAAGAAACTGTTTGTTTTCCATACAAAATAAAAATAAAATCAAATTCATGTTAAAGACAAAACTGTCTCCAGCGTGGCTCTAACACGTGTTCGTGTCTTCAGTTGAAAAGCAACTGGCTTACAAATTGGAAACGCCATTTAAGAAGAGATTATCTTCGGTTATTGTCAAAATAGTTTTATAAATTACATCATACTATTTTATTATCGCCAATGATACACGATAAGATCCTAATTCATATTTCTGAAAATGATAACAATTTTCACTCGGACTGTACATCTCATATGATATATGATTCCGGCTCTATGGACAACACGTTAAGTTTAACTTATTGTTGCATATATTACTTCGGTTCATTTGCGGTAGATGTTTAAGAAATCGCGCCAATATTTGTGGCTTGTTTTAAAATTTCTAAATTACACAAACGAGTTTAAATAATTACTTTCTCTTTTATTCGATGGTCATTAAATTTGTATTAATTGACATGTCGTAACAAAAAATTAAAATTTCAAATAAAATTTCCATTGATTCTTTATGAATAGGCATCGTAAAAATAAATACAGCCTAATTGAATACTTGTTAACAACATTTTAATTTTGTTTTGTAGGTGTAATGTATTTTTAGACTACCTCGGTGGCTCAGTTGTAATTGCACATGCGTTACAACTGCTGAGCTGAGGTCTTGCGTTCGATTCCCAGGTCGGGTAAAGTGATATTGGGTTTTTCTATTTAGAAATACTCAGTATCAGCCTGGAGACTGGAATAGCCCCTATCACATTATGGGTCTGTAATAAATTCGGGGAGAAGTAGGTGTACTGGTTACACATATGCCTACCCCTTCGGGTATTACAGGCGTGAGTGTATATGTATGTACATTTATATTTATATATTGTGTCAATCACCATATTATATCCTATATACACAATATTTATAAGTTACGAAATCTAAAACTTATTATCGAAAAAATTATAAATCCTCTTAAATTGATTAGGTTAGACGCCATTCGAATCGAGTGGAAGGAATAATTGTCAAATGAGAGAAAAATTAATAGCAATTACGGCCCTTCTAAATACGCAAAGGTGATAATGAGATGGTTTCTTCCTGGCACGGCAAAGTGACTACACTGCACCTCATAGTAAGCGCAGTGCCGTCCAGGTAGAGTATCAAGTAGCGGGCAACTATCCTTCACTACTCAACACAATCATGTCAGCATAGTGTACTCAGTAGGCTGGCACTACACACTAGTAGTTTCTACACACGACGCTTAAATTACCCGGGATTTTAACGGGATTTAAAACTGGCAGCACATGCTTATAGCAATGAATAATAAGTATATTTTAAGCCCGATTTTCACTGTATCATCAATTTACTAATCTTTCAGCTAGGTCGTCGCTCCTCCCCAGAGGACGTCTCAAAACTGCATTTCATATGCACATACGTTATTAAAGACCAAATTATCATAAATCAAACCAAATGCATTATACATTTTTAACGATAGCGCAATGCAGATATTAAATAACATTAATAATGATTTTTAATTTACTATGACTTGTAGCTAACTGATTTGTCAAATGAGCACGAATACAACTGTGATTTCTATTTGGATACCGTTACAGGGTTAATTTTTATTTAACATTAATTTATTAAGTAAGCGCTGCCATATTTAAGATTCTTCTGCATTTGACACAAGAAGTCTGAGGCTAAATATCTCTGATCAGATGATTGGACTTCTGAAAATGGCGGGAATGTGATGTGACGTTTTATTTGTGATTAGTAAATTAATTTATTATTTCAGACATGGCCTTGGCCTTTAAAATTGTGACCATTTTAGATATGGCTTTGGCCTTTTGAATTGTGGCCATTTCAGACATGGCTTTGGCCTTTTGAATTGTGACTATTACAGACATGGCTTTGGCCTTTTGACTTATATAAACCAGGGAAGAAGAAGACTTTAAATTTTAACCAAGATTTGGAAAAATAACGACAGACAAGGCTGCATGGTGGAGAACCTTTGCCTTCTCTTTTATGGAGAGAATGAAATAAAAAAAAAACTCTGATCATAATACACAAGAGATTGCCAGTAACATCACTCTTTATTGATGTTAAAAATATTATGGATAGTCTATATCAAAGAGTTTTAATCTTACATTTATTTACAAATTTCTTGCTTGCAACTTTTGTAGTGAAACTTCTTTGGGTGCGATACGAGTAAAATTCCAAGGTTGAATTGGAGTGTAACATTTAGTATGAGTATATGCACCGAGACGCACGCGTTTTTTTTCATTTCTTTTACTTTGAACGTTTGAATATGTAAAATTTATACACGAGAAGAGACTATTTGAGAATAAATTTTAACTCAATTCTTTTTAAGATATGTTATTTTTTTTAAATAAATGTAAATAAAAACACTGCCGTTTTAGAAATTTTAAGAGCACGAGTCGAAACAAGTTATTTAAAGAATGTGCTGTGTGACAAAAGCTATGCGGTGCGATAACTCGTATGATATTTTTGTGACGTTTTTCATTAGTCTATATATATGAAACACAAAAATTGTTTCTACTTATATCAGTTATAGACTTTGAAACTACTCAACCAATTTCAATGAAATTTTGTGTATGTGTGTGGTTGAGTCCAACTTAAAAGATAAGATAGTTTTGGATTCGATAGGTGGCGCTGTTATCGAGATGTGATTTTCTTATTTTTTTCAATGAGAATTCGGTCTACAGAGAGGGCGGTTATGGCAGGAAGAGATCTGCCCGGGACCACTAGTGTTGATTTAAAATTACAATAAGTATGTATAGTAAATAATTTTTTAGAGACTTTCGCCAACTGTTCTGAAAGCTTATTTTGGAGAAGTATTTTATATTATATTTCAGTTTAATTATTAAAACTAACATTTCCAAAACGTACTTTGGTTTTCTAACTGTTTTATTCAGGCTTGACAAAGTAAATTTATCTACAATGATGGGCGCTTATTACACCTTTCTCATGAATCACTCCATCTATTGGTGAAAACCGCATGAAAATCCGTTCAGTAGTTTTAGAGTGTATAGCGAACAGATAAACGCGGCGAAGGACTTTGTTTCATAATATGTGACTATAATTCGCAACGTTACAAAATAGATTCTTTAAAAAATTTCGAGATAATTTGCAGTATCAATTCGCATATTTTCACTCAGCTAAGATAATAAAATTCGGCGATATTTTCACAACGGCATTTTATGGTTTTAAAGCGATTTCGTGAATAGTAACGAGAAATTTGGCATTCGAGTAGAAGGCGCCGACTGATTAACAATCTCAGAGCCGTGAGAAAATAATATTTACGTAAAAAATAAGTGTTTTTCACAATGTTCCACAGTGGAGTTAAATTACATTGTTTAGTAATGTTTGTATTGTTTTCGACAGTTATGCCATCTGGTGACGGTAAGTTTTTTGTTTAGTGTTTTCTACATAAAATGTTACTAAACATAAATACGGAGCATTCGTTATTTTTCATAAGACTAAAAGACATTTTCCATAATTATCTTTAATGCGATTCATATATTCTCTTCCAGCATTTTATCGTGATACTCTCTCCTTTTTCATATTTATTTGAAAATATACTTGAAATTTTGTATACGCGTCAAGGATCAATGACAATACAACACTTTTTACTATATCTTGATAATAACACCGCACTTTTTTATAATCAAATTATTCTTTAGTTCAGCTAGCTATTAAAGCGTGTTTTTTAGTTTTTTTATACTAATTTATTGTTCATTTTTTTTTTATTCTGGCGCGGCAAAGTGACCACACTGCACCTGATGGTAAGTGCAGTGCCGTCCAGATAGAGTATCAAGTAGCGAGAGACAGTCTATCCCCCGCTACTCAACACTATCATGCCGGCCTGCTTTCTCACACTACGCCATGGGCAAGAAGGTGAAGAAGCGGTCGAGGGTAGACACTAGAGTGTTAGTATTCCGAAGGCTGCAAAACAGCCAAACATCGTACCCTAACTCTATACCCCCGACAAAACCCGGATATACACTGGCTGATCCCGGACCGCGACACACATTCATGTGCCACTATGGCAGGTTTTACACCCTGTGTACGGTGGTCGCTATCCGGTCGGATATAAATATCCTACCACCAGCAATATCGCTTGCATATGCACATGCTTGATAATTCTAAACCAGGATTTTGAAGGCATGTGCCAGTGTGTTGGGTATATGCCCCTCTCATAATTAGAGGAGGCCTTTTTTTGTTGTCGCGGGGAAATCGTTTTATTACTGCCGCCCGCTCCGGGGGAAGCGGAATAAGAATAAAATGGGTATGCTGGACTAGCCGGTCTTACGACCCAGCATCCCCCTCGCCCGGATCATGGCTATCCGTGCTGCCGGTGGGCAGAGTCCCTACCCCTATGTACACCCCACCCGACAGTACCAGCTAAAACCCCGCGGTGGCCTTCTTCGGCACTTACGGAGCGATCCCGGGGTATTCTAAAGGCCTGCGCCCAGCACTGGGATAAAAGGCTGCTGATAGCATAAGGTAATGTGCTGTAAGTCTTGGTTTTAAAAAAACTCTTGGAGTTAGCGCGTTTAGTAAGCGAAGACAGTAGATAATAAGCTGTGATGTCACAAAATAACGATGAATCTTTCCTATGCGTATGTAGTTCGTACAGTACGTACTGGCATACAGTATCTACATTAATCCTGGTCTAAAATTGTAAAAAAATTAAGCAGAAGATTCTAAAAATATCAATCCGTTTTTTAAGGTCTCCGCACGTTACATTAAAAAATTCTTACAATAGTGTGTAGTTATACTTATTATTAAATATTATGATAACGTAAGCTTTTAACTAATTGATGGTGCATTTTTCTTTTATCATTATAAAGTTATTAAAGACATAGTACACATCTCACAGTATAATGAAAATTATTCATACACTTTTTGTAATACCCTTTAGAGCATTGTCTGAAGATAGTATGATTGCATGTATCTCCGTAGTCGCATAATGAACATATTCCATTGAAATGCAAATAATTTTGCTTTGTGGCTTATGCCTTCGTTTATGATGTCCCAATGTTAAGCTGAAATCAGTCTAGCATTGAATTTGAATACCTATATTTGTTTTGGAGTAATATATTCGATTTGCAATGTTTTTATTCCCTTGATTCATAAAATGAGAAGTTGTTCGTATAGAGTAAGAATACCACTCAGAACTTGTAATCATAAAGTACTAACTAGCGCTACATAGTACTGCATGCTACTACATGGGACTGTATGGAACTGCACTTCGCTCCTTAGTCCGTGAAGAAAGATCTTAGAGCCGTGTTGTTTAACCATAGTCAGTATATAGTACCTACACTTACTATATAATAATACTAGCCCTGTATTAAACATTGTCCCACTGCTGGGCACGGGCCTCCTCTACTAATGAGAGGGGTTAGGCCTTAGTCCACCACGCTGGCCTAATGCGGGTTGGCAGACTTCTCATACCTTTGAAAAATTCTCAGGAATGCAGGTTTCCTCACGATGTTTTCCTTCACCGTTAAAGCAAGCGATAATTAACATTTTAATACACACATAACTTTAGAAAAGTCAGAGGTGTATGCCACTTGGGTTTCGAACCTACGACTTTCGTCTTGGCAGTCCGTACCGCAACTAACTAGGCTATCGCTGCAATTACTATATGACAGAAGAAAAAAACGTTGACCGGTGCTACCCATATAGAAAGAAAGAGTTTATTTGGCTTTTCAGTAAAACAAAAAAATTAGACTCAAAAATCAAAAAGTGACCACACTGCACCTGATGGTAAGCGCAGTGTCGTCCAGTTATAGTAGCGAGAGAAAATCTAGCCGGCCTGCTTCTTCACACTACGCCATAGGCAAGAAGGTGCAGAAGCGCTCTAGTGTCAGAGTACTCAGAAGGCCGCAACGGCCATACATCGTATTCAAACTCTAGACCCCCCACTGATGGGCGTATTAGGCTAGTGTACCTTGCTACAATCGATAGTCAAATGTGGTTTCGCTTTGCTATTTCAACGATCATGTAAATGTCCACTAAGATATGCGGTTGGGAGCGGTGTGGCATGTTGAGTATTGGTTATGCGACGCTTTGAAAGGGAATTTGTACTTCGAGGTCATCCCTTCGATTGTGAGGAAGTGATAGTTAAGTTGAAATGTATTTTAGTAAACGGAGCTTATTTCCTAAACGATTTAATGTGCTTTAATTTATTATACATACATATATACACTCACGTCTGTAATCCCCGAAGGGGTAGGCAGAGGTGTAACCAGTACACCCACTTTTCGCCGAATTTCGGTCCCATAATGTGACAGGGGGCGAGCCTATCGCCATACCGGGCCCCATTCCAGACTCCGGGTTAATACTGAGAATTTCTAGATAGAAAAACCCAATATCACTTTACTCGACCCGGGGATTGAACCCGAGACCTCAGCACAGCAGCAGTCGTAACGCATGCGCAATTACAACTGCGCCACCGAGGCAGCGAGGCATAATTTATTATATAAAATGTAAATTGTAGAGAAGTGTGTATAGATTCGGGGTTTAAACATCAATAGCGTTGGAATATAAAATAAGGATTAATTAGTAATCAACAACATATAATTAAGTTTTCAATAAGCATACGTGTTGATTGATAAATTAATTTTATTTTTTGCGTTAACTTTATGTAGACTAGCTTAAAGTTTCTCGGTAACTTGACCATCCGACATGAGATTTCGTGATATTGTGGTATGATTTATTTTATACTTATACACAACTGTAGTTCCCGAATGGGTAGGCCGAGGTGTAACCAGTACACCCACTTTTTGCCAAATTTATTATGGTTAAGCAGCGATAGCCTAGTTGGTTGCGGTACGGACTGCCAAGACGAAAGTCGTAGGTTCGAAACCCAAGTGGCATACACCTCTGACTTTTCTTAAGTTATGTGTGTATTAAAATGTTAATTATCGCTTGTTTTAACGGTGAAGGAAAACATCGTGAGGAAACCTGCATACCTGAGAATTTTTCGAAGATATGAGAAGTCTGCCAACCCGCATTAGGCCAGCGTGGTAGCCTAAGGCCTAACCCCTCTCATTAGTAGAGGAGGCCCGTGCCCAGCAGTGGGACAATGTTTAATACAGGGCTAGTATTATTATTATTATGGTCCCATAACGTAATAGGGGCCGGGCCTATCGCCATACTGGGCTCAATAGTCAATTCCAGACTCCGGAATGATACTGAGTATTTCTAAATAGAAATGCATGCGCAATTACAACCATAATGTATTTTATGTTATTAATCACTGCCTGGACTGCCTCGGTGGCGCAGTTGTAATTGCGCATGCGTTATGACTGCTGTGCTGAGGTCTCGGGTTCGATCCCCGGGTCGGGTAAAGCGATATTGGGTTTTTCTATCTAGAAATTCCTCAGTATTAGCCCGGTGGAATCTGTGCCCGGTATGGCGATAGACTCGCCCCCTATCACATTATGGGACCGAAATCCGGCGAAAAGTGGGTGTCCTGGTAACACCTCTGCCTACCCCTTCGGGGATTACAGGCGTGAGTGTATGTGTGTGTGTATGTTATTTATATACGACATGTGACATAAACACACACTCTGTGAGTAATTTGTTAATAATAGGCTACTGAATCAGTTTCAGTAAGTTTTAAAATAGATAATTTTTGCTTAAGAATAATTAGAATTAAGGAAATAACAGTGACTCTTCGATAAATGGTCAAAAAATTGACAAGGCATTTTTAGAATCAGTAAATAAAATCCGATATATAATAAAATGAACTTTATGTCGAGGGCAATAAAGGTTTTTACAAGTTTCAAATATGTAATACTGAAGTTGATCACAGTATAATTTAAGTGTGTATTGGATTGTAACTTTGTTTCAATTGGGGTGTTCGTTAACTTTGACATGATGTAGGTATAACAAAAAACTCCTCTCGTATCATAAATTAAAACTTTCTTTGGAGCGTGCCGTAACTTTCTGTATTTACATAAATTTAGGTAACTAGGAAAATTTCAAAACACACAGAAATTCCTTTAAATTCTTAGCAAACTGAGTGGTAAACTTTCACTTTCATTTTTAGCGGGAAACACCGTAATCCCGGAATAACAAGGCTCTCGGCGACACGGCAGTAATGGCGTGCTTAGTGGAGCACCCTTTTGTCGCTCGAGAATTTGTCGAAAACATCTCCTTCACTTGAAGTACAAAAACACGGGAAACGACATACTTTTTATATTCTATATATTGCTAGGTTTAATGCTGGCTGGGGTAATCTGTTTTTATTATGGTGTTATATTTTTCGTATATTTTGCTAAGAAATACACATGTTTTGACAAATTTTATATATTTTGCATGGAAAAACATATTCAATTTTTTTACTGCCTGGTAAGGCAGACAAACAGACGGGCCACCTGATGGTAAGTAGTCATATCCCATTGACTTATGCAATGCCAGGCCACAGCAAAGCCGCTGCCTACCGTGCGTCCATGCGAAATACTATATTGCCTCTCTCGGTGCCTTGACTATCTCGGTGGCGCAGTTGTAATTGCGTATGCGGTACGTGCTTAGGTCTCGGGTTCCAACGCCGGGTCGGGTAAAAGTGGTATTGGGTTTTTCTATTTTCTATCATGATATATGCAGTCTTGGAGTCTTGAATTGTGCCCGGTATGGCGATAACTTCGCCTCCTCTCACAGTATGGGACCATAATAAATTCGGCGTAAAGTGGATGTACTAATTGGATTAAATGTGTGATTGTAGATGTATATAGTTTAAAATGATTTACCACTATATTTTTTTTGTCGCGTGGATTGCATCTTATTACTGCCGCCCATTCCAGGGAAAGCGGAATGAGAATAAAACGATTATGCTTGACTTTGGTCTTACGACTCAGCACCTGCTCGCCCAGATGATGGCTATCCGGGCAGCCGCTGGGCCGAGTCCCTAACCCCTATATACACCCCACCCGACACTACCAGCTAACCATCGTCATCTGCACATTCTATATCTATTTCTGTGATATCCATACCATGATAATATGACATGCTTGACTAAGCTAGCACCATAACCCTTACCAAACATCACAAACTATTACTTAATTTCTAATAACATTTTCCACTGTTTACAAGATATATGCGTATGCGTTTATATCCAACTGTAAGTTTAACAAAATTTACGCAAAATTCAACCAAGACTTCATTCCATCGGCACACGTCACTTATTGCTTAATGGTAAGAGCGATTAGTGTGTCTGGAGGGGTCTAAGATCCTGCAGTTAGTTTTGTGCAAGCGCATGGTATTTTATGACGTTTTCTTGCATTGCGTGATGCGTACTCACTTTCGATACAACAACCTTGAAAACTATATTAGTTTCTGCAAATATTTGCTTTTTAAAGAAAGTGCGTGGTTTGAGGTGTATGCGATTATCTCTTTCAATCTCGTAAGCTTGCTCTGTGAGAAGTTTGAATTAGTTTTTGTGTGAGTTTATCTGTCTCTTGGTTTATAGGATTTGTGTGTGTTAACGATGTTGTCATAATCGATGCGTGCACGGCGACCTTGTTTCCTAATGATTCTTTTATAATTATGTTACGAAATATAATCCACTACTACTAGCCGCTATTTGCACATGGCCAGTAATACGTAGACCAGCAAAGGTCGTAGTGTTGTACAATCGATGAATTCGTGTGTGCTATATTTCCTGCGACCAACGTTTGCCTTGGAACGTAAAGAAATATTTTAAATAAATAAAAAATCGGTTTGAAAAATATTTAAATACGAATAAGCACAAAATTAGGTACAATTTTAATATTTGTTTTAAAATAAAATAATTTGACAATATTATTCTTTTTACTGGTGTTTAAAAATGGAATTATCAAAATTGTGCTATGTTTGGACACTGCTGTCGTTCTTATTATTCCAATGCCTGATGGAAGGGTCGAGTCAACAGACTTCGTTTGAACTGCCTGTCCAGTTATTTGGATTTCCCTTCATCATCTTGGCTGTCAGACTGACAAACTTTGCGAAGAAGTTGTCTTACGCATTGAGTCCAGGTAATCATTAAATATTTTTTATCATCATGAGAGACATGTATAATATAAATAATTTATTTTTCTACTACAAATGAATCTTCATACAAATATCTGTGGAATTCCTGCAGGTTTCATTTATAAACATCTGATTAAGACATACTTGGGTCCGAAGCTTCGCTTGTGTGTACAGAAGAAGTGATTTTCCCGGGCGCAATAATGGAACCCATTACTGGAATCTTGATTCCATCAATCTTAGTATCATATTAGCATATAGTTTAATTGGGGTTATGGTCTATATTTGTATCAATTTTATTTAAATCGGTCTATGCTTTGTGCTGATTGCGTGATGCGCGCACATCGTCATAGATTTTGATATAGAGATTGCTACGTCTATGATACCTGGCTATATTTCAATTTAACTTGATATTAATAAATTTGTTAATATTTAATCTTATATAATTGGATAAGGTCAAACTCCGCTTTCACATCTAGATTTTAATATGCGTGTTGAATACAAGGCTGTATAATTAATTGAATATTATTTATATTTCACAGAATTATTTAGACTTTGATGTGAACTAAAATTAAGAAACAAAATACTAGTTATTTACTTCTTGGGTAACATATACATAATATCACGCTTGTATACCATATGGGTAGGCAGAGACGACAGATTTACACTTTACATGATCCCCACATATCACTTTTCCTTTATCCACTTACATTCATATTTTCAAGTTGGTAACGACGGTTTTTCGTTCCAGTTTTTTTATTTAACATGCCGTTAATTCGGCTGACATAATGACTGTGCTGTCATCCTCTACCGACTCTTCCAACCACTTCTCTTATGTAACTGATTCATTAGGTCTCCCAACATACATATCTTAATGTGTCCAAACGATCTCAATATACATATCTTTCACAATTCTTGTAACATCTTCTCTGATTTCATAAAGTTATTAGTATTTAGTTTTAGTTAATTCACCACGTTATTCCTGACCTAAATAATTACATCAGCCCTTTAAACATTGTCCCACTGTTTGACCAGCCTCCTCTTCTAATTAGAGGGGTTAGATCTTTGTCCACCCATTTCCTAATACGGATTACTTTCTTGTTATTATTAACGAAACCATCTTGGTCGGAATACACCCTTATTCCCAAATTAGACATGCTTGGCACATTGGCTTCCTCGAGGCGATTGACACCCTATCCTGATCAACTTAGTAAAAGATAAAAGATTTAATTAATGAATAACACATTTTAAGTAACCAATTCTCCATAGATCATATAATAATACTAGCCCTGTATTAAACATTGTCCCACTGCTGGGCACGGGCCTCCTCTACTAATGAGAGGGGTTAGGCCTTAGTCCACCACGCTGGCCTAATGCGGGTGGGCAGACTTCTCATACCTTCGAAAAACTCTCAGATATACAGGTTTCCTCACGATGTTTTCCTTCACCGTTAAAGCAAGCGATAATTAACATTTTTAATACACACATAACTTTAGAAAAGTCAGAGGTGTATGCCACTTGGGTTTCGAACCTACGACTTTCGTCTTGACAGTCCGTACCGCAACCAACTAGGCTATCGCTGCTATCTTATATATAGATCATATACTTGTACTGATTTATATCAGTGCAAGTATATATAGTATATTTTTTTTTTTTTTTTAGTGCCTGGATAGGCAGACGAGCAGACGGGCCACCTGATGGTAAGTAGTCACCGCCGCCCATAGACTTCTGCAATGCCAGAGCACAGCAGAGCCGCTGCCTACCGTTTAAGGACTACTCTTCTTAAGCCTCGTTTAAAGAAGGACATGTCATAGCGCTCAGGGAACACCGCTGCAGGGAGTTCATTCCAGAGCTTGCACGTACGTGGTAAGAATGAACGCTGAAAACGAACCGTGCTAGACGGAATCGTTTCCAGGTGGTAGGGATGAACTCTGTTGCGGTGTCGGGTGGTGCGATGATAAAATGGTGATGTAGGCACCATTTTAAACAGTTCCTCGGAGCACTCCCCGTGGAACAACCGATAAAACAAGCAGAGAGACCCGAAGTCTCTCCGCAGTCCCAACGGTTCCAGGCTATCCGTGATATCAGGATCCCCGACAATTCGAACGGCCCGCCTCTGTAAAGAGTCAAGTGGGTCTAGCAAGTATTTCGGGGCCCCTGCCCAGAGATGAGAACAGTACTCCACGTGGGGCCGGACTTGCGCTTTATAAAGCGCCAATCTATGGCCCGACGTGAAATACCGCCTCGCTCTGTTCAGGATCCCCAATTTTTTGCTGGCCAATTTGGCTTTGTCCTCCACTTGACTCCTAAACTGGACCGTGTTCGATATATTTACGCCGAGGATCCCAATACCCTCGGAAACCCGCAGAGTGACTCCTTGAAACTGTGGCGCCATGACAAATGGGTCCTTCTTAGCGGTGAACGCGCAAACTTGTGTCTTCGTGGGGTTGAAGTGAACTAGGTTCCTTTCACCCCATTGAGAGGCCCGCCCTAGAGAGCTCTCGATTTCCGACACAAGTTCTAACCGTCTTTCTTCCAAAGTGCTCCGAGGGATACCCTGCTGGCCGGTGTATCGCACGTCGATAGTACTATCATCTGCATAACAATGCATGCTATCAATAGACAGCATGTCATTGATATGCAGAATGAATAGTGTCGGCGACAACACCGAGCCTTGTGGAACGCCAGCATTAATGGACAAAGCGTCGGAGCAGTAGCCGTCTACGACGACTTTAATGCTCCGACCATCCAAAAAACTAGCGATCCAGTTGCAGAGTCCCTCGGGGATTCCATATGATGGTAGCTTCGATAGAAGGCCCCCATGCCATACCCGATCAAACGCCTTCGCGATGTCTAGACCGACGGCCATAGCCTCACCCTTGCTCTCTATAGCCTCCGCCCAGCGATGTGTGAGGTAAACAAGAAGATCACCAGCCGAGCGACCGTGACGGAAACCGTACTGACGATCGCTAATCAGCTGGTGCTCCTCCAGATACCCCATAAGCTGGGCGTTAATTATTCTCTCCATGACTTTAGAGAGCAAGGATGTGATGGCTATCGGTCTATAACTCGAAGGGTCCGACCGGTCACCTTTTTTAGGGATCGGATGAACATGGGCAACCTTCCACGAAGCGGGAACCCTTTTGGAATTGTACGAAAGACGATAAAGGCGCGTGAGAATGGGGGTCAACTCAGGGGCGCACGTCTTAAGAACCACTGCAGGGATGCAGTCCGGCCCACTCGACTTTCGGATGTTAAGGAGCCTAAGCTCCCGCCTGACCGCACGCTGATTGATGCGGATTTCAGGCAGGGAGTACTCGCACCGGGGAAGTTTTGGTGGAGTGGCTCCTCCGTCATCCAAAGTCGAGTTCGAGGCAAAGGATTGGGCCAAGATATCGGCCTTTTCCTTTGCACTATAGGCCAAACTGTCATCAGTCTTACGCAGTGGCGGGAGACTGGACAGGCAGAAGTTACCTTGGACAGCCTTGGCAAGCGACCAGAAAGCCCGACTGCCAGACGGATAACTCTCTAGCCGCTCACCAATTCTGCCAATATGTTCTGCCTTGGCCTTGGCTATAGCCTTTTTGTTGGACCTAGAAGCGGCATTAAATGTCCGCCTCTCCTCTTTCGCGCTTAGACCCTGATGCTTCTGGGCTTCGTTCCAAGCCCCGTATGCAGACCGCTTAAGGCGTGCAGCTTTGGCACAGGTACTATTGTACCAGGGTATGTGTATATGTGTATGTGTGTATATATAGTATATCAGTATAAGTACTCTTCTATGAAGATTATTCCTCTGTGCATATTTTATACCGTGATTCGGTAAATAATTTAGTATGATTATTTTACTTAACCATAAAAATAATAGATTCAAAGTATTTTAATGTTTCAAAGTTTTGTATAAGGCTATTATCTGATGTTACCTTCCCGTCCAAGACGATTATTCACTGCTAGACAATCCATTACTGTAAACAATTAATAGTTATTAATTATAGTTTATTGACACAATTAATGATTATTAAAATTAAAAAAGTATATGATGGCAAGGCAACTTTTTATAAATGTCTATGACATAACAATTCGATTGACCCACTATCAAAGTGCGATAAAGTTGCAGCACCGGACGGGGAAGGCGTTGCGTTTCTTGTCACGTACACGTTTTTGCAGTGCTATCTTAGCCGCTCGACAAGATAGTTGAGCACACGCGTACGAAGTTTGAAACGTAAACGCGCGGGAAATTCAAAAAAAGAACTAGAGAACGTTTGGTTATTTCATAATGTGAATTTCACAACGATTGTTTACACTCACACGAACTATTGTTAATATAACTTTTTAAGATTTACGTATACAAAAAAAGGAAACAATGAATAGTAAAATTGCATTTGCGTTTCTCGTGGCGTCTTTGTATTTGGTAAATTGTCAGCAATCACCAATTGAGTTACCTGTACAGTTAGTAGGCTTTCCGGTTATAATCGGAAGCGTGAAATTGACCAACTTTATAAAGAAACTCTCGTATTCACTAAGCCCAGGTTGGTATTTTTTTATTTATCCCACTACCGCATTCAGAGTGCTTCGTTAAATTAGTCCTAAGTAACAATTAGCTAATCGACGTTAAATGCTTAAACTAACGGACACTACCAGAATATTTAATCCTTACTCCACTAATGGCAGACTTATGGATGCGTAGTACATCGCACTCGTCAAGTTTAATTAACTGGTTATGTGTTGCCAAAAGAACCTTTTTTTTTTTGGTGTCGCGGGGAAAGCGTTTTATTACTGCCGCCCGCTCCGGAGGGAAGCGGATTAAGAATAAAACGGGTATGCTGGACTAGTCGGTCTTACGACCCAGCATCCCCCTCGCCCGAATGATGGCTATCCGTGCTGCCGCTGGGCCGAGTCCCTAACCCCCCTATATACACCCCACCCGACACTACCAGCTAAAACCCCGCGGTGGCCTTCTTCGGCGCTTGCGGAGCGATCCCGGGGTATTCTAAGGAGTGCTAGAATTGCTGCCGGAACCGTCCCTGCGTGGTGCTGCGTAGCAGCCCATCTCCATGGAGGGCTAAGGAGCCCCCGCGCACCAAACAACGACAGCGAACGAGGCCTTACCACCCACGCTGCCGTCCATCTCGGGGTCGCACGATGCCCCGAATTTGGGAGTGCATCGATACGGGCTGACAGCCCTCCGCTGCGCGCCCGCGACCCCCGATGGCCCCTATTAGTCGCCTCGTACGACAGGCAGGGGTTACCGTGGTGGAATTCAAACGCCCCCATTCCACAGGGCGGGAGACGACGGTCAGTCGTCCACCCGACGCCTCCTACGTCTTCTCGGCGGGAGGGATCATATCGTTCCCGATCCCTCTCAGCACTCTCCTTCTGCGCGATGACGTTCTCGCAGAAGTGGGCCACCGCACGCCAGGTTCTCCGACTGGCGACCATGGACGACACCACGGCCGGCAGCGAGAGGTCTCCTCCAACGACTGCTCTGAGAGCGCTGTGCTCTTCGTCCCAGGCTGGGCACTCCTCCAACGTATGTTGGGCCGTGTCCTCGCGGCAGTTGCCACAATGGTGGCACACGGCGGACACCTCCTTTCCGATCCGACACAGGAACGAACCGAAACACCCATGGTCCGTTAATACCTGTGTCAGTCGGAACGTAGGCGCCCCGTGGCGCCTGTCTAGCCATCTCTTTAGGACAGGACGCACTGCTGCGACAGTCCTCAAGCCAGCGGTTGGGCTCTCCAGCCTGGTATGCCACTCCTCCACGGCGGTTCTGCGTAACCGGGCCGCAATCCCCCTCGGGGCCAGTCTCTCCTGACGACGGCTGGACGCCCCCTCCCGCCAGAGGAACGCTGACGAGAGGAGTTTGGCGTCCAACTCCCAAGGAAGTGTGCCGGCCAATACGCAGGCCGCCTCGTGGGAGACCGTGCGGTAGCCCCTTACTATTCGCTGCGCCACCAAACGCTGCGGTTTGCGCAGCAGGGCGACGCAGCGGGCGTTCAGGGACTCGGCCCATACGGGACATCCGTACAGGGCCATTGACCGCACGACTCCAGCGTATAAACTTCGGCAAGGGCTATTAGGTCCCTCCAGGTTCGGCAGCAGGCGTCCGAGCGCGCCCGCTGCCCGCACCAATTTCGGCGACAACTCCTTGAAATGGGCACGGAAATCCCACCGGCTGTCCAGAATCAATCCCAAGTACTTCATTTTACAGCCGATGGGAATCCGCACCCCCTCCACACTCATGTGGAGCCCAACAGGTGGCCGAATCCGAGGCCTGTGAAAACAACGGGCCTCGGTTTTATTGAGGGCCACCTTAAGGCCCAGTCGCCGAATCCTGCCCACCACCTGTTCGGTTGCGAACGAGGCGAGCAGGGTGGCCTCCTGGAAAGACCTGGCCGACGCTGTCACTAGTGTGTCGTCCGCGTAACAGACGACAGCGACACCTCGGGGTGCCAAAAGAACCTGCGATTTTAATTGTAAAATTTACAGTATTTGACTAACAATTTACTGAAGCTAACGGAGGATTAACTCTGATTGTAGTTTTATTTAATTTTTTACTAAGGGATGATTTAATGGTATATTACTGAGCGCGGCGATAATTGAAGTTAATTTAATTAATTTAATTCAGCAATAACTATTTTTTGGCAGACTTTGTTTTAGTTTATTCTGACAACTCTCAAACAGTTATTATTGTCAGCATTCAAACTATGATTCTCACTAAACGGAGACAATGATCATTGTGGTACATGACATGTGTTCTCCAAGTACATTTTTGAGTGGGCAGACGCAATGCTCTATGAATGTCGAACCCAACAAGAGCCTTGGTGTAATGATATATTGTTACAAATCTATAAAATATGGAAATCACACTCATTACGTACAAAGGAAGTTTAATTTCCGATGAGGTATTCTATGATGTTGAAACTATTACACGATTTGTAAATCATTACATGGCTTTATGTGTGCGAATGACGACCAAGCCACATACCTAATAGCTAGCTCGTTATAGACCGTAGCAACATCAATCTTTAGTTATTAAAACGGGATATTTACCATGTTTTTTATTTGATGTGAGTTTACCCGTGATCATGGCGCTTGCAATAGTGCCGAAATATAGGGAACTCACATCAAATAAAAACATGGTAAATATCCCGTTTTAATAACTAAAGATTGTGTTAATGACCATATCAGTTTAAAACTTATAACGTAGCAACATCATCCAGAAGCTTGAATTACGAAGTGAGAGTTCGTCATTCTAACACCCCAAAGTTAAGGCTAACACCAGTAGCTTCTCCACGTTTAATGACATTCAAATGGAAACAACAAAGCGAGCTAGCATTTTGATGTTTGGAAGAAATAAATGAAGCGATATTAGGTACACCTATCTATGGATAAGAATCAACTACTACTATCCAAGAGATTTTACATAGTGCGCGACATCTACTGCTCTTCTATGCGTGTATTTTGCCTTCTTATTACACATAGTTTCCAGATGCGAATGCCCTAAATCACTTTTACCGCTTAGAGTCATGCGAGTACCTAAGAGTACCACCAAGTGAGAATCGTTCAAGTCCATAATATTGTTGTAAACTTCACCTGGAAAAATATCTTGCCTCTTTAGTCTAGCGTTATCTTGGCAGGTTCCAGAATTCCCAGAGTCATGTTTAAACAATCTACTCTATGTAGTCAAGTTTGAACAATTATTGGCAAGCTTAAAACAATATAATAGTAAGTAAGTAGCAATAGTTTACGAACGCACAGCGGGGGTCTGGCAGATTTATGTCCCCAGTATGGTACAACTGCAGTGCGTGATAAATGCGTACACCCAACGCGTATTGCAGTTCATGAGCTTGTCTGGATATTCAACTGTTTAAAAAAATATATCTTGTTTATTGTTATTCAGTTATTTTTGTATTTTTTTTAATAAGTTCTAAAACTAATACTGTTTTAATAACACAAAACAGATTACCATTTGATGTTGTGATACAAGACGCAATCTCAGCGGTTTTTCAGCTTAAGTACGCTGCACCTAGGCCAATCTTCGTCTATTAATTCGATTTTAACTTTATTTTATTCGCCATTGCAATTAATTAGTATACATAGTACATACATACGTATACACTCACGCCTGTAATCCCCGAAGGGGTAGGCAGAGGTGTAACCAGTACATCCACTTTTCGCCGAATTTCGGTCCCATAATGTGATAGGGGGCGAGCCTACCGCCATACCGTGCACAGGTTCCAGACTCCAGGCTAATACTGAGAGTTTCTAGATAGAAAAACCCAATATCACTTTACCCGACCCGGGGATCGAACCCGAGACCTCAGCACAGCAGTAGTAACGCATGCGCAATTACAACTGCGCCACCGAGGCAGTCATTTATTTTATATAAATACATAGAATTTATATAAAATAAATAACAGTTAAATTAAATAAACATCGAATAAATAAAGAAAAAACATGTATCACACTCTCTAAGAGCATCTCATAAATAGCTAACTTATTCACAAGTCTCATTTGAGGTAGGCATAAAAGAATATTTGCAGAGAATATCAGAAAACAAAATGTAATACTAGGAACGAGTAACGAAAGTTGATACCCGTGGGTTGTGAGCGAGAGTTATACCCCGAGGGACTTTTAGTTCTCGAATATAAACTATCCTATAATGTATTCTTTTTTCTTCTTCATTTCATGTTCTAATGCAAAATACGCAGCGTGAGGTTTTAGTTAAGTTTACTACTGACAATCTAGTTTTAGAGAAGTTCTTAGTTGTTTTTTATTGGCATACATTATATATTGTTCAACCAAATATAAATAATACGTTTGTCTACTTTTGATAACAAAACATCAATAAAAAAACGACCTATTGTGTTTACTACTATTAATTTAAAGAAAACATCTACAAGCATTCTTAATGTGAATTACGTAACAAACCCAATTTCAACACAACTGTTGTATACTTCGCTGGGAAAAATGAATATCTGTTGTTATATAATTCTCGATGTAATGTATAAGGTCACTAATAATTAATATGATCCGAGTGACAACGAACGCATGCGACAGCTTGTCAAGCGACGTCGCGGCGAGTCGCTGATATTAGGTTAGGTTGGGTTGTAACTTACACGTTTTTTTTAATCGAAATAGGCTTGCGTTTGACCACTATCTAAGTAAGTAAATAACTTACACGTATGTTACACAAATATTTTTATTATAAGTGTTATATGTGCTCATTCGTATACCACTCCACTAACTTATTTAAAAATTAACTATAATTTTTTTTAGTGCCTCGATAGGCAGACGTGGCACGTCTGCTGGCCACCTGATGGTAAGTAGTCACCGCCGCCCATAGACTTCTGCAATACCAGGGCACAGCAAAGCCGCTGCCTACCGTTCTAGTTGAAATTAGCATTGTATTAGATGATTTTCACTTTGTTATCTCGTTAACACTTAATATTAATTCCGGAACACAAATTTGTGGGTTATAATTATGTTATAAAACTTTAAACAATTTTGTATACAATTTGTACCAGATTATAACCTGTTTTGTGTGTAATAAATAAAATAAATATATAACTACTGTTGTTATGATGGACTGCCTCAGTGGCGCAGTTGTAATTGCACATGCGTTACTACTGTGCTGAGGTCTCGGGTTCGATCCCCGGGTCGGGTCAAGTGATATTGGGTTTTTCTATCTCGAAATACTCAGTATCAACCCGGAGTCTAGAATTGTGTTCGGTATAGCGATAGGCTCGCCTCTATCACATTAGGGGACCGTAATAAATTCGGCGAAAAGTGGGTCTACTGGCTACACCTCTGCCTACCTCTTCGGGGATTACAGGCGTGAGTGTATTTGTATGTATGTAGATTAAAGCTTCTGTTAAACTAGTCAAACTTTAAGAACTGGCGCCAAATGCTAATACATAGAGTTTTAACATAGTTCCACTACGTACGGTAATTATTGTTTCTTGACACATTTATATAGCCTATTTTCTTTGTATATTGTTATAATGGTAATTTCATGGCAATAAAACGTAAGTATCATTATATTTGGGGAATATACATTTCCCAAAGACGAAAAATTTGTTAAAGCTTTGTTGGACCAGCGAGCAGAGCGATCGATAGCAAGTTACCTTCTTGTATCACTGCAAAATCATCTCGTGAATCATTATTCGAGCTCGAGAGTTAGATAGATTCGTCGGACGATAAACATCAGTTATCATGAGTAAAATAATGTATGTAGCTGCTGTATTATTGCTCCTATACGCCGTAAACCTAAAATCCATTTATAATACAATTGAATAAATTTTTTAGGTACGCTTCGAAAATCATTCTAATAGCCTGACTCCTGATTTTCCTATTCTAAATAATATCGCTATATTTTATATTTAACACTATGGTCTTTCCTCTTTAGAGATAAAAAAACAATATAATATTTTAGCTTCATTATGCCTATTAAACATAATTGTATTTATATTTAATAAACGAATGTAACGAGATTACCCCGTCCACACACACGCCACTGATTAACCAGGATCGACAATGGCACGCAACGCGGTCTCATTTGTATTTGCAAATTTTTATCCGACTTCAAAAAAAGAAGTAGGTTCTTAATTCGTCGGATTTTTTCTTTTCTTATGGCAGTGAACGTTCTCAAAACCATTCGTAAGCGGTTATAAATAAATGTAATTGCAATAAAATCGGAAACTGTAATTTAATTATAATTTTCACCTGATTTTTATTAACGGTGCATTACAAGTTCTTGTATAATTTTTTTTTAAATGATACAATATAGGCTTACATCCATTACAGGGTTCAGTATTGTTTTCACATGTCATGGTGTCGGAGGGGAGCGAGGTTCCGCTATTGACAGCCTCCGTGGCGCAGTAGGCGAGTAGTCAGCTCTGATACGAGGGGCCGTGGGTTTAATTCCCGCATCGAGACAAATGTTTGATGTCAGACAGACATTTGTGTCCAGGGCCTGTGTGTAGTGAGACCCAAAGTCTCTGATACCCACAAAACAAGACTCGTATCTTAGTGTATTTATTTGATAAGTATCTCGCCCCCCTCCGATAGTAACTTACAGGTAGAGTTTTAAACAAAATAAATATTATGAACAAAATACAATAACAAGAAAATTGTATAAGAATGGTAGAACGTGTATGCATAACTTTGTATATTTGTAAAACATAGTAATGGTTACTTAACTATGTTACAATGTGCATAACCGACTGGCCTGACAATAAATTAGCGCTGTGGCCTATCTGCCTCATTAATAACATACTGAACCAGATATGTATAACATAGGACTTATGTAATAGGTTTCGTAAAAGGCAACTAAATTAAATGTTATCGTTGCGATGGCCAAAGAAGCTCAGAGTATAGTTATCCAAATTTACCAGCATTATAATTAGTTATGAATGCATTTAGCTCGCTACTGAAACTAAAACCTTGGAATAGAAATTATGTTAGGTGTAGATTATGTCTAGATTCGCATTTCCTGGAAATAAACAACTACTTTCTTAAAACCAACTCAGTCTTGCTTCGATACATCAAACAAAACGTTTAAGATTTCAATAAAATAACTTTTATTTATTCTCAATAAGACAATGACTTCTTTGAGAACAATACTACGCATACATAACTAACAATAAATTGTTATTCAAATTTATTTAAACATGAAATAACATCTGAAATATAGCTGATGGAGCAGTTTCTCGTGATATGGTTTTCGATACATATTTGTAGTCAAATATAAATACATAGATCACCGAACACATGACAAGAAACCCACCTTTGTGACTCGTTCCGAAGAGTCGGACTCAGGGTTAGTAGCAATATATCCATTCCATTAGGCCAAAATAATATTTTTTAATTGCACAATACCATCAGATACAGATACAAGGCCATCTTAGACCATGGGGCACACTAGAGTTTGCGGAAAGAACATACTTTTTTGTTGGCCTATATCTACCTGAAATAAAAAAAAATACTTATGTGTAATGAATGAGCCCGTGAAGATGTGGGCTTTAGGTATGAGCCCCGTGTATGGTAAATACGGTACTGGGTACAGTGTAGTTTGTGCCAGGATAACAAATAATAGAAGAGACGGGCCGTAGAGGTACCCCGCAGGGATGGTTCCGGCAGAAATCCAGAGATTCTCAGGATTCCCCGGCACCATCCCGCATGCACTGCAGAAGGCCACCGTGGGGTTTTTAGTCGCTACACCGGTGTAGGAAAAATGGTTAGGGCACCGATCTAGTAGTCCCTCAAGTAAACTGTATAACCATATAACCATCTCTCCTCCCCCGAGGTTGAAAAGGTATCCGTAAGATGGATTTTCCCCGCGGCAAAAAAAGGATAACAAATAATAACTTTTTTTTTATTTCCAGCCACATATCGATCGCGCACTCGTCGAGAGCTCACAGACTTAAGCGAACCCGCTGAGCCATTTGATGTGCTTGAGGCAGAGAAGTACGTGGTAGCAGAATTTGGCGCCAAGGCTTGTATCTTCGAGCGAGTTTGTGCCCATTATGCGACCAGGGCGCGAGCTCAGCCCCGCCCACAACTGGATTGGCCTGATGTATTTAGGTAAATAATCACTAATACACTTAACGTATGATTACGAAGAAATAGGAACGCTTTAAATGAAATCAAATCGCTTACTTATCATATAGACAATAACATAGCTATTATGACATGTATGATGTATGTCACATGTATGATTATGAAGAAATAGTAACGTTTGATCTTACATCTTACCCCAACGCAATTATTCAAAGATCACACGAAAATGTATTTTGTGAAGAGAATACTGCCCGATGATGTTTCAAGTTAATTTTCAATGTACCTGGTTTATATTTTCGTGTATGGTATGTAAAGGTAAACTGATTAACTCTTAGAGATCCTGTAGATGTGGTAGGAGATAACTAATTCCTATTAGACGTATGTGATGTGGTAGTAGCCTTCTAGATAGCACCCACCGTATATATGGTACGAATTGGTCATTGTGACTCCTAGTAAACCATCTCTGGTAATTCCAAAAAACTGGATTAAAATAATTTTAGTATTTTCTTTGGTTCGTCGGTATTATGCTACTTTTGTTCATTGTTACTAATATAGTTGATTTCTTAAAAATGGACATCAGAATTTTCGTTTTCTCATCTAAATTTAAATCCTTGTTGAATTCTTAATTCTCTAGTTTTCTGTAAATACGTTGTGGTTTATATCACCACTTCGCTATATCAAACTTTTTTAGAACAGCTTTTACTTCCTATACGTCTTATATAAGTTTTTATGTAATGACTTAACATTGAAATTCACGAAAAATAGAACAATTCGAATGTTTATGTGTAAATTTTCTGATTTAGCTTTTCAGTATTTTAAGGGAATGTCATAATGTACTTCATTTGCCTCCAATTTCCGGCTGAATAAGGCTTTAGTGAGATTGTAGCTAAGCTATGTTAAACTGATACAATCTATTTACTTCTCGTTCAGTTATTTTCTGTCCGTCTCTTAAGTATAAAATATAATATTGAAGCTCTTAAAGTGGTAGACATATACAGTTTAAGAATCCATTTCCAACCTCTTTTCGTACTTATGATAACAGATAAAAAGTCCAAACACACAGCGACCTTGACCCCGTCCATCCAACTTTCTATGAATATTTCATAACATTTGGCGCTTCAATGCCACGTCCAATTGTCCGGTATTGAGGTTAGTCGCTGTCTGACAGTACGAGCAAGTGGGACGATGCAATAGTGCTAACGCAACCGACTCACCCGTTGACATACACAGATGTTGAATTAAAATATGTTTTTCTTAAGCCAAATAATGCACACAGTACCAAGATTGGTTGAATTTATTATTTTTTTGACAGTTTTCGTCTACTTTTTCCTTCCACTTTTTCGTACGTAAAACACAACTACACACAATTAGTCCTCGTTTCACATTAGGTAAATTCCTCGCGGCTCCTAAAATCCACTACACAATGCGTATTAATGGTCCCAAAACAAAAAAACTATAGAATTTTTGTGGACTTTACAAACTATTTTATTTGATGGAATGACGAGACAAGCAGTTCGATCATCTGATTGCAAATGCCACATTTGCCATTAGACGCAACACTACCTTGCAACTTGAATTACAAAATACTAGACAGCACTCATCAGCCTGTGATGACATAATTTCCAGTAATTTTACTGACTTCAATGTTCTTTAACCTCAAACACAAAGCTGCTTGCACTCTGAAGTTTGCTGGTAGAAATTGCCAAGCTGGGACTTACCCAGTCGGACTCTTGCATAGAGACTAGTAAAGTAACAGACTCGGTGCGGGGACTGAATTCGTGTTCAAAAATCCTGTGTTCATCAAAACCAAACTTCATGAAGTAAATAATAAAGTTTAAATTCAATTTCTTAAGAGCTTCGTCCATAGCCCTTCTCTATTATTGTCATTATTGGGTGTATCATCATCAGTTTATAGATTGTTTTTGTTTTATAGTGTAGTAATAAAATCAAACCATTTACTCTGTGAATAGAATCAATAATCACTTTTACATGTCAATTATTTTTAACCTAGAATTAGGTACCCCATTTGATCTATTTTTTTATCCTGGCACGGCAAAACCCCAGTGCACCTGATAGTAAGCGCAGTGCCGTCCTGTTCGAGTGTCAAGTAGCGAGAGACAATCAATCATGCCGGCCTGATGTGTAGCTTCTTCACAGTACGCCCAAAGGACCCAGGATCATAGGAAGGAAGGAACGCAGTAGCTGACAAACTGTTCCACAGCTTGATCTATTTGGGTCATAAATAAATATTTACGCAGTCAATTTGTGTTCCATTAAATAAATTGGCATACGAGTGTCTTTCATCATCAAATATTAAATCAAAACTGTACAGCCCATTTTAGGAAATTTCGTTTCAATATGAACGGGAGAGTAAATCCTACTAATATTATGAATGAGAATGTTTGAACGGATGGATGTTTGTTACTCAACCACGCTACAACGGCTAGATGGATCTGGTTGAGATTTGGCGCAGAGATATATTATAATATCTCTGTGCCAAATTCTATCTCTGGAAATATGCACGTTTCCTATGGGATAGCAAAATATAGAAAGGTGTAATAGCTTAAGATGTCTCCATGGATTGTATACCTTTTCTTCCAAAGATAGCGTCCACGCGGGTGGAGCTGCGGGCAACGTCTAGTATTTTATGATGCGGAAAATTACTGCTGAAGGAAATAATATGTTTCAATGCACAATAATAGGGGAGGTTAACGTAATATTCGTGACTAAAATACTCCCTTGTTAGTTTCAATGCCGTGTAATGGTCTATCGACCTAATTAACGGTTAATAATACCCATTATTCGGCCATTACCGTTAAATTAATTAATTTCACTCAATGTTTACGAAGCTTCTGTTGTACGCAGTGAAGCAACTCAAGGCAGAATATGGTTGCATTATTTGAAATTTAAATGACAATTTCATCACAGTGTGTGAGTGACTATATTTGATTCCCTGGTCCGAGGTGAGTCAGTTACGCAATACCGCGAAACACTTTCACTGTTCTAGCGTTTTAACGTAGCTATACTAAAATGTATCTTATAACAAACATGTAGGGTCGAGAATATCTTGTTTTTATAAAGTTGTGTTAAGAATAAAATTATATAATATTATATTTTATCGTGTGGTAATAAAGTTTATTTTTACTTGTCATTTGTGTAGTGCAGTGAAAATGTTGGTAACTTTAATACGATTGTGCGAACCAAGTTCCGTATTAATATCTCATCTGTGCCCAATCAAGTCACTTAATGTCAAGAAACTTCTTCCGCAAATCCAATTTTATAGTCAATTGTAGCAAGGACAGATTGAACTGTTTATCCAGTGAGATAGTATTCATATTATAAAAGGTGCCTGTAAAATTTTAATCTGTATATACCTAGTCGGGTCATAAATTCTGTCAAATGTTTAATATAAAATAATTGAAACAAGTTTATTCATTATGTAACCATTTATATACCAAAATGAACTTAACAAAACATAGATTCTTATGACACTAAAGTTTATTCAAAATGACCTCCGTGATTTTGAATACAGGCCTTCAATCTGCGCGGCCAGTTGTCTATCGCAGCACGAACGAGGTCCATGTCAATATCGGCGGCTGCCTTAATCAAGGATGTCTTGAGTGACTCCAAATTGGGATGAGGCTTTGAGCACGCCTTTTCCTCCAAGTGTTGCCATATCTTGTAATCTAACGGATTCAAATCTGGACTGGAGGAGGGCCAGTCTTCGTGCCGGATGAAGTCGATTTCACGCGCCGCCAGCCAGTCTTGTGTGCTCTTCGCTCTATGAGCTGGCGCCGAATCTTGTTGGAATACCCAGTGCCTGTTATTGAACATGGTATGAGAAACAGGTTCCACAAGGTTCGTCAGGACTGTATTTTGATACACAACTGCATTCGTTTTTACACCTTTCTCACAAAAATGTACCTCTGTTAAGCCCCAATAAGAAACTCCCAACCATACCATGAGCGAGGATGGAAAATGACCTCGTTGGACACGCGGAATACGGTTGCTCGCTTCTTCACTATTGTGTGCGTACACCTTATCATTTTGTTTGTTGTAGCTCTCTTCTACGGTAAAAATTTTTTCATCTGTAAAAAGAATTTCCCGATATTTTTTCCCGCGTACCGCTTCAACAAAGCGCGGCATCTCTTCAGTCTCAGGTCCATTAGACGAGCATTCAAACGATGTCCTGTTTTTCTTCGATATGCCCGAAGCCCTAAGTCTTCATTTAACACCCTTTTCACCGTGGTTCTGCTTAACCCCATCTGAAGGGCCAACAGTTTCTGCATACGTTTGGGATTTCTTTGAATTCGCGCCTTCACAGCTTTTATCACTGCTGGAGTCCTAACAGACCGAGGGCAACCACTTCTTGACCTGTCATCTACACTAGAGTCTTCATTGTATCGTTTGATGGTACGATAAACGAATCTTTTGGTTATATTCAAATTTTTCAGTATGTCAAAAATTTGAATTGGCGCGTAACCGCAACGATGCAACGCAATTACTGCAACACGGTCTTCTTTAAGCGTCCACTCCATATTTAAAAATGAGTAAAATTGTAAAAAGTATACATTTTTATTTTCATGAACAATTTGAAATTCGAATTCAATAAACTTTTTTGTGGCCAGCATTCTAAAACAAAAGTTTTTACTGTGTGACAATACTTATGACCTGACTGTGTATAAAAGAAGAAGCTGACTGACTGACTGACTGATCGATCAACGCACAGCCTAAACGGCTGGGGTTAGAGACTTGAAATTTTGACAGTAGATACCTATTATGACGTAGGCATCCACTAAGGAAGAGTTTTTGGAAATAAGGGGTAAAATAGGGGATGAAAGTTTGTATGAAAATCTGTCATTTTTTAAGTTAAATTCATGAAAATTTGTATTTGGTATTTTAGTTAAAAATAAAAAACATATGTTTCAGGATTTTTGGAAATTCCGCCTCTAAGGGGGTAAAATAGGGGATGAAAGTTTGTATGAAAATCCATATTTTTTTAAGTTAAACGCATGAAAATTGGTATTTTGTAGTGTATACTTTTTGTCTCAAACATGACCTCCACGCGGGCGGAGCCGCGAGCAACAGCTAGTTAATTATAAACAAATACACCCAACAGACAGACACATAGTTCTGACACCGCACTGGGTCAAAACTGTAACTGGGTATCTAAGAGGGACTACGGTCCCACAACACCCTGACCCGAAACAAATATCTGTCTGTCACACAAACATTTGTCTCGGTGCGGGAATCGAACCCACGGCCTCTTGTTTCATAGCCGGCTACTCACCCGCTGCGCCACGGAGCCTGTCAAGCAATGCTATCATTTATTAGCTTTCCACTCACGGCTCCACCCGCGTGTCAAACATTTTCATCCCTTTTTTCCGATTAGGGGTGATGTTAAAAATGGTCAACACACGTATTTGTCAAGTTTCAAGTAAATTTAGTGTAAAGGCATAACATTATTTCCCATAAAAAATTGCTACCCCTTTTCAACCCTCTACGATCAAAAACTTTCTACAATTATAGGAATTCGGTGTTAAAATGTTTACTTGTTTTGGACTAAAACTAATTTTACTTTTTTAACGCGACGTAGCTACGTTCAAAGGCTTTACAGCCATAAGATTACAACAAAAATTTAAAATTAACTATATGTAGGTTAGAAACATTGCACTATAGTTTCGTGAAGACATACAACTCAGTCTGCCCCGTGACCATGATGGTTGTACAGCCTTCAAAACGTCGGTCGGATTAAAAAGTAAAACTAACCGCGATATATTAAAATTTGTTTAATTTCAATGTGTAAAATTCGCGTAAACATAAGAAGTCGTTATGTTTACTTGTTTTGTTTAAGCATTTATGAATCCATATAGAATTTTAACTTTTCTCTGTTCTTTTGTATAATTTGTGTTCATATAAGTTTTTAAACTGACATGGTCATTAACACAATCTTTAGTTATTAAAACGGGATATTTACCATGTTTTTTATTTGATGTGAGTTCCCTATATTTCGGCACTATTGCAAGCGCCATGATCACGGGTAAACTGAAGTTTTTGCGGGTGGATATTTATGAGCAGACAAAACGATCTACCCTCTTTCTTTCTCTTTTTGTGCGCTGGGTACCACTACCATTGTCACATAAGTCACTCACATTACGATTTTGTTCACGGCACACGAAACTCACTGTATCTACTCGCGATCTTTTTTCGGAAATTTTTCGGTGTTTACATAGTTGAACCACTGGATTCCAGGCCCTCGACAGTTGAAACCCTTCCTCCCGGTTGAAATTTCTGTATATTTCTGTAATACAGAAATTTCAACCGGGAGGAAGGGTTTCAACTGTAAAAAGATTGTAATTTGTGTTCATATCACAGCAATCATCAAACTTATCAATATATCTTTTTTAATATAATTGCTGCGCACGGGCCTCCTTTACTAATGAGAGGGATTAGGCCTAAGTCCATCACGCTTTTTAATATGCAATTTTTATTTTCAGCCAATACAAGCGATCTCCAGACCAGGCCAAGGAGTACTATCTTCTTAGCGTGTTCCTTGGGGATATAGTCGGCTCTCCCCTACTCTGTCACCAGCTCGGCAAGCGAAGGAGTTGCGACGACCAGCATTTCGTATAAGCATAAGCTAGGAATATATCTAAAGGTTCCAACTAATAAAGAGTTATTAGTTCTTTTTTTTTAATTTTTTAGTGCCTAGATAGGCAGACGTGGCCCGTCTGCTGGCCACCTGATGGTAAGTAGTCACCGCCGCCCATAGACTTCTGCAATGCCAGGGCACAGCAAAGCCGCTGCCTACCGTAAAAACCTACTGTCATGTTTGATGTTTCGTTTTAGACGATGACAATCAGTGTAGAGTGATCTAGTAATAGAAGTTAGAGCCACAAATTGCAAAATTCTTGAAAACACAAGAATGTCTATTTAATTTCCATACCCTATTTGTAACTTACTTTTTTATTTTTACTTTCCAAGATATATGCCTAATTAAGATTATAGGTCTGTAAAATATGTATGTAGAGCTGATCTAGGTTTAAAATGGGTGACTACGAGGATAGACGACGGCGTCGTAAGAAAGATTCATCAATCTTATTTTTAGATTTCTACCTAAGATCTGAAAGGTATCCTATTAAAGGCGGTCCGGACATCCTTTGTTAGAAATGTATGACGCTCAAGTCTAATGTCTATCCTTTTGTCATTCAGTTTGGCAATCCATTTAAAAATACATGAATTCTATCAAAAATATTGCCCTATTTGGAAATAGTACGCGGATCACTGGAAATGTATGAAGCAATTCATTATCATTCAAGCTATGAGGCTACAATTATTTTACAGATATTCTTTAGTTTAATATTATTAATAATGAAAATGATATTTGAATATAATTAATAATTTAGCTCAATTTATTGTGTATTCTTAAAAACCAACTTGAATTTTATTTGTGTGTTTTTATTGTATTTCGAACAACGTTACATAATATGTTAATTATTTAATTACACGAATGAACAAAATATAAATACAATAACAAACACAGAATTTTTGGAAATAGTGAGTTTCATTAATTGAATCAATAGCTTTCGAAATATATATTTTTTATTTTCATCAGTATCTTTTCAGATTATAAAATATATTTTTCAACTTATTCATGTTATAGAACGTAACGCATAATATTATAAAACTTAATAATGATCGAAAGAACTAATCAAAATAAATTTTATAGTAATAAATATCAAAATTATAACGACCAATTAAAGATTTCATTCACTTAGTTCTTAAAATATGTTGATCCGTGTGGTTTGGAAAATACAATAAATAGATACATTTATTTATGATATAAAATGTGTTATTATAATATTTTTTTTTAAATAGTAGTAGTTTTAATAGTAGTAGTTTTAATAGTAGTTAATAAATAAAATACCACATCAATGAAAGTGATTATATGTTATTTAGTATAATAAAACGGCAAGTTTTATTAAATTTGGAATGTCTAAATTAAATTATTTAAATATTTTTTTAGTCATTAAGAAATTTTTAATGATTCATTGCACTTGTAAATGATCCCAATTATATATTATTTTTAGATGTTATAAAATTATTTTGACAACGCGCGCATAATACGTTACCTATACTATTATTTTATAAATAATTGACCAAAATTATATTTAATTATAAATGAGTAATTAAGATGCTTTGTTACCAAATAGAATAAGTTTACAATTTAAGACTTAAAGTAAATATGATGAATATTCAATTTTCCTTAGTATTTAAATATATACAAAATCGTGAATTCTTCCAACTAGTTGCCACGTACTAACATACATGATAAATATGTTTAATAATATTTAACATCAAAGGGAATAAATAATATACTTTAAGCAAAAGTGAACATGATAAAAAAGATTGGCGACACATTACATTAAATTTCTGCAGATTTCACTATTTTACAATACTCGGTTTGATTTTATACTTGATATTTTTAAAGATTTTTTCTATGTTAATATTATTTTTATATGTGTAAATGTATTAAATAAAGTGTTTACATTTTAATTTATTTTATGTAACTTTATAGTCTTATATAATAAAAGCACGTAGGGGTTTATCATATTTCTTTATTTACCTTATATGAGATTCAGATAAATCATTTTTGGAAAGACAATTCTTCCGAGATGCGCCGATGGGACTATAAGATGCTTGTGATAGGATATTCATATCCACCCGAATAGCGTACACAGGGTGTAAAATCCGCCATAGTGGCACACGCAAGTGTGTCGCTTTCCGGGATCAGCCAGTGTACCTTCGGTTTTTATGGGGGGTCTAGAATTGGGGTACGATGTTTGGCCGTGTTGCGGCCTTCTGAGTACTCTGACACTAGACTCTCGGCCGCTTCTTCACCGCCTTGCCCCATAGCGTAGTGTGAAGAAGCTACACAGCAGGCCCGCATGATTACCTACTCTAACTGGACGGCACTGCGCTTACCATCAGGTGGAGTGTGATGATGTCGTGCCAGGATAAAAAAATTAAGGAACAGGTCAAAAGCGTTTCATAATTGGCAACGCATGACGATTGGTGTATTGCAAGTCATACACACCATTATCACGTCAGAGCTTTATGGTAAATATGTGGCAAATTAATGTGATGGTAACCTAATAGTCAGAGACTGTCCCGCCAATACACCTGTCAATGTTACTCCCGTAAGCCAGGATCATATTGAGGCACTAAAAAAAAGCAATGCAAGAGATAAAATAATGACTTAAAGAGGTATTAACCTCGAACTTTAAAATTCTAAATTTATGCTAACAATAAATATACGCCTTTTAAAACTTATCTTCTCGAGACACAAGCAATCCCTCTTTTCCCTTAATTCACATTGCTTACACGTCTTCATAATTTTTCAGGAATTATATCCACTTCTTACCACATTCATTTGCGGGCCTGAATATTCAGACTTATTTCTTTCTCAGCCTGTCCTAATATTTCTGGCTTGCTTTTCATGGAGAGCTGCCATTTGCCAACACCTGGCATAGGCGATATCGAGAATTTTCACGTGATACGTGAGATATCGAGGTGATTTATTCGGTGATATATGAGGCATGAGTTAGATTTATAGCCTTCGCAAATTCAACATCGTTTGTTAAAAGTTAAGTTTTTTACGTAGCCAAATGTAAGTATTTAAATAATATGTAAAACGGGGCAGCGACGATTTAATAAATAAATATGTCTTTCATGGTGGTAATGAACCCACGTTGCATTTGAATTATAGATGCCTCAAAGGAAGTTGAAATAAGTACGATTATTAGATACTTTGATAATAGCTTTCTTTCTTCTTTTTAACCCGCATATTCATTGTATAGGCTACATTGTGGATCATCGGACTTCAGCGTGGGCCCTATATTGCAAATTTAGACGAAATAAGAATTTCAGGCAAATATTTTTTATGGTAGGCGTAGGTACCTAACTGGGAGTTTTTAGTAAAGATGCCACGAATAGTGATTTGGCCGAATAACGAATATTCGGTGTAGCTTTTGGCCGAAGCGCCGAATATTCGGCAGCCGAATATTGAGATACACGATAGTTTCTGGAGTTGTTTTGAGGAAGTCGCTGCAGAAAATGTACACCCAGATCAAAGTATGGAACAGAAAATCTCGGTTGCAAATGAAATTGATTTTTACTTGAAAACTGTTCGCCTAGATCGGACAGCAGACCCTTACAAGTGGTGGTCAGTAAAGTGATATTGGATTTTTCAATTTAGTATCAGCCCGGAGTCTGGTATTTGTGCTCGATATGGCGATAGGCTCGCCCCCTATCACATCATGGGACGAAATACATACGGCGAAAAGTGGGTGCCTTGGTTGCGCCTCTGCCTACCCCTTCGGGGATTAAAAGGCGTGAGTGTATGTATATAATATGGTTAAAACTTTTTAAATAAAAATCTTTGTGTGTAATATTATGCGTTCTTTTTGTTATGATTTGTTATTCGGCCGAATTATGAATAGTGAAAAAAAATGGCCGAATAGCCGAATACCGAATACTTGCCGAGTATTCATGGCATCTCTAGTTTTTAGTATATTTAAATATGATGCTGTAGTTTTTGCTTAATCCCCAACAATCACGTGACAAGCGATGTCTTATTTGTAGAGGTTATCTAACCATTCTTGATTACAATCTTAGCTCGAGTTTTTGTTTCTTTATTTACACCAAGCATATTGTTTTTATTTTACCAGCCTTAATTATCTACAATGTTAACTCAATTATTCGTTTTTTTATTTACACCAATCATATTGTTATGTGCCTATACCAACCCTCATAACATCAGCGTGGTGGATAAAGCCCTAACCCCTTGCTTTGTATCGAAGGCCTGTACCCAGCGGGATAGATACAGGGCTGATATTATTACTAACCCAAATCAAAATATTTCATACGGAGCAGATTTCGTTTTAAGTTTCTGTTTAATTTCAATATCGTTTTTATGAATAATTTGGAACAGTTATTAATATTCTGGCTTATTAAATTTATTCCCGACAAATCAACCATGAAAAAGGGTAAAACTTCTGGGTGTTTTGTGGTATAACTTTATAGGAAGGATCATAACAAAGAAAACCCAATTACATACGCAAATCCCAAAGGGGATATCGAAAAGCCAAACAAATCCCGTTTGTGTATAAAATTTACAAATGTACCGGATGGAGCCGTTTCCGGACATCTGTAACATGAAGCTACATCCGGTTACAGCGAGTTTGATAAAACATTTTATCAATGAGATATTGTGGATACGTAAAGAAATTATATTAAAACTTTGAATTAAACACACACACTCAACAGTCACACACATATTCCCCACACTAGGTCAAACTCTTGTCGTGGGTATCAACAACTACGAGAGACTACATTCTCACAACACCCAGACCTGAAACAAATATCTGCCTGTCACACAAACATTTGTCTCGGTGCGGAAATCGAACTCACGGCCTCTTGTTTTACAGCCAACTACTCGCCCGCTGCGCCATTTCGTATTATGTTTAAAGAAAGTAGTATATTTATATTTCATAGATTCCAGTCCCTAGGGCACTCTCTTCTGTCAGTTCGAACTTCGAGAGTATTTCATATCGCGAGGAAATCTACTTCAGAGTGTTCAATAGTAAACTAAGAAAATGGGAAACCAAGACTAGATTACATTTCATACATTAATAAGTAGAGGAGATCAAGGCCATGGGCAGATATTATTTTTACACAGTTAAGTAAATACATAATATGCACTCACTCCTGTAATCCCCGAAGGTATAGGCAGAGGTGTTACCAATACACTCACATTCCGTCAAGCTTATTATCGTCCTTTGATGGAGTAAGGCGAGCCTATCGGCATAACGGTCACAATTCCCGACTGATATTGAGTATTTCTATAGAATAACCCAATATCACTTTTATCCAATATCATTTTTTATATTATCATTTTTGGAAGTGGTAGAGCCACGCTGAAGACATATTTGTGTACAGCATGAATGGGTCGGCTCGACCGGGGGAGTACCACTGTCTTACAGAAAACCAACGTAAAGTGACAGTTTACTGTCGCGTTTCGTATGGTAAATGCGATATCCGGAGGCCTAGATTCCCCTTTCCCTTCCCTAATCCCTATTCCTGTCCTTTAAGGCCGACAGCGCATACATGATACTTTCAGTATTGTGGTTGTTCATGGGCGGTGGAGATCACTTAACATCAGGTGACCCACTGGCTCGTTTGTCGGTCTATACTATAAAAAAAAAACAAAAAAACAACCCGGGGATCGAAGCCGAGACCTCAGCGTACCATACGTCAGCTATATGTTTTTTTAGGCGGGTCCTTGTACAGGGATTCTTACCTTTATTTCTGAAGTAATAAGCAAGTACAGCAAGACCATATAACGATACCACAGACAAATAAAGATAGTGCCAGAACGCAATAAATACAGGTGCCGAATGATCAAATTTTCCCGTATATTTTTAGGCCATAAGCAATCATAATGTAGGATAAAAACTTTGTGCGTGGCATATCCAACATATATATATATTTTCTTCTTTAATATTCATAACATAAGAAATTAAAATAGAAAACCATTTTTTTAATACTTCACTATGCCATCTAGTTGGTCGCTGAATAACCATTTCGCGTAACTACAACTGTGCCACCTACATCGACCAACGAAATTCGAATTTATAGTATACTTCCCATTTCTTACTTTCACAACGTGTTTATAAATGTTACACTAGGTGGCGGTATTAACAATTTTTTTTATTTTAAAAATCGAGACCGTAGGTTGTAATAGAATGTTTTAATTTAGCACTAATTTAAATGAATTACAAAAAACGTTGCCCAAAATATTTTGAAACAAGAATACCTAATTTGTAAGTTTTTATATAATCATTTATTCGGTTTTTTCAGAGGCATAATGAGACGGTTTTTCTGTCAGTTTGTTACCTATTTCCAGTAAAATGACTGGTGGCCCCAAAAACCCATTCATAATGGTTTCATAGGCTATAGCGGTAGAGGTTTATGTGTTTTCTCCGTTTGGGACAAGATTTTTAACGATATTATACACTTCTTTTTAATTCGATCACAAGATTTTTGTTGTTGTTTAAGACTAGATCGATAAGTTGTTTACGCGACGTATTAGCTAACTTAAATGAATGAATAGTAGGTAATACGTTTCTTACCAACAGTGGAAGGCTCTTAAGCAAATTATATTAACCAAATATTTTTATATAGAGATTGCAGTTAGCAGATATCTAAGAATTTTCATAGAATTTAACATAATTTTTACGATTAGTCGTATGGTACATCTTTAAAGTTCTTAACGCACCCATAATTTCGCGTTACTTGCAGGTACTTGTCAGTGGTGAGCGTTGACCCATCTGCTCATACGGCAAATTTCTGTCATAAGAATGCAAGGAGATAAAGTCAAAAATTAATGTAATTTATTACTTTCATATAAAAGAACTAGCTGTTGCTCACGGCTCCGCCCGCGTGGAGATCATGTTTGGGAAAAAAAGTATACAATACAAAATACCAATTATCATGCGCTTAAATTTTCATACATAAACTCCTCCCCTATTTTACCCCCTTAGGGGAGGGTTTTTCAAAAATCCTGAAATATGTATTTTTTATTTTTAACTAAAAGCCTAATACAAATTTTCATGAATTTTTCTTTCAAAATGACAGACTTTCATACACACTTTCATCCCCTATTTTAACCCTTTAAAGGTGGTATTTCCAAAAACCCCTCCTTAGTAGATGCCTACGTCATAAAAGGTACCTACTGTCAAAATTTCAAGTCTCTCACCCCAGCCGTTTAGGCTGTACGTTGATATGTCAGTCAATTTCTTCTTTTATATATACAGATGAAAGAAATAATTTAATTTAACATAGCCAGTTACATACAACAAATCAAGCTACTAAGTTTAAAACGAGACAAATCGATCCCACTCGTCACAGACACGGACTCAACTCAGCATAAACCGGTCCAAAGATCCAGCGCTGGTCTACCAGAAATGGTGAATAGTGTACATTAAGGAAGACCTATTTATGAGGAAAAATAGAGGCTGAGAATGTTTCGATTAAATCAAAAATATTATTCTGCCTATAAAAAAATTTGAATAAATAAAAGTTTCAGTACAACACGCAAAGCACGACAAATTTTCAACGGTGCGATATATACGGGAATTTCTTTCCCGTATTTGTTGTGGAATCAACAAACATGGAGACTATTAAATTACTGATTAAGTGTAGAAGCTAAATTGAATCTAGTCATTGAATAATGAGTGAAAACAAGAATGCTTTTAATTTGATTACTTATAATATAAAATTACTGTAGAAAAGTCATCTAATTCTATAGTTTCGAGTCGATGAATAATTTTTTTTTTATTCTGGCACGGCAAAGTGACCGCACTGTACCTGATGGTAAGCGCAGTGCGGTCCAAATAGAGTACTGAGTAGCGAGAGACGATCTATCCCCGCTACTCAACACACTCATGCCGGCCTGCTTCTTCACACTACGCCATGGGCAAGAAGGTGAAGAAGGGGTCGAGGGTCTAGTGTCAGAGTACTAAGAAGGCCGTAAAATGGCCATTGTACCCCAACTCCAGACCCCCGACAAAATCATTAAAAGTATTACAAATATTCAGTATACTATTTGTTTATAAACACAAAAGCTATTTATTGCTATTTCAAACATAATGCAATATTAACGTGGAATGGTTTTATTTCAGTTGTTTATTTGAATGTATAATTTTCACGTTACCAAATATAATTTAATGTTATTTTATTTATTTGGTTTTGACTGTGATATTTATATAGCCGCATCCGATGCACTTTAGTGTTAGATATTGGACATATTGCCCAATAATCGAAGGTTACTGCATTTAGTTGCATAAGTCTAATGCCATTGGTGTGTAGGTTATTCTTATCGAGAAGTGATAAAATATTAATATTTAATTTATATAGATGTTTTGTGTTATTAAATATTTGACGTAAATCCTTTGTAGAATATTTTCAATCTCATTAATTCTTACAAATTTTGCATGTTAAAAGTTGCATTTAATAAGTAAAAGTTTTTTAATTTATAAAAAGTAGACCGACTTTATTAAAAAAATGATGTGGTGTCGTGGGACACCAGGCAGGAACGAAGTTCCTTCGGCTAATGTAGAATCGACACAAATTGCAAAAAATCGTGCTCAATTTGGACGTCACTACTTGCTACTCTACCTGGACGTCATCACTTGCTACTCTAACTGGACGTCACTACTTGCCACTCTAACTGGATGTCATCACTTGCTACTCTAACTGGATGTCATCACTTGCCACTCTAACTGGACGTCACTACTTGCCACTCTAACTGGACGACACTACTTGCTACTCTAACTGGACGTCACTACTTGCCACTCTAACTGGACGTCATCACTTGCTACTCTAACTGGACGTCACTACTTGCCACTCTAACTGGACGTCATCACTTGCTACTCTAACTGGACGTCATCACTTGCTACTCTAACTGGACGTTGCTACTTGCCACTCTAACTGGATGTCATCACTTGCTACTCTAACTGGATGTCATCACTTGCTACTCTAACTGGACGTCACTACTTGCCACTCTAACTGGACGTCACTACTTGCCACTCTAACTGGACGTCACTAATTGCTACTCTAACTGGACGTCACTACTTGCCACTCTAACTGGACGTCATCACTTGCTACTCTAACTGGATGTCATCACTTGCTACTCTAACTGGATGTCATCACTTGCTACTCTAACTGGACGTCACTACTTGCCACTCTAACTGGACGTCACTACTTGCCACTCTAACTGGACGTCATCACTTGCTTCTCGAACTGGACGTCACTACTTGCCAATCTAACTGGACGTCATCACTTGCTACTCTAACTGGACGTCACTACTTGCCACTGTAACTGGACGTCACTACTTGCCACTCTAACTGGACGTCACTACTTGCTACTCTAACTGGATGTCCTTACTTGCTACTCTAACTGGACGTCACTACATGCCACTCTAACTGGACGTCACTACTTGCTACTCTAACTGGACGTCACTACTTGCTACTCTAACTGGACGTCACTACTTGCCACTCTAACTGGACGTCACTACTTGCTACTCTAACTGGACGTCACTACTTGCCACTCTAACTGGACGTCATCACTTGCTACTCTAACTGGACGTCACTACTTGCCACTCTAACTGGACGTCATCACTTGCTACTCTAACTGGACGTCATCACTTGCTACTCTAACTGGACGTTGCTACTTGCCACTCTAACTGGATGTCATCACTTGCTACTCTAACTGGATGTCATCACTTGCTACTCTAACTGGACGTCACTACTTGCCACTCTAACTGGACGTCACTACTTGCCACTCTAACTGGACGTCACTACTTGCTACTCTAACTGGACGTCACTACTTGCCACTCTAACTGGACGTCATCACTTGCTACTCTAACTGGACGTCACTACTTGCCAATCTAAATGGACGTCATCACTTGCTACTCTAACTGGACGTCACTACTTGCCACTCTAACTGGACGTCACTATAATAAAACGAAATTTACGGATTCTATCGCGGTTTATTTTACTTTTTTAACCCGACGTTTCGAAGGCTTTACAGCCTTCATGGTCACGGGGGAGACTGAGTTGTATGTCGTCACGAAAGTATAGTGCAATGTTTCTACCCTCCATATAGTTGATATTTAATTTTTATTTTGTTGTAGTCCGATCTACGCAGAAAGAGCTCACAATGTCTTGAGGTCCGGCAGTTGTCCGTGGGTAAATCTTTGTTTCAGAGAGCACAAGGAATCTGTGATGAGAAACATCTGGCCGCTGAGCTGCAACATGTCAAGCAAGTACTGCAAGACAACAAGCTCCAAATTCCTCGCCGTCATCACAGAAACCGAGTGAAACCAGCCACAGTCGAGCGTGTCCCGGTTACTTTACCATACATCAGAGGTGTCACTGACAAGATTGGCGATGTACTGAAGCGTGCTTCTATTAAAACCTATTATAAGCCGCCCAAGAAGATTAGTCAATTCCTACCACCTGTTAAGTGTCATATACCTCTACAAGAACCGGGCATCTATAAAATAGATTGTGACTGTGGACTCTCTTATATTGGTCAAACAAAAAGAAATATAGGGACCCGCGTAAAAGAACACATAGCTGACGTAAAACACCGACGCTCTACGAAGTCTGCAGTTGCTGAACATTCAGAGGAAGGCTCCAAGCATTATCTTCGATTTGACAAACCACAAATCCTTGCCAAAGAACACCGATTCCTGATGATTCGCGAGGCTATTGAAATTAAAAAACATCCAAATTTCAATAGAGAAGATGGTTGGAAGCTAGCACCAGCCTGGGATCCAATTATACATTTAATTAAATCGGAACCCAAAAGACCAACTGCCGGACCTCAAGACATTGTGAGCTCTTTCTGCGTAGATCGGACTACAACAAAATAAAAATTAAATATCAACTATATGGAGGGTAGAAACATTGCACTATACTTTCGTGACGACATACAACTCAGTCTCCCCCGTGACCATGAAGGCTGTAAAGCCTTCGAAACGTCGGGTTAAAAAAGTAAAATAAACCGCGATAGAATCCGTAAATTTCGTTTTATTACAATGTATAATATTCGCGTAAACATAAGAAACCATTATGGACGTCACTACTTGCTACTCTAACTGGACGTCACTACTTGCTACTCTAACTGGATGTCATTACTTGCTACTCTAACTGGACGTCACAATTGTCGCGCAGCAAAATCCCTACCCCCTCCAAGCTTGCCGTAAGGAACTAATTGTGTATGCGACTGTCGCGCCTGCGCACGTCTCATTTAACGGTTTTATTCCACGCACTTTTTCTTACGGTTTTACTATCACATATTTTTCAGTTCGGTCGCGCAGCAAAATCCCTATCCCCTCCAAGCCTGCCGTAAGGAACTTCGTTCCAAAAACAAAGGTTGAAGGTTGCCCTCGATTTTTTTGAGATCTCATCATGAGATCCTGACTTGGTGCCAATGGGAACACCTGGGAAGACCCCTTTTAAACAAAAAAATAATTTCTCGAATCATCTCAATCGAAATCGGGGAACATATATAAAAAAAAAGATTCCGACCCTTCTCCTTTTTTTGAAGTCGGTTAAAAAAGGAAGATCTTAAGTTGAATTATCAAGAAGTAATTTTGCCAAAGCAGTGTATAAAAACGTACTGGCTAGCTTGCTCTAGTCATCACCAAGGTCAAAGTTCAGCAAAGTTTGCATGCAGAAGTGCTACTTTTGTAACTAAATAAACATGCAAGACTTACTATTGTTTTCATAAAATACATTTTTTGTATCCTGGTACAGCAAAGTACTAAATACTGCACCTGATGGTACGCGCAGTGCCGTCCAATTACTGCCGCTACTCAACATAATCATGCCAGTCTGCTTCTTCACACTACGCCATGAGCAAGATGGTGAAGAAGCAGTCCAGGATCTAGTGTCAGAGTACTAAGAAGGCCGAAAAAACGGCCAAACATCGTATCCCAACTCCCGACTCCCGACAAAAACTGGATATACACTGGCTGATCCCAGAACGCGACACTTGCGTGTGCCACTATGGCGGGTTTTACATATAGCAGATATTCATATATCCTGCCACCAGCGATTCCATGTTTTGTTTAACGGTTATTAACATTCCACATAAATAGTCAAATATACTTTCTACCTCGGTGACTGCCTCGGTGGCGCAGTTGTAATTGGGCATGCGTTACGATTGCTGTGCTGAGGTCTCGGGTTCGATCCCGGGTCGGGTAAAGTGATATTGGGTTTTTCTACCTAGAAATACTCAGTATTAACCCGGAGTCTGGAATGGTGCCCGGTGTGGCGATAGGCTCGCGCCCCCTATCACATTATGGGACCGAAATTCGGCGAAAAGTGGGTGTACTGGTTACACCTCTGCCTATCCCTTCGGGGATTACAGACGTGAGTGTATATGAATGTATGAATATACTTTCTAGCATTACGTTTATTTCGTGTTACTTCATATTTCACAGAGACGACCCGATCCAATTTTGTAATACGCCGTTTCATAATACTTGTAATATTTTGCGTTCACACTCGACATTGTACCGTGTGAACTTTTTCCATTATATTGAAACCAGTTTAGGCCCACCCAATAGTTATAGCCGCAATATAGTTTCAAGGTATTTATTTCGCATCGCGAGTAAACTACTGCCTAATAACGGTTTGGGTTATATACAGGCTGTTGCAAAAAGGTGATAATGCAAGCACCATGTATAGTTGGTGATTAGAAATATTCGTGTGCTTACAGCTCACAAAAGTTTCATCCCAAACGGGTCAATGTTTTAAGAAAAGTTACTTTGAAAATTTACTTTTTCTTTTATTAAATGATTTAAAGAGTTTATTTAAATCACCTGGTCAATATATGAGTAGGAAGAATAAAGATATATTTTACAAGTCGAGCATTTTATGAGATATTCGAAATCAGTAAAGAGTTGGGATAGTTGATACAAATTATCTAATAAATAATCATAATCCCTTATCCTAGTATTAAATATGATAATAATAATAGCCTGATATAGGGATAGGCTCGCCCCCTATCACATTGTGGGACCGTAATGTATTCGGCGAAAAGTAGGTGTACTGTTTACACCTCTGCCTACCCCTTTGGGGATTACAGGCGTGAGTATATGTATGTTTTAAATATTATGCCACGGCTGGGAACGGGCATCCTATACGCTGTTTCGGGCTGGATTGAACCTAAGTCTTTTATCTCGGCAGTCCATACTACAGTGAACTAGGCTACTAGCTTTTATAAAATATAATGAGAATTATTTGTTGGTCTATTATATATGAATTAACAACGTAACGTAATGACTCTTTGATTACAGACGTTTCGTCATAGTACATAAATAATTGGTGTACTTTTCAATTACGCGGATATCTAAGCTCATAGCTATATGAGGCTGTCAGTGCAAAAGTGGCCTAACCCACAATTTTTCATAATCTGACCTATGCACTACAAATGATTTAAAATGTGCGAAAATTTAATGCATAACCGGCCTATCTCTAGTTTCACCAATTGCCAATATGATGAAAACAAGATGGCATTGCAAAAATTGCATTTATGTACATTGATTTAAAATTCATGAATATACAAACCCCATTATTTCCATACTCATTGTCTCAAGCTTAGGCTACTTTTGCGCTGACGGACTCATATGTAGTCAGTATGTATTCCTATATGTTTATATATGTACATCTCTATTTATAGTATATTTATTTTTTTGTGTCCTCTTCTCCTATATCTTTATGCACCTACCTTGTTCATCTCTGCACCACCTTAAGGTTGACTGGGAGAGAATGCCTTTGGCATTAAGGAGTGCATGTGGATTGAGTGAGCACCTTCCAAAAATCGTTTTTTATGTATTAGGTATTTAGTAAAAGTTCTAAAACAATTGTAAAACCAATCCTGGAATTTGTAAAAAGATAAAACTGAAGATAAATCAGTTAATGTCTGCTCACTCAATCCTGATAAGGGGCAACCCAGATCTACAAATGTATCAAGTTTACATATAAAATTTGGGTTCTAGGATTTAGTAAAACCTTAGTGAAGTCACAGTATTTAATTTCAGATCACCTAGTGCCCTATTTAAAAAGTTACAAATTGTTATTGGTGCTCACTCAATCCACATGCTTTGAAAAGTCAAGATTTCTTACGAACTACCTATAAAATCAAGTTTAATTATATTTCTAGATTTAGTAAAAGTGGAATAGAAATTTGTAAAACACAAAACGAATCACTATCATGCTTCGTTTCTGAAAAAATATTTTTTATAGGTGCTCACTCAATCCACACGTTTTTGAAAAGTTAAAATCTTTCATATCTTTAAATCTGTAAGCGCTACAAAAAATGTGAATACGTCAAGTTTTAGTAGAAATTTTAACTAAATATTGGCTATTTCACATTTTCGATTTTTTGCTTACTTAAAGAGATATTAATTTTTTAATGTTTTCCATACAAACTTACAATGTAGGGTCGCCACACGTGTCAAAATACAGGATAATCTACAAAAATAATTTGTATTTGACTATATGTAAATACCTAAAGTCAACACGCACGGGCCGGTAATAAGCTCAGCGAAACGTGGATACTGGTTACACCTCTACCTACCCCTTTTGAGATTACAGAGCTGAGTGAGTATGTATGCTAATTGGACTAAAGTGATTAAATTAAACGATACTTTATATATTTTTTTTATTTCAGTAAAAACATTAAAAAAGTTATTGAATCCTTGGAACGCTATACATTATTTAGATTTTGTCAATCTTTTTAACTATACCGCCAGTTCGGAATGCAGTTTTACTAGAGAAGAACGGGCGAGAAACTCTAGCGTTGCTCTTTTCGAACACCGGTTAACAATATTTGGTCATACAATTGATTAGATTAGAGCAGCTCAATGTATGTTAATTAGGTTGCCTTATATTGTGAAATAAAATTTATTACAAGGCTTATTGCTGCACATGACCGCCGTGAAATACATAAAAATCTCAATTTCTTGAGCAGTTTGTCCTTACTGAAACAGTCTTAGTAGACCAGTCCACAAGAGCAGCACCCGTTCAAGATTAATGACGCATGTGCCAGCCATCGACCTCCTCAACCATTTTACAGGGAAGTGGCCGATCCCGCACTTGACGCCGCAGCAAGCACAGACAGAATACAAAAATTAAAATATTAGACACTAATATCAAGTAGAGTCATGTAAGGCATACTGTTCACATAAGTTCGCAATGTTAAGGAAATGAAATATATTGGCATTACTTAATATACATATATAAGGTTCCTAATAATAATTTAATGGCTACACTTCTAAGTAATAGCATAATATATTCCGAAGCCTTTCGGTCATCTGCTTAGTAGTATCTTTCATTTAGTTCTTTAATATAATTGGGAACCTTATTGTAAAAGCGTATGCAAAGCCCCTTGAAAGAAGAATTTTCCTCCCCAAGAACTTCTAGAACTTAGCGATAGATCTTATAACTCGCTTTTGGAGAGTAAAATGGTATTCATTTCAGCAGCACCACCCCATAGCAGAGTCCCGTGACACATCAAACTATGGCAATATGCAAAATATACTAACCTAGCCATGTCAGCGTCGGTCAATTGTCGTGTTTTACTCTCAGCATAAGTTGCGGCTCTTCGATTTTTGGCTTATAATAATATTTGGTATAGCTGTCCTCGCGAACTCCGTATCGCCTTAAAAATATCTTTGTTCCGGCCCGTCTATCCCACGAGATAAAATTTTCAGGAGAAAAAATTTGAATAAGAGTAGTCTATAGCACTCAGGGAACTCATTAAAATACCTTTCTAACAGTGAAAGATTTTTCAAAATCGGTTCCGAAGAACCGGACATCCAAACATACAAATGTTACCTCTTTTATATATTAGTACAGACGCCTTTTATTTATACAATAACACCAAATGTCAATAGAATATTTTTAGCAACTACGCAGATTTATTTAAAGTAACAAAATTATAACTTTTATTTAGATATACTTAATAGTCACATTTGTATTTAAGCTTCGTGCTTAAATACTTAAATAACACGTTAAAAATAATAAATTCAGATATCAGTATGTTTCAACTATTTTATATAATAAGTAGTTCAGAATTCGCATATGAATTTAATTAGTAAATTGGTGCTAGATGGTATTGACTAAAAATTTACTAATTTAAAATAATATTAATTTGGGTTCCTATAAATAGGTAAAAATAAATTAATTCAACCATGCGTCGCTGAGTTTATTACCCTCCCATCATATTATTACCATTTATATCGTCGTGATTCATATAGGCATAACAAATTTAGGTACTTAAAGGCATAACTAGAGATAGGCAAATATAAATTTATTTTATAGATTATCCTGTATTTTGAGACGTGTGGCGACCCTACATTGTAAGTTTGTGTGGAAAACATTAAAAATGTAATATCTCTTTAAGTAAGCAAAAAATCGAAAATGTGAAATAGCCAATATTTAGTAAAAATTTCTACTAAAACTTGACGTATTCACATTTTTTGTAGCGCTTACAGATTTAAATATATGAAAGATTTTAACTTTTCAAAAACGTGTGGATTGAGTGAGCACCTATAAAAAATATTTTTTCAGAAACGAAGCATGATAGTGATTCGTTTTGTGTTTTACAAATTTCTATTCCACTTTTACTAAATCTAGAAATATAATTAAACTTGATTTTATAGGTAATTCGTAAGAAATCTTGACTTTTCAAAGCATGTGGATTGAGTGAGCACCAATAACAATTTGTAACTTTTTAAATAGGGCACTAGGTGATCTGAAATTAAATACTGTGACTTCACTAAGGTTTTACTAAATCCTAGAACCCAAATTTTATATGTAAACTTGATACATTTGTAGATCTGGGTTGCCCCTTATCAGGATTGAGTGAGCAAACATTAACTGATTTATCTTCAGTTTTATCTTTTTACAAATTCCAGGATTGGTTTTACAATTGTTTTAGAACTTTTACTAAACACCTAATACATAAAAAACGATTTTTGGAAGGTGCTCACTCAATCCACATGCACGCGCATTAAGTCTGCCTATTGAAATGTATTTATATAAAGTGTATAAATAAATAAATAAGCTCTATAAAAGATAGGTCTTTAGGTGAGATTATCAAAAATCAGAAAAAAACGACGAAATTTTAACGTTGCTTGTTTCTCCGTTTTGCTTCTTTTAAAACCTTTCTGATGCAATGAAATTCTGGCCAGTTACATATTCGTTTTTCAAAAGAGCTTTGTATATTTTTATGTCATACAGAATTCTGCTCTGTACGTCATTAAAATGCTAATATATATTATTATATTATTATTATTTATATATTATTTCATTATTTTTTTATGTAAAATTATTTTTGTCTGCCACACAAGTGATTAAAGTAGATCTTTATATTCGGACCAAGGCAAACAAAGGCATTGTTTAGATCTCTAAATACGGTGGGACCGTTTGTATGACGAAATGAGACACGAAGCAAATTAGTATAATTTGAACTTTAGAACCGTGGAGTTAATAAAATATCATTTTACAATATATCTATGACAACTGTGTAACTTAGTTTATCGTGTTTACAAGAATATAGAATAGTGTTAAGAAAGATGTGGGTTGGATAAAAATTATGTGTGAAATGCTCATTTTATGGGTCTGTCTCTTTGTTTCTTAACTTTGGACACAAAGTGTGAATATTACCGAATAGAGATAGTTCTAGAATATTTCTTGAATTGCTTGTTACATCACAGTAGTATTGAAGTTATGTTTTACGGTTGAACATGTTTTCATTGATCCATAATCTTGATATTTTTGATGGTCATGTCTTTTACAAGAATCGATACTCTCTTGTTCTCTTTTGTTCTTAACTTAAATCCCCATGATGACCTTGACGATACAAACACCAGTTAAAGCTAAGATTTCGGACGTCCGAGTTGCAGCTGTGGGTTACCTTTATAATTTTTTTTTGTAACGAATAATTTCTGACTAGTTTCGCCAGGATGCCGTAACACTTATTTTTGTATAGGATTCATGTAAATAGGCTTATTAGTTTTCCAGAAAATTTGCGTTAAAGATCGGTACTATCTACTTTGTTACGACATTTCAATCAAATTAGGCCACTATGGGCTCTATTTACATGGCATATTAATATTAAAGTTTTTTTTATACCACGATGGTGGCTAACTGGCTTACGGCTCATTTAATGGTAAGCGGTTGCTTGCTTCACCAGAAGCATCACATACGTTTTGCTGACCCTTCAGAAACCTATATACTCACTTCTTGAAGTAGCCCATACTGTAGTCCACGTGGATAACCTTGGCAGGGGGAAGCTCACTCACAATCAGAGTGTTCGCGGGAGGAAATTCCTCTGAAACCGCGCTGTGCGCGACCATTTATGTTTTAATGTGTGAGGATGAACTCCCTGTCGATGGCGATTGGCAATAAAACGAAATATTAAAGTCTACTGGTGCTTCGGAAATGCCTACTGGTCTGAGAAGAAGCACCAAGACTCAGTTGAATATTTCAAAACACTTATAGAAATTCTATTGAGGCAAGGTTCGTAATGAAGCCATATTTTTTATAAAGTGATTGGGTCGGCAGACAACTCAGGAATTTCTTGGAATTCGACGTAATTTTCAGGGTTTGCGCTACGAATGGCCTTCAACAATTTTATTGCAAATATTGACTTACACGATTTTACTATTGCTATTAAATATGTTAGGATTATGTAGATCCATTACAAACGTCTTTGACTTGTCTAAACAGATAACCTTTCTGTATTTTATGAACGATAAATCTCAAATGAAATTAACAATATTATAATATTCTATTAATGTACTTATTTAAATATATATCAATGATGATGGATTTTCTTAATATGCATAGTTTTTAATAACGTAGTTTTTTTTCCAAATTTTGCAATTTTTTCTCGTACTCCTTTGGGGATAAAACGTATTACGTCGGAACAGGAATGAGAATTAATGGCACGATCCGACCAAAGACTGAGATAACTTCTGATCTCGCCATAACTTGTTCTAAAATTATATAATATGGTGTTGTGGTGATTGTACTCTCTTAAAAATGACTCCCTTGAAATGTAAAACGAGACTCCGTGGGTTCGATTCCCGCACCGAGACGAATGTTTGTGTGACAGACAGATATTTCTTTCGTGTCCGGGGGTTCTGGGACCGTAGTCCCTCTTAGTTCTTGATACCCACGATACAGGTTTTTAGTGTGACGTCAGAACTATGTGTGTGACTGTTGGGTGTATTTATTTATTTATTATTATCCAAATCATCAAAATTCCTTTTTATTTACTTAAATGAAGATGTGAGCATGTTATCCATCTGATATTAAGCACCACGTTCGCCTATAATACAGTAACTATCCCCCCAGAATCTACAAAGCACTGCATGACACTGCCGTGACATATTTTCATTCATATTCAGTCAGACATGATTGTGTTGCGTAGCGAGGGATAGATTGTCTCTCGCTACTTAATACTTTATATGGACGGCACTGCGCTTACCATCAGATGCAGTGACACTTTGCTGCGCCAGACTAAAAAAAGTCTCATAGTGCCCTATATACTTGGCTTTAATGACCTTCAGACCCAAACACTAAAATACCTTAACGGTGAAAATAGACCAAGCAGTGACACCTACACAAACTCTCACACACGAGAGACCATGCATGATTCATTTCACAAGGTCTTGGGTTTATTTTTAAAGTAATTGGTTTGATTCGATTCATTTAATGAACTGACAGTTTGTTTGAGTAACCGATTTGATTTACTGCATCGGTTTTGTATGAGTGATGAGTGTTCGTGACTCTTACGATACACATTAAAATAATAGAACGGATCTGCAAATTGTAATTGCAAATTAATAGCCTACTATTTATTAAGTATAGCAATAAAATTACAAATGTGTTTACTTTTTATATTAAACTTTATACCGTAAATGATGCTCAAAATTGTAAATCATCAAACATTATTCAAATAACACCACTTGTAATACCAGTGAACGTAAGTGAAGAAGATTGAAGCGCTTTAAAAAAATATAATACATATTTTCACTCCAAAGGAACAAATTAGAATTACATTACTTTCAGAGAAATGTTTTTATAATCAAAGTTCAATTCTCGGCAAGTTTCATACAGCTAATGGTAGCCATTCCCAGAATATCAGTTTATCTGAAATATATAAGAAATTCTCTAGAAAGGTACAGAGTAAAGTATAACTAACATAATTTGAAGTTTATATATTAATGTTGTAGATTACAACAAAATAATACACGGCAGTCTCTGTGGCTATGAAACACAAGGCCGTGGGTTCGATTCCCACACAGAGACAAATGTCTGTGTGACAGTTGTTTGTTTCGGGGCTGGATGTTGCGGGTCTTCGTCATTTTTGATACCCATAAGTTTGACCTAGAGTAGTATGTTCGTGACTGTTGGGTGTTTTTATTTTAAAATATATTAATTTGGAAGAGTTTTGTTTTTTTTTAATCTTTATTTAAATGATTCACTATAAGGCTTACATCTATTACAGGGGTCAGTGGTGTTTCAAGTGTATTGGTGTCGAAAGGGAGTGAGGTTTCGCTTTTTTTGATTGAAAATAAATGAATAAATAAACAAATATAATGCCTTATTGAGAGACGTGTCTTCGTGACACATAAAATGTTTTCACACGAGTATCTACAATTGTCCACGAAAAAGGATCATTTGCAGAAGGACATTAGGATGTCATTTGTCATATAACGAATGGGTCTAGGATCTAGTTCTGCTTCATCATTTCCAATTTATCGGAATAAAACCTTTACGTAGGTAATCTAATATAGATTAGAGAAGTCTTACACATTCGACATTTAGGACGTACTGTAGGCCTACTCTTGAAATCAATTCCAATTTTGAACTCGATACAGTTTCAATTCCAATCTAGAAGATATTGGAACTCTAACTCACTCAACTAAATGAAATAGAATATTTACAAACTAGCGATCGTAATTACTAGTATTTCATTTAGTTACTAAAAAAACCGTCGTATTCAGTTAAATCGTGCGCTGGTGTTGCGTTCAAGAGTGCCAATTGTACAGTTTTCGAACCCAATCCCAATTTCAAATTGGAATCGAGTGTCAAAAGTAACCCTCCAGAAGACTACAAATAGTATTCGTGGAAATAGAAGGAAGGATGGAAAAATAATTTTATAGAACAAAAAAATATTTATGTATTCTTAACAATGAATTGATAAAACTTTTCTTTGAAAGCGGCATATTGTTGTGCCACATATGTTTTTTTTTAATAATTTATAAGTAAAATTATATGTTGTAATCATTATTAAATTATTGTGATATGTTTATGATTTATGTAGCTGGGCGTCCTTCGCAATTCAACTCTTAAGACAAGACAAAACTTCTAGCGAAAATGTAATCTTCAATAGATGCTGCTTTCATTAATGTAGAATTGTAGAGTATTTTATATTTTACACAGTCTAGGTATTGTGGCATCGTAGTTCTTGATACCCATCACTTTCCGCTACGTTTCAGTGGCGGGAGGCGGCGTCCAGGCGCGGAGAAAGGATGGCACCAAAGGAGATGGAAGTCATTCGTGGCTTCTTCCGCAGAGCCGCCGTGGAGGAGTAGCGTCTCAGACTGGATAACCCAACAGCGGGTCTGAGGACCGTAGCGGCAGTGCGCGCTGTCTTTGGCCAATGGCTAGACAGGCGCCACGGCGCGGCAACGTTCCGACTGACACAGGTTCTCACGGGCCATGGATGTTTTGGCGAGTACCTGTGTCGAATAGTCGGCGTAGAACAGTCGGCCGCGTGTCACCATTGTGACAACTGTCTGCAGGACACGGCACAACATACTCTAGAAGTGTGCCCAGCCTGGGACGACGAGCGCAGCGCGTCAATAGTTGGAGGAGACCTCTCGCTGCCGGCCATAATGTCAGCTATGGTCACCAGCCCGAGGTCCTGGCGTGCGGTTGCCCACTTCTGCGAGAGGGTAATCTCGCAGAAGGAGAGCGCCGAAAGGGATCGGGAACATTCTGATCCTTCTCGCCGTCAGAGGAGGCGTAGAAGGCGCCGCGGCCACGAATAACCAGCGTCTTCCGCCCTGTGGACTAGGGGGCATTAAAGAATCCTGCCACGGTATCCTCTGCCTGTCGTAAGAGGCGACTAAAGAGGCCATCAGGGGTCGTGGGCGCGCAGCGGGGGGCTGTTATAGCGCCATTTGTACTAACGTTTGTACATCGTGCGACCCCGAGATGGACAGAAGCATACGTGGCTAGCCTCATTGCTGTTGTAGACGCCAAGGGCGTCCTTAGGTGTGCGGGGATTTCTGAACAGCCCCGCCCCACTTTAGAGATGAGCCGTTACGCGGCATTGCGCATGCTAGGTTCCGGTAGAAGTTGGGGCGCCTCAGCCTCAAGAACCCGAGGCCAACCATAATGCGCTGAAGAAGGCCACCGCGGGGTTTTGGTTGGTAGTCCGGTGTAGGGTGTAAATAGTGTTAGGGACTCGGCCCAACGACCGTTCAGAAATTTCCACCTCTACTGGATGGCTTATCGTTGGGTCGTAAGGCCGGTGAGTCCAACATAACCACTCCACCTCCTCTCCAGGATGGAGCGGTAGCGATAAAGCGTTTTCCCCCGCGAAAAAAAAAAAAAAAAAATTTCTTGATACAGTTACAGCGTTACAGCTTTGACCTAGTGTGCGGTCAGAACTATGTGTGTGACTTAAATATAATACATGCGTATACCATAGCCCTCTCATAATCATACTTCCCTGAATAAGTTACCGGGAGTTATAGGGAAAGTACAATGTTCTTTATCAGCGAAAATGACAAGAAAACGCTGCTTCGACGAAGTTTGTCAACTTTCCAGACACACCGTGCTCGATTTTGCGGTTTATTTGCTCAGTGGAAAGGAACATGTAATTACGAATATTTTATTTCAGATAACTGGAAGAGATCACGCATTGTTTGTTTTGTATTCTGCATGAAATGGAACGTTATGACAATTTTGTTTGATCGAATGGATTTAGAATAAAATTCGTTAACGCCAGAGTTTCATAACGAGCAAGGTTGAAGACAAATTATTCTAAGATAAAAACAATTCGTAGAAAAATAGCTGATCAGATTTGCCAGTCTAATGGTAAGACGTATTGGTTTTATATTATTATGTGCTCACTAACTTTTATCAGACCTCATGTGATTGTAGAAGATACATTTGAAAGCTATTTTTTATATTCTGCGTTTAAATCAGGATTGGTTCAATTCAATTTAACCTCTTAAAGTTACCGTTGTACAGTTTTGTCAATGTCAATTTTGTCAATTTGAGAACCAAAAAGAACAGTAAGGCCCACTTACGCGATCATGGGTATTTAACTCGGTGTTAACAGCTAACACAGGGTTAAATAAATAATTTGTCTTGCACCATCAACATTTTCGAGCAAACCTAGGGTTTAACTTCTAAATATTTAACCCACCGATTTGGGAAGGTTAAGTCGCTAACCCTGCGGTTAGTCTTTTTGTTGGTAGGTATTGTGTTATCTTTTTTGTGGTTTTTAGTTAAAATATTACTACAATGATCATGAATTGTTATTCTCTGACGATGAAGATGAAGTCATTGAATATATAAGCTCAAATTTTTATGACAAAAGGGTTACAAAACGGTCAGAATATTATAATACACATAAAGGGGCAATGTTTGAATTTTTCAACTATTTACATGTAAGCATATTATCATTTATAGTGAAATAGGGAGCACATAATCGAGGTTTCTTCTTCATTACACTGACTTTCTGAATTCAACAAATAAATAAAACACCACAAAAAAACAAATAACACGAATTTGACAATCTTAAAACAAACAAATTAAAAATTATCAACAGTCATAGAATGAAGGACACACAAATACGCATCTCTATATAGTGTGCTGTAGTGTAAATGAGACAGAAATATTGTTTCGTTTTTATGTATATTCATTCATCCTTGGACGGACTACAACAGATGTGCATCGACATTTCAGTGTTTCCAGCTAAAATAAAAGAAATGTGGGGTTAGCTAACCCAGCGTCAGTTTTTAGTGGTGCAAGGTGAAATGAGAGTTAACATTCTAACCTGGGTTAATAAACACTAAATTTATTTATTTAACCCTAATTTGCGTGCAAGTGGGCCTAAGTTTTCTATTAAAAGTACTACATTTATTATTTTATTATAATTTACTTCAATATGAAAATAACATTTCAAAAAACCCTTCCCGCAATCAGATGAAATCTTTAGAATTCCATATCTTAACAACTAAACCTCAAATAAAAAAAAAAATATGTGTACACGTTCATATGACCTAGAAGTATTAGTATGTCTAATATGAACAAATTTCAGAACCTCACTTTTTTTTCGTTGTCCGCTTCACGTGAAATGCCCCAAATGCGAAAGTAGCTCTGTTTGTAAGTAAGTGTTAGTCGAGGGGTCTGAGAATAACATAGGTTTTTTTTAACCCGGAAAATGCACGGGCCCCTATGGTATAACAAAATACAGAAAGATGTAATAACTAAAGATGTCTCCATGGATTTTAAACCACTGCTTTCAAAAATAAATACCACGCGGGCGAAGCTAGTACTAAATATTTTTGAAAAAATGTTTGTTGTCTTATCTGTTTAAAAATAGCGCGTGCCACCAAACCTCACAATAGTAGGTTTTGTATTAATCTTACTTTATAAAATGATGCACCCTGGTTATAGTTTGAAACGCTGTTTCTAGACTGGACTCTCTTCTGACAAATTCAGTTTTTAATATATATATCGGAGCAACATGGTTGCTGAATTGATCTTTCAAATAACTCCATTTATTGTAAATTGTTGGCACTGGTGTCATTTTGCTATTTTGAAGGTGGTTTTGAGTTGTTTATCGGATGATCTCGCTCACAGAGTGGGGCACGGTAGAAATCACTCAATAAACGCGACCGTCTCGCCATTTGTTGGACAATCCATACCAATACTATAAATGCGAAAGTAACTCTGTTTGTTTGTTACCTTTTCACGACTAAACGGCTGACTGGATTGTGATGAAATTTGGCAAGGAGATAGATTATATTCTGAAGAAGGACATAGGTTATCTTTTTTCTCAAAAAACAATCTTGAAAGGGGTCCAGTAGGAGTTCAAAATTTGTATGGGAAACCTATCATTCCTCAAGTTAGGGATCTGAAAATTCATATTAAGGCTTTTGGTAGGAAATAAAGAAATACGTGTTTCAATTTTTTTGCAAAATCATGCCTAAATTTATAGCCACCCCAATCCATACTTCCATACTATCATACTAATATTATAAATGCGAAAGTTTGTATGGATGGATGCATGTTTGTTACTCAATCACGCTACAACTGCTGGATGGATCTGGTTAAATTTGGCACAGAGATAGATTATAGTCTGGAATAGCACATGGGCTACTTTTTATCCCGGAAAAATGAACAGATCCCATGGGATAGTTCAGTTTTTCAAAGAGCAAGGGATTGACGTGATTTTTTGCATAGTGGTAGTTTAGGGATCAGAAAATGACATAGGCCACTTTTTACACAATCCTATGGGATAGCAAAATATAGAAAGGTGTAATAGCTTAAGACATGGATTGTATACCTTTCCTTCCAAAAATTACTTCTACGCGGGCGGGGCCGCGAGCAACATTTAGTATACTATAAATGCGAAAGTAACTCTGTTTGTTTGTAAACTTTTCACAACTAAACGGCTGACCGGATTGTGATAAAATTTGGAAAGCAGATAGATTATATCCTGAGGACACAGGCAAACATTTTTTTTTAAATCTTAAAAGAAGTGAAATAGTAGTACATACAAAATTTGTATGGGAAATCCATAATTCCTAAATTTTTTTAAATCATCCCTAAAGTTATAGCCATTCTTATTCATACTAATACTAAAAGTGTGAAAGTAACTCTGTCTGTTAGTAAGTGTTAGTTGAGGGGTCTGAGAATAACATAGACTTTTTTAATCCCGGAAAATGCACGGTTCCTATGGGATAGCAAAATATAAAAAGATGTAATAACTAAAGATGTCTCCATGGATTAACTCTGTCTGTCAGTAAGTGTTAGTTGAGGGGTCTGAGAATAACAGACTTTTTTAATCCCGGAAAATGCACGGTGCCTATGGGATAGCAAAATATAAAAAGATGTAATAACTAAAGATATCTCCATGGATTTTATACCTCTTCTTACAAAAATAACAAATACGCGGGCGAAGCCGCGGGCAAAAGCTATTCAGAAATAATTATTGAATAGTTAATAAAGTAGTAGTCGTAATGCCGAATTAATGTTAGATTAACAGTACCAACGAATTAAAGTAATAAGTTAATGTAAAACGCGTATCTGTGAAAAGTAATATTGTGAACTGATCTAAAAAGTGTTGTTTAAAAGAGCAACCATAGGTTTTCTTGCCAGGATCTTTCCTGTTGGATAACTCCATTCCGAACTGATCATCATCATAGGCCTTACAGTCCAGGGTGGGCCTTAGCCTGGTCTAGTATCTTTTTACAGACAGATCTGTTCATGGCTTTCTCTTTCCAGCTTCTGACACCAATTACTTTGAGGTCCTGTTCAACGCCATCTAACCATCTGAGTTTGGGCCTGCCACGACTTCTGCGGCCATCCGGTTTGCCGTATAGCAATTGTCTCGGCATTCTGGTTTCGCCCATCCTAACGATATGTCCTGCCCATCTTAGGCGTCCAATTTTGATGTTTTTTATAATATTGGGCTCTTTATAAAGTTCGTACAACTCATGGTTAAAGCGCGTCCTCCATAGGTCGTTTTCTTGCACAGCACCGAATCTTCGTCTAAGAATCTTACGCTCGAACACAAGTAGACGGTTCTCATCTTTTTTGCTGAGTACCCAAGTCTCTGAGCCATAGGTAAGTATGGGCCTCAATAAAGTTTTGTATAAAAGAATTTTGACTTTTCGTGAAAGAATTTTGGAACAGAAATATTTAAGCAGGCCGAAATAGCATTTATTCGCTGACAATATTCTTTTTACAATTTCTGCAGATATGTTGTTATTATCCGTTATCAGAGAACCCAGGTATACAAATTCATTCACGGCTCCAAATGTATTATACCCGATCTTCTAGAGACGAGGCTAGGTAGCAAGAGCAAGGTACGCACTCTCTACTGCAGAATTTCGAACTGGTGGTAGCTTAATAAACTATAAAATGATGAACGTGTGTTATTTCTATTGAACTATCGTACGATGTGCATCCTTACTATATCTGAAGAGCAAAGAGGGATGAATAACCCTCATAGACATGACCTATGATGACGTCATGACCTCAGCAATCTGACACAACACATAGTCACCCCGACATATACACTGATTTAGTATCAGAGTAATAGCTACACTCGTAATGCGACACAAGCAAGTTGAAACTGTTAAAAATATTTATTATATTTCTGTAAAATATAAAATAAATACCTATATTCTTACCATATCGGCATAGCTGCATAACCTGAAGAATATCAAATTCATCCATCAGTACTAGTCTGTGAGATATTTAGACAAATTTCACTAGATTTCTCAACAAACAGGATTCCATTCGCTTTCACAATAACCGCTCTTGTTATTTCATAAAATATACCATATATTTCGGTTACAGACAGATGTTTATTTCGGGTCTAGGTGCTGTGGGAACGTAGTTCCTCGTAGTTGTTGATACTCACAGGTTTTACCTAGTGTGGGCTCAGAACGACGTGTGTCATTTTTGGGTGTATTTATAATCTAATGTTTTCTTGATGATGAAATTTGACAGATTTCTGCCCTATTATTTAGAATAAAATAAAAAAAAAATAATTTTTATCACGAGTTAGCTAGCTTTGATGAAGCTTCCCGGACCTGAGGGGTTACTCTTGACACTCGATTCCAATTTAATATAGGATTAAAAAACATGTAACGTTGCTTTGCAACAAAATCTAGGCATCTTCCTCAACGACACGGAATGATACATATGTCGATCAAAACCGGCATAAATAAATTATTAATTCGATTATTATTAGTAATGCGTAGTATAGTCGTGTCAACAACCCTCTGCTTCCCTGTGCTCCCAACTACCCCACCACCTAGAAAGTGAATGCTACCATCCACCACAGGCCGTCAGCGAAGCGTGCGCGCAACACACGCGGCTTGGCGGTGAAACGCGACGTACGCCGCCATAACTAAACTACAAATTTTAAAAATCGAACCGATTTGATTTTTTGGTGCCAGTGTTGCCAGTGGAGAAAATGAAGATTTTCATAATCTTTGGTAAGTATTTTGTTTTTGTACATTTACAGATGTATACATTTTTTAACGCAATATGATTTGCGTATGTTGACCATAAAACCGCAGCATTCTTTATTAGCTGCATAGTGTATAAATGCTTGTAATAGAAACAAATTATTCGCAGCGCTCAAAACCATAGACAATTTATTTACATTGTTGAGAAATGTCATCTTCAGAGACATTGTTATGAAGTCCTTCATGCGAGAAAAATTTAACAGTCGATGCTATATAGTATAATACTCTTTGGTCGATGCGATCCGTCGATTCAAACGCATTCTATTTCGTCCGTTGTGAATAGGACGCTATTGGAAAATGTAAAATGCATCGTGTATTATGCATTCAAACTACAAGTACATGAAGAAAATTGATTTTAACAAAATAACTTCCTTTGTACTTTTTTGTGAGAGATATTGTAAACGATTTTTTATTTTACAACAATCATTCAAAAAATAATTTAATTTATTTATATTTTTCGCATTGAGTTAATTATCGTTTCACTTCTTACTTTAATTATATTTTTATACATTTCGAGCAATAATAATATAGGGATGTTCATAATCATTGATCATAATTATGGCGAATAAATTCCTTAGGATTTATTATGTCTTCTATTGCGTTCTTTGTAACCTAAGATCATTTTATTCAAATAAACATGTATCATAAATAATATTTTAGCTGGTAGTAGGATATTCATATCCGCCCGGATAGCGACCACCGTACACAGGGTGTAAAACCCGCCATAATGGCACATGCAAGTGTGTCGCGTTCCGAAGTCAGCCAGTGTACATACGGTTTTTGTCGGGGGTCTAGAGTTGGGGTACGATGTTTGGCCACATCGCAGCGTTTTGAGTACTCTGACAATAGACCCTCTACCGCTTCTTCAACTTCTTGCCCATGGCATAGTGTGAACATGCAGACCGACATGATTCTGTTGAGTAGCGAGGGATAGATTGTCTCTCGCTACTTGATACTATAACTTGACGGCACTGCATTTACCATCAGGTGCAGTGTGGTCACTTTGCCGTGCCAGGATAAAAAAAATATATATCATCATTGCTGTAATAAAGTATTATGGGTAGTCCGGATTTAAAATGTATACAATTTGTAGAAAGTAGACGTATGTCTGAGTCACTTGTGCAATTTTTCTTTAATAAAGCAATTTCCTTAGTGACTCTGCTTGTAATACATGATTATAGATTGACAAAGACTATTGAGAGATAAGAAACCAAAATTATACCCTATTTCTTACGTATAAAGATTGATTTCGATTAGAATCTTATATGTGATATGTATCAGGAAATGTGAAGACCTAAAGTATTATAACGTTGCACAAAAGCATAATATTTCTTGCAATATTGCATTTGTAATCTTCCATTTAAAATCGGCGCATTGTGAAAGACTGATCATTTAGCGATTCTGTGCCACCGAACTATAGATCCTATGTGTATGCAAATAAGGGTCACATCGTCGTGATGATTGTATGTGGAGATTACTATCATCCATACAATGCAATGCCCTCTAACGAGCACTTATAATAATATCATGTATAAAATGCCGATACATTATTTCAACGAACATGCTTTTGCAATAAATGTCATTAACCAACATGCAGTTCAAAACTATTTCAACTGTATCTGAAATTATTTATACATTGATATAAACAAATAAATTTTGTGATTATATATTTAAACGCCTTCCTGATATATAGCTCATGGGTTGTGAACCGGGAGATCCTAGTTTTGATTCTCAGCGTATGCAACGCCCGGTGCTCCATTGACATTAAGCAGGTTAAAGGTAATTAATTATACATATTTGGCTGCCTCGAAAAACTAAGGAACTGCAACCAGATTGACTCAAAAACACCTAGAGTGGGCATTATGACTATATAATTGAAATATCAATTCCAAAGGCGATCGCGTATCTTCTTATTTAAATTTCATCACTGCTTACTACTGCCCAATTATTATAACTAGATATCTTAAAATATTGATATCAGTAAGTATCTTTACTGGTTAAATCTTGCTTGACCTACCACCGGTCAACTACCTGAAAGCTGATGAGAAGATGCAACTTAGTTTGCTACAATTCGGACGAGTAAGAATTCCCGTGGCCAATACCCTGCGATCATTAAATAAATAACACCCAACAGTCACACACATAGCCCTGATCTCACACAAAGATATGAGTCTTGTGTTGTGGGTATTAGGGACTACGAGAGACTTTCGGTCTCATAACACCCAGACCCACACAAATATCTGTCCCGGTGTGGGAATTGAACCCACGGCCTCTCGTTTCACAGCCGGCTACTCGCCTACTGCGCCACGGAGGCTGTCAAATTTATTAATTTCTTATTGGCAACGCACCCCTGAATCTTATGATATCTTAAGGCAATAATTGTCACTAACTATTAGGTGACCCACTTGCCGGTTTGCCGAATTATAAAAGTATATATTCATACCACCATTAGATAAAAGCGCGTACAGATACAGAAGAAACGTACAGATATTACTTCGTTTGACGTTTTTTTATGTGTAACAGTAGATTCGAGTTCAAAGTAATGAAAGGCCATTGAAGGACATCGCGCTAAAATTCAAAGCAGCGTTGATTGCGTCTTTAAAAGATTCGTTTGAAACACTCTACTTAATTTCGCAATTAATTAACAGCTTCAAAAAATATTACGCGTAATTTTTGTGGCTGTTTAGAAGTAAAAAGATAATTTATTTTTTGTGTTTTATTCATAGCGAAAGATAAATGTATTCATTAATTAAGCTCGTGTATTATTTAAAGTATCTTATGAAAATGATTATTTATTATCTCTTATTTATTAATTATTTTATCACGTCTTTTAAATTGAAGTAATAGCATTGTGTTCGAATTCCATTGGTCAACTAGAGAACACGACATACAAAAATGAAAACATATACATCTTCATACGACAATTCATTTTTCATTACAACACTTCACGCGAAAAGACTAGTGTTTTTAATGCACGATGCAAATATTTTTACTGTAGCGTTCTCTGATAATATCTTGTTTCAGCAATAAATCCTATTAGTTTACACGCACGGCTTGGTCACATAGAATTTTAATTTCACTCATTTGTTGTAAACAACGTTTCTTCTCGTTGTAATTTGGATGCAATTAATATTATTAGAAAAATATAATTAGTTTTGATTTGATGGTTCATTAATTCATCTACATTTATGTGTTATCGATTCTTTACATTCGGAAGCTGTTGTCAATATTAATTATTGTAAACAGTGTACAATTTATTTGTTGCGTTTAATTATTTTCTTTCATGACTACTAAGAGTGACTGACAGCGATTTTTGGGATTTAAGTAGAATATTTTTTCTGCTTTTGGTTACTATAAATGTAGGAACTCTTCTATTATATTCATTTTACACATTTTTCTTTTTGTGTATTGGCATATTCTATATAGCTGTTGCTCGCGTCTCTACCCGCGTGGAGGTTATTTTCGGGAGCAAAAGTATACAATGCCAGGAGTTGTCTAGCCTATATTAATCAGTGATAATGTAGCATTCAAATGGTGGAAGTAAAGTAAGAATTCTTAAAATCGGTCCAGTACTTTTTGAGCCAATTTGTTACAAACATACATACAGATCTTGCCTCTTTATAATATAAGTATAGGTAAACTAAAAGTTTGTATTTATTCAAAGTACTTATTTTTACATTATTTATAAGTGTTGTCAAAATTAAACCGCATTTTGACTAAAACATCTTACAAAAATTATAATATTCTCACATATAATAAATATGAAACCATTTATCATTAAGTGCAGCTTCGTACTTATGTATTGAAGACATTATATTTAAACCACATTTATTTAATATCTTCATGATTTAAATAAAGTGTGGATGGATATGTCCTCGCTATATTATTCAAAATAGAATTAAAATAAAATATTTAAAATATATTTGTCGAAATATTCTCAATGCCTTCACTTCTAATGCTCTAAACGGCCTATAGTCAGTTTATCTTTGTGGATTTGATTATGTAAATAATTTAAAAATTAGAATTAAGGTAATCATTTCTTCTAATAGATATATTTTTAAATAAAATATGTATTTATTGATAATAAAAAAGCATGGCCGTAGAATGCATACTTTATCCTTGTTCCAATTTTTGGTGCTAATGAAGTAGATCATGAATTTTCAAGTGAGAATCTGAATTGGAATATTTACCATCTACATAATAGATTCAGGAAAGCAGCGATAGCCTAGTTGGTTGCGGTACGAACTGTCAAGACGAAAGTCGTATGTTCGAAACCCAAGTGGCATACACCTCTGACTTTTCTCAAGTGATGTGTATATTAAATGTTAATTATCGCTTGCTTTAACGGTGAAGGAAAATATCGTGAGGAAACCTGCATATCTGAGAATTCTTATACGAATTTCGAAGGTATGTGAAGTCTACAAACCCGCATTAGGCCAGCGTGTTGGACTAAGGCCTAAACCCTCTCATTAGTAGAGGAGGCCCGTACCCAGCAGTGGGACAATGTTTAATACAGAGCTAGTATTATTAATATTATAATAGATTCATAAATATTGTATTGTAATATGTATGTATGTATTGTTTTATAGTCTCGGAAGACTTTTAAATAATAACTGAATGACCTGTGCGAATACTTCATACTGGTAGTATGTAACAATACAATAAATTAGTTCATGATACTGTCAATAGATGGCGCTGTAAATTTTTCACCTTTTTTGAATCTATAATTTTTAAACATTTGTCTCTTTTTTTTTAATAACCACAAACAGAAGCTTGAATTTGTGTTTGAGTCTTTTAATTTTATGAAGAATAATGGAAGTTCTGGCGTATTTAGAGACATTTCATGGTGTTTTACGAGTGCAAATACATTTTGATGTGGTATGACAGCGTCTCACAAACCTATTTTGTTTTAAATATTACTTGCTAATGAAATTGCGTTTGTAATGAATTTGGTATTGATTTAACTATGTGTTTTTCGTGAATATATTTTTATTTGAGCACATTTTATAACATATAAATCTTTTAATTTAAATTAGTAAAAACCACAGATAAAATCTTTCTTTTGACAAATATATTTATTAACGAGCTAACAGTTATATAGTTTCTTTCTAGCATATCGTTACTTGAGCTGGCGAAAAGGTAGTTTTTTTTTTCAAAAAACTATATTCATAGAAAAAACACATCAATGTCATAATTATAAAATAATATTCAAACAAATAGACACAGGTATACGTTAAAAGTTTCTTTGTGGGTATAGACAATTTTCATAGAACCCACGTAACAATGGATTGATAGACGATGAACGTGGGTTCCATATTGTTGTCGATGGTCAAAGATACTTTTTGTGAACAAATTATATCTATTCTTTGCTATGACAATAATGTCTATTATTAGTAGTATTAACTTACTGTAATGTATATTTGATTGGCAGTTATTTGTTACTAAGGAAAAAGATTTTTTTTGTCCGCCGAGAAGACACTTGATTCCATGCGAAGACACGATTGCCTATAAATAAGAACCGAGTTTAATATCATCGGTGGCGTAGCGGACGAGTATCTAGCTAATTGAGAGGCCGTGGGTTCGATACCCGAGTCTAGGTAAATGATTGTGTGACCTTTAAGTATTTGTTGCAGGACCGTAGTCCCTCGTACTTCTTGATACCCATAATACTTTATCATAATCATAAAACCCATAATACTAGATTGTATTACTTTTAGGTTAGAACTATGTATCTATTTGTTGGTTATTGTGTTATTTATAATAATAAATGTTATTTTACAGTCGGGTAAAAAACCCAATATCACTTATATTGGGTGTTATAATTAGAAATACAGTCTGGAATTGAGCCCGATATGGCGATAGGATCGTCCTCTATCACATTATGGGACCGTAATATATTCGGCGAAAAGTGGGTGTACTAGTTACACCTCTGCCTACCCGTTCGGGGATTACAGGCGTGCGTGTATATGTATGTGTATTATTTTACGAGTGCGGCAACTTAATGAAATAACTACTCGACTTTTCGATCTTTATTTTGAGATAATTATTCGAATTTCACCCTCTATCGGTTTTAAGTTTCATAATAAATAAATCTATACTTATATATAAAGCTGAAGAGTTTGTTTGTTTGTTTATTTGAACGCGCTAATCTCAGGAACTACTGGTTCGAATTGGAAAATTCTTTTAGTGTTCGATAGCCTATTTATCGAGAAGCGCTATAGGCTATATATCATCACGCTTTGACCAAAAGGAGCGGAGCAGCAATGAAAAATGTTGCAAAAACGGGGAAAATCTATTCTTTTTGCGAGCTTCCGTTGTGTGCGCTGCTTAAACGGTTAAAGTTACGTAACAATCACGTATGACGGAATTGTTCCTCATAAAAAGTTCTAAAAAAAGTCCGCGATAGCATATGTTTATCTTTTTCGGTTGGCTCACTATAACCTTTTTAATGGTTATCGAATTTGTTCTGAAACAATGCATTATTTGGGGAAGGGTTTTTATAAACATGGTATTAATTCTTATCCAAATAAATACTTTATTTATCACAAGTATTTAATTTGAACAAAGTTGCTCTTACGTCATTTGATTTCAACGAATATCTTAGGAGATATAACAGTTTTAAAATATCTCCGCAGCAAAATTAATATTGTTGTTTGTATGTTGGTTTGTTACCTTTACCATGACTAAACGGGTGAACGTATCCTAATGAAATTCAGCAGAGGGATAGACTGTATCCTGGGGAAGGACATAGGTTATCTTTTATCTCAAAAAAAAATCTTGAAGGGGGTGAAATAAGGGTTGAAAGTTTGTATGGGCAATCCGTAATACCCCAACTTAGGGATCTGAAAATTCATATTTAGGCTTTTGGTAAGAAATAAAAAAATACGTATTTCAACGTTTTTAACAAATCATCCCTAAAAGGAGCGAAGTAAGTGGTTAACTTATTAGGTATTCTTTAAATGTAATCTCAAGCTTCAAGCACAACACCTGAGAGTCAAGACGATCGCTATAGGTGCCTCAGTACAGAAGACAACTCCTTGGATTATATACTTCTGCTCCCGAAAGCATCATCCACGCGGGCGGAGCCGCGAGCAAAAGCTAGTATGATATATACACCAAACAATTTGCTCTCAGCAAATTAATTTATACAAATTATTGTATTTGTTCGCCAAACACAAACAGATATTTCCTTTCTAACTTTATTTTCGCTTATTCGATATGAAAACGTTCAATTTCGCAATCTGGGCAAAACAAAGAAGTAAACAATTTGGATTTGATAAAATACTCCAATTTCTAATGTCTTTATTTATTGGCTTCATTTATTTGACCATCAATACTAATTTGTTATACGGCATTGTGAATAAAAATCATATTTAGATTTAAAGATGTAGAGATCATAAATAAATGGTAATAATCATATTTCATTGAAGTCTTGTTTTTAAACCACGCTTAGTCTGAGGCCGTATTTGTTACTAGCTTCACGTGGTAAAATTGTCTAATTTTAATTTAATTTCTGAACGTTTATTTTTTAGCTTGTAACATTTAAAATATTTTTCTTTCTTTCTTTCTATCACTTTGTAAGGAATAAAAACTTCAATAGCCTCTGAGAACACTTTTAGAATTGTTTAAAAAAAAGGATCATGTATTGAAATTATAACAAAAATATTTAAGGAAACACTTAATGAAATTATAATATGACAAATATTTATTCAACACTTTAATAACATTCATATAATCGGGATTTAGAGGGAAAATCATAGTACAGTTATACAATCAAGAATAAAATTCATATTACTGAAGAGTCACACAGATATTTGTTTCGATGCAGGAAACGAACCAGTGACCTCTTCTTTTATAATCACCTCTAAGCCCATGCAATAATTATATTCGAATGACGGTAATATCAATGTATAATTGTAATGCTGAGAAAGATCTTGTCAACTGTTTTGTTCGATTGTTCTCGTAAAATTGTGTTTAAATATCTCACCAATTTACAGACAGTATTTGAGCAAACTTTATTCTCTATGTGATAAGTACAAAAAATCGACACCTATAAAATGTAGCTATGTTGAATTCCATCCACCAAAAAATTATATATCGGCTCTTGCATCCACAGAAGATCTTTTGATTGGTTTCTAACCTATTTTAATTAATATGGAAATGAATGAATAATGGAAAGAAAAATTGTTGCCAGATAGAGATGTTATAAATAATTGTGATACTTAATTATTATCGATATAGGGTAGTTGACACGATTTTTTTATTGATTTAATCAATAATTTACATTACCTAAAACCTATTATCGAAGGAATTTTATAACTCCGAACACAAATAAGCAAATTTGACACCATTCTAATCTGCTGGAAGGGGTAGTTGTCAAATGGCAGTAAAATTATGCATGATATATGCCGTGATGTCACGGTTCTCAAAATGGCCATTATTGTGCCGTTGTGCGAGGGAGATAGTGATATGTTCCCACTACGCAACCATTTTTGCTCATACCAATATTTAAAATAAATATTGTGAACTCCATTTTCAAGCAATTTTGCTTCTGTTTCCGCAAAATAATTTATTTTGCGTATTAAATTCGGTTGCATATTGAATAATGTACAAAATCAAACACAGGAAACTACCCTATTATCGTCCCGAAACCTCCTCATCCACCTGTGTTTGTATGGGGCAGTCAGCGTTCAAATCTTCAAGGTCATTTTCGTGAGGTACAACACTAATCAGTTTGTCACATTCCAGTTACGTATGGTTTCCTTCTGCAGACAATATTCCAGTAACAATGCGAAGTACAGGCATTAACACAGCAATTACTCGATATCGATCTGGAAATAGTTCTCAGACCCGTCCTTTGTTCCGACGTAATGTGTAATTGTTCCGAGATATGTTTCTTACACGTTGCAAGGTTTAGATTTAGGTGTGATTGTTTTGAATTTTGCCAGCCTTATATTTAGTTATCCGATATAATAGCTTCAGCTTTGTATTATACACTTTCCCATTGCTCGACACAAGCTTCCCTTGCTTTTTTTATCCTAGCACGGTAAACTGCCCAAACTGCACCTGATGGTAAGCGCAGTGCTGTCCAATTAGAGTAATGAATAGCGAGAGACAATCAATCCCCCGCTACTCAACACAGTCATGGCGGCCTGCTTCTTCACACTACGCCATGGGCAAGAAGATGTAGAAGCAGTGGAGGGTCTAGTGTCAGAGTACTCAGAACATCGTACCCCAACTCTAGACCCCCGACAAAAACCAAATGTACACTGGCTGATCCCGGATATTGATCGATCCAAATACATACTTTTTAAATATCACCAAAACATAATACGTTATATTAATTTCTTGAATAATTCTATGCATAGGTTTTTTACTTAGAAGCAGATCAACATATTATTAATATTCATGTGATGAAAACACCACAAACTAACTAACCAATCTAACAAAGTTCCTCGTAAACACAACCTCTGGAACCCGTTCGGCATATCATCGGTGAAACTCCAAGCGGTTTGAGGTTAGCTATAGGTCAAGCTGCAAACTTAATTCTACGCTAATATCGTTCTAGCCTTACCACCGAGTCTAACATGATGCAGCGAAATCTTAAGTTATTCAAAGATAAACGATGAATAATCTTATAACTGCTGGTTAGTACTTAATTAATATTATACAAATAAAAATTGCTAGTAAGGACTTTTAGATTTCAAACTATTTTCAAAATTACAATGAAATAAATGCAGTTATGAAACGCTTGAAAACTGATTTTCTTAGAACTATTATCTAAGTGTACACTTTGAGATGCGCGACCGAGACATGAGAACGCGACACGCGACGACAGCGACACGTCCGCTTTGTCTATAATCATATAGGTACGTTTTGATGAGACCGCGACAGAGACCACGGTGCGCGACAGTTTCCATAAAGCGGCCGTTGTTAGATTCAATTCACGGGTCGCGATCACCTGTCTCGGTCGCGCACCTCAGAACGTAATTTAAATATTTATTTATTTATTTAGAATAGTTGCCACAGAAATGTTTATACAAATGATTATCACATAGGCGAATATTATAAAAGCATTTAACTTTTTATCACCGCGTATAATGAGGTAGAATGTATTCAACATGACGAAAACTTAATAAGATTTGATGACATGCAGCGATTGCAGCGAGAACACTAGGTGCTATAACCAATTTTTGATTTTGATATCAAACAATTTAAAAATCATACATCGTACTACGATAAATTGGGTGATGGTGTAGAATATACATGTAGATGAAATAGTGACAACTGAGACGTTTGACAGCCTCCGTGGCGCAGTGGGCGAGTAGCCGGCTGTGAAACGAGAGGCCGTGGGTTCGATTCCCACACCGGGACAAATGTTTGTGTGACAGACAGATATTTGTGTCCGAGGTGTTGTGAGACCGAAAGTCTCTCGTAGTCTCCGATACCCACAACACAAGACTCTTATTAGTGTGAGGTCGGGGCTATGTGTTCACACACATAGCCCGACACCAGTCATCTGTTGGGTGTTATTTATTATTTAGTGTTTGTAACTATAGAAGGAGAAGATCTTCACTTAAGCATACAAGTACCTGACCTACTGCAGATAGATAGATCTCCTAGCGTCGATATTTGGTACTTCTATACATGTGCTGCGCAAGCTTTGCTACCGCGATTCAGGGTTGACATCAAGAGACATTCAGTTCCACAACTCCAGACATTAAATGTAGATACATTAATTAAGATCACGTTACCATACCATTTTGTCTTATGGAAATTTTTACTGACTGCTATTCGTTCGATGGAAGTTTATTTTCTCGTTGTTTTCAATATTCGATTAGAACTTAGAGATGCAATCTCACAATCATGAATTAAAAACGAGGAAATCATTAATAACTGTCATGATGTATTACATAAGAGAAACTTATGACTAAAAGCTAAATAACTCTGGTTTACATAATTGAATGTCTAATAAAAGTAGGCGTCTATAAAAATAAACATTACATAAATCTCCGAAGATATCACGGCCACAATTAGTCATGATGGTCAAATTTCGCAAGAGTTTTACTACTATAATATGAATCAGGTTTCTTGTTTAAAGATGCTTAAATATTGATTGTAAAACAAACTAAATTTCGTAAAGCAATAAAATAATTATGTTTATGTATTAACAAGTTCATTGGTCAAATCAAGACGACTTACAAAAATAAAGATGTAACAGTCTTAATGAAACGTGCAATACCTTATCAAAATCGAAATCAAATATTTATTGAATCCATGAAATGTTATACATCATTTAGATTCAGTCAATTTTGCTCTAACACCAGTTTGGAATGCAGTTTTGCTAGAGAAGAACGGGCAAGAAACTCTAAGAGAACGGATAAAAAACGGGCAAGAAACTCTAATCCAACAGCGTTCTATGTCTATCTTGCAAAACGTCGCGCCAGTCTAGGATCAAGAGGCAGCCACTTGATTATTACGTAATATCCTATCAGTGTACCTATTAAATGACAGGATATGAGGTACGAGATTGTGTGCTATATTGACAGAAGTGCGGTTTATTAAATTTTGTCGCGTACCAACTTTGCAAATTGCACGGAGTTCAGAATTTTAAATTATTTAATTTTGGTTTTATTACAGTTTTCTTATAATTGTGAATTAATGTTTGATTTTGTGGTTTATGTTTTTATTTTATACCAGCTATAGCTCGGGGCCCGCCCGCGTGGAAGTCATATTTGGGAGAAAAAGTATACAATACAAAATACCAATTTTCATGCGTTTAACTTCAAACATGACGGATTTTCATACAAACTTTCTTCCCCTATTTCACCCCCTTAGGGGTGGTATTTCCAAAAAATCTTCCTTAGTAACGTCATAAAAGGTACCTACTGTCAATATTTCAAGTCTCTAACCTCAGCCGTTTTGGCTGTGCGTTGATCGATCAGTCAGTCAGTCAGTTCTTTTATATATACAGATTTTTTATGAAGCGATATCTCCTAAAAAGATGGAGAGGATGGAGAGGAGATGGATAGAGGTGATATGTAAAAAAATCCCTAGACGTTTTATAAATTAAAACGGTAGTGTATAATATGCTGAAAGATGTACATACATATATTTAATTATAACAAGACTATAAGTATATTCACCGAAATGTAGTAGCAATTAATGGTTTCTACAGATTTATTACGACTTCACGGTAATTTTATTGCTACGTATAAACTGACAGATATGTGTTACATGGTCATAAATCATCTATAGTGGATAAAGTATTATTATAATTACCTGTCAGTTAACCTTTTCTCAAAATTAAATGCTTAGTAAACTTGATATTCCTACCCTATACAGTGTTTCTCTTGCATCATCTAAAAGCTTACCGCTCTGACTTCTAACTTAATATGAAAAGTAGAGAGAAGTAGCTTTCAAAGCGCTTTTAACCTTTGCTTCTAAAGTTCTTAAGAATTTCTTTCAATTTTGTGTTATTGTCTATCTTTCAATATTCTGGTAACTTTAGAGACTTAAATGAAGTCTTAATAAAAAATACTGATTTAATAAATACAACACAATAATAAATAAATACCATGCATACCTGAGAATTCTCATAAGAATTTCGAGGGTATGTGCAGTCTACCAACATGCATTAGGCCAGCGCTGTGGACTAAGGCCTAACCCCTCTCATTAGTAGAGGAGGTCCGTGCCCAGCAGTGGAACAATGTTTAATACAGGGCTAATATAATTAAGGGCATACCAAAAATGATCTCGTAAGTCAATAGATTGATCAAGACAAAGTTGAAAAGTACTGTGACATACATCGCCCATGAACATCCACAATACCGAAAGTATCACGTATGCGCTGTCGGCCTTAAAGGACAGGAATAGAGATTAAGGGAAGGGGGAATCTGGGCCTCCGGATATCTCACTTACCATACGAAACGCGACAGTGAATTGTCATTTTACGTTGGTTTCGTATCTTAGTGTGGGGCAGTTCTATGTGTGAGACTGTTGGGTGTCATTTATTTATAGTAATCTAAATACTGAATTATCTTTGGACCTTAGAGTCAATAATAAAAATGTTTCAAATGGAACTGATACGCTGAATATTTTTTAACCTTTATACTAAAGGCTTTTTCTATACTAATATTATAAAGAGGAAAGATTTGTATGTATGTTTGTAACGAAATGGCTCAAAAAATACTGGAACAATTTTAAAAATTCTTTCACCATTTGAAACATACATTATCACTGATGAATATAGGCAACTCCTTGGATTGTATACTTCTGCTCCCGTAAATAACCTCCACGCGGGTGGAGCCGCGAGCAACAGCTAGTTAGTAATAAATGTCAGGAACTTTTTTAACTAAATACATTGAAATCTAACATTTCGGTGTAGTAACGTTACGCATGCATAAGCCCTAGCGGAACAGTATGAAAACTTTTCATCGCGCAAGTTGTTTAGTAATGGCATTTTGCCCGTCTCTATCCACTCTATACAAATTCATACAGCTGGACAAACTTATCTCCAAATATATATTGTACATTCATATGCATATAATTGTAAATAGTGTACAATCTATATACACTATGGACCTACTTCCATTTATTATATAAATAACTACTAACTGTCATACATAAAGCTGAACACATAGTTCAATTATTATCTTTTGTCTTAGGTAACAAGAACCACTAAACCCAGTTATAACACAGACCCTAAAAAAAAAATTGTGAAAAATAAACCTTATACCTATATTGCCATAGTCATATTTTTTTTTTTTTTATTCTGGCGCGGCAAAGTGACCATACTGCGCCTGATGGTAAGCGCAGTGCCGTCCAGATAGAGTATCAAGTAGCGAGAGACAGTCTATCCCCCGCTACTCAACACAATCATGCCGGCCTGCTGTTTAGCTTCTTCACATTACGCCTAAAGGACCCAGGATCATAGGAAGGAGGGAACACGGCAGCTGGCAAACTGTTCCACAGCTTGATGGTGCGGCAAAAATACGAGTTTGCGAACCTCTTGGTTCGGGCCGGGGTAGTAGATACCACGAAGCTGTGGCTCCGCAATCCAGTACGCGTGGTTCTGGTATGGAAGGGAGAGGAAGGGATAAGATCAAACAATTCTTCAGAGCATTCGCCATGATACAGACGGTAGAACACGCTAAGCGAGGAAATATCCCTACGCAGCTGTAGCGGCTCCAGGCTGTTACTCACGTCTGCATCATTCACAATGCGGATGGCCCGCCGCTGCAACCCATCCAAGGCATCGAGAAGGTACCTTGCAGAACCGTCCCAGAGGTGCGAGCAGTATTCCATTCCCGGCCGCACCTGCGCTTTATATAAGCGGTAGAGCTGACCAGGCGTGAAAAACCGCCGCACCCTGTTCAGGATTCCGACCCTGCGTGAAGTGGCGGATATTACGCCCTCGATGTGACTCCTTGGATTAAGATCGCAGCGGATATCCATACCTAGGACACTAAGGTCATTCCGCATTGCGAGTGGAACACCCTGAAGAACGGGGATGGGAGAAAACGGAGACTTCTTGCACGAGAACGCGCACACCTGGGTTTTCTTGGCATTAAACTCAACCCGATTCCTGGTACCCCATGATGAGATGAGATCCAAGGTCTGGCTGAGCTCAACGACAAGATCCTCGCGTCTCCTCTCAGTATCCGCCCGGCAACCAGGCGGCTTGCTGCTATAACGCCCATGAACCGTGCTGTCGTCTGCATAGCAATGAATGTTGCCAAGCGACAACATATCATTGATATGCAGAAGAAACAAGGTGGGCGAAATCACAGAACCTTGTGGTACTCCGGCATTTACTGACATGAGCTGCGAAGCGTGTCCATCAACGAGGACACGTATTCTACGCTCATGCAGAAAGCCGGAAATCCACTTGCACAGGTTGTCGGGCAGACCGTATGCCGGGAGCTTGGAGAGAAGGCCACGATGCCAGACCCTATCAAACGCCTTTGCTATGTCGAGACTCACAGCCAGAGCCTCGCCATGCTTGTCAATCGCCTCTCCCCAGTGATGTAATACGAACGCTAGAAGATCACCCGTTGATCGGTTATGACGGAACCCGTATTGGCGGTCATTGATCAACGAGTGATCCTCTAGGTAGCGAACTAATTGGCTGTTTATCAGTCGCTCCATGACTTTACACATCACTGAGGTTATGGCGATTGGGCGATAATTGTTAAGGTCTGACCGATCACCCTTTTTGGGGATCGGCTGCACATTAGCCTCCCTCCAAGATTCAGGCACAATACCTGAGAGGTAGGACGATCGGTATAGGCGCGTCAGTACAGGAGACAACTCCGCTGCACACTTTTTAAGTACAAGCGCTGGGATACCATCAGGACCACTAGCCTTCCGGACTTCGAGAGACTGCAGCTCACGCCGCACATCACAATGCCTGATACGGATATCAGGCATTGTGTGACCACAACCGGGCAGCGTAGATGGTAAATGAGTATTGCAGTCCTCGAGTCTCGAATTAGCCGCGAAGAGGTCTGCCAATAAATCGGCCTTCTCCTGCGAGCTATTTTTCATATTTCCTTTACTTAACATTTAACTATTTATTTTATTTAAAATTAAACTTTAACTATTTCACATAATACTAATATTGTCCACATTTTAACACTCGTATTTGTAATAATAATAATTTTTGTTAGTGACAATAACATATGATCTATGTTAGTATAAATAAATATTTGGGACAGCCCTACACCAGGCATTCGGAGCATTTCGCATGCAAACGTGTCCAATGGCCCACCAATAAGAAGTCCCACCTATTCGCCCCCACAACGATGATGGTGGGCCACGTATACACATGGAGCATAACTCGCCAAAGTTACTTGTATTGGCAACTATTAGCTCTACCATGCTGTAGACAGTTATTACCACTGTCTTACAAAAACCGACGCGAAGTAATAATAATAAAGGTATTGCCATAAAACATTAACACTTAAATAATTCACAAAGAAAATACGCTATATAAGGTATAGTCAAGAAACAATATTACATATACATTCACGCCTGTAATCCCCGAAGGGGTAGGAAGTGGTGTTACGGGTACACCCACTTTTCGTCGAATTTATTACGGTCGCATAATGTGAAAGGTGCGAGCCTATCGTCATACCGGGCATAATTTCCAGACTCTGGGGTGATACTGAGTATTTCTAAATAGAAAAACACAATATCACTTTACCCGACCCGGGTGTCGAACCCGAAACCTCAGCACGGCAGTCATAACGCATGCGCAATTACAAATGCGCCACAGAGGCAATCGTACATATCCATATCAAGTATTAAATTAAAGGTAACAATGAAAGTCCCCACTTAATATCCCGATTCGTTGACAGAACAGCCCCGTTCCGGTGTATCAATATTGACACATGTAACGAACTAGTTATTTCCGCAGCTCCGGCCAAATCTTCAAATCATGTCTCGTTATGCCAGGTACACGTCGACTGTTTGCGAATGTTTCGTGCAAATGCTGCCAATGTAAACGGAATGATTCCACATGTGAACGATTTGATATGGTAGAACTGCGAATTAATTACACGTAAACGCTGTGTGTGTGTTCACGCTTAATTATTAACGTGGTTTATTTATGATGATATTAAAACCTTTTTAGTGACGCATAAAGCACGATTACACTCACGCCTGTAATCCCCAAAGGGGTAGGCAGAGGTGTAACCAGTACACCCAATTTTCACCGAATTTCGGTCCCATAATGTTATAGGGAGCCAACCTATCGCCATACCGGGTTCCACTGGTTCCAGACTCCGGGCTAATACTGAGAATTTCTAGATAGAAAAACCCAATATCACTTTACCCGACCCGGGGATCGAACCCGAGACATCAGCACAGCAGTCGTCACGCATGCGCAATTACAGTTGCACCACCGAGGCAGTCTAGTCTAATGAATACAGTCACACACAAATGATCGCTGCGCGCGATTAATGTGACAGAGTGAGTGCGTCAATCAGTTCAATTCTTCATTTACCGCAGCAATCCAACTCGAGTTAGGAAGAATTCAAGTCGAGTCAACTCGATCTAACTGCAACTCGAGTTGACCATCACTAGTCCATACAACTTTCAACTAGGCAATTACCGATAGCAGAGGAGGATAGGACGCAATAGGACAATGTGTAATACAGGGCTAGTTTTATAATAACATTTTCTTATTCCTATTTTATTAAGTACTAGCTGTTGCTCGCGGCTCCGCCCGCGTGGTGGTTATGTTTGGGAGAAAAGGTATACAATACTAAATACCAATATTCATGCGTTTAACTTAAAAATGACGGATTTTCATACAAACTTTCATTCCCTATTTTACCCCCTTAGGGGCGGGATTTCCAAAAATCCTGAAACATATATTTTTTATTTTTAACTAAAATGCCAAATACTAATTTTCATGAATTTAACTTCAAAAATGACGGATTTTCATACAAACTTTCATCCCCTATTTTACCCCCTTAGGGGTGGTATTTCCAAAAACCCTTCCTTAGTGGATGCTACGTGATAAAAGGTACCTACTGTCAAAATTTCAAGTCTCTAACCCCAGCCGTTTAGGCTGTGCGTTGATCGATCAGTCAGTCAGTCAGTCAGTCAGTCAGTCAGTTTCTTCTTTTATATATACAGATATTGTTACATGATTTTAATGTCCTTTACTGATTTTGTAATACATACATTTCACGCACTTCACGACCTAATTCGGATATTATAACGAAACAGTTCAACATTTCTTACATTTTAAACAATAATGTGAACAAGTCCAAAGGCCTCTGTTACTTAGACCGTATTCACATACTATACCACATTCATTAGCGTTATGAAGGTCGTGAGAACAGCTGATTAAGGTTTTTTAAACTTTCAGGGATGCGACAAGGTCAACGTCGTCACGATCGACATTTCGATTCTATTGTTTATCGATTCATATCCGGAGTGTTAATATCGATTCAAGTTAATTGTGTGAATCACGTAACATTAACGCAGTGCATTGCACGATTTATGTCCGTTTGCATTAAAGTATTTGTAAACAAAGTATATCCAAAATGTCAGCATTATTTTATTAATACAGCCTCCAGCCTCGGTGGCGCAGCGAGTAGCCAACTGTGAAACAAGAGGCGGTTCAATTCCCGCACCGAGACAACTGTTTGTGTGACACACATATATTTGTTTCGAGTCTAGGTGTTAAGGGACCGTAGTTCCTCGTAGCTCTAGATACCCACGATACAGGTTTTATCTAGTGTGGGGTCAGAACTATGTGTGTGACTGTTGGGTTTATTTACTTAATATAACATGAAATACAATAAACGCACACCCTGATAGTAGTTTGTTAAAAATAGAATACTGAATCGATTTCAGTAATTTTTAAAATGGAAATTTGTTTTGTAAAAAATATTAGACTGCCTCGGTGGTGCAGTTGCAATTGCGCATGCGCAACGATTGCTGTGCTGAGGTCTCGGGTTGTTCGGGTTCGGGTATATGTATGTAAAATAATTAGAAATAAATTTAATAACAGTCACCATCGTAAAATAGTAAAAAAAAACGAAACTGAAACATAAAGCTCGGTAATGAAGCTTTTTTTAAACGCAGAAATATACGAAATCAGTAATCAAATAATATTAACTCTATGCCGGTATAAATAAAGTTGTTTACATATAGTTTCAAAAATGTAAGCAATACTTAAGTTCATCACAGTTTCATTTCAGTGTACAATTGAAACTTTACATTTCAATTGAGGTGTCTAAGGGTGTGTGTTTAAGGTTTCTTGTTTGTAAGTTCTTATGTTGGTGCACAATCAAAATCAAATATTTATTGAATCCATGAAATGTTATACACCATTTAGATTCATTCAATTTTTTTTACTCTACCGCCAGTTCAGAATGCAGTTTCGCTAGAGAAGAACGGACAAGAAACTCTAGCGTTGCTCTTTTCGCACCGGTTAACAATATTTGGTCATACAAATAATATACGATTTCAGTTTAATTACATTAGATTAGAGCAGCTCAATGTATGTCAAGTTGCCTTATTGCAATATTGTGAATAAAAATCATTACAAGACCTAGTGCCGCACATGACCATCGTGAGTGATGAATAAAGTGTTATCTATCTATCTAAGAGTGTGTGTTACTCTTGTGACATGCTGTATCTATATTCTAACTAAGCATTAAGAGTCCCAATTATGTTTAAATGCAAATTAATATGAACAAGAGCGTCCTAAAGCGTTAAGCATAAACTAAGGTGTTATCAAAGTTTAAGATGGACATTTGGTGTCTATAGATGAGATTAAGGCATGTACAAAATTTTAAAGGCATAGTTTTTATAGAGAAGTTCGAAAATTGAAAAAGAATGATGTATACGCCATTGTGCTCAATTAAATTAGACAATTTCAAAACACACATTACTTCCATATTACATCACACATCATATACGCTTGATGAAAAATATATACAATTATGCATAGAACAGACAACAAACAGGCAATTTGGGTTTTATGGTATTGAAGCTAATGTGCTTGGTCCATTTGTTACCTCGCTGTAGGTCAGTTTTGTAATTTGCTGTATTCAATTTTTGCTCGACTTTATTTCGTTCATCTATATATTATGTAAAATTATTCTGTTAATGTTATTTTTTCTCTGGACTAAGTTCTCGCGGTCAGTATTAAATGCTGTTTCTTTATTTCAATTTGTTCTTACTTACATGCTTTTTTATTCTTTGATACGTAATAACACTTTACTTTAGGTCTCAGGTCCATGGAGGCACATCTGACAAAACCAGCGTTTATAACATGTTATTCGTTATTGTTATTTAAGCTAAATACCTTTTGGTAATTTACTATGATTATCTTGGGACATCTGTAGTAGTTTCTTAAAATACCATTTTCTTTCTAGTATTATACTCTGATTACTTTGGGTAATGAGTTTTAGTTTCTTAAAATCCCAGTTTTTACGGGTATTCTGGGCACGGGCCTCTTCTACTAATAGGAGGTGTTAGGCTTTTGTCTACTACACTGATACGGTTGGTCAATTTCACATACCTTTGAAAGTCTTCTTAAAAATTGTCAAGTATGTAGGTTTCATCACCCTGTTTTCATTCACCGTAAAGCAAGCAATAATTCACATATACATATTATCTAAGCGACTGCCTCGGTGGCGCAGTTGTAATTGCGCATGCGTTACGACTGCTGCTGCGCTGAGGTCTCGGGTTCGATTCCCGGGTCGGGTAAAGTGATATTGGGTTTTTCTACCTAGAAATACTCAGTATTAATCCGGAGTCTGGAATGGTGCCCGGTGTGGCGATAGGCTCGCCCCCTATCACATAATGGGACCGAAATTCGGCGAAAAGTGGGTGTACTGGTTACACCTCTGCCTACCCCTTCGGGGATTAGAGGCGTGAGTGTATATGTATATGTATGTATTATCTAAGTATAGCATTATTATGTAACAATTGGACTCAAGTGTAACCTGACGATACGGGAAACTTACCTTAAGATTCTGCGGTTATTGAGACACGCAGTATCATTTACCTAAACGGAGTTCCCTTAAGGAACCCCTATAAATTACCTTTGGAAACAAACAATATTGGAAGCGAGCCTACGTAATTTATCGTGGAATTAATCAAGGGATATCCATTTGTTCGGGCGTTCTATGGAGACTAATCAATTAGCCGGTCCCGAGTTACTAAAGACTTTTGCTCTTTCATGAGATTTTATAAGTCTACTTCAGAACATTTTGCTTTTCTAACTTGAATTGAAATAAGGGTAATGAAAACTTATAAAATAAGTATATTTTATGTCTCTAGAAAGTTCAAACACTGGTAAATTCAACGTATTAGTAATTTTTATTATTGTGTCCACTGTTTTTATTTTTACGTTCATCTCTATTTTATTATATATAAAAAAATTAAGACCCTCAATACAGGCCTTTATTTTTAAATATATTTTATTATATGTGTAAATTATAATACTGTATTTTTTACTATCTATACTTATAGTTATATGAAAAAATATAACATTCAGAAGCTTGTTATTAGCAACAGCTTTTTATTATCTACGTAATTATTATTACCTTATTATTAATACCTTGATGGTAATAGTCAGTATGTTTTCTTCAAAAGTAATAAGTGACAGAAATAAAGCTTATTATAGTTAATTATTTTCAACTTTGAGAAACAACATCGGCAAAATTTTAAATCGATATACATTTTGTATTATTAGATAACCTGATGGTTACAACAGTAAAAAGTGCCCATAGTGGCCTAATTTACGCAATAAATGATTTGATTTGATTTGAGTAAGCGACACACATGTTTATAAAATCTGGCAATATTATTCTTATGTTTACGCGATATCACACATTGAAGTATAACTAATTTTACGGATATTCTCGCGGTTTATTTTTATTTCTTAGTCCCGACATTGGGAAAGCTTATAGCCTTCATGGTCACGGGGCTGACTGAGTTTTATGTCGTCACCATTTTGATGCACCGGAACGTCGGGACCAAAAAGTAGAAAAAACCGAGATAAAATCCCAATTTTTAAAATTTCAAGATCTGTCAACTTCTTAGTCTTAAATTCCCGACTCTATAATTATGAATGAGGATTTCTACCTACTGGAAAATAAAGCTTTCACCACAACCACTTTGTGGTAAATTGTAGAGAATACAGTCAGGATTGTTGTGGACAATTGAACTATGGTATTTTCACACGATGTTATGTATGTACACAATTGTTGCATATAGGTACTTTAGCGTCCACTCGAAAAAATGTATAGGACCTATTAAAAGAATGTAGTTGTCAGAATCCGACTGAGTAATTTTAATTACCACTGCAGTAATATATCTTATGTAAAACAGTAGTGTACAATTACTGGGTATTATGAGACTTAACATCATAATTGGAATCTTTACTGGTCTTTAAACACTTTAGTGGTCTTCTTTTTCCTTCGTAACACTCTTCATAGAGCCGTCATCCTCATCATGAAATGTTTTCTTCAGGGGCTGAAGTGCTCACAATATCTCAGTTATTCTTCCTGTTGGTAGAGTGGAGTTTTTTTATGATTCGTTATGTCGGATCGTTTACAATAAAAATACATACCTCAAGTTACGAGCACAGTCATGCGGTACATTCGTAATTGAATGGTTTAGGTTGTGTTCGGTTTATGGGCAACTAACTGTGAGCCGAACAAACTGTTAGTAGTGTTCTTATAGCAGATGCTATTTCTGCATGCTTGCGATAGGCTGCCTATCTCTTATATATTGTGAAGATAATAATATACTCGATGAACACTGGGCACACCTGTGGCACTTTTATTTATTTATACAGGCCTAAGTTTATATTAAATAAATTAGTTTTTTGACTTTCGCTCTCAAGACTCAAATATTGTGAAATATTTCTTCAATGTCAAGACAAATAGTTCACATAACAATAAACATACCATCAATAATAACGATTATGTTATGTTCTCAAAACGAATGGAGTAATAAAATATTATGTGTGAATGTTATATCAACAAAAACTATTCGTTTCGCAAACGATAAATATCGTGTGACATTGAATAACACTATTGTCGCACTTAAGATACTATCGAAATAGTATTTCAGTGTTGGCAACATAAATATTAAGTCATGTTATCCATAAATGTTTTCATAAGTACCTATTCACGCAGAAATGAATGTTTTCCGCCCTGTGGACTGGGGGGCATTAAAGAATTCTGCCACGGTATCCTCTGCCTGTCGTAAGAGGCGACTAAAGAGGTCATTACAGGTCGTGGGCGCGTAGCGGGGGGCTGTTATAGCGCCATCTGTACTATAAAACGTTTGTACATCGTGTGACCCTGAGATGGACGGCAGCATGGGTGGCTAGCCTCATTGCTGTTGTAGACGTCAAGGGCGTCCTTAGGTGTGCGGGGATTTCTGAACAACCCCGCCCCACTTTAGAGATGAGCCGTTACGCGGCACTGCGCATGGTAGGTTCCGGTAGAAGTTGGGGCGACTTAGCCTCAAGAACCCGAGGCCGACCATAATGCGCTGAAGAAGGCCACCGCGGGGTTTTGGAGGGTATTCCGGTGTAGGGTGTAAATAGTGTTAGGGACTCGGCCCAATGACCGTTCAGAAATTTCCATCTCTACTAGACGGCTTATCGTTGGGTCGCAAGACCGGTGAGTCCAACATAGCCACTCTACCTCCCCCCAGGATGGATCGGTAGCGATAAAGCGTATTCCCCCGCGAAAAAAAAATGTTTTGGTTACTTATTCTACTGCTAAATATACTATGCTATAATAAAAAAATACCACATTTTTATACCAAATTAAATATTTCGGCGTCAACTTAAGGATCCATTCTGTAGTGTAAAAATAACCAAAATACTAGGCCCTGTATTAAACATTGTCCCACTGCTGGGTACAGACCTACTCTACTAATGGCAGGTTGATTTTTTTATATTTATTCCTTCACCGTTAAAGCAAACATGAATATATACTGTTTTAGAACCTACTACTTTCGCCTTGACAGTCCGTACCACTACCAACCTGCTGGTACCTACCATGTGCTACGAGCAGGCTATCACTGATTCAGATTCTGTACTTTTTTTTTATTCTGGCGCGGCAAAGTGACCACACTGCGCCTGATGGTAAGCGCAGTGCCGTCCAGATAGAGTATCAAGTAGCGAGAGACAGTCCATCCCCCGCTACTCAACACAATCATGCCGGCCTGCTGTTTAGCTTCTTCACATTACGCCTAAAGGACCCAGGATCATAGGAAGGAGGGAACACGGTAGCTGGCAAACTGTTCCACAGCTTGATGGTGCGGCAAAAATACGAGTTTGCGAACCTTTTGGTTCGGGCCGGGGTAGTAGACACCACGAAGCTGTGGCTCCGCAATCCAGTACGCGTGGTTCTGGTATGGAAGGAAGAGGATGGGATAAGATCAAACAATTCTTCATTCTTATTTTATAATACAATATATATAAAATAAAATAAAATCCAAAGCCATCAACAAATCGGTTATATTAGATTTTCAAACTTGTATAAAAATCGGGTATTAAACATATTGTATTTTTTTGTTTTATGGAATAATTATTATGCTTTCTTATTGCTTGTAATAATAACAATAATAACACACAATAATTTCTATGGAAAACATGCTAAACATCAAGCATTCCAAACATGGGTAATAAGTCTTATGTAAATACATAAATTCCGATTACATAATTTCGGCCGAGTGATAATTTCCCCGACCGTAAAATAATTTAACGTCCTTTTCTATAACTTGTACTACTTTTTATAACTTTATCTAGTTTTGTTTGGTGAGGTATGCCAGTATAAATAGCAACATTAAGTACTAGAATAGAAAGAAGTAATAGAATTCTTGTTCAAGAAAGTCTTGTGTTGTGGGTTTCAGGGACTAGGAGAGACTTTCGGTCTCACAACACCCGGACCCTGGACACAAATATCTGTCTGTCACACAAACATTTGTCCCGGTGTGGGAATCGAACCCACAGCCTCTCGTTTCACAGCCGGCTGCTCGCCAACTGCTCAACGGCTGCTGCAACAAGCTCCAAAGGAGTTCCAGAGGCTGCCAATTGAAGTTATCTTTCCAAAAACATGTGTGCTTTAAATCTTCTAATGTTCATTACCAAATCTGTCATTATTCCTTTTAATAAATACATAAATTAGGCAAGATTCTTTGCTTAAGATTAAGTTTAATTATCACCGTAGTCGTTTAAGTGTTCCAATTCGAATAAATCGATCAGTCTGCCCTTGCGATTGTCTGTTTATCTATTATAGATGATTTTCTCATTGTCTTTAATTTAGTTGCTATTTGGCATAATTGCATCATTTAAAATAATTTGTTTGGTGAATTTCAAAAACTGGAGGATATAAATTAACACAAGGTTTCGTCAAGAAAATGACAGCATATCTACTGTTTTTTATGTTAGCAGAAAAATTATTATTTGTAATATTTACGGTATTGTAGCCTTTAAAGACACATTCTCAATTTACTCGTAGATTCACGCTAGGCAGAGCACCGATGCTATCGTAAATTTAACGGTTATGATATACACATAAACACGTCAAGAAGCATTCAATTTTACTAAAACTACATGCTACTAAATTAAAATAGTTAAAATTCATCATGTTGTTTCGTTTCCACACAAAAAGCTAATTATAAATGTAAATAAATCTCTGGTAAGTGGCCATAAATGCCCACAGACAATAAAATACTTCTTTCTTTTTGCATTATTTGTATAAATTTCGTAATCGTTGTAATAGTAGAAAGTAAGGATTTCTTGTGATATGTCATAACTATTTAGTTGAAAAGTTAATTTTATTTTGTTTGAGCGAAGTTTTTTAACCGAAGCGTGACGAGAGACGCAAAGGTTTTATAAAAAATGTGTTTTAGGTTAACGCAATAGAAAGTAATTTGAAATGGAATTGGTGTTGTTTGGCTTTGTGTTTGTGTATAGATGTAATTTAGGTTAAACGATCGTCGTGGTTTCTAACTACATTATTCTTTACTAGCTGTTGCTCGCGGCTCCGCCCGCGTGGAGGTCATGTTTGGGAGAAAAAGTATACAATACAAAATACAAATTTTCATGCGTTTATAAGTAAAACTTGTTTACGACGATTATAGTTAATAATACTACACTAGTCATAGAACTATGTGTTTTGACCCCAGAATGAGGTACAGTTATTATGTGTCGCTAGCATCAATAATTGAAAAGTAATATAGTGTTAATATATTAGAAAATATAAATAAATGCACCCAACAATCACACACATAGTTCTGACCCCAGACTAGGTAAAACCTGCATCGTGGGTATCAAGAACTACGCGGGACTACGGTCGCACAACATCCAGACCCGGAATAAATATATCTGTCACATAAACATTTGTCTCGGTGCGGGAATCGAACCCACGCACGGCCTCTTATTTCACAGCCCGTTACTCACCCGCTGCGCCATAGAGGCTGTCAAAGTATGACGATCTATCTTTTTATGGTTAACCACGAATACATGCAAATTCTTGAAAAGTTTGGTTTATGCACACTAAAATACCTAGTCAGGTCATAAATTCTGTCACATGTTTGATATAAAATAATTGAAACAAGTTTATTCATTATGTAACCATTTATATACCAAAATGAACTTAACAAAACATAGATTCTTATGACACTAAAGTTTATTCAAAATGACCTCCGTGATTTTGAATACAGGCCTTCAATTTGCGCGGCCAGTTGTCTATCGCAGCACGAACGAGGTCCATGTCAATATCGGCGGCTGCCTTAATCAAGGATGTCTTGAGTGACTCCAAATTGGGATGAGGCTTTGAGCACGCCTTTTCCTCCAAGTGTTGCCATATCTTGTAATCTAACGGATTCAAATCTGGACTGGAGGAGGGCCAGTCTCGTGCCGGATGAAGTCTATTTCACGCGCCGCCAGCCAGTCTTGTGTGCTCTTCGCTCTATGAGCTGGCGCCGAATCTTGTTGGAATACCCAGTGCCTGTTATTGAACATGGTATGAGAAACAGGTTCCACAAGGTTCGTCAGGAATGTATTTTGATACACAACTGCATTCGTTTTTACACCTTTCTCACAAAAATGTACCTCTGTTAAGCCCCAATAAGAAACTCCTAACCATACCATGAGCGAGGATGGAAAATGACCTCGTTGGACACGCGGAATACGGTTGCTCGCTTCTTCACTACTGTGTGCGTACACCTTATCATTTTGTTTGTTGTAGCTCTCTTCTACGGTAAAAATTTTTTCATCTGAAAAAAGAATTTCCCGATATTTTTTTCCCGCGTACCGCTTCAACAAAGCGCGGCATCTCTTCAGTCTCAGGTCCATTAGACGAGCATTCAAACGATGTCCTGGTTTTCTTCGATATGCCCGAAGCCTTAAGTCTTCATTTAACACCCTTTTCACCGTGGTTCTGCTTAACCCCATCTGAAGGGCCAACAGTTTCTGCTTACGTTTGGGATTTCTTTGAATTCGCGCCTTCACAGCTTTTATCACTGCTGGAGTCCTAACAGACCGAGGGCGACCACTTCTTGACCTGTCATCTACTCTAGAGTCTTCATTGTATCGTTTGATGGTACGATAAACGAATCTTTTGGTTATATTCAAATTTTTCAGTACGTCAAAAATTTGAATTGGCGCGTAACCGCAACGATGCAACGCAATTACTGCAAAACGGTCTTCTTTAAGCGTCCACTCCATATTTAAAAATGAGTAAAATTCTAAAAATTATACATTTTTATTTTCATGAACAATTTGAAATTCGAATTCAATAAACTTTTTTGTGGCCAGCATTCTAAAATAAAAGTTTTTACTGTGTGACAATACTTATGACCTGAATATGTATATACAGATTTTTATATTTTTACTTTGTTGGATTATTAGTGTTCATTGTTGGTTTATAAATGTTATTACCCACTTTTTAAGTTCATTTGTAACAAAAAGTTTAAAGACAATAAATGACACGTAGTCCGGATTTCACAATAGGGTGCGGATCTTGTATCATGGCTATGGTAGCACTAAAAGAACCACTGTTAGACCTCAACAAAATTATTTGTTGATCACACAAATATTCGTCTGCGAGGGCCTTAAAACTTGAACTTCCATAGTTTGAATGTCATATCACAATCACATATTATTATTGTTGTTCGAACTAAGTTAATAAAACTATTTTTCCCTGGGAAGCGGAATATGAAATAACGCTAAAGTTAGATTACTATTCAAAGTTTTTCTCCATGTATCCAAATACTACCGTTTTTATATAAATCACTTTACGAATAATACCGCAATTCTTAGAAGTAATATCCATACTAATACTATAAGTGCGAAAGTAATTCTGTTTGTTTGTTTGTTACCTTTTCACGTCTAAACGGCTGATCACATTGTGATGAAATTTGGAAAGGAGATAGATTATATCCTGGAGAAGGACATAGGCTATCTTTTTTCTCAAAAAAAACTCTCGAAAGACAACTCCTTGGATTGTATACTTATGCTCCCGAAAATAACCTCCACGCGGGCGGAGCCGCGGGCAACAGCTAGTAGAGAATAAATTTACTAGTAGGAATGTTATTCTAATATTAGATACTTCCAGTCCTTTTATAAAGCCTACACCTTTAGAATATTCAATAGTGGTAGATGTCTTTATTACAATATTACTTTGTGATTGTATTAATAAGCGCCAATGACCACAAAAGATAGCGACGAGGTGGAATCACTAGGCGCGAATTTATCGGAGCTAATAGAAGGCCGGTCTAAGTGGCACATTAAAAAATAAGTCTTTCTGCAGTAATGGAGAGCATAAGAAAAGACGTAAATAACGTAATTATGCCTAATATGATGAAATAATGAATACTTCATTTAGTAATCACTAGCTGTTGCTCGCGGCTCCGCCCGCGTGGAGGTCATGTTTGGGAGAAAAAGTATACAATACAAAATACTTTAACTTAAAAAATTACGGATTTTCGTACAATCTTTCATCCCCTATTTTACCCCCTTAGAGGCGGAATATCCAAAAATCCTGAAACATATATTTTTTATTTTTAACTAAAAGGCCAAATACTAATTTTCATGAATTTAACTTCAAAAATGTCGGATTTTCATACAAACTTTCATCCCTTATTTTACCCCCTTAGGGGTGGTATAGATCGATCAGTCAGTCAGTCAGTCAGTTTCTTCTTTTATATATACAGATTTCTCAAAATATTATCAATATAGTCTACGACGAAATCTATTTTTGTCAGTTTTTATAAAGATTTGACATTCTGAACCATTTCCCTTGAAATACTTCCGTATATTAAAACAACACTTAATCGAGCTGATTGCTACGCCCTATTTTTTGGTATTGATGATGTATACAGAAATCTGGGTATAGGAAAGAAATCTCTGAAATATCGAGCCTTTAATACGGTGTAAAAGCAATTTCTTGCGAATAAATGATACTCAATCCCATATATTCAGTCTGGTTGTGTGGTTTCTATAGTCTGTTATTTATGGCAGATTACTCTATATCATAAAATATAAAGATGTTTAAAATGAAGAAAGGTATGCAGAGAGGATTGTTGATGTCGAAAAGTGGACATGTCATTAATCAGAGATTGACAAAGTTCATCAAGATTCTATTAATATTCATATTCTAAAATAACATTTTCCCAATTAGGTTGACGGAATGTTATTGACTGTTATGTAATTAAGATGAATAGGCCTAAAAGCCGGAAGTATATTAAGTAAAAATTCTTCGTTTAGAAGCAACTGTATTGAGGATATATTGTTGGGACATCTTTAAACAGAAAATGAAAATTCACCATGAAGATTTTGGTAACAGCCATTTAAATATGGCTTCTCATAATTATTGTCGGTTTGTAAATACCTTAATGCATACTGAGTGCTCTTGAAAAATTACTTACGGAAATAAATTATGATTATTTCCATTTCGCATGTGGTTGTAGTCATTCGGGCGGTTATGCGGTTTCAAGCCTTCCTGTCTTAATCTTAGTAATCACTTCCTTCACTCTCACATTACCTTTCACACAATCAAATTCTCTTTTGTCTTTCTGTATTAACACATTCATTCTCCACACTAATATTGAAATGAATATAATTTACTACGATTGTATGTAGCCAACATTTGTCAGCACCGTGCGTGCAACACGCGTATCCTATTTGGTATTGTACTGGTATTTGATACTGGTATTTTACTAACATGTGGCGCGAATGCTGCGAATAGGTGTATGAAGTTAAAATAATTCTGGAATGAGTGTAACTTGTATTCCTACAATTAATTAATACACCACCAACCATCATAAAAACCGTTTACCATTAATTTCATATTTAGATCAGCCCTGTATTATGCATCAACTCAATACTACGTACCTCCTTTATTATTGAGGCTGCAGAAGCCTAATACGGTTTAGAAAGCTTTTGAAACCTACGTTTTTTTTCAGAAGACTTCGGTATCCAATTTTCCTCAAGATATTTTCTTTCTTTCTGTATCGATAGTTTGTTCCTAGGCTATCGCGAGTCACTTAATTTTACATTCCAATTTGTTGAAAACGTAAAAAATGACAATCAAGCTATCAGTTACTATTAAAAGTATTTCATGCGTAAAAATATAATATAAGCTAATTGCAACAAAGCTATTCATAGGATAATACCGGCTCATTTATGCGTGACATGATACTCGTATTTACTCATAGCAAATACCACGTTTACAAATTAATGATGATACATCTGCAACTAATTCCTCTGACTAATTGTTTTGACGTGATACAAATTAGTTCAGTTATGTTGTAATAATTGATTTAGAGATCTCATTAAACATTAACTTTCAATGCCTGTTGATCCATTTTAGTTCCCAGCCAAACATGTTATATCTATGTACAATTTTTTCCATTTTTAAAGGACTATTTTCCTCCATAGACTAATCATTAGTAGTTAGGAGCCTTGAGTGAAGAATTTCTTTCAAAAGAAGAAAAATACCAACTTCTGTATCTAGTTTTAGTTTAATGTATATTTCTTATTTTTATTGTTATCAACAATCATTATACATTAGAGCCTTGGTAAAGTAAAGCAGAATTTCATTGTTTTATTTACCAACACATTTCGTTTTTGAATGTAAAATCGTAGCTTCGTTGCCTTTCTATATAGGGAATATCTTGATGTAGCCAAAGGTCAGTTATATTAACTAGTGAAAGTCCTGGGAAAAACGGGACTGCGTTATCGGATTGAACTTCAAAGAGTTGATTTCCAATCGTTTCTCAATTGTTAGCGTCGTTTCGCTTGTAGTTTTTCAAATTACTTTCTTTTATTTTTATAACTTAGATTTTTGGAAAAGCATTTGCAAATTGATACCCACTATCTACAGTTAACTATTTAGTCATAACAACAAATCCCATATGTAGTTGGATACCACTAAGTTTATATGAGAATCGTTAGTAATTATAAACGGATTATAACCCACAAACTATCCCTACTGAAACTATCCATGAATACTGATGGATAAGACCGTGTGTTCAATATAATAATACTAGCCCTGTATTAAACATTGTCCCACTGCTGGGCACGGGCCTCCTCTACTAATGAGAGGGGTTAGGCCTTAGTCCACCACGCTGGCCTAATGCGAGTTGGCAGACTTCTCATACATTCGAAAAACTCTCAGATATGCAGGTTTTCTCTCGATGTTTTCCTTCACCGTTAAAGCAAGCGATAATTAACATTTTAATACACACATAACTTTAGAAAAGTCAGAGGTGTATGCCACTTCGGTTTCGAACCTACGACTTTCGTCTTGACGGTCCGTACCGCAACCAACTAGGCTATCGCTGCTATGTTCTATCGTGTGTTCAATAAAAGAAACAAAATGGTTGCATGATATCATAGCTTTTATAAAGAAAAGATTGACATAACATACAGCTATAATTTTTCATATAAATTTTAACCAGACTTTTTGTTAAATAACTAGATTTTAATTTATCAACAAACTGTTCTACATTATATAGAAATAATAAAATATAATAATAATTCATCATTTCGTTCTTCATAGAATATATTATAATTCTTGTAGGCCGTTATTAACTTACATTTCTTGGGAACGCCATATTTTTTTTTATACTGGCACGGCAAAGTGACCACACTGCACCTGATGGTAAGCACAGTGAAGCACAGCGGTCCAATCAGAGTATCGAGTAGCGAGAGGCGATCTAAATCCCCCGCTACTCAACACAATCATGCCGGCCTGCTACACACACACTACGCCATGGGCAAGAAGGTGAAGAAGTGGTCGAGGGTCTAGTGTCAGAGTACTCAGAAAGCCGCAAAATGGCCAAACATCGTACCCCAACTCTAGACCCCCGACAGTTTATTCCGTGAGGTGATTTAAACTACAGGAATAACTTACTTTATTATGATTGCTTATAGAGAATATATTTTCTTACTAAGTTTGCTCACTTTTAATAGAAAAGTTTGAGCCCTTTTTTATGAGTTATCCCCCTTATCCGAAGTGTGTAAAGCCTAGACAGAATTATTGCGAAATACTCTTTTATTTAACTGTACCTTGATTCGATATTTGAAGTTAAGTAATATTTACAATAACTGGAATTTATAACAGCAAAACCAAATTTTTGGTGATATACAAAAATCTTGTCTATATCCTATGACATATAAAACCTTCTGAGGGTTATCTTGCTAGGGTTTTACACTTTATGCATATCGGAAATATAGCATAGCTTTTAATCCCACTAGATTTTAAACTTCACAAATTGTTAAAGAGAATACTGCTGTTTATTTTTAAATATGGATAATATAAATATACAGTTAAAACCTAAATGCATACAGGATAAATTACTTATGTAAAATAATCAATCTGCTTTGATCTGCGGAAAAAGAAAAGTAACGGTATATTAATCGTGTTACGGCACATTTCCTCGAGGAAAGATGTTGTAATACTCCGGTTACCAGAACTGCCTTATTACATGCGTAGCTCATTCAAGTTTATGTTCATTCATGTGTTCCTTATTTTTATTTTAACGCCATCTATTGTGGTTTTGCGTAAGCTGTAAGCCTTAGGTCGTATGTTTTGTTTAGGTTACGTGCATTTAAATAATACAAGTTTTAAAAGATTATTGGCCGTATATACCTACTGAATGACAATAGGGTTTCATTGTATTGCAAATCCTTTATATTACAGTATACTATGGAATTTTCTCGATTTAAATTCATAATGCCTAGCACATTGCTCAAAAACTACGTAGGTAGTTATTTTATAATGCATATAACTGTAAAAATACCCATCAAAACAAGTTTCAGGTGGACAAACTACTCATGGATAGGTACCTCTCGGTTATTACCCACTGGAAATTTTTTTATGGGAAAAGGGGGCAAACGGGCTTGAGGCTCACCTGATGGAAATTGATCATATAAACATCTGCAACACCAGAGGGCTTGCAAATGCGTTGCCGGCCTTAATGGACATTGAAGACAAAATAATTACTGGACATGTTATTTTTCAGGTTATAGTAGTGCAGGGTCTTTGCAATTCCAAGTTAATCAGATAAGAGATTTTTTCCGACTCATTCAGACTATAAGTGTAAAAATAAAAATAAGTGTTTATACTATAATCAAGATCGTTACGCATTCATTTTAAAAAGCTTTACAAACATAAAAATACTCTACCGGTGCTGCGGAAATCTATAGTGCCTAGTTTAGGTGCTGCGAGGACACACCAAGAAACTTAGTCATAGAGATTTTCAAATTACATGTACATATACATTGTTTTTGAGTCATCTATATATTTATATATAATATAATTTTATTTATTTGGTCAAGCAAACAGATCACAACAAAACATGTCAATGGAAGTACCAGGTGTTATTCTACATTTATAATATTTTAGTGGCTGTAAACAATGATATAAATTATCAGCCTAAATTAAATTTCCGTAAATGTACGTATGAACTCGGCCTTATAAACCGCATTACATGATAACTCATTGTAGTGTATTATTTTACTACTAGCTGTTGCTCGCGGCTCCGCACGCTCGGAGGTCATGTTTAGGAAAAATGTATACAAAATAAAAATACCCTCTTCATGCGTTTAAGTTCAAAAATGACGGGTTTTCATACAAACTATTCATCCCCTATTTTACCCCCTTAGGGGTGGAATTTCCAAAAATCCTGAAATATATATTTTTAATTTTTGACTAAAAGGCTAAATACTAATTTTCATGAATTTAAGTTCAGATATGACGGATTTTTATACAAACTTTCCATCCCCTATTTTACCCCTTTAGGGGTGATTTTTCCAAAAACCCTTCCTTAGTGGATACCTAGGTCATAAAAGGTACCTACTGTCAAAATTTCAAGTCTCTAACCCCAGCCGTTTAGTCTGTTCGTTCATCGATCAGTCAGTCAGTCAGCTTCTTCTTTTATATGTACAGACTAGCTTTTGCCCGCGGCTACGCCCGCGTGGTGGTTATTTTTGAAAGAAAAGGTATAAAATCGAAATGAAACAAATTTTACGGATTCTATCGCGGTTTATTAAACTTTTTGATCAATACTATTTAATAAACCGCGATAGAATCCGTAAAATTTGTTTCATTTCAATGTATAATATTCGCGTAAACATAAGAAACCATTAGGTATAAAATCCTTGGAGAACTCTTAAGCTATTACATCTTCCTGTATTATGCTATCCCGTAGGAACCGTGCATTTTCTGGTACAAAAAGTAGCCCCTCAACTAACACTATGCAAAAGATCATGTGGATCCCTTGCTCTGTCTAAAACAAAACCAAAACTAACGGATTTTTCATCGAACTTTCTTTCCCTATTTTACCCCCTTAGGGGTGGAATTTCCAAAAATCCTGAATTATATATTTTTTATTTTTAACTGAGAGGCGCAATATCAATATTCATGCGTTTAACTCCAAAAATGACGGATTTTTCATACAAACTTTTTTACCCTATTTTACCCCGTTAGGGGTGGAATTTCCAAAAATCCTGAAACATATATTTTTTATTTTTAACTAAAAGGCCAAATACCAATTTTCATGCGTTTAACTTCAAAAATGACGGATTTTCCATACAAACTTTCATCCCCTATTTTACCCCCTTAGGGGTGCAATTTCCAAAAATCCTGAAATATATATTTTTTATTTTTAACTAAAAGGCCAAATACCAAATTTCATGCGTTTAACTTCAGAAATGACGGATTTTCATACAAACTATCATCCCCTATTTTACCCCCTTAGGGGTGGTATTTCCAAAAACCCTTCCTTAGTGGATGCCTACGTGATAAAAGGTACCTACTGTCAAAATTTCAAGTTTCTAACCCCAGCCGTTTAGACTGTGCGTTGATCGATCAGTCAGTCAGTCAGTCAGTCAGTCAGTCAGTCAGTCAGTCAGTTTCTTCTTTTATATATACAGATAATTTCATTCAAGTTGTGGCGTTGACTCTTGTATAAAATTGAATGTTGTCTTAAGGTTTTCTTATTGTGGTTAAGAAAACTAATGATCATACCGTTCTGTATACCGCTAAGTACTTGAAAGCTACTATAATAAATATTGACATGACTTTCTATAGTTGCGTTCCCTTTATTTGATTTTAGTAGAGTTCTTTAATGATATAAATGTTTTGAAACTTTGCGATTTGTATACATATTATTAACCCGTGACCACGGCCGATGCAGCTCAGTTGGAACGTCGGGAAATAAATGAATATGCTATTAAATATTGCTCGATTCAATATTATGAAATATAAAGCAATACATCAACAACACTTTAGTTTCTTTCTTTCTTTTATTTTTCTTATTCATAGAATAGAGTCGTTTCTTGTGTTTAATTGTGTACATAATTCGATATGCAACGGAATACAATACGCAAAAGTAACCCTTTTATGAAAACATAATTAAAATTGCTTGAAAAATGAGGTCACTATATTTATTTTAAATATTGGTTTGAGAAAAAAAAGTCGCGAGTAGGAACATCTCACTATCTCCCTCGAACAACTACACAGTAATGGCCATTGTGAGAAGTGACGTCACGGCTCATATCATGCATCCATTTACTGTCATTTGACAATTACCGCTTCTAGTAGATTTAAATGGCGTCTAATTTACTTATTTTTGTTCGGAATTAAAAAAATCTTTCGAAAATAGGTTTTAGATAATGTAACTTGTCGATTATTGAATATAATAAAAAAACCGTGTCAACTAACCTATTGTTGTTTAGTATAGTATAGTGCGTAGAATACTATATATACCTAAAAATTATTGAATAGTGTCTAGTTTAAATTACACATACTTTACAGAACGATACAATACTGTGTGCAATAAAAACAATTTTAAAATAGCTTAAATATGATAAACAATATTAACATACATATTTATTATTTCGTAAACGGATCTCAAGAGAGATTAGAAAACGCGGACGATTTCAAGCATGATTTGCAAAGATCGAAAGATGACTTCTGAATTGAACAACATCATTATACATTGAAATAAAATTAATTTTATCGCCGTTTATATCTTCGTCGTAGGTATCAGAAACTTGATATATGGATTTTCGGACTCACAACACCCAGACACAAAAAAAATTGTCACACAGTCATTTGTCTCGGAGTGGAAATTGAACCCACGGGCTCTCGCTTTTTGTCGGCTACTGGCTCACTGCTTACTGCGCTACTGAAACTGGCAAAAGCTACAAGCGGTGTACTTAATAAAAGTGAAAGAGCCATATTTATGCTATTTTTAATTCCAGTGTTAGGATATTCATATCTGTCCGGATAGCGACCAACGTGCACAGGGTGTAAAACCCGCCATAGTGACACACGTAAGTGTGTCTTCCGGGATCAGCCAGTGTACATCCGGTTTTTGTAGCAGGGGTACGATGGGGTACGATGTTTGACCGTGTTGCGGCCTTCTGAGTACTTCGTCACTAGACCTCGACCGCTGCTTCACCTCCTTGCCCCATGGCGTAGTGTGAAAAAGCCACACAGCAGGCCGGCATGATTATCTTGAGTAGCAAGGGGTTGTTTCTCGCCACTTGATACTTTAAATGGACGGTACTGCACTTGACATCAGGTACTGTGTGGTCACTTAGCCGTGCAAGGATAAAAAAATGTATTTGCCGCGTGCAAAAGTAAACGTCCGAAACTTTTAGTAACTACAAAAATCCTTTCAAGGAACTTACCCATTCGGTTTATAACCAATTATAAGAGTTCTATCAGATCATAAGCTCACGTCTTTATTCCCAAAGAGATAGACTGACTTGTAACAACTACACCTCGGTGCTTCAAACTTTATTTCGTACCATGATATAGATATATGAGCCTATCACCATATTGAGCACAGATTCTAGCCCGGAGTAACTTAAATGTATTTTTTTAAAATCAAACACACATTAGCTTTGGTTAACTAGGGATTTGAACCCAGCTTTACTAGTTTCTCGACCCAAATATGCCACCACAACCAGATTGATAGCTATCTGTGATATAAACTCCCCAAACGATCAATTTTGTAAGTATTCTCACGATCTCAGAAGTTCTAATGGCATAGTGCTTCGTATGTGTAGGTCAATGACATCGAATCCTCGGGGATGTAGATATCTCTAGATAGACAGTGATTTATGTGCCGGGGCGACAAGCCACACGATCCCCTGGGGCAGTAACTAATTACTCTAGCGAAGAAATAAACGCCTAATATTAGGAGCCTGTGTTAAGTTATAGTCGACTTGGGAAATGTGAAATTATTGGAAGATAATAGAAAGAAAGATAATAATAAGAAAAGGAGATAATATAATTTTGTAATATAAGTAGTATATACATATACACTCACGCCTGTAATCCCCGACATGGTAGGCAGGGGTGTAATCAGTACAACCACTTTTCGCCGAATTTATTACGATGCCATAATGTGATGCTTATCACCATACCGGGCAGAAATCCAGACTCCGGGCTTATACTGAGAATTTCTAGATAGAAAAACCCAATATCACTTAACCCGACCCGGAGATCGAACCCGAGACCTTGGCATAGCAGTCGTAACGCATGCGCAATTACAACTGCGCCGAGGCAGTCGTGTAGTAATAAAATAACAACATAACCAACAGACATACGTAGTCCTACCTCCATTCTAGGTCAAACCTGCATCGAAGGTATCAAGAACTAGAATGACTACGAACGCATAAAATCAAGATCCGAAATAAATATTTGGGGATCGTACAAACATTTGTATTGTTATATTTCCAACTCCTCCCTATATTTCTATTTGATTAATTTCGTTGCGGGATAAAAGACAGTTATGAAGCATTCCCAGAGACTCGCCGAGTTTCATTACTCGGTGTCGAAAAAATGCGTGCCATTGTTGATACTGGCTAAACAGGAGTTACAATGGCGGGTGTGTGGGCGGGATAGTCTCCCTAAAAACATTTGTATTGTTTTGGGATCGAATCCGTGGCCTCTCGTTGCACTACGGAGGTTGTTCTGTATACAAGCGACTTGGATCTTGAATATTATGAGCAGTTGTTAGTGGTAAAAAATATTTATAATAAAATATCAATTTACATAACTTTAAGACGATATTCTTATTTTAAATATCATAAATGCATATAAAATAAACATATTTTACTTAATAGTAGGTCACAACGATCACCAATATTTACATCTTTGAAAAATTATACAAATGGTCAGTTTATAAACATTAAAAAGTCAATACATGGCTGATATAGCGAACCCACCAAGCGTGTCTCAGTGAAAACAAACATTGACCTTCCAATTACTGACATAGTGTTCCAAATCTCGTCTTACTCGCTTGATATTCATATTTATCGCCTACTAGCCGTGCTCACTTACTTGTATTAAAATTTGATTGTGATACGCATCCAAACCAACATTGAAAAAACCTGTGTATCCAGTTATCTTTTTTTATCCTGGCAGGGCAAAGTGACCACACTGTGATGGTAAGCGCAGTGCCGTCCAGTTAGAGTATAAAGTAGCGAGAGACAATGTACCCCTCGCTACTTAATACAATCATGCCGGCCTGCTGTGTAGCTTCTTCGAACTACGCCCAAGGGACCCCGAATCACAGGAAGGAGGGAACACGGTAGCTGGCAAATTATTCCAAACCTTGATGGTGCGGCAAAGATACGAATTTGCGAACCTCTTGGTTCGGGCCAGGGTAGTAGTCATCACGAAGCTGTGGCTCCGCAAGTCAGTACGCATGGTTCTGGTATGGAATGGAGAGGATGGGATAAAGTTAAGCAGTTCTTCCGAGCATTCCATATGATACAAATGGAACACGCTAAGCGAGAATATATCCCTTCACAGCTGTAGCGGCTCAGGGCTGTTAGTCACGTCCGCGTCTGCATCATTCACAATACACACACGTATATGTACCCAGATACAGGCATGCTGTATCTGGGGCCCCCGATACAGGCATGCCTAGTGGGGGACCACGGTCAAATATCTGTATATATAAAAGAAGAAACTGACTGACTGACTGACTAATCGATCAACGCACAGCCTAAACGGCTGGGGTTAGAGACTTGAAATTTTGACAGAAGGTATCTTTTATGACGTAGGCATCCACTAAGGAAGGGTTTTTGGAAATACCATCCCTAAGGGGGTAAAATAAGGGATGAAAGTTTGTATGAAAATCCGTCATTTTTGAAGTTAATTTCATGAAAATTTGTATTTGACATTTTAGTTAAAAATAAAAAATATATGTTTCAGGTTTTTAGGAAATTCTGCCCCTAAGGGGGTAAAATAGGGGATGAAAGTTTGTATGAAAATCCGTCATTTTTTAAGTGAAACGCACGAAAATTGGTATTTTGTATAGTATACTTTTTCTCCCAAACATGACCTCCACGCGTGCGGAGCCGCGAGTAACAGCTAGTCTTAGATAAGCATCGAGATAATGTACAACTTATTCTGTTTATTATTCACATTATTCTGTATGATCTTTTATTTTGTAATTTTGTTAAGTGTTGTATATTTTAATAAATAATTTTTCATTTTCATTTTCATCTATCTATCTATATTTTTGTTATCGTTATAGATGTCAAGTTTACTGCATTTATGTATCGTATCGGATACAATACTATTAGGAAGTTTACTTTTACTGGCGCTCGGTTGCGTTTAACTGCGCCGGCGCACGCGATCACTTTCGACTTTCGTGGGCTGTGTCCACGATGCGCTTAACATTTTTTATCACATATTTCTATAATGTAATCACCATCGGAATGTGTCCGTTTGATAAACACATGGAAAGTAAAAGTTTATATCTCATTTGAATAATGAAGATAAGCGATCTGTGGTGCCGAAATCTTTTGTGTTTTTGTCGTTCACCGTATTACCATCCTATAGACTTTGCGCTAATTATATAATTAGCGCAAAGTCTATCGCCCTATCAGATAAAATTAGAACCTGGGAAATCCGAACTAAAATGTAAAACACAATTGTTATTATCCGACCTAGAATTTGAACTCAGGATCTTACATTCGCAGTCTAAGAATGCTGCCACTGACAAATGAAGCGATACATAAATATATTTTATTTCAACAAAAGAAAAATTACTAGCCCTGTATTAAACATTGTCCCACTGCTGGGCACGGGCCTCCTCTACTAATGAGAGGGGTTAGGCCTTAGTCCAACAAAAGAAACAAAAGAAAAGGTTGATTACATTTTGAGTGGCTCTATATTAGATGATGATATGTAAACAAAATCCCATAGGTTTTTGTTATGACCTTGGTGAGATCTTTCTTTCTTTGTGTTCAGTGATTGACAACGCCGTAGAACAAAAAAAAACTCCGTAGGATATTTTAGACTATGTTTATTTTATAAATACATTGAAAGCGGTCTATAAAGATTGACCACTACAACGTTGTACAAACAGATCTCTCTATATTTGACTATATTGCGATGTTTATTAATGTCATTGGTTATAAATATTCATAGAATGCACTGCGACCCACAGTGGGACGCGATTGCGCAAAATGTTGTAGTTTTAGTGTCGTTTAATAAATTGTTTGCCACGGAAACGTAGTCAAGTATTGCGTAGTTACTAGTATAGACTTGAACACATTGTTTAAAAGTGTAAGTGAGCTGGTTTAGAGCAATACATTGTTCACATTCAGTTTACGATTCCTCTATGTATGTTCTCGTCCCTAAACTCTCGCTTTCGCCAAATTCTTTCGAAATGTATTTACTACTAATAAGACGACGATTTTTATATTATACTCGTTTCTTATAATATCAATAAATGAAAATTAATGCATGATTATGAAAATCACGAGCCTTTGAACTATAAACTTATTTTATCACATAAATAATTTTATTGTATAACTTTATCGGCAATTCGAACTGCCTTTTATTGTATTAAGACCATTTTTGATTTGGATTTTTTATAATGGTTTCTTATATACGCGAATATTATACATTGAAATAAAACTAATTTTACGGATTCTATAGCGGTTTATTTAACTTTTTTTTTATACTTTTTTTAATTTGGTGCTAGCTGTTTTGTTGTTCAATCATTTTATTTCTTTATGTGTTTTTTTAATTATTCTAATAAATAAAAATACTTATGTAAAAAAACGTAATTCACTTACAACTAACTGAATTGAGAAACAAACAGAGAAAAACTTGAACAATACATATGGTAGCGTTAATTTCACATTTGGGTATGATGTTCAATTTATTTTCTAGTTACTGACTTTAATTATTATACACGGCTATGTAGAGCACAACGCATAACAATTATTTTGTATTTCTAGTAGTTACACGTTTGTATGTGCATTTTTCAACGTAGTTTTGTTGGTTGATAATCAGCGACATCTAGCGTAACTTGCTAGAATTGCTATTATTTCAAGTGAAAGTTGATATATTATTTAATAAATATAGGATATTTATTTTTGTTAGTAATTTTTGTAACTCAATTTATATTATTTAAAGCACCTTTTATGTAGTCGGTTGCTGTAAATTTGTTAGCTCTTTGAATGAATTATTCTGAGGCTAGGTACAATTATAATATCGCAAGCATAACCTGGTTATATATATATAATCTGTCGAAGCCAATCGAATCCCTTTCACTTACATTCCCGTGTCAGCCCGGGAGAAATAATCGCGTTCCGAAATGTAGGCGTTGTAAATTATTATCGTGTACAACCCATATATCTTTACACTCTAATGATTAAAGAATGTTCTAGAAAGAGTGTTAATACATTAGAACATTATTTATACTGTGTACGTACATTGTTTGTAGACAAAGCTGCAAACGGCAATAAAATTCAAGTCGATTTAATTTTAAATTACCTACTAATATCAATAAAATTATGTTTGATTCAATTTATTGATCTGTTGAAACAGTAGCGCAATTAATGTTATTTATTTTCATAGTTTTTAATGCTACCTCTGTATTTTAAAGTGATATTATCAGATAAGTTATTTTAGTGCCTTACTTTTGCATCGAATTGCCGTGCTGAAATGTTTTGTGACGTCTTCTTTATAGATAGTTTATTTCCGTTTTACACTATACATTTACCATATCTGTACATTTTTATCACTTCTACTGTTTCTTATTTTTGGCATCATTACTATCATGAATATGTTTCCAATTATATTAAAAATAGCTTATGCCCGCGGCTCCGCGAGCGTGGTAGCTATTTTTGAAAGAAAAGGTATAAAATCTATGGGGCATAGTAGCAGTACCTAGACAATAATAAACACAACAAAAAAAGAATTAGCGAAATCGGTCCAGCCGTTCACGCGTGATACCGTGACCAAGGGAAATAGAGATTAATGTGTATATTATATAGATAGATGTATGAATGAATCGATTCTCTTCGAGCCATAAGAGTATTTATATTACTATAGACGATGCAAACATGACTACATTTTTATTATGCGCTCACCGTTTGACATTACGTTCAACGCAGATCTGTGGGAACTAGGTTGTGTCAATGAGCATACAGCCAGCAAAACATTATTTATTTATTTTATTTATTTGTGCAAATATGTTAACAAAACTATTTAATTAAGGTGACAGGTGATTAACAAAATTTTAATAAAGCGGACATTTTCGAAAGGATGTACTTGGTTTGTTCGGTCTGAGCACATAAAATTGATGTGGTGTATAATTTTTTTAATTCAAATTTGATTTGATTTGTATAACATAATTTCTTAAAGCATTTGACATTCAATTCCATGATTTTACACAAATTATGTTTACTGTTTAGTCTATCAATAAATTAATATTTAACAAAAATTAAAAACAGTATTAGTTATAAACCATAATATCTTTAATATAATTTCAGCTTGTAACAACTATGGGTACGAGAAAGTTGAACTATCGCAACTAAGATATAAAATTCTAATATTAATGGAGTTTCGGTAGATTTTACGACAGGCAATGATTAGGTGATAAAATAGAGATAGAACAATAGTGCTTAGTGGGACTATTCGCCATTATCCCGTACTCAAACTAGTTTAATTTACTGGTCGTAGTAACTTCGATCGGTTTGACCTATTTTATAAACGCAGGGTCAAAATCTACAATAGTATCTTCATTTAGATCAAAGATACGATGTAAACGAGACCTGACTTTTAACAAGGTTTGTAGTTATCCGATGAAGAATTTTCTAGGGACTTTTAAAACCTTTTCACGTAGAGAAGGGTGACATTTGTCAATGTCAAAAATGACCTATATTTTATGGTAATATGAGATGTGATTATGTACTGTCTATGATTGCATGCTATCTAGAATCTTGTTGTCATTATAATAAGGTTAATATTTGTATGATATTGACCAGTGTCACGCTACCCATGCTATGTGAAAAGGATTATAGTTATTTAATATCAGTAGCCTTGTCATACCATTCAAAATGTTATGTATTGAAAAAAAACTCAACCAGGTGTGGACCATTGGTCTATAGAATGTTTTTTATTGAAATAAAAATATTATTTATTCAATTCTTTTTAACGTGTTATTTCAACGAAATTTACTTAAATAGATCATTTAATATTGAATGCTTTTTCAGTCATATCTTTTGCAACTGCAATAGTATATTGTTGTGCTAACCGTACAAGTAAGAGTCTATGGCCTTCGCAAAGAGGACGCTGCTCCCGACAACATTTGAACGGCGAATCGGGTCCTTCGCAACTCGAATATGGATAAACTGAATATTTTTATGAAAGGAAAAGCACGTGTCACTTTTTATAATATTACCCAGACGGGTAGTAGCCGTTGTGGCATCACGATGTGTTTCACTAAAAATATAGAAATCAGTAAAATGTTTGTAATTATAACTATACTAGCTGTTGCCCGCAGCTCCGCCCACGTGGTAATTATTTTTGAAAACAACGTATAAAATCCATGGAGTCATCTTAAGCTATTACATCTTTCTATCTGTATTTTTTCATCCCATAGGAACCTTACATTTTTCCAGGATAAAAAGTACCTTATGTAGTTCTCTGACCACTGAACTACCACTATGCAAAAAACATGTCGATCCCTTGCTCTGTGAAAAACACGCGGGAACGTATCTTAAAAATTCCTTTCGATTATTTTTTTTCTTTTATACAAACCTTGTCCTGGCAAAAACGAACACAAAGTAAAAAGAATTATCCAATTTGGTGCAGTCGTTCGGAAGTTATGTGCGTACATACGTTTCACCGATTCATTTTTATTTATATAGATTTATTTTTGAAATCCTATTATAGCTCGACCTAGTTTTGCCGAAGATAGACATGCTATTATAATGACTGTGAAAAGGTCCTTGTTTCATCAATATACAACTCCTTATTTGTATTGTGCATTAACCAACTATTGTATTACGGTTTTTTTTAAACAAATAAGCTCTTGTGAGTTTGAATCCTCTTTATTTTGCTCTCATTTACGCGTAAGAATAAACAGTTCATGTCGTTATCTTGCTTTCGTAAAATTTTATAAATTAAATCTTCGTTTTAATTATAAAACTCAAAATAACTTTCTTTCAAACAATCTTAGACAGCTTATTACTCGTGAATATAGCACTTGACTTTTATTCAATAGCTGTTGCTCGCGGCTCCGCCTGCTTGGAGGTTATATTCCGGAGCAGAAGTATACAATCCAAGGAGTTGTCTTTTGCACTGAGGCACCTGTAGCGATTGTCCAGCCTCTCAGGTGTTGTGCCTGAATCTTGAGATTGCATCTAAAGAATACCCCATAAGTTTAACCTCAGTTTGCCCCTTTTAGGGATGATTTTTCAAAAACGTTGAAACACGTATTTCTTTATTTCCTACCAAAAGCCTAAATATGAATTTCCAGATCTATAAGTCGAGGAATTATGGATTTCTCATACAAATTTTGAACTCCTTTTTGACCCCTTTCAAGGTTTTTTTTTGAGAAAAAATATACCCTATGTCCTTCTCCAGGTTATAATCTATCCCCTTACCAAATTTCATTACGATCCGTTCAGCCGTTTAGTCGTGAAAAGGTAACAAACAAACATAGTTACTTTCGCATTTATAGTATTAGTATGGATTAACACTATCTCATTATACGGAATGAAATACATGACCTGTGGCAATTACTTTGATATATTCAGTCGTTCGGTAGCCCTAGGCTTTTATTTTGTTATCCTGGCACGGCAAACCACACTGCATCTGATGGTAGGCGCCGTGTCGTCTAGATATAGTACCAAGTAGCGAGAGACTATCTATCCCTCGCTACTCAACACAATCAGGCTAGCCTGCTGTGTATCTTCTTCACTCTACGCCTGGGGCAAGGAGGTAAAGAAGCGGTCGAGGGTCTAGACCGCTCTAGACGAGTACTGACAGTGTCAGATACTTAGAAGGATATGAATATCCTATCTACATGAATATCGGCTAGGTTATAACCTTTTCCTAGCCAATTTGATAACATATTCGATGCTCAATCATTTCTAAATATCAAAGTAGTAATATATCTAACAAATAATGTGATTATTCAAGATTTAACAGATAAATTGTAACCGGAATTCGCACACGAGTCATGCCTACTGAACTAGATAATGAAGGGAAAATTGGGGAGCAGACGTTTTTGCTTCCAGACTGGGATAATGAAATGATTTTACATTACAAGATTGCGATGGATTGTTGATTGTTTTGTGCCGATTCAATGCTTGTTGTTCTTGTATTAAATTATCGTTGGTAAATCTTCTATTTACGTATTTTTCATTTTATTTAGACCTTATTTCAAATGAACATCGGGTTCACCAAGTCTATGTTAAATTTATTGTAGTTTATTATAATATATTAGTTTTCTATGTTTAATAATATTAATTTTTGCATGATCGCAGCGATAGCCTAGTTGGTTGCGGTACGGACTGTCAAGACGAAAGTCGTAGGTTCAAAACCCAAGTGGCATACACCTCTGACTTTTTTAAAGTTATGTGTGTATTAAAATGTTAATTATCGCTTGCTTTAACGGTGAAGGAAAACATCGTGAGGAAACCTGCATATCTGAGATTTTTTTCGAAGGTATGAGAAGTCTGCCAACCCGTATTAGGCCAGCGTGGTGGACTAAGGCCTAACCCCTCTCATTAGTAGAGGAGGCCCGTGCCCAGCAGTGGGACAATGTTTAATACAGGGCTAGTATTATTATTATTATAATATTAATTTTTGCACGAAGTGTTCACTTCAAGAAGGTCGTACACTTTATTGTTTATTATGTACACTTTCTACTTCATTTAAAGCTTCTATTTTGTGTATTGACAAGTTTAGAGAACCTAATAAAAAAAAATGTGATCCTGTAATTTTTTTTTTATCGTGGCTCGGCAAAGTAACCACACTGCACCTGATGGTAAGTGCAGTGCCGTCCAGTTATAGTATCAAGTAGCGAGTGATAATCTATCCCTCGCTACTCAATACAATCATGCCGGCCTGCTGTGTAGCTTCTTCACACTACGCCTAAAGGACCCAGGATCATAGGAAGGAGGGATCACGGTAGCTGGCAAACTGTTCCACAGCTTGATGGTGCGGCAAAAGTACGAGTTTGCGAACCTCTTATTTCGGGCCGGGGTAGTAGACACCACAAAGCTGTGGCTTCGCAATCCAGTACGCGTGGTTCTGGTATGGAAGGGAGAGGATGGGATAAGATCAAACAATTCTTCAGAGCATTCGCCATAATACAGACGGTAGAACACGCTAAGCGAGGAAATATCCCTACGCAGCTGTAGCGGCTCCAGGCTGTTACTCACGTCTGCATCATTCACAATGCGGATGGCCCGCCGCTGCAACCCGTCCAAGGCATCGAGGAGGTATTTTGCGGAACCTTCCCAGAGGTGCGAGCAGTATTCCATTCCCGGTCGCACCTGTGCTTTATACAAGCGGTAGAGCTGACCGGGCGTGAAAAACCGCCGCACCCTGTTCAGGATTCCGACCCTGCGGGAAGTGGCGGATATTACGCCCTCGATGTGACTCCTTGGATTTAGATCGCAGCGGATATCCATACCTAGGACACTAAGGTCATTCCGCATTGCGAGTGGAACACCCTGAAGAACGGGGATTGGAGAAAACGGAGACTTCTTGCACGAGAACGCGCACACCTGGGTTTTCTTGGCATTAAACTCAACCCGATTCCTGGTACCCCATGATGATATGAGATCCAAGGCCTGGTTGAGCTCCATGACAAGATCCTCGCGTCTCCTCTCAGTATCCGCCCGGCAACCAGGAGGCTTGCTGCAATAACGCCCATGAACCGTGCTGTCGTCTGCATAGCAATGAATGTTGCCAAGCGACAACATATCATTGATATGCAGAAGAAACAAGGTGGGCGAAATCACAGAACCTTGTCACGTAGAATCACGTAGAATGCGTGTCCATCAACGAGGACACGCATTCTACGCTCATGCAGAAAGCCGGAAATCCACTTGCACAGGTTGTCGGACAGACCGTATGCCGGGAGCTTGGAGAGAAAGCCACGGTGCCAGACCCTATCAAACGCCTTGGCTATGTCGAGACTCACAGCCAGAGCCTCGCCATGCCTGTCAATCGCCTCGCCCCAGTGATGCAATACAAACGCTAGAAGATCACCGGTTGATCGGTTATGGCGGAAACCATACTGTCTGTCACTGATCAACGAGTGATCCTCCAGGTAACGAACTAATTGGCTGTTAATTAGTCGCTCCATGACTTTACAGATCACTGAGGTAATGGCGATTGGGCGGTAATTGTTAGGGTCTGACCGATCACCCTTTTTGGGGATCGGCTGCACATTGGCCTCCCTCCAAGATTCAGGCACAACACCTGAGAGGTAGGACGATCGGTATAGGCGAGTCAGTGCAGGAGACAACTCCGCTGCACACTTTTTGAGAACAAGCGCTGGGATACCATCCGCACCACTGGCCTTCCGGACGTCGAGAGACTGCAGCTCACGCCGCACATCACAATGCCTGATACGGATATCAGGCATTGTGTGACCGCAACCGGGCAGCGTAGGTGGTAAATGAGCATTGCAATTTTGCAATTTTGCAATTGCAATTGCAAAAATTGCAAATTAACACTGTTCCACTGCAGAGCAACTGCTAATGTGAAGGTTTTTTCTCTCTCTTGTGTTTAGTTGTTTTGTTTCGCTGTTGATTGTTGTGTATATTCTGTGGGGTGTGCCCGGCATAGGTGAGGACTAACGCTATTTGATAAGTAGGTCCAATGTGAGGGATTAGGTTTTAGTCCACCACACTAGGCTAAAGTACATTAGTAGATATCACACACCTTCTAAATTCTTATTTAGCATGCCGGTCCATAGTTTAAGCAACGGGTATCAACCAATGAATACATAGTAAATTCAAAATGTCAGAGGTCATTGCTATTCGAATTAGTTTCGAACCTGCGACATTTGTCTCAACAGTTTGTACCAATTCCTACCAGGCAATCGCTGCTTTCGCTTTTTATATAGGCAAATATAGCAAGAAAATATGAATACCAGTAACTTTAATATTTCCATTAACATTTTAGTCATGTGCATGAGTAAATGTAACCTTTATGGTTATATTCGTTACTTGATAAATAATTCTTGTTTCTTGTAATATTTCGAACGTACAATAGGACCAACTATTATTCATTTTATTTGTTTGGGAAACTTAAGGTTAATTTTACAAATTAAAATATTGTTAATTGTTAATTACAAGCTACCACATAAGGTAAAATTTCAGGAAGCATAAAAAATATAGCCAAAAATTAAGACAATAATATTGGCTCATTAGCTATTTTGTATTACTTTGAGTTTGGGAAGCTGTATAGCATCATAACCAATGAAAGCTTTGGGGGTGTTATTTCTTTAAAATCCAGTAGAGTTTCATTGAAATAACTTATTCTTGATTGTATAAAATTTATTGCTCTTATATCTTACTTTATCGATAGGATAATGTCAGAGCCACCTAATGCTCACTTTTTATAAAATTCAATGACGGTGCCCCTTTCTTAATTTTACTTTCCAATAAGTCAATACAGCAACATAACTATTATTTTACAACATATTATTTAAGTATTCAAATGAAATGTTGAATAATTTTAAAAATACTATTAACATTTAACAAACATAATATTTAGTATTTATAAAACGTGAGTTTATAAAGTGAATAAATTTACTATTACAATTTATTTAATAATTACGTGTAGTACTTAATTATTAAAGAAATTGTAAAAGTATTACGTGTCATTCCAATCAAATCAATACAATTTCAATTTTTCTCTAAGTATTTATTTTGCATATCTAACACCAATGTCATAATAAAAATGACACCTAGAAATTATTATTATGACATTAAAGGAAGCAATATTCACTTACTTCAGTAAAAAGCCTTTTATTTTATTTAGGCATTCGGAAGAAAAACAAGTTTAACTCGTCACTATAAGTAGATCAATAAAAAAATAAGGAAATCACTCGCAGTAGGATGTACGTAGTTAAATCGGCGGTAGCAATCCAATTAAACACTTCGATTATAGGAAAGATATAATAAGTAGTTTTATACTTGGTTATGAAATGTTATATTTATACAGGCTTGCCAACTTAGGGCTTTTAGCCCTAAAATTTGTGTAGTGGTCTTTTTCCAGGGCTCAAAAAAAATTTGGGCTATTATTAGGGTCATAAAAATTTTTCATGTGTTACTGTTTGAATGACCAAAACGAACAAAAAAAGGCAAAAGTCTACGGTATTAAACAAGTTCTTAGACAAAGTATAATGCTATAATGCCAAATCCACACTGTAATCCACATCAAATTAAAACCAAGTTGTAATTTATTTGAAACCGGAAACTAATTTAAACAATACCCAATTATGGGTATACACTACATAGTTCCGGGTTTTTTTGGGGGCTTTTTCGGGATTTTTGCATTTAGAGTTATTTAGGGCTATTTCATCTTGACTTTAGGGCTATTTTTTTTAGGAGTTGGTAACCCTGTATTTATATAAATATAAAGAGATCAAGGCCCTTTAAATAGAACATTCATTCATACTGTTAAAGAGGCACAATCATTTGAACTTCTACACATTAGTCGACTCCTTTTAATCTGCGAAGATATATCTGCGAAGTATTTGTGGTCCCTAAAGCTCTAGATCGACATGTACGAAAGATTGATGACTATAGAACATTTTACAACGCGTGTAGTAAATGGATCGTATTACTCCGCTTTTAATGGATTTTCCAGTTCTTTTGATAGCGTTATAGAGTGTTTTTTAATAGGAAAGTGTATCAATGAGATAAAAATAGGCCAAAAATATGTATCAAAAACAAATTTAGAGACAACTCGCTCTTGCGGGAGCTTTGGACGTTTAAATCTGACTTTAGCTAATCACATTTTTACGTCTACGAAGAAAAGCTGGTGATAGGATATTCATATCCGCTCGGATACCACCGTACACAGGGTTTATAACCCGCCATAGTGGCACACGCAAATGTGTCGCGTTCCGGGGTCACCCCATGTACATTCAGTTTTATCAGGGGTCTAGATTTGGGATACGGTGTTTGGCCATTTTGCGGCCTTCTAAGTACTCCGACACTTTCTTACCATAGCGTAGTATGAAGAAGCTACACAGAAGGCCGGTATGATTGTGTTAAATAGCGAGGGATAGATTGTTTCTCGCTACTTGATACTCGAACTGGATGGCACTGCGCATCAGGTGTAGTGTGATGTATATATATAGTCCTCCTCATCGATTTCGATGACGGCGACCCTAACCATAGAATAACGAAATATTTATTATTTAAATATTTACAACTACTTCCTAGCATGAGCCCTAATGTGGCTCGCTAGGCCAAACTTATTTTTAAAAACTCTATCGCAAGGCTGGCAATAGAGTTGACCTGCGGCGTTATATGAGTAATTGTAAGAGGGCTTAGGTCTTTCTTTACGAATCTGACGAGCGGCGTCAAGTGTGGCGAGTCGATGTTCCTCACACGTTTCAATGTTTTTATAGATGATAGATCGCCACGAGGACCTCTGAGAAGCAAGCTCCTCCCATGAGTCGGTGTCGATTTTACAGGCTTTCAGATGCCTTTTGAACACATCCTTATAGCGCAGATGCTGACCACCGTGTTTCCGCTTACCCTCTGCCATCTCGGAGTAAAAGACAGCTTTGGGTAGTCGGCGGTCATCCATGCGGAGGACGTGTCCACACCATCTGAGTTGTCGCTGCATGAGTAGAGCCTCCATGCCATACATTCCAGAGCGACGCAGAATCTCGGTGTTAGGGACGTGGTCCTTTTTTTTTTTTTTTTGTTGTCGCGGGGAAAGCGTTTTATTACTACCGCCCGCTCCGGGGGGAAGCGGAATAAGAATAAAACGGTTATGCTGGACTAGCCGGTCTTACGACCCAGCATCCCCCTCGCCCGGATGATGGCTATCCGGGCAGCCGCTGGGCCGAGTCCCTACCCCCTATGTACACCCCACCCGACACTACCAGCTAAAACCCCGCGGTGGCCTTCTTCGGCGCTTACGGAGCGATCCCGGGGTATTCTAAGGAGTGCTAGAATTGCTGCCGGAACCGCCCCTGCGCGGTGCTGCGTAGCAGCCCATCTCCATGGGAGGGCTTAGGAGCCCCCGCGCACCGAACAACGACAGCGAACGAGGCCTTACCACACGCGCTGCCGTCCATCTCGGGGTCGCACGATGCTCCGAAACTGGGAGTGCATCGATTCGGGCTGACAGCCCCCCGCTGCGAGCCCGCGACCCCCGATGGCCCCAATTAGTCGCCTCGTACGACAGGCAGGGGTTACCGTGGTGGAATTCAAACGCCCCCGTTCCACAGGGCGGGAGACGCCGGTCAGTCGTCCACCCGGCGCCTCCTACGTCTTCTCTGGCGGCGGGAGGGATCATTTCGTTCCCGATCCCTCTCGGCACTCTCCTTCTGCGAGATGACGCTCTCGCAGAAGTGGGCCACCGCACGCCAGGACCTCCGGCTGGCGACCATGGACGACACCACGGCCGGCAGCGAGAGGTCTCCTCCGACGACTGCTCTGAGAGCGCTGCGCTCTTCGTCCCAGGCTGGGCACTCCTCCAACGTGTGTTGGGCCGTGTCCTCGTGGCAGTTGCCACAATGGTGGCACACGGCAGACACCTCCTTTCCGATCCGACACAGGAACGAACCGAAACACCCGTGGTCCGTCAGTACCTGCGTCAGCCGGAAAGTTGGCGCACCGTGGCGCCTGTCTAGCCATCTCTTTAGGACAGGACGCACTGCCGCGACGGTCCTCAAGCCCGCACTTGGGCTTTCCAGCCTGGTATGCCACTCCTCCACAGCGGTTCTGCGAAATCGGGCCGCAATCTCCGGGGGGGGGGGGACGTGGTCCTGCCATTTGATTTTCATGATCGTTCTTAAACACCTAAGGTGGTACGTGTCAAGCTTCTTGATGTCTGGCTTGTAGAGGCACCATGTCTCCGAGCCGTATAAAAGGACGGGTATGATCAAAGCCTTATAGACGCTGATCTTCGTCTCTAGCTTTAGGTCATGGGACCTCCAGACACGATCAGTTAGTCGTCCGAAATTGGCAGCGGCGTTGGCGATTCGAGAAGGTATCTCCGTAGCTAAGGTGTTGTCGTGCCTTATGGTGCTTCCAAGGTATTTAAAATGCGATACTTCGTCTAGTGGTTTCCCATCTAGTTTTAATATTGCTTTATCAGCTTCGCAGCCCCTTGGTGGTTGTTTGAGACATTGGGTCTTGGAAGCACTAATGACAAGGCCAAATCGTTGACAAGATTGGTGTAGTGCGTCAACGTAGCTTTGGAGATGCATCATACAGTCGGACATGAGACACACATCGTCAGCATATAGTATCTCTAGAATTGATACCTTCTGCACCTTAGTCTTGGCTCTAAACCTTGAGATGTCAAATACACCTTTATCAGTCCTGACATTTATCTGAATTTGGTCGCTACAACATTGCAGTGCGTCTCTCATAACAACTGCGAAGTATATGGCAAAAAGAGTGGGTGCCATGACACATCCTTGCTTAACTCCACTAGAAATTTGAATTTCCTCAGAGAGTTCGTTTTCATGTTGAACTTGGGCTTTCATACCATTATGGAATTGGCGAATCAAGTTGACGAACTTCTTTGGATATCCAGATTTTTGGAGAACAAGCCAGAGGGCCTCACGCGGAACTCTATCAAATGCTTTCTCCAAATCGACAAAGCACATGTAGAGAGGCCGTTGATGTTCAAGGCTTTTCTCCTGGAGTTGCCTCAGGACTGAGATTGCATCGATAGTGCCTCTGCTGGGACGGAAGCCGCATTGACTTTCAGGCAGGTACTTCTCTGCTACTTCACTGAGACGAGTGTTAATAATATGGGCAAGGACTTTTCCGGCACTGGATAGGAGCGATATGCCTCGGTACGAGCTGCAATCGGAGACATCTCCCTTACCTTTGTACAGCTTGCAGATTACCGCGTCTCTCCAGTCCTCTGGAACCTGTTCACTTTCCCACACTCTTAGGGCTAGTTGGTAGAGCCTAGTAGTAACAATGTTTTTTCCACTGTATTTATATACTTCGGCTGGAAGTTGGTCAGCACCAGGTGTTTTGAAGTTTTTGAGACGCTTAACTGCATTCACGAACTCTTCATAGGTTGGTGGGTCATCTAAGTTCTGAAAGACTGATTGGTCTCTCAAGGAATGAATATAACATAGATCAACACTGAGCGTAGTTGGATTCAAAACATCGCTAAAATGCTCTGCCCAACGCTTTAGTACGGCATTTTTGTCCGTAGCTCGATGTTGTCTATCCTTTGAGTACATTGGTGCAGTCTTTCGTACTCGAGGCCCGAATATAGCTTTAATACCCTCGAAAAACCTCCCAGTCTGGTGAGTATCGGCGCAGTGCTGTAATTCAGCAGCTTTCTCCTTCCACCATCTATCCTTCAATTCGCGAACTTTCGATCTCAATTTCTGTTGTGCATCCCTTTTGCTGTGTGCATCCCTTGACTTTGTGTTGATTTCATGCCTATGCCTTTCCACCAATGCGTTGATGTCACTATCTGAAGCGTCGAACCAATCTTGGTTTTTCTTTCGCTCTTTGCCAATGGTATCTAAAGCACAAGAATGAAGATGTTTGGATAATGTTTTCCATTCCTCATCTGTCGAAGCCAAATCAGTCTGCGGTGCACAGCCAGCAAATTTTTCATCCAGCGTTTTGCTCATTTGTGAGGATGTGATAAGCCTTGAAAAGGCTAGTTTGGGTGGGATGTTGTGAGGTGTTCGCCGTGGAGCTTTAAGCGTGAGGTGCATCTTTGATCTTATAAGGCGGTGGTCAGTCCAGCCCAGCGCCCCTCGCATTGCTCTTGTTATAAGAATATCGCGAAGGTCTTTTCGGCGGACAATGACATAGTCTAAGAGATGCCAGTGCCTAGATCTTGGATGCATCCACGAGGTCTTATATTTCTCAGCAAGTCGGAAGAATGTATTGGTGATGCTAAGTTCATGTTCAGCGCACAACGATAATAATCTGAGTCCGTTATCGTTACATTTTCCGATTCCATGTTTGCCGAGGGCTCCATCCCAGAGTTCATGATCAGCACCGACTCGTGCATTAAAATCCCCCAAAAGAATGATTTTATCATGCTTTGGGACACTTTCAAGGACTTGGCGTAAATGTTGGTAAAATGCCTCTTTATCTTCATTCGATGATGGCAGAGTAGGAGCATAGGCACTGATAAGATGGACGTATTTGTTATGGGCAATTGGAAGGCGTAAAGTAATTAGGCGGTCATTGATACCCTTTGGTAGTTCACTGAGATTTTTAGCCAGACCATTGCGAACAGCAAAGCCCACACCATTGCCCGCCCTTTTACCAGCAGGACGACCGCTCCAGTAGTACGTATAGCCACCAAGATGTTCACAAAGCTCTCCACTATCACTTAAATGAGTTTCACTGATAGCGGCTATATCGATTTTGTATCGAGCTAGCTCTCGCGCTATAAGAGCAGTTTTTCTCTCTGGACATAAGTTCCGATCATTGTCCAGTAGAGTCCGTACGTTCCATGTAGCTATGCAGAGTCGTTTGAGTTTCATCGTAAATTGTTTATTTTTTTGTGTCTTTCGACCGCGTTTTGTCGATGTCCAGGCGCCCGCGGTTTGGCACCTAGATGCTGGGTGAATCGGACTATTTTTGGGCCACCTTTTCTAGACCCCTCCTCTATGCAGAGGAAAGCAGAGCGATCCTAAAAAGGGCTGCTTTGTCGCCAGTCGTGCTGCCGAACCCCGAGTCCCGACTCAATCGACTCCGGGAGCGACCACTCTCTCCTGGCCACCTACGTGCAGGGTGCTAACTAAAGCCTCGGTACACCGATACCTCAACCCCACCGTCAACACCCCATCGCCGCAGGACTTTTTAATGTTCTTATCCGGTATGAAATAGCTAGGGTCATCTGCGCGTGAACTTATTTATAGTGGACTAGCGGTTGCGCGGGTGCAAGTCCACTCTCTCGTCCCTCCCCCTGTGGTCCAATGGACCGGTGAACCGGTACAATCGGCAGAAATTGGGATGCAGCGAGAGGCCGCAAGCCACAACATGGAACCTGACAAGCGCCCTTAAGGTGTCTCGCATTACCTTGCTGCGTTGGTAGCCATTGTAAGTTTCATACCAAAACAGACTTTGTATTGTTAGCGAGGATCATTCAGTAACTACTCTACAGATGTAAGTAGACGTAGCCCCTTCCCTAGGTTTAGCCCACAGACGTGGTTTACCGAGGTGTGGCCGCTGTAACTACAGCTTCTTGGAGCCACTAAGGAAGAGATTGTGGAGGTTAATATTCACGGAACACTCCATTACACCCCAAGTAATGTAATTTGGTGTGCCAAATATAAAAAAAATTGACGACGCCCTATGACTTTTCTAGTATTGGATATACACCACTTACCAACAGCAAGACCCATTTGCTCTTTTGCCAGGCTATGCTAGAAATGGTTAGACAATTAAGGAGGGATATCATTAGTATTCTTTCCTAGACCGTAAAAAATTAATTTACTCGTTTAATTTAACTAGATGTTGCCCGCAGCCCGCCCGCGTGCAGGTTATTTTTGGAAGATAAGGTATACAATCCATGGAGGCACCTGAAGCTATTGCACCTTTCCTAAAAAAAGCTAGCTAAAAAAAGTAGCCGATGTCATTTTATGGTCCCTAAACTGCCACTATGCAAAAAATCATGTCGATCTCTCACATTTTTCCGGAATAAAAATTGCCTATAAGCTATTCCAGACTATAATCTTTGTGCCAAATTTTAACCAGATCCGTCCAGTCTTTGTAGTGTGATTGAGTAACAAACATCCATCCATTCGTATTTATAATATTAGTAAGATTACTCAGTACAGATATATTACAATAAAAGGCAATTCTTTCGGCACCATTAAACTTTTTATATCTTGTAATAATATTAACAATAGCTTATCTATAGTTCGCTCTACAATAGATTCAACACGTTTTTAGACGGGTTAGTAATCTTTTCCGCTATGTTAAGACGAAATAATTCGGCCTTTGGCATTTATGAGAATAGAAAGTGATTTTACGACACATTTCGGCGAATCATTGAACGGTGAATCGGTTAACTTTCCTTTGAAATTGCCATCAATGGCGACAGGTGTTCACGTTTCGGAGTTATTTGATATGTTACGAATTCTTTTGAACAATATAGGTATTTCAATCGAATAACAGAAGTGAAAATTACCCATGACATTAATTTTCATTGGGTTCTACTTTATATAAGATTTTTCAACTTAAAAAATATATCTTGTTCATCATTACAAATTGCCGAATTTCAAAACGAAAATAATAAGCAAAGCTGAACCTTGATCTTATTTTATTTTTTCACAATATGTTTATTTTGTTCTTTATTAATTCACCTTGTTTATTATGGTGGCTCTTGCTGCGGTTGTGCGTAATCAGTGTGTATAATTGGTAGAGTCATGTAGACATTTTTGCCTACAGCATCAGGTAGCTTCACTGTCAGAACAACTAACGGGAAGTAACAACTTGTTGTCTGATATGGTACGAGAGATTTTCGAAGGCTCAGGTTATATACAAATTTCAGCCGTATATTAGGACTCAAAACTAGCCTTGACATTCAAGGTTCCACTCTATGAGGTTTTTTTTATTAATTTCCTGCATAAATGAAGTATGTTTTTTTATGCTATAAGGCAGAAGACAGTCAGCCAGTTTATTTAATTTGGTTTTAGTGTGTATTGAGTTGTATAATAATAGATAGGCTTAAAAATATTGTTTATCTCGTTAGCTAATATTTTATTTAAAATTAAGTACCTATTACCTATCCATTAAAGTAATGACATGCAATTGAGCATGCTATTACCGGCGTAATATTATATTGTCACAACGCTTAAGGAAACTCTTAAAACATAAACAGCACTCAGTAAGTAAATTGACACCTGTCCAGTGCTAGAAAATAAATGTGAATGCGCAAAAATTTAACATTGCATTTTCTCATACTGTCGGTCAGACAGATAAATTTGCAATCTGTCTAAGACCCCCGGGGTATTTCTAATTTGCAAGACGTCCGGGCGGCCATCTCTTAATATCCGGGAAAACGCCGGATATTTAATGTACGCAAAAATAGAAGTCTTATTTTTAATAATTAATATTATGCCTGTATTTCTGAAGAAGAACCTCTGTTCTTCTTCAGAAATACAGGCTCACTGGTTGTAGTACTCTTACTACAACCAGTGAGCCCACGGTCAGCTGATTTTATTTCCACCTCATGATGTGATATAGTAACTCTTCTAAGTCCCAGGCAGCTAATGAGTGATTTTATAAATCGTAAACTAAAATAAAAATTGTGCTTGCCCGACCTGGAGTCATAACCCAGTACCTCTCAGCCGAAATACGCTGCCATTAGACAAATGAAGTGAAATCTTGACATACATACCTATACAATCACACCTGTAATCCTCGAAGGGGTAGGGATAGATATAACCAGTACACCCACCTATCACCGAATTTATTTCGGTCCCATAATGTGATGTGAGCCTATCGCCATACCGGGCACAAATTCCAGACTCCGGGCTAACACTGAGAATTTCTGGATAGAAAAACACAATACCACTTATTAGACAAATGAAGTGAAATCTTGACTGAATGAAAATATAGGAGAAATATATTGTCTTCAGGAAAAACCTTTTATTTGTTTTATTTCAATATATATTTTATTGTTATATCTAGTACTTACTGGTTTTATTATAAATATGGAAATAGATTTTGATTTTATATTTATTTCTGCTGTGATATTATATTATACGTTTAATAGGTCCTCCATACCAGCCAAAGATACAGTCTAATTTACCAGACCGTATTTTGGAATTACGGACAGATACGGACCTTTGTTAGCAATGTAAAGCTCTATATCTGATATACCAATAATAACCTAATAAATAAATAATATGTTATTCACTTAGTTTTTATTTTTTTGGATAGCTCGAAGATACCACAAGAATAAATAAAAAAAAAAATACACATTTGTCATCTATATAATTTATGACTATGATTAGACAATACCGATTCAAACCCATCATTGGGTTACTTTGTTCTACATTACACTATAATTTTGTATGAAAACAAGTTTTTGTTTATTATCAGATTGTTTGTTTTCATCAGATTAAAAAGTCTCAACAGGAATTGCTGTGGATTCCTGTATATCCAATGTTAAATGCCTTAGCGGTAAAACGTGTTAGGTTTCCCTTTCATTATATACAAACGGGATTTGTATCTAACGTCCATATACGGAGTGTTCATCACCAGAATCTAATGCTACTTTTAAACTACTTATATTAATAAAAAAATTAAATTCTCCATTTTTACCAAAAAAAAAATACTTTGATGTTCGTATTTATGAACCTAAGAATATTTTATTCAAAAGTAGTTATAGAATTTCTATTTAGTTTGGTGTTCGTTTAACTTCGATAACACATAATGAAATCTAACAATATCTCATTTAAAAGTATTTTTTTTACTGTCTGGATAGACAGACGAGCAGACGGGCCACCTGATGCTAGGTAGACACCGCCGCTCATAGGCTTCTGCAATGCCAGGGCACAGGAAAGGTGTATCACTACATAGTATAAAACAAAGTCACTGTCGCTGTCCGTCCCTATGTATGCTTAAATCTTCAAAACTACGCAACGGATTTTGAAACGCATTTTTTTAATAGATAGAGTGATTCAAGAGGAAGGTTTATATGTATGATACATGCATAATATTGTAGAGTAACACCGATGAATTTACAGGTTTCTGGATTGTACACTTTTTCTCCCAAACATTATGACATCGACGCGGGCGGAGCCGCGAGCAACAGCTAGTTAGTAATAATGAAACAATTTAGTACCAAATATGTTTTCTAATTGTTACAGCAATTGCGGTGTGCGTTCACACAACGAGCGCAGACGATGCAGGCAAAGAGAAAAGGGAAACAGAGGACGAATTGGTGCCCACACAATACGTTTACAGATCAGCACGTAAGCAGGTATGGTTTTCAACTTGTCTTTTTTCTTTAGCACCGCTAAGTGTCCACACTGCACCTGATGTTAAGCGCAGTGTCGCCCAAGTAGAGTTTGAAGTAGCGAGGGACAATTATCCTTAGATATTTGACACAAGACTTTGCTAATGCAAGAATCCGTATGTTGCTTAGTATATCATGGTGATATAGTCCTTTAGATCAGGCCTAGTCTTTTTCAATCTTTGTCTTATTCGAAAATATATATCATAATGTAGTGCAAGTATGTCATCTAGCCAAGCTGATAGCCAATTCTTAAACCATTAAAATTTTATCAAATTGTTTGAAACTTTTAAATTGGTCGTAAATAATGTTTGCTCTATTCGATTAATGATTCGGTTATTATGTATTCTGTGAGTCTATACATTGTCTATACACAATTATTTAATTCTTTTTTAAAGCAATGAAGCTTAAATCGCAGTATCAGTTGCTGGTGGTAGGATATTGATATCCGCCCGGATAGCGACCACCGTACACAGAGTGTAAAACCCGCCATAGTGGCACACGCAAGTGTGTCGCGTTCTGGGCTCAGCCAGTGCACATCCGGTTTTTGTCGGGGTTCTAGAGTTGGGGTACGATGTTTGGCCGTTTTACGGCCTTCTGAGTACTCTGACAATAGACCCTCGACCGCTTCTTCGCCTTTTTGCCCACGGTGTAGTGTGAAGAAGCAGGCCGGCATGATTGTGTTGAGTAGCGAGGAATAGATCGTCTCTTGCTACTCGATACTCTAATTAGACGACACTGCGCTTACCATCAGGTGCAGTGCGGTCACTTTGCCGTGTCAAGATATAAAAAAAACAAACGGTTTAATTTTTCATTTTAATAATTCGAGCCTTTGAATACACACTAAACGACCATTTGTTCCCACAACAAAAACTCTGTCACGCCAACCCCGCATTAAACATTGCAGGTATAATTTATCACAAGTTTCAAAACCTTTGTTCCCTATTAGTTAAATCAACTACGGGACGGACAAAGTCCCCAGCCCTTTCACTCTGCCCTAGATTTCGTCACGAACCGGTCAATCTTTAGAACTATTGTAAGCGAGCCTAGGTATGGAATTTACCAGTAGTAAAGGATAAAATATTTATAAGAAACGTCGGTACTAGTTAAAATTATAGACTTGAATTTAATAAAAGTATTGAATTTTTATATCTTATCCTACTGATTCTTTTCAATGCTATGAATAACTCTATATTTTTTCTTTTATGTATCTACGTATATATTCATCATATAACATACATACATGTTATTGACTGCCTCGGTGCAATAGCGCAGTTGTAATTGCGCATGCGTTACGTTACTGTGCTGAGGTCTCGGGTTCGATCCACGGGTCGGGTAAAGTGATATTGGGATTTTATATCTGGAAATTCTCAGTATTAGGAGTCTGGACTCTGTGCCCGGTATGGCGATAGGCTCGCCCCTATCACATTATGGGACCAAAATTCAGCGAAAAGTAGATATACTGGTTACACATCTACCTACTCCTTCGGGGATTACAGCTGTATTTATTTATATGAATATATAGGTATATATATATATATATATATATATATAGTGACACACACAGTTCTAACCCTAGGTAAAACCTGTATCGTGGGTATCAAGAACTACGAGGAACTACCGTCCCACAAAACCCAGACCCTAAACAAATATCTATCTGTCACACAAATATTTGTGTCAGTGCGGGAATCGAACCCACGGTCTTTTTCTTCACAGCCGGCTACTCGCCTGTTGCGCCACGGAGGCTATCACATCAGGATACTATAATTCTTTGTGTTTACTTTCTGTTATGTTTATACTTGAAGGGAATTCAGAATAAAACAATGTATCAAGCCAAGCTACGGAATTTACAAGCGGCAATCTATTATGGTTAATGATCCTTATAGCTAAAGTAGCTGAAGCGTATTGTTTGCTCTATATTTAGTCAAAATGGTTGATTATATAGTAGTTGTTTCCAAATACGAATACTATGAATTGTTTATAAAGAGTTGTGGTTAAAGTGCTTTTTTTTTATAGTATAGTCCGACAAACGAGCCAGTGGGTCACCTGATGTTCAGTGATCTCCACCGCCCATGAACATCCACAATACCGAAAGTATCATGTATGCGCTGTCGGCCTTAAAGGTCAGGAATAGGGATTAGGGAAGGGAAGGGGGAATCTGGGCCTCCGGATATCTCACTTACCATACGAAACACGACAGTAAACTGTCACTTTACGTTGGTTTTCTGTGAGACAGTGGTACTTCCCCGGTCGAGCCGGCCCATTCATGCTATAGACAAATATGTCTTCAGCGTGGCTCTTCCACTTATAACATTTTCATATTTGTTACAAACAGGCGTCTATCCTGGCTTTTGCTAACATTGTTTTGTAAATATTTTTTAAAAGGGACATCAAACGATCAAATACATATTAAATGTTTTGTCTAGTGGTAAAATAACCAGGGTTTTAGTATCTTCCCCTAGCCATCCATTGCTATCTTTAATGATCCTATATCTACAATAAAAGTTGTTGTATGGTGATTTTCCAATACATAGAAAGAAACTATGTAATATCTATATTTTCCAGTTGAATGAGATTTATGTGACAATATTAGTCTATTCATTCTGTGTTATGACTGCCTCGGTGGCGCAGTTGTAATTGCGCATGCGTTACAACCGCTGTGCTGAGGTCTCGGCTTCGATCCTCGGGTCGGGTAAAGTGATATTGGGTTTTTCTATCTAGAAATTCTCAGTATTAGCCCGGAGTCTGGAACATGTGCCCGGTATGGCGATAGGATCGCCCCCTATCACATTATGGGACCAAAATTCGGCGAAAAGTGGGTGTACTGGTTACACCTCTGCCTACCCCTTCGGGGATTATAGGCGTGAGTGTATATGTATGTCATTCTGTGTTAGAAAATCGCCTTCGTTAAATTTCAACGAGGTATTATCATGAACACCATCAAAATGTCAATAGTGATTTGAAATCAGCCTACATAAATTGCTTTGTAGCACGGCACACTATCTAATATTCATAAATCGTGAAACGGAATGACGACAGCTAAGTTCTTTTGTTAGTCATGCTTCCGAAATTATATACCAAGATTTGATAACTAATTTACGTAATGCGTGGTTTTAGAAGTATCTAGTATTTATATTAGGGTATATTAATGTACATTTTCTATATACATATACTCACGCCTGCATCCTATGGGTGTAGACAGAGACAATTGATCAACTGCTTTTCCGTTTACATATTGATGTAAAACTAGGTTTTGTAAAGTACAAGCCTAAATCCTTTGAAAGTTGAATTTTAATTATTTAAGGCGAAGGAAACATAAGGCTACGACCGGTTTGTCGTTAGGACATAATTCCTAAACATTGCCGCAACTAGTAACCAGCTTAGTAATTCTAATACCTATCCTAACACTGACAGTGGCGAAATATTTGCGAATTTTGGTGGATAACCTTTGCATGTATAATTTAATTATATCGTATATGATTGTAATAGCAGCGTAACGGTATAGTTGGTTGCGGTACGGACTGTCAAGACGAAAGTCGTAGGTTCGAAACCCAAGTGGCATACACCTCTGACTTTTCTAAAGTTATGTGTGTATTAAAATGTTAAGTATCGCTTGCTTTAACGGTGAAGGAAAACATCGTGAGGAAACCTGCATATCTGAGAGTTTTTCGAAGGTATGAGAAGTCTGCCAACCCGCATTAGGCCAGCGTGGTAGACTAATGCCTAACCCCTCTCATTAGTAGAGGAGGCCCGTGCCCAGCAGTGGGACAATGTTTAATACAGGGCTAGTATTATTATATTATTATTATATGATTGTAGGAAAATTAAATGCTTAAATATATTCAGCAGTTTATAAAGTTAGTTTTCTAAATACATACCATCACGCCTGTTATTCCCGAAGGGGTAGGTAGTTGTGTAACCAAAACACCGACTTTAGACCAGCTTCTTACTGTCCCATAATGTGATAAGGACACAATACGAGACTCCGAGCTGATACTGAGTGATAAAGAAAAATCCAATATTAGCAATTTTCACGGCCAAACATATATTCTTTTCTGCTTTATATTATAGAAATAAATTAAATAGAAAGGCTTAACCGCACTTAAATACCATATTTTATAATGCATACATACATATTTGCACTCTTTGGGAGAGGCCTATGTCTAGCAGTGGACGTCCTTCGGCTGACATGATGATGATGATGATGATGAAATACATATACACTCACGCCTTTAATCCCCGGAGAGGTAGGCAGAGGTATAATCGGTACACCCATTTTTCGCAGATTTTTTTTCGGCGCGAATGTGATAGGGGTCGAGGCATAAATTCCGGACTCCGGGTTAATACTGAGAATTTCTACATAGAAAAACCCAATATCCCAACATCACTTTACCCGCCCCGGGGATTGAACCCGAGACCTCAGCACAGCATTCGTAACGCATGCGCAATTACAACTGTGCCACCGAGGTATTTTATAATTCATTATCATATATAACTTATCAAGGCAAGAGTTGCGTGTCTAAAAATCTCAATTCCACACGTAAATAATTCTTTATTTATTTCGTTTGTTGCCATTGTTTCCAAAATACGTTTTTAATAATACCGTTACGCCACGCGATAATAGCATAAAATAACGGTTTAAAGTAGCAGATATTGCAAGTGCAAGCGTTAATAACACGTTGTTCGGACAGGAATGCTCTATAATTTTGCAACTGTGACAGTTACTGCAACTGTTAAACTTGAATGTGTTACAACCAATGACAGGTGATCGTTCGAATTTGACGTTTCATAATAGGGTTTTATGGTGCATTTATAATAAACGACAAAGTTAATTCTCCATGGTATTGTGACAGCGGATGTAATGCGCAAGTTACGTTCGATTCTGAGTTGCGTGTTATTTCGGTATCAGATTTTTTGTTCGAAAATCAAAACACATTTTTGGAACAAGGCCTTTCCGTAAATTATATACTCTCTGTTAGTCACCGTTGCAATAATTATATCATTACAAAATGAGCGTACTGAGTATGGATTATGTGAAATCTCTTCTAAATTAAGTTTTTATGAATCTCGACCATCCTTTTTGCAATTCATTGCTAACGTTATTTATTACAATTAAATTGCTAAGAACTGCCTCTGTGGCACAATTGTAATTTGTAATTGTGCATGCGTTACGACAGCTGTGCTGAGGTCTCGATTCGATTCTCGGATCGGCTAAAGTGGTATTAGGTTCAGCGAGCCTAGAATTGTGTCTACTATGGCAATAGGCTCGCCCCCATCACATAGTGGGACCGCAATGAATTCGGGTGAACTGGTTGTAACCAGTTCTGCCTACCCCTTCGGGGATTACAGATGTGACTGTATATGTATGTAAATTGCTAAAGGTGATGAAATATAGTTTTCATTACTTTCATTTGCTTTTAATATCTGTATATATAAAAGAAGAAACTGACTGACTGACTGACTGATCGATCAACGCACAGCCTAAACGGCTGGGGTTAGAGACTTGAAATTTTGACAGTAGGTACCTTTTATGACGTAGGCATCCACTAAGGAAGGGTTTTTCGATATACTACCCCTAAGGAGGTAAAATAGGGGATGAAAGTTTATATGAAAATCCGTCATTTGTGAAGTTAACACACAATTAACACTAGCCCATAGCTCGCAAGAGAAGGCCGATTTACTGGCAAACCTCTTCGCGGCTAATTCGAGACTCGAGGACTGCAATGCTCATTTACCACCTACGCTGCCCGGTTGCGGTCACACAATGCCTGATATCCGTATCAGGCATTGTGATGTGCGGCGTGAGCTGCAGTCTCTCGACGTCCGGAAGGCTAGTGGTCCTGATGGTATCCCAGCGCTTGTTCTCAAAAAGTGTGCAGCGGAGTTGTCTCCTGCACTGACGCGCCTATACCGATCGTCCTACCTCTCAGGTGTTGTGCCTGAATCTTGGAGGGAGGCCAATGTGCAGCCGATCCCCAAAAAGGGTGATCGGTCAGACCCTAACAATTATCGCCCAATCGCCATCACCTCAGTGATGTGTAAAGTCATGGAGCGACTAATTAACAGCCAATTAGTTCGCTACCTGGAGGATCACTCGTTGATCAGTGACAGACAATACGGGTTTCGTCATAACCGATCAACGGGTGATCTTCTAGCGTTTGTATTACATCACTGGGGCGAGGCGATTGACAGGCATGGCGAGGCTCTGGCTGTGAGTCTCGACATAGCCAAGGCGTTTGATAGGGTCTGGCATCGCGGCCTTCTCTCCAAGCTCCCGGCATACGGTCTGCCCGACAACCTGTGCAAGTGGATCTCCGGCTTTCTGCATGAGCGTAGAATACGTGTCCTCGTTGATGGACACGCTTCGCAGCTCATGTCAGTAAATGCCGGAGTACCACAAGGTTCTGTACTTTGGCCCACCTTGTTTATTCTGCATATTAATGATATGTTGTCGCTTGGCAACATTCATTGCTATGCAGATGACAGCACGGTTCATGGGCGTTATTGCAGCAAGCCTCCTGGTTGCCGGGCGGATACTGAAAGGAGACGCGAGGATCTTGTCATTGAGCTCAACCAGGCCTTGGATCTCATATCATCATGGGGTACCAGGAATCGGGTTGAGTTTAATGCCAAGAAAACCCAGGTGTGCGCGTTTTCGTGCAAGAAATCCCCGTTTTCTCCCATCCCCGTTCTTCAGGGTGTTCCACTCGCAATGCGGAATGACCTTAGTGTCCTAGGTATGGATATCCGCTGCGATCTTAATCCAAGGAGTCACATCGAGGGCGTAATATCCGCCACTTCCCGCAGGGTAGGAATCCTGAACAGGGTGCGGCGGTTTTTCACGCCCGGTCAGCTCTACCGCTTATATAAAGCGCAAGTGCGGCCGGGAATGGAATACTGCTCGCACCTCTGGGACGGTTCCGCAAAATACCTTCTCGATGCCTTGGATGGGTTGCAGCGGCGGGCCATCCGCATTGTGAATGATGCAGACGTGAGTAACAGCCTGGAGCCGCTACAGCTGCGTAGGGATATTTCCTCGCTTAGCGTGTTCTACCGTCTGTATCATGGCGAATGCTCTGAAGAATTGTTTGATCTTATCCCATCCTCTCCCTTCCATACCAGAACCACGCGTTCTGGCTTGCGGAGCCACAGCTTCGTGGTGTCTACTACCCCGGCCCGAACCAAGAGGTTCGCAAACTCGTATTTTTGCCGCACCATCAAGCTGTGGAACAGTTTGCCAGCTACCGTGTTCCCTCCTTCCTATGATCCTGGGTCCTTTAGGCGTAGTGTGAAGAAGCTAAACAGCAGGCCGGCATGATTGTGTTGAGTAGCGAGGGATAGACTGTCTCTTGCTACTTGATACTCTATCTGGACGGCACTGCACTTACCATCAGGTGCAGTGTGGTCACTTTGCCGTGCCAGAATAAAAAAAAAAAAAAAAAAGTTAAATGCATGAAATTTAGTATTTGGCCTTTTAGTTAAAAATAAAAAATATATGTTTCAGGATTTTTGGAAATTCCACCTCTAAGGGGGTAAAATAGGGGATGAAAGATTTTATGAAAATCCGTCATTTTTTTAAGTTAAACGCATGAGTATTTTGTATTGTATACTTTTTCTCCCAAACATGACCTTCACGCGGGCGGAGCCGGGAGCAACAGCTAGTGGATCTATAATAGAACGACTTGGACTTAAGTTTTTAATCGACTGTCTAAAAGAATAATAAAAAAAGGAATTTTACAGCAACATCTTATTGTAGTCATAATAATAATACCAACCCTGTATTAAAATGTACCCTGCTGGGCACGGATCTCTTCTACTAATGATTGGATACGTATCAATACAAAAACCTAAAATTTATTTTACCCAAAAATATTACATAGAATACTATTTTTTGTTATAAAACAATGTTAAACAATCTGCATTAATGAAGTTTTATATCAAAATAAAATTATTAATAATAATACCATTTTTATAACTACAAACATTTCCTTCAGGAGTTCTAAGTTTTCGAATGCCTGAGGGTTAGGTTATAGACCAAATGTAAAGTATAATTTTATTTATTATGACAAGAAAAATTCAATAGATATCAATGTAGTAAAATAAGCCATCATCTTTATCTATGATGTTTTGTATTTCTAAACAAATACAAAATAACATAGTCCGGTTTATTAGCTAGTTAACTACTTAAGAAAGGTCAGTCGGTGCGTTAAAATATCCAATCACTCAATATCTTCCATAATTATGGTATCATAGACTATAGAGGAATATAACTTGTGTGTTTATAATAAACATGCAAATTATTAGTGAATGGTCGTAAAACATTTCATATCTAGTTTACTACGATGTTGGAGAAATCTGGATTATTGGATTGAATGATCATTGCAGTAAAATACTTGTAAAACTTACTTAAAAGTATATTAAACGAGAATTGAACATCTATAATATTATCAAATTAGGGAACCGGTCTTCAATGCCAGCTCCATCTACTTAGCCGCCCAAATAGTGAAATTTTGCCCGTGAACCTATGGTCCGTATTGGTCGCGAATTGGTCAGTAACTTTGAGTAATTAGTCCACTACTACAAAAACAACAGTGAGTTTAAATTCCAAAATCATGAGATAAATTATTGCGGCTCAAATTAACCGTAGAGAACTGATCTAAAATGGTTTCAATTGGTCACGAAATAGTTATAATTGGTCAGCTAATTTCGATGATCGGCCAACGTTATTTTTCACCAATTGTGATCAATTCATGACCAATTCGGACCATATGTTCACGGGTCCGTAAGTAGATGGTGCTTCTTAAACTCGCATAACAATAAATATAGAAAATGAATGTAACAATCTACAATAATACGCATTTCCCTTATGATATTGAGTTGTAAATTACCACATGGAATTACCATATAAAACAGCAAAAAGAGAAATTTCAAACCATATGTACCGCTCTATGACAAGCTTCAAGCCCTATCTATAATCCGCATTGAGCATTCTCTTGAGTGATTTTCCACATTATAAATGCCTGTCCCTCCTCAGGGATATCTGCATTGAATTCGTTACGGGTGAATAAATAAATAATTCACATCATTTACTTTAAAAAGTACGACCCCAATTGAAGAGACGGTTTCGAAAAAGTCCAAATGATCTACACCTCGGATTTTCAAAGTTACGTATGAATTTATTGGTAACTAGATGTTGCCCGCGACTCCGCCCGCGTGGATGTTTGTTTTTAAAGAAAAGGTGTACAATCCATGGAAGCATCTTAAGCTATTACCACCTTTCTATATTTTGTTATCCCATAGAAAGCGTGAATTTTCCGGGATAAAAAGTGGCCTGTCATTTTTTGATCCCTATACTACCAACATGCAAAAAATCATGTCGATCTCTTGCTCTGTAAAAAACTAAACTATCACACAGGAACTGTATATTTTTTTGAGATAAAAAGTAGCCTATATTGCTCTTCCAGACTATAATCTATCTCTGTGCCCAATTTAAAGTATGAATGAATTGAAAGTATCACGTATGCGCTGTCGGCCTGAAAGGACAGGAATAGGGTTTAGAGAAGGGAAGGGGGAATCTAGGCCTCCGTATATCTCACTTACCATACGAAACGCGACAGTAAACTGTCACTTTACGTTGGTTTTCTGTGAGACTGTAGTACTACCCCGGTCGAGCCGGCTCATTCATACTGTAGACAAATATGTCTGCAGCGTGGCTCTACCACTTTTACGTTGTAGCTGATTCACCCATCCATCCAAAAATTCGCATCCTACTAATATTATAAAGTTGTAATAATACTTATAACGTTGTTCATTATTGTATTAATTTTAACAATCTTTGTTTTATTCTCCATATTTCAAGCATATCTCCTATATGACTTTTATTGCGTTTCAGCTGCGAGATAGTTGGCATTTTATTGTAATTATATACATGTTTACAACAAGTTTGCTGTCTTCATTGTTTCAGAAGTTATGTTAAGGGTTCGAGTAAGCTGTTCTTTGTTATTATCTACAATGTTGCTTTAATGTGATTTTGTAAGACTTTGTGTACACTGTATTGTTTCTTATAAGGATTTTTATGTCTAATGCAATTAATATTGTTGAATGTAATATTTATTAGAAATATTGTTTTTATTCGATGTCAAAGACTTGTAGAATTCTTTTTATATAATTTAAGACATTTAAGTTTTCTGTTAAATGCTATAGTTATAGTTATAACCATAGACAAAATAAAACTTGTTATATCTATCTCAACGTTGGTGTTACATCTTTATTGCTTATGCCAGATATTTTAAGTTAACCTGACAGCCTCCGTTGCGCAGTGGTAAAGTAGCCGGTATAAAATGAAAAGCCGTAGGTTCGATCCCGCAACCGATAAAAATGTTTGTGTGATTCACAAAATTTTTCCAAGTAACGTTGTACCATAGTCCTTCATAGTTCTTAATACTCATGATACAGGATAGACCCACTAGTCATGCTATGAGTGTGACCTATGTATTGTTATTATTATGGAAAGATAATTTCTCTCGAAATTATATGAATTTTGGAAAGCAATGAAAACCACGGGCCTAGACCAAGTAGAGTTCATTTTTAAAATTATTCTAAATAACTAGTTGATAACTTGATAAATAGACTGCCTTGGTGGCGTGGTTATAATTGCGCATGCATTACGACCGCTGTGCTGAAGTCTCGGGTTCGATTCTCGGGTCGGGTAAAGTGATATTGCGTTTTTCTATTTAGAAATACCCAGTGTCAGCCCGTAGTTTGGATTATGCCCGGTATGGCGATAGGCTCGCTCCCCTACCATATTATGGGACCGTAATAAATACGGCGATAAGTGGGTGTACTGGTTGCCTACCCCTTCGGGGATTGCAGGCGTGAGTGTATGTAACTAGATGATATATTAAATAAATAATGAGGCACTTAAGCAGTGGTACTGATTTTCCCGGAAACACAGACTATTACCCAAGAATCTATGTCATCTAGCCCGCCCCATGTCGAAAACGGTCGATAATTATGTTATTATGGTTTTTTCTGCTTTCACTATCTCAGAAATGTATTACGATGTCGTTTTATAAGCAGCAACTGCCATAACTCTGTTCGTCGCACAAATCATAAAAAATGCGTTATATCCAAAAAAATCGGGAGAAGTTTACTGAACCAGCCCCTATATAAAAAACTAGCTGTTGCTCGCGGCTCCGCCCGCGTGGAGGTCATGCTTGAGACAAAAAGTATACACTAAAAAATACAAATTTTCATGCATTTAACTTCAAAAATGACGGATTTTCATACAAACTATCATCCCCTATTTTACCCCCTTAGGGGTGGTATTTCCAAAAACCCTTCCTTAGCCTATGCCTACGTCATAAAAGGTACCTACTGTCAAAATTTCAAGTCTCTAACCCCAGCCGTTTTGGCTGTGCGTTGATCGATCAGTCAGTCAGTCAGTCAGTTTCTTCTTTTATATATACAGATATAGGTTAAATATGGGATCATTACGATTTTTTTCTCAATAGAATTTCTGCAAGTGTTCTCGAATGATGGTTAAAAATCTTAATCACTCGAGTCTAGAAGGATATTAAAAAAAGTAGGGATTACAATACAAGCTTTTATCTCCATAGCATTAAAGTTAAAAATAGCATGGAGGAACGGCGAGTGTGGCTAGTGTTGACGCGCAGCGCGCCGTCGAGATTATGTGTCATGACTGGTTAAAATGTAGATGGTGTACCAATTTTCAATGCTAATTGTATGGAAACCTACGAAGTCTTTTCTATACTCAAAGAAATGATATGACACCAATTTTTTTTTATTTAGACTATTGTCCATACCTATCTTAACATTCATATTTATTATAGTAATAATAATTTTTGCTAGTAACAAAAACTTAAGATCTATTAAAAACTGTTCTAGATAAATTTTAAAGTTTCATAACAAAAAATTAAAATAACAAATAATAACCATAATGGTTATTAACGGTAGGCAGCGGCTTTGCTGTGCCCTGGCATTGCAGAAGTCTATGGGCGGCGGTGACTACTTACCATCAGGTGGCCCGTCTACTCGTCTGCTTATCAAAGCATAAAAAAAAACATAAAATGCTGCATCTCGTGTGCCAGAACCTCTTGCCAACTGTTTGTTGTTTGTCATATGGGGCGGTCAGCGTTCAAATCGCCAGGATTAGTGGGGTACCACCTTGAATATGACCCTTGGTTAAGAGATTTTTTAAAGCAACACGCTAGCAACTACAGCAGTCAGACCAGAAAGGTCACCAGATTGTAAGATTACCATACCATAAAACACCATGTCATAGGAATTAATCGTAATTTCAATGGCCTTCGGTACTTTTACTACATACATACGCACTCAGGCTTGTAATGCTCCAAAGGGTAGGCAGAGGTGTAATCTGTGCATCCATATTTCGTCAAGATTATCCGTTCCCTGATGTGATAAAGAGCTTATCGCCATACCGGACATAGTAAAGAGGCAATCGAAGTATTTTTACTGTCATCTTATTGATAATAACTGCGAATGTTTGGATGGATGGATTGATGTTTGTTACTCAATCACGCTGCAACGGCTGGACGGATCTAGTTGAAATTTGGCACAAAGATAGATTATAGTCTGGAATAGCACATAGGCTACTTTTTAGGTTCCCGGAAAAATGAACAGTTCCCGTCAGATACTATAGTTTTTCACAGAGTAAGGAATCGACATGATTTTTTGCATAGGGGCAGACTAGGTATCAGAATATGACATAGGCTACTTTTTAGGATAGCAGAATATAGAAAGGTGTAATTGCTTAATATGCCTCCATGGATAGTATACCATTTCTGCCAAAAATAACTTCCACTCGGGCGGAGCCGCGAGCAACATCTAGTTTAAAATATAATAATGAGCAGCCAATTAACGTCGGTGAGATATTATTACGATCCCTGTTGACATAGCTCCTATAATAGATATAATTGGCTTCTGTTGAGTCAGCCCATTCATAAAGACATAATTAGGTACAGCTACCACAGTATTCTGTTATGTGATTATGATTTACTAGCTGTTGCTCGCGGCTCCGCCCGCGTGGAGGTCATGTTTGGGAGAAAAAGTATACAATACAAAATACCAATATTCAATCGTTTAACTTAAAAATTACGGATTTTCATACAAACTTTCATTCCCTATTTTACCCCCTTAGGTGCGGAATTTCCAAAAAACCTGAAACATATATTTTTTATTTGTAACTAAAATGCCAAATACTAATTTTCATGAATTTAACTTCAAAAATGACGGATTTTCATACAAACTTTCATCCCCTATTTTACCCCCTTAGGGGTGGTATTTCCAAAAACCCTTCCTTAGTGGATGCCTACGTGATAAAAGGTACCTACTGTCAAAATTTCAAGTCTCTAACCCCCAGCCGTTTAGGCTGTGCGTTGATCGATCAGTCAGTCAGTCAGTCAGTCAGTCAGTCAGTCAGTTTCTTCTTTTATATATACAGATTGATATATTACTTTCTGTTACAGCAACATACCGCACCTGTCGAAGAACCCCAACAAGAAGAGGATAAAGCTACTGTTAGGTAATATAAATTTGATTTATTTGCATAAAACGGAGCTTGCCTCGGTGGCGCAGTTGTAAATCGCATGCGTTACAACTGCTGTCTCGGGTTCGATTCCCGGGTCAGGTAAAGTGATATTAGGTTTTTCTATCTAGAAATTCCTCAGTATTAGCTCGGAGTCTGGAATATGTGCCAGGTATGGCGATAGGCTCGCCCCCTATCACATTATGGGACCGAAATTCGGCGAAAAGTGGGTGTACTGGTTACACCTCTGCTTACCTCTTCGGGGATTACAGGCGTGAGTGTATGTGTGTGTGGCATAAAACGAGGACTAACTTTGAACCAGGTCTAAGTTAAGAAACTATGATATGTTGCCAAGCAACTAGTTGCTATAAACCTGGTTTAACGATAGTCTACACCTATCTATACTACTATTATAAAGAGGAAAGATTAGTATTTTTGTATGTTTGTATATATATGAATAAACTCAAAAACTACTGTGCCGATTTCAAAAATTCACCATTGGAAAGCTACATTCACCCTGAGTAACATAGGCTATATGGTTTTTGGAAATACCACTCCTAGCTGGTGGTAGGATATTCATATCCGCCCGGATAGCGACCACCGTACACAGGGCGAAAAACCCGCCATAGTGGCACACGCAAGTGTGTCGCGTTCCGGGATCAGCCAGTGTACATCCGGTTTTTGTCGGGGGTCTGGAGTTGGGGTACAATGGCCATTTTGCGGCCTTCTTAGTACTCTGACACTAGACCCTCGACCCCTTCTTGCCCATGGCGTAGTGTGAAGAGCAGGCCGGCATGAGTGTGTTGAGTAGCGGGGATAGATCGTCTCTCGCTACTCAGTACTCTATTTGGACCGCACTGCGCTTACCATCAGGTACAGTGCGGTCACTTAGCCGTGCCAGGATAAAAAAAAAAAAAATAAGGCGGTAAAATAGGGGATGAAATTTTGCATGAAAATCCGTCATTATTTAAGTTAAACGCATGAAAGTTCGTATTTTGTATTATATACTTTTTCTCCTATACATAACCTCCACGCGGGCGGAGCCGCGAGCAATAGCTAGTACTATAATAAAACTGAAGAGACACCTTGTCTGTACATTCTATTGAATCTTGCATAAATTTATGCAAAAATATTTTATGTATTTTTATTTATTTATGCTTTATTGTACACCAGAATACAAATATTAACAGTACATTGCAATAAACTTAAAATAGAATGTACAAAAAAAATTAAAGGTAAAATAGAATGTATTATGTAATATAACTTCCTAATTGTAGATATGTCTTTTGATGTTCTGTTGTTGAAATTCTATCGTTATTAATTATTATATGTTTAGAAGAATTAAAACTACTGGAATTAAAAGTTTTAAAATTATTATCTATATCCATCATGGCATAATTACTAAAAATTCCTTTATTATTTCTTACATAGTCTTCATTACAAACTTACCGCGTTTCTTATTTAAATATTACAATGTAAAATATAAACAGTCGCTCTATAATATTACCAGTTTTAAATATATTCACACACTAGCAAAGACAACACACACAGTGGCGAATGACGGTCATCAAGAGCGCCAGACGGTTGATATTGATCGAGCCGAATACCGGATACCAGATATCCGGTGTGCGCAGTTCTCCGTTCTCGATGTGCATGTTGTAAGGCCACCACGTCAGTACAATACGGGTTATCGCTGGGAACACACGCTATTTTGACCACTGTATTGAACACTCTAATCACAGTTTATTGAAAATGTCTAATGGAAGAAGATCCAATATTTGGAAGTATTTTGAAGTTTGCAAAAACAATTCAAAGTTCGCCATTTGTTTGTTATGTGAGAGTCATACTGCTATTTCCCGTGGAGGGTCAGGGAAGCACGCTGGAACAACAGCTTTGATAAATCACGTAAAAAATAAACATAAGGAACAATTTGCTAAACTATCAACGACTTCTTCAAGTAATCAGTCGTTGACTACGGTCGTCAATGATTCTTCACCTCTACTGCAAAACCAATCGACCATGAAAACTACAGAGTGGAAATCAGAAGGGGAAATTAATCGCACAGAATTACAACCTTATGACTATAATATCGCAGAGATGCTTGCACTAGATAATAAACCAATAAGCTTTGTAGAGTCACCAGGCTTTATACGCTTTCTTAGAAAAGCCACGCCTCTTTATAAAATTCCTAGTCAAACGTGCTTAGCAGAAAAAATCATACCGGATATTTATAACCGAATCCGAACGAAAATTAGTAGAAACATGGCGAATACTACTGCAATTTCTGTGACGGCATATTGGACCTGTTTGGATGAAAACTATGGGACTTTGATTTTAAGAGCTCATTGGGTGTCTCCAGAATTTAAATTTGAACACGCTGTTTTGGCAATAGACCCTCTTGTGGAGACACAATCTGCGGATTATATATCAAAAGAATTTAACGAAGTGGTATCTCAATGGAATATACCTCGCAATAAATTGCATATTTTTACACATAACAGCGGCACTCACATGACTAATAATGCTAAAGCTGCAGAGATTCAAACTACAAGATGCTTTATTTATTCACTTGAGCTAGTTATAAAAGCATCTTTGGAAACTCAACCTATAGTTATAGATATGATAACAGCTGCAAGACAAATTGTGGCGTATTTCAATAGTTCTGATATGGTACTAAACGAGTTGCAAAGAGTTCAGGAAACTTTGAAATTGCCTCAACACTATTTAGTTTACGATTCTGAGACTCGTTGGATTTCAACATTTCATTTGCTGAAGAGATTGTTAGAGCAGAAATCTGCTATATCACAGTACATTTCTGTATATCATACAACTGAAAATTTATCACAATTACAATTCGATTTAATGGAACAAATCATCACATTGTTAACACCGTTTGAAGAAATTTCTAAGATAATCACTTCTAAACCTTGTCCCATCTCAGAAGTTATACCAAACGTAACTACGCTTGTGAAATATCTATCAGAAGAGGAAATTGCGCTAAAAACACCCAAACTGCAAAACTTAAGAACTTCGTTGATAGCTAAAATACAAGAGGAATATTTTGAGGTGGATGAAAATTACAAGTATTTGATTGCTACTCTTCTGGATCCGAGATTTAAGACAAGTTTTATAGGAATTATTGGAGCAGAGAAAGCCCGACAAAAACTAATTACAGATACTTCTATTATGAGTTTTAATGAGTCGTCTTCTGGAATATATATCGAACCTCTAAATAAGAAGAAAGCTGAAGATCAAATAGAGTCGCCATCAATATTTCAAAAATATTTCGATAAGGTTGCAAATTATAAAACTGATAAGGAACATCCAGAACATGGTATTTCCGACGAATTAGATTTTTATATGAAAACTATTCGAATTGATCGTAATAGTGACCCTTATGAATGGTGGCTTACAAATAGTCAACAATACCCAAATCTAATTAAATTTGCTAGGATTTATCTTTCGTCTCCATGCAGTAGTATATTTAATGAAGATCATTTTTCTCAGCCTGGCATAAAATATGAAGAGAAGCTTGATATTTCATATTGCAGTGGTTTAAATAACAAATATGTAAGACATCAATCTGGCATACGATATAAGGACAGATTTGATCGTTCCCAGAGTATAAACAATAAAAGGCTAGATTTTATTGGTCGTAATTTACCTTTAGTTAATTATAAATACTAATTATTTAAAATAAATATATTTCAGATATTTTGATATACAGTGTAAATTCTATGTAGCGAAATTGAAGGGACGGCATATCTGATTACGTTATAAAGAGTTTTCGTTAAATGAAGAGAGGTAAAGAAAACTATATAATTTCGCAACATCAATTTTTTCTCCCTTTTCTATCGCGCGAATTAAGGATTTTTTTCGTTAATACACAAAGTGTTTCTATTACTCGCCATGTATATGGTTCAAAAGTTGCAATTAAAACAAACAAATTACCACATTTCACAATGACACAATTCAACTGTGCGTACGTTAAATTTACGACTCTATATCAGTATTGTATTAGTTTGAAGTCAGTGAAATTTATGTTTATTGGGTCTAAATAATGACATATTATTCCACTATTGAGAGTTTTTGTTACACCATATAAAGTGTTTCAATATATGGGTAACAATGTAAACCAAACGAACCTTAGCAATTTCTACGTTTTAAGGAGTATTTCGTCAAATCGAATTTCGCTATATAGAGTTAACACTGTATATTTGATTTTGGTGTTCACGCTTACTTATACGAGTATGTTATTAATGTTTAAAAACAAAAGTATACCTGGTACATATATTTTTTAAGTAACCTCTACGATACTACGAATATAGGTATACCCACAGTGTCGGAGGAATCATGGCCAACGTTGCCGACCTTAAAGGAAAGGGTTAGAGTCTAAATTCCTATAACCATACACAACAGAACATCAGCACCAATCCAATCTTTTATCTCTGTATTACGTGCATTAATAGTTCTACTGATTAATATTATAGAGAAAATTGTCTACAACGTTAAATAAAATGTACTAACAAATAATCAGTTCTAATTATTTGTTCTAATAATCCTTAAGATGTTTGGACATATCAATCGCAACGAAAGCTCTTTGGAACGTCTAGTAATACAAGGAAGGGTAGAGGGTCAACGTTCTCGCGGCCGATATCCCACAAGATGGACAGACCTTATCAAATCATCTACGAAGTGTTCCCTTGCTGAGTGTATACGCAGTGCCACGAACAGGAAAGAATGGAGACGTATCGCAAATGCTGCAACCGACCAATGCGACGATCCATAACCACGGCTGGCACATGCGTCATACTCGTGAACGGGTGCTGCTTGTGTGGACTGGTCTACCTGGATTGCTCATTGATAGCTAGAGAAAATAAATAACAGGTTATATAGCCTCGTTTACGACTCTGGGAGCACCGGTGATCCATTGATATAAAGCAAATTAACATGTATAGGTACCGCATTTTTTTTGTTTCATGTGAATGTGACTTCTTTAAGGATGTATGTATTTTATAATGTAAATTGTAATGACAAATTACAAAAGACCTACGGCTGAGTTTCTTGGTGCTTTTTCTCAGACCAGTGGGCATTTCCGAAGCACCAGTAGACCTTAACATTATTATGACATGTAAAAAGTGCCCATAGTGGCCTAATTTACAAAATAAATGATTTGATTTGATTGAAAATAACCATGTTTGTTTCCATTATAAAATGTTTTACTTATAACTATTAGTAAAAATGCACCTATTAGCAAGATATTCTCACATACGTATTTCCGAGGTATTCAGAATAATTTGCACTTTATTTATAAAATAATCATTCCACTTTGACGAAAAAGGCTTTAAATAAGTGAGAAATTATTTTGGATCTAAAGTATAAATAACTGAGTATCTTACTTGTAAGTGTTCTCTTCATTTTCTTTGTGCGTAACACGTAAAAATAGAAATAAGGATTTTCTGTTTTGTTTTTACCTTACCAGCAATTTGTTGCAAGTTTGATAAATGTTATATTTTTTGTAAGTTTTGTGTTTAATGTATAAATTTGGTACATTATATACAAAAAAATATTATCAGTGATAACATTATCAGTACCCCAACTATGCTTTATTTTTGCAGTCGATCTGATGGCGAAGAATACCGTCCCGGGCAAGTGTTCTCTCTGAATTCTCAAGAATTGTTGGATCTCCAACCAGAGAGAAAAGCACCTCTTGGCAGCAGCCAGTTGTTGCAGCAACTGTACGCCAATCCTGAAGCAGAACACAAGCAAGGCCTCCAACAATTCTATTATCTGGAACCTCAAGGCCAGGTTGGACGACAGGTAATTTTTTTCTTTTACAAATATTTTCTTCCCTCTGTTTAGTAGAGGTTTCTGTCTGTAAAGCCTGACAGTGAGATAGTGTATAATAAAGTGTTAGTATTATTTTGTTTCTAACATTTGTCTGCTCAGTCTGCAAGACCGGTAAAGGCACTGACACCACGGGTCAAGCGATTGTCGGTAGGGTTTTAAACTAAATAAGGAGTCGGTAGCGGTGATAACTCTATCTGCAAAAAAAACTGTAACTGTATGTATATTTTGTGTGATAGATCTGGAATGAATGGGATATATAACTGGTTGGGAATTAGTTAAAGTTAAAAAAGTTATAATAGCCCCTATCGTAATATCAATTACCGGATAATTGATATTACGATAGGGGCTATAATAACTTTTTGTAAGCACTACAGAAGTTACAAGCTTTATTTTCTAAATTAAGCGACAAAATAATCACGTTAATTGATATTAATGATTATGTTTTTAAAGAATATTTTTTTTTTCTCAGGTCGCTCTACCACCATCTCACGCTGTCATTTCTCGTCCTACTTATTCATCCAATGGTGGTGAAGCATCAGTCGGGGCCGCTCTTTCAGTCAGCGATACTGGTGCAACGTCTGCTGAATCATTTGATCAAGAACTTCTTGCTTTACTTGGACAAGCACCCGTTAGGCCTGAAGAGCCTCGCAAGCCATCTTATAGTCAATCTACTCAAACGCAGCAGGCTTCGACTGTGCAGAGTGTAGCGCCGCAATACCAACAGGTAAACATAATTTAAAGTTTTTTTGCGTATAATTTGTTAATGATGTGCCAGTATTTAAGCAAAATTAATTAAGTTCATCCAAAAGTACTATCACGACGGGCAATTAGAGCAAAACTGTATTGTTAATTCCAATTTATGTACTTACAGGTCGACCGTTATGTAACCAAGCCAACTAAGAAATCTTCAAAGCTGCGCTCTAAAGTTCAAATTGCTCCTCCTCAAATTCCAGCTGCTCCTCAACAATACCTGATCGAAACTACTAATATTAACCAGCAACAACCTCAGCAATTCCATCCCGCCCCACAATCTCAACAGCAAAGAGTCGCTCAAGTACTACGTTATGTACCTTTCCAACAGGCAGTTCAACAACAATCAATTCAACAACCTTTATACGAACGTCCAGAATCTCAAGGCTTAAAAGTCGTTGCTGCCCCAAAATTGCAACAAGTACAGCAACCAAAAACTCAATTAAACTACAGATTAGTGCCCCAATACCAAGCTGAGGCAGCCCCAAAACAATACAGGATAATCGAGGCCCCACGGCCACAATTGGCTCGTCAAGAACAACGTTTTCAATCTTCTAATGTTGAAAGACCAGCAACATACTTGAAGAGGTACCCAGAACCTGAAAAAATGCGTTCTGTCAAAATGTATGATCCAGTTCTTCAAGAAAGTTTGCAGCAACAGCAGCAACAACAACAACAGCAGCAACAACAGCATCAGCAACAACAACAACAGCATCAGCAACAACAACAACAGCATCTGCAGCAGCAAGCTGCTCAAATTCTAGGAGAGCAATATTTACTCCGCCCCGTATACAGGACAAACGATCAACGTCCAAGATATGAACTACCACCTCTAGATTTGAAGTCTGAACAGCAACGCGTCACCGATACGAAACCACATTCAGCCATTTACGTCAGCAAAAACTTAGCACCAAGGAAACTGGCTAGGCCGCAACAACTATCTTTAAAAGAACAAAACTTCAAAATCGAACAACCCGTGCAACTTCAAGAGCAGCGAATTAGACAGGAACAATTATTAAATGATGCTCAAGTGAACATTGAACAACATGGCCAGAGTCTAGAAGAGCAACGGTCACTCTTACCGCCTCCGAAGAACAACAAAGCATACACTCCTGAGGAATTTGCAGCATTGGTAGCGGCTGGATACGCGGTCACGCCTATTCCAGTTAATGCGGTAAACCATGATTTGGCGCAATCGAGGTCCGCAGTTGAGCAAGTGACATATCAACCAGTGACAGCACAACCCAAACGTCGCCCAATCAGCAGACACCATCAATATCTTCCCCTAAGAGGAGACGACGCGCCTTAAATATATCGACCACTTTGTACATAGTATTAGAAATAATCTCATAAAATAAGATAGCTATATTTTATTATTTTTGTTTTATTTAGTCCTTTCGTAAACTACAATCATTTGATATAGTTGGAAAAGATAGGTACTCTTGTTATATCATATTTTCCAAGAACGTAAAATGAAACCGCATGCTGCAAGTGCTATTTCATTACGCTCGTATAAAAACCGCAATTACGTTCGAGATGTGAGGCGAAACAATTACTGCTAATTTATAGAGGCCTCTTTTTAAATATCTTCTTACTTTTCGTAGCATTTTCTTAATAAGAACACGAGTAGAAAATGATTTATTTTTTAAAGTACGGAAATCTCCAATTAATCTTGGTGAAACTTTATAATAGAAATAATTTTATTTAAAAATTGTTGAGTATTTATACATATCCATTCATTTATTGATTCATTCTGCCTACTCCAAAGATTTAGTCGCTGTGATGCTGGATTTGATAACCCCAAATTTATTTTCGATATCATATTGTAATCCATATTTTATATGTTAAATTAATAGACAGATAACTCTTTATTGCACACCATTATAATAATATTACGAAAAGAAACCTTAAAGCTATATGCTCTCTTATAAAATTTCCATGATCAGTTTTTAAGCTTTCATCATTAAGGATGTCTCTTGAAATAATGTCTTAAAGTCTATTGTATAAAAATCTTTTAGTGTAAAGAAACCAAGAATCATGGATATAAATAAATTTGTTTGCATACGTAGTTAGGTATATCTGATCTGTTTCTTAAATGTCATTTTCAAGACACGTTTTAAAATTAATAAGTATTTATGATCGTAACATTAATTTATGTGGCCGCTTTTTGCAAGCTAAGAGATGGCAGTATATGTATTTTATAGCAACTATCCGTAGTTATACTAAGGTTTGATAAATGCATTAAGACACAAGTATAATGTCACACCATACAAGTAACTCAGAAAATTATCATTATCAGTCGAGCATTATTAACTCTGAACTCGCTATTTAGGCACAATTTTGATCCTAATCTATCTATCTTACTTATCTTATTCATCTCAATCTATCCGTCCATAACGTCTCATTAAGCGAGATTAGCAACGAGGTCCATTTCCCATAATGAAAATATATGGCTAACTCTTCACACTTCACTATTTTTTTGAAGTCGTGTAAACAGACTATGTCGAAATTTACTTCTCGATTTTGTATGGGTATCGAGAATATGTTACTATAACAGAAGTTTATTCAAATCATCATAATATATCTATATATTATAATAATACGTGAATAGAAAACTTTGTACCCCCATTCAAGCATAATATTTCGCGCACGGAGGAGTGTGAAATTTGGCATAGTCAAAATTTATGTAGAAGAGGTGTGCAGAAAGCTACAATTTGTATATAATATTTGTTGCAATAAATAAAATAAAATAACATATTAATTGAGGAGTTTAGAAGCGAAACCACATGAGTCACAAAACACTTTATCGAGATATCTGTACTTTATACATATACACTTACGCCTGTAATCCCCGAAGGGATAGGCAGAGGTGTAACAAGTACAGTTTCGCCGAATTTCGGTCCTATAATGTTATAGGGGTCGAGCCTATCGCCATACCGGGCACAGATATATTGGGATTTTCTAGATAGAAAATCCCAATATAACTTTACCCGACCCGGGGATCGAACCCGAGACCTCAGCACAGCAGTCGTAACGCATGCGCAATTACAACTGTGCCACCGAGGCAGTCTGTACATGTGTACTTTTTATCCCTGTAATGTAGGTAATATCTTTTAATATTGGAGGATTTAAAAAAAATATTACATTTACACCCTCAATTGTTCCGTTCATACTATCAATGTTGAACACATAACAGATGTAATAGACAAATGGACTGAATAAGTTGCGAGCTATTTGTCCTTTATCAAAGGTTTCGAGCTGTGCATACACAACAAAGACATTGCTCATGTACAAACAAAAAAAAATAGGGATGTGCGAATACCGTTCGAATCGAATCGAATCGAATATTAATATTCGATTCGATTCGATCGGAGGAAAAATACAAGCCAAAATCAACTTTATTTCCATAATGTTAACGTTGCAAATACGATTAATACGCACGTCAATAAGGGCGAGTATTGCCAGTTTAGGGCGGTCAAATATTTCCAGATGATACTTGAGCGGTAAAATAAAACACCGACTACTTTTGATATAATCTATGTGTGTAATGTCGCCGCATAATATAAAGATTTATAAATATGGGAAAGTCTAGGAACAGGTATGCTACCGGCAGTAAAGTTCACATTGCATAGAAAGTGTTGTAATTTCGTAATAACCAGAAGTAACTAGTGTTCCTCTTATCATTTCATCTAAAGTACCCATTTTTGGGAATAGTATGAATAAGCCTGTTTAACCAGATCCGTATATAGTACTTGCTCAGAAGATCTTTGGTCAGAAGGCCAGCAAGGCATAACCAACCTTCTTACCTTAAAGTTACGAAGTTATATAAACTGGATTTTCGTCGCGAGAAATAAGGGGTGGATCTTCTCGTTCGCAGTAAATTGTAGTGAAATATCAGTTTTATGGGGACTTCAATTGAGTGCGACAAGTGTCAGACCCTATCGCTCAAACGAGTCAGTCCTAATAAAGACACCAGTGACACTGTACGTAAGTGATACTACCGTAGATAGTTTTAAAGTTATACATATTGCACAATACATACGCAGAGATAGGCTACATTGGTACTATATCACTAACTGTTGCTTGATGCGACTTTCTGCAATCTGCCTTTTGCTGATACATTTTTTACCAGGAATCGAGGTTGCTAATGACTCAACAACTCCAAAAAAAAAGCACTTGGCACAGTGCCAGTACGGGTTCCGGCAAGGCCGATCGACAGTGCACGCGATTTTGCGGGTCAAGGCACAAGCAGTGGCTCGAGGTGAAGTGATGGTGGCGGTGTCTTTAGACATCGCCAACGCGTTCAACACCATGCCCTGGGCCTGCATACTGGAAGCACTGCGGTACCATGTGGTGCCACCGTATCTCCGGCGTCTGGTGCGCTCGTATCTCTCAGATAGGTACATAGTGTATCCAGGCGCCGACAGGTGCACCGAAGAGCGATGGCATGTGGTGTTCCACAGGGCTCAGTCTTGGGCCCTCTCTTGTGGAACATCGGCTACGATTGGGTGTTCCGTGGTACCAATCCCCGAGGCGTCGCTGTCGTCTGTTATGCAGACGACCCACTAGTAACAGCGACAGTTAGGTCTTTCCAGGAGGCCACCCTGCTCGCCTCGTTCGCAACAGAACAGGTGGTGGGCAGGATTCGGCGACTGGGCCTTAAGGTGGCCCTGAACAAAACCGAGGCCCTTTGCTTTCACGGGCCTCGAATTAGGCCACCTTTAGGGCCCCATATCAATGTGGAGGGGGGCGGATTCCCATCGGCTGTAAAATGAAGTACTTGGGATTGATTCTGGACAGCCGGTGGGATTTCCGTGCCCATTTTCAGGAGTTATCGCCGAAATTGGTGCGGGCGGCGGGCGCGCTCGGACGCCTGCTGCCGAACCTGGAGGGACCAAATAGCCCTTGCCGAAGTTTATACGCCAGAGTCGTGCGGTCAATGGCCCTGTATGGATGTCCCATATGGGCCGAGTCCCTGAAAGCCCGCTGCGTCGCCTTGCTGCGCAAACCGCAGCGTTTGGTGGCGCAGCGAATAGTAAGGGGCTACCGCACGATCTCCCACGAGGCGGCCTGCGTATTAGCTGGCACACTCCCTTGGGAGTTGGACGCCAAACTCCTCTCGTCAGCGTTCTTCTGGCGGGAGGAAGCGTCCAACCACCGTCAAGAGAGACTGGCCCCGAGGGAGATTGCGGCCCGGTTTCGCAGAACCGCTGTGGAGGAGTGGCATACCAGGCTGGAGAGCCCAATTGCGGGCTTGAGGACTGTCGCAGCAGTGCGTCCTGTCCTAAAGAGATGGCTGGATAGGCGCCATGGGGCGCCTACGTTCCGACTGACACAGGTACTGACGGACCACGGGTGTTTCGGTTCGTTCCTGTGTCGGATCGGAAAGGAGATGTCTGCCGTGTGCCACCATTGTGGCAACTGCCGCGAGGACACGGCCCAACGCACGTTGGAGGAGTGCCCAGCCTGGGACGAAGAGCGCAGCGCTCTCAGAGCAGTCGTCGGAGGAGAACTCTCGCTGCCGGCCGTGGTGTCGTCCATGGTCGCCAGCCGGAGGTCCTGGCGTGCGGTGGCCCACTTCTGCGAGAGCGTCATCTCGCAGAAGGAGAGTGCCGAGAGGGATCGGGAACGAAATAATCCCTCCCGCCGCCAGAGAAGACGTAGGAGGCGCCGGGTGGACGACTGACCGGCGTCTCCCGCCCTGTGGAACGGGGGCGTTTGAATTCCACCACGGTAACCCCTGTCTGTCGTACGAGGCGACTAATTGGGGCCATCGGGGGTCGCGGGCTCGCAGCGGGGGGCTGTCAGCCCGAATCGATGCACTCCCAGTTTCGGAACATCGTGCGACCCCGAGATGGACGGCAGCGCGTGTGGTAAGGCCTCATTCGCTGTCGTTGTTCGGTGCGCGGGGGCTCCTAAGCCCTCCCATGGAGATGGGCTGCTACGCAGCACCGCGCAGGGGCGGTTTCGGCAGCAATTTTAGCACTCCTTAGAATACCCCGGGATCGCTCCGTAAGCGCCGATGAAGGCCACCGCGGGGTTTTAGCTGGTAGTGTCGGGTGGGATGTACATAGGGGGTAGGGACTCGGCCCAGCGGCTGCCCGGATAGCCATCATCCCGGCGAGGGGGATGCTGGGTCGTAAGACCGGCTAGTCCAGCATAACCGTTTTATTCTTATTCCGCTTCCCCCCGAAGCGGGCGGTAGTAATAAAACGCTTACCCCGCGGCAACAAAAAAAAAGGGCACCTACGATTTCACCTGTGCAGCGGTGTGGTTGTATACTCATGAACCCTCATCAATCAATTAATGTTTGTGTAACTCATAAATACTTGTAGTGTCTGGGTGTTGTGATAATTTTTTCGCAGTTCACAACACAAAACTTATATTTTAGTGTGGGGTCAGGACTATAAGATCTAATAAATCAGGAAAGTTCGTATGTTTGTAATGCAGTTTGATGATAATATGTCGTATTAAATTGAATGTTACATACAGGTGTGTGCACTTTGATTAAAAGCATTAGGGCATTCAAAATTTACAACGGCCCCTCCGTTTTTGCAAAGAATTGTGTAATCGAGTAACAAAGAGGATCCACTCACCATTCCACTTAGGGTTTGCCGTAGAATAAATATTATTAATAAAAAAATCCTATCAGCCAAAATATATATAATATTCATCACAATTATATATTATTAAACTATTTCTGCTGCTTGACTGAAAAAATAGGCAGTTTTAACGCCCTAAAATGTATCCCAAACAATTCATTACTAAATAAACCGCTGAAAGATAAAACATGCAATCACGACACGTAAACACGCGATAAGGGAGTTAAGATTATAACAAGCCTCCTCACAAGTTTCCAACTCGTAGAAACTTTGATATGTGACATCAGGGGATGACATGAATACAAATTAATGGTGAATATAAACTTGTGACTAACAAACTAAAGATACCGACGACAATAGTAAAAGTATTGTTTGTGACACAAATATCATGTTAATGTTAATATGGTTTGATTAGGCTATTTGACAACATTGAAAATACACTGCAAATTGTGGTCATCCTGTTACATAATATCTTAGAAAACCATATTTCACTTAATTTTAAACAAAATAATGTATATTTTTTGCAAATTAAACGAAATAAAATACAACATTTTTTTTTTATTTTATATGAGACGTGAACACTCAGTGTTTGGTTGCAACTCTGGTGACGTCACACGCAAGTAAACATAGTTGTTTCGAGGGATTTTATTTCGCGTTTTATGTTTTATGGGTGATAAATTCTATTGTTGATCTATTTTTGAAGCAGTTTTATGAGAATTGTTAATAAAACAATTATCATAAAACTTAGCTTTGCTTATCATTATTAGCTTGTTTACTTGCATGTGACGTCACACGTGTCATATGATCAGCGCCATTATAGAAATAGCGTTTTTGCCGCGATTTTGGAGATTTAAACTTTAACATTGATTTTTATTAAAAATACAGTAGATTTCCCGGAAATATCAATATAGTGCGCTTATTATGTAATAAATAATAGTTTTAAATCATTTTCGAAAACTAGTCAAATAGCCTATTGGGTAGTTCTGGCTCTATGTTTATTTGAATCAATAAGCTACGTTCCATAAACCTATTATCAAAAGAAGTTTTATTTCAAAGTTTCTTTACACAGTTCATAAAAGTAAATTATTTCTGCAAGTCACACCAATAGGTTGGCTAACAGTAAGTGAAAACGTGATAAAATTTTGTTTTTTATAGTCGATTTTAGTCTAAAAATATCGAAAATTAAACCAATTTGTTAATTTATATGTGTTTATTTAATATTTTCAAAAAATAAATATGCTAAAATAAAGCATTTTGTCACGTGACATGGAACACCCATCAGTCATGCATGACGTCATCGTTCGAAACATTTAAAACGCTGAGCCAAACGTCTATTAGTTTTGCGGATGGTGACGTCACACGAGAAGCCATGACAGTTGGTCGCGTTTTGTGGGAAAAATAAAGTTGGTTTATAAAAATGGAAATTAAATCTCGAACACTTCTGTTTTATGCTTATTAATCGTATTTTTTTAATAATATAGACCATGAAGAATAAAATAAAACGGTTTCCCATAAACAGCCAACTAGCATATTTATTCTATATAAAAGGCAGATTTTTAAATTAATGTCAGTAAAAATAAATGATGTCTGCGACGGCGTTGTTTTAATATCTGTATAAACTTTTATAGCAAAAACACTGTAAAATGATTTTACTTATAAGTCTGTAACTTTTTAGACCATTCCGGTTAGCTTCTTTACTTAACCTTATCTTAATCATTCGCTTATCGCCCCATCTTTGGCATACTCGAGGGTGCGACCATAGATAACTTATCTCTTATTACAATGTCGAAGCTCTTAATAATATGCTCTTAAAGTCGAATCGAAGTTTTATCAGCTATCCATATCAGCTGGGCCCTGTTTGAGAAAACTTTTTGTCTTGACTCCAACAATGGCATTATTAATGTACGAGTACGAACTTGCGAACATGTTAGTTCGGGCCGGGGTAGAAGACACCACGAAACTGTGGCTCCGCAAACCAGTGTGGTTCTGGTGTGAAAGAGAGAGGATGGGATAGTATTAAGCTTTTCTTCAGTACATTCGCCAAGCGAGCACAGCTGTAACGGCTCTAGGCTTTTAGTCATGATGCAGATCATCCACAATGCTTATGGCCCGCTGCTACAACCCATCTAAGGCATCGAGTCGATATATATTTAACGTAACCATCCCAGTGGTGCGAGCTGTATTCCATTCCCGGTCGTACCTGCGTTTTATATATGTGGTAGAGCTGATCCTACATGAAAAGCCTGTTCAGGATTGCGGCCGTGCTAGAAGTGGTGGATATTACGCCCTCAATGTGACTCCTTGGATTAAGACTGGAACACCCTAAGAAATTAGAGAAAAATTTCTTACACAAGAAAGCGTTCACCTGTGTTTTATTGGCATTGAACTCAACCCGATCCCTGGTACCCAATGATAAGATCTTCGTATCTTCTCACAGTATCCGCCTGCCCAACAGGAGGCTTGCTGCAATAACGCCCGTGGACCGTGCTGTCATGTGTATAACAATGAATGAAATTTACAGACATGAGCTGCTAAGCGTATCCATCAACGAGGTCACGCACTCTACGCTCGTGCAGAAAGCCGAAAATCACATACACAGATTGTCGGACAGACCGTATTCCAGGAGCTTGGAGAGAAGGCCACGATGCCAGACACAAAAAAAAATAAGAAACGCCTACTCAAACGCCTTCGCTATGTCGAGACTCACAGCTAGAGTCTCGCTATGTCAGTCAAATGCTTACAGATTAAATCTGTATCTGCTTCATGATATTTTTTTCGTCTAAAAACAGTAGTTTCGTCTGACTGTCTTTTAATTTGTTCGCAAATTACGTGGACCTGATTTCTATCTAAATTGAGTGAAACTCCAATGGAAACAATATTATTACCATTTAAACCATTTATTTTTCCACACACACAATACAGAAACGAAAAAATTTATATATTATCTAGTTAAATAATTTGGCTATTTGCTGCAACATGTGCGGTGGAAGGGGCACCAGCTCAGTATACGCTGCTGAAAAACAGCACTGATTTTCAGCTGGACCCCATTATTTACGTATACGCACATATTATTTAAAATAAAATATTTTACAGGGTAGAGCTGCAACCAAAATATAGTATAGATAAATCGCTCGCAATATGTATTAATATCTCCGTGATTGCAATCAAAATAGCCAATGAATCTTAACATAGTATAAAACAAAGTCACTGTCGCTGTCCGTCCCTATGTATGCTTAAATCTTAAAACTACGCAACGGATTTTGAAGCGCTTTTTTTTAATAGATAGAGTGATTCAAGAGATATGATACATGCATAATATTGTAGAGAAACACAGAAAGAATTTACAGGTTTCTGGATTGTACACCTTTTCTTACAAAAATAACCTCCACGCGGGCGGAGCCGCGAACAACATCTAGTAAGTAATAAATTAAAATTACCAGGATCCATAGAATCATATTCAAAGAAGCATAAAAGAAAAACTGTTTTAATAAATTACTTTTCCCGTCATCATAACTTGGTAAAAAATCTTAAAACACCTGTAAAAGTCAATTAACCAAAAACAGATGGCTTATTATGACCGAATTCCTTAAAAAACTTAAATCGGTTTCTTTACGAAGCAATCTCGTTTTATGTTTTATTCCTTAGCTTCCCTCGTAAAAAAGTCATTTCAAGACTAATCTGCATTCAAAATAATTTGATTTATTCTCCGATAAGCAATTAATATATTTTAAAAGGTCAGAGCGACAATGAATACAACGGATATTGCAGAGATGGAAAATGAAAATTGGACTGTTAAGTGGTTATTCACTGTGCAGTCAATGATTTCACTACTGTGCTCTATGAAAAAAAAACCAGAGGCAATGAAAATTCAAAAAAAATCTTTTAATTCCAATTATAGCCTATATGAAGACAAAGGTGTATTAGTTGATTATTAATTAATATTCAATATTTTATTTATTTGGCCACCAACAATTACTTACACTAGAACACACAATAACAACATACATAAATCTCTGTGTAAGTGTAGCAACCACTTAAAGGTAGGCACCACATACACCAGTTTGAGCAGGAAACATAACATTAATTAAAACTTAACTAAAAAATACATAAATAAGATAATGATCAATTAAAGAAACAACACAAAAAAAAAATGGAAATAATAAAATAACAAACCTAAAAACTTAATGTAACACAACCTTTTGCCTACTCTAAGAACACAACTAATAGGATAGGAATAATAATAGGATAGGATATATTTAAATATTAAAGAGAAAAATAAGTGGTATCAATATTATACAATAAACAAGAAACTCAATAAAAGCAAAATCGGAACACATGTTATGCATCCCAAACAATTAATAACAGATTTATTCCCCATCATTTAGGCAAGTATAAATTGATCTGGACAGCTTGGCTAGAGAATCCACGTGTATATCAATATTATCGCTACAGCGATTCCCTAATCCCTATTCCTGTCCTTTAAGGCCGACAGCGCATACATGACACTTTCAGTATTGTGGATGTTCATGGGCGGTGGAGATCACTTAACATCAGGTGACCCACCCACTGGCTCGTTTGTCGGACTATGCTATAAAAAAAAGCTGTTAATAATTTTGGCAAATCTGGCGTGAGTTTATATAAAATAACTGTAAGCTAAAGTAGCATGAATTGATAAGTAGTGTAAATGCTTAGTTTTTGTAAACATACTGGTGCAAAACAAAGAATTTCATCTACTTTCGAGTCGCAAATGTAACATAAATTTCTTACAAGAAACGTGAGGTACCATCAATACTTGGCAAAAAATGAAAATTACTTTTCCTCATATATGAAGAATGCAGGAACTTTACGGTTTCCTTAGGACATTAAACGCGATCACTTCAAGAGCCTCAATCTCAAACAGTTTTATATTATGGCAATAAAACCGCACTATAGAGTAATAACTTCCGGAATCTTAAGGCCGTCTCTAACAGATGCTGTGACATAGGTCAACTGATTTTGTTGCCTTTCATTATACTTTTATGTTTTTTGTAAAATAGCTTTTTAATATGGTTTTTATAAATCACTAGATGTTGTCCACTTCGTGGCTTCGTCTGCATGGATTATTTTAGGTTATTTTAGGAAGAAAGGTATGCAATCCATGGAGGCACCTTAAGCTCTTGCACCTTTACATATTTTTCTATCCCATAGGAAGCGTGCATTTTTTCAGGATAAAAGTAGCCTATGTGCTATTCCAGACTATAATCTATCTCTGTGCCAAATTGCAACCAGATCCGTCTAGTCGTTGTAGCGTGATTAAGTAACAACCATCCATCCATCCATCCATTCATTCGCATTTATAATATTTGTAGGATAAACACACTTATTTAGCCGAGTACTATATATAAGCTCAAAGGTAGGTATGGTCCTGCACCCGCGACTCTCATGAATCGTCGTTGGCACTCCGGTCAGCGCCTACCAGAAGCATACATTCAATTACAGACATGAAAAAAGTACGACTTCAATAAAAAACAAATGATGTGTCGCTATAAAATTTTAGGGTAATCGGGGAACATATATAAAAAAAAACTGACGAATTGAGAACCTCCTCTTATTTTGAAGTCGTTTAAAAATAACATTCCAGTAAAAACATCAAGTTCCATTTTCTTGTAATAACTGATTATTCGTCAGACTCCAACGGGCATGACCAACAATAAGGTCTTTAAATACATGGCGAGTATTAAGCTAAAGTAGGTTAGTGTTAGTAAGTGACCCCGCCCACACATCGCGTGTAATGAGATCAATTTTACATTATTGTAATAGATTTCCTATAATGAGCGTACGTGTTTGACTTCTTAATTATGTTAGAATGTAGGTTGCACACGAGTCTTGTATTTTATATCAATGCTAAGTAATTAATAATAATACTAGCCCTGTATTAAATGTTATCATTATCCAACACATCATTATCCCACTGCTGGGCACGGGCCTCCTCTACTAATGAGAGGGGTTAGGTTAGGTCCACCACGCTGGCCTAATGCGGGTTGGTAGAATTCACATACCTTCGAAATTCTTATAAGAATTCGCAGGTATGCAGGTTTCCTCACGATGTTTTCCTTCACCGTTAAAGCAAGCGATAATTAACATTTAATATACACATAACTTTAGAAAAGTCAGAGGTGTATGCCACTTGGGTTTCGAACCTACGACTTTCGTCTTGACAGTCCGTACCGCAACCAACTAGGCTATCGCTGCTATGATAAGTAATTATGATAGAAAATTATTTCAATAGCGGTAATAAGTATAGATATTTATTACCTACATCTCTATTCTCTGCACAACTCAAACGTCAACAGGTAGAGAATGCCTTAGGCATTATGTCCGCCTTTATACACATGTAGTATAAAGAGTTTAAATAAATAAATAAAATACAAATTATGCGTCACTATAAAATTTGAGGGGTGCCCTTGATTTATCTGAGATCCCATCATCAGATCCTGACTTGGTGCCAATGGGACCACCTGGGAAGTATACCCATTTAAACAAAAAAAGAATTTCTCGAATCAGTCCAGGCGACTTCGAGTAATCAGGTAACATAAATAAAAAAAAGATTCCGACGAATTGTTAACCTCCTATTTTTTTGAAGTCGGTTAGTAAGTAAAAGTCATATGAAAATGAACCGAAATTGGATCAATTAAATTTAATTAAGAGACTTGCCTTCTAATAGAACTGACGTCGATAACTAACGTAACATTTTTTTAAGTTGTCATAAACATACTATTAGGAGTATCTGACTATATAATCCGATTACAATTTATTTTCTTCTGTAAATTGATTTAATCTTTGTCAACGTAATCTACTCATCTATAAATAAGTCTAACACTCTTAACTTAATACAAGAAAAACGTCCATCAATTGTCACATCGTTATCGGATAATCAATAGAAACTAGGTCAAAAGATCCCCGCAAAAGATATTAAGAGCACTTTAGTCGACTATCACTGTTTCAAAGCTTGCATCATTTGAGGGATGAACTATTTGAAACTCTATAGATATTATTTATAAACTATTATCTATTCGATTTAAGGTCTTGTCAAATTAAGTCAAGGTATTATCTTGAATACAATTTAAATCTATTATCAATAATAGCGAATTATATTTTTTTCAATTGTGTTTATGTGTGTAGTATTTGTACATACACACACACATACACTCAGGCATGTAATCCCAGAAGTGGTAGGAAGAAGTGTAACCAGTACACTCATTTTTCGCCGAATTTCGGTCGCATAATGTGATGTGATGAGGGCAGCAGCCGTAACGCATGCACAATTATAATTACCACCGAGTTCGTGTGTAGTACCTACTTGTATTATTGATATATTTTTGTTGTTGTTTTTATTTTAAAATATATTAACCAAGTGAACGCAAATCGACGGTAGTTGTCACAATCAACCGATAGATGGAAGCATTTTTCTGTTGCACATTAGAAACGCATAAACGAAATGTCACCAACGCTTGCATATCACGCCCAATGCGACCAAAGTCTGCCTTTTGTGAGCGAAGAGATCATGGTTTTTAAATGGTTAAAATACAATCTAAACTGATATTTTTATGAATTGGTACAATTACGCGTAAATTTTAGTATAATTGCGATGTTAAGGAGAGAGATTAAGCATTCGGTTTAACCCACTGTTCATATACACCCTTTTTTAGGACTAATTAAAAGTTTTTTATTCATAAAAAGTACACGGACTTCAATAAAAAAACAAATTAAGCGTCACTATTACATTTGATTTTCCTTGATTTTTCTGAGATCCCATCATCAGATCCTGACTTGGTGCCAATGGGACCAACTGGGAAGTATACCCTTTTAAACAAAAAAAGAATTTCTCGAATCGGTCCAGGCATCTTCGAGTAATCGGGTAACATACATAAAAAAAAAGATTCCGACGAATTGTTAACCTTCTCCTTTTTTGAAGTCGGTTAAAAATACTTTGAGTAATACTAATGTACCTATAACAAATAAAATGTAGCATATTAACATTATATTCATTCACACCTGAATACTAGCGCAGGTTATCGATCAAAAAGAAAAACTACCGAGCATTTTAAACACATATTTATTCTGCGAACATCTGCAAGTGTTATTTCGAGTGCTTTGAATTTCACATATTATGATAGTAATGGCCGCCTCCATAGTACCTGGGGGAATATCTATGACAAAAGACCGCGTATTTGTTTCCTCTGGCGGATGCTAAGGACACCGGTGTTCGGAAAAAGGTAATAAGTAGTGAGTAAAAATACAAGCCGAAATCAACTTTATTTCCTTAATATTATGGTCACAAATACGCACGTCAATAAACACGAGTACTTATTGACCAGTACTTGTCCGGTAGCCGGCTACCGAATGATTTGACTGCTTAAAATAAATTGTACTATGTTGTCTGTTCCATTTATTAGCCATTTAAGATCATTTATTCTTAAGGTTCAATATAGTGCGGTAAAAATGGGAACGACAAGCCAAAGTTAAAAGCTTTACCACATTCCCCGACCAATTTACTTATATAACTATTGCGGGATCGTATTTCCGAAGGCGTTTATTTCGATTGATACCTAATAGCTAAAAATGGCGCATACTCAAATTTTTGCTAGCGGCTTCAACCGCATACAAGTAGAATGTTTACTAAAAACTTACTTTTTTATAATCACAATGGAAAATTATCTATGACTGACTCTGAGGCGCCACTGTAATTGCGTATCTGGTACTCCTTTGCAAAGACAACGGGTGCAATACCCGGGTCGGGTAACATTGAAATTGGGGTTTTCTATGACGAAATACTCAGTATCAGGCCGGAGTCTGGAATTGTGCTCGGTATAGCAATAGGCTCGCCTTCTAATTTATATGGGTGTACTGGTTATCCTCTGCCTACCTTCGCGCATTGAAGACGTGAGCCGTATGTATTTAGAAATAGTCTATAACAATATGGTATAATGTAGCTATCAATTAGTGATACATGTTTTAGATTCAAAAAACAGTTTCCATAGATTATCCCCTATAAACATTAGGTATATCTTTAATACTAGTGGTCTGGGTGTTGTGGGACCATATTCCTTCGTAGTTCATGATAGCCACGACACAGGTTTCACCTAGTGTGGGGTCAAGAGTAAGTGTGGAGTACTATTAGGAGTATTAAATATTATTTTATTTTGGGGCAATAAAGTGCTTTTTTATCTGAAAGGACACTCCGAAATTGATTTTTAATCATTTGATCCCAGCACTCAGGGAGTAAGAGAATACAATATATTTTACAAATACAATCATTAAATATCTTGCATACCTCACTGGAATCCTTCAACAATCCTAGACCACTTTTGTCACCACTATTTATTACATACCCGCACCATGGCAAGATTCTTTAAATTAACCTACTTAAAGCACTGAACTGGTAAAACTCTGACTGTATTATGAACTGATGAATACACTGCTAATCAACTGATTGGTAAACTGTCCTGGGAACGCAGAGGCGTCCTCTTTTATTGCACACCTTTACACCCCACTCAGTTCGCAATTATTGATGTACCCGTAGTTACTTTCTAAAATACCTTTTATATACCTTCGATACCTCTAATAAATGGAACTACCCTACGCTTATTACAATAATCCTAACAATTGTGAGAGCATTTTTACCTCGATCATGCCGACTTATACTTGAATCTTTCCAGAAGATGGCGCTACTATACTCGAAGGAAATCTCTCTTAATCTTGGAATTGGCTTACGTCCTATACTCAACACTACTCAACTGGCCATCCGTCTAACGGCTATTTATGTTTAACCGACTTCAAAAAAAGAGGACGTTCTCAGTTCGTCGGAATCTTTCTTTATATTAAAGTCGGTGTTCATTTACTCACACTAATGATACATGCTATACAATTATGATAAAAAAGAGGTTCTCAAATGTTTAACACGATCTTAAAAGCATTAGTTGCGTTTGAATATTTGGGCGTTAATCTTTCATTCCTTCCTTTAATATACATCTATTACCACAACAAAACAAATAATAGTAGTTAAAGTTACTTATGTGGTTTGCTAAGGTAGTTTTTCTCTCTTCTTCTCTTCCATACAAAATGATCACAACTTACGATAAACAACTATTAAGACGAATAACTTTCTGTTCAGACAAATAACCGTACATTTATTTTAAGCACTGACCGATGCTTCTTGAAAGGTCGTTAAAGTTTTTACCCGAACATTATTGAAGTTTTCTCGTTTAATTGAAAACTTACTCGCTTATTCAATAAGAAGTCGTAGAAGAAAACTCAAAGTTATAGAACTTTTTGGAGAACATTGTCAAGTTAAAAAAAAATGATGTAATGAAAAATTGCTATGTTTGCTAACATTTTAAATTTAAGATGATTTAAAATAATTTAGAACACCGCCGATGCGTTTTTAAAGATCAGCTATGCACCAACGTTCCTTCTGATAGTATAGGCGATATTTTATAATTAAAGAGACTCGTATCTCTTTTTTTTTATGTAAAAAATCCTATTCTTCATATGTCACTACTTTCTACTTCTGTCTGTACTTCGTTAAAGAGAACCAGTTCTTCAAATGAAAAGGATTAATGAAATTAATATACATTTTAAACATTGGCGTAAGATTCGTGGACACTATGCATCAAACTTACTTTCATAACTATTGCACAGTTGCCCGGTATGACGATAGACTCGTCCCCTATCACATAATAGGACCGAAATAAATTCGAAAAGTAAAAGTGAAAGCTAAAAATGGGTGTACTGGTTACACCTCTGCCTACCCCTTCGGGGATTACAGGCGTGAGTGTATATGTATTTATGTTATTGCTCAGTATAACTTCAGTTTAGTACATACATAAAGTTATAATTTCTCTGTTGTGTTATCAACCTCATGAATAAACATATCAGATAGAAGGAAGCGTGTCTTCAAAGTTTCACATAAACATAAACTTTTCACCAAACCCTTTTGACAAGGGTGAACCACTCACATTCCATTTGTTAGTTTTAGTTTTGGAACAATAGGAAATTCTTATGTGTTTATAATTTAATACAAGCAGAATTGTTTCATGATGTAGTTTTTTTGTTATATTATTAGGGTATTTAATATAGCTTCTTGTTTATCTTTGTTTGCTTCTGAAACAAATACACATGTAACATACTTAATCGTAATTTCCAATAACCTCAATAATACGATGCGAGCATTTTGTTCATAGTTTCATTTTGTATTCTGTATATAATGTATTCAAAAATGTCTCAAGAAAATGAAGACAAAGAAATAAAATAATCATTAAAATAAACCTATAAAATCCGTAACTAGTTTTATTTCAATGTGTAATACTGGAATAAATATAAGAAACCATTATATTAGTATTTTATACTAGTGGTCCCGGGCAGAGTGCAAAGAACCACTCGCGTATCAAAAGGATATAAAAAAAAGGTAAGGTAGTACGGAGTAAATAGAAGCCAAAATCAATTTTATTTCCATAACATTAAAGTTGAAAATAGCATGTAAGAACGACTAGTGTTGCCAACATTTGTGGTGCGCCGGCATACCATTGATACCAGACTGACTACAGACGTTGTCCTGCCATAAACCGCCTATCTCGTGACTGAATTTTCGTTGAATAAATAAGAAATTAAGATCTCGACAACAGCGCCACCTATTGGATCGCCACCAAACTTCACAGAATCATTCTTTGGGCTAATCTGAAGATTGCCTAAAAGTTTCATAAAAATCGCATCAGCCGTTTCGGAGTCCATAACGGACATATAAACATTTTTGTGTTTTATATATATATCCTATCACAGCCTCCATGGTGCAGTTGGTGAGTAGCTGGCTGTGAAACGTGAGGTCGTGGGTTTAATTCCCACACCGGCACTAATGATTGTTTGACAGACTGATATTTCTGCCCGGGGTCTGGGTGTTGTGTGTGACCGAAAGTCTCTCGTAGTTCCTGATACCCACAACACAAGACTCGTATCTTAATGTGGGGTCAGGGCTATGTGTGTGACCGTTGGGTGTTATTTATTATTATTACTATTGATGGAGAATTTTGGAAGTATGTGAAGTCTATCAAATCGCATTAGTACAGCGTCGAAGCTAAGGTGTAACTCATTTTATTAGTAGAGGAAGCCCATTTCCAAAAATAGGATATCATACAGTACAGGCTATTATAATTATTATCACTAAAATTAAAATAATAATAAGCAAACATCAAATTCCATAATTCATTTTAAGTCTAGTCGCACGTCGGCGATTCAATACGTATGTTAATTGGGTGTCATCCGCAGATGTTAAGTCAATTTAAGTTTGTCTATGGACGAAGAATTATTAATGATTCAGCATCATAAATGATGTTCTATTGAATGAAGAGTATTAGAATTTAAATTATGACTTATATCAATTAAGCTGAATTCAAGGGAATAGTAGTAATCAAATATTTTTGATTATTGCATTTTGATAATTATATTACATTAAGTCAAGTATTGCCTTGCATTAAAAATATGCCTGGGCTGTAATTTAATAATAAATGTTGAAATAAAATTTTAAAATTACTATAAAATAATTTGTTGCCTTGAAAACAAATTCCTAAAGCACACACACATGCCGCCGCTACCGTATTACATGTTTCACCCATCTGTTTTTTTTATCCTGGCACGACAACGTGTCCACACTGCACCAGATGGTAAGTGCAGTACCATCTAATTAGAGTATCGAGTAGCGAGAGACATTCTATCCCCAGCTACACCATGGGCAGGAAAGTGAAGATTCGGTTAAGTGTCAGAGTACCCAGAAGGCTGCAAATAATCTGCCTTTCCTCTTCGGGTCGTCATCACTTAGATAGTTAGTGAAAGGCTGGTAGGTTAGCTAGACTAGGGATTACTCTCTTTCCAAATCCGTCCAGTTTCCTTTCAACTTCTCCCCTCCCGTTCCTGACCCTTCTCCTGATCATCATCTCCCGTCACTTCCTTTACCGAAGATCATGATTCTTTTAATTTTCCGGTTATCCGCTTTTCTTCTTTTCTAGTCCTATCCTCGTCGTTGTATCCCTGCCTACCAGTCCTTGACGGTGGATTCCAAGTTCCTACGCCTTTAACCATTTATTAATACTTAATACTTAAAACCATAATTACTCATTCCGTATGACCTGTCATAAGTGTTTTTATATACCGACATGATGAATAAAGAAAAAAAACGTCGTAACCCTACTCTAGACCCCCGACATGAACCGGAGTTACACTAGCTGATCCCGGAACGCGACACACTTGCGTGTGCCACTATGGTGGGTTTTACGAGCTGTGTACGGTGGTCGATATCCGGGCGGATATGAATATCCTACCACGAGCACAACAAACAATAAATAATTGTCTCAGTAACATGATTTACGATACACAAGCTAACGAACCATCAGCAACCGAAGATATAAATACACTTCCAAAGTAACACCCGATAGCGAAGTTTGTACATGAGTTACTTTCCTTTTCACTTCGGTCTCTTCATATTTTGTGTTTGTGATATGATCAGGTAATAAGACGATGTCCTCTGAACATTATTAATTGGAAGAATAAGTTGGAATTGATTTTAGAAGTTGAAACTTTGTTAATATTTCTAATAAAAGTTCTTTAGTTATGCTGCAGATATTATAATTATAATACTAAATAATAATACTAGCCCTGTATTAAACAATGTCCTACTGCTGGGCACGGGCCTCCTCTACTAATGAGACGGGTTAGGCCTTTGTCCACCACGCTGGCTTAATGCGGGTTGGTAGACTTCACATACCTTCGAAATCCTTATGAGAATTCTCAGGTAATCAGGTTTCCTCACGATGCTTTCCTTCACCGTTGAAGCAAGCGATAATTAACATTTAATACTCACATAACTTTAGAAAAGTCAAAGGTGTATGCCACTTGGGTTTCGAACATACGACTTTCGTCTTGGCAGTCCGTACCGCAACCAACTAGGCTATCGCTGCTTCATATATACTAAATTAAATAAAACATATATATACTAAATTATATGTATGAGAAAGTGCCGGTTGCGTCAGAATTTCTCTGAAACGGGCATCAGTGGCGAAGATCCTTCAACATGGTCATTTCAGCTTCTCTTACAAAACTTTAACGGTCGGCAGCTACTTTGCTGTGCACTGGCATTGCAGAAGTCTATGGGCGGCGGTGACTACTTATAATCAGGTGGCCCGTCCACTCGCCTGCCTATCGAGACACAAAAATAAAAAATTGACATAAATGAATAAATCCCAAAACACGTTTAAAAAAATATAAATAATACTAATTATATTTATATTATTATATATTTTTAATACCTAACTATGCATCGGTTTCCTTTATCGTTCATCATTAGTAGGTATATATATTATAGAAAGATGTATGTGGTTTACAAAGAATTTATGAATACAGTTTATGGAACAAGGTAAACAAAAAACGTCACATGTACAATCATGTGATTATAAAAATAAATTAACAATGCTAGAATGCCAACCTTTGAAAAAATTTAAAATTTTGCTGCATTTGTTGGGCTTCTGGGATCCAAACTATAAGTCGAGGTCTCTGTCCTATGGCTAGAAAATAGAAATGCAACTGATTAAATTATTGTGAAAGACTATTAGTATTCTGAGGACACCGATCACAACTTCAGGCAGCACAATGTTTAGAATTCCTCGAAGTGCTTACCAAATCTATTTACTCGAGTGCTTTCATTACCAAGATGTCTCTTCAATCAGTAGCGATAGTATATATAGTATATGTGTGGGTTGTAATGTTAGACAAAATTATATCAATAATATCAGTAAGTCAAGATGGCGAAATTACACTATGAATTTATTGCCTCATTGATCTATCAGCAACGTACTTAGGCTAAGAGCGCTCCTGGGTTTAATTCCGGGTAAGGTAGGGTAAGCAAAATGTTCGGGTTTTTGATTTGTAAAATCACCCAAGCGGTGTTCGGGATTGGAGATTGTGCCTGATATGACGATAAACTCGCCAATTATCATACCATGGGGCGAAAATAAGCATGGCAAGCTGTAAGTCCACCTAGTTTTGTCTATATCTGCACTTTATCTACCGCTTCGCAGTGGAGACGTGGGCTTATATTAATTATGTCATTATGCATGAATAAGACGATTCATTATATTCATGATTTTGCAGATCATTGGTGCGTGACGAACACGTGAATTAATTACATTTAATAATTGGTGGTGGCTTCATTTAAAAGTACAAAATTTATTCTAAAGAATCACCAATAATCTATAGTTTATTAGTTCTCTATTGATTATCGGTGTATTGAAACATGTAGTCTTTTTCCATTGCAGCAGATGCATACCATCAAAAGTTATGATTTGTCCCGGTGCGAGACTGAACCCGGGGGCTCTCATTTCACAGCCGGCTATATAATCTAATGTGTTGTAAGCCCATAATTGCACCAGGCTTTGAATTGAAATCAATAGACTCGGCGCATGTGTTCCAAATTGTTTATCGGAAGCTGATTGCATTGTATGATTTGTAATTAAGTAGGTATACCTATATATAATATTTGAAGTGCTTATGTGAGGATAATTAATAAATATGACTGCTGCATTTGAACATTAATTTGAACTAGTGGCTGAAATTCGCCGTAACTTATAAAAGAAACTGTCTATTTTTTTATTGATAAACTAAAGTACGTTAATAGCTAATATCCAAAAGAAAATCGGTTGTCAAACAAGAAAAACGTATAGAGGAAGAGCCCGTGAACCCCAGACCTACGTTATTTTATAAAAGCTGAAAGTTTGTCAGCGCATGCTCCTAACACAGGTAAGAACGATGGACCATTATGAAGTTTGGGTTACAGTGGCTTTGGCAGGTAAGAGTCACTAAAGGTGTGTAAAATACCGATCTAAATACATCAAATAATAAAGTGCGATTTTTTGGTATTACCTTTAGAATATTATTAAAAATCACGTTATTCATCGCCAGACACTTAGCATCGTGGCAACTCCATGCCAGACACCTTTAATGGTCATGAAATTATAATATTACTTACGTTATAGTATAAAATCTGATTTTTATAAATAATACTTGGGTAATAAATAGATGATGTTTCCTCATTAGCCAGACACTTTTGATAGTTCCAACCCCTTGCCAGACAAGCATGTAGGGTAGCTGTAGGAGAGCGCGAGTATGGATTGTACAGTCTTACTATTTTGTAGTTTATGATGGTATCAACCAGTCAACAAAGACAGGCCAATAACTGATTTAAAATTCACAATTATTTTCAGTTTAATTATTAATTGTCAGTTTATGATCTAGGAACACATAAGTACTAACAATCACAATGTTATTGAAATAAACTATTATTTAAACTGCAATATAATTTACAAAGTGTTACAACATAATTAACTTTCTGTATTGACTAAGAGTAGTTATTAAGATTTGTTTTATATTGTAAATTTGAGAAAATTTTAAACTTTTTTGTGGTTACAGCAACACTTAATCTCTTACCATAATATCACTGCCTAATTAGCAGTTAAACAAAAACTTCAAATATTAATTAAAGTACCATCAGTTTTAATAAAACTAAAAGATGAATTACCATCAGATTTTAACACCAGAAATTAAAACAAAAATCAATAAGGTAGGAAATAGAACATGGTATTTTTAACTTAATGAATTGTTTAGTTTATCAGAATGAACAAAATTAAAACTCATCCTGTAAATTTTAAAACCAGAAGCGACTCACCAAATTTTAAATATATCCATAGGAACATGACCTATGTAGGTAGGCAGGCAAACAACCAGCTATCTCAGTACTTGCACTACCAGAGAACCGCCTCAACAACTCAACAGCGCCAGGGGACACCATCCACAGCAAATGGAATTTTAACACCAAAATCATTAACACAGTAAACATTGACACTTAATTTTGATTATCGTTTAAACGATTTAGTTTGGAACATAAAATAAATCAAAATGATTTACAAAACTTAAGGGACTTACTATAATTTATAAACATAGCACATCCAAATGATTCTCAACATTCGCAACCTAGAAATTTACTGGAGACTAGCAAATTTACAGTACCATTGAGCACATTTTACCACGTGTAAAGCGGTAGCATATTACACTTTACCATCACTATTTTATTTCGGATGATAATTTCAATAATATATAAATTTTTGCACAACCTTTTGTTTTATGCACTTTTTTGCACAACCCAAAAAAGTGCATAAAACTAATGATTAATGTTTTCCGAACTCTCAAACAACAAAAATAACATGTTACGAGACTGTAGGATTTACATCACCTGATTTACGATAGTGGATGTCGAGTTCAATCCCACTTCTGATATCCGGGTTCTATGTGTTGTGGTCAGAATGGCTGAGGTCATGACGTCATCATAGGTCATGACTATGAGAGTTATTCATCCTTCTTTGATCTTCAGATAACCAGGATGCATAGCGTACGATAGTTCAGTAGAAATAACACACTTTCTGTTCATTGTTTATTAAGCTACACCGGTTCGGAATGCAGTTATCCACTAGGAAAGAAGCCGGCAATAAAACCTGTAGTTGCTCTTTTAAACATATCACTTTTACATCAGTTGACAATTACACTCTTTACTTATTCAGTCCAATAATTAACAAAAACGACAACCGGCCTTCAATAATAATATTTTTACATTGTATTATTTACATTGTATTTTAACCTGTTATTGACATAATAAATTATTTTTTTTAACAATTTAAGGTAGTTGTAGCATCGAATGTATTTTCTTAAAATGTTTTTTAAATTTACATAGACTATCAGTAGAAATAACAACTGCGCAGTGAGGGACCGTGGTAGACTTAACTCGCTATCTCACCCATATGCATACTGTCTCGCGCTCTCCTACAGCTACCCTACATGCTTGTCTGGCAAGGGGTTGGAACTATCAAAAGTGTCTGGCTAATGAGGAAACATCATCTATTTATTACCCAAGTATTATTTATAAAAATCAGCTTTTATACTATAACGTAAGTAAAATTATAATTTCATGACCATTAAGGGTGTCTGGCAAGGGGTTGCCACGATGCTAAGTGTCTGGCGATGAATAACGTGATTTTTAATAATATTCTAAAGGTAATACCAAAAAATCGCACTTTATTATTTGATGTATTTAGATCGGTATTTTACACACCTTTAGTGACGTGTACCTGCCAAAGCCACTGTAACCCAAACTTCATAATGGTCCATCGTTCTTACCTGTGTTGGGAGCATGCGCTGACAAACATTCAGCTTTTATAAAATAACGTAGGTCTGGGGTTCGCGGGCTCTTAGACCAGTACTGAATTGTTTTGTATTTATAGATCTCTAATTCACAGTACAACTAAAAAAAATCTTCTATAAAATAGTAACAAATCACATCGCTTTGCAAATGAAACAACGTATTATTTTTGGTATAGTATACAAATTATAAAAATTTGTTTTGTTCCCCAGACTTATTCCTCGTGTTTCAGATAAATGCCTCTGGCTTTAATATAGAGGAATACGACGTAAGGGATCTTGTCTAATAAGGATAATGTCAAAAAAGTATCCAATTAATTATATCACGAAAAACATTAGACTGTAGCAGATTGTGTATCGCCTCAGGCAAATTCTGTGTAATATCAGAGTCTTTAAAAAGTCTGTTGTTTTTCCTACAATTATGCTACCACAGCCGCAACGCAAGTGTGCGTATTTTTTATACCTATTGTGACGTCATAAGACTAATTTAATAATCAAAAACATCGTTGAATTTATTTATTTTATGGAAGACTAACAGGTTTAACTAAGCTAGAATAATAACAGTATACAAAACAAACAGCCAATTACAAGTCTTCACTTATAGTAACGGTTTAAAACAAAATAAAAGTGAACAACTTTAGTATGTTGTTGAATTTACTAGACTATATACCTACACTTAATAATATATAATATTTAAGTTTCTGACTAAAGAAATCAAGGCTCAGATTTCTCCTCGCCGAGGTAACAGTGGTCAAAAATGGGTCCAAATCGTGGTGTTTACAAATCTGATTAAAGTTTGTGCTCGCTCGCACAATAAAACTATTTTGTATTGATTTCGAAAAACTGCTAGAAGAATTATTATTTATAGTAATTAATACCAAGATGTAATGAATCAACAATTAGAAGATTTTGGACTGGACGGAATATGCCACATGAGATTTAATCTTTATGTGGAGAACAATAATCGTATATTAATAGAGGACCCGGGAGACGTAGTCCTGCCACAGACCGCCTTCTATGTATGCCGAATTTACGTTGAAAAAAATAGAAAAATGTTTAGATTCCGACAACAATGCCACCTATCTATATATAACTGTAGGCAGCGGCTTTGCTGCGCCCTGGCATTGCAGAAGCCTATGGGCGGCAGTGACTACTTACCATCAGGTAGCCCGTCTGCTCGCCTGCCTATCGAGGTACTAAAAAAACACTCCAAAACTATCCTAACTTTCAAATTGGAACCAACCACACATATACAATAAAATTTATTGAAATCTGTTGGGTGGATTCGAAGATAAGTGTATATCCCCAATAGCCGCGTACTGATTGAGCGAGCAGCCTCGCGAGGCTGCCTCGCGAGGCAAATCCTCGGTCGGTCAAGACGTGCCTCGCCCGAGGCAAACGCACGCGCTGCCTCGCCCGAGCGTGCCGCGGCCCGAGCCGAGCGTTGTCGGTTTTTATCGATGCTCAAAGGTGCCTCAGTACGTTTGCCTCGCTCACTCAAGACGGTAGTGTTTTGCCTCGCCAAAAATCTCAACGTCACTAATAATCTTTCCCTAGCGGATATTGCTTCTGGAAAATTTGTTTCCTTGCTTATTTTGGCGTTTATGAGAGAATACACATTGTCAAATTCGATTTTACTCATTCGAGTGAATTTTTTTTCTTCGTCATCGAAGCACAACTCTTCAAACAATCATTTCCCAGCCTGTAATCTATTTTTGTATAAGAGTTTAATCCAAAAACGTTTAGTTTTTTGTTTAGTTTTTTTTGCAAGCCTTAGAATTATTAAAAAGGCGGTGGTAGCGACAGCTTTCCGAATGTGCGGCCTCATGGTGGTCTCGGGCAAACTATACGCACGCGCGGTCTCTATTCGACTTCAAGTTAAACTGAGCGTCGATGCTCACGGTGGCTCGGCCTTGCCGCGCGAGGCAGCCTCGGATTAGAAAACTTACAAACCGAGGCCGCCTCGCGCGGCATGCGTACTGCGGCAAATGTCCGAGGCTGCCTCGCGAAGCCGCTCGCTTGGTCAGTACGCGGCTAATTGGGTAACAAATTAGTGCTATTATAAGATTTGTTTCTGTTTAAAATAGGAATAATAACAATACTAGCCCTGTATTAGACACTAGCTGTTGCTCGCGGCTCCGCCCGCGTGGAGGTCATGTTTGAAACAAAAAGTATACACTACAAAATACCAATTTACATGCATTTAACTTCGAAAATGAAGGATTTTCATACAAACTTTCTTACCCTATTTAACCCCCTTAGGGGCGGAATTTCCAAAAACCCTGAAATATGTGTTTTTAATTTTTAACTGTAAGGCCAAATACCAAATTTCATGCGTTTAACTGCAAAAATGACAGATTTTCATACAAAATTTCTTCCCTTATTTTACCCCCTTAGGCGTGGTATTTCCAAAAACCCTTCCTTAGTGGATGCCTACGTCATAATAGGTACCTACTGTCAAAATTTCAAGTCTCTAACCCCAGCCGTTTAGGCTGTGCGTTGATCGATCAGTCAGTCAGTCAGTCAGTCAGTCAGCTTCTTCTTTTATATATACAGATTGTCCCACTGCTGGGCACGGGCCTCCTCTACTAAAGAGAGGAGTTAGGCCTTAGTCCACCACGCTGGCCTAATGCGGGTTGGTAGACTTCACATACCTTCGAAATACTTATAAGAATTTTCAGCTATGCAGGTTTCCTCACGATGTTTTCCTTCACCGTTAAAGCAAGCGATAATTAACAATTAATACACACATAACTTTAACAAAGTCAGAGGTATGTGCCATAAAAAATAGGAATACTTATATATAAAAGGATCGAAGTAATGGTGGTTGGTATACAAATTATTTAGACACATTTATCAGCGAAATAATATTACAATATTATTAAACCAAATCACAAGCACTACAAATATCGACGTACATACACACTCACGCCTGTAATCCCCGAAGGGGTAGGCAGAGGCGTAACCAGTACACCCACTTTTCGCCGAAGTATCGGTCCCATAATGTGATAGGGGGCGAGCCTATCGCGATACCAACAAAACAGAATGATTTATTTTTGAACCTAATCTATCTATTATCACAGATCTGCTTAAGTTGTTAAAGTTAAAAGCAACTCGGTGGATACATTTTCTAAAGGCGAAAAATAAACGCAACTTTGAATTGAAACAAATTGAAAAGTTCTTATGAGAATAAATTCTTTAATCCTAACAAATTGAAACGTTATCGTAACCAAATCGAAATTTAATACAGAAAAGCGAATTTGTAGTATTCGAGACATCCTAAAATATTGTAGTGCAACTTATAAGCAAATGCGTCCATACAATTAATACATCGCAAATACAACAGCTTAAGGAACGTGAAACTGCATTCAAACAGCTTACTAGCCTGTCTTGTCAATTTAAACCTTAGTACTACGTGTTAGTGATCAAAACAATGAAAAGCATGGTTGAGTCGTGTCAGAAACAAGAACAAAGACATTGTTGAAGGCTCGTGGATGGTAGACAAACAACTGGTAGGCATAGCTACGTTTACATCAGAGAGAACGTATTTAGCAACGTTAAGTGAATTAACTTAATTTTGAGATAAAGTTAAAAATGTAGAAGTGATGTCCTTAGAAATGGTGTAATTAGCCATGAGCGTTAAAAAAGTAAGCTAGAAGATGTACTTAAACATACAAATTATGTAATTAGCCGTGAGCGTCTTTTATATTTAGATCTTATAAATTAATATAGATAGAAAGATATGACCCAAACTGATTGATAGAGAAATAATTGCTTTATTACTTTGTAGGTATATATAACTCAAATTTGCCAAAATGTCAACGGCATTTTAATAAACGGACGGCAGAATGTAGTCTATCACGAGAACTATCCTTTAAAAAGTGGAATTAGTGATTAGAGGTGGACTTGTTTGAATAGGTTTTTAATTTTTAAATTTAATCATGTTTTGAAAAAAACTGAGTGTTATTGCTAACAGCATATCTATATATAAATAGGGAAAGACAAAACAGTTCAGTGCCTTTTTCTCTTCCGTTTGTCAATCGATTTTCTTTTTTGTTTAGTACCCATTGACGAGTTTTTCTGTTAACATTAAAATTTAGCAAATAGAATTTCGACCAATAGTTAAGTAAACGGTGTATTCTTAAAGTAACATGTTTTCCCTTTGATGATAGCCAAGCATTAGCTATAAACACTTTTCAAATCAAGTTTTAACTTTTTGAATACAGTTAGATAAAAATAATTTCAATAATGAAAACAAAATCGTTAGCAAAGTAGACTGCATTTTTAAAATTCTTTTCTTTATTTTTAAAATACGTATAAAATAATATCGACAGCAAAGTAGACTGCCCTTTTAAAATTCGAAGGCTATAACGTATAAATCTAACACGCTGAAAAATGTTCGATAAGATTTTCGAATAGAGTGCTGCAGTAGACAAGGGCGTGATTCAATTTGTGCACTATCTAGAAAGAGATGCAATGAAAAATTTAAATGTTACTCTCGTTCGGTTACAAGAACTATTGAATACGGTGCAAAATTGTCAACACAGTCATAACTCAGGTTGCAAACTGTGTTGAATGAAATTTTGCAAGTGAATATTTTTAATTAAAAATATAATATTGAATGGAATTTTAACATTTCATATAATTTAAGGCAGTGTCGGCATGAAAAATAACTTTTAATTACAATGATCAATATTTACCAATTTGTATATTGGTTGAAGTGATAAGTCGATTCTCATGGTGTTATTCAAAGGCTTACTGTATGGATCTTTCAGTGTCGAATTATGAGAGTCATGCACGGCAATAGCTTTGCGTAATTTATTATCAAGAAGTCAATTTAAATAGCATACATTGCGATAAATTAATAAATACACCCAGTAGTCACACACATAGCCCTGAACCCACACTAGGTAAAACCTGTATCGTGGGTATCAACAACTACGAGGGACTACGGTCCACAACAATCAGACTCGAAACAAATATCTGTCAATCGCACAAATATTTTTCTCGGAGCAGGAATCGCACCCACTGCCTATCGTTCCACAACCGGCTACTCATCCACTGCGCCGTGGAGGCTGTCTTATATAATTTAGTAAAATTCAATTGGATAGTGTAGTTTAACTATTGTAAGCCAATTTTGGAAGCAGCAACAATACTTTATAGAATAAATAAATATTTAGATTTTTCAAATATGCAAACTTTTACATCGCTCTAATCTGTTTGGGAGAAAAATATTTCTTTTCAAGACATGAGGAATCTTTATCTTTTTTAAAGGCAATATAGTTCATACAAATATTACCCAACAGAGTCAATAAATGTTACGGTTTTTTTAAAAGTGGTAGAGCCACGCTGTAAACATATTTGTCTACAGCATGAATGGGCCGGCTCGACCGGGGTAGTACCACTGTCTCACAGAAAACCAACGTAAAGTGACAGTTTACTGTCGCGTTTCGTATGGTAAGTGAGATATCCGGAGGCCCAGATTCCCCTTCCCTTCCCTAATCCCTATTCCTGTCCTTTAAGGCCGACAGTGCATACGTGATACTTTCGGTATTGTGGATGTTCATGGGCGGTGGAGATCACTTAACATCAGGTGACCCACTGGCTCGTTTGTCGGCCTACGAAATAAAAAAAAAAAAAACTTCGGCAAAACTCGTAAATAGATATCACGATAATCAGTTTCTAATTACGTTCCAATATATGTATCACAACATCAAATATAGAATAATTGCTACATAACAAATATATATTTGCTGGTGGTAGGATATTCATATCCACCTGGATAGCGACCACCATACACAGGGTGTAAAACCCGCCATAGTGGCATACGCAAGTGTGTCGCGTTCCGGGATCAACCAGTGTACATCCTGTTTTTGTCGAGGGTCTAGATTTGGGGAAAGGATGTTTGGCCGTGTTGCGGCCTTCTGAGTACTCTGACACTAGACCCTCGACCGCTTTTTCACCTTCTTGGCTATGGCGTCGTGTGAAGGAGCAGGCCGGCATGATTTTGTTGAGTAGTGGGGGATAGATTGTCTCTTGCTACTCGATACTCTAATTGGACGGCACTGCGCTTACCATCAAGTGCAGTATGGTCACTTTGTCATGCCAGGATAAAAAAAAGACAGAACAAGCTACATTAATATACGTTACGTAGACATACGCATATTATATCGTCGCTCAATAATCTCCAGTCAGGGATTTATAAGCGGACTTTTTATTTTTGAGCTTAGTATAAATGAAATATATAGGATGCCAGAATTTGAAATGATGTAAATCATGCATAGGCTCAGGCATTTATGACCCACGAAGTAGGCAGAGGTACAATTGGTCCAGATTTAGCCGAGCTTATTTACATCCCTTGATATAAGTGGTGTGTTTATCGTTGGTATTGAAAACTTCAACACGAATTCAGATTGCCCCACCGGGATTTGAACCCAGCCCTTGGTCTCTCAGACTATGGGCATATCTACGTTATCATATAAAGTGAATTTAAACTACAATTTTTTTTCACATTATTGTATAAAAGAATGTTTAAGAATATATTAGTTATAATTAATTTATAAAATAATTATACACATATATACAAAAGCTCTTTTTTGAAATATCATTACAGTAATAAAACGTCAGACCTCAGTATTAGCTTCGATGTATCATCAATCTTCTTTCCCTTATTATCGCCAAGAAATTCAATTACATTAGTTGCCTGTGATTATGAGGGAATAAAACAAAAGAGATATAGCGTCGTCATTGTGACCTCGCATACTAATCATTCGTGAAGAGAAATTCATTACTCGCTTATCACTTCCGCGAAGGTCGGACACGGAGACTTTTATTATTTGTAACCCTAAGTTGTAACCTCATAATCCTATAAACAAAATACTTAATTTGGAATTGGTGGCAAAGTTCCGAGACATTTTGGCGGCATTTTTTGTTTTTCATTTAACCGACGTGGATAAGTTGTTTATTAGCTTGGTGAAACAAATCTTATTTGCCAGTTGTAGTTATAAAATGTTGTTTTCCTTCCCGCATAATAAGAAATTGTCTGAGATGAGTTGTCCTTGGAGATAAAATACATTGGCGTAAACATTATTTTAATAAGATACGAATAGCAATTATATAAATCCGTAGCAGTCTACTTAAGTATGTATAAAGCTTGAATTATATGTGTGTTAGTGCGGTGTTATTTGAAGTATATTAATTGTTATTAAAGTTTACATTAAAAAAGGCAGACTATCTAGACCAGTGGTTCTCAAAGTTGACTGAACAGCTACACCTAACAAAAAGTTCCGAATTCGAGACTCACCTCTTGGTTGTCATGAATAAATAGAGTCATAACTATATGAATGGAAAGTTCCAATAAGAAAATAAAAACAATTTTTTTATAGCAAAGGCTGACAAACGAGCTAGTGGGTCATCTGATGATAAGTGATCTCCACCGCCCATGAACACCCACACTACCGAAAGTATCATGTGTGCGCTGTCGGCCTTAAATGACAAGAAAAGGAATTAGGGAAGGGAAGGGGGAATCTGGGCCTCCGGATATCTCACTTACCATACGAAACGCGACAGTGAACTGTCACTTTACGTTGGTTTTCTGTGAGACAGTGGTACTACCCCGGTCGAGCCGGCCCATTCATGCTGTAGACAAATATGTCTACAGCGTGGCTCTACCACTTCCAAATAATAATTAATAACAATTTTAATAATTATGTTCCGTTCAGTCGAAGTATGATCCTATTTTCATGGCCCAACCATTATTCGACCCATAGTTTGGGAAACACTGGTCTAGACCAACGTCGTGCGTTCGAAACCAGCTCACGTAGTATACGACTTTTAGAAGTTAGGTATATATATACATTGTTGATTACCGATTGTTTTAAAGAAAAATAAACATTGTGGGAAAATAAATATAGTTACCTAATAATTATTGTAATCGCCTTAAACAGTGGCCGCTTATTCGAAGGTGTGTGTTATACTCGTCAGCATTAGGCCAGCGTGGTAGACTAAGGCCTATCTCCTCTCATTAGTAGAGGAAACCGTGCATAGCAGAAAGACAATACTAATATATTTATTAATATATTGTTATCATAATAACATTTTAAACTTTAGTACCATATAATATATAATAAGGGCTTACCATCAGATGCAGTATGGTTACTTTATCGTGCTAGGATAAAAAAACGAACAAGAAATTTAAAGTGAATAATACTCAAATTATAACTCCTTTATCATCTACATATTCTTTATTAAACATCAACAAAATAATGATAATAATAATAACACCCAACAGTCACTCACATAGCCCCGACCCCACACTAAGATAAGTCTTGTGGTGGGGGGGACAAGGACTACGAGAGACTTTGGTCTCACAACACCCAAACCCCGGACACAAATATCTGTCTCTCACACAAACATTTGTCCCGGTGTGGGAATCGAACCCACGGCCTCTCGTTTCACAGCCGGCTACCCGGCGCCACGAAGGCTGTCAAAAAATAACATCATACTTTATAACGATTAACGTCAATAATATGAAAGAGGTTGTTACAAAGTTCGACAGCACAGGTCGGTAATTTTCACTCCACGAAACCTCAATTTTCCCGCAGAAATACACAACCCTTGGGAACATTCATTTGAGTGAAAATCTGAAAGCCCTTAGCGTATTTCATTAGAAGTCCGGGAGTTTCGTGGCTCAAGCCTCTACTGCGTAATTGGGGAACTGAATTGAAAAGTGTCAAGATGTTTTTTTATTACTACAGTTACATTTTATATCAATGTGTTTTGCACTGCCACTTGTTTATCTTGAAAGTAATCTCACAAAGAACTTCAATATAAAGAAACAGTGGGGTGAAAATTAAATATACCATAATATAACTGTCGTGTATCTATAACACAATTATAAATCAATACGACAGTATCTGTGCACACGATGAACAAAGTTACCCGTGACGTCACAGGTTAAATGTCAGAGGTGACGTCACCCGATGTAACCTACTTACGGCGAGTCCTCGTAACCCATTGATATAGGTTTACGGCCAGTTAAGTACCGCTGCTACTTTTATTAGCTGACCGCTTGCCTAATCGAATCAATAAAATTAGTTACAGCTATTTAACTAAATTAATCTAATTTTATCACATTCCTATACTCGAGAGTAAATACATATGAACTTACGCCTGTAATCCCATACACAGGGTGTTAAACCCGCAATAGTGGCACACGCAAGTGTCACGTTCCGAGGTCAGCCAGTGTACATCCGGTTTTTTTGGGGGTCTAGAGTTGGGGTACTATCTATGGCCGTGTTACGGCCTTCTGAGTATACTTAGTACACTAGATCCTCGATCGCTTCTTTACCTCCCTGCCCCACGGCGTAGTGTGAAGAAGCCTAGAAGAAGAAGAAAGAAAGAAAGAAGCACATTCTTTCCTGAAAGGCCGGCAACGCATTTGCAAGCCCTATGGTGTTGCAGATGTTCATGGGCGGCGGTGATCACTTTCCATCAGGTGAGCCTCCTGCCCGTTTGCCCCCTTTTTTCATAAAAAAAGCCACACAGGCCGGCATGATTGTGTTGAGTAGCGCGGGATAGATTGTTTCTCGCTACTTGATACTCTGACTTGACGGCACTGCGCTTACCATCAGGTGCAGTGTGGTCTTTGCCGTGCCACGAAATATAGTGGCAGGCAGATGTGTCACTAGCACATGCCGGTTTCACCGAGCTTATTACTGTCCCATGATGTGGTGGGCTAGCCTCTCACTATACTGGGCGCAAAACTCCGGGCTGAGACTGAGAATTTCGTAATACAAAAAGCCATGATCACTTTTACTCGATCCGGGGATCGAACCCGAGACAGCACAGCAGTCGTACCACGTACGCAATTGACCACCGAGGCAGTCACTCAAGTAGGTTTAAGTATGTACCAGCACGGATGCTGGACAAGGTGTTCAGCTGCAGGTGCAGCTGCCGAGGGGAGAGGAAATTACACTATTCCTAGGCAAAATGTGTGCCACGCGAAGTCGGTGAGATCTGGAACTGGGAACTTATCGTACTACCACTTACCCGAGCTTTCCGGCTTCCCTGCTTTGCGGAGTCCACAGCTTGCACCACGGCACACACAAATAATAAGTACTCAAGTTCAACGATGAAACAGCGAGAGGATCACGAGTGTTCTTGGAGGGTTTTCCGTTGCGAGATTTCAAGAAGAACTGGTCCCAGGGTTTCCAGTAACCGTTCTTATCTACCACTTTTGCGTTCCTCCCATTGGCCAGTCATGAGGGTTGCGTATTGGTCAATGAGGTTCGGCTAATCCGATCGGGCGCAATCGGATAGCGTGCAAAGCTCGGTGCGGGTGGCGCCCTCTAGCCTGGGATATGATAGCCAGATAAGAACCCAGTAACAGAACCCCGAAGCAGCACACATATCAACGAAAATAGCATATGACGATACAAAGTAGGTTAGGAATCACTCAGGTATGATATATGCGTTGGACGCTTTTTGGATGGCATAAATCCTATGTGTTCCCATCAACATACTGTTAGTACATCATATTGACGTAAATGTTTTTATTTTATGTATCAAAACGTTGGTCTGAGTACCGACAGATGAGAATATCTGACAATTTCTCATCATTTTCAAGATGTTTTGTATGGGTAAAATAGTTCATGTAGTTTTTATTGTACCTATTTTTGTATATTGGTAGTATGTTAGACAATCACTATAAGACGCCACTTGGCCTACTATGTAATTGCCGCATAATTATCTAGGTACCAGCAGAATTACCAGCGCTTTGCTCTTAGGAGCAAAGCATTATGCTGAGCTGGGGCCTAATTTTGGCCGCAATGTAATACATTAGACTCTAATTAGTTTATAGTTAGTTATGTTTGTCGTCTTTTAAGCTAAGATTAATTGTATATGCATTGTTGCCTTAATAAACTTTTTATCTATCTATCTATCTATCTACATATAATTTTAATTTACACATTATGAAGTTTACTTTTATCGGCAGTCCCCAATGACTACCAATATTTTAATTCTGCTTTTATGCTTTAGCTGCTTTTTAGCTGTGAACGAAAACATCTAAATTGTTTATAGAATAATTGTTTATAAGAATTTCAAAGAAATATACCAACCCGCATTCGGCCAGAGTGGTGGACTAAGACTTAACCCCGTTCATAAATAGAGTAGGCCTTATTATTATTATAAGTGTATTTCGTCTTCCAATACTAATGCACTAAAGTTTAAACATCATAATCTATATACTTCAATAACGATATTTTGAATACAAGCTATGCCGACTGATGTTGGCGACCACCGGATATTTTTGAATCATTTCTAAGGCAATATTTTTATGGCCATTAACGTATGGGACCGGAATATGAGTATGTGCTGGTGAACGACTCACGAATTAATGTTGATATAAAAGATTTTCGTAAAAATAAACCGGAATAACTTCAGACGACTTCATTAAAATATATTTATTTTTATATAAATATGTAATTTTCGAAAATCGAACGTTCATAAATGTGAGGTTGAATCCAATATCCAACATTTCTATTCTCGATTCTTTCCACAGTATTATAATGCTCTTTGCTTTCCACTCTGCGTGGGCTTTAGCAACTTTTTTATAACAAAAGTCAGCAAACCTCGGAAGCGGTGATGTAATTGCGTACACGGTACGACTGCTGTTCTGCGTCTCTTTGTTCCCTGGGGTGTGGAAAAGTGACATTGAGTTTTTCTATTACAAAATACACAGGATTACCCCGGAGTCTGGAAATGTGCCCGGTATGGCGATAGGCCCATTTCACATTACAGTTATCGCTGCGTTACTGGTATAGCAGCGATAACTTAGTAGGAATATATATGGTTTTTAAGAGTATCGTTCTTCTTAGTAATTTATATTCACGACAGAATAAGGTCAATCTTAAATGTCATCCTTTCTCTAAAAATTATGTTCCTAATTCTCATTTATTTTAATGAAATACTCTGTAGGCTGTAATTAGCTACGGCCGTGGCCGAAGGAAAATCTCATTAGGCCTGACAGACAATACGGAGCATAATGATGAAATCAAATACTATTACAATATAATTGAGGGTACCTTCATTAAAATTGACTCCTTGTTAATTTTATAGACAATGCCGATCAAATCTCATTCTATTTTTATGTTTTACTAGCTGTTGTTACCGCGGCGCCGCCCCTGTGCCAAGAAATTTTCGGTGAAAAAACTCAAATTGACAAGGACGCCACCTTTCAGATCCAAATCTATTAAGTTTTTTTAAGAACCAACAACATACATTCCATAATTTTATTGAAATCAATCGGTTGATTAACGTGTATGAACATCGTGAGACGTGATTTTAATATATTAAGTTAAAATCAATTGATTTCAAGTAATGTTAATTGTACAAAATTACTCGGTTATACGTGTCAGGATATTTCCTATTATTAGAAGATATATCGAAGGTATATAGGTGAGTAGTTGCGGGTACATTAATAATGACAATCTAAGTGGGTAGTAAATGTTTAGCATAAAACGGAGTACCTTTCGCGCTCCGGTGTTCAATTGAGTTGTAAAGAAGACTAGGTGATAGCTAGGATATTCGTGGTTCGTTCGCGGGGCAGTAAGTGTAAAGTGTGTAAACAGTTCAATGACCGCGTAGTTCAGCTTAGAGGATAATACTTGTAGAATAATTATAAAGAGAAGCCATAAGTAAATCCTGACATGCGGTTGTGTTAATATTAAGCACTGAGATGTGAAACAGTGTTATTTAAACCAATCAATAAAATGATAAACATTGTATTTGTGCCTTTTTAAATATCCATCTTGCATAGTTTTGTTGGTGTTGCTAACAGACGAAAAGTAATCTTTGTAGATTGAAAAAAAGTTTTTTATTCATAAAAAGTACACCGACTTCAAAGAAAAACAAATTATGCGTCACTATAAAATTTGAGGGTTGCCCTTGATTTGTCTGAGATCCCATCATCAGATCCTGACTTGGTGCCAATGGGAACACCTGGGAAGTATACCCTTTTAAACAAAAAAAGAATTTCTCGAATCGGTCCAGGCGTCTTCGAGTTATAAAGTAACATACATAAAAAAAAATATTCCGGCGAATTGTTAACCTCCTCCTTTTTTGAAGTCGGTTAAAAAAAGAAATGCTATTATAACAACAATTTGTCGTTCACACGCAATGATTTATTGTGGTCTCTCCAAGAGTCCAGTCAGCACGTAATTTAAATTATAGCTTTTGGGTTAACCGTTTATTACAGGCGTTGCTTAATCATTACATAGAAATTGCTAGAACTGTAATGGCTTAATAAGTCCTCCGAATTACGGACGGACCTAACAAGTTTCCGTGAAATGTGGTCAATTCTAATATTTCAACTCCAGTCCCTGCAGACTAGTGGTCACACAACTTAGATGTTATAGCCTAAGCTGTGAGCCACTATATAGGAACAATGGTAATTATATACTAAAATAGCGATTGTAATGGCTACCATACATTTATTTGTCAGCATTTTGAGTACCGCAAGAAGTGGTATAGCCACGCTGTAGACATATTTGTCTACAGCATGAATAGGCCGGCTCGACCGGGGTAGTACCACTGTCTCACAGAAAACCAACGTAAAGTGACAGTTTACTGTCGCGTTTCGTATGGTAAGTGAGATATCCGGAGGCCCAGATTCCCCCATCCCTTCCCTAATCCCTATTTCTGTCCTTTAAGGCCGACAGCGCATACATGACACTTTCGGTATTTTGGATGTTCATAGGCGGTGGAGATCACTTAACATCAGGTAACCCACTGGCTCGTTTGTCGGACTATCCTATATAAAAAACACCGCGGTGGTTAGCTATTCATGTAATTAGTACGCAATTGATTGTCACCCGCGTCGCGTGTAGTCGAAGCAAGCAAATTTATTATATTTATCATCTAGCTTTTATATATTCATCTACATGAGACATAGTTTGATATGAAATAAATCTTTTAACTAGCAAACTACACTCTTTTTATTAACCGACTTAAAAAAAGGAGGTTAACAATTCGTCGGAATCTTTTTTTTAATGTATGTTACCCGATTACTCGAAGACGCCTGGACTGATTCGAGAAATTATTTTTTTGTTTAAGAGGGTATACTTCCCAGGTGGTCCCATTGGCACCAAGTCAGGATCTGATGATGGGATCTCAGAAAAATCGAGGGCCACCCTCAAATTTTATAGTGACACATAATAATAAACTCTACAGCGATGTTGAATTACCTTCAGATCTGAAAAATCTCCTATATTACCTTCTTTAGTTGCTTTTACTGTGTTTGATATAGTCTAAAAAGAAGTATATTCCCAAATATCAGTTATGTATTCCCAAATATCAATACAGTATAGAACTTTGACAGCCTCCATGGCGCCAGCGAGTAGCCGGCTGTGAAACGAGAGTGGGTTCGATTCCCCCACCGAGATAATTATTTGCGTGACAGACAGATATTGGTTTCAGGTCTGGCTGTTGTGGGACCTTAGTCCTTCGTAGTTTTTGATACTCACGATACAGGTTTTATTTAGTGTAGGGTCAGAACGATGTGTGTGACTGTTGGGTGTATTTATATATTATTATTTTACCTATCATCAAAACCAAAATTTATTTACAAAAATAAATCATAAACACTAAACATAAACACAATTCGGATTCCGGTTTCTTGTCACGGATCTAATTTGATTTACCCTGAGTCCGGATAAATGAAATCCTGCCGGGCGTGAAACATAGTCTGATAAACAAGCCCCTTGGACCTTTTCGTGTATTCAGACCCCTTCATGTATGTGGGCTAAACTGTAGCTCATTAGATGTATTTGTTAAACAAGTTTTGATTTTAGTTCCATACCGTAGATATATTATTTAATAAAATGGGTTGCAAATATAATAAAAATATTAGATCTTTCTAGAACAAATATCCTTTCGATGTATTAATTCATAAAACAATCATTTACCTTCTGAAAACATTTGTTAATAAATTAAAAATTGCTATAGCGATATTAAATATTTATTCGAACTTTTTTATATCCCTAGCGTAGATTAAATGTTCTAAATGGAAGCTTTGCGATAGTTTCTCGTCTTTACTTGATGGTGCTTATACATATGTTTAAGTCTTTATTATTTTAACTAGATGTTGCCCACAGTTCCGCCCGCGTGGAGGTTTTTTTTATATATCTATTTATAGGTTTAAAATCCATGGAGGCATCTTAAGCTATTATTTAGCCTTTCTATATTTTGCTATCCCATAGGAAGCGTGCATTTTCTGAAATAAAAAGTTGCCTATGTCATTTTCTGATCCCTAAATTGTCACTACGCAGAAAATCATGTCGATCCCTTGCTCTGTGAAAATCTAAACTATCCCACGGGAACTGTACACTTTTCCGGGATAAAAAGTAGCTTATGTGCTATTCCAGAATATAATTTATCTCTGTGCCAAATTTCAACTAGATCCGTCTAGCCGTTGTAGCGTGATTGAGTAACAAACATCCATCCATCCAAACATTCGCATTTATAATATTATATTGCTAAAATATAGATCTTGTTTGCTATTAACTAATAAGTAAATAGTGATTTACCCTTACCCTTCGGAGATTACAGGCGTGAGTGTATTGTCTAAATTAACTTAATAAATATACTTTTCCAAGGAAAACAAGAGTCGGTTTGCTAATGAATCTGAGCAACGAATGTCTGCGTAAGAGATCTAATTATCTTTCTCTTGATTATTTATGACATCGCATATTTAGGATCTCACTTGTCCTTACGTATTTTGTAAGCATCTGTATAATTACGATGTTGGTTCGTGAAATTAAATAGGTAATTAAGCCATTCTATAAGATTAATAACGACTATATTCTAGAATGTTAATTAAGCAGCTACTTAGCAGGTTGTCATGATTGTGTTGAGTAGCGATGCATAGTAACTTTCGCTACTTAACATACTTCTTGGTCGGCACTGCGCTTACCATCAGGTGCAGTGTGGTCACTTTGCCGTGCCAGAAAAAAATACTATATTTTTATATAATAATACTAGCCCTTTATTAAACATTGTCCCACTGGCACGGGCCTCTTTTACTAATAAGAGGGGTTAGGCTTTACTCCAACGCGCTGGCCTAATGCAGGTTGGTAGACTTCACATACCTTCGAAATTCTTATGAAAATTCTCAGGTATGCAGGTTTCCCTCACGATGTTTTCCTTCACCGTTAAAGCAAGCGATAATTAACTTATTTTCTTTTATATACATTTTCTTAATTTATCTTTTTAATCATCAATAAATCAATCAATAATTATTATCTTAATATATATAATTCTTCTGTACGTGTGTTTGTCACCTAACTCCTCCTAAACGGCTGGACCAATTTGGATATTTTTTTGTGTGAATATTTTAATGGGTTCCTGGATGGTTTGAAAACAAAATTGGACCCGGTAGTTGGCGCTGCTGTCAGTATATCACCGAACTTGATTTGCTGGGATTAGATTAGTAGTATTTAGACCGAAGTATTTAGACCCGGGTAACGCCGGGTTTCGTAGCTCTTCTTATATATAATCTGCATATATAAAAGAAGAAACTGACTGACTGATCGATCAATGCACAGCCAAAACGGCTGGGGTTAGAGACTTGAAATTTTGACAGTAGGTACCTTTTATGACGTAGGCATCCACAAAGGAAGGGTTTTTGGAAATACCACCCCTAAGGGGGTAAAATAGGTGATGAAAATCCATCATTTTTGACGTTAAAATCATGAAAATTAGTATTTTGTATTGTATACTTTTTCTCCCAAACATGACCTCCATGCGGGTGGAGCCGCGAGCAACAGCTAGTCATCTATAAACTTAGGAAGTCCATTTAATTTCCACAACTATGACTGTATCACGTTTCAAAATCGTACCTAAAATGGACTACAACTTCAACGAAAACAAATTTAAGACAATAAATACAGTTTATCAGTAATAGACTCACTAAATTCTATCAACGATAGTGATAAAAGTAGACACGCCTTTGTCTAATAGTAAAGCTAAATGACTCAAGATATTTCTGTTTGGCGACATTTACTGAAAGTCAAGCTTACCGTAACCTTTAGCTAAGATAAAGTTGCAATCGTTTACTCTTTTTTCTCCCATTCAGGGACGAATTTAAGGCAAAAATATGGGGGTCATTTAATTACAGTTTAAGTTTTAATGTTCAAACAATATTTTATGTGTTATTTTAGTACTATTTTCTATCTGATATGGACACGAAGATAATGATTTTACATGTGTTTAATAAATAAAACTAATCAATTGATATATGAAGTAAGTTCAGTATTTTTTATTTACCTTTCTTTTTTTGAAGATTTTACGCCATGGCATATTTCGTTACAAACCTCTTAAGAGCATAGTGGGTGGTTCTCTCACCCAATAACTTTACCAAGTACCGATTTCCTCGATCTATATCTGAAAAGTATACCTAGAGCAAACTTATCGACCCGTAAAGAAAATGTTATATATAGATACGCTATGATTCTGCCTCGTTCATCAGCTACCTATTATATTCTTTTTATAAGTCGAAGCACACACTAAGTGTACAAGTAATTAAAACGTGTCGGCATATATACTTCGACATCTTAAAAAATAAATCATTTTTAACCAAAACGGACAAAAATATAAAACTTCTGATGGTCATCATATCATCCTATTTATTAATCTCATTCAAGCTTACAGTCCGAATATTTCTAAAACACCTCTAATTATTGATATTTGATAGCGTGGTGCAGCGGGCGAGTAGCCAGTTGTGAAACGAGAAGTCGCGGGTTCGATCCCAGCCAAGATAAATGTGATTCAAAAATATTTGTTTCGGATCTAGGTGTCGTGGGACCGTAGTCTCGTATAGTTGATATAGATTATAAGATTGATACCCAGGATACAGGTTTAGTGGAGTCAGGGCAACCGACCAACAGGTCGGTGTGTGACTATTGTGTTTATATCTAGACACCCGGTAGCGTGTCAAGCCAAGTTCAAGCTAACAGAATGGCGAGCGGTACCGTGTGTAATATTACACGAACCATTTGGAGCCACTTTTGACCCCGTCATAAATCAAAAACTATGTCACATAAACATGTCAAACAGGACTGACCATTGAACTTGGTACCCATTTAGATCTCACTTATTTTGTCGTTGAAGTCAACAACCAAGGCATTATTGTATCATAATATTGGACTTGGCTCTCATTTCACATTTATGTTTTGATGGGATATTTATTATCGATGATGATATTGTCTCAAGATTATATAAGACATTTTTTATACTGGCACGGCAAAGTGACCACACCGCACCTGATGGTAAGCGCAGTGCCGTCCAATTAGAGTATCGAGTAGCCAGAGACAATCTATCCCATGCTACTCAACATTATCAAGTCGACCTGCTTCTTCACACTACACCATGGGCAAGAAGGTAAAGAAGCGGTCTAGTGTCAGAGTACTCAGAAGGCTGCATAACGGCCAACCATCGTACCTGAACTCCAGACTCCCGGGAAAAACCGGATATACACTGGCTGGTCCCGGAACGCGACACACTTGCGTGTGCCCATATGGCGGGTTTTACACCCTGTGTACGATGGTCGCTATCCGGGCTGATATAAATATCCTACCACCAGCAATCATTCAGCATACATACATTTCTTTCAGCTAAATATTGAATCCTAGTTTTTAAAGGTTATTCCTGTAATGATTCTATAATTTATTAGTAAATTAATGTAATTTTTAGTATATTAACAATGCCTATTTTTAAAGATATACAATATTTTCAGTTATGATTTTGACTATTGTCGTTCAACGTTAAATTAAAATCAAATCTTCTTTTAAATTATATCTACATGTGAAATAAATTTGTAAACTACTAGATTATTAAAATAAGAATTAATGTAAGATTTGTTGATCGATTGACTTTACAATTGTTATAAAAATAAAGATTCGTTTCCTGTGAATGATAGTCGATGTTACACGGTTCGCTGTAGATGGTAGATTCATTCGTTGGAGAACTGTCGATCGATTTACAAGTGAAAGAATAAGAGTGTGGAATCCAGAATAAACCTATTGGCTGTGTACTTGGATTGTTTGATTACTTCACATTTCAGAAGTGGGATTAAAAGGTACGTACAATTACCATTACCTACTTACCACAATAACGTTGAGCTAAGCCCACTTTAAAAGTGCCTTGTTAACAAAGGTGATTTTAGTATACCTAAACAACAAAAATGTTATAAACTAGTCAAGTGATTTCTAGTATTGTTATTATAAGCAATGTGTACCTAGTTATTTTTGGACATACAAAAACTTTTTCTACCTACCTAAACAAAATATAATATGAGATGTCCTAATGATATTGACGAGTTAGTGGGGATTAGGTATGCTACCTGTAGTTACTAGAATATGTTTACTAAGTATAATTATTATACTCAAATCACGGACTATGAATACTAGATAAATATATCAAGATCATTATGTGTGCTCTATTAAATGTGATCACAGGCTATGTATGCCGAGAAAGCCAAGTGTGCTTTGTTAAATGTGATTATGGCTATGTATGCCAAGAAAGCCAAGTGTGCTTTGTTAAATGTGATTATGGCTATGTATGCCAAGAAAGCCAAGTGAGCTTTGTTTAATATGATTATGGCTATGTATGCCAAGAAAGCCAAGTGTGCTTTGCTAAATATCACTATGGGCTATGTATGCCAAGAAAGCCATGTGTGCCGTTATAGATCAGCGAATGATATCATACAACAGTAGTCCAGTATTTGCAATGATTTTTATATATTTTCTAGCGTAAGATGTGTAGAAATAATTTCACATTTTATCTTTATTTTCTTATAACCAGTATGAAATAGAAATTCCTAGTCTTCTTAGTGATACTATTATTTATTACACCTATACAATTATTGGAAAAACGAGACAATTATTCTAATGCATTTTAATTATTTTGAGGTTATGAGTTCGAGTGGGACTATGACCCCAGAGGGCAAACCGCCAAGCTCTGGGGACAGACATAGAAAACGCAAGCGGCCGAGTTCGAAGGAAGCTGCAAAGACTAGGCATTCAAAGAAGTCTACAAAAGGGAAACGTAGACGATCTTCGAGTTATTCATCATCTAGAAGTTCAAGGTCCCCGTCACGGCGTAGAGACAAGGGATCAAGGAGCTGGACTACCGAAAAGGTGATTGAACTTTTTAATTCTTTTCATGAGAACAAAAGAAAGTCACATAATTTTAATAATAGTCAATTTAATAATGTTATACCGGAATTCGATCCGTCTAGTAAAACTCAAAGTGTAAATAGTTGGATTAGAAAGGTTAATGAATGCGCTGTAATATACGAGTGGGACGAAAAGCAAACCATACATTTTGCGTTACAAAAACTATCTGGCCTGGGGAAGAAATGGTTCGAAGCTCTTCCTAGTGTAATATTTAGCTGGGACGATTGGCAAATTAAATTGAGGAAAGCATTCCCCAATGAGCAAAATTATGGTCGGCTTCTCGAAGAAATGTTGGCTCGTACTACGAGACATAACGAAAATTTACGCGAATATTTCTATGACAAGTTAACGTTAGTAAATAGGTGCGAGATCAACGGCAAGAAAGCCGTAGACTGCGTAATTCATGGTATACAGGATAAGGCGATTAGAAGTAGTGCTCAGGCGTTGATTTGTGATGAACCGGAGGATTTATTAAATTTTCTCAGCTCTCAGCGTCTCATGCTAGATAATAGCCAACACTTAAATAGAAAAAGAGGTGACTACCCAAACACAAATCGGTCTGACCACAATAATGTGTCAACCTCTAATGATAATTTGATTACTTGCTTTAACTGCCGCACCAAAGGGCACCCATACTTTCGATGTCCTAAGCCACTCGTCAAGTGCCAAAAATGCCAGAGGGTAGGCCATAATAATGAAAATTGCAAACTTGAACCTTTAATTACACGGAATGAAATAAAGACTGTAGATAATCATGCGCGAAAAACTTTGACAATTTCTACTTTAAGTAATAATAGTGATAAATTTTATAAACCAGTCAAGGTCAATAGTGTTGATTTAGTAGCTTTTATTGATTTCGGGAGCGAATGTAGCTTGATGCGCGAGTCTATTGCCCAAGGCCTAAAGCTGTCAAAGACTTTAACAGACTTACCGGTTGTCAAGGGATTCGGTAATTCTAAAGTATTTCCTATATATAGAAGCGAAATAGACTTAAGGTTAGACGAGGTAATTGCCAATGTTGAGGTTCTTGTAGTAAAAGACGAATTTATGCAATCAGCTTTATTAATAGGGCAGAATGTAACTGAGCTTCCGTGGGTATCTGTTTTCAAAGACAACAGTCAGTTAACTTTTTACCAGAGCCCCATTGCTGATAATAAAGTGCATTACGTTAATTGCTTTAAACTAAACACTTTATACGGCAATGAAGTATCCTTAACTAGTCTAATCGAAGTTAAAACTTCCGATTCTAACTACTCTGGGGATATTTACGTTGAAGGTTACAACAATACAACACCTAGGAAAGAATATTACTTACATCAAGGTGCATATCACGTTAATAATGGAAAATGCTTTTTAAATTTAACGAATTTGTCTGATAAAACCCTAGTATTAGCAAGTGATTACCCCATTGCTAGAGCAGTACCTTTTGTTGAAAAAGAAGTTTTGTGTAACAATCAGATAACTACTAAGGATACTTCTAACTTTGAACAATTACAGATATCTGACATTAATGTTGGGCCTAGAATAGATAAAGAAACGTTGGATAGACTTTATAAATTATTACAAAATTATCGTGATTGCTTTGCGTTTAATCTGAGCGAGATTGGTTGCATCAACTCTGTAGAAATGATGATAGATGTACTAGATGATAGACCAGTCGTGTATCGACCTTACCGATTATCTTTTTCCGAAAGAGAACAGGTTAGGGACGTTATTAGTGAGCTTTTACAAAATGATATAATTCAAGAATCTAATTCCAGTTATGCTAGCCCTATCCTGATGGTAAGGAAAAAGACAGGAGAACAGCGTTTATGCGTCGATTATAGGGCACTGAACAATAAAACTAAAAAGGATTGTTTCCCTTTACCTCTGATCGACGACCAAATAACTAACCTTAGTGGTAATAAGTTCTTTACTTCGCTAGATCTAGCTTCTGGCTACTATCAGGTGCCGATGGCAGTAGAAAGTCGTCCATTGACAGCATTTGTGACGCCCGATGGGCATTATGAATTTAAGAGAATGCCCTTTGGATTGGCTAATGCCCCGGCGGTTTTCCAAAGGTTTATGAACACAATGCTTGGTAGTAAACGTCACAAGTCTGCTATGGCGTATTTGGATGACATTCTTGTGCCATCGGCTAATTTAGAAGAAGGCTTTAAACGATTAGAGGATATTTTAAAATTATTGCGGGAAAATGGCCTAACTCTCAAACTTTCAAAGTGTCGATTTTTTGATAGCTCTCTTGACTATCTAGGTTATGAAATTTCCGCGGAAGGGGTACGTCCTAACATAAATAAGATATTGGCAGTCAAAGAGTTTCCGATCCCTCAAAATATACATGAGATTCGTCAATTTTTGGGCCTAGCGGGGTATTTTAGAAAATTTATGAAAGGTTTCGGAGAAATTGCAAAACCATTAACAAATTTATTGAGAAAGGGAAATAGTTTTAAATGGACAAATGATGAATCTCATGCATTTAATTCCTTGAAAGAAAATCTTATGGCCCGACCATTACTTGCATTATATAACCCTGAATACGAGACAGAGTTGCATACGGATGCAAGTTCATTGGGCGTAGGGGGTATATTGATGCAATGGCAACCTGAACCTCGCGTTCTAAAACCTGTAGCTTATTTTAGTAGGCAGACTACACCGGAAGAACGTCACTTACACTCTTATGAGCTAGAAACGCTGGCAATAGTTTGCTCACTAAAAAAATTCAGAGTGTACTTGTTAGGTCTTGATTTTAAAATTGTTACAGACTGCAATGCCCTTCGTACAACATTGACTAAACGCGATTTGATACCACGCATAGCTAGGTGGTGGCTCCAAATTAGTGAGTTTACTTTTACTATAGAATATCGTCCCGGAGCCCGTATGGCCCATGTAGATGCGTTGAGTCGTAATACTAAACTGCGGGCTGATAACAATGAATCGACTTTTACAGTTTATAGCATAGAAACTGATAATTGGCTTTTAACCCTACAATTATCAGATCCTGATTTATCCCGAATTGCTAAAATTCTAAAACCCGACACTGACGAAGAAGCTAAAGACATCAGAAAGAATTATGCGATTAAGAATAGTAGGATATATAGAAAAGTTGGTGATAAACTTTGCTTAGTTATACCTCGAGGTGCTCGTTGGCAGATTTGCCGGTTCAATCACGATGACGTGGGTCATCTAGGTATTGCTAAAACAACTGAGAGAATTCAATCTATATTCTGGTTCCCTAAATTACGTAAATTCGTCAAGAAGTACGTAAGATCCTGTATTCACTGTGCTTATAATAAAGATGATACTTCTAGAAATAAGAGCGGACAGTTGTATCCTATAGAGAAGATAAGCATTCCATTCCACACAATACACATTGACCACCTAGGTCCATTCGTTAAAAGTAAGAATGGCAATGCTTATATTCTCACAGTGGTAGATGGGTACACGAAGTACATGTTTGTAAGAGCTGTTAAAGACACTAAAACTAAGACAACGGTTAAGGTTCTCTCAAATTTATTTTACGATTTCGGATTACCATCGCGGATTATATCAGATCGAGGCACTTCCTTTACTTCAACAGCTTTTAAAATATTTTGTGATACGAATGGTATCAAACATGTGCTTAATGCCGTTGCATGTCCTAGAGCCAATGGTCAAGCCGAAAGATACAATCAAACAATATTAAATGCATTGGCAAAATATAACGATGGTGATGACGAGCGGAAATGGGACATGTATACTGGCAAAATCCAATGGGGAATAAATAACGCTACTAATTCTACTACACAAAAAACGGCCACAGAAGCATTATTTGGGATCAGATTGAGGGATAGTCTTAGTAACAAATTAGATGTTAATGCCGATGAAACTATTGGTCCTGAAACTTTGACAAATATGAGGAATGAAATAACTAATAATATTCAATCTAGCCAAATCAAACAGAAACAAAGTTACGATCAAGGTAGAGCACCTGCACCTATGTATAAAAAAGGTGATTTAGTCAAAATTACTAGAACAAATTTTAATAATAAAGGTAACAGCACTAAACTTTTGTCTAAATTCATAGGGCCGTATAAAATAGCTGAGGTTTTGGCCAACGATAGATATAAAATTATAGAAATACCGGGGTTCAGCACTAAAAAGAAAAAGTTTGAAAGCGTTGTTGCGGTCGACCGTATTCGACCTTGGATTAATATTAACAGATCGGACCAGACAGGCAAAAATGATTCTTCGAGTAGTAGTAACAATTCTGAAAGTGAGAATGAAGACGAGAGTATATTACCAAATCAATCTGAGACCATTTAATAGCCGAATGTAATGATATATAATGATGTTTCTTTTAAACACTAACCAGATTTATGTATTACCATTATGTATTGATTATACGATCTTCATTATTATGTAACTTCATGTTATATTAGATTATATTGTGACGTGCGTCAGGAGATCGCACGTAGTAGGACGGCCGAATGTAATGATTCTATAATTTATTAGTAAATTAATGTAATTTTTAGTATATTAACAATGCCTATTTTTAAAGATATACAATATTTTCAGTTATGATTTTGACTATTGTCGTTCAACGTTAAATTAAAATCAAATCTTCTTTTAAATTATATCTACATGTGAAATAAATTTGTAAACTACTAGATTATTAAAATAAGAATTAATGTAAGATTTGTTGATCGATTGACTTTACAATTGTTATAAAAATAAAGATTCGTTTCCTGTGAATGATAGTCGATGTTACACGGTTCGCTGTAGATGGTAGATTCATTCGTTGGAGAACTGTCGATCGATTTACAAGTGAAAGAATAAGAGTGTGGAATCCAGAATAAACCTATTGGCTGTGTACTTGGATTGTTTGATTACTTCACATTCCAAAACTCGATATTATTTTTATAAGATATTCTATTTCCTTGAACTTCCTTTGTACAAAATAAATTGCCATTAGGTCGTTAACTTCTGAACACAACTTTGGCACTAAAGTATAACTAAAAGGGAGAAAGGAAACTATAGAACTTCTCTCTGTGACTTATTCCGCGTTGCGAGGCAGTAATCAGTCTTTCACAGAAAAAGACCTTTTGCTTACTATTCTATTAACATCAAGCGTCAACTGCTTATTTGGCTGTTATAAATATCTAGATCGGAGTCAAATTTCGTCTTCCGCTCTTATAAAACACAAAAATTTATTTTTAATATTTTTTTTTTGTAGAATATTTATTGCGCCCACGGCCCGTGCAACTTGATTGAACATCGGTAAATAAATTCTTGTTCTAGTACTTGTTGTACTAAGCCCTATCCCTAATTTGTTAGTAAAATATTTATTAGTATTCATTAACCGTATACTAAATTAAACCATTATATCTGGTCGATTACTAAACTCATAAAGCCATTTGGAAGTATATTCATCAGCTCCAAAATCTCATTAAAAATTTCATAAAATTTAATTAATTGGATGGAAAAATGGAAATGGAAAAATACATCAAAATTGGACAATTTGGAATTAACTCATTGAGTTTGAATTGGGGCTAGCTGAGTTGCACGCCACAACCATTAAGCTTCTACCACTCATTTTTCACTTGTGATCGTTGCAAACATTTTATCCGCAATGTAAGAAGAAACCGATGCAAGGTATAAACACTTCTATTGCATTTATTATTTTAACAAACTTAATGATTCTAGTTTCACGATACTTATTTCGACGTAATTATCATTTAATAGACTATGAATAATCGCTCATCTAGCCAAAAATATGTACCTAAGTTTTCTTTTACCCGTAGTAGCGGTTGACTTTCTTAATTCTATTATAAATAAAACTAGCTGACCCAGCAAACGTTGTTTTGCCATTATTGATAAAATAGGAATAATTAAAAGTTAATATGAGAGTTACACTGAGATAGCAAAATAATAATTGTCAACGTTACTAATTAATGATGGCCGACAACTGTGTAGGGAGTGAGAAAGAAAGGAGACCGGCTTCGTTCTCATCCCTGCTCCGTGCTGTTTACTGGGTCAGAAGTGACACCTGTAGACATCTGGCGGGGATAACTAATTAAATGACGATTGATCAGTTTTCGACCGGAGAGGAAAAATTATTAAATTACTAAAATAATAATAATAATACTAGCCCTGTATTAAACATTGTCCCACTGCTGGGCACGGGCCTCCTCTACTAATGAGAGGGGTTAGGCCTTAGTCCACCACGCTGGCCTAATGCGGGTTGGCAGACTTCTCATACCTTCGAAAAATTCTCAGATATGCAGGTTTCCTCACGATGTTTCCCTTCACCGTTAAAGCAAGCGATAATTAACATTTTAATACACACATAACTTTTAGAAAAGTCAGAGGTGTATGCCACTTGGGTTTCGAACCTACGACTTTCGTCTTGACAGTCCGTACCGCAACCAACTAGGCTATCACTGCTTAAATTAGTAAATTGACTATTAAAAAATAGGGGTTAGTGATAGAAGGGTGATAATTTTGGGTTGTATGTATTTTTGTATCATAAAAAAATAGAAATTAAAAATTTTGTCTAAAAATAAAAAAAAAATTAGGGGTGGACTACCCCTAACATTTAGGGGGATGAAAAATAGATGTTGGCCGATTCTCATAGATACCGGATAAGCACAAAAAATTTCATCAAAATCGGTCAAGCCGTTTCGGAGGAGTATGGCAACGAAAACTGTGACACGAGAATTTTATATATTAGATATATTTATCTTGTTAGTACAAGATCCACAAATCTTCGAGGTACAAAATATTATCTGCAAAAGATTACTCGATTCGTAAAATTCGTTTATGTATTCTCTAGAGAAGACATCAGATTAGACATTAGATCAGTTGGCTTCTGTAGCCTTGAATAAAATTCAGCTTTATCGGCGAAACTGAATAGATTAATCTTAGCGGACAAATTTATTGCGACATTATAATTCAACGTATATTTTTTTTTATATCATAGTCCGACAAACGAGCCAGTGGGTCACCTGATGTTAAGTGATCTCCACCGCCCATGAACATCCACAATACCGAAAGTATCATGTATGCGCTGTCGTTCTTAAAGGACAGGAATAGGGATTAGGGAAGGGAAGGGGGAATCTGGGCCTCCGGATATCTCACTTACCATACGAAACGCGACAGTGAACTGTCACTTTACGTTGGTTTTCTGTGAGACAGTGGTACTACCCCGGTCGAGCCGGCCCATTCATGCTGTAGACAAATATGTCTACAGTGTGGCTCTACCACTTTTAAATATGTATATCAATGAATTTTGCCCAAATTTACACGAATTATCCGGAAAATTGTAATAAAAGAGGGAACAAAATTCTTATTTTATCAGACAAGGAAATAAATAATATAAATGTAGGATCGGAATGTAATTACTATTATGACAGATAAGTGGAATGGAACATATATGGAATATAACTGAGTGAAAGGGGTGAAGTACGAAAATAGGTAAGTAAGAAAGGGACAGAGAATGAATGTTCGAGATGTAGGATTGCGGAAGTGAGGGGCGTGAAGATTGACTGGATGGCGGACGAAAGACATCGAAAGTCGCAAATAGAAATTATTAATTATCAGGCGAAACCTATGTTTTTTTGGCCCAGTACTGAACCCCGTATCCCACATAAGTAACACACAAACATCATGGGTATTGGGAATGTTAGCAACATCAACAAAACTATGTAAGATGGATATTAAAAAGGCACAAATACCGTCCTACCTATCGTCTCGTCTTCCACTCAAGTGAACTGAACACCGGAGCGCGGAAGGCACTCCATTTTATTTTTTTAATGCTTGAATAGGCAGACGAGCACACGGGCCACCTGATGGTAAGTAGTCACCGCTGCCCATAGACTACTGCAATGCCAGGGCACAGCAGAGCCGCTGCCTACCATTTTATGCTAAACATTTACTACTCCCCACTTAGGTTGTCATTGTTAATATACCCCCAACTAGTCTCCTAAATACGTCCGGTAGTTATGTTAATAGGAAATGCCCTAATAGGAACTACAAAATAATTTCGGTCTTACAATATTCAGACCAAACAAATATTTATGGATCACACATTTGTCTCTGTACGGGAATCGAACCAAGGTCAATATTTTCAACTCGTATAGGACTTAATAATAATTTTTTACTGTCCCATACAAATGAAAGGAAAAAATACAGCAAATGTCACACCGTCATTTGCTAACGCTAAATGGGCATGTTGCGGGGTGGTAGTGACACTATCATTGAATGATCTCTCATACTTACGCTAATACATGCGTCACTGAAGCTTCCATCAGACCCTTGGAAAGTCAAACGGTTTTGAATTGAAAACTTGTTTAGGCATGTTGGGCATTTGCGAGATGGGTAAGAAGCACTGAACATGGTGTGACCCTGAAGCTTTATTAGCAACTATGACTTAACAGGACAAAACCGTTAAAAAAACAATAAAAAAAAATGGCGTGACCCATGCTCAGGTTGATTACTTTAACGTAAGCACGCCTATAAAGTTCAATAATTATTGACAAGCAATCATAAATAATACGCTGCGGCAAGTTATATAAAAAACTGAGGAATTTAACTTGCCACTTTGCTTAGCGTTTGTGGACTATGAGAAAGCCTTTGATTCGATCGAGATCTGGGCTGTGCTGCAGTCCCTCCAGCGATGCCATATCGACTTTCGGTACATTGAAGTGTTGAGGTGCTTGTACAGCAATGCCACCATGTCAGTCCGAGTACAAAACCAGAGTACGATGGATATTCCACTACACAGAGGTGTGAGACAGGGAGATGTTATATCTCCGAAACTGTTCACTACCGTGCTGGAAGATACCTTCAAGCTCTTAGATTGGAAAGGACTTGGCGTCAACATCAATGGCGAAAACATCACCCACCTTCGATTTGCCGACGACATTGTTGTCTTGGCAGAATCGCTTGAGGACCTGAGCATTATGCTCAGAGACCTCAACCGAGTTTCCCAACTGGTGGGCCTTAGGATGAACATGGACAAGACTAAAATCCTGACAAATATCCATGTTGAGCCTATGCCGCTAACTGTTGGGAGCTCAACTCTCGAAGTTGTTGACGAATACGTGTATCTAGGACAAGTAATCCAGTTAGGCAGGTCGAACTTTGAGGGAGAGGTCAATCGCCGAATCCAACTCGGTTGGGCAGCGTTCGGGAATCTACGCAAGATCCTCTCGTCCAAAATACCTCAGTGTCTGAAGACAAAAGTCTTCGATCAATGTGTGTTACCAGTGATGAGATACGGTTCTGAGACGTGGTCTCTAACTATGGGCCGCCTAAGACGGCTCACAGTCACTCAGCGAGCTATGGAGTGAGCTATGCTCGGTGTTTCTCTACGCGATCGAATCAGAAAAGAGGAGATTCGTAAAAGAACGAAAGTCACCAACATAGCCCAACGGATTAGCCAGCTAAAGTGGCAGTGGGCAGGGCACATAGCTCGTAGAACTGACCACAGATGGAGCAGAAAAGTTCTCGAGTGGAGACCACGCACCGGCAAGCGCAGCGTTGGACGTCCCCCTGCAAGGTGGACAGCCGACCTCGTAAAGGTCGCAGGAACCCGCTGGATGTAGGCCGCTTCTGACAGGTTGGTCTGGAAATCTTTAGGCCTATGTTCAGCAGTGGACGTCCAAAGGCTGGAGAAGAAGAAGAAGAAGAATCATAAACAAAAAAGCTACTACTTCATGGATGCTGTTTCAAACAGTAATTCCAAAGTTTTGACTGCCGGTAGCCCTCATGACTGTCAATTTTTGATGGTCTTTTTTTATCAACACATTAGATAGTGTCTGGATATTTATTACAACTAACTAAATAAGTACCAGGGACGCATAAATAACATAATTCACTGTATACACATTGTGTATTACACTAATAATGTCACTGATTTCAGTAATCGACTACCATAAATGTATGAGGGCACTCCATCGGGAATCAATATGAAAATAATATGAAACCACTCGATCAATCACCAAACGAGACAAGGAAATTGTTATTGTACATACGTATCATTTTTCACACTCCAATATTTTGAGACGTTATAAATCACTTGCTTCAGCACTTTCTGTTTGTTTCGTCTTTTTAGGTATGAATAAGTTAAGACTTGTTTCACGTGATTCAGACGCATAAATATGGAACATTTAAGAAACAAAAAAGCATTGACAGCCTCCGTGGTGCAGCGGGCGAGAATCCAACTTCGAAATAAGAGCCGCGGGTTCGATTCCCACACCGAGACAAATGTTTGTGTGACAGACAGATATTTATTTCGGGTCTGGGTGTTGTGGGACCGTAGTCCCTCGTAGTTGTTGATACCCACGATACAGGTTTTACCTAGTGTGGGGTCAGAACTATGTGTGTGACTGTTGGGTGTATTTATTTATTATTATTGGCAGTCATGGGGACTAGACAAAAGTTATAACTTAAAACTTTGCAATTACTGTGTTCTTTTTTGAAACAGCGTCGATGAAATAGTAACTTGTTTTGTTAATGATTGCTTGACGGTAGTTGTGGAACGTCATAGGCGTGTTTCTGTCAAAAGTATTAGAATCTGAGCGTGACGGTTACGCTAATTCAGTGCTTTTCCCAAAAGTGCCCAACGTGGTTAAAAAAGTTTTCAGGTCAATTTACTTTAAAATATTACTAAAATAATACTCGTAACAGTCACACACATGGTCCTGACCCTACATTGGTCAAGCCTGTATCGTATAAAGAACTACGAGGGGCTACGGTCTCACAACACCCAAATCCTAAACAAATATGTATCACATAATTATTTGTCTCGATGCGGCGGTCGAGCCCACTGCTTCACGTTTCACAGCCGGCTACTCGCCCGCTGAGCCACGGAGACGGTCGTAATATATGTTTTCTTAAAAGTTGCTGTATGACGTGTACCCGGTTGTAAAGTAGATAACGGTAGGCAGAGGCTTTGCTGTGCCCTGGCATTGCAGAAGTCTATGGGCGGCGGTGACTACTTACCATCAAGTGGCCCGTCTACTCGACTGCCTATCGAGGCACTAAAAAAATGAGAAGCCGCGGGTTCAATTTGAGATTTTTTTTTGTATGATCGATAAATATTTTTTCCGGTCTGACTAAAAGTCTTTCGTTGTTCCTGATAGCCATGATACAAGACTCATAATTCAGGACTACGTGTAAAAAATAACATTAATATTATTACTACTATATTATTTCTTATTCATTCATTCATTTCGCAGAAAATCAAAACCTGACGTAAGTTACTCATTTAAAGCCAAATTAATTAAAATGTCAATCATTTGTATATTTCATTCTGGTATTAAAATGTAACTGTTATAAATAATCAACCACTCATTAACATAACTCAAAATGACGTGCACTATAAAGATGTCCTTTTGTCATCATAATCATCATCATCAGAAGTAAACATTTTCGAGGCAGAATAAATTTTATTACATTTAATTTACCGACTCAATAAAAGATAAAATGCGTGAAAATCCCCACCAAGTATAACAACTCAATATCAGCTTTATAATCTGATTACCAAATTATTTCCTTCAACAACCTCGCTCATTGGCAGCTGGTTTTACAGTTGTAAGTTTTCTTAGAATTCTGGCATTCCTGGATATTTAGAATTCATGTTTCGTATAAAATGCATCAAATTCTCTAATATGCAGATGCTTTCAAAATACGACTCATACATCTCAGATTAAAGTTTACTGAACAGTCCACTATGGTCTTTTAAAAGCTTTTGATATTTTATTCGTGTGTCACTACTTGCCATCTTTACTAAAACATGTAAATGAAATGATTTAATTAATTTAAATTCATAAATAGCAATAATAGTACATAGAGTTTTTGCGTATATTTTGTGCGCGATCACAGTTTTTGGGATAACCGATAATTAAAATGGTTTTTAATTTAAAGTCTAAAACAAAATCATAGTAAAATAAATAAACTTTAAAGTTAAAATGGCTCTTCGAGTCTATTTTTATTTTTACATGATTAAATCTCTGAGCAAAAATGTTAATTGGAAAAGTTTTCATTGTTTAAGCGAGAGTGCCTTAAATAATATGTCTTATATTTTTATTTGTGTTTATTTTTAGTTGAACCATCTTAAAAATAATCTGCGTGGGTGGCAGAAGACAGAATTCCATTTAATCTAAAGTGTCCCTGCTCTTTATACCTACTAGCTTTTGCCCGCAGCTTCGCCCGCGTTATTTTTGAAAGAAAATGTATAAAATCCATGGCGACATCTTAAGATATTACATTTTTCTATATTATGCTATTCCATAGTAACCGTGCATTTTCCGCAATAAAAAGTAGCCTATGACATTGTTAGACCCTCCAGCTAACACTATGCCATAATGTTGATCCCTTCCTCTGTTTTAAAATAAAACAAAACTATCCCACGGGAACCGTACGTTTTCCGGGATAAAAATAGCCTCTGTGCTATTCCAGGGTATAATCTATCTCTGTGCTGAATTTCAACCAGACCCCTTCAGCTGTTCTGGCGTGATTGAGTAACAAACATACATACAACCATCCACATTCGGATTTAGTACAAGTTAGTAAGATGTCATTAAAGTGTCATCATAAAACCTCAATTGCGCCTCGGTGGCAGTTGTAATTGCGCTTGGGTTACGACTGCTGTGCTGAGTTCTCGGGTTTGATCCCCGGGTCGGGTTTAGTGATATTGGGTTTTTCTATTTACAAATCTTTAGTATCAGCCCGAAGTCTGGAATTGTAAATCTGGTATGGCGATAGGCTTGCCTACCACATTATAATAATAATAAATATAATAATAATACTAGCCCTGTATTAAACATTGTCCCACTGCTGGGCACGGGCCTCCTCTACTAATGAGAGGGGTTAGGCCTTAGTCCACCACGCTGGCCTAATGCGGGTTGGCTGACTTCTCATACCTTCGAAAAATTCTCAGATATGCAGGTTTCCTCACGATGTTTTCCTTCACCGTTAAAGCAAGCGATAATTAACATTTTAATACTCACATAACTTTAGAAAAGTCAGAGGTGTATGCCACTTGGGTTTCGAACCTATATTATATATTATACCGTAATAAATTCGATGAAAAGTGGCTGTACTGGTTACACCTCTGCCTACCCCTTCGGGGATTACAGGCGTGAGTGTATATGTATGTATAAAACATCAAATAAAAAATACTTGCATCAATTTATGTAAGTGATAGCTCAATATTACGAAAATTAATTAAACATAAGTTCTTTATAGAAACATTTATTTTTAAATTATCATTCGAATTTACTTTTCTAACTTGAACCGACCATCCCAACGACCCAAGCAATTAAAATTTATAATATGAAACATCACGAACATACTATTTGGAAGGAAATTTGCAGACCTATCTGTCTAATTAAAACTGTCCTAAAAGTAATTGGGTACCAGTGGTCCACTTAAGTTTTATTAACTTTATTTGACCCCGTTAACTGTGGTCTACATAAGCAAATCTCCGTGAAGGAGACAAAGATGATTAATTATGTTCCTCGTCAAGCAATTCATAGCTTTTCACTCAGTCACCATTATAATAGCAAAGGCCTAATTCAAACTATTGTTTAGTTTCATCCTACTAATATTATAAATGCGAATGTTTGGATGGATGAATATTTGTTACTCAATCACACTACAACGGCTGGACGCATCTGCTTGAAATTTGGCGCAGAGATAGATTATAGCCTGGAATAGCAAAAAGGCTACTTTTTATTCCGAAAAAATGCACGCTTCCTATAGGATATCAAAATATAGAAAGGTGTAATAGTTTAAGATGCCTCCAAGGACTGTAATCCTGTTCTTCCAAAAATAACTTCCACGCGGGTGGAGCCGCGGGCAACATCTAGTGTTCTATATGTACATATATTTACATAATGGAATATATTAGAAGTAGGGAGGCTGCGCCTTATAATAAACCAAAGAGTAAAAGTATATTGTCCGAGGATTGTATTTTCGACTAATATTTCAGTCATGTTATTGTAAATGTTGTAATGTAATCAATAATTTATCTTGTCCATACATAGAGTATCTTCTTTAATTTACATATACATTTTCGACTCGAACATTGTAATAAGAGAAGAAATAAAAACACCAAATAATTATATTAATAATTTATTCACGACATAATTGAAAACAATTAAACAACACATTGTGCTTATAGATCTAAAAAGGAACTTTAAACAATGATAAAATTCACAGCTCTATTACACGTATTTTACTTATACAACTGTATCACAATAAAACACTTAAAATGGTTACACCGAATAGAGATCTCTTGAAACATCACTACGTTATTAACAAACAACCTTGTACACTAAAATTATTTAGATCTGTCTCTAGACATTCATAACAGGTCCAGGCTCATTGGAAACGTGATGTTCCCTAAAAGCCGTTTAAAGTAACAGTAAAATAATGTTCTAAAACTAGAGAAATTCTGAGTAGGTAACATCTCATCTATGATATACAATAGTACCTGATCAAAGTAAATGACTAAATAATGGTAATAAGCGTAAAATATTATGTCCGCATTACCTCAAGTCCACGAACCATCAGTATAATCTAAGCTACGACAAAGACTAACAATGTTACTTACATTACATTTGAGTATACAATGGACTAGAAAGATACGGAAGTATAAAAGGTCAGTAAAAACACTACGGGGTCTAAGTGTATAATACAATATAGATTTTTCTCGTATTCACACGTAATATTCTCACTACATCTTTCTGATTCGCATCGGCGAATGTTTTCTTAATCTAAATAGTACGTATAATGTCTAACACAATATCTATTCTTAATTAAAATTCGGAGGGTTCGTAGTCACCCACAACACTAAACTACACTATTTCAACACATAAATATATATTTAAATAAATCTTAACAATTATGACTAGTTCTGTTATCTATAGTTATGTGCTTGGCACGCAACACTGATATCAGTTAAATTCTTTTTACCGTATTATGACTATAAGCACTCCTATAGAATCAATAATTATACCTTTAGACCGGACAGGAAGAACACATATTCAAAGACGTGTCTCAGTCTTCCGTTTTTAATGGTTTACTTTTTGTGGTTTTAGTTTCAGTAGTTATAACACAACTGTTGAATCTTTTGACTACATCTCGAACTTTTCCTTTACTGATCACTAGTTCTTTGTCATATGTTGGAGTGATGAGACCCTTTTCATTTCCATTACAAATGGGTTTGTTATTCATCATGGTCGAAGGGAATGTAGCACTTTGTGATTTTCTGAATTCCTTTACAGCATTGTCTATGTTATTAATGAGGTCTTTTGCAACAAACGTTGCTATTTCGTGTTTAATTCTGTCCCTTTCGGTCATGATTTCAAGTGGTTTATGGTTGGCGTCTTTGATCTCACTTTGATCTGGACTGTGGCTTTGTGTCAGTGAGTGAGACGCGGGGCTGTCTGGTCCTTGAAATGTAATGCTCGGATTATTAACGATGCTATTTCGTATTTCAATTGTTTCATTTGTTTGAACGCCTTGATTTTGGGATACTTTCTCTCCTAGCAACCAGTATGTTGTCATTTTGCCTTTGCCCTGAAAGTAAGTATTGCAATTAGTAACCCGATTTTATAAATGTATTAATTTTAAAACCGTTGCTGAAAGAATAATACACTGACATATGATTTGGTTAAATGCACAAATCTAGATTTTGCAGATATTCTACTCAATTTATTTATTTTTGTGAGTATTTAAAAACGGTTAATTCTGCCCCAAAACTTACTTTCATTGTTATCTCTCCTCTACATTCGAGGTCGAAGCAATCGTAAAGATCCAGTACTTCTTTAGTTTTAGGGCTGACATGAATTTTTAGTGCTTCGCCGTGGGATTCCATTCTGGATGCGGTGTTTACTGTGTCCCCAAACAGGCAGTAACGTGGCATCTTCAAACCCACTACTCCTGCCACGCAAGGACCTAGGACAAATAAAATAGATTCAAACGATGTAATTTTATGTTGGCTGAGAAATGTACCATTCTGCTTATGATGCTTAAGAAATACACATTTGTTCTATGGTTTTGTCATATGGTTCTAATTAGCAAAAGTATGATTTGATACAGTCCTAAATTTGTAGTGATCAATATGGCGATAATTCCGAGCTCTAATTGTACAACTAATGATTAGATTTTGAAGATCTGAAAATGTCGTGAAAATGTATTAGGATATAAGTAAAAGTTTTTTAATTCATAGTACACCGACATCAATAAAAAACAAATTATGCGTCACTATAAAATTTGAGGGATGCCCTTGATTTTTCTGAGATCACATCATCAGATCCTGACTTGGTGCCAATGTGGCCACCACCCTTTTCAACAAAAAATGAATTTCTCGAATTGGTCAAGACGTCTTCGAGTAATCGGGGAACATACATAAAAAAAAATCCGACGAATTGTTAACCTCTGACTTTTATTGAAGTCGGTTAAAAAGAGCTTAGTATTACATGAATAGAAATTGCTGTAGTGTTAGAAATATTTATTAATGTATTGTTGTTATAGATTCAGTTGGGCTGCTATATTATTAAACAGAATGACATATTTATTATATTATAAACATAAATTAAATTTAATATATTACTGATAAAACATTTAAAAATAAATGCGTCTATTGTAGAAGTTGATTTTCTAAACAAAATATATATTTTTTTATTCTGGCACGGCAAAGTGACCACACTGCACCTGATGGTAAGCTCAGTGTCGTCCTATTATTAGTATCGAGTAGCGAGAGACAATCTATCCCTCGCTAATCAACACAATCATGCCGGCCTGCTTCTTCAAACTACGCCATGGGCAAGAAGGTGAAGAGTCTAGTGCCAGAGTACTCAGAAGTCCGCAAAACGGGCAAACATCGTACCCCAACTCTAGACCCCCGACAAAAACCGGATGTACAATGGCTGATCGCGGAACGCGACGTACTTGCGTGTGCCACTATGGCGGGTTCTACACCCTGTGTACGGTGGTCGCTATCGGGGTGGATATGAATATGTTACCACCAGCGATGTGTTGCATGGTCATAACTTTTTCCAATATAAGTGGTATAAAATGTGACATTGAAATGATATAAATGTCATTTTCAAGCTTAAAGCCCTCAAGGTTTTATTTAATACATGAAATATTTCAATAATCCGGGTCGAAAAAACACACATTCAAATACATGCAAAACGCATCCAATTGTGGTTGGATATTTTAAAGAATTGCCGTGAGCAAAACGACATGAATACTTCAAAGCTAAAATGAAAATACAATTTTTTACTGCCAGCAATAATATGAGCATAGTTTAACGATGGTGATTACATTGGCGGTACGAAAATTCTCTGAATTGAGAAATACTTTTAAAATGGAAAATTATTCTAGATTCTTTATATTTTCGTTTTGCATGTCGAACAATACAAATATAAAATCTTTATTCCTCAGCAATTTAATATGTCAGCTTTATTGGTTAAATGGCTTTGTGGACGTATTAAATTTGGTGTGTCATTTTTACTTGGGAGGCATAAGAGTTGCTAAAGTTTATTGTTAATACAATAAGGAAAGGTTTGAAATTATGTATTGTAATTATTTTTGGTGAACATTAATACTTTTAACACGATTATGTACAAAAAAAGCAAAACTAATGACCATAGTACACAACTTTTCATTCTTGTCTTTAGTTAGGTCTATTTACACATACCTACAATATTTGCAAATATAGGTATAGTAAAATATCCTCCAAAATTCTAAACGCAAAAAATTCTAAACGAGAGTTAAGAGCAATTTTCATCCTGAAATCTAAGTGTTCAAAAAGTAAATGAAGATAAAATTATTCTCAATTTTTACTTAGTAAAAATCGCAACAAAGACTATTATAAACCAAATCCTCATCAAGGAATAATAGCTTTCCTGAAGGAAAACGACTTCTGCTTCCAGATTGTAACTTGAAATTTATATAATTGCACAGTTATTAAATCTCAACGGCGCTTTCAGAAAGACGAAAAAGAAATGTAATTTCAGATTTGTTTGATAATGAAAAAGGAACTAAAAGAATTTTATAACAAATGAATATTAAGGAAGAGGTAAAAACAGGTTATTTTAGGTTAGTATTCTAAACTGCATGGCTAATAGATAAGGGTGAATTTATTACTGGCACGTACAAGCAGCCGACTGTGAAATGAGGGATCGTGATTCTCGCATCGGAAGATATATTTCTTGACGTAATAGTTTTGGAGCAACATGTCCTGTTAATGCTACTCCCAGCCCCAATCCCTGATCTAATTTATATTATAAAGGTTGCATGGAACAGACAAAACTCAGTTCAGTTATCAGTTTTTAGCATTCTTCAGTAGAAAAAACATTAATTACTGAATAATATGGACTAGCTTTTATACTATAACGTAAGTTAAAGTTTGACAGGGGATTGCAACTGTACTAAGTGTCTGACAATGGCCACCGAGATTTCTAACATTATTCCCAATAAAACGTATAAAAACTGAGCTTCATACTTTAACGAATTCGAGGTGTAATTTTATAGACCTTTGATACCTGTTATCTTTCAAAACCACTGTAATCCAAACTTTATTGACGGTTTATTAAGGACATACACAAACTTACAAGTTTTATAAAACGACAAAGGTCTGATCGTCGCGGGCTATTGTCAGTAAGCATAGTTAAGAATCCGTAATATTTTGCAAATCAGAATACTTCAATCCACAACTATTTTCTTATATTGCCTTTTTTTATAGCATAGTCCGACGAGCCAGGGGTCATCTGATGTCTGATGAACATCCACAATACCGAAAGTATCATGTATGCGCTGTCGGCCTTAAAGGACAGGAATAAGGATTAGGGAAGGGAAGGGGGAATCTGGGCCTCCGGATATCTCACTTACCATACGAAACGCGACAGTAAACTGTACCCCGGTCGAGCCGGCCCATTCATGCTGTAGACAAACATGTCTACAGCGTGGCTCTACCACTATATATTCTATCTAATAATTCTGGAATGAACAGTTTAACCTCTCTACAAGCATATTTACAATGTCAACCTTGTTTCTTAAGTCTGTTACATGAACCATGCTTTTTAAATATTATTTGAATATCATTCATCCCTATTTCTGCAAACTGCAACGTTGGCGGCGGGATGGAGAAAGTATAACATCATAAATGGTTACCTGAGTGCATGCCAATTCTCAGCAGCAACCTCTCCCCAGGTCTATGCGGTACTGTCTTCACTCGAACTGCGTTGAGTAGCGCCAGAGACATCCTGGCGATCTCCGCTGCATGACGATTACCATTCCTCATCGGGAGACCTGATACCACCATGTATGCATCGCCTATGGTTTCAACCTGTCACAATTTAATTTGATCTAAGTTACAACGCCTTAACCTATAGTAATATTGTAAAGCTAAAGAGCTTGTGTGTTTGGAAGCTCTAATTTGTTCAAAAATTTATTTTGCATTTTACTACATTTATTGAGGAAGCTATACGCTATCTAATATCTAGTTACGATATTGGGAGCGTAGCTAATGACTGTCACTGGGGCGATGCCGTTAAAAACAAAAACATAGTACGTTTTACATAATTAATAGTTTTAGTAATTATATAATTTATACATTTTATATCTATGATTTTGTAATATTATTTCAGTATCTACCCGGTACAACCGTTCACTTCTTATTTATTCTCTTAGTGGTGAAACTTCCGAAAATCATTTCTTAGTGAATGCGTACATTTTTTTTTTTTTTATTCTGGCGCGGCAAAGTGACCACACTGCGCCTGATGGTAAGCGCAGTGCCGTCCAGATAGAGTATCAAGTAGCGAGAGACAGTCTATCCCCCGCTACTCAACACAATCATGCCGGCCTGCTGTTTAGCTTCTTCACATTACGCCTAAAGGACCCAGGATCATAGGAAGGAGGGAACACGGTAGCTGGCAAACTGTTCCACAGCTTGATGGTGCGGCAAAAATACGAGTTTGCGAACCTCTTGGTTCGGGCCGGGGTAGTAGATACCACGAAGCTGTGGCTCCGCAATCCAGTACGCGTGGTTCTGGTATGGAAGGGAGAGGAAGGGATAAGATCAAACAATTCTTCAGAGCATTCGCCATGATACAGACGGTAGAACACGCTAAGCGAGGAAATATCCCTACGCAGCTGTAGCGGCTCCAGGCTGTTACTCACGTCTGCATCATTCACAATGCGGATGGCCCGCCGCTGCAACCCATCCAAGGCATCGAGAAGGTACCTTGCAGAACCGTCCCAGAGGTGCGAGCAGTATTCCATTCCCGGCCGCACCTGCACTTTATATAAGCGGTAGAGCTGACCAGGCGTGAAAAACCGCCGCACCCTGTTCAGGATTCCGACCCTGCGTGAAGTGGCGGATATTACGCCCTCGATGTGACTCCTTGGATTAAGATCGCAGCGGATATCCATACCTAGGACACTAAGGTCATTCCGCATTGCGAGTGGAACACCCTGAAGAACGGGGATGGGAGAAAACGGAGACTTCTTGCACGAGAACGCGCACACCTGGGTTTTCTTGGCATTAAACTCAACCCGATTCCTGGTACCCCATGATGAGATGAGATCCAAGGTCTGGTTGAGCTCAACGACAAGATCCTCGCGTCTCCTCTCAGTATCCGCCCGGCAACCAGGCGGCTTGCTGCTATAACGCCCATGAACCGTGCTGTCGTCTGCATAGCAATGAATGTTGCCAAGCGACAACATATCATTGATATGCAGAAGAAACAAGGTGGGCGAAATCACAGGACCTTGTGGTACTCCGGCATTTACTGACATGAGCTGCGAAGCGTGTCCATCAACGAGGACACGTATTCTACGCTCATACAGAAAGCCGGAAATCCACTTGCACAGGTTGTCGGGCAGACCGTATGCCGGGAGCTTGGAGAGAAGGCCACGATGCCAGACCCTATCAAACGCCTTTGCTATGTCGAGACTCACAGCCAGAGCCTCGCCATGCTTGTCAATCGCCTCTCCCCAGTGATGTAATACGAACGCTAGAAGATCACCCGTTGATCGGTTATGACGGAACCCGTATTGGCGGTCATTGATCAACGAGTGATCCTCTAGGTAGCGAACTAATTGGCTGTTTATCAGTCGCTCCATGACTTTACACATCACTGAGGTTATGGCGATTGGGCGATAATTGTTAGGGTCTGACCGATCACCCTTTTTGGGGATCGGCTGCACATTAGCCTCCCTCCAAGATTCAGGCACAATACCTGAGAGGTAGGACGATCGGTATAGGCGCGTCAGTACAGGAGACAACTCCGCTGCACACTTTTTAAGTACAAGCGCTGGGATACCATCAGGACCACTAGCCTTCCGGACGTCGAGAGACTGCAGCTCACGCCGTACATCACAATGCCTGATACGGATATCAGGCATTGTGTGACCGCAACCGGGCAGCGTAGTTGGTAAATGAGTATTGCAGTCCTCGAGTCTCGAATTAGCCGCGAAGAGGTCTGCCAATAAATCGGCCTTCTCCTGCGAGCTATGGGCTAGTGTTCCATTTCGATATCTCAGCGGTGGCAGCGAAGGGCGACAGAAATTAGATTGGACGGCCTTAGCCAAGCTCCAATAAGCACGACTGCTTGTCGGGTTATCGGCCAAAGCACATCCAATCTTGGAGACGCGCTGGGCATCCGCTTTAACATACGCCCTCTTGCAGACCTTGGCAGCACGGTTGTAGGCTGCTTTGAGTGACTTGAGGTTGGGATCCTTCGTAGCGCGACCCCCGATCCAAGCACGATACGCCGCCTGTTTCTTGCCAACAGCATCGGCGCATGCACGGTTGAACCAGGAGCGTCCTCGGCCCTTGCCTGCGATCTCAGAGGAAGGAATGTAATATTCCATTCCTATTCTGATCTCGCAAGCAATGGCGTCGGCACTCGCTGAAGGATCCTTTCCATCAAAGCAGCGCTGCCGCCAAGGGATGGATGCGAAGTAATCCCGCATACCATCCCAATCTGCCGACGAGTAGTGCCAGACCCTGCGCTTGACCTTCACGGGACGTGGAGGCAAAGCGCAAGGAACCGACGTCCCAACCAGGCAGTGATCGGAGGTACCCAGGGGAGCACCAACCGTCACTTTATACCCGGTCGGATGACTCGTCAGCAGTAGGTCCAGCAGAGTTTCAACAGTTTCCGCTGTTGGAAACTGCTCCTGCGCGTTGTCTGTCGCCTGGCTAATATAATTAAATAGCCGAGTTGTCTCTACGTCCCCGTCGTGTGACCTGTAAAGGCACACGTAAACCCGACTCTGTTAGCCGAGGTCGACGTGCACCCACAGGGTGGAGAAGGAGGGGCCCTCCATGCAGCGCAGACGGCGACAGCAGACGTCCGACCGAACATACAGGCATACCCCGGCCCTCGGCCTGAAGCTTTCTTCAAGCGAGTAGCCGGGGTAAAGCAAGTATGAAGTATCGGTCGGACTACAAATCTGTGTCTCCGTCAAGAAGAGCAGAGCAGGCCGGGCCGTCTCAAGATGGTGGTGGACGGCATTAAGATTAGAATGGAGTCCGCGGATGTTAGCGAACTCCATTGTGAATGCGGTGGTGGGGTTACGCACCGCTGTAGAACCTGCTCTCTTAGTTTGCACTGTCATGGAGTTATGGGAGGGAGAGGTGAAGAAGCGGTCAAGGGTCTAGTGTCAGAGTAGTCCGAAGACCGCAAAAAGCGCCGGTCCACTAAAAGAACCGAGAGGAGGTGAGCTGATCCGCCGGACGGAAGGGCCCCCGTACCCTCCCGGGATAGGCCGCCGGGACCCCACATCCGGTCACCAACCGGCACGACGGACCCACCCAAGATTATGCGCGGCATGGTGGGGCAGCCTCTCGTGGTGGTTAGCCACGATTGGGCCCCTGTACTGTACCGCGGGCGGCCAGCGGTACCACCGTTTCTACAGGTCTCCCTGGCCGACGGATCAACACGCCTCCAACCGACTGTGAACCGGCTTATACCCGCACGGCCAAACATCGTACCCCAACTCAAGCCCCCCGACGATAACCGGACATACACTGGCTGATCCCGGAACGCGACACACTTGCGTGTGGCACTATGGCGGGTTTTTCGCCCTGTGTACGGTGGTCGCTATCCGGGCGGATACGAATATCCTACCACCAGCAAAAGAAAATAACCACCAGCACATAAAATGCATCAACTGATAAAATTTAAAGTTTAAAGCTCCAGCGGTTTAGGCTCTGCATTGGTGAATCATTCAGTCAGGACAAGTAATTAGGCATGTATATGGCAGAATTTGGAACTACTGTTTTGAATTAAAACGTATATTTTTTGTCAACATTATCTATACATAGTATAAAGTGTGTGTATTAAATGTTAATTATCGCTTGCTTTAACGGTGAAGGAAAACAAGAGGAAACCTGCATACCTGATAATTCTTATAAGAATTTTGAATGGATGTGAAGTCTACCAACCCGCAATAGGCCAGCGTGGTGGACTAAGGCCTAACCCCTCTCATTAGTAGAGGAGGCCCGTGCCCAGCAGAGGGACAATGCTTAATACAGGGCTAGTATTATTTATTTATTATTTTAGTATAAAGTGCAGTCGCCCTCCACGTCTGTCTGTCTGTATATCCGCTAACTCCTTCTAAACCACGCAACGGATTTTGAAACACTTTTCACCACTATGTAGATAATTTATTCCAGATGGTTTATATGTATAGTACATCTTAATTACATTTTCTAGTGTATAAATAAGAAATATATTTAATTACTCATATAATACGAAATAATATAATTTTAAACACAAACAAGTCATTCTACTCAGACCGTTGAACAATATGTAAACAACGACCGATTGTACCCAAATACAACCAAACTACGGAAATATCTCCATTCCTATTCAAGAATAATATTTTGTTTACAACCTTAACCAAATTGATAAACGAAAAACTAGCTAAATATGTTAAGAATTTGTGATATTTTCTATTATATTACTATCATAAACAAATATATTATTATTGACATTTAAAGACCATACGGGACTTAAAATTACTATGTCATTATTGATAAAATAACTTGGTGTAATGCTGTTAAATGTATCCTTAAAATAAACTTTTGGTAGGCAAAGTTATTTATTTATTTTATTTAAAAGTAACCTGTAGCAATATATTTTCTTAAAATCATTCAAAATATTACAGAGATTTACTAAATAAAATGATCAAAATATTTTATTCCCAACGACATCTAAAGTTAATCCAATAAAAGCCTCCAAGCCAATAATAGCTTCAGTAACATTTTCAGAATAGTTGCAAATAAATGCCGAGAATCAAAGAATTCTTGTTATAATGTCACCCACCTTATAAACGTCGAAGTTTTCGATAACAGAATCGAAGCTCGTGTACAAATCGTTCAGAAGGTCGACGACCTCCAAGGGTGTGGATTCTGCTGACAGTTGCGTGAATCCGATAATGTCGCTGAAGTAGATCGTCACCTGGTCGTAAGTCTCTGCCATTACTGGTTGGCCCATTATGAGCTGGGAGGCTACTGACCTGGATAAAAACAAGATGTGAACTGGCAGAAGCTTTTAAGACTTAAATATAAATGACCACTCCAGCTGGAGCTGTATTATGTATTCACTTATGATAAAGTCGTATGGATAGTGCCGTGCTATATTACGGACATTTTAACTCATAGATGAGTGAGACATAGCGTCATTACCATTAATATGGTTAACTCATAGATAAATTAGACATAGCGAATTTTTTGAGTGTTTGTAGTTATAATTCCAAATACAACTATTCTTCTTAACTAATAATTAAGAATACACACATATACATTCACGCCTGTAATCCCCGAAGGGGTAGGCAGAGGTGTAACCAGTACTTACCCACTTATCGCCGAAATTCGGTCCCATAATGTGATAGAGGGCGAGCCTATCGCCATACCGGGCAGATTCTAGACTCCAGGCTAATATTGAGAATTTCTAGATAGAAAAACCCAATATCACTTTACCCGACCCGGGGAACAAACCCGAGAACTCAGCACGTGTACGTGTCGTAACGCATGTGCAATTACAACTGCGCCACCGAGGCAGTTGATAATAATTAGGAATAATACATCCAATATTCTGAATACACCCAACAGATACAACCCACCCTTCTTTAAACGAGGCTTAAAAAGAGTAGTCCTTCAACGGTAGGCAGCGGCTTTGCTGTGCCCTCGCATTGCAGAAGTCTATGGGCGGCGGTGACTACTTACCATCAGGTGGTCCGTCTGCTCGTCTGCCTATCAAGACACTAAAAAAAAAGATGATTAAATTTGGACATGCTGTTGCTAAAGATATCTTTGTCTTTGGCATTGGCTATGTCATTATATTTTACGACCAACCTACCAATCGCCGAAAGTTTTCCTAGGTTGGTTGGATGGCGAAGGGCTTTTAGTGGTGGACCGGGTAGCGCGGAATTTTGCGGGGAACGTTAATATTTATCTTGATAAGGAGATCGGGACTATTAATGTAATTGTTAAGCAATTTGAGGGGAAATTTTAAGTCGAATATCGAACGATGAGTTTCCAAAGAAAGTAGCCTAAAGTGTTAGAGTCTGTTAGTGTATGACCTAATTGATCTAGCAATCCCTTTTCGAAAGGCCAGCTGTTAAACCAATTTCTTTTTAACTCTTTCTGTCCTAGTGGTATGGATTTGATACGTCGGGTCCCAAAGGCTACTGCAATACTCAAGTTTACTTACAAAATTATTACATAAATATAAACTCACGCCTGTAACTCCTGAAGGGGTAGGCAGCGGTATAACAAGTACACCCACTTGTCGCCGAATTTTCCCATAACATTATAGGTGGCTAGTCTATCGCCACACCGAGCACAATTCCGGACTCCAGGCTGATACTGAGTATTTCTAAACAGAAAAACCCAATCTCACTCAACCCGGGGATCGAACCCGAGACCTCAGCATAGCAGTCATAACAAATGCACAATTACAACTGCGCCACTGAGGCAGCCCTACAAAATTATTGTATAAAATCGTTGTTGTGTGTGGGTTTCTAAACTCCCCAGAACATCGGAAGATAAATCAAAGTGATCAATATGCTGCTGTCAACATTTTATTGTAATGACCAGGGAAGCGTAGTTCACTACCTATATGAATACCTTAGTCGCGAATGGTACAATAGAAGGTTGATGGGTTAGGTATAAATACATTTTTAAGTTTAATACCTCGCGATAAGGAATGGGTGGACTCTTTTATGTGTTTACACATCATTTTTGCTTTGACCGTGAATTGATCCCTTCATATATTTCCCAAGTGCCATATATTACTATCATAGATTATGTTTGGCGCGACCTTTGTGATAGTTATCACTTCCTTATGTTTTCTTTGTATACATTCGCTTTTTTTGTATTTGGTATCAGGATATTTTTACGGATATTGTCATAGTGAGAAAAATTGATGATAGTTTTTGTTGAAAATGTATTGACTTACAGATAAGCTTTTTCCTTAGTTGAGAAAGAGCGTGAGCACTTCCAATTGAACGATTTTTCATTCCCAGCTTACGGAAACGGCACTGTTGATTTATTATATTATAATATTTTGTAGATTTTGAGTTTGACAATAACGTATATTAAAAAGAGAACATTCAAAAGAATCTAAGAAAAAGTTAGTATCATCAGTAGGGTATACATGCGAACACAGCCACAGGATTTGGTATATAAATAGTCTTAAGGGCCACGAAATGTCTTTTAGTAGTTAGGACACAAGTAAATAAATAAATACACTCAGCAGTCAACAACACCTAGATCTAAAAAAAATATTTCTGGATCACACAAATATCTGTCTTGGTGCGGGAATTGAACCCGTGGCTTGTCGTTTTACAGCGAATCCCACTGCCACAACTGCAAGAATGTTGTCATACGTAAACGCGCCTTGCTAATTGATTAAAGTTACACATGTACGAAACTTTTCACCACAGTTATCAGTCAAAATGACAATTGGCAAGCCATCACTCCACCCGGTTGACATTAACATATTGAACTCTAAAAACTTGGCACAGCGCCCGTCATTTACAACGGTGATTTTGGCGCCAGACATACTTCAACGGAATACTATTTGCTATTTCTTTTTGATATCGATAAACTAGCATATTTTGGTGTATTCCAATAAGTTTTTCAACATACTATCGGGCTGCGTCACAGGGCTGACATTCCTTTTATAATTCCCAGAAAGAGCAGGATGTACTTATTACGAAAAAGCTAAGAGCAATAGGAATAGATATACTATTTGCTGTCACTATCTGAGTTTCACAACTTTTTGGTTGGGCCTTTTTAGTTCTGGCCAGATAGTCTGAATGTCAACGAAATATTTATCCGTGATTGTGGAAATATATCATTATATATTGTGTTTGAATACATTTCGTGTCGTATTTAAGTGTTTAAAACGTGTTGAATATGGTACATTGCAGTGTTCTTGGCTGTAAATGCCTAAATAAGCGAAAATATGAAAATATAATGTTTTATTCGTAAGTAGCAATTATACGTTACTATTTATCAAGTTTCTTAAAAATAATTGTGAAATATTGATAGTCTACCATTTTCAAGGCATTCCTTGCTGCAGAAGTAAAGTAAATATATTTAAAACCAATTTTAAATTTGTTGTATTACCTAGTCAAATTCGGAAGATGTTTAAACGTCATTTGCCGCTGTTTAGATATTTAGCTGTGCATGACAATTTTAGGTAAATTTAACATGGCTGCATAATACACATTATGGGGATACCAACGTTCACGACATTTAATTACCTCTTATTTATGGATAATGTGTTAGCGTTTCCCAAGAGTTTAATTAAAAAATAATACAGTTTAACTAACAAAAAGTGAATAGAGATGTGAACAGTTGAACTAATTAATGTAAGAAAGTTACATTACAAAATACATAAATTATTATTGTTGACAGTTTTCTATTGCAAATTAAATCGGGTGCAGGTAAACATTATGTTATTTAATTATGTAAGTATAGGTTATGAATGAATTTTATATAAATTCCCATTTATATATATTTAACTGATTGTTATATAGGTAATAATTTATTATACCTTGGCAGCGCAGTTGTAATTGCGTACGTGGAACGACTGCTGGGCTGAGGTCTCGGGTTCGATCCCCGGGTCGAGTTAAGTTATATTGGGTTTATCTAGGTCGAGTAAAGTGATATGGGTATCATGAAATGCTCAGTATTAGCCCGGAGTCTCGATTGTGCCAAGTATAGCGATTGGCTTGTTCCCTGTCACATCATGGGACTGTAATATGCTCGGCGAACCAGTACACCCACATTTCGCCGAATTTCGGTGCTATAATGTAATAGGGGGCGAGCCTATTGCCATACCGGGCACAGGATATATATGTATATGTGTGTTTATTATGCGTAGTAGTACACTTAACTTGGAATCTTTATCACATCTTCAGATTTGTCATAAGTTAGTGAAAAGAGTCATTTCAACATTACTCTTTTCGCTCTCATTGTCGTTTTATACCTCGCGATGTTGTTATTCATATTTAAAATTTACGGATAACTGTCGAGCAAAAAAACATTCAACTGAATCAGTCGAGTGACAGTCACCAAAAGTTCAACTGAATAAATAGATATAACAGTATTGGGGTTGTTTCTTAACCGCCTTCAAAAAAAGGAGGAAGTTCTCAATTCGTCGGAATCTTTTTTTAGGTATGTTCCCCGATTACTCGAAGACGCCTGGACCGATTCGAGGGTAAATTTATTGTTCATTGTTACTAAATTATTGTGCCTATTATGTAACTGTGAGTTTCCGTTTCAAGAAATTATTACTATTATAATATATGTCTATATATCATAAAATTTTAAAATTTATCTTAACATGAAACACGCACACCTGAGATTTCAAGAACTGGGTAAAATAATGTTAGTTGGTAACCCCATAGAGTTCACTTGTCCCTTTCGGGTGCACGCCTATGCCTCATCTAGTTGTATATACTATATCTATGGGCTGCGTACTAAGTTTGAAACGCATTAGTTGCGCAATGTAACATGTTACTAAGAAACTCTTTTAAACGTATTATAGTAGATGACAGTTCATATAATCCAAAAATAATATATTCACCTACCAAAATTAAGTGTGTAAATGAGGGACAAAATAATGCTTGTGTAACAAAGTACATAACTAAAGATGAGTCTGCAAAATGAGATCAGTGGCAAACAAGTTCGCAATTCTATTACTATTATTATTATTTTCTAATGATTACTAACTCTTGACATTTTCATACAATTATATAAATAAATACATCCCTAATTTGTATAACGAATCATCACATCAGGAGTTAGAAGGACCCCATAATGACCACATTGAAACAGTTTTTTTTATTCTCAACTCAATTCTCAACATCGGCTTGATATCGGGCTTTAACCTGCAAAAACTCGGTTTACAACCATTGTTGTGAGCTGAGCTAAGAGTTTATTAAAAAAAGAGATATAAAATTGTAATAGCATTAATTTATAAATTTAGTGCCAAGAGCAAATTAATTTTCGTCATCTGCAATTATACGTAGTTAAGTGTCAAGAAAACAGCGTTAACTTGGAAAACACTTTACGTACTATTAGAATGTTATTTGTTGCCTTTCGTTCACCAGAATAAACAATCTCAAGACGCCTGACAAATTCAAAGGCCTATTCCATTAAAATCATTTCGGAATAGCTGAGGTTATTCCAAAGTAAATTTTCAAAGGACATTTCAGGTCACAGGAATTTGCTTTTCGAAACTTCTATCTTACTTCTATGTGTGGTAATCAGATCCTTGACATTATAACAAAGGACTTTGCGGATAGAGTATCACAAGGTTTCCGCATACACACAAAAAAACTCTATTGACTGCCTCGGTGGCGCAGTTGTAATTGCGCATGCGTTACGACTGCTGTGCTCTGCTCTCGGGTTTGATCCCCGGGTCGGGTAAAGTGATATTGGGTTTTTCTATCTAGAAATTCTTAGTATTAGCCCGGATTCTGAAATCTGTGCCCGGTATGGCGATATGCTGGCCCCCTATCACATTATAGGACCGAAATTCGGCGAAAAGTGGGTGTACTGGTTCCACCTCTGCCTACCCCTTCAGGGATTACAGGCGTGAGTGTATATGTATGTATATAAAAACTACATTCTCGAAGTTACACAGAAACGGAATTAAACGTAATATTTGTTTGTTAGAGACTTTAAATGAAGAAGTAACTTTAATTCGTTGCAATTGTCATGCTGGATAACAAAATGACTAGAATAATAGATAGTTACATATATAATACTCTATGATTTGTGATAAATATTATTTTAATCTAAGTATCCTACATCACTCTGGCAGGTCTGTTTTCAACATTGAGGTCCTCAAGCTACGACCATGACATCTTCTCGTTCCTTCTTTAACATTCATATCCGCCCGGATAGCGACCACTGTACACAGGGTGTAAAACCGATAGTGGCACACGCAAGTGTGTCGTGTTCCGGAATCAGCCAGTGTACATCCGGTTTTTGTCGGTGGTCTAGAGTTGGGGTACGATGTTTGGCCGTTTTGCGGTCTTCTGAGTACTCTGACAATAGACCCTGGACCTCTTCACCTTCTTGCCTATGGCGTAGTGTGAAGAAGCAGGTCGGCATGATTGTGTTGAGTAGCTTGGGATAGATTGTCTCTCGCTACTCGATACTCTAATTGGACGTCACTGCGCTTACCATCAGGTGCAGTGTGGTCACTTTGCCGTGCCAGTATAAAAAACATACTTTAAGATATCCCAAATAAAATATCCATAGCTTTGAAGCATCGTGGCCTTCAGTGACATCTAATATATTTATCAAAGATGATAAATATGTACAACTTGTCACAACCATTTCAACCGATATTCCACCTCTTTATTCTGCTTCATATTTGAAATAAATTTGTGTTGTTATAAGAAATGCTTTTTAACTCTTGCATGCAAGTATAAACTTCATGTAACTATAGAACTCATCGACTTATCAGATAATTGCCCGTTTGATTCTAATATGACAATGGCTATAAATAAACTGAACGGATTCAGTGAAAAAATAACAACCAGCAAATGGCATCATCGATTGCAAGAGCCATGCTTGTAAAACTAATAAATGTATATTGACAGCCTCCGTAACGCAGTAGGCGAGTAGCCAGCTGTGAAATGAGAGGCCGTGGGTTCGATTCCCACACAGGGACAAAAGTTTGTGTGACAGCCAGACATTTGTGTCCGGGGTCTGGGTGTTGGGAGACACAAAGCCTCTCGTAGTCCCTGATACGTGGGTATTTTTTTGTGGAACCCAAGACTCGTATCTTAGTGTGGGATCGGGGCTATATGTGTGACTGTTGGGTATTATTTATATAAAATCGCTTTTCCTGAAATGTGACTCACGAAAATGAGCCACTAAGGAGGGTTTTATATTTGTTCCATGAGCGTTAATATAGCACAACGAAAAAGAAAAATCGAAATGTAAAATATTCAAGCGGACAGAGAATTTTAAGGTTACTTTCAGATTTGTAAAAACCGAAAGCGAAAAGATAGAACAAGATAGATCACATCAAATGAGATACGTCGTGTTAAGGAAGTGGAGCGTGAAGTGAATAAGTGAGTTTTGACGCTCAAGCTTAACTTAGCGTGTATTTAATTGGATCTTCGAATACTTTACCATAATTATTTGTATTATTATTTAACATCAGCTACCGTTTTGGCTTAGTAACCTATTGTGGACTGTACCTGGTTTTGATACATATCTCGTCATCTTATCTCACATTATGGGACCGTAATCAGCGAAAAGTGGGTGTACTGGTTACGCCTCTGCCTACCCTGCGGGGATTACAGGCGTGAGTGTATATGTATGTATGTATCTCGTTATCTTCAAATTGTAACGAGACTAGTAAAAAATCATATACGCAGTCCTGACCCCACAGTAAAATACAATTATATTATCTACATAGTATCAAGACCAACGAGATACGTTTGGTCTCTCGATACCCAGACCTGAAAGAAAGTTTGTGGATCACTCAAACATTTGTCTTCATGAGGAGATCAAACCCACAAATCAAATCATAGTGTTGGAAGATAATTAATTTAGCTGTCTTTAGTGTTTTGGCTGCTGATGATGTAATATTACCTCATCTACAGTCTGTTTCATTGTATTTCGCACAAGATAATCTATTAGCATGGTATGCATGATATAGGTCTGTCTTCTACTTATCACATAACAATATAAAAACTTACTTAGGTAACAACTGGTACAACAATTCCTCGCATTTTCTCTTCTCTTCCAGATAATCTGATGTTCGTTCCTCCACCAGCGCTTCAAGGTTGTTCGCGTATTGCTCCACTTGTGTCAGCAACATATCTAGCCTTGTTGATGTCTCGCAGTCCCTGTACGAATAAATGTTTCATACTTTGTGCCATATATCGTGAACGTGATACGAATAAGACCTCATGGAACACATTATTTAATAATAGTGAAAGTTTACGTAACTTGATGTCTGTAAGTTGTATTGGCAATTGTCTTTAGTTTTTATTTTGAAATATAAGAGTTTTTTTCGTACCTTTGTATTTATATATCTTTTATATTAAGCTAAATGATATACTGTGTTGCTTTACGATCGTTGACGAGTATGAAAATCTGCCCTAAGTCCATATTATTAAAAGGTTATTAATAGGTAGTTTTAAACATTTCAATTTGATTCACGTGTGTACTTACTTGTTGATTTTGTGTATGTTTTCTTTCAGAGCGGAGAAGTCTGGCCGGTCGTCATCTGGCAGCGTCCAGGGCGGTTCACCAGTCAGGGACTGGCGTGGTGATGCTGATAGAGGAGATGTGCCACGGTTCCGCATTTCTGCACTGCCTGTTAGAACATTCAAAATTGTAACATCAATTCAGTATGTTTCGGTTTAGAAATACGATACAAAGATGTTTACGTAAAACTATTTCGTATTGGTGGCGACAACCACGATGTTTTTTTCCCCAAAGGAAAATTTAAAAAATGATGAACTAGCTATGAATTGGATTCGACAGAGGCGTATGAAAATTATAAGCAATTATGCGATTAATTAGTAACTTGTACATAAACAGTGCCTAGAATTATAAAGTACCAAGATATATGGCATGTATAGTTTTAAAATTGAAGAATCAAGTTCTAATCATCCTGCAGTTTTATCTTCAGTTCGACCTGGGCAGTATCACTGTCTCACAGAAAACAGACGTGAAGTGGCATGTTCTTATGCATTTCGGTCAGTGTGTGAGATTTTTTGAGGCCAAAAGCCTTTTCTCAATCTCCATTCCTTTAAGGTCGGAGCGAAACTTTCCCTCCCACACACCCGCCATTTTAACTCCACTTGTTTAGCCACAATCGATAATGGCTTGCATTTTTCGACACCAACTAATAAAACTCGGCGAGTCTCTAGGAATGATTAACTGTCTTTTATCCCAAGAGTTGGAAATATTATATCCTTTAAGGTCAGCAACTTTCCACAAATCTTAAGGTATTTAAGGTGTCTTTGGGAGATTGACTTCACTTACCACGATGAATGAATGGACATATAACTTTGAAAAGTCAGAGGTATGTGTCATATAAGTTGTTTTTGAACATGCAACTTGCGTCTCGTTAGTGCGTATCTCTCCCAACTAGGCTATTTCAAATTGACCATCATTGATCAGTTCGCTTATTTTTCCTTTTAGGCTCGTCAGAAAAGTTACCTACTTCATGGATTCTTTTCAATTTAACTTCTAATTAGTTGGAGTATTAGAAATAATTGGCTAAAATGAAATGAGACGCTAAGAATATTCCATGATTCATTAGCTCGTTACTGGATTAAAAAAGTTTGCAGTACCTAACATACTCCTCATAAATTCCACGCTTCGAGTATCTGTCGGAATGCTTACTGAACCTTATAATTTAACGCAGGGACAATGTATAAAAATTATCGACTCGTATAGGTGTTTCCGGCACAAAGGGACTGAGGATTATTATTTTCAATATTGTCAATTTTCAATAGGGTCTTTATAACGTGTTCTTTCAGTGTGGCCTTCTGATAAACATTTATAGATATTTTAGGACTCATACTCTATTCCTTTGTTATATCAGTGGTCAGCAAACAAGCAAGTGGGTAACCTGTTTGTAACTGATCACCATCCTCCATTAATACCCACAATACCAGAAGAATTATGGTTGACAGCCATAAAGGAAAGTATTGGGCATTTGAAAGGGAATCGCAATTTCATTTAGCCCAAAAGGAAGATTAAACCACCTTTCCACAACTGTGGAGAAATTTCAATAAAGGGGTTTAAAAAATGATCCCATGCTCCTCAAACGCGACTACTCCAAACTGGTAGTTGCAATTGTCTTTCTGTGAGTTGGAACTGTTCCTGTTAATTTGGATCCAAAAATATCTTGGATTTATATATTTGTCCCAAAATATCTTGATAAGAGCAAGACATTATAAAAGTTTTTTAATTCATAAAAAGTACACCGGATTCAATAAAAACCAAATTATGCGTCACTATAAAATTTGATTTTCCTGAGATCCCATCATCAGATCCTAACTAGGTGCCAATGGGACCACCTGGGATGTATACCCTTTTAAACGAAAAAAGAATTTCTCGAATCGGTCCAGGCGTCTTCGAGTAATCGGGGAACATACATAAAAAAAAGATTTCGACGAATTGTTAACCTCCTCCTTTTTAACCGACTTCAAAAAAAGGAGGAGGTTCTCAATTCAAATTATATGGAGTCGGTGCCAGCCAAAACATGGAAAAAACAGAATAATCAGGCATATAAAAATTATAAAATAGATCCATACTTGGTTTTTATGAATCTAAAAGTAAAGAAAACAACACCGGCACCGACTCCAAAAATAATTGATTTTAATTGTATATAATTAATTGATGTAAATGTAACCAATTATTTTTTGCTTTTTAGTTGTGTCTGGGTTTTTTTGAAGACGGTTTTATTTTTAAGTCGATAAAAAATAAAGTCACATACGTTTAAATTTGTCTTCGAGTACCGCGGCGCAGTAATCGCAGGCGAGGGTGCAGTGTGGGCGGCGCATCTCAAGTAGAGGACTCACAGCCCGTCGGGGACTCGGCGAGTCCGCTCCACCGGGCGGCACCAGCGACATTGTGCTGTTGACAACAATATCAGTAGGCTGTTAATAAATAATAAGTAACACCCCACAGTCACAAACATAGCCCCAACCCCACACTAAGGTATGACTCTTGTGTTGAGGGTATCAGGGACTTCGAGAGACTTTCTCACAACACCCAGACCCCGGACACAAATATATGTCTGTCACACAAACATTTGTTCCTGTGTGGGAATCAAACCCACGGCCTCTCGTTTCACAGCCGGCTACTCGCCAACTGCGCCACGGAGGCTGTCAATATCTTTAGATCTTCTATTTCATCTAAAAGATAATGTTCTCTGAGTGATAACAGTTTTTACAGTTTACAGTTAGTTTACACAAAATTGTAACCCTCATAGCCTAGTTAGGAGTGGTAGAAACTGCCAAGACGAAAGTCGTGTATTCGGAATCAGCATAAATTGCATAAGTCTCTAATTTTACCAAAGCTCGTGTATTCATTGTTAATTGACGCTTGTTTTAACAATGAAGGGAACCATCTTGAGGAAATCTGCATACCTGAGGATATTCCATAGGAATTTGAAAGGAAAGCCAACTCGCATTAGGCCAGCGTGGTAGACTAAGCCCTATCCCCACTTATTAGTAGTGGAGGCCTGTGCCCACCTGTGAGACACTGTTTAATACAGGGCTCGTGGTATTATAGTAAAGAAACCGAGCTCCATTTTAGTAAATAATTTTCTGAAATATATACCTTACTGTACTGAAAATTTGTTTTGTAGTATCTTTACTAGCCTAATCTCAAACATGGTAATAAAATCCATCTACCCCATTCATAGCTATATTCACGAAGATCAACTCAACGAGCTGAACAAAGAAACTATCTTGTCTGAATAAACGCGTAAAAGGCTCGACACAAGGGCTGTAACACGAGACGCTTTGAAAGTAGGTTATGTTTGTGGTCCTCCTTCTAAACGTGGAGAATATTGGCCTTACCTTTGTGAATCTTAAATACAGTAATTTCCACATTCCCTTACATACCATTGTCGTATAGTAGGGGATTTTAGAAATACCTTGTATTTTATACATATACACTCACGCCTGTAATCCCCGAAGGGGTAGGCAGAGGTGTAACCAGTACACCCACTTTTCGCCGAATTTCGGTCCCATAATGTGATAGGGGGCGAGCCTATCGCCACACCGGGCACTATTCCAGATTCCGGGTTAATACTGAGTATTTCTAGGTAGAAGAACCCAATATCACTTTACCCGACCCGGGAATCGAACCCGAGACCTCAGCACAGCAATCGGTTACGATTAGCATGCGCAATTACAACTGCGCCACCGAGGCAGTCACCTTGTATTTTATAATTTTTAGATATTATCAAAATCTACAAATACTTTCATCACACAATGGTTTACAACGTCAAATCACTGTCTGTTATACAACTTTAAAGTTTTTTTTCTGTTTATTAAGGGGTTTTTATCCATTATGGATACTCCAAACCCATAATACGTTATTACAATGAAATTACTCAATTTAAATTTTAAACATAATTTCAATATCAGCTTCTGTTATTCAGCCCGATGACTGTTAACAAATATCAAATATATAAAATAATAATAATAATATATTAATATACACAGTCAGGTCATAAGTATTGTCACACAGTAAAAACTTTTATTTTAGAATGCTGGCCACAAAAAAGTTTATTGAATTCGAATTTCAAATTGTTCATGAAAATAAAAATGTATACTTTTTAAAATTTTACTCATTTTTAAATATGGAGTGGACGCTTAAAGAAGACCGTGTTGCAGTAATTGCGTTGCATCGTTGCGGTTACGCGCCAATTAAAATTTTTGACATACTGAAAATTTTTAATATAACCAAAAGATTCGTTTATCGTACCATCAAACGATACGATGAAGACTCTAGTGTAGATGACAGGTCAAGAAGTGGTCGCCCTCGGTCTGTTAGGACTCCAGCAGTGATAAAAGCTGTGAAGGCGCGAATTCAAAGAAATCCCAAACGTAAGCAGAAACTGTTGGCCCTTCAGATGGGGTTAAGCAGAACCACGGTGAAAAGGGTGTTAAATGAAGACTTAGGGCTTCGGGCATATTGAAGAAAAACAGGACATCGTTTGAATGCTCGTCTAATGGACCTGAGACTGAAGAGATGCCGCGCTTTGTTGAAGCGGTACGCGGGAATTTGGGAAATTCTTTTTTCAGATGAAAAAATTTTTACCGTAGAAGAGAGCTACAACAAACAAAATGATAAGGTGTACGCACACAGTAGTGAAGAAGCGAGCAACCGTATTCCGCGTGTCCAACGAGGTCATTTTCATGGCTCATGGTATGCAGTAACTAATGATGAATAACGAATGCAGTTCTGTATCAAAATACAGTCCTGACGAACCTTGTGGAACCTGTTTCTCATACCATGTTCAATAACAGGCACTGGGTATTCCAACAAGATTCGGCGCCAGCTCGTAGAGCGAAGAGCACACAAGACTGGCTGGCGGCGCCTGAAATCGACTTCATCCGGCACGAAGACTGGCCCTCCTCCAGTCCAGATTTGAATCCGTTAGATTACAAGATATGGCAACACTTGGAGGAAAAGGCGTGCTCGAAGCTTCATCCCAATTTGGAGTCACTCAAGACGTCCTTTATTAAGGCAGCCGCCGATATTGACATGGACCTCGTTCGTGCTGCGATAGACAACTGGCCGCGCAGATTGAAGGCCTGTATTCAAAATCACGGAGGTCATTTTGAATAAACTTTAGTGTCATAAGAATCTATGTTTTGTTAAGTTCATTTTGGTATATAAATGGTTACATAATGAATAAACTTGTTTCAATTATTTTATATTAAGCATGTGACAGAATTTATGACCTGACTAGGTATATATATTTATATATTAATATGTTATAATATATAAATAAATAAATTACTAAACGACATAATTAATTTACCTCCTTCGATTTTGGCTTTGATTAAATCCCATAAATCAATCAACAAACAAACAAGCTTTGTTCTGTCTCACTATTCCCACTCGCAATATTTAATTAATTACTTCACCGAATAAGTATATAAAACCATGAACGTCGTGATATGACCTAAAATTGTTTTGGAAACTACGAAGTCAACTTGAGTGTGTCCTATACTAACAGAAGTGTTATAACATCCTAAAAAACAATTTAACCTTTTTTTTCTTTGCTAACTAAAAATATGAATAAAAATGACCCATTTTGAGCACACGAAACCTTCGCCATAGCAGCTGTTTGTATGGGACGATTAGCATTCAAATCTTCGAGAGATTGACCTGTTTTTCTCTCTACTCCAGGTAGTCTAAGTAGAGAGAAAAAAAAACAAAAAAAAAGGTAGTCTAGGTAGTACTAGAGTATTATATTTCCAACTCCTCCCTATATTTCTATTTGATTAATTCCGTTGCCGGATAAAAGACAGTTATGAAGCATTCCCAGAGACTCGCCGAGTTTCATTACTCGGTGTTGCAAAATGCGTGCCATTGTTGATCCTGGCTAAACAGGAGTTACAATGGGATATACAAATGGGATAGTCTCTAAAGTACTGGAGTATTGGTAAGAGCAGTGCAATTCAAACATAATATAGAGATGTAGTGACTCGTCTCTATTCCGAATTATAAATAATAAATACACAGGGTAGTCACACACATAGTACTGACCCCACACTAGGTAAAACCTTTATCGTGGGTATCAAGAACTACGAAGGGTGACGGTCCCACAACATCCAGACCCAAAACAAATATCTGTCTATCACGCAAATATTTACCTCGGTGCGGGAATCAAAGCCACAGCTCCTCTTTTCACAAACGGATACTAGTTCCCTGAGTTATGGAGGCCGTCGAATTATTTCTGCCTGCATACGATACATCAATTTCTACCAACTAACCCAGAAACGCAACTCGCTGAACGAAGTATATGGCAGATATATAATGTGCGCGCAGGGGTTGTTCCGGCAGCAATTCTAGCACTTAGAATACCCCGGGATCGCTACGTAAGCGCCGAAGAAGGCCACCGCGGGGATTTAGCTGGTAGTGTTGGGTGGGGTGTACAGACTCGGCCCAGGGGCTGTCCGGATAGCCATCGTCTGGGCGAGGGGTTGGTAAGACCGGCTAGTTCAGCATAACCGCTTTATTCTCATTCCGCTTCCCCGCGGAGTTGGCGGGAGTAATCAAATACTTGCCCCGAGACAACAACAAAAAAAAATCATGTGTACACTTTGGTGTTTAGAATATTCTGTATTACGTTATACTTTGTATCACCAGCAATAATTAGACCTACATCCAAGAGCCTATCGTCTTCTCGATCATATCACCTTACCTCAGCAAAACTTACACAATTAGTTAAGACAAAATTAAAGGTACTTTTAAATCAAATTTCCCCGCTCATCAAACCCTATAAACAAATTTCAAGATATCAGACTTCTATGATCCAATTCCATGTAAATTCAAGTTAGCTGCTTCAACTAAACTTCGATTCCAATTCAATAATAGCTTCACCCATCCGCCAGTACTAGTTTACGTAACACGCCATCCAAGTTGCCAAAACGGCGTAATTCTAAAATTTCAGCAACAGCTTGTTTCGGAAGTGGAAACATTCGTAGTTACTACATAACAGGGCATTGCTCTTTGTATAACCTTAAATTTAATTCAACGAAGAGTTCACAGCTAGTTTAGTGTTACGAATTAAAATTGATGTAACATATTTGCCAGTATATTGATGATGCTGTGTTTGTAAATGAATATATTATGTCGAATTCTTTCTTTTTTGTTTGTTTTTTTCTTTTTTGTACTGACTTGTCAGAGCTATTTAATTGCCGAACATGATTAATTCATTTTTATTATTATTTTTTGAGAACATTGATACACACATATATCTTAATTGAATACTTTAAAACTTACAACTATATTAATAGAATTAAACTCGAAAGCTCTATTTTTTTTTTGTTAGACTAAATTAAAATTATTTGTTTTTTCATTCACTATAATTTTGTATATATCACGCAAATAGAAAGATACTGGCCACTTTTAATGTTGGAATATAAATTATTATATATTTAAATTACGTCTACTCTGAAAATTAATAAACAAGTGAAACCCAATGAACACTGTATGATTTTAGTTGTCAATATTCAGAAACTACACAGATCCGTTATATTGTTAATTCCATAAAATTTTAAACATGAGAACTAGAGACCAACGAATTCAAGCAAATTTTAAAAAGTCGTTACTCTACGATTTTATTAATACTAGTATTTTTTTTTATAGTATAGTCCGACAAACTAGCCAGTGGGTCACCTGATGTTAAGTGATCTCCACCGCCCATGAACATCCACAATACCGAAACTATCATGTATGCGTTGTCGGCCTTAAAGGACAGGAATAGGGATTAGGGAAGGGAAGGGGGAATCTGGGCCTCCGGATATCTCACTCACCATACGAAACGCGACAGTAAACTGTCACTTTACTTTGGTTTTCTGTGAGACAGTGGTACTATCCTAGTCGAGCCGGCCCATTCATGCTGTAGACAAATATGTCTACAGCGTGGCTCTACCACATAAACGACTGTCATAAGTTCCCTTAACTTGTTTCCGTGGGATTGCAATTTCCTAAGCAAATGAACTGGTTTTTCTTATACCTATAACTTAATTTAATTACACATGGTCAAACTGGTAAACAGTAGGCACTGGCTTTGCTGTACCCTGGTATTGCTTAAGTCTATGGGCGGCGGTGTCTACTTACCATCAGATGGCCGGCTGCTCGTCTGCCTGTCCAGGCAGTAAATAAAAGGTTTATAGATGGCCATGCGGACTCTCTAGGTCCGCCTCTAAGTCTATCTTAGGATTAATAAATAGTTAGCGATTCTAACTATCTACAGTCAAAATACGAAGGCGCCGACATTATTATTTCAGCTGTCTTTGGCCTTGAACTTTACCCTCGCTAATATTAAAGTATCTACGAAACTTTATGAAGATATTGAAAGTCCAAAGGTTATTTCTCAAGATGGTTATAGTTCTTATATTAAATATTTCATTTTATCTGTAAACATAATAATTTAAATATAAAGGATCTTATTATAAAACGTAGACTGAGTATGTAAGGGGAAGTCTGAGAGTAGCACCAATTGAAGAAAAGATGAGGAGTGCTAGGTTCGCTTGGTTTGAGCTCGTGATGAGGAGGGATGAAAGGCATGTAACAAGACTAGTTGTCAATATGAATGTGGATGGAGGAAAGAGTCGTGGGAGACCCAAAAAGAGGTGGATGGGTTGCGTGAATGAGGACATGCGCGTGAAAGGAGTGAATGCAGATTTGACGCATGATAGGGCTGTGTGGAGAGTTAAAACCAATTGTGCCGACCACACTTAGTGTGGGATAAGGGCATGTAGATGATGATGATTATAAAACGTAGACTAACTTTAAGCCGAGTTTATATTAGCTTGTTTCTGTGGCAACAAGTAACTTGTTTTCTTAGAGCTCAAAGTTAGTCCAACTTTTATAATGAGATCTCAAATGATCGTTTACAGTGGGATAGAGTATAAATAAATACACTATGAGGCAGCCACGAGTTTCCTCTACTAATAGAAAAAAGAAAGAAAAAGTTTATATTACCAGAGCAAATACAAGGAAAAATACAAAATGAAACTTAAAACAAGACTGTTTGCTCCGACAACAGGTCGCGTCATTCAGCGATATGCTGCAGTACAACCTGAGCAGTACTGCAGTGCTGATTTTCAATGAGGGGCCTCGTGTTACGTGCGGACCTCGGGTCGGGTCTTACACCTCAATGTTATTGGAAAAAAAACATAAAGAAAGCAATAATAAACTTATAAATTAATTAGGGGTAAGACCATAGTCCACCACGCTGATCTAGTGCGATTTGGTAAACTTCACATAATTTTGATGGTGAGTTCTCAGGTATGCAGATTTCCTTATGATGCTTTCCTTTATCGATATAACAAGCAATCATTTACAGTGAGTACACACGTACATTTGAACAGTCTGAGGTGTATGCAATTAGGGCTGTTGTCGAACCCATGACTTCCGTCTCGGCAGTCCGTACCACTTCCAACTAGGTTACCACACAAAAAAGTAATATTATTTTGTTTTTTTTTTATTATTTTTGTTTTCCCTTAAAACTATTATGTACACAGTCTGCCCTCCCTCTTTCTTTTCCCTTTACAAATTTTTCATCCCATAGTTGACTTGAAAAAATCGCCGAGAGCGATTTAGACCGCCAATTGTACTTTAAATTGTTATTTTGTTTTAAATATCATATATTCCAGTGTACGATAAAGAGTATAAATAAATAAGTTTATTTATAGTTATAATATAATTTAAAATCCCACACTTGACAGCCTACGCGGGGGCTGTAAAAGAAGAACGTGCATCTAGACTAATCTAGACAAACATTGTGTTTAAACCACCTGAATGAGTTGAAGGTTTTATTACTTTTCAAATTGGGCTTACACCTCTACCGCTGAACACCGATTTCATAAAATTGAGGAATTATTTATGCCTTATCTGTGACCTACAATTTTTTTATTTTAATATTTTTTTTTATCCTGGCACAGTAAAGTGCCCACACTGCACCTGATGTTAAGCGCAGCGCCGTCAACACAATCAATACGGTCTGATGTGTAGCTTCTTCACACTACGCTATCGGCAAGAAGATGAAGGCTTCTTCACTCTTCGGCATTCTTCTTGAAGTGTCAGAGTACTCAGAAGACCGCAACACGGCCAAACATCGTACCCCAAGTCTAGACCCCGGACAAAAACCGGATGTACACTGGCTGACCTCAGAACACGACACACTTGCGTGTGCCACGGCGGGTTTTACACCCCGTGTACAGTGTTCGCTGTCCGGACGGATATGAATATCCTACCGCCAGCGTATTACTATAATACCATAGAGAAAAATGTAAACTTAAAAGCCATGTCTATTTAGACCCAATAATGTTGGGGAATTTGTATGTAAAACGATGTTTCTGGTCACATTTGACACTTCGTATTAATGAGTGATTGAACACGTGAACTACTTTTTATCATAGAAAATATTTTCACACGGATATAACTGCGAGAAAATACTTGTTTTCAATAAAATTGTGGTATGCGGATAAATGGAATTTTCAATAAAGGTGTGTTTATTTTGGTTCAGTCATGACAGGTGCCGTAAGCCGGATCTGATGAAGGCGGTCGTGAATTATAAATGCAAAACGGTGTGAGTAATGCGGGGCTTAGACCAAGGAATAGTCCACTTTGAAGTATTTTATATCCTTAAAACAGGTTCAAATAAATCGTAACCATTAAAACTGTACTCCAAATGTTTAATGGTACATAAGTCTTAAAAAGGTTCGTTTAGTATGTTCGTTAGGTATGTTGAGGTACAATTCCCTAATATTCCAAATGAAATAAACGAAACGTGAACCAGACATTTTCCAAACTCTTATTATGCTCACAACTAATAAGACCCATAAGCTCGTAATTTTCCATAGCATTAGAACAGCTTCGATTTAGCGTTAATTGTGTATACGTGGACACAGCTAAAATAGAGCAAACCAGCATTAAAACGCTAGCTGGGAAATCTAATTCCGCGGCTAACTTAATTGCGCTGCAGCGGCTAGCCGGGAGCTGTCCCGTAATAAGAAACTTGGACAACTTTACTAATCTCCAACATGGTTTACGAGAGACGTTTGTATACGTAATGGGCACTCTAAACGTCCGCAATAATCCCCCACATGTTCTCAGCATCTTTATAAATAAACAAGATGTAAATCTGCAAATTTACACTCTATTATCCAATGTACTTGTTTCATTTTTGTAGGATAGCATTTGAGTGTAAAAATATATTAGTAAATTTAGGTTCTACGTTTGTCAGTTAAATCAAGATTGATTAAAAAGTTTTTGCTTGATGCCAATAGAAACAGACAGCCTTTTGGTAATAATATAACTAAAAATAAAAATAACAGCGATGGTATGGTACGAACTATCGAGACGAAAGTCGTATGTTCGAAACCTGCCGAAATGGCATACACCTCTGACAATTCTAAAGTTACGTGTATGTTCACTGTTAATTATCGCTTGCTTTAACGGTGAATGAAAACATCGTGAGGAAACCTGCGTATCTGAGAATTGTTAAACGAATTTCAAGGGTACGCAACCTCTACCAACCCGTATTAGACCAGCGTGGTGTACTAAGGCCTATCTATCCCCTCTCATATTCCTCGTAAATAAATACAGGGCTCGTATTATTATTTATAAATATAATAATAGGGATAACAGATTTCTCAGGGATTCCTTAGGGCTCAACGTAATTTTTATAATTCGGCAATTGATTCTCACTTGAAAGAAATTGGAATGATTTTGTAAATGTGGACATTTAGGTATATTATGTCCCTTTATCTATCAACACCAGCTTATCACATTGGAATGCAAATATTTTTCGTTTCGTTAATTACAGAATTCAGAGAAGAAATATCTTTACATTTAACTATGATGTCCACACTAAGCACAGCCTGTATCGTGGCCATTTTTTGGCATGGCAAAGTGACCACACTGCACCTGGTGGTAAGCGCAGTGCCGTCCAATTAGATCATCGAATAGCGAGAGGCGATCTATCCCCCGCTACTCAACACAATTATGCCGTAGTGTGCTTCTTCACACTACGCTATGGACAAGAAGATGAACAAACGGTCAAGGGTCTAGTGTCAGAGTACTCAAAGGCCGCAAAACGGCCAAACATCGTACCCAACTCTAGACCCCGACAGACACCGGATGTACACTGGCTGATCCCGGAACGCGACACACTTGCGTGCGCCACTGTGGCGGGTTTTACACCCTGTGTACGGTGGTCGCTATCCGGGCGGATATGAATATCCTACCACCATCCTAGCACCACCATCACTCACCAACACCGTAACTCTAAACATAATCGAGCTAATTTATATAAAACTAGTTGTTGCTCGCGGCTCCGCCCGCGTGGAGGTCATGTTTGGGAGAAAAAGTATACAATACAAAATACCAATATTCATGTGTTTAACTTAAAAATGACGGATTTTCATACAAACTTTCATTCCCTATTTTACCCCCTTAGGGGCGGAATTTCCAAAAATCCTGAAACATATATTTTTTATTTTTAACTAAAATGCCAAATACTAATTTTCATGAATTTAACTTCAAAAATGAGGGATTTTCATACAAACTTTCATCCCCTATTTTACCCCCTTAGGGGTGGTATTTCCAAAAACCCTTCCTTAGTGGATGCCTACGTGATAAAAGGTACCTACTGTCAAAATTTCAAGTCTCTAACCCCAGCCGTTTAGGCTGTGCGTTGATCGATCAGTCAGTCAGTCAGTCAGTCAATCAGTCAGTCAGTTTCTTCTTTTATATATACAGATACGTCGCTAGCGTTTGCTGTCAAACCAGCACACTGGCATGATAATTTAATAATCGCTCCATCCACATACAAAAACATTGTAAACTTAAGTATAAATTACACGAGTCGTTGCCCACACATTTTCATCAGATACATGGTCCGTTTAATGAGGCAATTTACTGAAAAATACGCAAAGTTCCCATTTCATTACAGCGTTAATCGTGGAATTTGTTCATTTAATTAAAATTACCATATTCAAAATGCAGAGCTGCGTGTTCTCCGTCATGTTAACTGTATTTTGCATAAATTCTCAACAGGGTTGCTAGACTTAAATCAAATATCAATTATATGTCTATCCTGTTATTCTGACGACTCGTTATATCATCTTAAAATCATGTAGGTATGTATACTGAAAATATATTTAAAACACATATGCGTCCCTATAAAATAGGGATAAATATAAAAAATAGAGGGTTGCCCTCGATTTTTATGGGATAATATCATCAGATACTGATTTGGTGCCAATGGGACCACCCGGGAAATATACCCTTTAAACAAAGAAAGATTTTCTCGAATCCGTCCAGGCGTCTTCGAGTAATCGGGGAACACACATCAAAAAAGATTCCGATAATTGCAAACCTCCTCCTTTTTTTGAAGTCGGTTAAAAAGCGACAGCAATCTAGCGGTGTGGTGCCACGATACACACCTATAGCTTTTTGCAGTAAGGTATGTATTAATTTAATTATATTACCATTTCACTTACCAGCGAAAATAGCATAGTGAGGACAACTGAGAATTCTAAGTACATGAAGTTAAAATTGTATGGGTCACATTGGTAACCCTATTGTTTAATCCACTGGCTGCAGACTGGATTATTATACAAGTGTCCTTGCCAAATATGCTTGTACAGCGTAGTGCATAGTTTTATATTTCAAGGTTGAATGCAGCCGACATTTGCAAGGTCGTTACGTGCACAGACGATCTTATAGAAGTTTTACATGACTATTTTGTAAGATTCTATTCTTGTTCTAGAATATATAACTTAGTGGAGCATGAATATTTGCTTCATCTTTTATCATTATCATATCGCATCCGTGGCGCAGCGGGCGAGTAGGCGGCTGTGATACGAGAGGCCATGGATTCGATTCCCGCACCGAGACAAATGTTTATGTGACAGACAGATATTTGTTCAGTGTCAGGACTGGATGGTGAAGGACCGTAGTCCATCCGAGTTCTTGATACAAACGATACATAGGCTTAGTAAAATACTACCTGGCAAACGCTAAGCCTATAAAAATATGGCATTTTTGGTCAAGAAAGAAAGGAAGAATATATTTATTTGGCCATTGTCAGACCAGATGGCAGTAAGTAGTAGGTGCATGATAGATGTACAGAGAACACATTTAAAATAAGATAATACAAATATACGGATACATGCTATCTAAAACATAAAAGAAAAAGTTAAAGACAATACACAAAAAGGGTCTTTTTTTTAGTGCCTCGATAGGCAGACGAGCAGACGGGCCACATGATGGTAAGTAGTCACCCCCGCCCATAGACTTTTACAATACCAGGGCACTGCAAAGCCGTTGCCTACCTTCCGTGGTTCTCCCGGCATATTTAAATAGCCCAGATATATGTGCTCCAAATTGAGGAGTAGACACTAATACACCCGTATTTAGGCTTTATGTATATTTTTTGTATTACTCATATATGTGCTTTTTTTAATTAAAACTTTTTGTATGTCATCTAAAGTGTAGACCAAATTTTTTAAATTTTTTTTCACCCAACACACATAGTTCTGACCCCACACTAGTTAAAACCTTTATCGTGGGTATCAAAAACTACGAGGGAGTACGATACTTTCCACCTCTTGTTTTCATTTTTAACTGCTGTTAATTTCCCACCCCTGTTCTATATTTGAATAAACACTGATACTACGATAATACGCTGATAATATGGTAACAAGAATAAATATGAAAGCGGATCCGAAATGTACACTCGTATAATCAAAGCGTAATTTGAAATGAAATGAAACGGGTGAGCCTCTGTGTGCCGAGCCGGCCACAATGGCTTAAAGTTCCGTTCACTGAAGCTATGGGTTTATATAAACAAATATATCGGAGTGTTGATCCAGAATAATATAAAAATAAATTTAAACGGTATGCAGCGGCATTTGGTGTGCCCTGGTATTGCAGAAGTCTATGGGCGACGGTGACTACTTAACGTCAGGTAGCCCATCTGCTCGTCTGCCTATTCAGGCATTAAAAAAAACCTCCATTTATTTTATAAACATTAGAATACGACCCGTAGAAGTTACTTGGATAAATATTATCACCTGATTGGTAATGATTGATCGTTGAGTTACTCACATTTAAGAAAATACACCTTATTGAACGTTCTGTTATTAGAAATATATGAGCAGTACTGTTTCTTTTATCAATAAGCACTCCATCTATCACGAAATTTCCTCCAAAGCAGTGTAGAAAACCTTTTTTGTACTATAAACATGTTTATACTGTTTTTTGGCGTATGAAACAGGTCAAACAAAGGGACAAATTATATTATATTTTACATGAATGTATTTTATGAATACATCGTACAAGTTAAGGAATGGATGGGAAGTGCTGCAAGGTGTCATAGAAGATAACTGACACTGACACTTCATATCTGCGTTCAAATTAATTTCCATTCCTTAGTCATAGTATACACCTACTTCAACTCAAGGCCTCAATGGTACAATCAATTTACCATCCAAGAGATAATCATATTCTTTCCGTGGGGATAAATATAAACACGAGAGAGAAACAATTGAGAACCATTTATAGGTTTATTCGTATGTTTTGTTGCTGTATGCGTCCCAAAATATTTCATCTTCAACAATACGTGCTGGATAGATGTGTAACACATTTTAGACTGAAATTGATTCCTTGGAATCGAGTTTTTAGAAACCCTCTTTTACGGCACAATGAATAAGAGCCAAGCTTAAAAATAAAGAATTTTATGATACATTTTACATTGCATTATTTATCACTGGTCAATTATACGATACTAGCTGTTGCTCGCGGCTCCGCCCGCGTGGAGGTCATGTTTGGGAGAAAAAGTATACAATACAAAATACCAATATTCATGCGTTTAACTTAAAAATGACGGATTTTCATACAAACTTTCATTCCCTATTTTACCCCATTAGGGGCGGAATTTCAAAAAATCCTGAAACATATATTTTTTATATTTAACTAAAGTGCCAAATACTAATTTTCATGAATTTAACTTCAAAAATGACGGATTTTCATACAAACTTTCATCCCCTATTTTACCCCCTTAGGGATGGTATTTCCAAAAACCCTTCCTTAGTGGATGCCTACGTAATAAAAGGTACCTACTGTCAAAATTTCAAGTCTCTAACCCCAGCCGTTTAGGCTGTGCGTTGATCGATCAGTCAGTCAGTCAGTCAGTCAGTTTCTTCTTTTATATATACAGATTGCTATAATTTAACAACGTTTATTACAACTTGCTATAATTATTATGTAAGGGTACTTTTACAATGCAATCATTTATTCAATGACTTCCGGCTTACTCTACCTTAGATTTTAATGGAAATATCGGGGGGTCACTTACTATATATTTGCGAGTTGAGATTGATATATTATAGACTCGGTGGGGAAAGATTTGTTATAAAAAGATAATTTAGAAGTGGTAGAGCCACGCTGTAGACATATTTGTCTACAGCATGAATTGGCCGGCTCGACCGGGGTAGTACCACTGTCTTACAGAAACCCAACGTAAAGTTACAGTTTACTGTCGCCTTTCGTATGGTAAGTGAGATATCCGGAGACCCAGATTCCCCCTTCCCTTCCCTTATCCCTATTCCTGTCCTTTAAGGCCGACAGCGCATACATGACACTTTCGATATTGTGGATGTAAATGGGCGGTGGAGATCACTTAACATCAGGTGACCCACTGGCTCGTTTGTCGGACTATGAAATAAAAAAAAAGGAACGCCTCAACCTCGCGGGGGCAGTCTATACGAAACTAGCGGGAGTGTAGTTTGGTTTTAATCAGTGTCCGTACAGTCGTTTTCAGTGTAGTTTGTTTTTAATCGATGATTGCTAATAATTATTATACTCAACTGATAAAAGCAATCACGTGAAATCTCTCACAAATGTTTATATTTCGCGGAACTCTGAGCTGTTTGCGCCGAATGCAAACTGTTTCTGCAAGCTGCACAGATGTTTTACCAGTACAAACGAACTCGCAGATTAAAAGGATTGCCACCTCGTTTCGTGCGAAGTAGACGTTCAATTTATACTGCGTAATCGAAACAGACAGTTATGTCTCCATTTAAGACTAGACTTAGAACATTTAATATGAAAATTAAAAGTTAACGCAATGATATTCAGTAATCAGTAGTAATCAGTTCAACACATATATTTTTTGTGTGTTACACAATATAAATAAAGAAATATATACATCCAACAGTCAATATAGTCCTGATCCTACACTAGGTTAAACCTGTATCGTGAGTATCAAGAACTACAAGGGACTACAGCCCAAGTACGAAACAAAAGTTTATGGTCCACACAAACCTTTCTCTTGGTGCGGGAATTGAACTCGTGGCCTCTCGTTTCCCATACTCTTCCGCTGTGGCATGGAGGCTATTAAATGTTGTTTGTTTGTACGAAAGTTTATGGGAATGAAATAAATAAATATAAAATCCTCCAAAATTTTATCGATTTAGATAATTATTCTTATATTTTATTATGTTACCGTCTAGAACAATCCCATATTCATCCTAAAATATTATATAATTATTATTTTCTATTATATATAATCTGAAGAGCATGGGGCATGAGAGCACCGCTATTAGGTTTTAAAAGACATGTTTTTGTTTTATTACAACTTATGATAATTCTATTTTAAAACGATTAATTAAGAATGTGGATTGAATTCATCTGTATAAATATTTTTTACTGTACTTTCCCTTAATCAGTGTATAGTTACTTATTTATACTTTTTTTTATATCATAGTCCGACAAACGAGCCAGTGGGTCACCTGATGTTAAGTGATCTCCACCGCCCATGAACATCCACAATACCGAAAATATCATGTATGCGTTGTCGGCCTTAAAGGACAGGAATAGGCATTAGGGAAGGGAAGGGGGAATCTGGGCCTCCGGTTATCTTACTTACCATACGAAACGCGACCATAAACTGTCACTTTACGTTGGTTTTCTGTGAAGTCTTTGTTGTACACTAGAATACAAAAATAGAAGCACTCCAAAAATTTATTTTAAGTACAAATGTAAGTACAATCACACATGTAATGCATTATTGAAACCCTTTCCCCAGCAATATTTTGTTTTATATATACTTGGAACTCGCCAACTTACCTGTATTTTTAGTAAATTAATATCATAATATATTTCCAACTTACACAGCATGCGGCTTTCTAGACATTTTAATGAATTGCCTCATATTTTTTGGTGCAAAGCCAACGACCCGACATATTAAATGAAGAAATAAATCATAAGATATACACTTCGTTACGACAGACAACATAGGGTACAATGCTATATAAGTATTCATATATCATAGCAATCAGTTATTTATGTTTTATTTAACAGGTTTTATTGAATAAGTTTTTAACCTTTTTTTTTTTTTTTTGTTGTCGCGGGGAAAGCGTTTTATTACTGCCGCCCGCTCCGGAGGGAAGCGGATTAAGAATAAAACGGGTATGCTGGACTAGTCTTTAACCTGCTATTTTTTTTTATCCTGGAACGGCAACGGGACCATATTGCACATGATGGTAAGCGCAGTGCCGTCCAGTTAGAGGATCAAGTAGCGAGAGACAGCTATCCCTTGATTCTCGATACAATCATGCCGGTCCGCTGAGTGACTAAGAACCCACAATAGATCAGCCTGAATAATATTAACACTACATTAAGATAAATAATTCTAGAAATTTCGAAATGTTGAATGAGCTCGGCCTTTATATATATATATTTTCATGGTGCGACCCTGAGACGGGTGGCGGCGCGAAACATCGGGCTGCTGCTGTAAAATGTGGAGGGCATCGAGCCCAAGACGAGACGGGCCGTAAAGGCACGACGCAGGGATGGTTCCGGCAGCAATCCAGAATACACTCAGAATTCCCCGGGATCGTCCCACATGTGCTGCAGAAGGCTACCGCGGGGTTTTTAGTCGGTACACCGGCGTAGGAAAATTGGTTAGGGTCCCGATCTAGTAGTCCTACGGGTGAACTGGGTCGAAAAATCGGTGAGTCTGGCATAACCTCCCCTCCTCCTAGGACCAGAAAGAATCCGTAAAATGGATTTTCCCCGCGGGGAAAAAAGGTCGACCAACCTAATATGTCTGATTTTCTATTCGAAAAATCACACCTGAGTGAGCAGTAGGATGGGAAAGCAAACACGAACATAACAATTGTCGTAACTACGTTTATTCGCAGACTATACAATACTTTGACAAGTCTGGAAACGCCACATAATAGAGTAGTTTCCGGTGTCTAATTTTGTACATTTTTTCAATACGCTACCGAATATAACACGCAAAAGACCGACACTCTTTTGCGAAAACTGAATCAAAATTGCTTGAAAATGAGGTCACGATGTTTGTTTTAAATATTGGTATGAACATCATTTTTTTATGCTTTTTTGAATTTTTTTTATTTATGTAATGAAGCACGCAGTGTTGGCCTGTAATTGTTTCGTTACATTTATCTAATTTTGTTTTTAGTGTGTTTTTCTTGGAAATATCTTAATGTAAAAAAACGTTGGTAAATCTAATAAATAAAAAAAAAATGGGTGCGAATTGAAACGGTAGTAGTAGTAATCACTATTGGGAGAATTAAGTCTACATTACAATGAGTTGCCCGGGATCGACATTTGAACCTTATTAGGAGATAAGGTCATGATATCCTGTCACATTACAGGATCCTTCCCATAATGTGATAGGATATCATGACCTTATGAGCAAAACATAATGTTCTAGTTGCATCTCTGCCTACATCTTCGTGAATAGTCGTTAACTAAGGTTATGTAACAAAACTCGCTTTTCAAACAGCACCGACATAAAAAATGATGATGCTGTTCTTACGAATTTTTCACGATTGCAAAGTATTTCATGCAAAATTAGCGTAACTTATTCCTTAAAACATAAAATATGCGTATTTAATTGATTATAGTATTTAATTCACGGGCTGTAGTAATTTTTTTTATCCTGGCACGGCAAAGTGACTACACTGTGCCTGATGATAAGTGCAGTGCCGTCCAACTAGTGTATTGAGTAGCGTGAGACAATCTATCCCCCTCTACTCAACACAATCATTCCGGCCTGCTTCTTCACACTATGCCATGGACAAGAAAGTGAAGAAGCGTTTGAGGGTCAAGTGCCAGAGTAATCAGAAGGACGCAAAACGGTCAAACATTGTTCCCCAACTCTAGACCCCCGACAAAAGCCGGATGTACACTGGCTGATCGCGGAACCTGACACACTTGCGTGTACAACTACGGCGGGTTTTACACCCTGTGTATGGTGGTCGCTATTCGGGCTGATATGATTATCCTACGACCAGAAGAAACCACCCAAATTAAAATTAAAAGTTTTTAGTGCTTCTCTGAACTTCACGATAAGTTAAAATTAATTATGTTTTTGATTAAAGCGTAACAAACAAAAATAATAAAAAAACTGAGGTATTAACATACAATAAAAGAGTAATAAAACAATATCAAAGATTATGTAATAAATTCCAAATCAACAAGACAGTTGAACTTTTGTACAGCCTTGAAATGTAGGCCAGGTAACATAAATTCTTATAAAGCAAAGTTTAGTGAATAAAAACCCAAATACGCTCATATAACGTGACTGTATGGGCATGTGAATACAGCAAACGCTAGAAAAATACTCAAGTTAGAAGAATAATGTAGAATACAAGCTATCGTGTGCTCACGTGCTCTATTGAATTTGATTGAAGTTGTTTACCAATTGATAGTCTTATAACTGAGATTAGATCGGATAATAAACATTTTAATTGCGCAAAGTGACAATTCATAAGAAGACATTTAATATGTTTCAAATCACCTTAACACAATATCAACCAAAACATGCTTTGTCGGGGGTCTAGAGTTGGGATACGGTTTTTGGCCGTGTTGCGGCCTTCTGAGGACTATGACACTAGACCCTCGACCGCTTCTTCACCTGCCCATGGCGTAGTGTGAAGAAGCTACTCAACAGACTGGCATGATTGTGTTGAGTAGCAAGGGATGGATCGTTTCTTGCTACTTGATACTTTAACTGGACGGCACTGCGCTTACCAACAGGTGCAGTGTGGTCACGTGCCAGAATAAAAAAAACATAAAAGCCTTTGATCAGATATAGATATGCAACTCATATGTGTGCGTGATGTAGAGACAAAATTACTGTAAATGCGTATGAATAAGTATATAAGGTTGACAGCTGTCACTGTCATATAGATCAAAATAGCATACCTACAAGCCCACGCACACATTGCAAAGCGTGTACGAATATATATAACGAAATACCTATGTTTGTCACAAACTTTGTGCGAGACTACAAAATTAATACAAAAAATATTTTTTATCTACCGGGTACCGAGTATTATGAACAAGAAATAGAAATTCACATTTAATTAATGTTCACCGAGTTTTGTGTTATAAGCGTGTTCATCAAATTGTGTTTCTGTTCAGCGATATTTATAACTCTTATGTGCTTTATGTTGCGAGAGTTGAGCAGTGTCTTTGATGCTCAAGGTGTTCACTATTTGTGGAATCTTGTTTGTGTTAAGAAACATTTGATCACTGATAAATTACTAAGACGCTTTTACGATCTTTTAGATTTTTTTTATTGAGTATTGAGAGACGATCTATCCCCCGCTACTCAACACAATTATGCCGGCCTACTGCTTCACAATACGCCATGGGCAAGAAGGTGAAGAAGCGGTCGAGGGTCTATTGTCAGAGTACTCAGAAGGCCGCAAAATGGCCAAACATTGTAACCCAACTCTAGACCCCCGAGAAAAATCGGATGTACACTGGCTGATCCCGGAACACGACACACTTGCGTGTGCCACTATGGCGGGTTTTACACCCTGTGTACGGTGGTCGCTATTCGGGCGCATATGAATATCCTACCACCAGTATGTTTTGGGTCTAGCAATTAATAAAATGGAAAGAATTCAACATCAAAACTCGACTTCAATCTAACAAAGAACACTAAAGATCCTTAAGAATATTGACGCAATTCGGTATTTCATGAACCTTTTCTTCAGATCCTTTCTCTCAAGAGTCACGAACAAGCGGAAATATCAATATTCTCACGAAAGCATCGCTTCCATTATGTAACATATGAAGCCTTTCTTGATCAAATATTTGCTGAAACTTATCTCTTACATTGCAGTAATTTCTCCGCTAGCTTTGTAATAATATCAGCTATGTATATAGACTATCCCACAGCTGGGCATGAGCCTTCTCTACTAATAGAAGGGTATAGAAAGTTTTGCCTTATATTTGTAGATTATTTATTCAAGAGTTTGTTATGATAAAATGCAAAATAAATTTGATACTTGCAAATATTTTAATTAAATTATTTTATTTTTAATTAACATAACTCGGTGTAATGGAAGGAAATAAAGTTGAAATATAATATTGTGATTTAAATTAATCATAATCTTAACGTATTGTTTGCAAATGTGGTATTAAATATAATCTTCACGTGTTCACTGTATTTACAGCAGATGAAAAGATTTACCGATTTCCCCAATTTTAATATCAGCTGACTCATTTAATTGCTAACGATATAAACAGTGAAACATTGTGTGGCATTTCTATTAAAATACTACTAGACGATTAAAATATTAAAAAAAACATTAATTTATTAGATTGGGAAGTTTTTTCTGGAAACTCTACTTACGACTTTATCGAAAACCCGTGGAGGTTATTTTCTCCCAAATATATATTTACCAAAATGAAAAGTATTCTAAATTACTCAGGGATAATATACATTTCTATCAGTGAAATAATTTTTTGACCAGTACCGGAGATTACCCCGAACATCCAAACTCACAAACTTTACACCTTTATAAATTAGTATTATAGACTATACAATACAAAAAACCAGAAACACGTGCCGAATTCTTTTTTAACCGACTTCAAAAAAGGAGGAAGTTAACAATTCGTCGGAATCTTTTTTTTTATGTATGTTACCCGATTACTCGAATACGCCTGGACCGATTCGAGAAATTCTTTTTTTGTTTAAATGGGTATACTTCCCAGGTAGTCCCATTGGCACTAAGTCAGGATCTGAAGATGGGATCTCAGAAAAATCAAGGAAAACCCACAAATTTTATAGTGACGCATAAGTTGTTTTTTATTGAAGTCGGTGTACTTTTTATGAATTAAAAAACTTTTACTTATAAAATATTTTTATTTATTTTAAGTAAGTATAAGGATAAGTTATGTTCAAGCTTTTTCCGTAAAAAAGTCTTATATTTATATAATAAATCTTATAACGAATTCAGGATAGCCTTCTTAATTATAATAAGATAACAAATCCACAAGCAATTAATTTCTTTTGTTCCCTTTATATTAAATTTTAAAAGATCCAGTCATCTGAAAGCATAAGCTATAGAGATAATTACACAGAGGTTTGCCATTAACAAAAGGATAATGAAATCAATCTATTATTAATTTCTTGTTAGACTTTATAGTATATATATATATAAGTATAGTAACATTTAGTAATCGTATCAAATTCTAAACGAATACTAAATAGGAAAATGGCAGTGAACAAATGTTAACTGCCATTTTCGAGCTTAAAACAATATTATTATTACATTTATGTAAAACGGAACAAATATGATGATGAGGGACTGCTGTGCTGAGGTCTCGGGTTCGATCCCCGGGTCGGGTATAGTGATATTGGGTTTTTCTGTCTAGAAATTGTCAGTATCAGCTCGGAGTCCGGAATCTGTGCCCGGTATGGCGATAAGCTCGCCCCCAATAAAATTATGGGGCCGAAATTCGGCGAAAAGTGGGCATGTATATAAAATCGGCATTTGACTCGTTCTGCGTATGGTTATGTCAGTTTTTATTGACCAACTTAATTAATTACAACATTAAAATTAGCAAAGATTTCCCATAGTATCCATAGAAGTATATTCTTATTGCACATGTTATTAACGGTATTAATTCACTGATTTAAAATATTTAGATTTGACTAGTTCAATAGTATAAAAACAATAAACAATTGATATTAATATAGCCTCCGTGGCGCAGTAGGTGAGTAGCCGGCTGTGAAACGAGAGGCCGTGGGTTCGACGCCGCGACGAGACAAATGTTTGTGTGACGGCCAGATATTTGTTTCGCGCCTGGGTGTTGTGGGACCGTAGTCCCTCGTAGTTGATACCCACGGTACAGGTTTTACCTAATGTGGGGTCAGAACTATGTATGTGACTGTTGGGAGTATTTTTTTTTACTGCCTGCATAGACAAACGAGCAGACGGGCCACCTGATAGTAAGTAGACATCACCGCCCATAGACTTCTGCAATGCAGGGCACAGCAAAGCTGCTGCCTACCGTTTTGTTGCTTACTTGTTATTGCATGTTTGTATTGCTACGGATACAATATAAACGCGCCTTAACATCGAAACCACCCTTGAACACGTGTTGACCGAATGCCCGGTATATCTGTATCAGCGCATGAAATTCGAAACAGACTGTAACGTAAAACTTTGTAAAGATAACTTTTGCGATATACTGGAGACCGGTGACATAAGACGTAAATTTTTAGATTACTGTAGAGATATAGCACGTATGTGTATAGCGAGAAATAAATAGATAAGGGCGGCTATGCAATATTATATGTTATAATATGAACTTAGCCGCCAAGGAGTGTGTTTTACTGTGTATTTTAATGAGATAGACGTGCTATATTAGGATTTTATTTTGAAATGTACTATATATAACGAACCCTTTGTGTATCCATGTAACGCGTCGTATGATTGTTGGACCGCTTAATACACATAGGGGATTTTACAGTGTCGTATAGTTGTCGGATAAAAAGTGTAATATTTTAGAGATTTTTTAGATTCTGTAAATTTTGTTGTAAATATTTTGGTGAACACCTCTAGTCGTTTTTTAACATAGCAATATCTTTTAATAAAAGCATGTAATTCAAATAGGTGTTTACAATTCTCTGAAATAATATCAGAATAATAAAAAAAAAAAAAAAACCACCCTTGAAACCATCACGTCTTGGAGTCTCTATACATTATAAGACTCGTTTTGTATTGACGTTTCAGAACATTATTCAAGATGCAAACGTCAGCGAAAACATTATGAATTTTATAAAGGAATAGTAATCCATCACTTTTTTATCTTACTCAATTAAATCTCTTTTATACGGTAAAAGCACATTCATTTTAAAAACAATTCGAAATCCGAAACAGAACCAAGTTACATCATTAGTGGTCGCTCAGAGACAACTTCTTTAATTAACACATAAAAATTGTTAGCTAACGAGCGGCTCCCATGTATGCCCTGTAATCACGCAATTACTGCTGACTTGTTATCGGATAATGTTGCTTATTGTGTATTTTCAAAACCTGACATGTTTTATCATGTAATAGGCGTTATTTTTTTTAGTGCCTCGATAGGCAGACGAGCAGACGGGCCACCTGATGCTAAGTAGTCATCGCCGCCCATAGACTTCTGCAATGCCAGGGCACAGCAAAACCGCTGCCTACCGTTATTTAATTATATACGGCATTGAAGGCGACATCACTTATTTACATAGATTTAGTAATATAATACATAATAATGAGCGGAATAATTATGTAAAATAAAAGATGAATTATCATTTGTAGCTGAACAGGGAATCCCATTGTTGGTTTGATTATTATTATTGTATTTTTTTTGTATGTGTACTTTTATTTTACCTTCCGACACAAAAAAATCTTTTCTTTGTGGGGATAGTTAGATTTTATCGAAATAATGAAATAATACCTTTAATATATTATGTAATAACCCCTCTGACTATTAGAGGAGACCCTTGCCCAGCCGTGGGACAATGTTTAATACAATGTTAAATAACATTGTTCTACTGCTGGGCACGGGCCACCTAATAATAATATATAATACTAGCCCTGTATTAAACATTGTCCCACTGCTGGGCAAGGGCCTCCTCTACTAGTAAGGGGTTAGGCCTTAGTCCACCACGCTGGCCTAATGCGGGTTGGTAGACTTCACATACTTTCGAAATTCATATAATAATTCTCAGATATTTAGGTTTCCTCACGATGTTTACCTTCACCGTTAAAGCAAGCGATAATTAACATTTAATACACACATAACTTTAGAAAAGTCAGAGGTGTATGCCACTTGGGTTTCGAACCTACGACTTTCGTCTTGGCAGTCCGTACGGCAACCAACTAGGCTATCGCTGCTTAACCTCAATATATTATGTATGAACACTTTTATTTCTAAGCAAACGTTTTGGTACAACATAAAGTTCAATAACAAACTGAACTAAATAATGTTAGTTAAAAAAAACTAGCAGTCATGAATAAAAAATATTATTATATCGATATATATGTATATAAGGTATCTATCTATGTACTATTTTTTTCGTGGGGATTTAAAATAACAAGCAGTTATTTTCGTAATCTAGTTATTCATAAAATATTGTTGCTTGTAATCTAAGAAATAGTACGTCCAAATAAACAGAAAATATAGTATAGTTAAGATAGTTCACAATACATTACAATTATATTAGTTTTGTTTGAAAACATCTTACCGGACGATATATTTTGCCTCGAGAAATAAATAAAGATAAGTAGAGAAACATGTGGGCCCCATTTATCTGCCTTATTCTGTCTGTACGTTACAATATATCTTTTACGGTGATACATAAGCGTCTTCCCTTATTTACAGCGATCCACCTGGCGTTACTTTGCCCAGGTACACATTTTAGTTTTACCCGTGCTTAGTATTTCCTTTCCTTACAAGAAGCGACCTGGCGTAATTTTTTAGTAATATTATATCTGCAATATAAAATTCGGCTAATTAATTATTGACTGCCTCGATGGCGCAGTTGTAATTGCGCATGGGTTACGACTGCTTTGCTGAGGTCTCGGGTTCAATCCCCGGGTCGGGTAAAGTGATAGTTTCTATCTAGAAAATCTCAGTATCAGTTCGGAGTCTGGAATCTGTGCCCGGTATGGCGATAGGCTCGCCCCCTATCAAATTATGGGACAGAAATTCGGCGAACGGTGGGTGTTCTGGCTACACCTCTGCCTATCCCTTCGGGGATCACAGGCGTGAGTGTATATGTATGTATATAAAATTCAGCATTTGACTCGTCCTGCGTATGCATATTAACGTTTTTATTGACCAACTTAATTAATTACAATATTAAAATTGGCAAAGATATCGCGTAATATGCATAGAAAATACATGTTAATTTAATCATCCTTTTCGAAGTTAATGCGGAAAACACAAGAAAATCATACAACTTTCCGGGCTTTAACCACCTTGTCGAGGCTCGTTTTCGCCAACTGTTTAATAAATAATCAGTTGGATTTGCAATAAACATAATTTTATTATTATTTATACTTGGCTACTCCAAAACTTGTCAACTGTTTGTGGTAGTTAAATTAGTTTCAGAAAAAACTTAGCAAAACTTGCTTAATTGGGTTTCTTGGACGAGGAAACTCGCAGTAACATTTTGCTGTTTTTAATTAGTTTTTGTTGAATAAAAAAGGGGTAAGAGTCAGTGGAATGGAGGAACTAACAATGTAGGTCACAAAGGATATCGGGCGAAGAATGTTTCCTATCTGGACTGCAACTGATTATTTCGTTTACAATATTACGTTTTAATTGTTTTGTATACACGCAAGTATATCGCGTTCTGAGGTCAGTGTACATCCGGTTTTTGTCGTGGGTCTAGATAGTTGGGGTACGATGTTTGGCCGTGTTACGGTCTTCGAAGTACTCTGACACTAGACCCTCGACCGCTTCTTCACCTCCTATTTATTTATTGAATATACAAGTAAAACACGTGTAACGACTAAAATAAACAAAAACCAATAGCCATTTGTATCTAGACAAGTCTTGCTCAAACAAAATAAAACAAAGTCCTTGTCAAATCCTTTTTATAGCCGATTCAATTTTACTGCGACTACATTTACACTCTTAAATTGGACTTTCGCAACAAAACAGATACGAGATCAGTGGAAAACGTTGCGTTCAGGAGCGGGGAGAGACCGGCCCTGAGAGAGGTGGAGGCCATCCGTGGCTCCCTCCGCAGAGCCGCCGTGGAGGAGTGGCGTCTCAGGCTGGAGAACCCAACTTGGGGTCAGCGGGTCGTAGCGGCGGTGCGTCCTGTCTTCCATCAGTGGTTGGACAGGCGCCACGGCGCGGCGACGTTCCGGCTGACACAGGTGCTCACAGGCCATGGTTGTTTTGGCGAGTACCTGTGTCGCATAGCTGGCGCAGAAGAGTCGGCCGTGTGTCATCACTGTGACAACTGTCCGCGTGATACGGCCCAACACACAGTAGAGGAGTGCCCAGCTTGGGATGAGGAGCGCAGCGCTCTCGTAGCAGTCGTCGGAGGAGACCTCTCTCTGCCGGCTTTGGTGTCAGCCATGGTCGACAGCCGGAGGTCCTGGCGTGCGGTGGCCCTCTTCTGTGAGAACGTTATCTCGCAGAAGGAGAGGGCCGGGAGGGATCGGGAACGATCCGATCCCTCCCGCCGCCAGTCGAGACGGAGGAGGCGCCGGGTTGACGACTGACCGGCGTCTCTCGCCCTGTGGTTTGGGGGCGTTTGGAGAATCCCACCACGGTATCCCCTGCCTGTCGTAAGAGGCGACTAATAGGGGTCATCGGGGGTCGCGGGCGCGCAGCGGGGGGCTGTCGTAGTGCCCTTTCCGGTGTGTCAAAATTTGTTAGTACATAGTTTTATTTTGTATATACTTCGTCGGCACACCGGGCGACCCCGGGATGAACGGCAGCACGGGTGGTTGGCCTCGTTGCTGCCGTAGACGCCGAGGGCGTCCTTTGGTGCGCGGGGGCTTCTGAGCCCCCCCCACTTGGAGACGGGCCGCAAGGCGGCACCGCGCAGGGGCGGTTCCGGTCGAAAATGGGGCGCTTCTCGCCCCGTGAGCCCGGGACCGTCTCTTATGCGCCGAAGAGGGCCACCGCGGGGTTTTTAGTTGGTATTGCCGGTGTAGGGAATTTGTTAGGGACTCGGCCCAGCGGTCGTCCGGATGTCAACATCTCTCCCGGACGGCTTAACGCTGGGTCGTAAGGCCGGCGAGCCCAACATAACCGTCCCGCCACCCCCCCGGCGGAGCGGTAGTGATAAATCGCTTTTCCCCGCGAAAAAAAAAAAAAAAAAAAAAAAAAAAGACCCACGTAATAAAGTTTCGGGTATCGTAAGTGGAGCCACGCCATTCTGTCCGAATGATACTGGACGGGACCAATACTAACTTACAAAAAACTATCATAATAATAAAAATATACCACCGTTCATAATCTCCAAAATTAACTCCACTTGGTCTAGGCCCGTGATTTTCATTGCTTTCTGTCATACTTGAAATTTCTAGAATAAATATTTTGCAAAATAATACAGATAAGGTATCAAGAATTATGAGGACTAAGATCTTTCAACTGCCAAACCAGAATCCAAAAAGTTGTGGATCACCTAAAAATGTACTTCGGTACGGAGATCAAACCTTCTACTTCTCATTTCACAGCCGGCTAGTCGCCCATGTACAAACTGTTATAAAAATCTTTGCTTATATAAAAAGTACACCGACTTCAATAAAAAACAAATTATCCGACACTATAAAATGTTAGGGTTTCCATTGATTTTTCTGAGATCCCATCATCAGATCCTGACATGGTGCCAATGGGACCACCTGGGAAGTATACCATTTTAACCAAAAAAAGAATTTCTCGAATCGGTCCAGGCGTCTTCGAGTAATCAGTTAACATACATAAAAAAAAAGATTCCGACAAATAGTTAACCTCCTCCTTTTTTGAAGTCGGTTAAAAATACCCATAGTAGAGTGGTTGTAGCTTTCTATTGGTAATTTCTGGTGTAATGCTTATTATATATTATACCTGACATAGTAAATACCTACCTACCTAAATAGTGGCCATCGTAGATATGATGCCATAGTGGATCGTGCAGGCAAGTTCTAAGGTCAGCCAGTCACTTCAAGCAGCATAATTCTGACGACCATCGAGCGGCTGTCAATGATCGATATTATATTTGCACTGTACTTTCCCTCAGGTGCAGTATGGCCTGATAAAAACTTACGACTCTACTCAAAAGGGTACCCACAAAGCCGAATACCAGACGAAGTTTTATATAGAATAATTCATAAGCTGTTTCTTTGGCGCGGCGAAATTAATTTCATAAAAGGAACCCTATGGCTGTTTGTGTAGGATTTTTAAAGATTAAATTTTGCGACTCTCCCGTTTGCGTAAGCTTCTTAGCATTTACACTCCCTTCTGTAATTATATTTAAAGTTTGTCTTGCGTTACTTGTATGTGTTATAATTTAAAAGTAGGTATATGTAAACTCATTTTTTTTTATCTTGTAAGATTTATTGAACTATTAATTAAATAATAAATAGTACAGCCAGTCACACACATAGACCACATACTAGGTAAAATATGTATGATGGGTATCAAGAATTACGATTGACTACGCTCCCATAACACCTAGAGACGAAAAAAAATCTCTCTGTCACACAAACGTTTGCCTCGATAGAGGAATCGAATCCACGACATCTCGTTTCACAGCCGGCTATTCACTCACTGCACCTCTCATGTCAATTGTATTGGATATAAAGATTTTGTTTTAGCATTACATATACACTCACGCCTGTAATCCCCGAAGGGGAAGACAGAGGCGTAACCAGTACACCCACTTTTCGCCGCATTTATTACGGCCCCATTATGTAATAGGGGGCACGCCTATCACCATACCGGGCATAATTACAGACTCCGGGCTGACACTGAGTATTTCTACATAGAAAAACCCCATATCACGGTTTTCTTTTAGCAGAGCCCAGTTGAGTATGAGCTAGTGGTTCACTTAATGGTAACTAATCTCCATAAACATTGATCACCAACAATACAAATATCTTTGGTACGTTGCTGATCTTAAAAGAAAGAAAGGGAAAACGAGGGGGGGCGATTTAGTTCCCTAAAAATTCACTTACAGATTACGAAAAGAAACAGAAAATTGTAACTACTCCTCGATTTATTTTATTATAGGACTAGAATTAGCCCATTCATGTTGTAGATATATCTGTCTACATCGTGACTTTACCACTAGCGCTTGTTACATGATGTATGAAACGGCATGAAAAAAAATCCGCACAAAACATAGACGCTCCCATTAGGATTATTTAGCTGAGAGCTTATAAGTATTATCACAGAGTCGGCGCTCCAGGCAAATGCAATGACGCACCAAAATTGGCCCTAATACACAACAATAAAAACGATAATGAACTGGCTAAGTTACATAATTCGGGAGATGTGTAATAATAAATAGGCTGAAGAGGAACTTTGTCTGTACATTAAATATTTTTTCAAGATGTTAATTGTAACGAGTTTTATTATCGATATAGAACCCAAAACAATTGTGTTGGGAATTATTGTCTGTCTGTCTAGGCAGGCAAGGCATCACGTCATAAGTACTGTATTACGACATTTAGTCTTTATTTTATTTAAATCAGTGCATTCAAAAGTTATGCCTATTTGAACGAATATCTGTATTATGCAAAGAGTAGTGGTGTGAGATGAAATGATTTTATAAATAGAAGATGACATCCACACGTGCGGAGCCGCGGGCAACAGCTAGTAGCCAATATATCCACGTTTAGACGCGTCATTTCTTTTTAGATAAAACTGGGAATTAATAATGTAATGGCAAACGTGATCGGTGTACAGGATGTCCTAAAACGTGGCCTGTGTGAGCTTGTAAATGAATATGTACGATACATTGAATACCATTGTCATGATGGTTTAGGTTATAACAATACACACAATGGGCATGCACACAGTACTAAACTTTTTTAAACTTACATCTGGGCATTAACGCCAACAAAAAAGTGCTTTTGTTGCAACCTTCTGAGGTTAGGTTAGGTTTTAAAGGTAAAGACAGATGTAAACTGATCTGGCATCTGCCAAAATGGACGAGAAACAGTAGGTAGGCTGGCCCTACCACCACGCGGAACGAATTGCCAGAAACAGAGAGAAAGAGACTACAAATAAAAATATTGTTATGGAGTTATTTAATTTGTTCTGATGCATTATCAAACCTTGTTTGTAATCTTTTATGTGACAGAACAGTAATTATTTCAATAGTATTTCTAATTCATTAAAATAAACAGAGAAGTCTTCCTATAGAGTCAATTGATAAAAATCAAACTAAAACACACATACACTCACGCCTGTAATCCCCGAAGGGGTAGGCGGCAGAGGTGTAACCAGTACACCCACTTTTCGCTGAATTCCGGTCCCATAATGTGATAGGGGGCGAGCCTATCGCCATACCGGGCACAGATTCCAGACTCCGGGCTAATACTGTATAAATTTCTAGATAGTAAAACCCAATATCACTTTTACCAGACCCGGAGATCGAACCCGAGACCTCAGCACAGCAGTCGTAACGCATGCGCAATTACAACTGCGCCACCGAGGCAGTCAAAAATCAAACTAAGTTAAACATATAATGGTTTCTTATGTTTACGCAAATAATACAACTATAAAAATAAACTGATAAAATCCGTGAAATTAGTTTTATTATATTATAACTTAAGATAGCCAGAAAACTTTTGTAAAGACTGAATTAAAAAATATGAGCGAACTATCTTTTAAGACTTTAAACGGTAAAAATATCAGGTTTACCGACCGAGAACAAATGGATTCAGATCGATTTAATTTTACCACATAATTGAAACTGATTGTAGCTACCACCCTCCGATGGCCATTACGGCAATAAGCATTCTGATTATACCATATTAAAACTGCAGAATTTCGTAACAATATATTTTAATGCAAATTCAAGTTTCATCAAACAACATTGATTCTAGGTACTCGTCTAGACAAAAATATCCCAGTTCAATGTTTTTTTTAAGTATCTTAACCAGTTACTTACAAATGGTATACCGGCGCGCCGGAAGTTGCCGTTATTACATGCTATTTTCAACTTTAATATTCTGGAAATAAAATTGATTTTGACTTCTATTTACTCTGTACTACCTTTTTTCCTGGCACGGCAAAGTGACCGCACTGCATCTGATGGTAAGCGTAGTGCGGTCCAATTAGAGTATCGAGTAGTGAAAGACGATCCATCCCCGGCTACTCAACACAACCATGCCGGCCTGCTTCTTCACACTACGCCATGGGCAAGAAGGTGAAGAAGCGGTCGAGGGCCTAGTGTCAGAGTACTTAAAAGGACGCGTAGCAGCCAAACAACTCAAGAACCCCGACAAAAAACCTACCTTACTTTTTAATATATTTTGGTACGCGACTGGGTAAATGCAATAATGAACGGATGAGTAGCATAGCATAGCGAGTATTCCCGCTCAAAGCAAAAATAACATGACAAATAGACAATCGATTTTATTTTCAAAAAACTTTGAGTAATCGATAATTATAATCGGATCCGTTTCAAGGTTGATGACATGCAAGTAATTAGCTAGAAGCCTATGAATGGCAATATAATTAATTGAGCAGAGAAGCAGTCTTGCTGCGCTATTGTTTCTGAAATGATCCTCAGTGGATTTCATCTACTAAAATAAAATATATTATGTATCTTCACTTAGATTCTTTTACTATGTACTAATTTCTGCTTAATATTTTCTATTTAATGTATTAAGCATTTTAGAAAAATTGATTTTTTTAAGCATAGTCCGCCAAACGAGCCAGTGGGTCACCTGATGTTAATTGATCTCCACCGCCAGTAGACAAATATGTCTACAGCGTGGCTCTACCACTATAAAATATATATAAGTATATTTCTCCTCATTTCAGCCGAAGTGCGTGTAATTAAAAAAATATATCAAAAATAATTAATTTATTTGGCTTATCAGTAAATCAAAAAGCAAAGAAAAGAAACATTCTTAAAAAATAACACCAAATGATCAAATTCAGCTTAGTGTTAAGAGTAAATGTTTTTTTTTATTCGTTTTAGATATTTATATCTGAATACTATATACATATAGGTACTATCATAATTTGAATATATATTATACTCGTGTTTTGTACTCTTAGATTAGCAATATTACTTGTAGTACCACATAGGCACTGCCATAATGCACTGACTTGAGAGATAACTTCTTTTTTTTTTTTTTTAATTGTCGTTCTGTCCCTTTCTGTCATCATTCACATTTCAGTGCTCCGCCATTTCGCACGTATTTTTATTTCTGTCCCATATTATTTTTTAAAATATAGTAAAACGTCCGTATTATTTGAACTATTATTACAAGTGTATAGAAAATTGTGAAGTGAAGAAGTGAAAGTGAAGAAATTAAATCGGATGTTAAGGCGCCCCCGACAATAACATCGGACTTCTTCTTCACCATCATCATCGGAGTCAACAGTACTGGATTCAAAGAGCTCGGTTCGGCTTCATCCCGACCAAGATTATATATATGCACGGGCCCTCGTTGGCCGCGCCGATATGCATTCAAGGTTAGAGAAACTACCCACAAGTGTTTGTTAAAAAATAATATTGCGGGTATCCATTGGGGTTATCACTTTATTTATTAGACAAACAATAATTTGTTATATGGACGCGGGCCCTCATTGCCCGCGCCGATATGCATTCAAGGTTAGAGAAACTACCCACAAGTGTTTGTTAAAAAATAATATTGCGGGTATCCATTGGGGTTATCACTTTATTTATTATACAAACAATAATTTGTGATGCGGGCAATCGTTTGGGTTGTCACTTCACAATATTAAAGATATTTATTATAAACGAGTGTACCAGCTTAGGAACAATGATTTTTTGTGTTGCGGGCAATCGTTGGGATTGTCACTTCACAACATATATAGCAATTAATTTGCGAGTATAGCAATGCGGGTATCTTTTGGGGATATCACTTTGCGCTACTCTTATAATGCTATAATCCTATATAATGGTACATGCGTAAAAAATGGAATTATGATATTGCAGACGTGCTAATTCAGACAAACTGTACCCTTGCCGTCAGCCAAGCACCTGTCGTCAACTAGCAGCTAAATTACGAGCTTCTACGAAATACCAACATATATTGCTATTCGGCTACAGCATATACTTCCGGGTTAATTAAGGAAATTACCTTACAAATGAGTTCTGAATCAACAAGAAATACACAACTGGTACATTTACTAATGAATAGTAGTAAGTTACGCTGTTGTCACAGGATCACTTGGATGTCTCCAGTACTAAGAATCCCTAACATGCAGAAACTTTGTGCTCTTTAACATCAAGAGAGAGCTAAAAGATCAGGTTCAAGCTACTAAAGTTGATAAAATGCTCTTGAATTAAGTTTTACTCTCTTAAAGGAGCAAGAGCAATATCTAAATCTGAAGTGGATATGAGGATATTATCAACGAAAAACCTACAATTGGAATCATTTCCAAAAATCACAGACAAATTTAAACTGGTGAGTTCCTTCCCTAAGTCAATCTAGGCAGAAGGTGAATCAGAGGACCACGGATCCTGCCTACCGGAATCGACACGAGACCGGTTCATCACGTCCAGTGCCATCGCTCGCAGCCTCCGCGCCGCCCCGCCGCCCCGCAGCCACACCACCCCGCCACCGCGCCACACACCGCTAGCCAGGGTAAAATATGCAGGCAGATTATTTTACTTTTGTATTTAATGATCTCTTGTAATACACGATAAAAACATGTTATCGTGGATTGAGGGTTACAAGATCCCATCTTCACGACAGGTGACACAATCCTTGCACCTTGTGAAAACATTTATACCTCTTCTGAAAATGAATTTAAAAAATCTATTTAAAATCTTGTAACGATAAAAACTATAATATAATAGTTGTGTGTAAAAATCTGTTTCTTTCCTCTATTGGTATGGTGCCAACGCCGAATGGAAGATCAAGACTTGTATTCAATAACTGAATACATTTATAAACACAAATTACGTTAAAGCTCGAAGATTTTGCCTACGAGCTTAAAACGTATTTCCAAGGACTGTTTTATGAGTATGAGTGTTTTTTAATACGCTTAAACGTTTATACTTAAAAGTTTCTTAACTTTTAATTTGCCAAAAAGCTATATAAATTAAATGTTACCTTTTGGCTTAAACAGGGCATCCTTTATTTTTGAAAAAAAAAAAATGGTATAAGCTGTAATCAGTTTGCTAAAGTCTTGTGAATCCTTATCAACGGTATATGTCGATGATGCTTTTTACTTATTTCAGACTCATCTAAGTCATGTTTAAATAATTTATCTGATACAATTCGATTTTCAGAATCCTTAGGTTTCATCGCAAACCGAACACCGGTTATAAATTTCTAGGATTTATGATTAATATGGAGACATATATGAATTAATAAATTAAAGCTGAAGTTAACTAATTCCGCAATGTAAGTAGTTGTAAAGTTGAGAAAGTCGCTAGCTCAGCAGGCTTACTTACCTCTGCTTGTCCAGCCGTGTAGTATGGCTGGCTTTGCACTAAAGAACCGGAGCGATCCAAGTACTTGAACTTATTAAACAATGTTAATCATGACAAGTATATGACCGTATCCTTATAGGTTGTACCCGATCTCAAATGGTGGGCTAACGCAACTAATATTCTACTTCTATAATTAAACTCAAAGGTTTTAAATTTCAATAAATAAATATATAATTATGCCTCAACTATGGGATGGGTTTGCTGCCAGTGGCGAGGAACGAGCAAGTGGCCTATGGACGGACGATGAACGTCTGCGTCATATATTTAATTAGAAATTCTGGTTGCCTTTTTTGGCTTACAGATTTTTGCTAATACTTGTCACAAGTAACAAGTACTAGTTCACAGCCTCCGTGGCGCATTAGGCGAAAAGCCGGCTGTGAAACGAAAGGCCGTGGGTTCGATTCCCACGCCGGGACAAATATTTGTGTGTTAGACAGATATTTGTGTCCGGTGTCTCGGTGTTGTGAGACCGTGCGTCTCTCGTAGTCCCTGATACCTACAACACAAGACTCGTATCTTAGTGTGGGGTCGGGGCTATGTGTATGACTGTTGGGTGTTATTTATTATTTATTACTACAGATGTACACCACAGCTATGTCACATACAGATCATTAAATATTTCGGGGTTCCTAGTAGGATTGACAAGAAATGTAGCAAGTACATTTCCTGTCACAGAAACCCCGACCCATATGACATTGACGCATTTACGGTTTCATGGTCTGTTTTTTACTTTTATAACTTTTCACCTTTTGATGTAATTTTCAAAGGGTTAAGAAAAATTATTAATGACAATACTCAAGGGATCATAGTAGTACCATTATGGCTTACACAACCATGGTACCAACTATTTATGAGTCTCTTAATATCCGATCCTATTTTCTATCAGCCTTCTAAGAGTCTGATTATCTCTTATTCCAGCAATCGAGACACACATCAGAAAATTACTCTGGTTGCTGGATTATTATCAGGAAATCCTTCCTAAAAAGAAATGTTCCTCTATCTTCGATACCTGTAAGCTTCACTTACTGACAGTTTACTGAAACAGTATACTGGTCTTAAAATATGGTTTTTATTCCGCAGGAGTAATAATTTCGAATTGTATGAAGCTTTTGTGTTATAACCTTTTAACTCAACTGTATAAGTCAGGCGCTCAGTACGACACCTTATATAGATGTCGATCAGCCTTGTTATTAATTCTTAGCATAGGTAACGATAAATGTATAACGTGTTTTTACACAAATACAGTTATACTTGAGATACATATAACGTATTAAACTCTTGTTTTCCCAATGAAAGTCGAAACATAGAAAAAATGTTTAAGAATTAAGTTACTTTGTTGGCCCTGTCAACAACTCACAGGGTTCAAACATGTTCCAGGGTACACGTTAATAACATAGAGCTATTTTCCATCGAAATTAGTACCATAATTTCCGATGTTACAAAGACGTCCCTTTGGGTTGCTATCTAGAGTTAACAAAATCATTACAAATCAATAATAATATTGTAATAAGTTAAAAAAAAAAAAAAAAAACAACCCCTATAGGTCAATCACACCACCGTCTAGGCCGGTGTATAAAATCCATTTTAGCTGATTGTGGTATTGATGTGTCTATGTTCACTGCACATAGTACTAGGCACGTTTCTACGTCTAAAGCACATACTCTTAGAGTAAACATGGTAAAAAAAAAAATATATATATATATATATATATATAAGAAACAGTTGGCTGGACTAATTATATGAACATATGAAAATTCAATAGAATTATAATATATGTATTACTGATTATCAGGGTGATTCATTTGCTAGATGCATTTTGCATAATGATTAGTTATATAATTAATAACCATGCAATAGAAAGTTTTGATTTATTTCCATACCATTGTTGAAAGGGGATATTTTTACTACATAGATTCTCTCAACATCTACAAGTAATATTGCTAATCTAAGAGTACAAAACACGAGTATAATTAGTGATTAAACGAACTTACCTTAAGTGAAGTTCTATCATAATTATACGAGGGTTTTGTACGAATTAGATTAGCAACCCACCCTCCCCAGATTCCTTACACCCTTAGTAAAAATATCAACGTGTCAGAGTTCATGCAGCTCTAAACTAAATGATGACAGAAAGGGACAGAACGACAATTAAAAAAAAAAAAAAAAGAAGTTATCTCTCAAGTCAGTGCATTATGGCAGTGCCTATGTGGTACTACAAGTAATATTGCTAATCTAATTCGTACAAAACCCTCGTATAATTATGATAGAACTTCACTTAAGGTAAGTTCGTTTAATCACTAATAATGTTTATATACGTGTGTTTGTCACCTAATTCCTCCTTAATAGCTGGACCGATTTGGATGAAATTTTGTGTGTATATTTCAATGGGTTCCTGGATAGTTTAAAAACACAATTGTACCCCGTAGTTGTCGCTGCTTTTCCAGGCGGCTTTTCCGCTAGTAGTATATAATTTTATAGCTATACGAGAGCCGATATTTGTTGCTTTCTGAAGGGGTATTTAATATTACAAAGATTTTCCTTTATTTCTGTTTATATTTTCTGTAGTGTTTACTTACCCAGAGATTTTTTAAATCTGTTTATGATATATACAAATAAGTAAAGGATCTATATCCATTTAGATTTTTTTGCTTCGAACGAAGGTCGGCCTAGGAAAATAGTTTGATATATTCTTAAGCTGAATAAATGATCTCCATTATCTTAAAGTATCATTACAGATATCGTTCTAGTTTCATAGCCCATCGCTAAAAGTCTTGAATTACTGAAATGTCAGAAGAGTTTATAACCAAAACGTGTAATAGCCAAAGTTTGAAATAGAAACCGTTCTACACTTATTCTCTTTTATGATAAATAGCTTACTTTTGTTCTGCCATTTGCCTCAGTAGACACAGTGTGATAAATCACAGTCTCAACGATGGTGTTTATTTAAACCAGCCAATAACATAACGGTAGGCAACGGCTTTGCTGTGTCTTATCTTATTTTAATTTTGTTGTTTATAATTTTTACTTTCCTTGCCACGTTTTTTTAATGCCACGTTAGCGCGATGATGACATTTCAATATTTGTATGTCAATTTAGGTTAGAATAATAATATGAATTATGAATGCCACGTCACATTGTCAGTGCTGCCAGACCAAAAATTTTGAATCGCGTGATGTCACCGAACGGCCCATCGGAAGACCAGCACTGGTATTTAAACCAGTACACGCTGAGACTGAGGCCGTATTTGTTATGAGCACAAAATTTATATTATTTTAAACTTATTTTGTACTAGCTGTTGCTCGCGGCTCCGCCCGCGTGGAGGTCATATTTGGGAGAAAAAGTATACAATACAAAATACCAATATTCATGCGTTTAACTTAAAAATGACGGATTTTCATAAAAACTTTCATTCCCTATTTTACCCCCTTAGGGGCGGAATTTCCAAAAATCCTGAAACATATATTTTTTATTCTTAACTAAAATGCCAAATACAAATTTTAATGAATTTAACTTCAAAAATGACGGATTTTCATACAAACTTTCATTCCCTATTTTACCCCCTTAGGGGTGGTATTTCCAAAAACCCTTCCTTAGTGGATGCCTACGTGATAAAAGGTACCTACTGTCAAAATTTCAAGTCTCTAACCCCAGCCGTTTAGGCTGTGCGTTGATCGATCAGTCAGTCAGTCAGTCAGTCAGTCAGTCAGTTTCTTCTTTTATATATACAGATAAACACAAGGTATATATTTTTTCCCCTGTGTTTTTACATGTTTAGTATAATTATCGTTTTATTATAATTTCTTTTAGTTTGTACCTATGTAAATGCTTGTAACAAATAAAATATTTCTTTCTTTCTTTCTTTCCTTAGCATTGCAGAAGTCTATGGGCGGCGGTTACTACTTACCATCAGGTGGCCCGTCTGCTCGTCTGCCTATCGAGGCACTAAAAAATAAAACAATTATGCTCAGCGGCGTGTGCGGCGATACATATTACCAATGTCAATATATAATGCTAGGCCTCCTATGGGAGGGGTTAAGCCTTACTCCACCACGCTGGCCTAATGCAATGGCAGACTTCACACACCTTAGAAATTCGTATGAAAACTTTCAGGTAGCTTTCCTCGAGATGATTTCCTTTACCATTAAATCAAGCAATAATTAACACTGAATACACACGTAACTTTAGAAATGTGAGATGTATGCCATTTGGGTTTCGAACATACAACTTTCGTTTCGACAGTCCGTAACGCAACCAACCAACCAACTACGCTATCGCTGGCTGCTATTGGCAATACAAATAAATATTTTGTTTTATGGTATGTGGTAAACCTAGGTAGCTAGACTAGGGTTTACTTTCCTTCCAAATCCGTCCTGTTTCCTTTCAACTTCTCCCCTCCCATTCCTGTCCTGATCATCATCTCCCGTCAGTTCCTTTACCGACGATCATGATTCCTTTCATTTTCCGGTCATCCTCTTTTCTCCTTTTCCAGTCCTATCCTCGACGTTGTATCCCTGCCTACCAGCCCTTGATGGTAGATTCCAAGTTCCTACGCCACTAACCATAATTACTCATTCCCGTATGGAGAATTTCCATTTGTATTTTGACCTGTCATAAGTGCCTTTTATATGCCTACATGATGAATAAAGATTTTTATTTTATTTTATTTAAAAACGCAATGAAATTGAACTTTATAATGTGGTGCGGGATAGTTGCGGATTTGCTAAGGCACGTGAAGCGCACAGTGTGTCAGCAATGTTTATAGTGTGGGTCGTGGTTGTATGTAATCTTTTTGTGATCAAATCCAGGACTAAAACCTAGTTTCGGTTATGCAAGTATTCAGTAGTGGCAAAACGTGTAGTAGCTAAATTATTGCTACTGCCCAAATGTTACGTCTTATGATCGAGTCTAGTAACATGTTAGTGCTGTCTTATAAAAAGATCAATCTGAACTGCAATGAAGTGAATAAGGTAATAAAACTTTTAGTGATAGATATTTAAAAAATAAGATATTAATAAATAACACCGAACAGTCACACACATAGTCCCTTTTTTTTGTCGCGGGGAAAGCGTTTTATTACTGCCGCCCGCTCCGGAGGAAGCGGAATAAGAATAAAACGGGTATGCTGGACTAGCCGGTCTTACGACCCAACATCCCCCTCGCCCGGATGATGGCCATCCGTGCTGCCGCTGGGCCGAGTCCCTATCCCCTATGTACACCCCCGACACTACCAGCTAAAACCCCGCGGTGGCTTTCTTCGGCGCTTGCGGAGCGATCCCGGGGTATTCTAACACACATAGTCCTGACCCCACACAAAGAAATGAGTCTTGTGTCGTGGGTATCAGGAACTGCGGTTTTGGCCTTATAACACCCAGAACCATCGAAACGTTTAAAGAGATCACAGAAACATTTATCTCGGTACGGGAGTCGAACCCGCACCTCTCGTCTCACAGCCGGTTACTAACTCACTGCGCCACGGAGGCTGTCAATACATAAAACCCATTTATACAACACGTTTATTTTTAAAACGACATAATATTCCACAAATAAAGTATAAAACCTACACCCCATACCGATACTGTTAACACAATAATATTTGTTCAACTGAGTCGCAAACCTAGCTCCTCTGAGACTCGGTAAATATTTGGCCTCTCAGCGCAGTTAAATTAATGGCAAATAAGTTCGTCCAAGTCTCCTAAATAGGACATTTAAATTCGTCTCTAATCCCTACACGCGATTTAGAGAGAGTAACTTCAGTCTATTCATAGAATGTGAAAAGTTTTAGTTTTACGGCCTGTAACAATTTAGTCTGTTTTAGTTTAGCGCCTATTTAAATAGTAAATAAGAAATCACACGTATTATGTAAAACAGTAGTATAAAACAAATGTGCTGTAACTGCCTATGTTTTTCTTTTTGGAACTTGTTCACAACACGCAAATACCACAAAACAGTCAATTTGCTGATGGCAGGATTCGTATCTACCGTAGACAGGGTATAAAACCCGCCATAGCACACAACGACACACTTGTGTGGTTGTTGTGCCGCCGCGGCACCACAACCACAAAACCACACACATAATAGCTCTGTATTAAACATTGTCCCACTGCTGGACACGGGCCTCCTCTACTAATGAGAGGGATTAGGCCTTAGACCACCACGCTGGCCTAATGCGGGTTGGCAGACTTCACATACCTTCGAAATTCTTATAAGAATTCTCAGGTATGCAGGTTTCCTCACGATGTTTTCCTTCACCGTTAAAGCAAGCGATAATTAACATTTAATACACACGTAGCTTTAGAAAAGTCAGAGGTGTATGCCACTTGGGTTTCGAACATACGACTTTCGTCTTGACAGTCCGTACTGCAACCAACTAGGCTATCGCTGCTATACCTGCTAAACCACACACACACTTATAAAATTTTAATATAAAAATACATTCCCTACTTTTCGCTAGGGATTTGTGAATATAATAAATCTAGATCTAGAGAATCTTTATGTCAATCAATCTATATATTGTGATCATTGCAATGATGCACTCTGTCAAGATTAATTTTTCCTTCTTCATCCATAATTTTTTTTTTGGTGGTGTAATATTTTGAACTGAATGAAGACTTTTTGCTAAAACTTTATAATGGGGAGTTTCTTGTGTTTTATTTTCTATGTAATATTGTATGTGAGCAAAAGTAATACGATAAAGAAAACTTTAATGATAGTAGAATGATTATTAAATAATAATAAAAATATGCCTTTAAATATTAGTATTTTTTTAGTACCTCGATAGGCAGGCGAGCAGACGTAATGGCTATTCCGGTGACGTCATAAATCATATTGTACATCCTTGTAAAATGCGAAAACTTGTAAAATAGTAAACCATATAATCATATTTACAGATTTAAAAAACTGTTTTTATTATACAAAATAACTGTAAAAATAAATAAAAATCCTTATAATTGACATTTGTTAGTTACCTCTTCCACTATATTTGCATGTCTCATAATTTACTTAATTTTAAAATAGGTTTAAGGTAATGTATATCAATGATTCAAATGATAAAAAATATCGTTTCAATTACTCACTTGCATATAAGTTTCAGGTAAACATTTGTACAAAATAACGTGCACTATATCTGTCTCGGACAACATAATCCTATTAACGGTCTGCTGTAGAATCATTCTTAATAGAATGAACAAGCTCCGTCCCGACAATTATGTGAAATATGAAGCTAGACTGAGTATAGAATTCTGCGTCGTAGAGAATTAGACTTAGTTTTTAACAATTCAGTTGCTGAACACGATGGTAGAACGCTTATATATTAATGCAATTGAACTGTTAGGAACCGGCCACCTCTAATAATGGGTGGATAGATTAGTGCTTAGTCTATGCTGTCCATGCTGGCCCAATGCATGTTCGTAGACTTTACACAGCTTTTAATTTTTTTCTTATTATTTTCTCTATACAGGATTCTTTGTAATGTGTTACCGTTACCGTTATTTACCGTTAAAGAAAGTGATTTTGAAATGAACAGACATTTCGCGGCGAAAATTCATATGTTGGGAACCCGTTTACATTGGGCTATCGTTGCTTTTAATATATGTATAATTTACGTAAAACAATTCCTGTCACATAAAACTGAATTCCCGCTATACGGAGGCACGGAACCCTGAAATCAGTGTTTAATTATATAGAATCTATATCTCTATATATATGGTCGTATATATATCATCGTCTCTATATATATATGGTCTTATCGTCTAAGATACAGGCTCGGCCTAGTTTAGACGACAGAGCTTATTACTAGTCATGTTACGATTGCTCAACATTGTGTCAGAGCATATTGATATATTTAATTTCACCTTGCCGAAATTCGCAGAAGCAGCTCAAAAATGTAGTGAACGAAGAAGTTTTATATCATAGTCCGACAAACGAGCCAGTAGGTCACCTGATGTTAAGTGATCTCCACCGCCCCTGAACATCCACAATACCGAAAGTATCACGTATGCGCTGTCGGCCTTAAAGGACAGGAATAGGGATTAGGGAAGGGAAAGGGGAATCTGGGCCTCCGGATATCTCACTTACCATTCGAAACGTGACAGTGAACTGTCACTTTACGTTGGTTTTCTGTGAGACAGTGGTACAACCCCGGTCGAGCCAGCCCATTCATGCTGTAGAAATATGTCTACAGCGTGGCTCTACCACTTTAAAATTTATAAGTTTAAGTTATTGATTAAGTTTATTTTTTTATTTTTCTTGTGTTATTTATTAGAAATATTTTTGTGATTATGATTTGTTTAGTTCAATCCCACTTTGGCACTGACCTGCTGTTATATTATGTGGGTTTATATTTTTAATAGTAAATAAATAAATGTTTTAAACCACATGTGAGTACAGTCTATATCAAAGTATGTAATTATTTGGTGGCAGTGTATATTTAGTACAAAGACCATTACTACATAAAATACATACATAAAAAGGAGAAAAGACTCTTCTTTTGATACTAAACAGGATAGCTATGACAAACACGCAGTAGGCTCCGTACGTTGTTCCTACATTTTCCATCATAATTAGACATGCTTTGAAAATTAATGCTCGGCTGCGCTCTGAGTTCTCGTAAAATATTCAACAAATTTGACTCCAGCCGTTATATTAAATTCATATTCGCTTTTATAACAAATTATATTATCTGCTTCACTTGGAAGTGTTTTTAATAAAAACAAAATATGCCGGTCTTTTTCAATCAAAATAAAGTTAAAGTGGTATATATATATATACTATTTGTTGCTTACTTGCTCGTGATATATTTCGGTGCAAAACAAATTATATCAAATCAAATCATTTATTTACTATATAAGGCCACTAGGGGCACATTAAACAGGTCGGAATTGCGCAATAAAAAGCGCCACCAAAACTATGCTATCTTTAAAAGTTATAGTAAATCGTTATTTATATACTTACATAACATACATCGGTACTTGAAAAAAACATTGAAATCGGTTATTCTGTTTCGAAGATATATATAGTAACACTATGGTGGATTTTATACATTAAGTTGAATTCCTTAGAATCCGGGAGAAGATTTACAAAACAGTACTATGGATTATAGAATGTTATTTCTCACGTGATGTCATGTAGGCCGTAGGCCTTTATATTCAAAATTACTCATCACAAAGTAATATTCTTTATAAAAACATATTTCATTCAAACGCCCACAGTAAGTTATTTCCGGAAACAACTCTGGACGTGTGACTAGATACTTTCATAGAGTAAACAGCCGAGGCAACCTGGCAGGCGAGCACACAATGCAAGCTCTCTATTGTCAACAATTGCCATACTGGAAGATTACTTTCAATAGATCTCGTATATTGCAACCATTAATTACATACTAAACTTACTACACATATATTATTTGTTCAGTATATGTGTACTCAGTGTCGCATATTAAAACATACATATACACTCACATATATACTAACGGCGGTTCTGTCAATAAACTTACACGTAACAAGAAACTTGGGTACTTAAAAATATACATAGACTTACAAATAAATAGACATTATAATAAACTTACATATCAATATACGAGCGAAAAGTACTTAAAGGAGTCTCGGGCCCGATTTTGGCGAAAACTAAAATTGTATCATTGGATTTTTGAAAAATCCATATTTCTAGCCAGGAATCGAACTCGTTGATTTTGAAAAAAAAAAACACATGTTTTATTATTACACCATTCGATAGTGTTGCTATTAAGGAAAGAATTCTGGGAAGTAATGACACACGGCAAACTTTAGGAAAGAGCCCATTTTTAACTAAATACTTTTTTATAATGGTTTCTTATGCTTACGGGAATATTACAATATTGAAATAAAACTAATTTTACGGATTATATCGCGGTTTATTTTACTTGTTCAACCTGACGTTTCGAAGGCTTTACAGTCTTCATGGTCATGGGGTGGACTGAGTTGTATGTCATCACTAAAATTCACCCTGTATAATATATACATATACATGCAAATACTATAGAAATACAACTAAAGCCTAGCGTTACTGCGAAAGATAGAATGTTTTCATTCTATAATATTCATTGAACCATTGACGTTCTATTTCTATTGCGACAACTAACATCGACTCCGTTATTTCCAGCCAGCACATACGGTCATAAAATGTAAGCACAGACCAATAACCATACCTAGCGCTCGGTTCATTTCAGTATAGTCTTGGTACAACCAGTTCACATTGTTTTTATTTCAGAGTCCCTTCATTTCAATACGTTTAACACATACTTATTACATATTATCCACAGTCCTTAAAATAAACATTATAAAAAATGATAAAAATGTATCTTAAGTCAAATGATAATAATTGATTTAAAATATAATATAATCGATCAAATCTTACAGCAGGACTCGAATCTGACTGCCTCGGTGGCGTTGTTGTAATTGCGCAGGTGTTACGATGTGCCGAGGTCTCGGGTTCTATCCCCGGGTCGGGTAAAGTGATATTTTTCTATTTAGAAATACTTAGTATCTAGGCTCTATCTAGGCTCACCTCGTATCATATTATGGGACGGAAATAATCTCGGCGAAATGTGGGTGTACTGGTTACACCTTTGCCTACCCCTTCGGGGATTACAAGTGTGAGTGTATATATATGTATGTATGTCTTAAATGATAATAATTGATTTACAGACAAATATTATTATTGTTTACCTCTTCCTGTATATCTTTATGCACCTACCTTGTTCATCTCTGCATCACCCTAAGGTTGACTGGGAGAGAATGCCTTTGGCATTAATTAAGTCCGCCTATATACATTGTATATGAAGTGTATAAATAAATAACTTAATAATAACTTAATCGATAAAATTTTACAGCAAGACTCAAATCTTTAATACAGTTGCTATTATATATTACAGTATTCTTTTATAGGTAGGTTCGTCGTCGCGCCAATTGTACAAAATAATTCGAGTTCCAAGAAATTCCAAAGTCTGCTGACTCAATCGTTGTATAACTTTGTATAACTGTACAGCTTCATTACGAAACTTTTCAATAGAATCTCTATGGTATCCTTAAATAATGTAGAAAATATATTAAAGAAGCAGACAATAACGGCTAAACTGGATTATTTTTTGGAAATGGAAAGACTTTTAATGGAAATTGTTTTCAAATAGAAAGACCTTCAATTCTATTGATATGTCATATACTAAAAAGTGTTATGATATCCAAAAAAGCACCTAGCTATATTTACAATGTTACTACGAAAAATAAAAACCATAAAAACGCCAGCACCACGGACGCTCATTACCCTCAGCTTTATTATGATGTAGCTAGCGCTAATACCTAGACACGATGTATCCCATGATCAATGCTTCCAAGGCATACATATCTTATCTTAGCTAAAGCAATACACGAGCTTATCTCTAGAACACACAAGTTGACAAATATTTTACGATGTTGTTAATAAAGCTAAGCCAGCTTAGTTGAATGGGGTGTCTTTATTAAAATGGTATCAGTTTCAATCCTTCTAGAATAATGGGCTCTTGTCATTTACAATTACGTGATACAATTGCATGTGTGGATTTAAAAAAATAATCTTAATATTTTATGTTATTAGTGGTTAGTATGTCTAGAGCATTTGCCATATTATAAATGCGAATATTTGGATGGATGGATGTTTGTTACTCAATCACGCCAGAACGGGTGAACGGATCTGGCTATTTTTTATCCCGGAAAATATACAGTTCCCGTGGCATAGTTTAGTTTCCACAGAGCAAAGGATCGACGTGATTTTTTTGCGTAGTGGTAGTTTAGGGATCATAAAATGTCATACACTTTTAATCCCGAAATAAAAAATGTTTTCTAGGCCACAATAAAGAGCATAAATCTTAATATTAATCTCAATCTTAACCCAACTATAATCCTACTAATATTATAAATACGAATGTTTGGATGGATGGATGCTTCTTACTCAATCACGCTACAACGGCTGGACGGATCTGGTTGAAATTTAGCACAGAGATAGATTATAGTCTGGAATAGCATATAGGCTACTTTTTATTCCGGAAATATGTACGGTCCCCGTAAGATAGTTACGTTCTACACAGAGCACGGGATCGACATGATTATTTGCGTAGTGTTAGTTGAGGGGTCTGAGAATAACAGAGGCTACTTTTTATCCCGTAAAATGCACGATTCCTATGGGATAGCACTACATAGAAATTTGTAATAGCTTAAGATGTCTCCATTGATTTTATACCATTTCTTTCAAAAATACGTACGCGCGGGCGAAGTTGCCAGCCAAAGCTGGTTAATAAATAAAGCGGTGACGTGTTTTTCCTCGTTCCCGTCATAACTCTCTATATTATAAGCCACTCAAATCCTAACACCGTCGCACAAGCGTTTATTACCAAACAAAATACGTTTCCAGATTAACGATCCACAAACACTTGGAGTAAAAACAGAATTATACATTGGCCTAGTACTTTATTCTCTATTCGAAGACTTATGATTTTTGTAGTTCCCTATAATAATATTACAGTGTAGATTTCATAGTACGCTCAAGAAATATGTATAGCATTTACACCAGAGTATATTGCTTGTTTTTAATTAATATCTATTTTTGTAAGCTTTTTTTTTTATTTATTGGGACTAAAAACAGTTGCATGTTCTAGAATAGGACAGTACAATCTAAAAATAAATGATTTTGTAAACATACTAAAAGTGGTAGAGCCACGCTGTAGACATATTTGTCTACAGCATGAATGGGCCGGCTCGACCGGGGTAGTACCACTGTCTCACAGAAAACCAACGTAAAGTGACAGTTCACTGTCGCGTTTCGTATGGTAAGTGAGATATCTGGAGGCCCAGATTCCCCCTTCCCTTCCCTAATCCCTATTCCTGTCCTTTAAGGCCCAAAGCGCATACGTGATACTTTCGGTATTGTGGATGTTCATGGGCGGTTGAGATCACTTAACATCAGGTGACCCACTGGCTCGTTTGTCGGACTATGATATAAAAAAAAATGCAACCCGCACCATTGTCCACGAATTCTCAAAAATATGTTATTATGGCGCAACAGACTAATACTATATTATAATATAACGTAATATAAACAATATTAGATGGTAAATTAAAATGTTAACTACGGTTGCCAAGCTTTAGAATTGCCATCTTTTTTAATTTGTTGTTGATAGAGAAAATGACAATGTCCACAAAATGTGCGTTGTAAGTGACTAAGCTTAGACATAAAATACTTGTAGGTATGGACAATGATACGAAAAATTAATCATAATGCTCATCCGTGTCGCAACGGACGAATAGCCGGCTGTAAGACGAGAGGCCGCGGATTCGATCCAGAGTGAAGTTTTATGTTATCCACAAATATTTGTGTGTGTCTATTTTAAATTTCGCACCAAAATCTCACCAATCACATATAGAAATGAAATTGAAAATTTTAAAAATGTAAGAAAAATCCTAATTATGTAATAATTAATTAGAAAATTTATAACAAAAACTTACGAAAAGGAAAAAAATATTGTGCCGATCCGAGCACTACCAAACTTCACAGACTCCGCTGGGCTAGTCTGAAGGTTGTCTGAAAATTTTATCATAATCACTACAGCCGTTTTAGAGTGCCACAGGGAACATATACATACACACATCGATTTTTATGTAAATACAGACTATATTATATATTGGACTGCCTCGGTAGCGTAGTTGTAATTGCGCATGCGTTACGACTGCTGTGCTGAGGTTCCCCGGGTCGGGTAAAGTGATAATGGGTTTTTCTATCTAGAAATTTCCGAATAGCACGGAGTCTGGAATCTATGCCCGGTATGGCGATAAGCTCACCCCCTATCACATTATGGAACCGAAATTCGGCGAAAAATGGGTGTACTGGTTACACCTCAGCTTACCCCTTCGGGGATTACAGGCGTGAGTGTGTGTGTGTTATATATTATTACATAACACTGCAATAACCACAAATATAATCAATTACGTTGAAATGCGTCGCGTAAAGCCTTAAGTACAAACTTTATGGCTCTATCGATTGCTCTCTAGGCCACCGTTAACGCACTAACCAAACATAAAAGCCGTGTATTACTAAGTAAGATATACCATTAATTTATTTAATTGGAGTTTTATGTTGGGTGTGTTATCATTTACAAGGTAGCGCCATCTTGGTTATTGTTCTGCGGTTATAAAAAAGCTCTAATAAAAGATTATGATCCCAGTGTCCTTCTAACAAGAATTCCTGGTGGTATATTCGTATCCGCCCGGATAGCGACCACCGTACACAGGGTGTAAAACCCGCCATAGTGGCACATGCAAGTGTGTCACGTTCCGGGATCAGCCAGTGTACTTCCGGTTTTTGTCAGAGTTGGGGTGCGATGTTTTGCCGTTTTGCGGCCTTCCGAGTACTCTGACACTAGACCTTCGACCGCTTCTTCACCTTCTTGCCCATGATTCTTTTAGGGTGGCTTCTAGGCCGACATGATTGTGTTGAGTAGCGGGGGATAAATTGTATCTCGCTACTCCATACTCTAATTGGACAGCACTGCGCTTACAATCAGGTGCAGTGTGGTCACTTTGCCGTGCCAGGATAAAAAAATTGAATCTCTGACATGAAGTAGGTTGTGCTGATTGAGTGAGTAGAACAGTATATAACACCCAACAGTCACCCTACACATGATGTCACAGGAAAAACGACATTCTGAGACTCTCCAATACAAACAGAAATTTACAATCATAATTCATACACTGAAATTATATTGCGATGAACTATATGACTCATGTATTTGAAGCAGTATTTGTAAAAACTTTTATATCACAATAAAGTTAATTTTATTTATTAGGCCTTATCAAATGGATTATGTTTTTATTTTATTTGTTTTGACTGCTTTGCGAAGGTTAATTGTTACTTGGTTCTAATTATTTTTAGGAACAAAATTACCTTTAAAACCATTTCAGTCATTCAGCTCATTTTTAACAAACCACTAAGGCTTTGTGTTTATTATTTTACATGTTGTATAAGTCCCAAAATAACTTATTCCCAAGCTGACCGGCTGGCTACTCACCCTCTGTAGTTTTGGTACATAAAACACACTATGCGTCCCTATAAAATTTGAGGATGGTCCTCGATTTTTCTGGGATCCCAAATTATCAGATCCTGGCTTGGTGCCAATGGGACCACCTGGGAAGTATACCCTTTTAAACAAAAAAAGAATTACTCGAATCGGTCCAGGCGTCTTCGAGTAATCGTACCCGATAAAAAAAAGATTCCGACGAATTGTTAACCTCCTCCTTTTATGAAGTCGGTAAAAATAAAGTTGAGCTTCTATTAATCTCTACCTCTAATGTAAAGGAACTCATCAGTAATTGTGATCAGATCTAAATATCAATGTGCCACAAGTATATATTTGAAATTTCATATTTGTTATCTCTACTTTATTGGATTTATGTAGGTTAAATTACTAAATGGTCTCTCGTGTGATAGATCTGTTTGGATAGATAACACCGCTTTATCGATTTCTGTCGCCAGTATGTTTCGGTGTGGAGGAAATTAAAATCTGAATAGGGTAGTTTCCCGTGTTAAATATTGTAAATTTTCATCAACTCATAAAACTAATATGAAAAAGAAATCAAAACAGAATTAAAATTGATTACAAAATACGGTGTAATTATTATTTTAAATATGTATGACCAAAAGTGTGTGCGAAGTAGAAAAATCTCAATCTATCTCCCTCGCACGACTGTCATTCTCCATGGTGACGTCAAGTTTCATATTGTGCATCCTTTTTCTGTAATTTGGAAACTACCCCGTCCACGAGAATTGGCTTCTAACCTACTTATTTTTGAGTGTATTTATGATATTCCATTATACATCTATAATATAAAATAAACTACAGCATTATCTAGAAGATAAAGGTTGAAGCCATCATAATATAGAGGTCTAATGGAGCGTGTGCTGCTAGGAAGCGCACACAGTAATGAGCTCAGGTGCTTCCCACCTGCATTATGTTAAAGCTTTGCTATATACACCTACCTGACCAGAATAGTATATTTTTCGTCCACGTTATATATCCATGTTTTATTGTAGTGTAGGTGTGTTAATTGTAAGTTTTAGTAATAAAGTTTAGCTTCCGATGGATTGGTAATTTCGTTTTATGATTTTTGTAGGAGATATTTTTATAGAATTTATGTAATCCGATGGAATCGAAAATAGTTCAAGCTGAAAATCAGCGTTGTGGTATATGCTGATCACTAAGCTAAGTTCGATCCTTTTTGGTTTTTCGATTTACAGAGTACTTCTTTGGTCAACGTTTTTGTTTTACTGGAAAGCCAAATAAACTTTTTCTTTCTTTTCTTTCTTTATACAGTAGGTACATGATGAGGTAAAATAAACATTTCTCATGAATGTGTATTTACCACTTTTTATACAGAAAATAATATAATTTTTTCAATTAGGAAACGGGTCTAAATATGGCAATATTTAATGTTATAAATAAACTCTCTCACGTTTGTAATCTCCGAAGGGATAGGCAGAGGTGTTACCAGTTCACCCAGCTTTCGCCGAATTTATTACAGTCCCATAATGTGATAGGGTTAAGGCGAGCTTATCGCCTTACCGGGCACAATTCCAGACTCCAGACTGATACTGAGTATATCTAAATAGAAAAACTCAATATCATTTTGCTTGACCCGAGGATCGAACCCGAGACCTCAGCACAGCAGCCATAACGCATGTACAATTCCAACTACACCACCGAGGCAGTTATAAATAAGTTACAGGTAATTTATACTATTAAATATTGAGCAAGATCCCTCTCGTAATTTGATTTAAAATGACAGCTTGCATATTATACGATGAGAGAGAACCATCATTACCCATTCGCATTCCTTTCCATTAGGAGCGTCAACGCATTTATTATTCTCTCTGATTTGTGAGTGGGTGTATGGGCGATGGAAACCGCTTACCACGTGTTGGTTTACCAGACTCTGCTACAAAAAGTATAACTAAACTTACACACACACACACATACATTCACGCCTACAGGCGTCCCCATCCCCCATGGGGTAGGCAGAGGTGTAACTAGTACACCCACTTTTTGCCGAATTTCGGTCCCATAATGTGATAGGGGGCGAGCCTATCGCCATACCGGGAACATTTTCCAGACTCCGGGCTAATACTGAGGCATTTCTAGATAGAAAAACCCAATATCACTTTACCCGACCCGGGGATCGAACCCGAGACCTCAGCACAGCAGTCGTAACGCATGCCCAATTACAACTGCGCCACCGAGGCAGTCTAGTATAACTAAACTTATTAGCTTCAATAGTTAAAAATTATAAAGTGTCCTAATGGATAGTAGCATCTTACCATCCATCGCATAACCACTCTACTGCAATAACCATATTTCTCGTTACCTCTAAATACCTCTGGTATTACCAGCACTGTATTAAATTTTTCCCACTGTTGGGCTCGGGCCTCCTCAACTAATGAGAGGGGAAACGCCTTAGTCCATCACACTAGCCTATTGCGGATTGGTAGACTTCACATACCTTAGAATTTATTATGAGAACTCGCGTATGCTGCTTTCTTCACGATGTCTGTCTATCCAGGCATTAAAAAGAATTTTGGAAAAGTCCAAAGTGTTTGGCATTTAAGTCGGTTTCGAACCTAAGAATTTTCGTACAGTGCATACCACTCCCAACTATCGCTGCTTTTTTGATTGTTGCTTTGAGCATTGTTTATATCCTTAGTTATATATTGACCATGGAATAGTATTTTTTAAGTGGTATATGGACCATATTATTTAAGTTAGCATTGTTTATATCCTTAGTTATATATTGACATTGTAATAGCCTTTTTAAGTGATATATGGACCATATTATTTTAGTTAGCATTGCTTATATCCTTAGTTATAAATTGACATTGTAATAGCCTTTTTAAGTGATATATGAACCATATTATTTAAGTTAGCATTGCTTATATCCTTAGTTATATATTGACATTGTAATAGCCTTTTTAAGTCATATATGGACCATATTATTTCAGTTAGCAGCTTTAATCATGTCATCTATACGAGTGACAAGGTAACCGCAACAAGCCAGATGCGCGTGTGACCGCAAGGCTCCGTCCCTTCCATGATGAAGCAAATGTTTGTTTGACTGTTGTGGTTCCGTTTAGGATTTTGCGGCAAAATGTTAAACAGTATTAAAATTATGTGTAGAAATATATTTGGACAGAGTCACATCTTGAATACTACTGCCTATAACCAGTTGGTTATAGGCAAGTATTCAAGAATATTAGAACTACTAGGGATTATTACCTTGACAAGAATCCTTTCACCATATTTATACACTTTTACAATGTAATGTTTGAAGATGCTAAATTAATGTAAAATATGTTTTTTTTTAGTGCCTCGATAGGCAGACGAGCAGACGGGCCACCTGATGGTAAGTAGTCACCGCCGCCCATAGACTTCTGCAATACCAGGGCATAGCCGCTGCCTACCGTTTATATAACGAATTTATACTCCATACCTAAAAGGGATGTAAAGTTTATATGAGTTTTTTATTTTAGTACAATCAGACACACCATTAATGAATCACATAAATAATAATAATACTAGCGCTGTGTTAATGTGAAACACATACTTTAACTTTTTATTCAATTCCTAAATAAAGGGGTGAAAAAGATTGTATAAAATAATACTTTTGTAAAACACAGGCGGAGCTTCTAACAAAAACTAGTCAGCTATAACAATAACAACTGATCAGCCCTTCGACGGTCACGTCCGCAAATAACACAATATTAAAACAAAAGGGAGTCCTTGTTAAAACACGTCCTAAAACTTCTTCTGAGACAGTGTGAATGAACTTTGAAAAAGGTTGAGGAATTTTGGAAAGGAAATAATAAATAGAGATAGGTATCATTCGGTCATTGGTCGGCAGGCAATATGCCAAGTCTGGGTAAATGTTAAAAATGGCTGACTCACACTATTACATCATTTCTAAAAGTCTAGTATGACGTGAACTATTGATTACTACATTTATAATTTTTTTTAAGTGCTTCGATAGGCAGACGAGCTGACGGGCCAATCGATGGTAAGTAGACACCGCCGCCCATAGACTTCTGCAAGGCACAACAAAACCGCTGCCTACTGTTTACCTAATGTAACGGCATTTGTAAAGACGCTGATCCACTAGCGGGTAAGGCTGCGGTATTAAGTGTCGATACCACCATTTTAAATAGCAGAGTACAACTGCGCCTTAAAATATTCTATAGCCTGGCATGCAGCTCATCAACTCTATACAAAAGTAAATTTTTGATCGTTTATTATTATTTTTAATCGCATAAGTATTGGAGTACCTCGGTGGCGCAGTTGTACTTGCGTTACAGGTGCTGTGCTGAGGTCTCGGTTTCGATACCCGGGACGGGTAAAGTGACATTGGGTTTTTCTATATAGAGATATACTCAGTATCAACCCGGAGTCTAGAAATGAGCCCGGTATAGCGATAGGCTCGCCCCCTATCACATTATGGGACCGTAATAAATTCGCAAAAAGTGGGTGTACTGGTTTCCCCTTCGGGGATTACAGGCGTGAGTGTATATGTATGTATAAGTACTAAGACTAGCATAATAAGATAAGCATGTACAGTTATGTCTATCAGTACCATAATAGAATGGAAATAAAAGCCAAGAAAAAAAAATATTTTTCAAATATTTCAAGGTAAGAGTTTTTAAAATGTTCGTTTCTCTAAAAACCTTTTTAAGGTTACGAATATATATACATTTATAGATAATCATTTAGTTAATTATTTTGAAGTTTGAGTTAATATTAGTAAACCTAAAACCTTAAATTGCCACTGCTTTTTGTGGAAAATTATTGTTAAGGGTATTAATTTATATACCCAAACGTCTCTCCTTATAAAATACAACCACTGAACCTCAGAACATTATTATGTTTTGATCACAATTAACTCGTGCGAAATGTTCAGCTAAGTATAAACAATCGATTCTGAAGGATTCACTCAGGTGTTCAAACATATGTAGTGGGACCGTAGTCCCTCGTAGTTTTTGATACCCACGATACAGGTTTGACCTAGTGTAGGGTCAGAAGTATGTGTGTGATATTAGTGCTTTAATAAAATTTTGCCATCATTAAAATATATAATAGATAGAATTTCAATTCATAACGGACTTTGCGTGGAAAGAAATTGTATATTGTTTTTATTGATTGTTATTATCTAAATACGGAACGGGTCATATTGCGCAAATAAGAACAGTTTCCTAATTTGATAATATGTATACGAATCGCGAAAGTCTAAAAACATTTATAGTTAAAATATAATGGCTTGATCTTGAGCTTGATCTGCTGAACAGATATTTCCTATCAGTCAAATTAATATTTTCACCTAATTTATATTTTTTTTTACCTAAGATAACCATGATAATTCTATTAAAAATCTCATCCTAAAAAGACTCAATATCGGTGCCGTTTATTTAAATTGATAAGGTTTTAATTACGTTTTTATTTCTTTTTTGTTGATAAGCGGCAAGGGCTTTTAACGTTTTAATCATCGTATCGGCTGCGTTTGTTGAATTCTTTGAAAATATTGCTCCGTTGTACCTTTTTTAGGGACGTTATTGGAAATTCAACAGCCCTTCGTATTCCAATGGTTTTATTGAAAAGTTTACATTTAATTTGTGTAATAATTCTTTCGTGTTTTAATAACGACTCTTCTAACCTTTTATCGTTTTTTTTTATTGTTTCATTTACAACAGAAATGCTTCAATTACTTTTGTTGTTCGTATATTAAAAATCTTAAGTCACTGATTTACAGGTTTACTTTCTATATAAGACTAGCTGTTGCTCGCGGCTCCGCCCGCGTGGAGGTCATGTTTGAGACAAAAAGTATACACTACAAAATACCAATTTTCATGCATTTAACTTCAAAAATGAAGGATTTGCATACAAACTTTCTTCCCCTATTTTACCCCCTTCGGGGTGGAATTTCCAAAAATCCTGAAATATATATTTTTTATTTTTGACTAAAAGGCCAAATACTAATTTTCATAAACTTAACTTCAAAAATGACGGATTTTCATACAAACTATCATCCCCTATTTTACCCTCTTAGGGGTGGTATTTCCAAAAACCCTTCCTTAGTGGATGCCTACGTCATAAAAGGTACCTACTGTCAAAATTTCAAGTCTCTAACCCCAGCCGTTTTGGCTGTGCGTTGATCGATCAGTCAGTCAGTCAGTCAGTCAGTCAGTTTCTTCTTTTATATATACAGACTAGTTGTTGCTCGCGGCTCCGCCCGCGTGGAGGTAATGTTTGGGAGAAAAAGTATACAATACAAAATACCAATATTCATGCGTTTAACTTAAAAATGACGGATTTTCATACAAACTTTCATTCCCTATTTTACCCCCTTAGGGGCGGAATTTCCAAAAATCCTGAAACATATATTTTTTATTTTTAACTAAAATGCCAAATACTAATTTTCATGAATTTAACTTCAAAAATGACGGATTTTCATACAAACTTTCATCCCCTATTTTACCCCCTTAGGGGTGGTATTTCCAAAAACCCTTCCTTAGTGGATGCCTACATGATAAAAGGTACCTACTGTCAAAATTTCAAGTCTCTAACCCCAGCCGTTTAGGCTGTGCGTTGATCGATCAGTCAGTCAGTCAGTCAGTCAGTCAGTCAGTCAGTCAGCTTCTTCTTTTATATATACAGATTATTGTCTTCCAAAACTTATTTCTACAACTCTCTCGCCTCTGGCAATATATATTTATTTTGTAGTATTTACTACACAAATAAATAATTACATCCACCAGTCACACACAAAATTCGGGCCCCACACTAGATATAATCTGTATCGTGGGTATCAAGAACTACAAGGGACTACGGTCCCACAACACCCAGCCCCTAAACAAATATCTGTCTATCACACAAAAATGTGTTTCGGTGTGGGAATCAAACCCACGGCCTCCCTTTTCACAGCCGGTACTTCGTCCGCAACGCCACGGAGGCTGTCAAATGCAGTACAATTTTACAATTGTAATTATAGAATACTTTTAAAATTATAAATTTTCCTAACATAGTTTTTCACTTAAATATGTCAATAATAGGAATTAATACACAGAAATTAAAAATAGCTGTTTAACAAATTTATTGAAGGAGGTCAGAAGGAGTGGTTTGTTCGAAGTCTTCGACACCAAGGAAAAATAAATAACGATCAAGTAGATATAAAGTAACAATATAATATCATTAATTATTTATACGGTCTAAACGCGACCCTTCACCGTTCAAATATTATATTATAATTATAATTGCTCAAAAAATTATTTCATGCCACATTTAGCTGGTTCCTGTTAAATATTTCATAAAAAGGGTTTCATGATAAACGTTTTATGACTTCCGGTCATTCTCTGGATAATTTAGTGTACAATAAGCCTTTAATTTATAAGCCATGATTAGTGAAAATATTATAGAACAAAAAATGTATTAATTTATTCTAAGGTCAATGTTTTTTATTTATGGAGTTAGTAACAACCTCCAAGATTTCAGATTTTTATTAAATCTCTGTTGCTTCAAAGAAAAAACAGTTTTTTTATCCTTACATTAAATTATATATGTAAATTTAATATTCCGTAAGTCAGGATCCAAGTGTAAGTTTATAAATGAAAAAATATTTGAGTAAAATTTCTATTATCCTCACAGACAGCCAACTTATTGTTTGGAGCTCGTTATAAATTTACGCAGAAAAGAGTAAAAAAAAATATTATAAATTTTAATGTGCAAAACACAATATGCAGATATACAAAAAACAATGTTAAAATAGTCTTGGTATTTCAGTTCAGTTTCAAATAAAAATTGTAAATTTAAAATAAAATACAAAATATATGAAACCTTCTTTGTCAAGTTGCCGTCACAGGTTATTTTAAAATGAATACTTTTAATTAAATACGTTTATATTAGACTTTATTATACCGTTTTAAAATTAATATATAATTTACTCTTTCAAGCAAACACATCTACGTAACATTTCCATTTCAAAATATTTGTTAAACAAAAGAAACCCTAAAGTGGTAATCGACTAGAAATTAAAACCGCGCATTTAAATACAGACAAGTCCTTCTCTTGAGTCGTCTTTTTTCATACAGACTTTAGAAATCGATTATTAGTCTCAGCAGTCGATCGGTACCAGCAGGCATCATACCAATGCCCATGGCGTAGTGTGAAGAAACAAGCCGGCATGATTGGGTTGAGTAGCGAGGGATATTTTGTCTCTCGCTACTCGATACTCTAATTGGACGACACTGCGCTTACTATCCGGTGCAGTGTCGTCACATTGCCTTGCCAGAATAAAAATGGTTCGTGCGTCAATAACTGTAAGAAAGTATGAATACAACGTTTGTTCGTGATTGTGTCAGTTACTAAAGAATTTATTAAAACCCTGAAGGCACCATTCTAGAAAGTAAACTACATAATATCAGCATATAAATGTATCCAAACACGCGATGTTACGTTGTTGTGTAAAAAAAATTAATAACTGCGCAATGTTTAGCTTTTAGGAGTTGTTTAGTCTTATATAATCGTAACAATGTTACCGATAAGATATTGCAGGTTCGATACCCATGATAATAACTTTATAGTCTGAATATTCAAAAACATGAAAATCCGGCCGTATTATTTCACGAACAAAAAGAAAACTATGAGGAAAAAAATGCTGACTTTTAAAACATATACTACTACTACTATAATGAACATAAAAAATTATAAAGTTATGAAAATAATAAATGAATATACGTAATACTTGTTAAATTCAATGTCCAATAAATTAATCTCATGAAAATAACTGACAATAAATATAATTGGATTGAATATTTTTAAGCTGCTGTAAATGGAATTAAAACATCAGAATACTAAGTAGAGTCCATAATTGCTGTTGTGATCACAAAAACCATCAAATGGTAATGTTGAATTTATTACATGACATGAATATGGTAATATTGTTTCTAGCCAAAAATTGTTTTAACCAATGATGAACTAATATTCATCAATCTAAAAGAAGTAAATTTCAGACTTTGTAAATTTTTCCGTACATTTCAAATTATATTCAAGATTGGCTGCCTCGGTAGCGCAGTTGTAATTGCACATGCGTTGCGACTGCTGTGCTGAGGTCTCGGGTTTGATCCCGGGTTGGGTAAAGTGATATTGGGGTTTTCTATTTAGAAATACTCAGTAGTAGCCCGGAGTCTTTTCTTGATATACTTACACTTTAAGACCTACACACTACAAATTAAATATAAAACCGTACGGAAACATTGTGAAGAAGCCTGCGTACTTAAGAATTTTAAAATAAGACTTTTAAAAGTAAGTGAAGTTTACCAATCGGAATTAGCCCACTTTATTGGACAAATCTAGTATAGTATATCTATATAGTATAGCTAGTATAGCAGCGATAGCTTAGCATAGCAGCGATAGCCTAGTTGGTTGCAGTACGGACTGCCAAGACGAAAGGCGTAAGTTCGAAACCCAAGTGGCATACACCTCTGACTTTTCTAAAGTTATGTGTGTATTAAAATGTTAATTATCACTTGCTTTATCGGTGAAGGAAAACATCGTGAGGAAACCTGCATATCTGAGAATTTTTCGAAGGTATGAGAAGTCTGCCAACCCGCATTAGGCCAGCGTGGCGGACTACGGCCTAACCCCTCTCATTAGTAGAGGAGGCCCGTGCCCAGCAGTGGGACAATGTTTAATACAGGGCTAGTATTAGTATTAGTATTGGACAAATCTAGCCCCCTCCCATCATTAGTGGAGGCAATCCGTGCCCAGTACTGACACAGTAATATATAACATCATTTTAAAACCACAAGCGCCGATAAAACTCAATTAATTTACGGCATATTTAAAACTAGAAAGCATCTATCCTGTTATTCTATATTCCAGAAAAAAGACATCAAATTTCAAACACGGATAATTAATCGATAGATTAAAATAATTACTAAAGCATTATTGAAACCATGGAATTATTACAATCACGTTTTTAAAATAATCTTTACCCGTCACAAAGATTAATCTAACACTTTTTTTGCAAGGATCTTACCAATTCAATCGTGTGATATTTCACACCCTTTGGGAGAGATATTAACATACATAACACAGGGTCAATAAGGGACCGTTTTGCATGATTTTTAACCGACTTCAAAAAAAGGAGGAGGTTAACAATTCGTCGGAATCTTTTTTTTTTATGTATGTTACCCGATTACTCGAAGACGCCTGGACCGATTCGAGAAATTCTTTTTTTGTTTAAAAGGGTATACTTCCCAGGTGGTCCCATTGGCACCCAGTCAGGATCTGATGATGGGATCTCAGAAAAATCAAGGTTAAACCTCAAATTTTATAGTGACAATAATAATTTGTTTTTTATTGAAGTCGGTGTACTTTTACCTCCAGCAATTGAGATTCAAATAAAAAAAACACGTACCTATGTAACTTCTTAAACACGCAACACAAACGCACGCAAAAAGTAATTGTGGTTATGTTTACAATATTTAACACTTACTACAAAACATCGTTAAAATGTAATTATTTTGTTGCAATCACGATAATACTTTACCCGACGCGACGGTACGCGATCATTGACCTATTTTTTAAGCTTCCGACAAAACTTGAGCTTAAACTTCGACTTTTCTATACGCTAAACAGTTTAACTACACATGCTCGTGGTAAAAATAATATGAAAGTTTTTATTAAAACACCTTTTTTTAGAAGACGCATAAAATTACCTAAATAATATCTTTAAAAACATGCTATTCATATTCCGGTATAATGCAAATACATTAAAATTTATTAAAATTATAATAAAAAGTTTCTAACAAAATTAAAATAAATTTACTCACGTAGCAAAGTTGTAGCCGAGTCACAATCCACAATCACTTCACAGAGCCAAACAATTGTCTACGATCGGAATACACAGACGTGCTACGGCTACGCGCGTAGCCGACTACGAACCAACCGCCACTGCCGCTACGACGGTCGGCCTATACGGCGGAATTCCACTCTGATCGATGAGGCTTCACTTCCAACGCCAGGGTGTGCTATGTTTATCCCGACCATGATTTATAGGTACAGCCAGCAGGAGAATCTTATTTCCTGTACATAGTTGCCAATATCCAATTTTAAAGAAAAAAAATATTGTTTTTGGTTATGGAAGTTCACAAGTACTTATAAATGAAGGAAATATATAAAATCCGAAACTTTTTTGAGTGGTACTAAACTTTGGTTTGATGTTAAATAAAAAAATTGTTTACATAATATAATTGCATACCGTAAAATTGAACTGTAAAAAGAGATTGTGACGATTGTAATAAACATTTAACAAATTTATTTTCTTTGATCATTAGGGTAATTATTTTTCAGCGCAAATAATACAGCAAAGGGATTTCTTCCATCTGCACATCATTGCGGTAGACTCCATTAAGAAATGATGCATAATGATGAATGAATGAATGATGGATTGCGTTCGACAAATTTTCATCTTTGTAATACATTTCAAATTCCAAACACAGTATAAAATATTTTTTTCATACTCGACACGCATTATTCCACTGCATGTGGTCTTACAGATTTTTAGCTGGACTCACACACTTAAATTTCTTATAAAATTGTTCGCAAATATCAAAGACCGAAGCATTATGTATCCAGTTACTAATACGCGTATTATCTTACGAAAATGATCATTTAGCAACAATAGGCTTACTGTATCCATAAATCACAAGCTCATATGAGAATTTCCGACACATAAATGTTTTTATTGTCATACATTTTTCCATATATGAATATTTAAATGAGGCCCGTCATTGAACGGGGATTCAAACAATGACAATTTTGGCGGGTATATTCCGAGCCTTTAATCTATATTGCCAGGACCTATATTTAAATAGCTTTATGAAGGCATATGTCTCGATTATTGTCAAACAACTTTCTGTGTTAATTTGTAAGGTAATTATTTTATACTAGTAGTCCCGGGCAGACTTTGTCCTGCCATAAACCGCCTTCTTTGTGGACCGAATTTTTGTTGTAAAAATAAAATTCAGATCTCGATATCAGCACCACATATCAGATCTTAAACTATCCTATCTTTTAAGTGGTCCAAACCACACACATACACAACACTTCATGCTCTAACCTAAATCCAATTTGAATCGTATTTTAATTGATAACCAAATATTGTCCAGTGTTCGAAAAGAGCAACGGTAGGGTTTCTTGCCCGTTCTTCTCTAGCGAAACTGCGTTCCGAACTGGCGGTAGAGTTAAAGAATTGACTGAATCTAAATAATGTATAGGATTTCATGAATTCAATTTTCAAATTTTTATTTGATTCAAATTCAAACATTTTATTTGATTTAATTGAGTTGTTTATATGGGAGCTATTAATGCATAACAAGATTGTAAAAATCCATTTGTAAATGGTATAACGTTTGGTTTACTCTCGGATAAAACCTTAATCTAGTCAATATGAAAGGTGCTTTATTAAAATAAATATTTATCGGCTTACCAAACAAGGAAATAAAATTTTCTACAATACACTAAAGAGGTCACTGTATAAATCTAAACTTAAATTGAACGTTGCGTCGTGACCCGGTCAGAGCAAATACAATACCTTATAACAAAACAAGTATATAAAATCGAGAGAAGTTATAAAATTTCGATCTTAAACCCTATTCAATTTGCTAAACGGTTTTGCACCGTTTTTGTTTTGGCAGCGTTCAAGACTTAAAATAAGGACTACTGACTGATTCAATCAAAATTTGTGTTCAATTTCCGATACAATTACTTTTTAAATAAAAATAAAACCGCCTTCAAAAAACCCCAGACACAACTAAAAAGTAAAAAATAATTGGTTACATTTACATCAATAAATTACATACAATTTAAATCAATTATTTTTGGAGTCGTTTGTTTTTAAAACCAAACTACTCAACCGATTTTGATAAAAATTCTATGGAACTAATCTGGAACCATATTCTCTGTAATAAAAGAAGAATTTTCCAAATCGCTCAATAAATGATGGAGTTCTGAGGTAACAAACATAAAAAAAACACATCAAATTGCCTGGTGGTAGGATATTCATATCCGCCCGGATAGCGACCACCGTACACATGGCGAAAAACCCGCCATAGTGGCACACGCAAGTGTGTCGCGTTCCGGGATCAGCCAGTGTACATCCGGTTTTTGTCGGGGGTCTGGAGTTGGGGTACAATGGCCATTTTACGGCCTTCTTAGTACTCTGACACTAGACCCTCGACCCCTTCTTCACCTTCTTGCCCATGGCGTAGTGTGAAGAAGCAGGCCGGCATGAGTGTGTTGAGTAGCGGGGATAGATCGTCTCTCGCGACTCAGTACTCTATTTGGACCGCACTGCGCTTACCATCAGGTACAGTGCGGTCACATTGCCGTGCCAGGATAAAAAAAAAAAAAAAAAAAAAAAAAACCTCCTCCTTTTTTTTGAAGTCGGTTAAAAGACATTAAGCCTCTCAATACTACAAATAAAGAAGAGCGTTCGTGATGGACCTAATAATTCATGGGTTGGAAATAATTTCGACGAAGGATTGTATGTTTGCCTACCCCTTCCTGGATACAGATATGTCGATTTTACAAATTACTCCGAAAGCGTCGTTTATTTAGCATGCTATGTTTAAAGCTGGCTTCAAATATAGCTGTTGTCTAATTCTGCTTCCTTAGTAAACTTCCTCCGGTTTTAGCTTTCATGTTTAAGGGATTTCGATAATACTAATGTTTAATGTAAATCTTTCATTGACATTTACTTAGTATATGAAATCAACTGTGAACATATGCATGCATGCATACGTGATTGTGTTGAGTAGCGAAAGACAGATTGTCTCTCGCTACTTGGTACTCTGACAGGACGGCACTGCATTTACCATCAGGTGCAGTGTGGTCACTTTGCCGTGCCAGGATAAAAAAAACTATGAAAAATACTTTACAGCCTAAGAGGCGTAGTAGGTGAGTAGTCAGCTGCGAAATTAAAGGTTCGATTCCCGGGCTGAGACTAATATTTCTGTGAGCCACAAATATTTGTGTCGGGTCTAAATCAGATCGATTGATCAGAATTCAGAAGAGTGACTGCTTGAAGAGGGGGTGGTAGGCCGGCAGGTCAGTCTGTTTAACTGTTGGGTGTTATTTATTAATATATTAAGAAAATATAATATTTTACATACATACATACATATACACTCACGCCTATAATCTCCGAAGGGGTAGGCAGAGGTGTAACCAGTACACCCACTTTTCGCCGAATTTCGGTCCCATAATGTGATAGGGGGCGAGCCTATCGCCATACCGGGCACAGGTTCCAGACTCCGGGCTAATACTGAGAATTTCTAGATAGAAAAACCCAATATCACTTTACCCGACCCGGGGATCGAACCCGAGACCTCAGCACAGCGGTTGTAACGCATGCGCAATTACAACTGTGCCACCAAGGCAGTATGATATTTTACTTTTTATTTTTCTTTTCATATTCATGTAGCTACCTTCGTTATCTATTTGAACAAGAGTTCATACAACGTTTCACCAAACTATATTTAGTATTAAAAGAACTCGTACTTTTCGTAAGTTGTAGATCAATATTGCAGACAGTTTTTTTTTTATAGTATAGTCCGACAAACGAGCCAGTGGGTCAACTGATGTTAAGTGATCTCCACCGCCCATGAACATCCACAATACCGAAAGTATCATGTTTCACATACAATTGGTATGAATCTATCTTGCTGGGGTAGTAGGACAATAATAAAGCGATTTGAGATGACACTTTGCTATTGCGTTTAGACGGTACGTAAGGTTTCCAGAGATATCTATATTTATTTTCTATTTCTTGTGCTTTACAACTACCATATGCCATACCACTGATATGAACACCACTAATAAATCAAATGTATTCATTCGTTTCATATATTATTTCTATCCATATATTGAGTGCCAGCCCAGTTGTAATTTCGTATACAATACAACTGCTGCGCTGAAGTCTCAGGTTCGATCACCTGGTCGGGTAAAAGTGATTTGACTTTGAATTGAAATTCTCAGTATCAACCAGGAGTCAAGAATTCAAGGCGATAGATTCCACCAATCACATACGGCTACTGTAACCGCTTAACATCTTACCGTAAGCTGGTTTGCCACTATCGTGGTATAAAAAAAGCGCAGCAAAATGTTTTTTTTTTAGTGCCTGGATAGGCAGACGAGCAGACGGGCCACCTGATGGTAGGTAGTCACCGCCGCCCATAGACTTCTGCAATGCCAGAGCACAGCAGAGCCGCTGCCTACCGTAAAACGTGGGTGTATTAGTTACACCTCTGCCTACCTCTTTGGTGATTACAGGCGTGAGTGCGTATGTATGTATATGTTTGCAGTATTGATTTCATATAGTTTATTCATGAGTGCAGATAATATGGAAATCGAGATTCCACGTCATAAAGTTATACTACCTCACGTACAGGATACTTCAGTCTGTATCGCTAGTTTATTCCGTCTAAATGTGTCTATACAAATAAATAAACTTGAAGTGTCTCTGTTATTTTGAAATAGGTTTTTTTTCTCGAGCTCTTTTTTGTCCTGGTATGGCAAGACTACACTGCAAATGATGGTAAGCGCAGTGCCGTCCAATTAGAGTATCGAGTGGCGAAATACAATCTATCCCCGGCTACTAACACAATCATGACGGCCTGCTTCTTCACACTACGCCATGAGCAAGAAGGTGAAGAAACGGTCAAGGGACTAGTCCCTTGACCGTTTCTTCACTTGACACTAGTGTCAGAGTACTCAGAAGTCCGCGCGTTTCGCGCCTAACATCGTATCCCAACTCTAGACTCTGATCCCGGAACGCGTCATACTAACGTGTGCCACTATGGCGGGTTTTACACCCTCTGTACGGTGGTCGCTATCCGGGCGGATATGAATATACTGCCATCAGCTCATATGGTTATTAACACATTACCAACACCCAATGCATTGTCTGTCTAGCTGTTTGTTTGTCCAGACTCTGAAACGGCTGAATATGTTTTGATGGAGTTTTTATTTAACAGATAAAGAATTTTCTGAGATTGGTAGCCTAGGCGGCGAGTATCCTGCTGTGAAACGAAAAGCCATCGGTTCGATTCCCGCATCCACAAATATTTGTTTTGATCCTGAAAATATTGACTGCCTCGGTGGCGCAGTTGTAATTGCGCATGCGTTACGATTATACGTTACTAAACTCTCTCACGTTTGTAATCTCCGAAGGGATAGGCAGAGGTGTTACCAGTTCACCCAGCTTTCGCCGAATTTATTACAGTCCCATAATGTGATAGGGTTAAGGCGAGCTTATCGCCTTACCGGGCACAATTCCAGACTCCAGACTGATACTGAGTATATCTAAATAGAAAAACTCAATATCATTTTGCTTGACCCGAGGATCGAACCCGAGACCTCAGCACAGCAGCCATAACGCATGTACAATTCCAACTACACCACCGAGGCAGTTATAAATAAGTTACAGGTAATTTATACTATTAAATATTGAGCAAGATCCCTCTCGTAATTTGATTTAAAATGACAGCTTGCATATTATACGATGAGAGAGAACCATCATTACCCATTCGCATTCCTTTCCATTAGGAGCGTCAACGCATTTATTATTCTCTCTGATTTGTGAGTGGGTGTATGGGCGATGGAAACCGCTTACCACGTGTTGGTTTACCAGACTCTGCTACAAAAAGTATAACTAAACTTACACACACACACACATACATTCACGCCTACAGGCGTCCCCATCCCCCATGGGGTAGGCAGAGGTGTAACTAGTACACCCACTTTTTGCCGAATTTCGGTCCCATAATGTGATAGGGGGCGAGCCTATCGCCATACCGGGAACATTTTCCAGACTCCGGGCTAATACTGAGGCATTTCTAGATAGAAAAACCCAATATCACTTTACCCGACCCGGGGATCGAACCCGAGACCTCAGCACAGCAGTCGTAACGCATGCCCAATTACAACTGCGCCACCGAGGCAGTCTAGTATAACTAAACTTATTAGCTTCAATAGTTAAAAATTATAAAGTGTCCTAATGGATAGTAGCATCTTACCATCCATCGCATAACCACTCTACTGCAATAACCATATTTCTCGTTACCTCTAAATACCTCTGGTATTACCAGCACTGTATTAAATTTTTCCCACTGTTGGGCTCGGGCCTCCTCAACTAATGAGAGGGGAAACGCCTTAGTCCATCACACTAGCCTATTGCGGATTGGTAGACTTCACATACCTTAGAATTTATTATGAGAACTCGCGTATGCTGCTTTCTTCACGATGTCTGTCTATCCAGGCATTAAAAAGAATTTTGGAAAAGTCCAAAGTGTTTGGCATTTAAGTCGGTTTCGAACCTAAGAATTTTCGTACAGTGCATACCACTCCCAACTATCGCTGCTTTTTTGATTGTTGCTTTGAGCATTGTTTATATCCTTAGTTATATATTGACCATGGAATAGTATTTTTTAAGTGGTATATGGACCATATTATTTAAGTTAGCATTGTTTATATCCTTAGTTATATATTGACATTGTAATAGCCTTTTTAAGTGATATATGGACCATATTATTTTAGTTAGCATTGCTTATATCCTTAGTTATAAATTGACATTGTAATAGCCTTTTTAAGTGATATATGAACCATATTATTTAAGTTAGCATTGCTTATATCCTTAGTTATATATTGACATTGTAATAGCCTTTTTAAGTCATATATGGACCATATTATTTCAGTTAGCAGCTTTAATCATGTCATCTATACGAGTGACAAGGTAACCGCAACAAGCCAGATGCGCGTGTGACCGCAAGGCTCCGTCCCTTCCATGATGAAGCAAATGTTTGTTTGACTGTTGTGGTTCCGTTTAGGATTTTGCGGCAAAATGTTAAACAGTATTAAAATTATGTGTAGAAATATATTTGGACAGAGTCACATCTTGAATACTACTGCCTATAACCAGTTGGTTATAGGCAAGTATTCAAGAATATTAGAACTACTAGGGATTATTACCTTGACAAGAATCCTTTCACCATATTTATACACTTTTACAATGTAATGTTTGAAGATGCTAAATTAATGTAAAATATGTTTTTTTTTAGTGCCTCGATAGGCAGACGAGCAGACGGGCCACCTGATGGTAAGTAGTCACCGCCGCCCATAGACTTCTGCAATACCAGGGCATAGCCGCTGCCTACCGTTTATATAACGAATTTATACTCCATACCTAAAAGGGATGTAAAGTTTATATGAGTTTTTTATTTTAGTACAATCAGACACACCATTAATGAATCACATAAATAATAATAATACTAGCGCTGTGTTAATGTGAAACACATACTTTAACTTTTTATTCAATTCCTAAATAAAGGGGTGAAAAAGATTGTATAAAATAATACTTTTGTAAAACACAGGCGGAGCTTCTAACAAAAACTAGTCAGCTATAACAATAACAACTGATCAGCCCTTCGACGGTCACGTCCGCAAATAACACAATATTAAAACAAAAGGGAGTCCTTGTTAAAACACGTCCTAAAACTTCTTCTGAGACAGTGTGAATGAACTTTGAAAAAGGTTGAGGAATTTTGGAAAGGAAATAATAAATAGAGATAGGTATCATTCGGTCATTGGTCGGCAGGCAATATGCCAAGTCTGGGTAAATGTTAAAAATGGCTGACTCACACTATTACATCATTTCTAAAAGTCTAGTATGACGTGAACTATTGATTACTACATTTATAATTTTTTTTAAGTGCTTCGATAGGCAGACGAGCTGACGGGCCAATCGATGGTAAGTAGACACCGCCGCCCATAGACTTCTGCAAGGCACAACAAAACCGCTGCCTACTGTTTACCTAATGTAACGGCATTTGTAAAGACGCTGATCCACTAGCGGGTAAGGCTGCGGTATTAAGTGTCGATACCACCATTTTAAATAGCAGAGTACAACTGCGCCTTAAAATATTCTATAGCCTGGCATGCAGCTCATCAACTCTATACAAAAGTAAATTTTTGATCGTTTATTATTATTTTTAATCGCATAAGTATTGGAGTACCTCGGTGGCGCAGTTGTACTTGCGTTACAGGTGCTGTGCTGAGGTCTCGGTTTCGATACCCGGGACGGGTAAAGTGACATTGGGTTTTTCTATATAGAGATATACTCAGTATCAACCCGGAGTCTAGAAATGAGCCCGGTATAGCGATAGGCTCGCCCCCTATCACATTATGGGACCGTAATAAATTCGCAAAAAGTGGGTGTACTGGTTTCCCCTTCGGGGATTACAGGCGTGAGTGTATATGTATGTATAAGTACTAAGACTAGCATAATAAGATAAGCATGTACAGTTATGTCTATCAGTACCATAATAGAATGGAAATAAAAGCCAAGAAAAAAAAATATTTTTCAAATATTTCAAGGTAAGAGTTTTTAAAATGTTCGTTTCTCTAAAAACCTTTTTAAGGTTACGAATATATATACATTTATAGATAATCATTTAGTTAATTATTTTGAAGTTTGAGTTAATATTAGTAAACCTAAAACCTTAAATTGCCACTGCTTTTTGTGGAAAATTATTGTTAAGGGTATTAATTTATATACCCAAACGTCTCTCCTTATAAAATACAACCACTGAACCTCAGAACATTATTATGTTTTGATCACAATTAACTCGTGCGAAATGTTCAGCTAAGTATAAACAATCGATTCTGAAGGATTCACTCAGGTGTTCAAACATATGTAGTGGGACCGTAGTCCCTCGTAGTTTTTGATACCCACGATACAGGTTTGACCTAGTGTAGGGTCAGAAGTATGTGTGTGATATTAGTGCTTTAATAAAATTTTGCCATCATTAAAATATATAATAGATAGAATTTCAATTCATAACGGACTTTGCGTGGAAAGAAATTGTATATTGTTTTTATTGATTGTTATTATCTAAATACGGAACGGGTCATATTGCGCAAATAAGAACAGTTTCCTAATTTGATAATATGTATACGAATCGCGAAAGTCTAAAAACATTTATAGTTAAAATATAATGGCTTGATCTTGAGCTTGATCTGCTGAACAGATATTTCCTATCAGTCAAATTAATATTTTCACCTAATTTATATTTTTTTTTACCTAAGATAACCATGATAATTCTATTAAAAATCTCATCCTAAAAAGACTCAATATCGGTGCCGTTTATTTAAATTGATAAGGTTTTAATTACGTTTTTATTTCTTTTTTGTTGATAAGCGGCAAGGGCTTTTAACGTTTTAATCATCGTATCGGCTGCGTTTGTTGAATTCTTTGAAAATATTGCTCCGTTGTACCTTTTTTAGGGACGTTATTGGAAATTCAACAGCCCTTCGTATTCCAATGGTTTTATTGAAAAGTTTACATTTAATTTGTGTAATAATTCTTTCGTGTTTTAATAACGACTCTTCTAACCTTTTATCGTTTTTTTTTATTGTTTCATTTACAACAGAAATGCTTCAATTACTTTTGTTGTTCGTATATTAAAAATCTTAAGTCACTGATTTACAGGTTTACTTTCTATATAAGACTAGCTGTTGCTCGCGGCTCCGCCCGCGTGGAGGTCATGTTTGAGACAAAAAGTATACACTACAAAATACCAATTTTCATGCATTTAACTTCAAAAATGAAGGATTTGCATACAAACTTTCTTCCCCTATTTTACCCCCTTCGGGGTGGAATTTCCAAAAATCCTGAAATATATATTTTTTATTTTTGACTAAAAGGCCAAATACTAATTTTCATAAACTTAACTTCAAAAATGACGGATTTTCATACAAACTATCATCCCCTATTTTACCCTCTTAGGGGTGGTATTTCCAAAAACCCTTCCTTAGTGGATGCCTACGTCATAAAAGGTACCTACTGTCAAAATTTCAAGTCTCTAACCCCAGCCGTTTTGGCTGTGCGTTGATCGATCAGTCAGTCAGTCAGTCAGTCAGTCAGTTTCTTCTTTTATATATACAGACTAGTTGTTGCTCGCGGCTCCGCCCGCGTGGAGGTAATGTTTGGGAGAAAAAGTATACAATACAAAATACCAATATTCATGCGTTTAACTTAAAAATGACGGATTTTCATACAAACTTTCATTCCCTATTTTACCCCCTTAGGGGCGGAATTTCCAAAAATCCTGAAACATATATTTTTTATTTTTAACTAAAATGCCAAATACTAATTTTCATGAATTTAACTTCAAAAATGACGGATTTTCATACAAACTTTCATCCCCTATTTTACCCCCTTAGGGGTGGTATTTCCAAAAACCCTTCCTTAGTGGATGCCTACATGATAAAAGGTACCTACTGTCAAAATTTCAAGTCTCTAACCCCAGCCGTTTAGGCTGTGCGTTGATCGATCAGTCAGTCAGTCAGTCAGTCAGTCAGTCAGTCAGTCAGCTTCTTCTTTTATATATACAGAAGATTATTGTCTTCCAAAACTTATTTCTACAACTCTCTCACCTCTGGCAATATATATTTATTTTGTAGTATTTACTACACAAATAAATAATTACATCCACCAGTCACACACAAAATTCGGGCCCCACACTAGATATAATCTGTATCGTGGGTATCAAGAACTACAAGGGACTACGGTCCCACAACACCCAGCCCCTAAACAAATATCTGTCTATCACACAAAAATGTGTTTCGGTGTGGGAATCAAACCCACGGCCTCCCTTTTCACAGCCGGTACTTCGTCCGCAACGCCACGGAGGCTGTCAAATGCAGTACAATTTTACAATTGTAATTATAGAATACTTTTAAAATTATAAATTTTCCTAACATAGTTTTTCACTTAAATATGTCAATAATAGGAATTAATACACAGAAATTAAAAATAGCTGTTTAACAAATTTATTGAAGGAGGTCAGAAGGAGTGGTTTGTTCGAAGTCTTCGACACCAAGGAAAAATAAATAACGATCAAGTAGATATAAAGTAACAATATAATATCATTAATTATTTATACGGTCTAAACGCGACCCTTCACCGTTCAAATATTATATTATAATTATAATTGCTCAAAAAATTATTTCATGCCACATTTAGCTGGTTCCTGTTAAATATTTCATAAAAAGGGTTTCATGATAAACGTTTTATGACTTCCGGTCATTCTCTGGATAATTTAGTGTACAATAAGCCTTTAATTTATAAGCCATGATTAGTGAAAATATTATAGAACAAAAAATGTATTAATTTATTCTAAGGTCAATGTTTTTTATTTATGGAGTTAGTAACAACCTCCAAGATTTCAGATTTTTATTAAATCTCTGTTGCTTCAAAGAAAAAACAGTTTTTTTATCCTTACATTAAATTATATATGTAAATTTAATATTCCGTAAGTCAGGATCCAAGTGTAAGTTTATAAATGAAAAAATATTTGAGTAAAATTTCTATTATCCTCACAGACAGCCAACTTATTGTTTGGAGCTCGTTATAAATTTACGCAGAAAAGAGTAAAAAAAAATATTATAAATTTTAATGTGCAAAACACAATATGCAGATATACAAAAAACAATGTTAAAATAGTCTTGGTATTTCAGTTCAGTTTCAAATAAAAATTGTAAATTTAAAATAAAATACAAAATATATGAAACCTTCTTTGTCAAGTTGCCGTCACAGGTTATTTTAAAATGAATACTTTTAATTAAATACGTTTATATTAGACTTTATTATACCGTTTTAAAATTAATATATAATTTACTCTTTCAAGCAAACACATCTACGTAACATTTCCATTTCAAAATATTTGTTAAACAAAAGAAACCCTAAAGTGGTAATCGACTAGAAATTAAAACCGCGCATTTAAATACAGACAAGTCCTTCTCTTGAGTCGTCTTTTTTCATACAGACTTTAGAAATCGATTATTAGTCTCAGCAGTCGATCGGTACCAGCAGGCATCATACCAATGCCCATGGCGTAGTGTGAAGAAACAAGCCGGCATGATTGGGTTGAGTAGCGAGGGATATTTTGTCTCTCGCTACTCGATACTCTAATTGGACGACACTGCGCTTACTATCCGGTGCAGTGTCGTCACATTGCCTTGCCAGAATAAAAATGGTTCGTGCGTCAATAACTGTAAGAAAGTATGAATACAACGTTTGTTCGTGATTGTGTCAGTTACTAAAGAATTTATTAAAACCCTGAAGGCACCATTCTAGAAAGTAAACTACATAATATCAGCATATAAATGTATCCAAACACGCGATGTTACGTTGTTGTGTAAAAAAAATTAATAACTGCGCAATGTTTAGCTTTTAGGAGTTGTTTAGTCTTATATAATCGTAACAATGTTACCGATAAGATATTGCAGGTTCGATACCCATGATAATAACTTTATAGTCTGAATATTCAAAAACATGAAAATCCGGCCGTATTATTTCACGAACAAAAAGAAAACTATGAGGAAAAAAATGCTGACTTTTAAAACATATACTACTACTACTATAATGAACATAAAAAATTATAAAGTTATGAAAATAATAAATGAATATACGTAATACTTGTTAAATTCAATGTCCAATAAATTAATCTCATGAAAATAACTGACAATAAATATAATTGGATTGAATATTTTTAAGCTGCTGTAAATGGAATTAAAACATCAGAATACTAAGTAGAGTCCATAATTGCTGTTGTGATCACAAAAACCATCAAATGGTAATGTTGAATTTATTACATGACATGAATATGGTAATATTGTTTCTAGCCAAAAATTGTTTTAACCAATGATGAACTAATATTCATCAATCTAAAAGAAGTAAATTTCAGACTTTGTAAATTTTTCCGTACATTTCAAATTATATTCAAGATTGGCTGCCTCGGTAGCGCAGTTGTAATTGCACATGCGTTGCGACTGCTGTGCTGAGGTCTCGGGTTTGATCCCGGGTTGGGTAAAGTGATATTGGGGTTTTCTATTTAGAAATACTCAGTAGTAGCCCGGAGTCTTTTCTTGATATACTTACACTTTAAGACCTACACACTACAAATTAAATATAAAACCGTACGGAAACATTGTGAAGAAGCCTGCGTACTTAAGAATTTTAAAATAAGACTTTTAAAAGTAAGTGAAGTTTACCAATCGGAATTAGCCCACTTTATTGGACAAATCTAGTATAGTATATCTATATAGTATAGCTAGTATAGCAGCGATAGCTTAGCATAGCAGCGATAGCCTAGTTGGTTGCAGTACGGACTGCCAAGACGAAAGGCGTAAGTTCGAAACCCAAGTGGCATACACCTCTGACTTTTCTAAAGTTATGTGTGTATTAAAATGTTAATTATCACTTGCTTTATCGGTGAAGGAAAACATCGTGAGGAAACCTGCATATCTGAGAATTTTTCGAAGGTATGAGAAGTCTGCCAACCCGCATTAGGCCAGCGTGGCGGACTACGGCCTAACCCCTCTCATTAGTAGAGGAGGCCCGTGCCCAGCAGTGGGACAATGTTTAATACAGGGCTAGTATTAGTATTAGTATTGGACAAATCTAGCCCCCTCCCATCATTAGTGGAGGCAATCCGTGCCCAGTACTGACACAGTAATATATAACATCATTTTAAAACCACAAGCGCCGATAAAACTCAATTAATTTACGGCATATTTAAAACTAGAAAGCATCTATCCTGTTATTCTATATTCCAGAAAAAAGACATCAAATTTCAAACACGGATAATTAATCGATAGATTAAAATAATTACTAAAGCATTATTGAAACCATGGAATTATTACAATCACGTTTTTAAAATAATCTTTACCCGTCACAAAGATTAATCTAACACTTTTTTTGCAAGGATCTTACCAATTCAATCGTGTGATATTTCACACCCTTTGGGAGAGATATTAACATACATAACACAGGGTCAATAAGGGACCGTTTTGCATGATTTTTAACCGACTTCAAAAAAAGGAGGAGGTTAACAATTCGTCGGAATCTTTTTTTTTTATGTATGTTACCCGATTACTCGAAGACGCCTGGACCGATTCGAGAAATTCTTTTTTTGTTTAAAAGGGTATACTTCCCAGGTGGTCCCATTGGCACCCAGTCAGGATCTGATGATGGGATCTCAGAAAAATCAAGGTTAAACCTCAAATTTTATAGTGACAATAATAATTTGTTTTTTATTGAAGTCGGTGTACTTTTACCTCCAGCAATTGAGATTCAAATAAAAAAAACACGTACCTATGTAACTTCTTAAACACGCAACACAAACGCACGCAAAAAGTAATTGTGGTTATGTTTACAATATTTAACACTTACTACAAAACATCGTTAAAATGTAATTATTTTGTTGCAATCACGATAATACTTTACCCGACGCGACGGTACGCGATCATTGACCTATTTTTTAAGCTTCCGACAAAACTTGAGCTTAAACTTCGACTTTTCTATACGCTAAACAGTTTAACTACACATGCTCGTGGTAAAAATAATATGAAAGTTTTTATTAAAACACCTTTTTTTAGAAGACGCATAAAATTACCTAAATAATATCTTTAAAAACATGCTATTCATATTCCGGTATAATGCAAATACATTAAAATTTATTAAAATTATAATAAAAAGTTTCTAACAAAATTAAAATAAATTTACTCACGTAGCAAAGTTGTAGCCGAGTCACAATCCACAATCACTTCACAGAGCCAAACAATTGTCTACGATCGGAATACACAGACGTGCTACGGCTACGCGCGTAGCCGACTACGAACCAACCGCCACTGCCGCTACGACGGTCGGCCTATACGGCGGAATTCCACTCTGATCGATGAGGCTTCACTTCCAACGCCAGGGTGTGCTATGTTTATCCCGACCATGATTTATAGGTACAGCCAGCAGGAGAATCTTATTTCCTGTACATAGTTGCCAATATCCAATTTTAAAGAAAAAAAATATTGTTTTTGGTTATGGAAGTTCACAAGTACTTATAAATGAAGGAAATATATAAAATCCGAAACTTTTTTGAGTGGTACTAAACTTTGGTTTGATGTTAAATAAAAAAATTGTTTACATAATATAATTGCATACCGTAAAATTGAACTGTAAAAAGAGATTGTGACGATTGTAATAAACATTTAACAAATTTATTTTCTTTGATCATTAGGGTAATTATTTTTCAGCGCAAATAATACAGCAAAGGGATTTCTTCCATCTGCACATCATTGCGGTAGACTCCATTAAGAAATGATGCATAATGATGAATGAATGAATGATGGATTGCGTTCGACAAATTTTCATCTTTGTAATACATTTCAAATTCCAAACACAGTATAAAATATTTTTTTCATACTCGACACGCATTATTCCACTGCATGTGGTCTTACAGATTTTTAGCTGGACTCACACACTTAAATTTCTTATAAAATTGTTCGCAAATATCAAAGACCGAAGCATTATGTATCCAGTTACTAATACGCGTATTATCTTACGAAAATGATCATTTAGCAACAATAGGCTTACTGTATCCATAAATCACAAGCTCATATGAGAATTTCCGACACATAAATGTTTTTATTGTCATACATTTTTCCATATATGAATATTTAAATGAGGCCCGTCATTGAACGGGGATTCAAACAATGACAATTTTGGCGGGTATATTCCGAGCCTTTAATCTATATTGCCAGGACCTATATTTAAATAGCTTTATGAAGGCATATGTCTCGATTATTGTCAAACAACTTTCTGTGTTAATTTGTAAGGTAATTATTTTATACTAGTAGTCCCGGGCAGACTTTGTCCTGCCATAAACCGCCTTCTTTGTGGACCGAATTTTTGTTGTAAAAATAAAATTCAGATCTCGATATCAGCACCACATATCAGATCTTAAACTATCCTATCTTTTAAGTGGTCCAAACCACACACATACACAACACTTCATGCTCTAACCTAAATCCAATTTGAATCGTATTTTAATTGATAACCAAATATTGTCCAGTGTTCGAAAAGAGCAACGGTAGGGTTTCTTGCCCGTTCTTCTCTAGCGAAACTGCGTTCCGAACTGGCGGTAGAGTTAAAGAATTGACTGAATCTAAATAATGTATAGGATTTCATGAATTCAATTTTCAAATTTTTATTTGATTCAAATTCAAACATTTTATTTGATTTAATTGAGTTGTTTATATGGGAGCTATTAATGCATAACAAGATTGTAAAAATCCATTTGTAAATGGTATAACGTTTGGTTTACTCTCGGATAAAACCTTAATCTAGTCAATATGAAAGGTGCTTTATTAAAATAAATATTTATCGGCTTACCAAACAAGGAAATAAAATTTTCTACAATACACTAAAGAGGTCACTGTATAAATCTAAACTTAAATTGAACGTTGCGTCGTGACCCGGTCAGAGCAAATACAATACCTTATAACAAAACAAGTATATAAAATCGAGAGAAGTTATAAAATTTCGATCTTAAACCCTATTCAATTTGCTAAACGGTTTTGCACCGTTTTTGTTTTGGCAGCGTTCAAGACTTAAAATAAGGACTACTGACTGATTCAATCAAAATTTGTGTTAAATTTCCGATACAATTACTTTTTAAATAAAAATAAAACCGCCTTCAAAAAACCCCAGACACAACTAAAAAGTAAAAAATAATTGGTTACATTTACATCAATAAATTACATACAATTTAAATCAATTATTTTTGGAGTCGTTTGTTTTTAAAACCAAACTACTCAACCGATTTTGATAAAAATTCTATGGAACTAATCTGGAACCATATTCTCTGTAATAAAAGAAGAATTTTCCAAATCGCTCAATAAATGATGGAGTTCTGAGGTAACAAACATAAAAAAAACACATCAAATTGCCTGGTGGTAGGATATTCATATCCGCCCGGATAGCGACCACCGTACACATGGCGAAAAACCCGCCATAGTGGCACACGCAAGTGTGTCGCGTTCCGGGATCAGCCAGTGTACATCCGGTTTTTGTCGGGGGTCTGGAGTTGGGGTACAATGGCCATTTTACGGCCTTCTTAGTACTCTGACACTAGACCCTCGACCCCTTCTTCACCTTCTTGCCCATGGCGTAGTGTGAAGAAGCAGGCCGGCATGAGTGTGTTGAGTAGCGGGGATAGATCGTCTCTCGCGACTCAGTACTCTATTTGGACCGCACTGCGCTTACCATCAGGTACAGTGCGGTCACATTGCCGTGCCAGGATAAAAAAAAAAAAAAAAAAAAAAAAATACCTCCTCCTTTTTTTTGAAGTCGGTTAAAAGACATTAAGCCTCTCAATACTACAAATAAAGAAGAGCGTTCGTGATGGACCTAATAATTCATGGGTTGGAAATAATTTCGACGAAGGATTGTATGTTTGCCTACCCCTTCCTGGATACAGATATGTCGATTTTACAAATTACTCCGAAAGCGTCGTTTATTTAGCATGCTATGTTTAAAGCTGGCTTCAAATATAGCTGTTGTCTAATTCTGCTTCCTTAGTAAACTTCCTCCGGTTTTAGCTTTCATGTTTAAGGGATTTCGATAATACTAATGTTTAATGTAAATCTTTCATTGACATTTACTTAGTATATGAAATCAACTGTGAACATATGCATGCATGCATACGTGATTGTGTTGAGTAGCGAAAGACAGATTGTCTCTCGCTACTTGGTACTCTGACAGGACGGCACTGCATTTACCATCAGGTGCAGTGTGGTCACTTTGCCGTGCCAGGATAAAAAAAACTATGAAAAATACTTTACAGCCTAAGAGGCGTAGTAGGTGAGTAGTCAGCTGCGAAATTAAAGGTTCGATTCCCGGGCTGAGACTAATATTTCTGTGAGCCACAAATATTTGTGTCGGGTCTAAATCAGATCGATTGATCAGAATTCAGAAGAGTGACTGCTTGAAGAGGGGGTGGTAGGCCGGCAGGTCAGTCTGTTTAACTGTTGGGTGTTATTTATTAATATATTAAGAAAATATAATATTTTACATACATACATACATATACACTCACGCCTATAATCTCCGAAGGGGTAGGCAGAGGTGTAACCAGTACACCCACTTTTCGCCGAATTTCGGTCCCATAATGTGATAGGGGGCGAGCCTATCGCCATACCGGGCACAGGTTCCAGACTCCGGGCTAATACTGAGAATTTCTAGATAGAAAAACCCAATATCACTTTACCCGACCCGGGGATCGAACCCGAGACCTCAGCACAGCGGTTGTAACGCATGCGCAATTACAACTGTGCCACCAAGGCAGTATGATATTTTACTTTTTATTTTTCTTTTCATATTCATGTAGCTACCTTCGTTATCTATTTGAACAAGAGTTCATACAACGTTTCACCAAACTATATTTAGTATTAAAAGAACTCGTACTTTTCGTAAGTTGTAGATCAATATTGCAGACAGTTTTTTTTTTATAGTATAGTCCGACAAACGAGCCAGTGGGTCAACTGATGTTAAGTGATCTCCACCGCCCATGAACATCCACAATACCGAAAGTATCATGTTTCACATACAATTGGTATGAATCTATCTTGCTGGGGTAGTAGGACAATAATAAAGCGATTTGAGATGACACTTTGCTATTGCGTTTAGACGGTACGTAAGGTTTCCAGAGATATCTATATTTATTTTCTATTTCTTGTGCTTTACAACTACCATATGCCATACCACTGATATGAACACCACTAATAAATCAAATGTATTCATTCGTTTCATATATTATTTCTATCCATATATTGAGTGCCAGCCCAGTTGTAATTTCGTATACAATACAACTGCTGCGCTGAAGTCTCAGGTTCGATCACCTGGTCGGGTAAAAGTGATTTGACTTTGAATTGAAATTCTCAGTATCAACCAGGAGTCAAGAATTCAAGGCGATAGATTCCACCAATCACATACGGCTACTGTAACCGCTTAACATCTTACCGTAAGCTTGTTTGCCACTATCGTGGTATAAAAAAAGCGCAGCAAAATGTTTTTTTTTTAGTGCCTGGATAGGCAGACGAGCAGACGGGCCACCTGATGGTAGGTAGTCACCGCCGCCCATAGACTTCTGCAATGCCAGAGCACAGCAGAGCCGCTGCCTACCGTAAAACGTGGGTGTATTAGTTACACCTCTGCCTACCTCTTTGGTGATTACAGGCGTGAGTGCGTATGTATGTATATGTTTGCAGTATTGATTTCATATAGTTTATTCATGAGTGCAGATAATATGGAAATCGAGATTCCACGTCATAAAGTTATACTACCTCACGTACAGGATACTTCAGTCTGTATCGCTAGTTTATTCCGTCTAAATGTGTCTATACAAATAAATAAACTTGAAGTGTCTCTGTTATTTTGAAATAGGTTTTTTTTCTCGAGCTCTTTTTTGTCCTGGTATGGCAAGACTACACTGCAAATGATGGTAAGCGCAGTGCCGTCCAATTAGAGTATCGAGTGGCGAAATACAATCTATCCCCGGCTACTAACACAATCATGACGGCCTGCTTCTTCACACTACGCCATGAGCAAGAAGGTGAAGAAACGGTCAAGGGACTAGTCCCTTGACCGTTTCTTCACTTGACACTAGTGTCAGAGTACTCAGAAGTCCGCGCGTTTCGCGCCTAACATCGTATCCCAACTCTAGACTCTGATCCCGGAACGCGTCATACTAACGTGTGCCACTATGGCGGGTTTTACACCCTCTGTACGGTGGTCGCTATCCGGGCGGATATGAATATACTGCCATCAGCTCATATGGTTATTAACACATTACCAACACCCAATGCATTGTCTGTCTAGCTGTTTGTTTGTCCAGACTCTGAAACGGCTGAATATGTTTTGATGGAGTTTTTATTTAACAGATAAAGAATTTTCTGAGATTGGTAGCCTAGGCGGCGAGTATCCTGCTGTGAAACGAAAAGCCATCGGTTCGATTCCCGCATCCACAAATATTTGTTTTGATCCTGAAAATATTGACTGCCTCGGTGGCGCAGTTGTAATTGCGCATGCGTTACGACTGCTGCTGTGCTGAGGTCTCGGGTACGATCCCCGGGTCGGGTAAAGTGATATTGGGTTTTTCTATCTAGAAATTCTCAGTATTAGGCCGGAGTCTGGAATCTGTGCCCGGTATGGCGATAGGCTCGCCCCCTATCACATTATGGGACGAAATTCAGCGAAAAGTGGGTGTACTGTGGTTACACCTCTGCCTACCCCTTCGGGGATTACAGGCGTGAGTGTATATGTATATGTATGTATGAAAATAATTTTGTGTTTAGAATATAAACTGGAAAACTTCAGAAACTGGGAGAATAATTCAAATCATTATATCTAAGTGGAAACTCTGTTGATTTGTGTATTTTCAATTATGTTACCTAGTCCATAAGAGTTTAAAATATTGTATGTTTCCCATAGAAATAAAATAAAATATATCATAAGAATATGCAGGTTCAAACGCGAGTTGGTTACTATCTCTCAGTCAATTCATTTGTTCGTTCATGTAAAATTTATGATGATGATGAGGGAGTAAATAATACGAAAACGACATTCATGCGGGTGATTTACATATTTTACTGTTAATTTGGTTTGGTTTTTTACGCAGAAGAAAATCCAGAGGTACAATTGATATATCCACAGTTTGTTGGATTATTTCCTACCCATGAAATGATGATGGGTACAATGTTCAATACAGAACTAAAACGTAGCATTCATACTGTGTACCTATAGGAAAAATACCCATACTGATAAATAGCTGAATGGTGAATCTCACCACAATAAATTAGCTACCGTTAGTAAATCTTTCTGCAGTCTGCTGTGTGCTCTTTCTGCGTAGATCCCTCAATTCGCTTGTCCCGTTCACAGTTGTCTAGCGACTAATTTTGACAGCCTCCGTGGCGCAGTTGCCGAGCCGGCTGTAAAACGCAAGGCCGTGAGTTCGATTGCCACACCGGGACAAATAAACAAATAAATAACACACACATAGCCCCGATCCCACAACACAAGACTCGTATCTTAGTGTGGGTCGGGGATATGAGCGAGGCTGTATGGGTTTTTTTTTATTAAATAAATGTATGAGAAATAATTGAACATTCGCGCCTGTAGTTTCTTCGGCACTATAAACGTAAAAACCTCCATATTTGGTCACTCGCCCCGTACTTGCCAGCCGACTCTGAAAAAGTCTTAGAATGGTTTTTTTAATTATTTTTAAGATATTAATTAATATTCTGGACTTGCGCGCCAATTTCACTAAAATCTGTAATTTCATAAAAATACAGGAACTAATAAAACTCAAGGCCATCCAATGGACCTAAATTAAGGTATCATAGGAGTAACAGTTAAGATTCACGAGCCTTGTAGCGGCAATATCTTTATATAATCTATAATCTACCCCTGTGCTAAATTTCAACCAGATGTGTCCAGCCGTTGCATCGTGACTGAGTAACATCCATCAATCCAAACCTTCGCATTTATAATATTAGTAGGATTGTTTATGTTGGATGACTTACAATTTTATTCGCGCCATATTCTCCGAGTAGTATATATGTCTACGTCACCTATACAATAAAATCATAAATAATTATATATATAACTCTAGCAACACATACCCAATTTTCTACTTAGATCATAATAAAATTGATCCTTTTCCCACTAATCTAATTTGCCCGAGATGAATCCCTGGACAAAAACAAGGCCTCATCGCATCTCGTTTTAGGTCGACGTACGAAGGTCGTTGAACTCCATAGAAACTTAATTACATATCTGCCATAATTTTAAGGTTGAACAGAAAGATTCAGTAGAAAAAAGCAAAGAAGTTATTAATTATATTTTTGCATATTATACAGAATTTTAGTAGAAGAATAGTAATAAAAATTTATTTCTTACTTTTACAGTATGTTCGACTAGTTTTTCATAGTTTATACGTTTTTTTGAAAAGCAAATAAATTTATTTATTTATAATTAACTAGCGGGATCAGCAGACGTCTCCCTGCTTGGAAACGCAGCGCCACACCGACTGCAACGCCATCTGCCGAGCTGCGTTGTGAATCTAAACCATCCAGGGCGCCACCCAATCGCATACAAAAAATAATTCAAATCGGTCCAGCCATTTAGGAGGAGTTCAGTGACATACACACGTACAGTAGAATTATATCTATAAAGATTAACACGAAAGCTTAAAGTGGAAATACACGGAGACGCTGAAGTGTAATAATTACGTACTAATTGTGCTAAAATTAACTCTAATAAAAAACAGACAACAAAAATAAAAATTATAAATGAAAACAATTACTTACTTAAAGACTATTTTAGGAACAGCTTGTTTACAAATTAAAAATGACTTATAAATAATTATGCTTTCTATGTGTGATATGACTAATATCAACAAATATGTCGGCATCTGATCTACTCTCAAGATATGCATTTATTCATTTATTTTATTTAATTCAAGTGACGCAGGTGTACCAGGCCCGTACATACATTACATAAGCCCATGCTTAAAATTTTGGATATCAAGACACTAGTACGTCCACGGTTCGTCAATATCTTATATCCGTGTGATGGTGAACCTCTTGCCACATAGGGTAAAAACTTTCAGTCGAAATTCGAAACAGTCGAAAACCTTCGAAATTCGTATAAGAATTCTCAGATATGCAGGTTTCCTCACGATGTATAGCAGCCTAGCCTAGTTGGTTGCCGTACGGACTGCCAAGACGAAAGTCGTACGTTCGAAACCCAAGTGGCATACACCTCTGACTTTTCTAAAGTTATGTGTGTATTAAATGTTAATTATCGCTTGCTTTAACGGTGAAGGAAAAAGTAGTAAATACATAATATAATATCTTATAAGTCATTTTCATCTCGTATCGTTCGCTAGAATTATATTATGTAGTCATACCAGGTCGCATAGGGACGCGATTCGAAGTAACAACATATTCTTTATTGTATTATATTTTATTGTATCGGGGGCGCCTTCTAGTCGCATTCGAATATGGACAACCAAACATGACCATAATCATAGTCCTACATTGCCAATGACATCACAATACCATTTGACAAATCAACGTTCCTTCGAAATCAAAAAGCAAAATTCTCCTTCAAGGCTGAACTAATACGAAGTTATAAACGAGTTGTTTTACCGTATTCCACTGGCCGACAGCCAAATCAAAGGTAAAAGAGTGCCTAATAAGCAAGGCGCAAACAAAAACCCCAGCCGACTTGTAGCTGACGGTAAAAAGGAATTTGCGAGGTAATATTAGGGTAAGCAAATGTTTGAAAACATTTTCGAATACATATTGGCTTATCGGTTTTGGATTTAGACGAATGTGCTACGGTGGGTATTGAGAAATATGTTGTGTTAGAAGAAAGTACGTTTGTCAGTTTATTACAATTTCATGGATGGTATTATTTAACATAAAAGAAAACACCAGACTCTAAGCACTTGCAGTTAGGAGTATATAAAGCACTTATAATTAGAAGTTGTGAAAAGGCTTCAAATCCGTTATACGTCACTTGTTGCCAAATAGAATAAAGTTAATAAATTCGTTGGATTTTTGACAGAAACCTACTTTGACAGTTATCTATTTTTATGATATTATATATACTTTTTAATATAAAAAAGTTTCTTAGCGTAGCGGGCGAGTAGCCGGCTGTGGAGCAAGATCTCAAGAGTCTGTCTCGCATGTTCGATCCCCGTACCAATACAAATGATTGTGTGATCCACAAATATTAGCTTCGAGTCTGGGCATTGTACGGCCGTAGTCCCTCGTAGCTCTTGATACCCACGATACAGGTCGAACTTCGTATGGGGCTAGGACTATATGTGTGACTGTTGAGTGTATTCATAGAGAAGACGGTTAGAAGCTAGCACCTGCCTGAGATCTACTTATACACTTAATGAAATCAACTGCCAGATCTAAAGATATAAGAAACCATTAAATGTATCTGCGCATTCTTTCAATTCAATATTACATTTGTATAGTTGCCTTTCTGCCCACCTCTTCAGGAGTACAGGCCTCAACTTAAGTCTCAAGTATTTTTACGACATTCTAATGGTTAAGGCGCTCGAAGTTTTTACTTGTGTGCACTACATCTTCTACGTGCTCAGAATAGAACCGCATCATCTTTTATTTAAGTAACATCCTCCATCTATTTGGATTCACCGTTGATTGAATTAAAAAAGTTGTCTTGGTCTTGGGACTCAGTAGGAATACAAAAATATTGAATGTATGGTGGTAAGTTATATTGTAGCATAAAATGCAACCAAGCATTATTATTGTAAGAACGTTGTAAAGTCTATCTATTGAATGGAGTAAATGTATTTTATAAGAAATGTTTTTTTTACCTTTTATGCCGTGGCCGCCCAAAAATACCATACAGCAATAATTTATGTCGTCTGATATATTAAACGACCAATGTATTCCAAACAACGAATTTCGATATGAAATACATCCACATATAATATTATAATATATTAATATTACTAGCCTTGTATTAAACATTGTTCCACTGCTGGGCATGGGCCTCCTCTACTAATGAAAGGGGTTAGTTCTTAGTCCACCACGCTGGCCTAATGCGGGTTGGTAGACTTCACATACCTTCGAAATTCTTATGAGAATTCTCAAGTATGCAGGTTTCCTCACGATGTTTTCCTTTACCGTTAAAACAAGTGATAATTAACATTTTATACACACATAACTTTAGAAAAGTCAGAGGTGTATGCCACTTGGGTTTCGAACATACGACTTTCGTCTTGGCAGTCCGTACCGCAACCAACTAGGCTAGGCTATCGCTGCTTTTTTTCTTTTCGCGGCTACAGGGTGTCGCAAAAAGGTGGTACACATAATAACACTACGTAAAGAGAGGGTGATAGGTTGGATTGGTGATTGGAACTTATCGGTAAAGTTGAAAACTTTGTAAACCTCATCGGAATAATGAAATTTGAAATATGTATAATATCATTCATTTTATAATCTTTAAGGCTAATGATAAATACCTTTGCTAGTATGATTAGAGCTTAGATAATAACTTGACATTTGATTTTGTACTAAAATAATGCCAAGTATAAATAACATCCTAATTTTTATTGTTTAACTATATCTCTAAATGCCCGCTCGATACGTAAAGTTCTTTTTATTAACATTTCTGTAACACAATGTATAAGAAAAGCATATCAAATAGTCAGTCAGCTTAAAATACTTATTTCTTTGAGTGATCAAAATCGCACAAAAACATAATCATTGCCCTAAACTCTAGAACAACTTTTGGGTGAGGTCATCGACCGAGATATTGGGCGAACAAAATACATTGCCATTAACCCAAAATATAACCTTACGGTTAAATTTAGATCCCGCAAGCTACCCAGGTTCAAGTTACTTAATATTAGTACACTTGGGTAGGTAATAAACTTATATAAGGCCTAAGGCACATAGCTCACAGAGTTTTGGCATAAATTGACTTCCCAAGTAACCCGGTAGAAAATAATGAAGTCATTTAGTAATCTAAGTATAGGATCCATATGCCAAGTTAAAAAAGTTTTCAAGTAATGAAGGCTTAGACAAACACTAGATCTGATAAGTCCTGGAGTTAGACACAAACAATAAACAAGCAAATGAAAACGATATGGCTAGAGAAAACTTCATTATGATAAAATTATAGCACAACGTTCACTGCCAACTGATATATAGAAACTTCTAGAGCTACTATACTAACCTTAAAGTTCCAACTGGAATACTAATAAGTATTTATTCTTGGTGTATTAAAGAGGTAGAACCACACTGTAGACACTTCAGTCTACACCATGATTGTGATTTCTCGATCAGGAGAGTACAGTACAGTTACAGAAAAAGAACGTGAAGTAAGTAAGTCCCTATTGAGTTTAGTACTGCGAGATTTCCCGGAGCCCAAAATAAAAAATACACCCATCAGTCACACACATAGTTCTAACCCCACACTAGGTCAAACCTGTATCGTGGGTATCAAGAACTACGAGGGACTATGGTCCCACAACACCCAGACCCGAAACAAATATCTATCTGTCACACAAATATTTTTCTCGGGAATGGAACCCACGGCCTCTCGTCTCACAGCCGGCCTGTCTCCACAACTTCACACTTTTTTTAAACCAACGCATCCATCTTGTAAGTATTCTGGGTTAATGGACGGAGGAAATTACTTAATATCAGTCACCTGATACTTGCTAGATTGCCGATCTATGCTAAGAAAACATGACATTCATATTGCTTATGACTTTTTTAAAGCGGGTGACGCTCACCTGCAATATCAGACGAATCATGAGGAAGGCATAGGCATAGAGGATTTTAGTCACTGGTAATTTTTTTATGATATAACTAGTACACATTTAGATCGCAGTTATTTTATTATTGGAAAACTATTTTGTTTTGTTTTAGATCGTAATCAGTAAATTATACCTCATATGTGTTACCTAATTAAAATTTAATATATATATTATATTTAAGCGAAAACTGAGAAACTGTGGAAGCGAGCACTAAGAGCACTTGAATAGTAACGGCTTATATCAGTTAAAAAGATGAAAAAGAGACTGTGCAAATGAATAGAAAGGGAGGAATGGTCAAGGATAATATATCTATTTTCGGAAAGCTCAAGAAAGATGTGTAGGATGTAGTTACGATCATTGATATATTTCTGATGAAGTTAATACCAATAAAATATTAACAATTATCTAATCATTTTTAAGTTGTCGGGGATTTAAAATGGGAAAGAACAATTGGTTCCTCCGTTATAAGAACCGGAAACGGAAAAATAAACGAACTGCTGATAAGGATATCGTGATATGTGAAAACAAACTCAAGGACAACTCCGTGAAATGAAAGCTGAAGGACTCTTGTTAAAGTGGCATCTTATCTCTTTCGAACGCGTTACAAAAGTACAATAGAACAGTATAGAAATAGGTGAGGATAAAAATGCACTTTCTGAATAGTTTAACAATGTATAGTTTTTTTTTATAGCATAGTCCGACAACCGAGCCATTGGGTCACCTGATGTTAAGTCATCCGCCCATGAACATCCACAATACTGACAGTGTCATGTATGCGCTGTCGGCCTTAAATGACAGGAATAGGGATTAGGGAAGGGAAGGGGGAATCTGAGCCGCCGGATATCTCACTTACCATACTTAGACATATCGCTGCCTTGGAAGAATACTGTTGCAACTCAAAAATGCTATTTTATTCAAGAGAGCTGATTGAAGTTTACTATTATTTCAAACTGTTATAACTCTTGACCTATTGCACTTTTATTGATGAAAATTAAATAAAAACAAAGAACATTTATTATTGTATTTATTTCATAGATACGTGTTAGGATTTGACTTTCGCCGTGAAACAATACTTATAGAAAATAAAAGATCTTCGACATACTTCAGAACATCTTTGGTAATTTTATGACGTATACTGACTCAATTTCGTAATGATACATATAAAGCAATTTATCTTTTTCATCATCAACGGTGTTTTTTGCAATAACTCCGCATAGATATTACATTTTTCTCAAGAACAATGTCACATTTTGGGTTAAGACAACCACACGCAATGATATTCATAATTATAGAGTCAGAACACGAATTCAGCCATTTTTTACTAGAAAATGTTGTGTAACAAAACATAGAATTTGGATATATATTGTCACATTGAGTCTTATGACAGATAAAATATACCTAGAAAAATTAAGAATAAACACTAAAACTAGAATATTGGTGGTAGTTTTGGTATCGTTCTTCCATGTCGTGTTTATATCGTAACTTACGTAGTACCACTATAAATAAAATAAACACTTTTCAAAAAGAAAATCAATACAGGTATTGATTTTAAAACGACGATTTTTTTTTATTTTATTTTTTTTGTTAGGTCTAACTTAAAACGTAATTAGATTTGCACTGTCTGAGATTAACTTTTAAATCACAAAAATAAAAATAAACAAACAATGAAATTATATTCTAAAGATATCTTTTCTTTTTTTCTTGCGGGTCCGCGTAAAAGAACATATAGCTGACGTAAAACACCGACGCTCTACGAAGTTTGCAGTTGCTGAACATTCAGAGGAAGGCTCCAAGCATTATCTTCGATTTGACAAACCACAAATCCTTGCTAAAGAACACCGATTCCTGCCTAGGATGATTCGCGATGCTATTGAAATTAAAAAACATCCAAATTTCAATAGAGAAGATGGTTGGAAGCTAGCACCAGCCTGGGATCCAATTATACATTTAATTAAATCGGAACCCCAAAGACCAACTGCCAGACCTCAAGACATTGTGAGCTCTTTCTGCGTAGATCGGACTACAACAAAATAAAAATTAAATATCAAGTATATGGAGGGTAGAAACATTGCACTATACTTTCGTGACGACATACAACTCAGTCTCCCCCGTGACCATGAAGGCTGTAAAGCCTTCGAAACGTCGGGTTAAAAAGTAAAAAAGTAATATAAACCGCGATAGAATCCGTAAATTTCGGTTTATTACAATGTATAATATTCGCGTAAACATAAGAAACCATTATGTGAGCTTGAACTTGGTGAACTCGTGGAATATATTTTACTATTTTGGAAGTACTTGGCTGATTATCAATATAATCTAATATGTTTTGTGGGACTCATCAAGTAAAACAATTGAAATGGGACTGGTATCATTCAGATAAATTTTACTACTAACTGCATTCAATTTTATTCGCTGTGTTTTTTTGCAATTCTCCTTTTGAAAGGAATCATCGCGATAGTCAGAATCTGAATCAGAGGTATTTGTGGAACTTAGAGTCCTTTACGCTGTCATCCGAGGGATAATCTTGTATTTGTATGTGTCCGCAATCCGTAAAATGTATGTTGTCTTGACACGGTTGTGGCGAAAGTATTTCGTGTTCCATAACATTTTCATTTTGTGCGTAATTGATCTGCAATAAAAGTTAGTAGATGAAATAAAATAAAACACAAAATCTTTATATTTACTTTAATAATTTGTTGTTATATCGCCTAAAAACAATTTAAACAGGTTTGAAAATATTCTTGAGGTAAAAAATGTGCGAAAACAGAAAAGTGAAGTTTGTCTTTTAATCCCCGCCCCCTTTCGTGGGTGTACAGTACGCACTCAGTGCGCACTGGCACTTGACCGGTTTTTTAAACCACCACACTTTCCACCACAAAAGTAAGATTCAAAATACTCCGTCTTAATAATAAATACAACTTAGGGTTTATCAAAAAATACTTACATCTTCTCCTTGCGTGTTTAAGGAATATTCATGTTCTGAAACATTTGCAGTGTTCGTCGATTAGCCACTGAAATAGTAAAACATAGTTAAAGCCGGCAGGTACTTTTTTACGTCAGCTTGTCGCGCAGAGTATGGCATTCAGTGCTGAATTATAATGTAGATTTACTTTGTGAGATATTTTGTAAATATTGGTTGAAGCTTTTAATTTTTTTACATTTAAGATCAATAATTATGCCAAAATACATAAAAAATCTAACCGTAATAACTACTGTTTTTTTCTGAAATACAATATTAAGTTGTAAAATCTACTTGATATTTTAGGATAAAGTGTCTTATTTAAAAACATAACAAAAACATCATAAGTTATATTATCTTATAAACAGTCTTATTTAGAATAGTGACAAATTCATTCTTTTTATTTATTTCCAATACGGTACTATTTTTTATTATTACAAAACAGTCATACTTACTTTTTCTGGAATAAGGTACTAAAGCAAAAAGCAATAGAAAAATTGCAGTGTTTTTTTATAGAATAGTGAACTATCACAAAATAATACACTTTACTAAAAAAAAAACAAAACACGATCGTGATATTATTTCGCGTTACGACTGTTTTACGGAGAAATAACGTATCTTCGCCTTAAAAATCATGTCACAACTGGTGAAGCATCACTGTCAAAAAAAAATGTCGACCATAATCCACCAATGGCATAAAGTCTTACCGTGGCGCCACAGTTACAAGAGTTGTGATACAAATATGATCTTTATAGAGTATGTAATTTGGATCATTCTTCGTCGAATGGTCTAACTAACTTGAAATTGTGGTATTTTGTAATAATACAGTATTCTTCCAAATAGGTAATGTATAATAATAGCTACTATTAATATAAATTTTGTACCATATACAAATTGGTAGAGTCACTTTGATTCATATTGTTAGAAATAGTAAATAGACCCCACACTAGGTAAAACCTGTATTGTGAGTATCAAGAACTACGAGGGACTACGGTCCCACAACACCCAGACCCGAATTAAATATTTGTGGATCACATAAACATAGGTCTCGGTACGGGGATCGAAACCACGGCCTTTCGTTTCACAACGCCTCCGCGCCAAGAAGGCTGTCAAAACCCGAGATTACTTTGTAATAAACTTATTTATTTACACCTAAAACCCTTGACTTGGGAACATGGTTTAAATAAACCAGTTAACCACTAGGTAAATTAGCAAAATAATTATAAGAAAACACAAACAATAATTGTTACAATAGTCTGTCTGTCTGTCTGTCTGTCTGTCTGTCTGTCTGTCTGTCTGTCTGTCTGTCTGTCTGTCTGTCTGTCTGTCTGTCTGTCTGTCTGTCTGTCTGTCTGTCTGTCTGTCTGTCTGTCTGTCTGTCTGTCTGTCTGTCTGTCTGTCTGTCTGTCTGTCTGTCTGTCTGTCTGTCTGTCTGTCTGTCTGTCTGTCTGTCTGTCTGTCTGTCTGTCTGTCTGTCTGTCTGTCTGTCTGTCTGTCTGTCTGTCTGTCTGTCTGTCTGTCTGTCTGTCTGTCTGTCTGTCTGTCTGTCTGTCTGTCTGTCTGTCTGTCTGTCTGTCTGTCTGTCTGTCTGTCTGTCTGTCTGTCTGTCTGTCTGTCTGTCTGTCTGTCTGTCTGTCTGTCTGTCTGTCTGTCTGTCTGTCTGTCTGTCTGTCTGTCTGTCTGTCTGTCTGTCTGTCTGTCTGTCTGTCTGTCTGTCTGTCTGTCTGTCTGTCTGTCTGTCTGTCTGTCTGTCTGTCTGTCTGTCTGTCTGTCTGTCTGTCTGTCTGTCTGTCTGTCTGTCTGTCTGTCTGTCTGTCTGTCTGTCTGTCTGTCTGTCTGTCTGTCTGTCTGTCTGTCTGTCTGTCTGTCTGTCTGTCTGTCTGTCTGTCTGTCTGTCTGTCTGTCTGTCTGTCTGTCTGTCTGTCTGTCTGTCTGTCTGTCTGTCTGTCTGTCTGTCTGTCTGTCTGTCTGTCTGTCTGTCTGTCTGTCTGTCTGTCTGTCTGTCTGTCTGTCTGTCTGTCTGTCTGTCTGTCTGTCTGTCTGTCTGTCTGTCTGTCTGTCTGTCTGTCTGTCTGTCTGTCTGTCTGTCTGTCTGTCTGTCTGTCTGTCTGTCTGTCTGTCTGTCTGTCTGTCTGTCTGTCTGTCTGTCTGTCTGTCTGTCTGTCTGTCTGTCTGTCTGTCTGTCTGTCTGTCTGTCTGTCTGTCTGTCTGTCTGTCTGTCTGTCTGTCTGTCTGTCTGTCTGTCTGTCTGTCTGTCTGTCTGTCTGTCTGTCTGTCTGTCTGTCTGTCTGTCTGTCTGTCTGTCTGTCTGTCTGTCTGTCTGTCTGTCTGTCTGTCTGTCTGTCTGTCTGTCTGTCTGTCTGTCTGTCTGTCTGTCTGTCTGTCTGTCTGTCTGTCTGTCTGTCTGTCTGTCTGTCTGTCTGTCTGTCTGTCTGTCTGTCTGTCTGTCTGTCTGTCTGTCTGTCTGTCTGTCTGTCTGTCTGTCTGTCTGTCTGTCTGTCTGTCTGTCTGTCTGTCTGTCTGTCTGTCTGTCTGTCTGTCTGTCTGTCTGTCTGTCTGTCTGTCTGTCTGTCTGTCTGTCTGTCTGTCTGTCTGTCTGTCTGTCTGTCTGTCTGTCTGTCTGTCTGTCTGTCTGTCTGTCTGTCTGTCTGTCTGTCTGTCTGTCTGTCTGTCTGTCTGTCTGTCTGTCTGTCTGTCTGTCTGTCTGTCTGTCTGTCTGTCTGTCTGTCTGTCTGTCTGTCTGTCTGTCTGTCTGTCTGTCTGTCTGTCTGTCTGTCTGTCTGTCTGTCTGTCTGTCTGTCTGTCTGTCTGTCTGTCTGTCTGTCTGTCTGTCTGTCTGTCTGTCTGTCTGTCTGTCTGTCTGTCTGTCTGTCTGTCTGTCTGTCTGTCTGTCTGTCTGTCTGTCTGTCTGTCTGTCTGTCTGTCTGTCTGTCTGTCTGTCTGTCTGTCTGTCTGTCTGTCTGTCTGTCTGTCTGTCTGTCTGTCTGTCTGTCTGTCTGTCTGTCTGTCTGTCTGTCTGTCTGTCTGTCTGTCTGTCTGTCTGTCTGTCTGTCTGTCTGTCTGTCTGTCTGTCTGTCTGTCTGTCTGTCTGTCTGTCTGTCTGTCTGTCTGTCTGTCTGTCTGTCTGTCTGTCTGTCTGTCTGTCTGTCTGTCTGTCTGTCTGTCTGTCTGTCTGTCTGTCTGTCTGTCTGTCTGTCTGTCTGTCTGTCTGTCTGTCTGTCTGTCTGTCTGTCTGTCTGTCTGTCTGTCTGTCTGTCTGTCTGTCTGTCTGTCTGTCTGTCTGTCTGTCTGTCTGTCTGTCTGTCTGTCTGTCTGTCTGTCTGTCTGTCTGTCTGTCTGTCTGTCTGTCTGTCTGTCTGTCTGTCTGTCTGTCTGTCTGTCTGTCTGTCTGTCTGTCTGTCTGTCTGTCTGTCTGTCTGTCTGTCTGTCTGTCTGTCTGTCTGTCTGTCTGTCTGTCTGTCTGTCTGTCTGTCTGTCTGTCTGTCTGTCTGTCTGTCTGTCTGTCTGTCTGTCTGTCTGTCTGTCTGTCTGTCTGTCTGTCTGTCTGTCTGTCTGTCTGTCTGTCTGTCTGTCTGTCTGTCTGTCTGTCTGTCTGTCTGTCTGTCTGTCTGTCTGTCTGTCTGTCTGTCTGTCTGTCTGTCTGTCTGTCTGTCTGTCTGTCTGTCTGTCTGTCTGTCTGTCTGTCTGTCTGTCTGTCTGTCTGTCTGTCTGTCTGTCTGTCTGTCTGTCTGTCTGTCTGTCTGTCTGTCTGTCTGTCTGTCTGTCTGTCTGTCTGTCTGTCTGTCTGTCTGTCTGTCTGTCTGTCTGTCTGTCTGTCTGTCTGTCTGTCTGTCTGTCTGTCTGTCTGTCTGTCTGTCTGTCTGTCTGTCTGTCTGTCTGTCTGTCTGTCTGTCTGTCTGTCTGTCTGTCTGTCTGTCTGTCTGTCTGTCTGTCTGTCTGTCTGTCTGTCTGTCTGTCTGTCTGTCTGTCTGTCTGTCTGTCTGTCTGTCTGTCTGTCTGTCTGTCTGTCTGTCTGTCTGTCTGTCTGTCTGTCTGTCTGTCTGTCTGTCTGTCTGTCTGTCTGTCTGTCTGTCTGTCTGTCTGTCTGTCTGTCTGTCTGTCTGTCTGTCTGTCTGTCTGTCTGTCTGTCTGTCTGTCTGTCTGTCTGTCTGTCTGTCTGTCTGTCTGTCTGTCTGTCTGTCTGTCTGTCTGTCTGTCTGTCTGTCTGTCTGTCTGTCTGTCTGTCTGTCTGTCTGTCTGTCTGTCTGTCTGTCTGTCTGTCTGTCTGTCTGTCTGTCTGTCTGTCTGTCTGTCTGTCTGTCTGTCTGTCTGTCTGTCTGTCTGTCTGTCTGTCTGTCTGTCTGTCTGTCTGTCTGTCTGTCTGTCTGTCTGTCTGTCTGTCTGTCTGTCTGTCTGTCTGTCTGTCTGTCTGTCTGTCTGTCTGTCTGTCTGTCTGTCTGTCTGTCTGTCTGTCTGTCTGTCTGTCTGTCTGTCTGTCTGTCTGTCTGTCTGTCTGTCTGTCTGTCTGTCTGTCTGTCTGTCTGTCTGTCTGTCTGTCTGTCTGTCTGTCTGTCTGTCTGTCTGTCTGTCTGTCTGTCTGTCTGTCTGTCTGTCTGTCTGTCTGTCTGTCTGTCTGTCTGTCTGTCTGTCTGTCTGTCTGTCTGTCTGTCTGTCTGTCTGTCTGTCTGTCTGTCTGTCTGTCTGTCTGTCTGTCTGTCTGTCTGTCTGTCTGTCTGTCTGTCTGTCTGTCTGTCTGTCTGTCTGTCTGTCTGTCTGTCTGTCTGTCTGTCTGTCTGTCTGTCTGTCTGTCTGTCTGTCTGTCTGTCTGTCTGTCTGTCTGTCTGTCTGTCTGTCTGTCTGTCTGTCTGTCTGTCTGTCTGTCTGTCTGTCTGTCTGTCTGTCTGTCTGTCTGTCTGTCTGTCTGTCTGTCTGTCTGTCTGTCTGTCTGTCTGTCTGTCTGTCTGTCTGTCTGTCTGTCTGTCTGTCTGTCTGTCTGTCTGTCTGTCTGTCTGTCTGTCTGTCTGTCTGTCTGTCTGTCTGTCTGTCTGTCTGTCTGTCTGTCTGTCTGTCTGTCTGTCTGTCTGTCTGTCTGTCTGTCTGTCTGTCTGTCTGTCTGTCTGTCTGTCTGTCTGTCTGTCTGTCTGTCTGTCTGTCTGTCTGTCTGTCTGTCTGTCTGTCTGTCTGTCTGTCTGTCTGTCTGTCTGTCTGTCTGTCTGTCTGTCTGTCTGTCTGTCTGTCTGTCTGTCTGTCTGTCTGTCTGTCTGTCTGTCTGTCTGTCTGTCTGTCTGTCTGTCTGTCTGTCTGTCTGTCTGTCTGTCTGTCTGTCTGTCTGTCTGTCTGTCTGTCTGTCTGTCTGTCTGTCTGTCTGTCTGTCTGTCTGTCTGTCTGTCTGTCTGTCTGTCTGTCTGTCTGTCTGTCTGTCTGTCTGTCTGTCTGTCTGTCTGTCTGTCTGTCTGTCTGTCTGTCTGTCTGTCTGTCTGTCTGTCTGTCTGTCTGTCTGTCTGTCTGTCTGTCTGTCTGTCTGTCTGTCTGTCTGTCTGTCTGTCTGTCTGTCTGTCTGTCTGTCTGTCTGTCTGTCTGTCTGTCTGTCTGTCTGTCTGTCTGTCTGTCTGTCTGTCTGTCTGTCTGTCTGTCTGTCTGTCTGTCTGTCTGTCTGTCTGTCTGTCTGTCTGTCTGTCTGTCTGTCTGTCTGTCTGTCTGTCTGTCTGTCTGTCTGTCTGTCTGTCTGTCTGTCTGTCTGTCTGTCTGTCTGTCTGTCTGTCTGTCTGTCTGTCTGTCTGTCTGTCTGTCTGTCTGTCTGTCTGTCTGTCTGTCTGTCTGTCTGTCTGTCTGTCTGTCTGTCTGTCTGTCTGTCTGTCTGTCTGTCTGTCTGTCTGTCTGTCTGTCTGTCTGTCTGTCTGTCTGTCTGTCTGTCTGTCTGTCTGTCTGTCTGTCTGTCTGTCTGTCTGTCTGTCTGTCTGTCTGTCTGTCTGTCTGTCTGTCTGTCTGTCTGTCTGTCTGTCTGTCTGTCTGTCTGTCTGTCTGTCTGTCTGTCTGTCTGTCTGTCTGTCTGTCTGTCTGTCTGTCTGTCTGTCTGTCTGTCTGTCTGTCTGTCTGTCTGTCTGTCTGTCTGTCTGTCTGTCTGTCTGTCTGTCTGTCTGTCTGTCTGTCTGTCTGTCTGTCTGTCTGTCTGTCTGTCTGTCTGTCTGTCTGTCTGTCTGTCTGTCTGTCTGTCTGTCTGTCTGTCTGTCTGTCTGTCTGTCTGTCTGTCTGTCTGTCTGTCTGTCTGTCTGTCTGTCTGTCTGTCTGTCTGTCTGTCTGTCTGTCTGTCTGTCTGTCTGTCTGTCTGTCTGTCTGTCTGTCTGTCTGTCTGTCCGTCTGTCTGTCTGTCTGTCTGTCTGTCTGTCTGTCTGTCTGTCTGTCTGTCTGTCTGTCTGTCTGTCTGTCTGTCTGTCTGTCTGTCTGTCTGTCTGTCTGTCTGTCTGTCTGTCTGTCTGTCTGTCTGTCTGTCTGTCTGTCTGTCTGTCTGTCTGTCTGTCTGTCTGTCTGTCTGTCTGTCTGTCTGTCTGTCTGTCTGTCTGTCTGTCTGTCTGTCTGTCTGTCTGTCTGTCTGTCTGTCTGTCTGTCTGTCTGTCTGTCTGTCTGTCTGTCTGTCTGTCTGTCTGTCTGTCTGTCTGTCTGTCTGTCTGTCTGTCTGTCTGTCTGTCTGTCTGTCTGTCTGTCTGTCTGTCTGTCTGTCTGTCTGTCTGTCTGTCTGTCTGTCTGTCTGTCTGTCTGTCTGTCTGTCTGTCTGTCTGTCTGTCTGTCTGTCTGTCTGTCTGTCTGTCTGTCTGTCTGTCTGTCTGTCTGTCTGTCTGTCTGTCTGTCTGTCTGTCTGTCTGTCTGTCTGTCTGTCTGTCTGTCTGTCTGTCTGTCTGTCTGTCTGTCTGTCTGTCTGTCTGTCTGTCTGTCTGTCTGTCTGTCTGTCTGTCTGTCTGTCTGTCTGTCTGTCTGTCTGTCTGTCTGTCTGTCTGTCTGTCTGTCTGTCTGTCTGTCTGTCTGTCTGTCTGTCTGTCTGTCTGTCTGTCTGTCTGTCTGTCTGTCTGTCTGTCTGTCTGTCTGTCTGTCTGTCTGTCTGTCTGTCTGTCTGTCTGTCTGTCTGTCTGTCTGTCTGTCTGTCTGTCTGTCTGTCTGTCTGTCTGTCTGTCTGTCTGTCTGTCTGTCTGTCTGTCTGTCTGTCTGTCTGTCTGTCTGTCTGTCTGTCTGTCTGTCTGTCTGTCTGTCTGTCTGTCTGTCTGTCTGTCTGTCTGTCTGTCTGTCTGTCTGTCTGTCTGTCTGTCTGTCTGTCTGTCTGTCTGTCTGTCTGTCTGTCTGTCTGTCTGTCTGTCTGTCTGTCTGTCTGTCTGTCTGTCTGTCTGTCTGTCTGTCTGTCTGTCTGTCTGTCTGTCTGTCTGTCTGTCTGTCTGTCTGTCTGTCTGTCTGTCTGTCTGTCTGTCTGTCTGTCTGTCTGTCTGTCTGTCTGTCTGTCTGTCTGTCTGTCTGTCTGTCTGTCTGTCTGTCTGTCTGTCTGTCTGTCTGTCTGTCTGTCTGTCTGTCTGTCTGTCTGTCTGTCTGTCTGTCTGTCTGTCTGTCTGTCTGTCTGTCTGTCTGTCTGTCTGTCTGTCTGTCTGTCTGTCTGTCTGTCTGTCTGTCTGTCTGTCTGTCTGTCTGTCTGTCTGTCTGTCTGTCTGTCTGTCTGTCTGTCTGTCTGTCTGTCTGTCTGTCTGTCTGTCTGTCTGTCTGTCTGTCTGTCTGTCTGTCTGTCTGTCTGTCTGTCTGTCTGTCTGTCTGTCTGTCTGTCTGTCTGTCTGTCTGTCTGTCTGTCTGTCTGTCTGTCTGTCTGTCTGTCTGTCTGTCTGTCTGTCTGTCTGTCTGTCTGTCTGTCTGTCTGTCTGTCTGTCTGTCTGTCTGTCTGTCTGTCTGTCTGTCTGTCTGTCTGTCTGTCTGTCTGTCTGTCTGTCTGTCTGTCTGTCTGTCTGTCTGTCTGTCTGTCTGTCTGTCTGTCTGTCTGTCTGTCTGTCTGTCTGTCTGTCTGTCTGTCTGTCTGTCTGTCTGTCTGTCTGTCTGTCTGTCTGTCTGTCTGTCTGTCTGTCTGTCTGTCTGTCTGTCTGTCTGTCTGTCTGTCTGTCTGTCTGTCTGTCTGTCTGTCTGTCTGTCTGTCTGTCTGTCTGTCTGTCTGTCTGTCTGTCTGTCTGTCTGTCTGTCTGTCTGTCTGTCTGTCTGTCTGTCTGTCTGTCTGTCTGTCTGTCTGTCTGTCTGTCTGTCTGTCTGTCTGTCTGTCTGTCTGTCTGTCTGTCTGTCTGTCTGTCTGTCTGTCTGTCTGTCTGTCTGTCTGTCTGTCTGTCTGTCTGTCTGTCTGTCTGTCTGTCTGTCTGTCTGTCTGTCTGTCTGTCTGTCTGTCTGTCTGTCTGTCTGTCTGTCTGTCTGTCTGTCTGTCTGTCTGTCTGTCTGTCTGTCTGTCTGTCTGTCTGTCTGTCTGTCTGTCTGTCTGTCTGTCTGTCTGTCTGTCTGTCTGTCTGTCTGTCTGTCTGTCTGTCTGTCTGTCTGTCTGTCTGTCTGTCTGTCTGTCTGTCTGTCTGTCTGTCTGTCTGTCTGTCTGTCTGTCTGTCTGTCTGTCTGTCTGTCTGTCTGTCTGTCTGTCTGTCTGTCTGTCTGTCTGTCTGTCTGTCTGTCTGTCTGTCTGTCTGTCTGTCTGTCTGTCTGTCTGTCTGTCTGTCTGTCTGTCTGTCTGTCTGTCTGTCTGTCTGTCTGTCTGTCTGTCTGTCTGTCTGTCTGTCTGTCTGTCTGTCTGTCTGTCTGTCTGTCTGTCTGTCTGTCTGTCTGTCTGTCTGTCTGTCTGTCTGTCTGTCTGTCTGTCTGTCTGTCTGTCTGTCTGTCTGTCTGTCTGTCTGTCTGTCTGTCTGTCTGTCTGTCTGTCTGTCTGTCTGTCTGTCTGTCTGTCTGTCTGTCTGTCTGTCTGTCTGTCTGTCTGTCTGTCTGTCTGTCTGTCTGTCTGTCTGTCTGTCTGTCTGTCTGTCTGTCTGTCTGTCTGTCTGTCTGTCTGTCTGTCTGTCTGTCTGTCTGTCTGTCTGTCTGTCTGTCTGTCTGTCTGTCTGTCTGTCTGTCTGTCTGTCTGTCTGTCTGTCTGTCTGTCTGTCTGTCTGTCTGTCTGTCTGTCTGTCTGTCTGTCTGTCTGTCTGTCTGTCTGTCTGTCTGTCTGTCTGTCTGTCTGTCTGTCTGTCTGTCTGTCTGTCTGTCTGTCTGTCTGTCTGTCTGTCTGTCTGTCTGTCTGTCTGTCTGTCTGATTTATTAGACACTTAAAAAATACATAGATATTATTATAAAAACAGGATACGATTCTATTATGATACGACCCTGGTGGTCCGGGATACTCGCCGCGGAGGTCATCACCCGGAGGAGGAGAATCCGATGCGCGGCGCCGTTCCGGGGAGACAAGGTCGTCGATGAGTACCTGTAATCAAAAGAAAGATATGAGAATGAAGCCAAGAGGGTACAAGTAGAAAGCTGGAGGGAGTTTCGTAGGAAACAGGACAAGGAAAACATATAGAGTGATCACAATGGTGTCGAAGAGACAAGAAGACCTGCCATTAACTAGAAATGGAGAGCCCTGGTGGTCCGGGAAACTCGCCGAGATGAAGCAGGAGGTCATCACCCGGAGGAGGAGAATCCGATGCGCAGCGCCGATCCGGAGAGCCAAGGTCGTCGATGAGTACCTGCAATCAAAAGAAAGATATGAGAATGAAGCCAGGGTACAAGTAGAAAGCTGGAAGGAGTTTCGTAGGAAACAGGACAAGGAAAACATATAGAGTGATCACAATGGTGTCGAAGAGACAAGAAGACCTGCCATTAACTAGAAATGGAGAGCCCTGGTGGTCCGGGAAACTCGCCGAGATGAAGCAGGAGGTCATCACCCGGAGGAGGAGAATCCGATGCGCAGCGCCGATCCGGAGAGCCAAGGTCGTCGATGAGTACCTGCAATCAAAAGAAATATATGAGAATGAAGCCAAGAGGGTACAAGTAGAAAGCTGGAAGGAGTTTCGTAGGAAACAGGACAAGGAAAACATATAGAGTGATCACAAAGGTGTCTAAGAGACAAGAAGACCTGCCATTAACTAGAAATGGAGAGCCCTGTTGGTCCGGGAAACTCGCCGAGATGAAGCAGGAGGTCATCACCCGGAGGAGGAGAATCCGATGCGCAGCGCCGATCCGGGGAGACAAGGTCGTCGATGAGTACCTGCAATCAAAAGAAAGATATGAGAATGAAGCCAAGAGGGTACAAGTAGAAAGCTGGAAGGAGTTTCGTAGGAAACAGGACAAGGAAAACATATAGAGTGATCACAATGGTGTCGAAGAGACAAGAAGACCTGCCATTAACTAGAAATGACGAGCCCTGGTGGTCCGGGAAACTCGCCGAGATGAAGCAGGAGGTCATCACCCGGAGGAGGAGAATCCGATGCGCAGCGCCGATCCGGAGAGCCAAGGTCGTCGATGAGTACCTGCAATCAAAAGAAATATATGAGAATGAAGCCAAGAGGGTACAAGTAGAAAGCTGGAAGGAGTTTCGTAGGAAACAGGACAAGGAAAACATATAGAGTGATCACAATGGTGTCGAAGAGACAAGAAGACCTGCCATTAACTAGAAATGGAGAGCCCTGGTGGTCCGGGAAACTCGCCGAGATGAAGCAGGAGGTCATCACCCGGAGGAGGAGAATCCGATGCGCAGCGCCGATCCGGAGAGCCAAGGTCGTCGATGAGTACCTGCAATCAAAAGAAAGATATGAGAATGAAGCCAAGAGGGTACAAGTAGAAAGCTGGAAGGAGTTTCGTAGGAAACAGGACAAGGAAAACATATAGAGTGATCACAATGGTGTCGAAGAGACAAGAAGACCTGCCATTAACTAGAAATGGAGAGCCCTGGTGGTTCGGGAAACTCGCCGAGATGAAGCAGGAGGTCATCACCCGGAGGAGGAGAATCCGATGCGCAGCGCCGATCCGGAGAGCCAAGGTCGTCGATGAGTACCTGCAATCAAAAGAAATATATGAGAATGAAGCCAAGAGGGTACATGTAGAAAGCTGGAAGGAGTTTCGTAGGAAACAGGACAAGGAAAACATATAGAGTGATCACAAAGGTGTCTAAGAGACAAGAAGACCTGCCATTAACTAGAAATGGAGAGCCCTGGTGGTCCGGGAAACTCGCCGAGATGAAGGAGGAGGTCATCACCCGGAGGAGGAGAATCCGATGCGCAGCGCCGATCCGGGGAGACAAGGTCGTCGATGAGTACCTGCAATCAAAAGAAAGATATGAGAATGAAGCCAAGAGGGTACAAGTAGAAAGCTGGAAGGAGTTTCGTAGGAAACAGGACAAGGAAAACATATAGAGTGATCACAATGGTGTCGAAGAGACAAGAAGACCTGCCATTAACTAGAAATGGAGAGCCCTGGTGGTCCGGGAAACTCGCCGAGATGAAGCAGGAGGTCATCACCCGGAGGAGGAGAATCCGATGCGCAGCGCCGATCCGGAGAGCCAAGGTCGTCGATGAGTACCTGCAATCAAAAGAAAGATATGAGAATGAAGCCAGGGTACAAGTAGAAAGCTGGAAGGAGTTTCGTAGGAAACAGGACAAGGAAAACATATAGAGTGATCACAATGGTGTCGAAGAGACAAGAAGACCTGCCATTAACTAGAAATGGAGAGCCCTGGTGGTCCGGGAAACTCGCCGAGATGAAGCAGGAGGTCATCACCCGGAGGAGGAGAATCCGATGCGCAGCGCCGATCCGGGGAGACAAGGTCGTCGATGAGTACCTGCAATCAAAAGAAAGATATGAGAATGAAGCCAAGAGGGTACAAGTAGAAAGCTGGAAGGAGTTTCGTAGGAAACAGGACAAGGAAAACATATAGAGTGATCACAATGGTGTCGAAGAGACAAGAAGACCTGCCATTAACTAGAAATGGAGAGCCCTGGTGGTCCGGGAAACTCGCCGAGATGAAGCAGGAGGTCATCACCCGGAGGAGGAGAATCCGATGCGCAGCGCCGATCCGGAGAGCCAAGGTCGTCGATGAGTACCTGCAATCAAAAGAAAGATATGAGAATGAAGCCAAGAGGGTACAAGTAGAAAGCTGGAAGGAGTTTCGTAGGAAACAGGACAAGGAAAACATATAGAGTGATCACAATGGTGTCGAAGAGACAAGAAGACCTGCCATTAACTAGAAATGGAGAGCCCTGGTGGTCCGGGAAACTCGCCGAGATGAAGCAGGAGGTCATCACCCGGAGGAGGAGAATCCGATGCGCAGCGCCGATCCGGAGAGCCAAGGTCGTCGATGAGTACCTGCAATCAAAAGAAAGATATGAGAATGAAGCCAAGAGGGCACAAGTAGAGAGCTGGAAGGAGTTTCGTAGGAAACAGGACAAGGAAAACATATGGGAAGGGCTAGAACGAACTAAGTGTGGTTGTAAATAGCTACAACCCAAAGAAAACCCCGGGAGCAGACGGTCTAATGAGAGATATCTCTAAGCAAGCAATAAATAAATACCCAGAATTGTACAGCTATCACTGGCAAACAAATGCCTAGAACTTGGCCACTTCACATTTACCTGGAAGGAGGCAACGGTCATAGTCCTCCGAAAACCTGCCTGATAGATGTCCAGTTAATATCAGAAGGGTCATAGATAGCTACCTCTAGGGCATAAAAGTCAGACTAAGATAGAGAGAGCAGAGAGAGCTAGAGCAGAGTACGAGAGATGGACCTCGAAGGGATGTGTGCAGGGATCAATTGGAGGCCCAACTTTCTGGAATGAACTCCTCACCTTTTGGCCGGGCTGGCCCACTTAGTTTTCCCCCTAACACACAGGATAGTCAGGGACGTGACATCTAAAAGGACAATAAAAATCTTGGGTTATTTATTACGCATGACGTAAAATAGTAAGATAAATATCTACTAGATAATAATAATAATATCCGCTCGGTTTGTCATGCACATGGTAAAAGTATCAATGAATAGCCACTAAACAATATAACATAGTAGCACGGTTAGCGACTTCACATGTGGCCCAACAGCCATTAAACAACAACACAGTCGTAACTCGTACATCAACGACTTCATAAATCAAAATCCAAAAACTATACACGCCATTAGGTAGCTGCCCGCGAGCAAGCGCACGTGATATACATTCATGCCATAGGTAGCTGCATCAAAGCAAGCGCGCATGATAACACGTGTCAAGGTCAACCCAATACCATGTACACCAAGGCTTTACATGAGTCTCTTCCAAGCACATCAAAAAATAAAAGTAATTAGTGATTGTGATTGTGATGTACCTAGTGTGTCAAGTGTAGTGAATGGTTGTGTATGATCCAGATCTATATGTGTGGTATGACAGAGTCACAATGACAAAAGACTCGTTTAATAATTAAAACAAAATAAAATTCAACATTGTCAAAAGCATCAGCGGAACAATAACGCAATCAGTTACGTTTTAATGTGAACGTTATCCTTAGCGCCACATATAGGACGTCAACACATACATCGTGAACTTCCAAGACACCACACCAGTTCAATCCATCGCGTCTACTAGATAATTAACACCCGTAGTGTTAATTATAAATCAAGAAGTTAATGATAGGCTGTAGAGCCTATCCCACTTCTGAATTTAGAAACATCAGAGTGTTATTTGAAGGTGGATACCGTAAATGGCACAAACGACGATCACCTCTGTATTGATCGATTTAATGATCACAGTTACACATCTCAGTGCCCACCGTTAACAGCTCCATGTCAGGATGTACCAAATACCAATTAGTCAGAAGTGCGCACGGACAGCATAACGCTCTATGCTGAACTGCCACTAGACCAATAGTGGTATAGGACGATGAGAGCTGATGCTCACCATACGTCCGTACAGTAGACAGCCCCAGAACGGACTGTCCTCTAGAGCGCCCGAGCGCTCCTTTTAAAGCAAACCTTTACCCCCACTCCATTGGTAATTATTAATCTACCCACAGATATTTATGAAACACCCTCGGTATTTCTAATAAATGGGTCGTACCCTAACTTACGGATATTAGAAATGAAATCAATCAAAGAAATATGTTGTGGGCAGAACTTAAGAACGATCACAGTAAGACCTTAGAGGATTTTTTTTTTATTCTTCTTCATTTATAACTTCATTTGTATTAATAAACCTAAAAATATGGGGTATAATTAACTTTTTAGCAAATAATAATATTAAACAAAGGTGTGCTCCTCCAAAACTACTTATCGACTCAGTGTATGTTACTGATCCAAGAAGTGTATGTGAACTATTTAATAAATATTTTTCAACAATAGGACCAATTTTAGCGAAAGCAATACCTAATAAATTTCATGACAATCACACGCGAGCATTACCAAAAGTTCTGGCTCAAAACTCTTCGTTGTCCATCCTCAAACCTTGTTGCCCTGAAGAAATAATAAAAATAATCTCAAATCTTGATTCAAATTGTAGCACTGGATTAGATGAAATTAACACAAAAGTAATAAAATGCATAAAACATTGGGTGGCAAACACGACGAGTAAATGCTTCAATAAATTGTTATTAGATGGTCATTTCTCAGATACTCTAAACTTGGCAAAAGTTACACCCATATATAAATCCGGACCAACAACAGACCCATGCAATTACCGACCCATATCGGTTTTACCTGTATTATCGAAAATACTTGAAAAAATCTTACATAATCGGTTAAACGAATACTTGAGCTCGAAAAATATTATTTCAGATAGCCAATATAGCTTTAGGGCTAAATGTAACTCTTGCCGCCACAGTTGATCTTGTCACTAAGATAAAACATAGCATAGCAAATAAATCTCTTTTGGCCAAAACATGAATGTATAAATTGGGTAATATAATAATAAATCTGTAAATGTGCCTGAGAACTTGTTACTTATTACGTATGTTTAGTATTGTTCTCAAGGAAGTGACATTGTTTTTGTCTTATTGAGAATAAATTTCTTTAAACTTTAAACCCTAGTGAGATGTAGAAGAAACCGAAATTAAATATACCAAAATCAATAAAGTACCTAGTGGGAGGTGTAAACCTGAGGCTTTGATAATAAATTTTCAATATTTGGATTCAACTTTACGCACCCCGTTTACACCCCATAGATCCCTAATTCTATTTTTTTTCGCATACTTGGACCCCTCAGTCGTCATCGGCCCCAGGGGGTCGATAAAGACCACTTTGGGTATCATTGCTAACTAAGTTATGTTCAAGTTTTCCACAAAACTTGGATGTAACACTTTAATGTTACTACCAGAAGATAATTCAATTACGGATAATTAACTTAACACGATCACTAAGATACCTTAAGCGCGGACCGCTCACCCGTCACCCAAGAGATCTTGAGAAGACAATAAACAGGCTACGAACGTAAGCCATCAACAATGCTATGAACCATTGGCATAGACACTCATTTTAACCTCAATTAATTGCAAAGTTTAGCGTAACTATTAATATAACATTAATTTATTACCGGGTAGAAATTACATCTAGAACTAACAGTCACCACCAATACAAACATTAAAATAAAAAAATTAAATGGTTATACTTAACTTGATTATCGATTATTAATTCTGAAACTTTTATAAAAACTAGACCCGTAAAACAATTATTACTAAATGATTCATTCAATGCAGTTTTTTCATAACACGTTAAAACCTAGGTTTGAGGGGTACCTTTGATTATAGTTTTTTATTTAACACTAGTTATAAGAGTAAATGTTTTTCAACCCTCATACAAGCTAGAATTGAACCACATCAAATTCAAGGTTCATTAAATCATCACACGCGTCAACTGTTACGTATTTTCACATACATACACACTCACAACTGTAATCCCTGAAGGTGTAGGCAGAGGTGTAACCAGTACACCCATAATTCGCTCAGCTTATTATCATCCTATGTGTAATAGGGGTTAGCCTATACCATACCGGGCACAACTCCATGCTCACGGCGGATAATCCCAATATGTCTTTACCAAACCCGGGGATCGAACCAGAGACCCCGCACGGCAGTCGTACCGCGTACATTACAACGACGCCACAGAGGACCGTGGACGTCCAATTATAATATCACTGCGTAATTAGCAGTTAAGCAAAATCTGAGTGCAAGACGTGAGTAACAGCCTAGAGCCGCTACAGCTGCGTAGGGATATTTCATCGCTTAGCGTGTTATACCGTCTGTATCATGGCGAATGCTCTGAAGAATTGTTTGATCTTATCCCATCCTCTCCCTTTCATACCGAAACAAAAATAAATAAGGTAGGAAACAAATCCTCATATTTCCAACTAAATAAATCGTAAGTTTAGCAGAAAGATCAAAATCAAAAATCGGCCTTTAAATTTAAAAACTGAAAGCAACTCACCAAATTTCACATAAATCCACGGGTAGATCCCACTTATTATGTCCAGGTGAAAGGTCATGAAGTCACAGGTCACCATATGAAGAGGCTGAAAGGGGGCTTATACATCCCTCTCCGATCTCCAGATATAGACAGGATGCACATGGTATGGTAGATTCGTAGAAATAACACGAGTTGAACACTTCACAGTTTCCTAAGCTACTGCCAGTTCGAAATACAATAATCCAAGGAAAAAAGAACTGGCAAGAAAAACCATGGTTTACAATTACACTTTGCACTGAGACGCACATGGCGTTGAATCATCACTTTAATTGTAGGCAACGATCAGTTAAACAGCACTTGGGCATTACGACCTCTAAATTACTAAACTATTCGAGATAGGATATTGACTCGTCTAATAATTATTCCTGAATGCTCCGCGATATGACGAGGCACTCTTTTATATTGTGATTTTCGTTGTGCCCCACTACGAATGAGATCATTCAATAACCAACTCGAACCTACCTTCAAAATAGTAAAACAACTGACGATACCCACAATTTACAAAAGATAAAATTATTTGTAAGGTCAATTCAGTCTCCGTATTCATTATACTCCGACATATACCTTTTCTCCCAAAAATAACGTCCACGCGGGCGGAGCCGCGGGCAAAAGCTAGTGAGAAATAAAGATCTTTAGACACAATAATTTTAATTACCATTTAGATGGTACATAAATAAGACTTAATCCTTAGGGGTTAAGTCTTATTTATGTTATTTAGAGCACTATTTGTAACATAAGGCCAATAAAAGAGATTAAGAAGGAGAACAAAGAAGAAGATTATTTTTTAAGAAGTTTAATAAAATAGGAATGTCATTTTTTTAGTATTTTCTTATAGCAAGAAGGTGTTAGAAAAATAAGGACTTTCTTTAAATGAACAATTAATCTAAATCATTTGTATATGATTATATTTATAGATGGCCTTTATTTAACTGAATATAAACAAATATATAATGATATATCATCATTATGTTCTTTAATAATCTATAATGTAAAAATATATATTCGAAGTGTTTTAATTATCTTTTGGCATACTTTCATTTATCATATTTTCCACAATTGGATTAGACTAATTATAGGATATATCATATGAATAGCCATATATTCTTAGAGCAATAAAACAATATATATCAATGGCAATATCTTTTAATAATTAATGCCACAACGATCTTTTAAATATTTACCCTCTACTTCGGAAAGCCTAATAACAGGAGAAGAAGTAGGGAAGAAACTCCTGCTATGATATTACATCTCAAATCATAACATACAATTCATAAACACACAAATGTATAAATTATCAAATAATACTTAGCTTAATTACTCTAGTAGCAACACATATTCTGTTCACAAGTATTTTCAAAGCTTACAGGGTATTACTTTCAGAACTTCCGCCTGTTGTCACTATGCAACAATAACTAATCTCTATACCGATGTTCCCAGCTTTTTATACAGTGGAGCAAACAAGTCCATTTTACATAAATCTTTATCTACATGTTATTTGTAAATAGAACATCATACAAACATTATGATTAATTCTAAAATGAATTAAAGTATACATACTTTATAAACGAATTAGTACTCTAAATACAATTATTTCTTAATAATTCAATTAGCTTTTATACTTTAAATGACGTAGGTAGTTAATAATTCACAAATATTCATCAATTGAGTTGTTTTAAATTCAATAAATCTAACAAAGGCGTATGCGATCCGTGTATACACACAATTTCAGAATTTCGAGAGCTCCCAGTCTTATGCCTATTTATTGCAGCGCATAACGTCCCGTCCCTATGTGAGAAATTATTAAATTTACCACTCGCGGAATTCAATCTTTCTGCGAAATAAATATTAAGTACTTATCTCATATTCGTATCTCTTAAAAACAATAAAATTACCGGCTGGTATTTATAAGCCTCGTGAAAACAATCTCCGCACATTCTGCTCCAGACTGTCTTCACTATATCACGAGAAGCTGCCTTACCTCACTTATATAAAAATGGGTTTCAAGTTAAACTTCGTATTGTTTTGGATGTGTCTGTTTCTGACGAGCGCACTAACGAACCCAGTTCCAAACAAATCAGTGTTCCGCAGTAAAATATGTCCAGATGAATATCAGATATTTTATAATGGCAAGTGCGTAAAGTAAGTACAATTTTATGGCTTAGAAGTGGTAGAGCTACGCTGTAGACATATTTGTCTACAGCATGAATGGGCCGGCTCGACCGGGGTAGTACCACTGTCTCACAGAAAACCAACGTAAAGTGACGCGGCACTTTTATTCTGGCACGGCAAAGGAGGAACTAGTTATGCGTGTATAGTTATAAGTTATTACAGCTACAATCATTACAGATCAAAACTTTTTTTTTATCCTGGCACAGCAAAGTGACCGCACTGCATCTGATGGTGCCGTTCAAATAGAGTATAGAGTAGCGAGAGACAATCTATCCCCTGCTATTTCGCACAATCATGTTGGCCTGCTTCTTCACACTACACCATGGGCAAGAAGATGAAGAAGCGGTCGAGGGTCTAGTGTCAGAGTACTCAGAAGGCCGCAAAACTGCCAAACATCGTACGCCAACTCTAGACCCCGACAAAAACCGGATGTACACTAGCTGATCACGGAACGCGACACACTTGCGTATGCCACTATGGCGGGATTTACACCTACCACCAGCAAAATGTATATGTAGTGTAATGTATAAATACTATTTATATGTAGTATTTATTTGATAGCCTCCATGGCCTAGTAGGCAAGTAGCCGGCTGTGAAACGAGAGGCCGGGGTTCGATTCCAGCACCGAGACAAATGTTTGTGTGACAGACAGATATTTGTTTCTGGTCTGGGTGTTGTGGGACCGTCGCCCCTGTAGTTCTTGATGCCCACGATACACGTTTCACGTAGTGTGGGGTCAGAACTATGTGTGAATGTTGGTGTATTTATTTATATATTCTTTGATGTATAAAATACTTAATTTTATCTTGTAGGTTCGTTGACTTTGCCAACTGATCTAATAATTATATTTATCAATTTAACCTAAACACAACGTAGCTGAGCTTGATCAAATAATTAAAATCCTATGGCTATAAGTAAAAGTTTTTTAATTCATAAAAAGTACACCGACTTCAATATAAAACAAAGTATGCGTCACTATAAAATTTGAGGGTTTCCCTTGATTTTTCTGAGATCCCAACATCAAATCCTGATTTGGTGCCAATGGGACCACCTGGGAAGTATACCCTTTTAAACAAAAAAAGAATTTCTAGAATCGGTCCAGGCGTCTTCGAGTAATCGGGTAACATACATAAAAAAAAGATTCCGACGAATTGTTAACCTTCTCCTTTTTTGAAGTCGGTTAATCAAAAATAGATAAATTTATCAATCAGATACTGGAATTACTTAATGATAGTTCGTGTTATTTGACAATTAAATTTAATCGAAATCAATTATATGTCGGTAAAGTTATAATAGATGTAAAAAAATGATATTTTATAAATATAGTTGGTAATGATTTTCAAATATATTAACATAGCTGTGTACATGCACACTCATGATTGTTAATTGAAGGGATAAAATGTAGTTTTGAAGTGATAACTTCTTATGGGAGGGTAACCCGCTTCGTAACGTAACGCGTTACGGCGCCACTCTGTCTGGCTTCTTTATTAATTTCTATTTCTGTCGCTATGCGAAAACATCCAAAGTACCGGTAACTAGCGAATTTGCAAAGAAAGGATCGTGGTTGAGGAAAAGGGGGTTGAATCCTTTCACATTTTACATCATTATAGTACTACTAAATAAAACTTATTTATAATTACCACCCCAGTCGGTTCCCGCCAAACTTTTGTATACCTTTCACGATCTGCTTATTTTCTCAACGTCTCTGCAGTCGGAATATTAATTTGAATTTATTCTCAAAACTTCAATGTTGAAATGATGTAATAGGGCTTCTTATAATCTAAATTCAATGTACAAATATTTACTGGAATTCAGATAGATTTAAAAACACTTCAATTTACTTTAATGTGATAATGTGCATTAAGATATATTCTTTTACAATATTTTAATAATGTTATTAAATTTCTAAATTAATTTTTGCATTACAAATACATTCCAGTATTCATTATTTAACAAGATTATGTTTAAAATTTATAATGTGTAATACTCAGAAAGCATTAGCACATTGTAACTGATCTTTATATTACTTACTTAGGGCTCCATAGGTCATAACCAAATAAATTTAATTTATACTCGCCATCATTAGGTAGATTCATTCACGTTATTGTACACATAGCAGCGATAGCCTAGTTGTTAGTAGTACGGACTTTTTTTTTTTTTTTTTTTTTGTTGTCGCGGGGAAAGCGTTTTATTACTACCGCCCGCTCCGGGGGGAAGCGGAATAAGAATAAAACGGTTATGCTGGACTAGCCGGTCTTACGACCCAGCATCCCCCTCGCCCGGATGATGGCTATCCGGGCAGCCGCTGGGCCGAGTCCCTACCCCCTATGTACACCCCACCCGACACTACCAGCGTACGGACTGCCGAGAGGAAAGTCGTAGGTTCGAAAATAGAAATAGAGGACAAACATACTTACATTGATTTTTATTTCTCCAGCTTAGAATAGATTGAAAAAAAGCATTTAAAAATATACTTTACAAATTAATACTAATATTATAAAGCTGGAGAGTTTGTTTGTTTATTTGAACGCGCTAATCTCACGAACTACTGATTCAAATTGAAAAATTATTTTAGTGTTATATAGCCCATTTACCGAGAAAGGTTATAGGATACATAACATCACGCTATGGCCAATAGGAGCGAAGCATCAATTAAAAATATTGCAAAAACGTGGAAATGTATTCCTTTTGAGAGCTTCCGTTACGTGCGCTACGTGAAGACGAATTGTATACCTATTGTCTGACCGGTCACCGTTTAAGAGGATCGGCTGCACGTTGGACTCTCTATGATTTAGGCACCTGAGTGGTAAGACGCGGTACAGGTGCCTCAATGCAGGAGACAACTCCTTGGATTGTATACTTTTTCTCCCAAAAATAAAATGCACGCGGCTGGAGCTACGGGCAACAGCTAGCCACAGATTTTAGTTATTCACAATATGCTTCTTATTTATGAAAGCTTTAACACAATCTCATCTAAAGAGCAACAAACTATTTGCAAAAACAATAATATATATAGTAAAAAATAACACCCAACAGTCACACACATAGTCACAACCTCAAAACTTACAATAATCTAAAATCTTATTGCAGAAAAGGCTTTACTCTTTAATATTTTAAATATTTTTGCATCATACAAACATTTTTATCGCCAATTTGAACCCGTCGATAGGTTAAAGACTCACAGCCGGCTACTCTCTCACTACGCCACCGAGACTGTTAATATAGTTTAAAGTTTAATTAAATGTTCTCTCAGAACAAAGAAAATGATGCAGACGGTGCTAAAGCAAGTGACTTCGCACCTTGTTTTAATCATAACACATAATAGCTTATGTGAAAAGTTGGCTACAACTTAAAGCTTGGCTACAGATGTTTCTAATGCAATCAAATTTGCATTCTCATATTTTTGAAACTTTTGTTTGGATGATTTAATTTTTTTAGCAACGTTCGATATTTGTAAATCTTTCTCAATGTTAAGTCTATTTATATCTTTTATGTACCGGTTCACTGTCTACGTTAATACTTAAAAAATGCATAGATCACTTTTTTTTTAAATTCAATCATTAACCCTTTAACACACATAATTACGCATCAAAAAACATGTAATAAGCATGCCAAAGTATGTTGTCGGAGTCTCTATTTATGAAGCCGCTATAATAATATATAAATACATAAATAGTATACGATGAGTAAGATAAGGGTTTAAAGTACGATGGGGCATGGTGAAACGTCACCAAAAGCCACCAAAATATATAGATTAAAAATTTATTTTTATTCTGGCACGGCAAAGTGACCACACTGCACCTGATAGTAAACGCAATGTCGTCCAGTTAGAGTATCAAGTAGCGAAAGACAATCTATCCCTCGCTACTCAACACAATCATGCTGGCCTGCTGTGGACCTTGTTCACACTACGCCTCAAGGACCCAGGGTCATAGGAGTAATTTATGGAATGGAGATCATAGTAATTTAAGGAATTAAATAATGCATATTAAAGTAAACAGCTTAAGCTGAGTACGTTATATCAGAATATAAAAAATCATGTTAGCAAAATTATTTACTCACTAAATGTAAATGTCTGTTCGGATTACCGAAATACGTTGAATACTAAAAGGGCTAATTCGTTTCTTTTAGTGCGCTGTAAATGCATTTAAAGCAATTCAATTTGAACATTTCTGATCGTAAAAAACGCAAGGGATTGTCTGCACAATGCACTAAGGATAATGGATTTTTCAGGCAAACAAACGCGTAATAGAATAATTTATGTTCTTGCACGAAATAATTGAATTGAGATCTCCTTAACTCCATATAATAATAATATTTTTGTTTAAATTTGCTATTTTAATGTCTGTATATCATAGTCTCCTCAGTGGAGACTAATTTTAACAAAAAAATATACAATATCCATTGATATATATGAGTTTTATTTGGATCTGATAACGAAGTATGCAATAAAAAATTTAATCTCCTCCACAGTTTTTTTTATCCTGGCACGGCAAAGTGACCATGCACCTAATGGCAAGTGCAGTGCCGTCCAGTTAAAGTATCGAGTAGCGAGAGTCAATCTATTTCCCGCTACTCAACACAATCATGCCAGCCTGCTTCTTCACACTACGCCATGGGCAAGAAGGTGAAGAAGCGCTCGAGGTGCTAGTGTCAGAGTACTTGGAAGGCCGATAAACGACCAAACATCGTACCTCAACTCTAGACCCCCAAAAAAACGGCTGTACACTGGCTGATCCCGTAACACGACGCACTTACGTGTGCGACTATGGCGGGTTTTACACCCTGTGTACGGTGGTCGCTATCCGGGCGGATATGAATATCCTACCATCAGAATTATAACGTATTACGTATTATTGCCAGGATAAAAAAAAAGAGTTATGACTCCCCGATGACCAGACAATAGACGAACTCTTTAACCCTCGAAATATAATTAACTATTTATATAACTGTAAACATTTACTAACAGATCATAAAACCTGTCCTCATTTAATCTTTGTAGCTGAAATTAGAAGGGTAAGCACGTAGGCGTTTAACATTTCATTTAGAAATTGCAGTGAATTTTGTAAGTTCCATTCAAATGTACGCAAGCGCCCGCGGCCATCCTTTGTACAGATGCCCTTTGTTACAATTTTAGAACTAAACTCCAATCCCTTTTATTATACGAGTTCATAGTTGTGCTAAAGACTTAAGTAATTGTAAGACCAAAAAAGTAATATATAACATTGTTGTTTTTAATTTTGTATTTGTGTCTCTTCTATTTAAAAAAAAATATTACACTAGCCACTATTCTTTTTAAAAAAATCATTAAGCGCATTTATTTTTGATTTTTGGATGAGTTCGGGATACCGGCATGCTAATGTTAACGTTAGCTATAAGTATGTCGCCATTTTTTATCCTGGCACACACAGCGACCACACTGCATCTGATGGTAAGTGCAGTGCCGTCCAGGTATCAAGAGTATCAAGTAGCGAGAGACAAGTATTCCTGGCTACTCGACACAATAATTCCTTCTGAACGTTGCGCATGATATGCACACTTATGGACACTTGTGTGAGTAAACTTTGATAAGTGCATCACCAACATGTTGTAATAGTAATATAAATGTAGCTATTAGATGTGAAACCAGGCTAATGATGATCATTAGCCTGGTTTATCACAACAATTAAATTGAAAATTTATTAAACATATTAATTTCACAGTTTTCAGTTTGAACTTCTTCGGCCTTCCTTTAGTAAACTGCCATTTATTTTTAACTTTAACTGCCAAATAATCTAACGATGCCATGGTTATATTCAGCTATAAATGATGTATACTTTAAAATAGTATGCGCTATACAAAAAACAGCTATTTTCAGTCTTAATAACGAAAAACGTTCGTTTTTCTGTGCTGCCGACGGCGTTTACAAAGGTCCTTAAATATAATGTATTCAAAGTATGAGATATGAGCCCTCAGAGAGTTAGTAAATCTTTTTGAGGCCCGCCTATTCAATGTGCCCGGACCGTTCCGAAATCTTATTTGTTTTCTTTATTTTGCAAAGGAAACGTAAGTTTTATTTGCTACTTCTCGTATATTGTTTTATTTTATCGTTTTGTTTTTTTCCTGGCTGGGAAATCACTACGGAACACATTTAAAGGGCCTTATTATGAAATAAGACTAACTTTAGACATGGTAATCCATCAACTGGTTATCATCCATTTTTTTTTCTTTTTTTTTTAAATTTGAATGCCTCCGTGGTGCCGTTGTAATTACGTACGTGATACGACTTATGTGCTGAGTTCTCGGATTCGACCCAGAGTCGGGTAAAAGTGCTACTGTATTTTACATCGTGTCAGGTAAGGCTCGCTCCCTATCACATCATGGGACGGTAATGAGCTATGTGTGGGTACTGGTTACACCTCTGCCTGCCCCTTCGGGAAATACAGATGTGAGTGAGTATGTGATGTAAATTTTTGAAGTTAGTCTACTTTTTATAATGTCCAGAGACAGTATCACACAATTAACTTTGTAAGAGTTTAGTTTTGTCTTACCTGAATACCACATATCACTTCAAATCGATTGAATCTAAAATTGAAAGGAATCGAATCGTCCTATTTATTCTATTCCTACTAATATTATAAATGCGAAAGTTTGGATGGATGGATGTTTGTTACTCAATCACGCTACAACTACTGGACGGATCTGGTTGAAATTTGGCACAGAGAGAGATTATAGTCTGAAATAGCACAAAGGCTACTTTTTATCCCGGAAAAATGTACAGTTCCCGTGGGATAGTTTAGTTTTTTACAGAGCAAGGGATCGAGATGATTTTTGGCATAGTGGTAGTTTAAGGATCAGATCATATCATATGCCACTTTTTATCCTGGAAAAATGCACGCATACTATGGGATAGCAAAATATGGAAAGGTGTAAAAGCTTAAGATGCCTCCATGGATTGTATACCTTCCCTTCCAAAAATAGCCTCCACACGGGCGGAGCCGCGAGCAACATCTAGTATGAAATAGTTTACTGTAAAGCATGTGGACAGGATCTAAAATTTATAAGGCATTGTGGGAGTTCGCGGGTATTTTTGATTACTGAGCAACTCAGACTCAACTCAACTCTCTCGCTACTTGATACTATATCTGGATGGCACAGCGCTTACAATCAGATGCAGAGAGGTCACTTTGCCGCGCCAGAATAAAATAAAAAAAAACTGTGTCGAGTTTAAGACAGACATATAATTTTTTTGCTACAGCTTGAAGGGGTCGCTTCCACTGCGTTTCTCACCAATGTTTTAGATTTTTTGTTGTCAATTGTGGACATTGCCGAGATGGCCAGAGTTTTAAAAATCTAAAATCGAACCACATAGCAAAAACTGTCCTTAATAAAAGTCGCACTTAAATACTTGTCTTTCCTCGTAAAATCCTGGTTCCGGATTTAAGGAAGAAATCCAGAAATGTGAGTAATAATAACAAAAACTTGGGGTTAATATCTTTGGGGTTGGGGGGCGATGATTCTAGAGTTATGACGGAAGTTTAATCAAAGCTGTGCAAGCAAACAAGACATCACCTCTTTAGGATTTCCAATAATAAAATTTGGGATGTTACGGAGAATTGTGGAATTTGTTTTCTTATTTCGTCAATATGTGAGAATTTATTTGTGTTGATTCTAACTTTTATATAAATATTGGAATAGTTTTCCTTAGAGTTTAGAGTAAAGGTAGTTAGTTAGTTTAGAGTTTACAAAGCTTTTTGGAACTTTTTACTTGAATTTCTACTTTAGATTTACAAAACTGACTCTACCAACAACCCGCTCTAATACCGTATTTAAATGTAAATGTGCAAAAAATTAGGTAATTAAAAATTCTAATTTTTTATTAATTTGAAGAGAAAATATAACACAAAATTACCAAAAACCCCAAGAACCGTTGATGCCATCATTACCAATCTTCACAGAATCACCCGATGGGATAATATGAAGATTGCATGAAAATTTCATCAAAATCGTTCCAGCCGTTTGGAAACATACATACACATAAATTTTTATATATATAGATAGTTACCATATTTAATTTAGAATATTTTTTTGATCCTCCAAAAAATCTTCTAATGGTACATTTTAGTCTAAATATATTTTCTTATTGTCAGTGAAGAGTACCGGGTTGGTAATTAGTATGTATTAAATAGATGTAAAACAGACACAACGAATACATTTACATAACAGCATGTCACAAGACTAAGTCACTCTAAGACATTGGGTGTCTTATGGAAACATACAGTTATAATCGTATTATGTAATACTGACACTGAAATAATACTGTAACTTAAGTATTGCGTACTTATTTGTAAAAACCTTTATTCCCGTCGACATAAAGTTCAATTTATTCGATAGCGGATTTCATTTATTGTTGAATTTAAAAAAGGCCTTATAACCAAGACTTATGTTTCAATTTCGTTCATTGTTTTACGAATCACAACTGTTATTTACTTACAATCGTATCACATACACTGAAATGATTCTGTGATAAGTATTATATATTAAGTATTGCTTATATATTTTTAAAAACCTTTATTCCCCACGACATAGAGTTCAATTTATTTATAACGGATTTCTTTTACTGTTGAATTTAAAGCCTTATCACCGGGATTTATGTTTCAATTTCGTTAGTTTTTTACAAAGCAGGAATTATTTACTTAGTACTAAGTATTTTGGAAGAAACATAGAAATCGATTCTGTATATCCAACTAGTTACTACTCCAATTTAATTTCAGCGTATGCGTTTATAATATTACATATACATATAATTATTATTTAGTGATATAATCCCTGTTATATTTGGGACGATAATACTCTATTTAGAGATACGCCGAATCAATTTGAATATTTCAATGGACCTCAAATGCCAATTTAAGAGACATCAAGAGAACTTCAAACCAATTATCCCATTTGAATAGTTAATACCGAACCCTAGTGTATTTCAGTACACTCCACCCCATATTCGGAGGTGCTGAACTAGTGAATATATATATCGTATTATAATGGCGGGAATAATAAAATCTTAGATATAGTTTTTCTTTCTTTCTTGTTTTTTATTTATTTTCTTTTACATTAACAAAAATTAAAAACTTACATGCTATATCGCCAAACTGCACACACAGTTTGTTGGCGGAAATAGGCGCCCTTATAACTAGCAAGCAACTTCCAACAAAGAAAAAAAATATATATATATATAGTTACAACAATTATAAATATATATTTATTATACATATATATTATTATAAATATGTATATATACATACAACAAATTAGCTTAACTGGCTTTTTAAATTAATTACCGAGTCCAGAAACAAAAACAAAGCTATCACACCCGTATTAAAAAGTCAGATTCTACAATAGTGTTTCGGGGGATGACAGTGACCCTGAGAAGACGGATGAGGCTGGGCGAAAGACTGTCAAGGCCACTTCAGCTGTTTCAGATGCGGATGCTGGAACGAGCGGTGTCATGACACGCTCAAAGAGGGCGGCAAGAGCTCGGCAACTGGACGCATCTGCAAGCGACAGTGACGATGAACCGGCGCCAAAAGTACTTGCTCTTTCGGCTGTGGTGTCTGACGAAGACACCGCGCCAATGGAAGTAACTGGTGACTGTGACTGGCGCTTGCAGATGGCAGCAACCATCCGGGACGTGGCCAGCAAGTCCCGGCACCTTAAAGGGACAGAGCAGCGGAGGCTGAATCTCGCGGCGAAAGAGCTGTTGGTGAGGGCTGAGGAGTCAGCCTCCACAGAGGTAGTCAGGTTGGAGGCCGAAAAGGTGGCGATGGCCCAAGAAATCGCCGTCCTCAAGGCCTCGCTTGCATCCCAACAGCGGACCCTGGAGGAGATGATGGCGACTGTCCAAGCGATACAAGGACAGTCGCAGCCGGCGGCCCAAACTGGAGCCGTTCCTGGAGAGGAGGAACGCCTCGAGCGGTTCGAGCGCCGTTTTTTAAATATTTTAGACGCGCGCTTTAGCGATATTTACTCGAGGCTTCCTCCAGAGCCCATCATGCGGCCTCCATTGGCCGCCGATAGGGCTAAAGCTCTGGCAACGCCTGCCGTTGCTGGGCCATCAAAGGCCCCTCCAGCCGCCGCCGGTCCACCGGCCACCCCGAAGGGAAAAGGGCTGGGCAAGGGAAAAAGTAATGCCCAGCCTGCCCCTGTTGAAGCTGCCCGTCCCCTACTTGCGCCTGTCGTAGTTGCTGGGCCGGTAGCACCGTCCACATCCGTGGTGTCCCCAAATCACCCTCAGAGTAAATCACGAAGAGGGGGAAAGAGGGGAAAAGCAAGGAAAAGAAGCTGCACTCCCATAACGCCTCGAGAGCCACGGCCACTACCCCCCGCCCCTGTATCGATGGAAGAGGGGTGGAACGTTGTGGCCAAAAAAAAAGGGAAGAAAAATCTCCAGCCCATGCCGAGTGTTGTGGCTTCCATTCCACCACAGCCGCGTCGGCCAGAGCCACGGATTCACCTGCCCCGCAAGGCCGCAGTCTCGCTGACGGTGACGCCAGAGGGACTGGCGCGGGGTGTTACTTATGCCCAAGTCTTGCGGGAGGTCCAACGACGTGTGGACTTGGCCGGTCTCGGCATTGCTGAGACGCGGGCGCGTCTAATGGCGACGGGTGGGTACCTATATGAGGTACCCGGCCCGGAATCCGAGGCGAGAGCCGATTCCCTCGCTAATAAAGTGAGGGAGGTGTTCGGTGGAATGGAACTTGCGGGTGATATTCGCGTTTCTCGCCCCTTCAAGTCCGCGGAGATGCGAGTGTCCGGGTTAGATGCTTCGGCTGACCCGGAGATGGTAGCAGCGGCCTTGGCAAGAGCTGGGGATTCTCTGCCAGAGAACTTTAAGGTCGGGGAGATCCGCCCCGACCGGTCGGGCCTTGGTGCGGCGTGGGTGCGGTGCCCCGCCAAGGTCGCCGACAAAATATTAAAGTCGGGCCGAGTCTTGATCGGCTGGGTGTCGGCGCGTGTCCAGCTCCTGGAGGCGAGGCCTATGCGGTGCTACCGTTGTCTGCACAGAGGACATGTGCGGATGCGGTGCACCGATGAGTGTGACCGCAGCGAAATTTGCTATCGCTGCGACATTGTGGGTCACAAGGCCAAGGGGTGCTCCGCGGAGCCACACTGCGTAGTTTGCGCAGGTGTCGGTAAACCCGCGGGGCACCAGGTGGGCGCCAAGGCATGCGTCGCCTCCTCCCGCCCTCGCCGCGTTAATCGTGGTCGGGGGTCGGAGGTTGTGACCCAGCCGACAGCGGGCACCAGTGGAGAGCAGATGGAGATCGCCCATTAATATGGCACAACGTTTCCTCCAGGCGAACATTAATCACTGCGCCAGGGCCCAGGACCTTCTAGTCCAGAGCATGGCGCAGTGGTCGATACAAGTGGCTGTGGTCGCCGAGCCTTATTTTGTTCCCCCCAGGGAAGACTGGGCAGGGGACCTTAACGGTTTGGTGGCCGTCATCACTCGGGGCGCCGCCGGCTCCCCACCCTTCGAAAAAGTAGCGAAGGGATCGGGATGTGTGGCGGTTCTATTGGGGGGGGTCTGGATTGTGGGTGTGTATTTCTCCCCCAATAGATCCCTGGCCGAGTTTGAGCACTTTCTCGCTCGGCTAGGGGCCCTGGTGGTGCAAGGCAGTCAGCCTCGCCCCGTTCTCGTTGCCGGCGACTTCAACGCCAAGTCTCTGGCTTGGGGTTCGTCGGTCACCAGCAGGCGAGGCGAGGCCCTGGAGGAATGGGCGATCTCGGCCAACCTGGCCGTCGTGAATCGCGGGTCGGTTAACACGTGCGTGCGGCATAATGGCGGATCGGTGGTGGACCTCACGTTCGCCACCCCAGCTATTGCCCGCCGTGTCCGTGACTGGAGAGTTCTGGTGGACGAGGAGACGTTGTCGGATCACCGATACATTCGGTTCGACGTCTGCTTATCCCCTAACCCCCAGTCCAGTGGAGGACCGACTGGCCCGCGGTCGGACGGCCCGCGTTGGTCTGTAAAACGTCTCGATGTTGAGGCCCTGAAGGAGGCCGCACTGGCCCAGGCGTGGCTCCCTGCACCGGAGGCACCGATGCAGGTCGAGCAGGAGGCGGCGTGGTTCGGGGCAGCGATGTCGCGCGTCTGTGACGCGGCCATGCCCCGAGTCCGACGTCTTCCCGAGAAGCGCCAGGTGTTCTGGTGGTCGGCGGAACTTATGCGGTTACGTGTCTCCTGCGTTGCCGCCCTTCGTCGTCTCGCCAGACACCGTCGTCGTCGGGTCCGTCTTCCCGGTGACGAGGACCAGGAGCGGCTACTTCACGGCCTCCACAGGGAGGCTAAGAGAGCGCTGCGCGTGGCAATAGCAAGTGCAAAGTCTGCAGCTCAGAAGGAGTTTCGGGGAACTCTTGATAACGACCCTTGGGGGCGTCCATATCGCGTGGCGATGAGACGGTATCGCCCATGGGCGCCCCCACTGACTCAGAGTCTCCGGGGCGATCTAGTTGAAGAGGTCGTCGCAGCTTTGTTCCCTGCCACTGTGAATGTCACTCCTCCAGCGATGGTGTCACATTTATCGACGCCATCGTCGTTAAGTTCGGCAAGGGTTGTTTCGGAGGTATCGCCCGAAGAATTTCGGGCGGTGGTGCTTCGGCTACGGGGCAAGAAGACGGCCCCGGGTCTCGACGGTATCCCCGGGCGTGCATGGGTGTTAGCCGTCGAGCATCTGGGTACTAGGCTCCGTGGCCTGTTCTCCGCGTGTCTGGAGCAGGGCCGTTTTCCATCTCAGTGGAAAACTGGGAAATTGGTCCTGCTCAAGAAGGAGGGGCGGCCCGCAGAGTCGCCATCGGCCTACCGGCCCATTGTGTTGCTCAACGAGGTCTGCAAGCTTTTCGAGCGTATTGTTCACGCTCGCCTCGTCGAGCATCTCGAAGGGGTCGGGCCGGACCTGGCACAATGCCAGTACGGGTTCCGGCAGGGCCGATCGACAATACACGCGATTTTGCGGGTCAAGGCACAAGCGGAGGATGCAGTGGCTCGTGGTGAAGTGGTGGTGGCGGTGTCTCTAGACATCGCCAACGCGTTTAACACTTTACCCTGGGCCTGCATAATGGAAGCACTGCGGTACCACGTGGTGCCACCGTATCTTCGGCGCCTGGTGCACTCGTATCTTTCAGATAGATACATAGTGTATCCGGGCGCCAACGGTTGGCACCGAAGAGCGATGGCCTGCGGTGTTCCACAGGGCTCAGTCTTGGGCCCTCTCTTGTGGAACATCGGCTACGATTGGGTGCTCCGTGGTACCTACCCCCGAGGTGTCGCTGTCGTCTGTTACGCGGACGACACACTAGTGACAGCGTCGGCCAGGTCTTTCCAGGAGGCCACCCTGCTCGCCTCGTTCGCAACCGAACAGGTGGTGGGCAGGATTCGGCGACTGGGCCTTAAGGTGGCCCTCAACAAAACCGAGGCCCTTTGTTTTCACAGGCCTCGGATTCGGCCACCTTTTGAGCCACACATAAGTGTGGAGGGGGTGCGGATTCCCATCGGCTGTAAAATGAAGTACTTGGGATTGATTCTGGACAGCCGGTGGGATTTCTGTGCCCATTTCAAGGAGTTGTCGCCGAAATTGGTGCGGGCGGCGGGCGCGCTCGGACGCCTGCTGCCGAACCTGGAGGGACCAAATAGCCCTTGCCGAAGTTTATACGCTGGAGTCGTGCGGTCAATGGCCCTGTACGGATGTCCCGTATGGGCCGAGTCCCTGAACGCCCGCTGCGTCGCCCTGCTGCGCAAACCGCAGCGTTTGGTTTGGCACGAGGCGGCCTGCGTATTGGCCGGCACACTCCCTTGGGAGTTGGACGCCAAACTCCTCTCGTCAGCGTTCCTCTGGCGGGAGGAGGCGTCCAGCCGCCGTCAGGAGAGACTGGCCCCGAGGGAGATTGCGGCCCGGTTTCGCAGAACCGCCGTGGAGGAGTGGCATACCAGGCTGGAGAGCCCGACTGCGGGCTTGAGGACTGTCGCGGCAGTGCGTCCTGTCCTAAAGAGATGGCTAGACAGGCGCCACGGGGCGCCTACGTTCCGACTGACACAGGTATTAACGGACCATGGGTGTTTCGGTTCGTTCCTGTGTCGGATCGGAAAGGAGGTGTCCGCCGTGTGCCACCACTGTGGCAACTGCCGCGAAGACACGGCCCAACATACGTTGGAGGAGTGCCCAGCCTGGGACGAAGAGCGCAGCGCTCTCAGAGCAGTCGTCGGAGGAGACCTCTCGCTGCCGGCCGTGGTGTCGTCCATGGTCGCCAGCCGGAGGTCCTGGCGTGCGGTGGCCCACTTCTGCGAGAACGTCATCTCGCAGAAGGAGAGTGCTGAGAGGGATCGGGAACGATATGATCCCTCCCGCCGCCAGAGAAGACGTAGGAGGCGCCAGGTGGACGACTGACCGGCGTCTCCCGCCCTGTGGAATGGGGGCGTTTGAATTCCACCACGGTAACCCCTGCCTGTCGTACGAGGCGACTAATAGGGGCCATCGGGGGTCGCGGGCGCGCAGCGGAGGGCTGTCAGCCCGTATCGATGCACTCCCAAATTCGGAGCATCGTGCGACCCCGAGATGGACGGCAGCGCGGGTCAGGCCTCGTTCGCTGTCGTTGTTCGGTGCGCGGGGGCTCCTTAGCCCTCCATGGAGATGGGCTGCTACGCAGCACCGCGCAGGGGCGATTCCGGCTGCAATTCTAGCACTCCTTAGAATACCCCGGGATCGCTCCGTAAGCGCCGAAGAAGGCCACCGCGGGGTTTTAGCTGGTAGTGTCGGGTGGGTTGTATATAAGGGTTAGGGACTCGGCCCAGCGGCAGCACGGATAGCCATCATCCGTACGAGGGGGATGCTGGGTCGTAAGACCGGCTAGTCCAGCATACCCGTTTTATTCTTAATCCGCTTCCCTCCGGAGCGGGCGGCAGTAATAAAACGCTTTCCCCGCGACAACAAAAAAAAAAAAAAAAAGATTCTACAATAGTAATCTGTCGATAAAAAGGAATTCTGTAGTCTTTTCTTCAGAAGTGTGATGATAAGGTGTTGAGTCACATTTCTCAGAAAATCTATATTGTTAAATATTACTGGAGTTAAATAGTTTCGTGTTCTTTTACCGTAATAGTATCTAACAGACATATATATATATATATATAGGTATATATATTCACTGCCTTGGTGGTAATTGCGTTACGACTGCTGTGCTGAGGTCTCGGGTAAAGTGATATTGGGTTTTTCTATCTAGAAATACTCAGTATCAGACAGGAGTCTGGAATTGTGCCCGGTATGGCGATAGGCTCGCTCCCCATCACATTAGGGACCGAAATTCCGCGCAAGGTGGGTGAACTGGTTACACCCCTGCCTTTCCTTTCGGGCATTACAGGCGTGAGTGTATATGGATGTTTTTTTTTATAGTATAGTCCGACAAACGAGCCAGTGGGTCACCTGATGTTAAGTGATCTCCACCGCCCATGAACATCGACAATACCGAAAGTATCATGTATGCGTTGTCGGCCTTAAAGGACAGGAATAGGGATTAGGGAAGGGAAGGGGGAATCTGGGCTTCCGGTTATCTCACTTACCATACGAAACGCGACAGTAAACTGTCACTTTACGTTGGTTTTCTGTGAGACAGTGGTACTACCCCGGTTGAGCCGGCCCATTCATGCTGTAGACAAATATGTCTACAGCGTGGCTCTACCACTTCTATATGTATGTATGAATGTATATATGTAATTTAGTATATAATTGTTGGTGAACTCAAATAAATAAATCAAACTAGCCCTGAATAATAAACACTTTTCTGTACCTCTACACTGGCCCGCTACTTGACACGGGTCTCCTCTGCATATTTGATACAAAAACTACGAAAATGCTATGATAAGGGATGACATTCTTATGGCATCGTCCACAGTAAGCTGTTCCAATCACCACTAGGCCACTTCCAAAGTCAAGACATTCTAATTCCACATTTTTTTATCCTGGCATGGCAAAGTGACCACAATACACCTCCTGGTAAGTGCAGTGCCGTCCAATTGGAGTATCAAGTAGCCAGAGACAATCTATCCTCCGCTATTCAACACAATCATGCCGGTCTGCTGTGTAGCTTCTTCACAGTTCACACTACGCCATGGGTAAGAAGGTGAAGAAAACTAAGTTAAATGTAGAAAACATCTTTTAAATCCACTATCTGTTGTATTTAACTAGATATCCATAACGGTATTGCAAACATATCCCTTACTTCAAATTATTTTAAAATTGTCTTTTGCAGTAGAAGAAAGGATAAAACGTAAATAAAAGAACGGTTAACACAATAAACGGCGACAAGAATAACAATAGTACAAAGGAGAATGACGATTTATATCTTTGAATAACATTTAAACCATGCTTCTGTCTGTCTCGATTGTGAATTGCTTCAGATCTGTTTCATATGCAACAGCGTAAACTACTTTATATTAAAATTAAAAGAAAACGTCGGTTTTCTTATTGATTTACATACATTACTTTCATACATATACATTCACGACTGTAATTCCCGAAAGGGTCGGCAGAGGTGAAACGGGTACACCCACTTTTGCCGAATTTATTACGGTCCCATAATGTGATAGGGAGCCAGCCTATCGCCATACCGGGCACAATTCCTGACTCCAGGCTGATACCGAGTATTTCTAAATAGAAAAACCCAATATCACTTTACCCCACCCGGGGATCGAACCCGAGACCTCATGACTCGGCTCATCACTCGTAACGCATGCGCAATTACAACTGCGCCACCGAGGCAGTCTACTTACGTTTTGCAGTTTATGTCTTTCTTCGGGTGTTATATACCTATATTTAGGTATAACATAAGCTTCCGCCTGTCTCCCTTAGGTAAGCAAGGGTGCAAAACCTTGACCAAGCTTATTCCCATCCCTAGATATAATTAATGGGTGGAGGTCTATTGTCAATTCGAATAATTAACAAGGAACAACACATGTGTAATTTATTTTAATCACAATCTTAAACATATATTGTATTTTGCTCTATCTAGGATTTGAATCCAGGACATCGCAGATTCTTGAGCCTTTTTTTTTTTTTTTTTTGTTGTCGCGGGGAAAGCGTTTTATTACTGCCGCCCGCTCCGGAGGGAAGCGGATTAAGAATAAAACGGGTATGCTGGACTAGCCGGTCTTACGACCCAGCATCCCCCTCGCACGGATGATGGCTATCCGTGCTGCCGCTGGGCCGAGTCCCTAACCCCTATGTACACCCCACCCGACACTACCAGCTAAAACCCCGCGGTGGCCTTCTTCGGCGCTTGCGGAGCGATCCCGGGGTATTCTAAGGAGTGCTAGAATTGCAGCCGGAATCGCCCCTGCGCGGTGCTGCGTAGCAGCCCATCTCCATGGAGGGCTAAGGAGCCCCCGCGCACCGAACAACGACAGCGAACGAGGCCTTACCACACGCGCTGCCGTCCATCTCGGGGTCGCACGATGATCCGAATTTGGGAGTGCATCGATACGGGCTGACAGCCCTCCGCTGCGCGCCCGCGACCCCCGATGGCCCTTATTAGTCGCCTCGTACGACAGGCAGGGGTTACCGTGGTGGAATTCAAACGCCCCCATTCCACAGGGCGGGAGACGCCGGTCAGTCGTCCACCCGGCGCCTCCTACGTCTTCTCTGGCGGCGGGAGGGATCATATCGTTCCCGATCCCTCTCAGCACTCTCCTTCTGCGAGATGACGTTCTCGCAGAAGTGGGCCACCACACGCCAGGACCTCCGGCTGGCGACCATGGACGACACCACGGCCGGCAGCGAGAGGTCTCCTCCAACGACTGCTCTGAGAGCGCTGCGCTCTTCGTCCCAGACTCCTCCAACGTATGCTGGGCCGTGTCCTCGCGGCAGTTGCCACAGTGGTGGCACACGGCGGACACCTCTTTCCCGATCCGACACAGGAACGAACCGAAACACCCATGGTCCGTTAATACCTGTGTCAGTCGGAACGTAGGCGCCCCGTGGCGCCTGTCTAGCCATCTCTTTAGGACAGGACGCACTGCTGCGACAGTCCTCAAGCCCGCAGTTGGGCTCTCCAGCCTGGTATGCCACTCCTCCACGGCGGTTCTGCGAAACCGGGCCGCAATCTCCCTCGGGGAGATTCTTGAGCCTAAGAAACCTTAAATAGATTTCATATTAAGTTATAATCAAACGAGCTTTTACGAATGTAGGTTTTTATAGATAAGGTTTCTGTTGTATATATTTTTTAAATCGGCTATTAGCACTAATCAAATATGAATATTTTATTATACACGTATGTACACGATTGCAAAACAAACTAGACTATAAGCCAAAATACTTGTTTCAAATATTATGAATACCACATCACAGAATGCAGCATAGATTGCGGTCTGAAGGTTTGGTCAAATAGCGGACAACAACTGGAGGGTTACTCTTGACACTCGATTCCAAGTTAAATTGGAATTGGGTACGAAAATAGTACAATTGACACACTTAAACGCAATACCAGCGCACGATTTAACTGAATACGGCGGTTTTTTTTAATAACTAAATGAAATAGAGTATTTACGATCGCTAGTTTGTAAATATTCTATTTCGTTTAGTTGAGTGAGTTACGAGTTCCAATATCTTCTAGATTGGAATTGACAGTGTATCGAGTTCGAGATTGGAATTGATTTCAAGAGTAGGCGTACTGTTCACATTCCCGCCAACTGTTTGACCAAACCTTGAATGGTTGCTAATATCACCGCTTCATTAAATACCGATTCGTGTCCAGCAACTCTATTTGTGTAGAAAAGTCGAAATATTTTTAACCGACTTCAAAAACTGAGGTTCTTAATTCGTCGGAATATTTTTGTTTTATGTATTTTCCCCGATTACTCGAAGACGCCTGGAACGATTCGATAAATTCTTTTTTTGTTTAATAGGGTATACTTCCCAGGTGGTCCCATTGGCACCAAGTTTGCTGGTGGTAGGATATTCGTATCCGCCCGGATAGCGACCACCGTACACAGGGCGAAAAACCCGCCATAGTGGCACACGCAAGTGTGTCGCGTTCCGGGATCAGCCAGTGTATGTCCGGTTATCGTCGGGGGGCTAGAGTTGGGGTACGATGTTTGGCCGTGCGGGTATAAGCCGGTTCACAGTCGGTTGGAGGCGTGTTGATCCGTCGGCCAGGGAGACCTGTAGAAACGGTGGTACCGCTGGCCGCCCGCGGTACAGTACAGGGGCCCAATCGTGGCTAACCACCACGAGAGGCTGTCCCACCATGCCGCGCATAATCTTGGGTGGGTCCGTCGTGCCGGTTGGTGACCGGATGTGGGGTCCCGGCGGCCTATCCCGGGAGGGTACGGGGGCCCTTCCATCCGGCGGATCAGCTCACCTCCTCTCGGCTCTTTTAGTGGACCGGCGCTTGTTACGGCCTTCTGACTACTCTGACACTAGACCCTTGACCGCTTCTTCACCTCCTCCTCCCATAACTCCATGTCAGTGCATACAAAGAGAGCAGGTTTTACAGCGGTGCGTAACCCCACCACCGCCTTCACAATGGAGTTCGCTAACATCCGCGGACTCCATTCTAATCTTAATGCCGTCCACCACCATCTTGAGACGGCCCGGCCTGCTCTGCTCTTCTTGACGGAGACGCAGATTTGTAGTCCGACCGATACTTCATACTTGCTTTACCCCGGATACTCGCTTGAAGAATGCTTCAGGCCGAGGGCCGGGGTATGCCTGTATGTTCGGTCGGACGTCTGCTGTCGCCGTCTGCGCTGCATGGAGGACCCCTCCTTCTCCACCCTGTGGGTACACGTCGACCTCGGCTCCCAGAGTCGGGTTTACGTGTGCCTTTACAGGTCACACGACGGGGACGTAGAGACAACTCGGCTATTTAATTATATTAGCCAGGCGACAGACGATGCGCAGGAGCAGTTTCCAACAGCGGAATTGGTAGTTCTGGGGGACTTTAACGCACACCACGAGTTGTGGTTGGGCTCCTCCAGAACTGACCATGCCGGCAGGACTGCTCATGCATTCGCTTTGACGAATGGCTTGACACAGCTGGTGGACCAGCCTACCAGGATCCCAGATGTGGCAAGTCATGCGCCCTCTCTGCTGGACCTACTGCTGACGAGTCATCCAACCGGGTATAAAGTGACGGTTGGTGCTCCCCTGGGTACCTCCGATCACTGCCTGGTTGGGACGTCGGTTCCTTGCGCTTTGCCTCCACGTCCCGTGAAGGTCAAGCGCAGGGTCTGGCACTACTCGTCGGCAGATTGGGATGGTATGCGGGATTACTTCGCATCCATCCCTTGGCGGCAGCGCTGCTTTGATGGAAAGGATCCTTCAGCGAGTGCTGACGCCATTGCTTGCGAGATCAGAATAGGAATGGAATATTACATTCCTTCCTCTGAGATCGCAGGCAAGGGCCGAGGACGCTCCTGGTTCAATCGTGCATGCGCCGATGCTGTTGGCAAGAAACAGGCGGCGTATCGTGCTTGGATCGGGGGTCGCGCTACGAAGGATCCCAACCTCAAGTCACTCAAAGCAGCCTATAACCGTTCTGCCAAGGTCTGCAAGAGGGCGTATGTTAAAGCGGATGCCCAGCGCGTCTCCAAGATTGGATGTGCTTTGGCCGATAACCCAACAAGCAGTCGTGCTTATTGGAGCTTGGCTAAGGCCGTCCAATCTAATTTCTGTCGCCCTTCGCTGCCACCGCTGAGATATCGAAATGGAACACTAGCCCATAACTCGCAGGAGAAGGCCGATTTACTGGCAAACCTCTTCGCGGCTAATTCGAGACTCGAGGACTGCAATGCTCATTTACCAACTACGCTGCCCGGTTGCGGTCACACAATGCCTGATATCCGTATCAGGCATTGTGATGTGCGGCGTGAGCTGCAGTCTCTCGACGTCCGGAAGGCTAGTGGTCCTGATGGTATCCCAGCGCTTGTACTTAAAAAGTGTGCAGCGGAGTTGTCTCCTGTACTGACGCGCCTATACCGATCGTCCTACCTCTCAGGTATTGTGCCTGAATCTTGGAGGGAGGCTAATGTGCAGCCGATCCCCAAAAAGGGTGATAGGTCAGACCCTAACAATTATCGCCCAATCGCCATAACCTCAGTGATGTGTAAAGTCATGGAGCGACTGATAAACAGCCAATTAGTTCGCTACCTAGAGGATCACTCGTTGATCAATGACCGCCAATACGGTTTCCGTCATAACCGATCAACGGGTGATCTTCTAGCGTTCGTATTACATCACTGGGGGGAAGCGATTGACAAGCATGGCGAGGCTCTGGCTGTGAGTCTCGACATAGCCAAGGCATTTGATAGGGTCTGGCATCGTGGCCTTCTCTCCAAGCTCCCGGCATACGGTCTGCCCGACAACCTGTGCAAGTGGATTTCCGGCTTTCTGCATGAGCGTAGAATGCGTGTCCTCGTTAATGGACACGCTTCGCAGCTCATGTCTGTGGCATGGTTCTGTGATTTCGCCCACCTTGTTTCTTCTGCATATCAATGATATGTTGTCGCTTGGCAACATTCATTGCTATGCAGACGACAGCACGGTTCATGGGCGTTATAGCAGCAAGCCTCCTGGTTGCCGGGCGGATACTGAGAGGAGACGAGAGGATCTTGTCGTTGAGCTCAACCAGACCTTGGATCTCATCTCATCATGGGGTACCAGGAATCGGGTTGAGTTTAATGCCAAGAAAACCCAGGTGTGCGCGTTCTCGTGCAAGAAGTCTCCGTTTTCTCCAATCCCCGTTCTTCAGGGTGTTCCACTCGCAATGCGGAATGACCTTAGTGTCCTAGGTATGGATATCCGCTGCGATCTTAATCCAAGGAGTCACATCGAGGGCGTAATATCCGCCACTTCACGCAGGGTCGGAATCCTGAACAGGGTGCGGCGGTTTTTCACGCCTGGTCAGCTCTACCGCTTATATAAAGCGCAGGTGCGGCCAGGAATGGAATACTGCTCGCACCTCTGGGACGGTTCCGCAAGGTACCTTCTCGATGCCTTGGATGGGTTGCAGCGGCGGGCCATCCGCATTGTGAATGATGCAGACGTGAGTAACAGCCTGGAGCCGCTACAGCTGCGTAGGGATATTTCCTCGCTTAGCGTGTTCTACCGTCTGTATCATGGCGAATGCTCTGAAGAATTGTTTGATCTTATCCCATCCTCTCCCTTCCATACCAGAACCACGCGTACTGGCTTGCGGAGCCACAGCTTCGTGGTGTCTACTACCCCGGCCCGAACCAAGAGGTTCGCAAACTCGTATTTTTGCCGCACCATCAAGCTGTGGAACAGTTTGCCAGCTACCGTGTTCCCTCCCTCCTATGATCCTGGGTCCTTTAGGCGTAATGTGAAGAAGCTAAACAGCAGGCCGGCATGATTGTGTTGAGTAGCGGGGGATAGACTGTCTCTCGCTACTTGATACTCTATCTGGACGGCACTGCACTTACCATCAGGTGCAGTGTGGTCACTTTGCCGCGCCAGAATAAAAAAAAAAAAAAAAAAAAAGTCAGGATCTGATGATGGGATCTCAGAAAAATCGAGGACAACGTTAACATTTTATAGTATTGTTTTTTATTGAAGTCGGTGTACTTTTTATGAATTAAAAAACTTTTAACTTATCTAGTAAAGATTTGGTAAACTATTAAGCGGGTCGCCTGTTGGTATATGAGGGGTGTAATTTCAAAACCCCCTATAATGATTTCGGATACATTTTTACATTTTTGTATCAAAAGACGGATTTTCAAATTTACTTTGCTATACACCACATGTTTATTTTCAAACCCCGCTCAAAAATACACAGTAAATTCAGTTTGAAAAGCAACATTAGTTGCAAATGCCGGTAAAATATCGAATGTTACTATCAAATTCCTCTAAAACAAAATCGACCAATCGGAGCGACGTATTGCAATCACGTAGAATCAAACATTTTATGTTTATCATCGCCTATAAATATATACATACAAATAAATACAATACTAGAAAATTAGGGCGTAGACACGATATTATTTAATTATTTAATCAATGAATTACGTTACTTAATACCTATTGTCGAAAGAATTTCGTAAATCAGCTCTAAAATAATGAGTGAGCTATTTAAATCTGTCGCAAGGGGTGATTGTCAAGTTACAGAAAAAGTTATTACAGAAAAAGGATGTGCGATATGATTTATGCCGTACCGCTCGGAATAGCCATTATAATACAGTTAGCGGAGAGCGAGGGAGACATTAAGATGTTCACACTACCCTCTAACTGTGACTCGTACCAATATTGAAAGCATTATTACTTTATTAGCTATTGCTCGCGGCTCCGCTCGCGTGGAGGTCATGTTTGAGACAAAAGTATACACTACAAAATACCAGTTTTCATGCATTTAACTTCAAAAATGAAGGATTTTCATACAAACTTTCTTACCCTATTTAACCCCCTTAGGGGTGGAATTTCCAAAAACCCTGAAATATGTGTTTTTAATTTTTTACTGTAAGGCCAAATACCAAATTTCATGCGTTTAACTGCAAAAATGTCAGATTTTCATACAAACTTTCTTCCCCTATTTTCCCCCCTTCGGGGTGGAATTTCCGAAAATCCTAAAATATATATTTTTTATTTTTGACTAAAAGGCTAAATACTAATTTTCATGAATAATGAAAAAAAAAAAAAAAAAAAGTACTTTTACTTTTTTTTTTTTTTTCCTTTTTTTCAAAAATGACGGACTTTCATACAATCTTTCTACCCCTATTTTACCCCCTTAGGGGTGGAATTTCCAAAAACCCTTCCTTAGTGGATGCCTACGTCATAAAAGGTACCTACTGTCAAAATTTCAAGTCTCTAACCCCAGCCGTTTAGGCTGTGCGTTGATCGATCAGTCAGTCAGTCAGTCAGTTTCTTCTTTTATATATACAGATTATTAGCGGGTTCATTTAATTTTATGAATATATTTTAATAATATTTATGTTTATTATTTTTTAAGGTTACATGTCATAATTGCCAAAATGAAACGCAGGAAACCATTACCGACTTTTTAGCAAACGAATATGCATAAGTGGAAGCCATAAATTAAAAAAAAAGAATAAGAACAAGCAAACGAATAAAGCCTGAAAGAGGGAAACGATTTTAGTACCCTTAGAAATCATACTGGCCATTTGAAACACAACAGCTACTCCAAGAGCTTAAGGTCTGGAATTTCTACACAAGAAACATACTAGAAGACAGTTGAATGTAGCAAATAGTTTGCACGTTGCTACCACTGGTGCTAGGTGAATGGCGCAGCGACTCTCGAACTCGACAATTTGATACAAACGTCGCGACGCTCAAGATATTACAAACAAACAGTTTTTATTGCGTCTTGAAACTTCTTCAATTGCTATATTTGATTGTATACGTGGGGTGGATGGAGACATTGAGATGTTATTTCTTATATTACTACATACTTGATTAATAGTCATAATAATAGCCGCTGTGTACCACTGCTGAGCACGGGCCTCCTCTACTAATGATTTAGGGCTTAAATCCACCACGCTGGCTTAATGCGGGTAGACTTGACACACCTAAATTCTTATTTAGAATACTCGTGCATGCAAATTTGTAGCAGTAGTAGGTGAGAAAAATAAGACTCTATACTTGGTGATTTCATTAGTACGCCCCTTTGGCAACACGCGGTGTACAAAAACATATTAAGAAAACCTATCTGTATATATAAAAGAAGAAACTGACTGACTGACTGACTGATCGATCAACGCACAGCCCAAACGGCTGGGGTTAGAGACTTGAAATTTTTACAGTAGGTACCTTTTATCACGTAGGCATCCACTAAGGAAGGGTTTTTGGAAATACCACCCCTAAGGGGGTAAAATAGGGGATGAAAGTTAGTATGAAAATCCGTCATTTTTGAAGTTAAACGCACGAATATTGGTATTTTGTATTGTATACTTTTTCTCCCAAACATGACCTCCACGCGGGCGGAGCCGCGAGCTGTTGCTAGTACTATATATTCCGAACCATTAATTCGGTGACATGACAATAAGAGGACGTGACGAAGCGCTCGTGTGGAAATTACGTCACATTCTTACATTAATTTTGACATGAATGCCGATGATAGATCGTGTAATGGCGTCATTTATCCTGTAATCATTCATATTACCAATATTAGAAATATGCGTGTTTGTTTTGCTACTCGAAAGTATTTGTATGACAGAAATAATCAAGATATACAGCCTCCGTGGCGCAGTGGGTTAGTGGTCGGTTGTGAAACGAGCGGCCGTGGGTTCGATTACCGCGCCGAAACAAGTGTCTGTGTGGCAGACAGATATTTGTTTCGGGTCTGGGTGTTATGAGACCGTACTCCCTCGTAGTTCTTGTTACTCAATCACGCTACAACGGCTGGACGGATCTGGTTGAAATTTGGCTCAGAGATAGATTATAGTCTGGTATAGCACATAGGCTACTTTTTATCCCGGAAAACGCACGCTTCCTATGGGATAGCAAAATATAGAAAGGTGTATTACACCTTTCTATATTTAATTATAAATTATTTTGGAGAGAAGGTATACAACCCAAGGAGGCATCTTAAGCTATTACACCTTTCTATATTTTGCTATCCTATAGGATGCGTGTATATTCTTCCGGGATAAAAAGTGGCATATGTAATTTTCTGGTCCCTAAACTACCACTATACAAAAAATCATGTCGATCCCTTGCTCTGTGAAAAACTAAACTATCCAAAAAAGTAGCCTATGATCCATTCCAGACTATAATCTATCTTTGTGCCAAATTTCAACCAGATTCGTTCAGCCGTTGTAGCGTGATTGAGTAACAAACATCCATCCATCCAAACTTTCGCATTTATAATATTAGTAGGATTTTAAAGATATGTGTCTCTTTTGTTCTGTATCCAAAACCATCCACTCAGGTTTTAAACTTTCGTCATATTATCCACATCGCTTAACGTAATGTCATTTAGTAGACAGATTACTCTACGGTTGTTAATCGATTGGCAATAAAGAAGATTCCATCAGAATTGTCAAATATGACATTTATTTATTTAAATCTTTATATATACAGACAACTTGTATAAAGGACTTAATGCTAAAGGCGTTCAAGCATACCAGTCTACTGATCGGTGATACAGAAACGAGGCAAAGTGGGTGTACATAAATCGTGGAAAAATGCAATGCAAATTTGAAAAATGGTCAACTCGCCGTCGGCGCGTGGACGGCTTACGACCGAGGCGATCTGGTGACGCTGCGGAGTTGATGTAGTAAGCGCATGTTCATAAAGGTCCATATAAATAATACTAACCGCACGAGGCGAGGCGGTGCAGCTCCGATGCCGGGTGGCTCTAATGAGCTGTGACCTTAAGGCCTCACACCTCTCAATAGAGGAAAAGCAGCGGGAAAGTGTTTAATACAAGAGCTGGTATTATTATTCATAAAATTTCATTGCATGATTCCATTTGGTATTTCTCTTAGTTCAAGTTGTGTTAACTGAACAACTTTACCGTAAATTCTGTAGAATCATAGATTTGTTTCCCTTGCCCTAAAGAAAATAAAAATATGAAACCGAGAGAGTCGCAGCCATACTACAACGATAGTACTGATTTCCGGAAAAGACAACGTAGATAATTCTTTATACTAATATTGCAACTGCCTCATTTGGTATTTTTAACAGACTTCAAAAAAGGAGGAGGTTAACAATTCGTCGGAATCTTTTTTTTTATGTATGTTACCCGATTACTCGAAAACGCCTGGACCGATTCGAGAAATTCTTTTTTTGTCTAAAAGGGTATATATACTTCCCAGGTGGTCCCATTGGCGCCAAGTCAGGATCTGATGATGGGATCTCAGAAAAATCGAGGGCAACCCTCAAATTTTATAGGGACGCATAATTTGCTTTGTATTGAAGTCGGTGTACTTTTTTGTAAAACGCCGACTTATACTTTTAATAAATGATAGTTTAAAGAAACTAATAAACACGCGTTCTAGCTAGCTAAACTAAAAGTAGTAAATCAAATTAATCGAATTATATTCTAACCAATATCTATTTAATTAATAAACTCAAATCAAGACCACGTGATAAAAAAAATTGATCTAAAATGTTTATATGTTTTATTATACTGGTACTCCTGGTTAGGATATAAGGTCAAAGTTATGAAAGTATTGTATTGTCATCGGTCCTTGACACGTGTACAAATTTTCAAGTAAATCAGACGTCTGGAAGGTGGTGAAAATTATGTTGAAAGATTCCGTTACATACAAACATACATACAAGGTGAAGCTAATATAAAGCGTGTAAAATATGCTCATGACTTTCAATTTAAGGTCTTAAAGATGACGGTTGGGTGGTTTCGGAATTTTTGACATGTGTTTTTTATATATTCATTATTTTACAGCCTCCGTGGCGCAGTAGGCAAGTAGCCGGCTTTGAAACAGGCTTTGTTTGTGTGACAGACAGATATTTGTGACGGGTCTGGGTGTTCTGAGACCGTGCGTCTCTCGTAGTCCCTGATACCCGTATTTTAAGTCTTAGTGTGGGATCGGGGCTAAATGTGTGACTGTTGGGAAAAAAATAAGATAAATTATATTATAGTCGACTAATTTGCGGTGATGGACTGCAGTGTGATGCACATTTTTTCTTCAGTGCCCGTTCCAGCACATTACTACATATTTCAATGGTTGAAGTACTGAAGTTTTTCCAATACTTGTGTAAGCACTTCTCAATGAAACGAACCATTTCCACTTCTCAGACGATGAACGCTATTTTATTATTCAAATACATTCTTTGTATAGAATATTTATTTACATTTAGTAAATATCTTAGGCCAGCCACGCCTGTATAATGCACCCAGAAAATCGCTACTGATTGGAAAAAACAGTCTGCGGCCAAGAATGCGAGAAATGATAATCAGGATGCCTTTTGGAAGCAATGAAACACATGATTGAGGACAGAAAGCAGTGGAAGAGGGAGCTCATTAGTTAGCAGTGGGTCATAAAATGGGATGAAAAAAATCTAATCTGGTATTCCTGAAAGGGTATTGCAGAAGAATCGAAAATCAGATTACCAATCGCGAACGAATATATAAATAAGTATTCAATCTAAAACTCCAGTATTATTTTGAAATTTCAATCTTATGGTATCATTCATGTTTCTAATACTTATTGGAAAACTGTTTGTGTTACATTTACTGTACGCGGGTTTTTTAGTCACTTGATTTATTGTAGTATTAATGTTGCAAATATAAAGGTCAAGTTTAAAGAAAATTGCTTAAACACGTCATAAGGTGCAACGAAGACCAAATGACAACTGTAATGAAAAAAATTATAAGAGAATAGAGGTCAAGACAGACCCGCTGTCACTCCCAATAACATAATTGAAAACGATCAGAAAACCATGTACATAACTACAAAACAAATCGTTGTGGCGAAAACTCTACGGGAGAGCTGAATGTAATTGACATACCAAATTAATAATTCAGTAGAAAAACGAAAAAGTGTGAACGCATTTTTTAAATGAAAAACTTTAAAACTACAAATAATTGTTCGACCTGAAAAAAAAATAATTAAAATAATACTAGCTATCTATTAAACATTGTCCCACTGCTGGGCACGGGCCTCCTCTACTAATGAGAGGGGTTAGGCCTTAGTCCACCACGCTGGCCTAATGCGGGTTGGTAGACTTCTCATACCTTCGAAAAATTATCATGTATGCAGGTTTCCTCACGATGTTTTCCTTCACTGTTAAAGCAAGCGATAATTAACATTTGAATACACACATAACTTTAGAAAAGTCAGAGGTGTATGCCATTTGGGTTTCGAACCTACGACTTTCGTCTTGGCAGTCCGTACCGCAACCAACTAGGCTATCGCTGCTATCGACCTGAGAGTTGAAGCTTAAATCAATTGAATAAAATTATAGTTGAATTATATAGTCGATTATGATTCCTTTGCCAAAAAATTCTAAAAACTAGATGGTTGGAAGCTACCACAAGCTTAAGATTAAATTATACATTTTATTAAATCGGAACCCAAAAGGCCAGCTGCCAGACCTCAAGTCACTGTGAGCTCCTTCGGCATAGATCAGACTGCTATAAATAAAATAGAACATTAACTACTATGAGGGTAGAAAGGATACAATATACATTTGTGACGACATACAACTCAGTCTTCTTCGTGAGAATGAAGGCTGTTAAGCTTAAAAAAGGTCGGTATTAAAAAAGTAAATATTAGCCACAATAAAATCCATAAAATTTATTTTATTGCAATGTTTAATACTCGCGTAAACTTAATAAAGCGATTAATAGCGTTTTGAACACACACTGGCGAATTAATTTTTAACCTACCATATTTGTTACAGCATCGAATTTTATTAGAACATATATAATATATTTATGCATTTATAATATATATATTTATTTATATTCCAGCGTGGTGGACTAAGGCCTAACCCCTCTCATTAGTAGAGGAGGCCCGTGCCCAGCAGTGGGACAATGTTTAATACAGGGCTAGTATTATTATATATAATATATTATATACTGTCTCTCGCGTAGTCGTACGGTCGCGCAGCTGGCTACTCGCCCGCTGGCCGCAGATTCGATTCCCGAGACAAATGTTTGTGTGATTCACTTTTTTTTTCGTGTCTGTGTGTAGTGGGACCATTGTTCCTCGTAGTTCCTGATACCCACGATACAAGTTTGACCTAGTGTCGAGTCAAGACTATGTGTGACTATCACCTTGTCAATATGTCATAATAATGGTCATACGTCCAATATGACCTTGAAATTATTTTAAAGTAGATTTAATTATAAAGTTCATGAGTAAGCCATTTTCATCTGGAGCTATGATGTTAGCCTATAATTGCTTTTAAACCTCCCCCTAACAATGCAATCGATTCTTATAGCGCTATAGCTAAAAATTCATATTTGGCAGCGATCAACCTTAAAGCTGAACTGAATTTTAATTATCGCGTGGAACAGTAGAAGGAAGCATTCTCGATACTCTGTTGCCGAGAGTCTGAGGTATTTTTAGGGATCTACAGTTGGCGTACGATGTTTGGCCGTTTTGCGGCCTTCTGAGTATTCAGACACTAGACCCTGGACGGCTTCACCTTCTTGCCCATGGCGTAGTGTGAAGAACCAGGCCGGCATGATAGTGTTGAGTGACGAGTGAGATTGTCTCTTGTTACTTAATATCTCTAATTGGACGGCACTGCGCTTACCATCACGTACAGTGTGGTCACTTTGCCGTGCCAGGATAAAAAAATACGCCTCCTGCTTTTGTCTATTGAGAGTAAAATCTGACTTAGCAACTAGAATTTAATATAGACTTTTTTAATGAAAAATAAAACCAATACATTTAATATAGGACAGTCTTTATTGTTATTTAAGTAGTTAGCATAATAACAATACACAGCGTTTAAAATATAACATTCAGTAAAAAAATAATATTTAGGAATGAAAAACGATGTAAACTCATCGATTTGTTACAAAAAATTTAATAACAAGATAAAAATCTAAATTAAGAACATCGGATCGGTGAGTTATCGAGATATAAGCCTCTTAAAAATAATATTCACAATTATTATTCCAATCAAAGTACAATTTAAAATTCATACAACTCATATTAATCGATTATGATAATTTGGCGGGAAGAAAATAAATCTGGCAACATTTTGTAATGCGTCAGTCGACTTTTTTTCTTTTTACATCATTACATCTGATACGTTATACGTATTAAGGTCAAATCACACATACATGCGACCAAATCGTGCGTTTATTACACCCATTATGCTTTATGTTGTTTAAAAACCAAATAAACAGCGTGGGTGAAAACATAAAAAAAGAACAATAGACAGACAGCCTCCATGGCACAGGGCCCCAAAAATGGCTGTGAAACAATAGGTCACGGGTTCGATTCCCGCACCAAGACAAATAGTGGTGTGATTCCTAAATTAAGTCGGGTTGTGTGACCGTAGTCCGTCATACTTGATACCCACGGTACAGGTTTGACGTAGTCTGGGCTCAGGGATATATGACTGTTGGTTGTATTTAATAAAATTACAGCCAATTTACATAATCGATTAATTTTAAATCACTCGCATTATTTTCACGATACAATTCAAATCTGTAGGAATAAAACCATCACAAATTGTCTCCAATTACTAACAAAGTTGATATGTTTAAAAAATATAATCGATAGCAATCGAAATGTCCAAAGCGATTCTGGAAGTATCAATAAGAGTAAAGTTTCGCACTCGTGGATAGCTTGAATAGGGTAGTTGATAGTAAGTGAAAACCAGATAGAATTTTATTTTTTTATGATAGAGTTTAGTCTAAAAATATCGAACATTAAACCAATTTGTTAATTTATATGTGATTATTTAATATTATCAAGAAACAAATATATAAAAATAAAGCATTTTGTAACGTGACATGAAACACAAATGAGCCATGCATGAGGTCACGTGACGTCTATTAGTTTTGCGGATGGTAACGTCACACGAGAGGCCATGACAGTTGAGAGCGTTTTGGTGGGAAAAATAAAGTTGGTTTACAAAAATGAAAATTAAATGATGAAAAACTTATGTTTTATGTTTATTAATGATAATATTTCAATAATATAGACCATGAAGAATAAAATAAAACAGTTTCCCAAAAAACAGTCAACTAGCCTATTCATATCCATGGGTCAACCCATTCCGGCTTAATTTTACAAATAAAAAGCTCATACATGCCTATATGACTCAACATGAGCCGCGAAAAACGTCGAAGCGTATTCAACAATGTATAGTGTAAATATTTATGTGAAGCTATACATAATAGAAGGCACCTACGTTTTGTACTACTTATATGTATGGAAGGGATCATCCGTAAAATACGTATTCGCATTAAAAACTTCATATGGACAAGTTTTGCTTTATTTTTGTAAAACACCAAAAATGTATTTATTTTATATTTTTAGAAATCAAAAACCAAAGCAAATGCTATTCTTTTTTTGACTGGCTAGCCTTTTCACAGCCATATAGAAAAAAGATTACAGTTTTAAATATAGCATTTTTAATGCATAATACATTTAAAGATGCTTAATTTATTGGATATCTGACGTTAGACGCCTTAATATATTTCACTTGCGTATTTCTTAAATGATCCCTAAATATGATTATTCTTATTTTAAAACTATTTACAGTGTAACTTATTTACATGGCACATACTTGGCTTTGTTAATCCATTCATTTATTAAAATACTATAAATTCTTAAATAACCATTGGGATATATAATTTTTACAATTGATTTTAATTAGAATGGCACTGAATTCATTACCTATAACTAATTTAACTCACATCAAATCACATGTACAATACTTAATACACAATTGGGATTACCCAAATACCTTGCGAGTCGAACAGTTTCTCGACTTTGCAGTAATAATGTAATATGGATCATGCTGTATGTAGAGTTAATCACCATTACTAATTTTTTTTGTATCACTATTATTAGACATAGCGTACGATCAGAGAGTAATAACTACATGACTATTAAATAAGTATATATTTTTATTTTTGATACATTAAAATTCGGTTGTTTGATATGGGCGATATATATATATCCTATACCAGCAACGACTATTAATATTTAATTTCATTTATAGAAAGAGTTAATTATGGATACACATATTACTGCACGAAACAATATTTCGACTTCACCACTGGAACATGGAAATTGAATTTCCAATATATTTAAAATAGCACATTGGCATTTTTACTACGAAGTACGGTAAATAAATTCATTCACATACAAGGCACAAACTACTATAAGGCAGTGTTTCTTAAAAATAAGTTTTAGATCATAAAACTTTGTCATTCATATATTATAAGGCATTTACTTTTAATTAATTTGATATACATACAGATAAACAATAACACTCTGAGTTATAAATGATTTATAAGACAACACGTGAAATAAACTATGAGAGATCCTTTATACTGTGTGCGCTGCAAGCGCGAATAGGAAATAATTCTTAGTGATCAAGATTCAAACCACAATACCGCGATAATAAAACCTTTGGTTTTACTCGCTATGACTACTGATCGACTGGTAAGTCATCTAGTTATGAACATATGTCAACTGACAAGCCATTAGGTCGTGTTTATTTAAAACCAGTCTTGTCACACTTAAGCGTGGTTTATAGACGAGCCCTAACACGGATCGATCGATCAGGACCTGTATAATAATTTTAAAAACACTTCCAATGAAGATGAAATCGTTTTTTGCAGTGGTAATTTAATAGGTATTTGAGTATCGGAAAAGTACACTCACCGTTTGCAAACAGCTATATACCACTTCAGTTCAGTTTTCTACATGGATGCTAGAGTATAAGAAGAACCATCTTAAATGGGGGAATAGTTGAAATAGTGGCCATATGTAAGTAGAAAATAACAACTCAAAAAGCCACCACAATAGCGCTAGCGTATCAAGTGGTATGATATGAATGTAGCAGTTGTAAACGGAGTGAAGTGTGCTGAGTCACTATCTCTGAATTACACCACTTGCTATAGTGGCGCCACCCTAATTGGTCGCTTTTCGACGGACACTTTATCATACACAGAGATTGTGCTCCTTATACTCTAGCCTCCATGGTTTTCCATAAGACAGCAGTTTTACCAAAATCGAGTCAATATTTGTATGACACTGTCTACAATATGGCTCTACTTTAAACATAATTTTCCCAACTCTTACCATTTAAATTTTCAATGATCACAAATTCCCACATTTTCAATAAAATTTATCATCTTCGATATCCAGATTACTCTTGTTGTTAGGCTGGTTCGAATGTCTCCTAATCGTGCCCATGGAGTCATATTCATTGGCTATGGCTTTTGGGTACAATTTGGGGGTCGTGACCGTTGGATTGTGGTTGTTTACGTTTGACAAATTGTTGCTTTTTGATAATAATATCCCGCTGGTGCTGCCGATGCCGGAGAATGATGGCTGACGCTTCGCTTTACGGGGCTGTGGACATTGTTAACGTTAGTAAACACTGCCGCACTATCAAGCTGTGGAACAGTTTAACAGCTACCGTGTTGTCGAGTAGCAAGGCATAGTTGACTCTCGCTACTTGATCTAACTGGATGCCACTGTGTTTACCATCAGGTGCAGTGTAGGCTATTTAACGAGCCAGGATAAAAAAAAATTAATACGAATTTGAATAGGGTAGTTTCCTGTGTTTAATTTTGTACATTATTCTTTAAGCAAACGGATATAATACGCAAAAGAAACTCTTGTGCGAAAACAGAATCAAAATTGCTTGAAAAATGAGGTCACAATATTTATTTTAAATATTGGAATGAGCAAATACTCACAGACATGAGCGAAAATGGTGGCATATTGGAAACATATTGCTATCTTTTACTGTCATTTGACAAATCCCTTCCAGCAGATTTGAACGGCGCCTAATTTACTTTTTTTTGCTCGGATTTATAATATTCTATCAACAATAGGTTTTAGGTAATGTAACTTGTTGATTAAAAACTCTAGATGTTGCTCGCGGCTCCGCCCGCGTGTAGGTAATTTTTAAACAATCCATGGAGGCATCTTAAACTATTACACCTTTCTATCCTTATTTTTTTCTTGCAATTAAAATGCCTACATTAATCAGTGATAATGTAGCTTTCAAATGGTAAAAGAATTTTTAAAATCGGTCCAGTACTTTTTGAGCCAATTCGTTACAAACATACATTGAAATCTTTCCTCTTTATAATATTAGTATAGATGTCAACTACCCTATTGAAACATGATTTTTCCTAAGTATTTACTTACGACTTCTTTGAGTGGGACAGAGACGTAGCTGTTCTGCTTGGCTGTGATGTAATGAGGGCTGGACGGCACGCGGTTCTGGCGTCGCCACGGCATCTGGGACCCGCGCCGTTGGCAGAATATCACTCCGGCCAGACAGACTAGACAACCTAGTAATGTAACAAAAAAATACAAATACCTAATTATTTTAACTGTAAATAATTCAAGATTTTCTTTCGTGTCTCGATAGACAGACGAGCCACCTGATGGTAAGTAAAGGCACAGCAAAGCCGCTGCTTATCGTAAAATTGTTTATATATCAGAAAAATATACGTTTGTAGGTCTTCAAATGTTGACTATAAGGTTAATGACTTTATTATTTATAATATAATCTTTATTTGTTGTAGTCCGATCTACGCAGAAGGAGCTCACAATGTCTTGAGGTCTGGCAGTTGGTCTTTTGGGTTCCGATTTAATTAAATGTATAATTGCATCCCAGGCAGGTGCTAGCTTCCAATCATCTTCTGTATTAAAATTTGAATGTTTTTTTAATTTCAATAGCCTCTGAATGTTCAGCAACTGCAGACTTCGTCGTCGTTCGTTGCTGAACATTCGGAGGAAGGCTCCAAGCAAATAAAAATTTAATATCAACTCTATGGAGGGTAGAAGTAGAGGGTAGTAGTAGGTGATCATGAAGGCTGTAAAGCATTCGAAACGTCGGGTTAAAAAAGTAAAATAAACCGCGGTAGAATCCGTAAATTTCGTTTTATTTCAATTTACATATATATTATATGCTTAACCAGATTATTTCCCCTATAGCAAAACTCATTTTAACACTTTTTACAGTCCGACCTAAAGTCAGGGTCGGATCCAGAACTTTGCTCTGGGGGACAAATTTGGTTCAATAATTTGTGCTCCCGCCTGACTGCGTTAATCATTAGACTCAATTAAATATAGTTTTCTTAGGCTGACACTTCACAGATGGTAGATAGTTATGACTCACCCATAACAAAAGCAGCAACCACACATCCAACAATGCCGCCAATGCTCAGAGACTCGTTGCCCGTCGTCACAAACGATGCCATCTCCACACTGGAACTGTAGGCCGGCATTGCGTATAACTCTGCGGACATCATTTGTAAATATTAACTCACTTATAATTTAATGTTAGTCAAAAACGAAGCAAACTATCTATAACACATTAAAAGGACAAGTATAAAGTGTATATTATTTTATCTTAGACTAATCGTTCAAGGAAATATAATGGGCAAGCAAGAGGAGGCCAGGACGGCCGCTATAAGTCAACATGAGTATATAATTATTACTCCGTGCACCATCTACCAAAATTAAAATAGTCTGTATAATATACTTTGTAATTATTAAGCTCATCTGTAGCAGCAGCGATAGCCTAGTTGGTTGCGGTACGGACTGTCAAGACGAAAGTCGCATGTTTGAAACCCAAATGGCATTCACCTCTGACTTTTCTAAAGTTATGTGTGTATTAATTGTTATTTATCGCTTGCTTTAACGGTGAAGGAAATCCTCGCGACGTTTTTCTTCACAGTACCTGAGTATTCTCATAACAATTCCGAAGGTATGTGAAGTCTACCAACCCGCATTGCGCCCGCATTGCGTGGTGGATTAAGGCCTAACCCTTCTCATTAGTAGAAAAGGCCCGTACCTAACAGTTGGGTAAATTTTTAATATAGAGCTAGTATTATTATTACTATATATTATCAAGCTCATCTGTACATATATGCGGCGTGCGTATTACTTGTGGCAATAAACAATTTCTTTGTTTCTTACCATTGTCTAGATCAGCGCCGTCGTTAGTACACCTAGCGACCTGCAGCTGCGCGCCGACGCACGCTCCCACCGTGCACGCTCGACGCCGCACGCGCTCGCCGCCGCCGCACGCGCCCCATGACCCCCACTCGCCCCACCCACCCTCCGACTCTGGAATATATGAAACATCGTAAATGGTACAGCTATTTATTTTTAGCTACATTTGTCGTCTTTATTTACAAATATGATAATGTAAGCCTCCGTGGCGTAGTTGGCGAGTAGCCGGCTGTGAAACGAGAGGCCGTGGGTTCGATTCCCACACCGGGACAAATGTTTGTGTGACAGACAGGTATTTGTGTCCGGGGTGTGGGTGTTGTGAGACCGTGCGTCTCTCGTAGTCCCTGATACCCACAACACAAGACTCGTATCTAAGTGTGGGGTCGGGGATACTTGTGTGACTATTGGGTGTTAATTATTTATTTTATTATTATACCTTTACTATTATTTTCAAAACTTTTTTTATAAAGCACGAATTTAATAAGAATTTAAGCACTTGTAATTTTTTAATCTCATTTTGAAAGTGACTGACTGATACAAAAAAAAAGTTGATATTACATTATTAAACTTGATGCTGAATTGTGGGAACTTCACAAATACAATATAACCTATAAAAATGTTGAAGTAAAACTTCTTTAATATGATTTTAAATTAAAATTGAGGCACAAACGATGTGTGAATATTTCGATGTTTCATATTTAACTAGCTGTCAGTTTTAATCTGGTGCCAAAATTTCTAAATTCTAACATAAAGAAAAATTTATTGTGTGAAATCTTTAACATACCCGCACAAGTGGGCACGCAGACAGTCCGTTCGAGCGCACCGGCAGCATCACTACAGCCGCGTGGCGACAAACAGGCGCGAGTGCGGGTTCGATGCCCGGTCGCGCCACATGTACCACTGCACGTACCCCACTCACTCCAGCATGACCATTCACCTAAACGAATAATTTAAAATATAATGAACAATATTTTAAAGTATCTTTTCTTATGGAGGGTAGATGTAAAGAAGAACCGTCTCTATACGTGAAAAAATGTCCGTCAAAATTAGGGTGGCGCTACAATTGCACCAAGGTAAATTTTTAACAAAGCGCCAAAAGTTATTAGAGTACCATCGAGAAATAAACAAGGAATTTATTAAGCGATTAATTTTATTATTACTAAGTCATACGATATCCATACCAATTATTTACACGAGCGCCATTCCGGAGAGTTTTTGAACTGTAATTTACAGCTTACAACTGGACACTTATTCAACTTGTACACTATATGAGACGGTTCTCCTTTGCTCTACCCTCCATAATTTTCCCAGCTCTAAATCGTTTTTAGTGTTGTAACCGGCCAGCTAACTCGAGTAAAGTGACAAATTATGTGGCATATACACTAGCTATCACTATAATTGTCTTTTCGATATAATTGATAGTATAGTATGTCGAGAGGATACACTCTACAGCTATCAGGCCGGCATAATTGTGTCGAGGAGCGAAGGATAGATTGTCTCTCGCTACTTGATACACTGAATAGACAGCACTGCGCTTACCGTCAGGTGCAGTGTAGTCACTTTGCCAGGATAAAACAAAGAGGATATACCTACATTAAAAATACAGACTAATCTACAAGAAAAATCCACCCACCAGTACAAGGATGTGTGTTACAAGCGCGTAGCATTTCCGATGATCCGTTGCAAGGGGGCCGGCGGCAGCGCCTAGTGCGGGCCTGTTGCCCCCCACCACAGGGCGATAAACAAGGCTCCCATGCCCCCCACTCCTCCCAACCACTCTCCTCCTCCGGTGGGCTACTACTACACTGACCGTGCGCTGTACAGTATCTTTCTTCTTCGCGGGCTACCGACAACTGGATTGAAAAAAGATAAATACAATTTGGTTTTCAATTTGTTACCATTTATTTTAATGCAATTTGTTGGTAAGCCTCATGTACCTTTAAGTAACTCATCATCATCTTCATGCTTCATCATCATCTTAATCTTCATCACCTGCCCTTATCCCACACTAAGTGGGGTCGGCACAAATTGTTTGGACTCTCCACGCAGCCCTATGATGCAATAAATCTGCATTCACTCCTTTCATGCGCATGTCCTCATGCACGCAATCCGTCCACCTCTTTTTGGGTCTAAACCTATTCTTTCGTCCATCCACATTCATATTGACAACCAGTCTTGTCACATGCCTTTCATCCCTCCTCATCACATGCCCATACCAAGCTAATCTAGCACTCCACATTTTTTCTAACTTAAAGTAACTTTATGGGATATTTTTGACACATAATATAGTTTTTACAGTTATGTTTTTATGCTAGAATATCTTGATATTGGATTCAAAATAATCTCTTTAATTATTTACTACTAACTTTTAATTGTTCCGGCGACGGAGCCTTACAAACGAACTTGAATCTCTTCTCAGTGTAACTCCCATCCGATGTATTGCCTAAAAAATAAAAACAAATAATATAATATTTTATTTAATGTTGATACTAACTGTCATACAAACACAAGGCAAAATATAATGAAACCTTTTTATGCAATTTTTTTTTATAGATAATAAAATAAATTAAAAATATACAGGCTGTCACACTAACCAGGTATCTGTACCCAAGGCGTCCAAGCTGTCGTTTTCCGGACCTCACAGGGTCGCATGTCACAGGTCTGTTTTTCGACTTCAGGTCCGTCACAGTCCGCTCCACCGTGCTGTGGCGCGGGACTTCCACACACCCTACGCCTCTCGCGCATGCCCCCCGCTGGTCCACAACCGGCGCCGCCCAAGCCAGTGCATGGGGACCATGGGCCCCAGGGAGACCAACCACCGTCTACTGGCGCCAGCGCCGGATCTGTAATAATTGTTATATTACTGTATTTAATAAGCAACTGATTTGTTGATGTTAGGGTACATATTCTTACTGCGTGAACGCCTGCATCTGCACAAATTATGAAGAACCTACTAAGTGGCTCGTTCCTATATTTAGCGGGGATATTGAGTAATAATTTAGGAAAATCGGTTAAGTACGAGTCGGACTTGCGTTGCGTTTGCGTTCCCTATTTTTAGGCCCATTCGTTTCGAGAAAAGAAGACAGCGCTAGATTTTGTTTTAATTAATACAAATTTTAACTATTCCATTTATAATATTTTTATAAAAAAAATGTAATTCTGTTCAGAAGTATTTATTGAAATACCCAATATTTAATTTATTTTCACCGGCTAGGATAGTTAGAAAGTCGCTCTATAAATATATTACAGAACGCTGCTTATTGGAAAGTTGAAGTTTCAGTCGGCGTATTACCTGGACAGGGCGGCAAGTTGTGGCAGTAAATGTCGTCGACATCGATGCCGACGCACACGCGGCCGCCGTGGCGCGGCTCGGGCGAGCTGCACGTGCGCCGGCGGGACTTCACCGCGATGCCGCACGTCGCCGAGCACTCAGACCATGACGACCACGACGACCACCCGCCGTGGACCGTGCAGTTCGTCACTGATATACTTGCACCTGATCAAATTAATTTTATCACTGATATACTTGCACCTGATCAATATTTAATACATATATACAATATCTGATAATGTAATCAAATCATTTATTTAGTAAATTAGACCTCTAGGGGAACTTTTTACAGGTCAGGATTAAGTTTATCTACCGATGCTTCGGAAATGCCCACTGGTCTGAGTAGAAGCATCAAGAAACTCAGCCGTAGGTCTTTTGTATTTTGTCGTAACATATAATATTAATTCACAATTAATAACAATACTACTACACTTAAGTTCTATACACAATTTTAGAACAAATAGTATATAAAGTGTATAGATACATCTATGTATTTATATACTTTATATACAAGGTATATAGGCGGACTTAATGCCCAAGGCATTGTCTCCCAGTCAACGTTAAATACACTGTTATATGCTGATACATTACCGTGGCCATGGATTTAGCTTAACCATTAGCTTTTGTCATAAAGTTAGCGCTGTTTTATGTGGTGCTGTACTGTGTGTGTGTGTGTGTGTGTGTGTGTGTGTGTGTGTGTGTGTGTGTGTGTGTGTGTGTGTATTGCGTGTACGTGTGTGTGTGAGTGTGTGTGTGTGTGTGTATTCGTGTGATTTTTGTTTCATATTGCACCCTCTACCCCACATCGAAAAAAGGAGATCTTTGTGGGGCTATAAGTGATGACAATGAAACGATTTGATCCCCATTTATTTACGATACTATTTTATTTTTATTTTATTTTATTTTAATGGGTTCACAAACAGTTGTTACACTAATTTGCAATACAAAATACATTTACTACATAACTAAACTAAGTGCACAACATAAAAAAGTGAACACTTCATACAAATAAAGAGGACATGCTATCTAAAAGTACAAAAGAAACAAAAAAAACACCACAATGTTACCATGCATATACAATATAGTTATAGTATATGCATAACATACAATGTCATTAAATTTCATGATAATGTTAAGCATTTCCGAGACGTTTTAATTGCTTTTTAAATTCAAATAGACTTGTGCCAAACAGATCTATCTTATTGGAATTTTGATTATGGATACTACATAATCTTGAGATAGGCGAATTTGACCCAAATACAGTTTTACGAAATGGTGGACTTAGGAGTTTCATAGGATACCTAGGAAATCGGTGTGGAACTTTGAAATTAATTTTGGACAGTAGCTCCGGGCTATCAACATTACCATGCAATATTTTGTATAAAAACATAAGTTCCAATAAATCACGACGCTTTTCTAAAGAGGTAATCCTAAATAATTCAAGCCTCTTAACGTAGCTCATGATTCCTTTGGCAGCAGGTGAACAATTGGCCAAGTAATTTAAAAAGCGTTTCTGAATGCGTTCCAGTCGTAAACTATGGGTTGCATAGTGAGGACGCCATACAACCGCACAGTACTCAAGCAACGAACGAACCAGACTTTCATATAAAATGACTTTAGTTTTAATTTTACAAAATGTTCTAGCATTTCTCATAACAAAGCCTAGGATCCTCGAGGCTTTATTTATTATAGAATTGATATTGGGAAGAAATGTCATTTTTTGGTCAAGTATAATACCCAAATCCCGAATGGAATCAACTCTAGTCAATGGTACGTCATGAAAATTGTAAACAAAAGTGTAAAAATTTAATTTACGCGTAAAAGTAATTTGGGAACATTTTTTAATATTTAATTCCATGCAGTTGCGGGCGCACCAATCCAAGAACCTGTCAATATCACTTTGGAACAAAACTGCATCCTGCTGAGATTCCACAACACGTGCAATCTTTAGATCATCAGCAAAAAGAAAGGGCTGGGTATTGACAAAGCAATGTGTGACATCATTTATAAAAATATTGAAGAGCAAGGGTCCCAAATGCGAACCCTGCGGTACACCAGAAGTGATATTGAAGATGTCAGATTTATACCCATTGACAACAACATAGAACAATCTGTCAGTTAAATAGGAATTTAACCACTTCAACAAAGAACCACAAATACCATAAACCAACAATTTTTGCATCAACACGTTGTGGGAGACCTTGTCGAAAGCTTTAGCAAAGTCCATGTATACTACATCAACCTGTCTACCCGAATCCAAAGATTCCAAAACGCATTCAACAAATGTTACCAAGTTGGTACATGTAGATCTGCCCGAAATAAAACCATGTTGCTGATTTGAGACATATTTCTTGAAGTACCCCTGTAATTTCGGACACAAAATTGCTTCAAAAACCTTTCCTACGGTTGGAAGAATAGATATCGGTCTATAGCTACCAACCATATCTTTGGAATCTGCTTTAGGAATTGGCACAACCTTCGCTATTTTCCACTTGTTCGGAAATATACCGGTAGTGAGCGAGGTGTTAAAAATAATATGTAAAGGAGTCGATAACTCCTCAGCACAGTTCACTATAAAATGGGGCGGAATACCATCCGATCCGTAGCCCTTGGTGACATCAAGTTTTTTGAGAAAATTTAAAACTTCCTTTTTTTCTATATAAATAGAAGAGAAACAACCTGAATCGTTCTGTATACTAACCAAGTATGGAGACAACGCGATAACATTCTTGGATTGTATAACTGGATTGTAGACAGAAGAAAAGTACGATCCAAACATATTACATATATCATTGCCAATGCTAGCAACGATACTTCCATTGGACATTTTAGCCGGATATGTGCTAGTTCCTTGTTTTCTAGCTTTTATATAAGACCAAAAAAACTTCGAGTTCTGGGATATTTTGTCTTCTACAAGACTTATATATGAATTATAACATTGCCTTGCATACCTGTCACAACGTTTGCTACATATTTGAAAAGATATCTTATCCAATGGATTTCCATAAACATTGTACTTACGCCTAAACTTATCCTTTTCACACAACATTTTACGCAAGCGCTCATTAAACCAAGGAGGCCTTCTGTTACACCGATTGTGATTAATTTTGCGAAACGGAACAAATTGTTTGATTAGCCCGTTAATTACATCATAAAAAACACTAAGCATTTCATTGGGATCTTTAACATCTGAAAATAGTGTATACCAACTAATATTATTTAACTCTTGTTTTATAGCCGTATAATTTGCTTTTCTATAATTTAGCATATTAGCGTCGTTCGACTTTAGATGATTAAATTTAGTTAACAATTTAAATTGAATATCGAGGGGTGGGTGATAGGGGTCAACTTTACATAGACTGTTGACGGCCTCAATTACACTGCACTGGATAGAATCAACAAAGACTAGATCTAAAACTTTAGTTTTTATATTCGTAATACAATTACATTGCTTTAAGTTATTTATGTGCGCAAAATCAATTAAATCTATATTCGTTTTTGGATAAGGATATGAAATTGGCCCTGCTGCATTGTTAACTAGATTCCAGTCTATGTTGCTCATATTAAAGTCACCAATTAAAACCGTATGAAAATTATTCCTATCTGCTACTGAGTTGAAACTATCCATAAAATGCCCAAAAGTGGAAGGCAGTATTGGGGGTGGTAGATAAATTGCACAAACAGCTAGTGTTAAATTGGGGCAGAGTTCTACAGTTACCCATAAATCCTCACATTTACTTTCCCATTGAGATTGTCTGTTGGCAATAAATTTTTTAGAGATAGCAATTAAAACGCCTCCCCCATCTTTGGTATTGTGAAATCCAGATGATTCCCTATCCCGTCTAAAAACATTATATCTATCATCAAAAAGTTCAACTATGCAAAACTTAGTACGATATTTTATAGTTACTAAACGAATTATCAATCGTAGCGAAATCGATTGTGAAATAAAAAAATAAAAAACTAAATGGTGTCGTGGGACACCAGGTAGGAACGAAGTTCCTTCGGTTAATGTAGAATCGACACAAATTGCAAAAAAAAAATCGTGCTCAATTTGGACACCACTACTTGCCACTCTAACTGGACGTCACTACTTGCTACTCTAACTGGACGTCATCACTTGCTACTCTAACTGGACGTCACTACTTGCCACTCTAACTGGACGTCACTACTTGCCACTCTAACCGGACGTCACTACTTGCTACTCTAACTGGATATCATTACTAGCTACTCTAACTGGACGTCACTATTGTCGCGCAGCAAAATCCCAGGAACTAATTGTGTATGCGATTGTCTCATTTAACGCTTTTATTCCACGCACTTTTTTCCACGCTTTTTACTATCACATATTTTTCAGTTCGGTCGCGCTGCAAAATCCCTATCTCTCCAAGCCTGCCGTAAGGAACTTCGTTCCAAAAAACAAAATAGCTGACTAAATTAAACATTACCTTTGCATGCTTGTCCACCATTGACCGGCTTAGGGTTGTCACAGCGTCGCGTCCGACAAATGCACATGTCAGGCTTGTCGTCTCCATAGATAGAATGAGATGTACCATCTTGCATGCATGGCTCCCATTCCGACCAGGTCGACCAACCACCGTCAACTGTAAAATATTCCATTTAAAACATTCTCTAGTAATGTTAACTGGTCTCATCAGTGCAATGTGGACTGGTCTTAACAGGCCTGGGAAGGCCCCTAAATCTGAGGACTTCTCAATATTTGGATAGTTCTCAATATCAGATAATTTTACGTACATGAACTTCTAAGCTGATCGGCGGATATTTAGTTTCGCTGTCCCGGGCCTCCGACGGGCTTAATCCGCCAAAGGGTTTTATTGATTTTATTCTTTATGAAACTATACATAGCACTCTTTAATAGCTTCTAGGATGCAAAGGCCGAGTAGCAGGTTGGGGAATGGGATAATAATACTAGCCCTGTATTAAACCTTGTCCCACTGCTGGGCACGGGCCTCCTCTACTAATGAGAGGGGTTAGGTTAGGTTAGGCAGACTTCTCATTTGTATATACTTCGTCGGCACACCGGGCGACCCCGGGATGACGGCAGTGCGGGTGGTTGGCCTCGTCGCTGCCGTGGACGCTGAGGGCGTCCTTCGGTGCGCGGGGGCTTCTGAGCCCCCCCCACTTGGAGACGGGCCGCAAGGCGGCACCGCGCAGGGGCGGTTTCGGTCGAAAATGGGGCGCTTCTCGCTCCGTGAGCCCGGGACCGTTTCTTATGCGCCGAAGAGGGCCACCGCGGGGTTTTTAGTTGGTATTGCCGGTGTAGGGAATTTGTTAGGGACTCGGCCCAGCGGTCGTCCGGATGTCAACATCTCTCCCGGACGGCTTAACGCTGGGTCGTAAGGCCGGTGAGCCCAACATAACCGTCCCGCCACCCCCCCGGCGGGCCGGTAGTGATAAATCGCTTTTCCCCGCAAAAACAAAAAAAAAAGGCAGACTTCTCATACCTTCGAAAAACTCTCAGATATGCAGGTTTCCTCACGATGTTTTCCTTCACCGTTAAAGCAAGCGATAATTAACATTTTAATACACACATAACTTTAAAAAAGTCAGAGGTGTATGCCACTTGGGTTTCGAACCTACGACTTTCGTCTTGACAGTCCGTACCGCAAATGTCGCACCGTGGAATGGGATGTCAAAATGATTCTCAAATGCTTGTCTCAGGTGTGGCTGTTGTAAGATCGAAACTATCTTATAGTTCTTGATTACCACGAACCTCGGATAACTCCTATGTTTGTGACTGTTGGATATATCACACTAATATTTCTATCGATCCAATAGTACGAACAGTGGCTGTCGATTAAAAAAAAGAATAAAGATAAAATATTATTTGCCCTTGTCACTCCATTTCCATTCATGACCCAAATAAATGTCAATATATATTATGTATTAGAATGATTAATCTTTATTATTTAACACATAAATGTAATGAATGAAGTTTTCAAAATAAGTTAAGACGTAGGCGAGCAAACAGCCAAGTTTGTACATTCGTGGGCGTCATTCATAAATCAATGCAACGGATTCCCTTTTCCGTATATGGAAACACAAATTAAATATACAAACTTTCAATTATTGGTAACTAGCTGTTGCTCGCGGCTGCCCGCGTGGAGGTCATGTTTGGGAGAAAAAGTATACAATACAAAATACCAATATTCATGCGTTTAACTTAAAAATGACGGATTTTCATACAAACTTTCATTCCCTATTTAATCCCCTTAGGGGCGGAATTTCCAAAAATCCTGAAACATATATTTTTTATTTTTAACTAAAATGCCAAATACTAAATTTCATGAATTTAACTTCAAAAATGACGGATTTTCATACAAACTTTCATCCCCTATTTTACCCCCTTAGGGGTGGTATTTCCAAAAACCCTTCCTTAGTGGATGCCTACGTGATAAAAGGTACCTACTGTCAAAATTTCAAGTCTCTAACCCCAGCCGTTTAGGCTGTGCGTTGATCGATCAGTCAGTCAGTCAGTCAGTCAGTTTCTTCTTTTATTATTGGTAATGATAATATCATGTTGGTACTTGTGCTAGTAGTTCAAGGGTAATGAAAAACATAGGTACTTCGTTGCTAATTAAGAAAACTTTAACTTTTTCTACTACCTGATTGCCTTGTTTATTTACCTTAGGAGGTAAATAAACTAATAAATTATAATAATGATAATACTAGCCCTGTATTAAACATTGTCCCACTGCTGGGCACGGGCCTCCTCTACTAATGAGAGGGGTTAGGCCTTAGTCCACCACGCTGGCCTAATGCGGGTTGGCAGACTTCTCATACCTTCGAAAAACTCTCAGATATGCAGGTTTCCTCACGATGTTTTTCCTTCAACGTTAAAGCAAGCGATAATTAACATTTTAATACGCACATAACTTTAGAAAAGTCAGAGGTGTATGCCACTTGGGTTTCAAACCTACGACTTTCGTCTTGGCAGTCCGTACCGCAACCAACTAGGCTATCGCTGCTTAATATTATATATTGCTGTATTATAAATTATACTACACATTTTTTTTATTCTATCAACCTGCTTTACTGCTCCAGTGGACATAGATGCTTGCGGTAGTATATTTCTTCTCTATCAATATCAACCTAGTAATTGGCCAACTTCCGTCACTCTTTATTAACCAAAAACAATAAATAGCCCCGAAGTTGCTTGGGACAAACTTCAGGTCAATTAGTAAATGACACATCTACGCAAGTTATAATAAATTACAGATTTACAGATGTTATAGTAAATGAGATAATTTATACAAGTTACAGTAAATGACATATTTATACAAGTTATAGTAAATGATTAATTTACAATAAAAACACATTTACACAAGTTACTGAAAATTACACATTGACACAAGTTACAGTAAATGACACAAGTTACTGCAAATGACACATTTACACAAGTACTACAAAAGGCACGATTATATCTAAAGCACTACACAGTAGCTCGTACAAATGGAGTCGCTCACCGGCGGCATCAGCGGCGGGACACACGGCCGTAGCCTGCGCGAAGCTCGGGTCAGTGAGATGCGGCCAGGCGGACACACAGCGCTCCCGTGCGTCGTCCCACCCGCAGTGTGGATCGGCCGCGCCTACACACGCGCCGCGGGATGTGTGGCGCGAGCATCGAGCGCTACTCAGACGTACCACACCTGTGCTGCTGCCGATGTATACTGACATCTGTTCGGGTATATGTCATTGTTACATTTTTAACCAGTCACGTATCAATTGGATGCCGGCATGCATGTTCGAAATAAAATTGATTTTGGACAGACTACTTATTACCTTTTCGAACTGCGGTGTCCTTGCGATTCGCGAGTGGTTAACATAAACATAATAATCTGTATCCCCAAGAGGCATATATACATATTTAGAAATCATTTATTTACTGTAATGGGAATGACAGCGTGACTATTTCTATCGTTTACAAATTTCAACCTAGAGAAATCTTGTGTAATGTAAAATCTATTTCGCCGACGTGAAGTTCAAAGACCAATATCATAATATGTAATATGGTATTTAAATTGATAGGTACAAAAATCCCTCATCACCGTCGTAGAATGATTTACTCACCATGTAACATTCTGTCTAATTGTAGTTACCAAATTTAGTTTCTCATGTAACCGCTAGAGGTGCTGTATATTGTCATATAAATATGTTACTTTCATATTGTATTTTAATAGTTGTCGTTAGCGAATATATGTTAAAAAATCTCATGGTTTATCTACAGTTTACATACTACTAATGCAATTACATAAAACTTATAATTAATACATTATCAGTGTCATTATACACTCACCGTATCCTTCACAAACTGCATAGCTTGAACGTCAAAACCTCCTTTTTCATCCCTCACCCTCCATTTCTCGACCAAGCAAGCCCCGTCTAGCAGCGGCAGTACTGCCAACTTAAGCACATAGCCGCTATCCGTGGCTACAAAGGCTACCAGCTGACGCTCAACATTCTTGGCACTTGTGACGTCGACAGTAACGTGGGTGAACCGTTCTGACGTCACTTTGTAGACAGGCGCGCCTGATATTGGTAGTACTGCTTCGTACATGAGATGGTAATGATGGTATTCTATTGCTTCGCGAGCTCTGTGTAAAAAGTTTTTATGTTATTTTGTGACACCCTGTATGTTCACTCATAAATTTATGACCGATGCTAAATTTTATGTATTCATTGGATGATAAATATTGTAAATTAATATTTTTAAAGCATATATTTACAGAATTGAGTATTTTGTAATTTTCTTGTGTAATTAAATAAAAAGATATCGCCTTTCAAATATAACTAGTTAATTCATCATCAAAACCTAAATAGCTTAAGTACTTACCAATAACGTTTAACTAATTGGAGCTCTATTGTCAATAATCAAGGAAAAATATCGAAAATCATCAATTTTAAATATTGCAAAATAAAAGTCCCAAAACGTAAAATTTCGCAATTTGACCTAAGTTTTTCTTTCTATCAGTCAAGACATTATGTCATAAGATAATTGACTTAATATCTCTGCACTTATATACAATTGCAGTATAAAATGCAGTGTGGTCACTTTGAGGTGCCAGGATAAAAAATATCACATCAATCTGGACTTACCTAGAGTCTGTAATGCATTGGAAATGCTCCCGGGCTTGTTTGGACGGCGAGCGTTGATCCCAAGTGAAAGTACGCGAGTCCTGCACCTTGTAAGGGCCTTCGAAGGCCGCGTGTATATCCGACATATTGTAAACGCATATCGCACTGCCTGTTATGCTGTTACTGTTAATGAAAAACGGTTACTTAGCTCCATCTACTTAGCTGCCCAAATATTTAATTAAAATTTAAAATATAAAGAAATTTGGCCTCTAGACACATGGTTTGAATTAGTCAGTAACTTTGAGTAATTGGTCTATACTCCAACAAAAAGTAAAATAAGTTTAAAATCTAAGAACATAAAAAAATTGCGGCTCAAATTTATCTTAGGGAACTGTTCTAAAATTATTTTGATTGGTCACAATTGGTCAGTTAATTTCTGTAATCTTTGGTCAACGTAATTAAGTATTCATTGTAAAAAAATATTGAGCCGGTAAATAGATAAAGCGCAGAAATTTACTCAAACAGACTTACAAAATATGTGTCTTGCAAACAAAAGTGCACAGCTTTACAAAAAGACAATTCATACATACTTTACGACCCGTCTACAAATGATTTATTATATTAATTTAACTCACGTGGGCGTAGTGAAAGTCGCAACAAGCATCTTCTCTTGCGGCAGATACTCGACGCTTTGGATCTCGTCATAATAAAACGGGATGTCTCCGGGCACCAGGCACTTTAATCTGGCCTTAAGGAATGTACTCCACTTGTCCTTCATCAGGTAACCACCTGAATCGTTCTTACAAACGCGCGCTATGCGGGAGTAGATTATCTGGAAAAAATACATTTTACTTGTAATAAACAAATAATCAAATAAAATATAGCAGCGATAGCCTAGTTGGTTGCGGTACGGACTGTCAAGACGAAAGTCGTAGGTTCGAAACCCAAATGGCATACACCTCTGACTTTTCTAAAGTTATGTGTGTATTAAAATGTTAATTATCGCTTGCTTTAACGGTGAAGGAAAACATCGTGAGGAAACCTGCATATCTGAGAGTTTTTCGAAGGTATGAGAAGTCTGCCAACCCGCATTAGGCCAGCGTGGTGGACTAAGGCCTAACCCCTCTCATTAGTAGAGGAGGCCCGTGCCCAGCAGAGGGACAATGTTTAATACAGGGCTAGTATTATTATTATTATATTATTAAACAAATAATACTACAAACAGAGAAATTAGGCCTAATAGTCGTTCCACAATCTGTAAAGAGCCTATTTGAAAAACCACTGCAGGTTTCGGTTATGACGCTAAAGTCCTGTTTAGAAGCAGCTACGCACCCACTTTTCTATATGAATATTAAAAGCAATAAGCAAATAATTGCAGCTTATTTAGCTTAGGGGTTTTTATATATTATTTTTGGGTTGCATATCAAATAATATCAATGCAAAACGAAACAGTCAACTACCCTGTTTAAATATGGTGTTAAGTTATTATGATCAGGCGTGGTGCTGACCTTCGACTAGCAGTCAGCCTCGTCATTCAGGGGATTAAGTATAAACTAGAAAAAATCGATTCTCACCTTTCCACAATTCATGTACTCGACAGCGCTCTCTCTGTACACGAAGTAAACAAAACGATCATCTTCAAAGCTGCCTACGAACTGGGGCTCATTCAGCCGGTTGAAGTCGTATTGTGCGGTACATAAATTGCCAGAATCCGATACTGATGCTCCGCGACTCCTATACAAACAAAGTAACATTTCACTAGCGTTGTTATTATGTAGAACAAAAACTAATCACAATTAAAGGCACAATAACACCTAATTACAATGTTATTTACGATAGTAAATCATTTTTAATAACTACTAATGATATAAAAAGTATAAGTAAGTTTGATTCCGAAGACGTCCGCAGAAACAAAGATACTGTGACAGGAACCAAGGGTGTGTTCGCAGATGATTGTGTCCTATTATTCGAAAAGCAACCTCCAAAACCAGATAAGACAATGGAGTCTGCGGTTAGTTTATTTAAAGGAGAACCAATAGCAGTTACACCGAAGGAAAAGATACAAAACATTAGTGGATACAGTCTACCGCTGCAATTTTAGAAACGTAAAATTACCTGCAAATTGCAGTATCTGAGCTGCTAAAATCGGTGGGTGTGCCCGCATAGTAGGCACCATTAGACGCCAATGTAGCTGTCATATTAGATTGGGGGTTGTAAGGGCACAGGGCCACCCCAGTCACTGATTCAGATACCGTGTTAATGGACTCGATCTGAAAAAGAAAATTGAGTTCCATTAGTAATATATACATCAATCCAAATAAGACTTAGTTCTAATCGCCGGTGGATATCGATCGCGTTGATTAGTACAATCAGGGCTACGTTACAACTGAAAAGATTACGCGACCAAAAAACATTGAACCTTGTTTATTCCGCATCACATGAAAATTATATAGGCTTTACAGTAATTTCTCCTCATAATACTAGCCATGTATTAAACATTGTCCCACTGCTGGGCACGGGCCTCCTCTACTAATGAGAGGGGTTAGGCCTCAGTCCATCACGCTGGCTTAATGCGGGTCGGTAGACTTCACATGTATGCACGTTTCCTCACGATGTTTTTCTTCACCGTTAAAGCAAGCGATAATCAACAATGAATACACACGTAAATTTATAAAAGTCAGAGGTGTGTGCTATTTGGGTTTCGAACATACGACTTTCGTCTTGACCGTTCGTACCGCAACCAACTAGGCAATCGCTGCTATTAAAAGCGATTAATTATTATTATTATTATTATTTCTCCTCAAATACAATTATAATATGACGGCATTTAAAACTGGGTTGTAACGGAAAGTTTCACCTTTTTTGGATTTATAAATCTATACCAACCTCTCTCCAACTGCAAACAGGACTGAACGCATGAGTGCCACAAGCAAACAGTTTATGCCCATACGAGAGAAGAACTTTAACGTAATTGTGACAGTCCTCTTCTGACTGGCCTTTGACTTGACATAGCTTGATGTCTGCTGCCGGGGCAGGCCAGTCCGCACGTTCTAGCTCTCGAAGACCACGGAGAGAAAGACGGTACAGGACGTCCCTGGAAATGAATTAATAAATCAGGATTTGTTGTTTTTAGATTTGGAATATCTAGTGGTAAATATTCATGGAACACCGTGGACATCCACTAGAGGAATCTTTGCAGATTTACTGACAGATGGTTTTTATGGTTATTAAGCATGCAGAAATCTTATTGAATGCAATAAATTCTAAATAGCCTTTACTTCGTTCTAGTGTGCTCATTCATTATTTGGCGACAGGATAACTATATTACGATTTTGAACAAAAGCCGACTTCGCTGATTACAGCATCAATGGTTGTTAATAACTAAAAATAAAAATGTAAGCAATACTAAGTGTATTGACAGTGAAAACAAGATAAAAGTCTTGCTTCCTCTGAAGTTAAATATCACTCAATATAGTACGACATAATACTAATATAATATTTTATACTATGGTTATTGGTAAGGCGGATAGTCTAGACTTTAGATGTGTCTGTTGGAGAAATGTGCTATTTAATTGACCGCCACTTAATATAAATATAGAAGCAGGTGTTCAGTGGGCACTGCTCGCAATTCTTTCTACAAATATGTATCATATATACGGTATGTCGTATCGTAACTAAAAAAGTACCAAATAACAATGAATATACGTAACTTAGAAAAGTCAGAGGAGTATGCCATGTGGGCTGATTTCGACAATACGACTTTCGTCTTGACAGTAGGTACCCCAACAAACAAAGTAATAAATATATAAATAAACCATATATTTTTGTCGGGGGTCTGGAGTTGGGGTATAATGGCCATTTGCGGCCTTCTTAGTACTCTGACACTAGACCCTCGACCGCTTCTTCACCTTCTTGCCCATGGCGTAGTATGAAGAAAGCAAGAAGCAGGCCGGCATGAGTGTGTTGAGTACCGGGGATAGATCATCTCTCGCTACTCAGTACTCTATTTGGACCGCACTGTGCTTACCATCAGGCACAGTGCGGTCACTTTGCCGTGCCAGGATAAAAAAAAAAAAAATATTTGTCAAAAATAAATTAATATTGCAAAATGCATCTTTTTGTTATAAATTATAGTTATTGTTTATATTTATTTATATTATTACTTTAACACGTGCACATTGCATATAATTCTTATCTGGAGAAGGTAATCTATAGCTTCACGTTATCTTTAAACAGGTTTTATAGAAGTTCCAAAATAAATCTACTCTTACATACATTACACAATGTCATTCAGTTCATTACCATAAAATCATTACCTATCAGTCCACTCTCACCGTGGGACATGTCATAAATCTTTGCAAATCGCGTCCCCGAAGTCCCATCACGTGCGCACATAGACAAGTCTTAGAAACAACATTACCTAGGCGCCTAGTTATACAGTTTGCTTAAATTTCCATAGATAAAAGCGCGACTAAAGAGAAATATTATCCATGGTAAAGGTTTTTATTCATTTAACACTGTAATAGCATATCATATGGTCAAATATCAGATTATGCCAATGGTGAAGCTCTCGAGTTACATTTCCCAGCTTATTTGTGGGTCATATAAGTATGGTCACTTGACGTGCCAGGATAAAAAAAAGAACACTTGTGGATCACAATCACTTGTCTCGGTGCGGGGATCGAACCCGCGACCTTCCATTTTACAGCCAGCTACTCAGCCACTACGCCATGAAGTTTGTATTACTTATTTATTTAGAATCTTTTCAGGTATTTCTTGATAAGAAACTGTTATCACTATTAAAAAAATACCTCAATATACAGTTTACTACAAACAATATGATAAAATCATTTGGGCATAACTTTTGTCTTAATCCTGGCACGGCAAAGTGACCAGACTGCAACTGATGGTAAGCGCAGTGCCGTCCAGGCAGAGTATCAAGTAACGAGATAAAGCCATCCCTTGCAACTCGACACAATCATGCCGGCTTGCTGAGTAGAATCTTCACACTACACCTAAAGGACCAAGCATTATTTATTTATTTATTTACTAATTAAGACACAAAACAGAATACAGCCAAGATAAGTAAAAGTTTTTTTATTCATAAAAAGTACACCGACTTCAAAGAAAAACAAATTATGCGTCACTATAAAATTTGAGGGTTGCCCTTGATTTGTCTGAGATCCCATCATCAGATCCTGACTTGGTGCCAATGGGACCACCTGGGAAGTATACCCTTTTAAACAAAAAAAGAATTTCTCGAATCGATCCAGGCGTCTTCGAGTTATCAGGTAACATACATAAAAAAAAGATTCCGACGAATTGTTAACCTCCTCCTTTTTTGAAGTCGGTTAAAAAACAATAAAAATACAAATTCACTAAAAATTGCTAAACTAGACTATACTCCAAAGCATGTGTCCTGATCCAATTCAAACACATATGCTTATTATAAGAAGAACTTGCTACCATCAAGAACAATTTTCCACTCACAAAATACAATATGTTACAACATCCTGTATTCGAAGTAGCGTGACATACAAAACTTGATACATTCGCAACGCACAGTCGTGATCTGTATGTCAAGTATCAAATTTCAAACTGGTAACAGATATGCGTTGCACCAGATGGGAAACGGTATCGCATTGATTTATTAAATAGTACGTGTGTCTATGTTTTACATATTGATTTTTATGTGAAACATAAACACACGTATAAAGTTCTTGATATATTTGAAACATTATTTGGTTTAAGAGTTCGCTAAGTACCTATATTAATTACCAATACCTATAGAAATTACAAAAGACCTACGGCTGAGCTTCTTGGTGTCTTCTCAGACGAGTGCGAATTTCCGAAGCACCAGTAGACTTTAACATTATTATGAGGTGTAAAAAGTGCCCCAAATAGCCTTATTTACAAAATAAATGATTAGACTTGAATTGAATTAATATACTTCAGTAGTGATTGTTTCCAGTACTTAGATAAAATAAAAATATATATGACGAATAACTGATAAGTAACCGACGTTCACAAGGATCAAGCACTGTTGATACAGTTTAAAACAATAAGAGATAGTGTGACACATACTCTGGGCGTTACTCTCAGAACACTTTTTGTACCGAATACGAAGCAGAGAGATCACAGCACTGTCCCTGTGGAATATACTATCGCATTTGCAGACTTTACCCCATGTCTTAAGGCTATACCCCACAAACCGTCAATGACCTTGATGAACGGAACGCTTACGAACACCGGTTGAACTGAGTTTTCGTGCGCCCGATATGCAGTGTCTTTTGAGGTTTTTTTGTTAGGAAAGCCGAAAATTCACTAGATCCGTTTTGTCAGCATTTTAGCATAGGATACACGTAATAATAGGCTTAGTAGTAGATTACCAAACGATTTTGCATTAAGGGTATGTTAATTACTTAATCTACTTTATAGCTATCGAGTCAGCAGCCGCAACATACATAAAAAAAAGATTCCGACGAATAGGCTATTTGACAACATTGAAAATACACTGCAAATTGTGGCCATCATGTTAGACAATAGCTTAAAGAACCATATTTCACTTAATTTTAAACAAAATAATGTATATTTTTTGCAAATTAAACGAAATTAAATACAACACTTTTTTTAAATTTTATCTGTGATGTAAACACTCTGTGATTGATTGCAACTCTGGTCACGTCACACGCAAGTAAACATAGTTTCTTCGAGTGATTTTAGTTCGCGTTTTATATTTTCTGGGCGATAAATTCTATAGTTGATCTATTTTTGAAGCAGTTTTATGATAATTGTTTATTTGCATGTGACGTCACACGTGTCATATGATCAGCGCCATTACAGAAATAGCGTTTTTGCCGCGGTTTTGGAGATTTAAACTTTAACATTGATTTTTATTAAATTAATACAGTAGATTTCCCGGAAATATCAATATAGTGTGCTTATTATGTAATAAAGAATAGTTTTAAATCATTTTCGAAAATTAGTCAAATAGCCTATTGAGAACCTCCTCCTTTCTATCTATGGAATTTTAATATATAGTATACGATTGCTCCTATCCTATTGTTTTATTACGTTATCCACATTTTGAATTTATATTTTACAACTGAACTTTTGCCTTACACTCACCCTCTGGAAAATCCAGTTCCCGGCTATGTATACCGAATATGACTAATAAACCGATGTATAGAGGATTTTATATGATTACACCTTATCCTACAACAGGATGGATGAATACGTGTCGCCCACTCGAGGAATGACTAATGGATTCCATTTTTCTGTTATTTTTAAGCTGTGTTGAATAATTTAATCGGTCCTAAATTGTAGTACTTTGAAAGTAGCAAAGAGGCGGATGATTACGATCGCAAATTAGGGAAATATATTTCTTTTTAAAATGACTCTTCACTGCTAATTGCTATCTGCTAAAATGTACAGTCCTTTACTCAGAAAGTTTCTGTAGCATTCTGTCGCTAGAGCGAATAAATAAAACATTTTAAAATCTTATATTTGATTAAGTTCGTGCGCATAAAACACTTAAGGTCACTCACAGCCACCCAGCACCTGACCCGGGCCGCCTCGCCCCGAGCGGTTAGGATTCTTTATATGAACCTTTATGGATTTTGGTCGGACTTTTATGGACTGCGAGTTGACCACTCGGTGACAACTCGCTGCTCGCATCCTTGCCGCGCTTGCCAACGCACACGCCCCGAGAGACGCGACGCGACGTTTACTAGTGACAACGCGGGGCCCACCCGAGGACCACCTGCCGACAACGAGTGAACGCCGAGCGACGAGGCGGTACGACTCTGTTGCCGGGTGGCTCTAATGAGCTGTGACCTAGAGACTCGCCAAGCTTCACTACTCGGTACTGAAAAATGCGTGCCATTGTCGATACTGGATTAAAGATTTACAGTGTCTGGTGTGTGGGAGGGATAGTCTTATATTCCAACATTAGACATTACTGATAAGTATAATAATAATGATAGTCCTGTATTAAACAGTGTCCCACTGCTGGGCACGGGCCGCCTCAACTAATGAGGGGTTAGGCCTTAGTCCACCACGCTGGCCTAATGCGGGTTGGTAGGCTTCACATACCTTCGGAATTCTTATAATTTCCTCCCGATGTTTTCCTTCACCATTAAAGCAAGCGATAATTAACATTTAATACAAACCTAACTTTAGAAAAGTCACAGGAGTATGTAATTTGGGTTTTGAACATACGACTTTCGTCTTGACAGCCCGTACCGCAACCAACTAGGCAGCTTTTTTACTGATTAGTAACTGATGGTAATAGAAAATACTAAATATTTTTCTTGTGTGTGAGATGATTTTACTGTACCAGTTTACAATACCCATTATAATAATGCAAATGAATACAACTAACTAAGGAACAACCGTAATGTCCACATAGACAAAGAATTCGAAGCACCATGTTAGAGAGAATAGCTACACCCACGCACTGTGGATAATGCGTTTCTTTACTGTAGCTGCGAGAATCACTTGTGCAAACATCATGTTTTAATAGCTTGGCCAAATGTTGGCCGCGAGACAATAAGGGACATGCTGAAATGTGAACAAAGAGCTATAGAAATATATTCCATGATATAAAATATTCAAACAATTAAAGTTTTAAAGACACTGTTTAATACAGGGCTAGTATTATTATGATATATTATTATTTTATAATTATTAAATGTAAAAATAAATATGCATCTATATAATAATAAATATATCTATATTTAATGTAATTGCACCTAAATTAAATGCCAATTGAAGCTACTTTTGAAGCACCAGTTATTAATGAATGACATAAGATAAATATTGTCACTAAACGTGAATATAATGTGTATTTATTGCCATTTTTATCTCGCAAATGATAACTTAGACGAATGTATATCTGATTTTGATTAGCTGATAGTACTCGTGTGATTTTGATGTGATGTTATTTTTTACATATAGTGGTGTCTTAAAAGAATTTGTTTAAATTTGTTTGCGTTGGTTAACTAAAGAATAAGAGAAGCCATTTCGTATATTAATAACATTTTACGTTGATGTGATTTTTATATATTTAGATTTTTCCGCTTAGAAAAAATATAAGCTTACCTAATTATCATACATTTGCTTTGGGTGTGAATTTTCCATCCTGTTGAATTATACGTTTTAGAAAAATATGTATAAATTTAATGATCCACTAGAGGCGCTGTTCTGATCTAACTATAACGTTTGTAAATAAGGATGACTCAACGGATATCAAACTCGACTATTGCTCTCTATTAGTATGACATGACCATAAGCTATATTGACAGTACGACAACGCACATACTTCCCTCCTTTTGAAGAGAACCGCTTTTAATTTACATTGGTGATCTAAACCCATATTATTACAATCATAAACTTCAAGTAGAGTGAGAATTTGTCCATACAAAAAGTCATCACAAGTAATTATTTCTTAACAATTTAACACTACTTTAGACTTCGGTGGAAAGTGACTATAAATGTGTTTCTTATTTAAAAGACAATCTGATAACCTGAACACTTAAAAGTGCCATATGGCAAAAAGTTATTTAAATACTATAAACAAAGTTATGTGATTGCAGTATTTTATAACGCGAGTTACAAATGAAATTATAAAAAGTTTGTTCCAAACAACCTAATAGTCTTTATTTCGTTAATTAGATTCGTTTTTTGTTATTTGTTACGGCGAAGTGACCACATTGCACCTGGTGGTAAGCGCAGTGCCATCTAGTTAACGAGAGACAATATATCCCTCGCTACTTAATACAATCACGCCGGCCTGCTGTGTAGCTTCTTCACACTACGCCTAAAGGACCCAGGATCATAGGAAGGAGGGAACACGGTAGCTGGAAAACTGTTCCACAGTTGATGTGCGGCAAAAATACGTATTTGCGAACCTCTTGGTTCGGGTCGGGGAAGCTGTGGCTGCGCAAGCCAGTACGCTTGATTCTGGTGTGGAATGGAGAGGATTCTATATCTAAGCCTGGCAAAGGAGATAATAGGTCACTAGATGATAAATAGTCTCCACCCTTCATAACCACTAAACCGTTGATCCCTCTACCTTCGTTATTTAAATGTGTTAAACTATCACCAAACACCGTCCGATTCATAAATCCAATTTCTTCATATTTTTCTTTGATCTATATCATAAAACATTGCGATGTAGCAACCAAAACCAATACACACGCCGATAAAACAATTAGGGCAAAACAAATGGTAAAAATCCAGGGCAAAGTGCGTAAACATTTAGCACGTAATTACAAAGAAATAGTTCATAGTACCCGTTATCATACACGAACTACGAGCGGCATAATATTATTGTACCCTTTATCACTAATAAATAAGTAATCAAACGAACCGTTCAGTACTATGTTAAGATACAATAGCATAATACAATTCATACTAATAATTACCTACTAAAATAGAAACATATGCACTCACGCAATCCACAAAGGAATAGGCAGAGGTTTCGCCAGTATACCTACATTTCGCTTAGTACTGTCCCGTGATGTGATATACGTGCCTATATACAGTATTATATGTGCAAAAGTCCAGGCTTCTTGCTGATGCTGAGTATTTCGTGACAGAAAAACCCAATATATTTTTTACCCGACCCGAGAATCGAACCCAAGACTCAGCACAGCAGTCGTACCGCGTACGCAATTACAACTGCACCACCGAGTCGTAAATAGGATGCAGATAAAAATCAGTCAACTTAGAAATCTTTTGGTTCGGATCGGACTGCGTATCTTGTATGATCTATTCGAGACTTCAATTTACCTATTCACAACATAATCTGTTCAGTTTGACCATGAAGAGTTATCAAACAGACGATAACTTTCGCGTTTGTAATGTTTGTAGGGTTAAACAAATAACCCTTTTTCGGTTGTTTAAGTTAATGCTTTAGGAATTTTACACTTGTGGAGAAAGCGACCGTTTAGCATCACTATCGAGTACTCGGATGCTTTATCTGTCAATTGTATAGTAACAAATACGTAATACATACGCAATTTACTTAGAAATGAACCAAGAATGCGGAATATGATGTTACGTATACGAAACCAGATATCGACTGCATCTACAGAAAATAGAATAACTTCACCGATAATTCCAAAATTTTAACTCAATTCGATTACATCCTATTTATTGTTTTGGATCATTAAATATCATTTTCACATGTGAATTATTTACAACTAAATAATACCGACATTAATTATTTAATTCAGAGAAGAAATGTCAAAACAATCCTGTTAGCGACGCGCTCACCATATACTGGCAATTAAATTAAGAAATGTTTTTTGAATATTTGTATTTGGAACTTTTGTGGATTTGAATAAATAAAGAAACAAAACTAGATCATTCGTCTCCAGACTACCATTCCGTCACAAACGAATTTTAATTTATTTTGTCTTTCTTCGAACTGTACAAAGCCACTAAGTCTCTTCTAAAGCTAAACATCGAGTGGACAGAATTATGAAATTGAAATACAGAGAAATATCGAAATTGGTATTGGCAGAAAGACTAATAAACCAAGTAAAGCCTTCAGTAAACGCGTGCATGTGGATTGAGTGAGCACCTTCCAAAAATCTTTTTTTATGTATTAGGTATTTAGTAAAAGTTCTAAAACAATTGTAAAACCAATCCTGGAATTTGTAAAAAGATAAAACCGAAGATAAATCAGTTAATGTCTGCTCACTCAATCCTGATAAGGGGCAACCCAGATCTACAAATGTATCAAGTTTACATATAAAATTAGGGTTCTAGGATTTAGTAAAACCTTAGTGAAGTCACAGTATTTAATTTCAGATCACCTAGTGCCCTATTTAAAAAGTTACAAATTGTTATTGGTGCTCACTCAATCCACATGCTTTGAAAAGTCAAGATATCTTACGAATTACCTATAAAATCAAGTTTAATTATATTTCTAGATTTAGTAAAAGTAGAATAGAAATTTGTAAAACACAAAACGAATCACTATCATGATTCGTTTTTGAAAAATCAATTTTTATAGGTGCTCACTCAATCCACACGTTTTTGAAAAGTTAAAATCTTTCATATCTTTAAATCTGTAAGCGCTACAAAAAATGTGAATACGTCAAGATTTAGTAAATTTTTTTACTAAATATTGGCTATTTCACATTTTCGATTTTTTGCTTACTTAAAGAGATATTAATTTTTTAATGTTTTCCATACAAACTTACAATGTAGGGTCGCCACACGTGTCAAAATACAGGATATTCTACTAAATTAATTTGTATTGGCCTATATGTAAATACCTAAAGGAAACAAAGCTCGGCGAAACGTGGATACTAGTTACACCTCTGCCTACCCCTTTTGAGATTACAGAGCTGAGTGAGTATGTATGCTAATTAGACTAAAGTAATTAAATTAAACGATACTTTACAAATATATTTTTTTATTTCAGTAAAAATATAAAAAAAATATCCTTGAAATGCTATATACATTATTTAGATTTAGTCAATCTTTTTTACTCTACCGCCAGTTCGGAATGCAGTTTTACTAGAGAAGAACGGGCGAGAAACTCTTGCGTTGCTCTTTACGAACATCGGTTAACAATATTTGGTCATACAATTGATTAGATTAGAGCAGCTCAATGTATGTTAATTAGGTTGCCTTATATTATAAAATAAAACTTATTACAAGGCTTATTGTTGCACATGACCGCCGTGAAATACATAAAAATCTCGATTTCTTGAGCAGTTGGTCTTTACTGAAACAGTCTGAGTAGACCAGTCCACAAGAGCAGCACCCGTTCACGATTAATGACGCATGTGCCAGCCATCGACCTCCTCAACCATTTTACAGGGAAGTGACCGATTCCGCACATGACGCCGCAGCAAGCACAGACAGAATACAACAATTAAAATATTAGACACTAAAATCAAGTAAAGTCATGTAAGGCATACTGTTCACATAAGTTCGCAATGTTAAGGAAATGAAATATATTATATATAAGGTTCCTAATTAGCATTTAATGGCTACACTTCTAAGTAATAGCATAATTCCGAAGCCTTTCGGTCATCTAAATATTCAGAAATGTTGTAATAGGCTAAATAGTATCTTTAAAATATCTTTTATTTTGTTCTTTAAAATGATTGGGAACCTTATTGTAAAAGCGTATACAAAGTCCCTTGAAAGAAGAATTTTCCTCCCCAAGAACTTCTAGAACTTAGCGATAGATCTTATAGCTCGCTTTTGAAGAGTAAAATGATATTCATGTCAGCAGCAATACCCCGTAGTAGAGTCCCGTGACACATCAAACTATGGCAATATGAAAAATATATAAAACCTAGCCATGTCAGCGTCGGTCAGTTGTCGTTTTTACTCTCAGCATAAGTTTCGGCACTTTGTTTTTTGGCTAATAATGATATTTGGTATAGCTGTCCTCGTGAACGCCTTAAAAATATGTTTGTCCCGGCCCGTCTATCCCACGAGATAACATTTTCAGGAATAAAAATTAGAATAAGAGTAGTCTATAGCACCCAGGGAACTCATTAAAATACCTTTCTAACAGTGAAAGATGTTTCAAAATCGGTTCCGTAGAACCGGAGATTACCCCGAACATTCAAACTTACAAATTTTACCTCTTTTATATATTAGTACAGACAGGCCTTTTATTTCACAGGGCTGACATTCCTTTTATATTTCCCAGAAAGAGCAGGATGCACTTATTACGAAAAAGCTAAGAGCAATAGGAATAGACATACTATTTGCTGTCACTATCTGAGTTTCACAACTTTTTGATTTGGCCTTTTTTGTTGGCCAGATAGTCTGAATGTCAACGAAGTATATATCCGAAATATATACGTGATTGTGGAAATATATAATTATATATTGTGTTTGAAAATACATTTCGCGTCGTATTTAAGTGTTTAGAACGTGTTGAATATGGTACATTGCAGTGTTCTTGGCTGTAAAAGCTTAAGTAAGCGAAAATACGAAAATATAATGTTTTATTCGTAAGTAGCAATTTTACGTTACTATTTATCAAGTTTCTGAAAAATAATTGTAAAATATTGACAGTATACCATCTTCTAGGCATTCCTGGCTGCAGAAGTTAAATAAATTCATGTAAAACCAATTTAAAATTTCATGTATTACCTAGTCAAATTCGGAAATTGTTTAAATGTCATTTGCCGCTTTTTACATCTTTAGCTGTCCATGCCAATTTTAGGTAAATTTAATATGGCTGCATAATACACATTATGGGGATACCAGCGTTTACGACATTTAATTACCTCTTATTTATGGATAATGTCTCAGCGTTTCCCAAGAGTTTAATAAAAAAATAATACAGTTTAACTAACAAAATAAAAGTGAACAGTTGAACTAATTAATATCAGAAAATTACATTATAAAATATTGAAATTGTTATTGTATTGGCACTTTTCTATTGAAAAAAAACATTCAACTGAATAAATAAATATAACAGTATTGGGGTTATTTTTTATATCTTGTGATTATTTGGCAAGACTGTTATAAACATGCACTCTTATAAATTTGCCAAACCTTTGTGCAAATCTGGTGTTGGCAGATGGGCTTTATAGACTACTATAAACTCTATAATAATAATAATAATACTAGCCCTGTATTTAACATTGTCCCACTGCTAGGCACGGGCCTCCTCTACTAGTGAGAGGGGTTAGGCCTTAGGCCACCACGCTAGCCTAAAGCGGGTTGGTAGATTTCACATACCTTCGAAATTCGTATAAGAATTCTCAGATATTCAGGTTTCCTCACGATGTTTTCCTTCACCGTTAAAGCAAGCGATAATGAACATTTAATACACACATAACTTTAGAAAAGTCAGAGGTGTATGCCACTTGGGTTTCGAACATACGACTTTCGTCTTGGCAGTCCGTACGGCAACCAACTAGGCTATCGCTGCTAGTCTATAAACTCTACGACTCGCTTATCTTCTCCTACAAGAATGCAGGATTGTGTTGGTCGTCTATTAATTGCAGCAGTTCCTCGCGATTCTTCATTCTCTTTTGTTAACCACTACGTAATGCTCATCAAAAGTATTTGTCAAAGCTATGTAAATGTCAGGCCCCACTGTGCTGGAAAATCTTAGATAAAAAAGACAATATTAGAAGAAACCTATATACAAAATTAATTTTATTTAAAGGACAGTAATAATTACTTGTTTTGAATTATTCATTGTTAATAAAGTTATTATGTCTATTATGTAACTGTGAGTTTTTGTGTTTCAAGAAGTTATTACTATTATTATATTATGTCTATACCAGCTATAGACACGTATTAGGCCAGCGTGGTGGACAAAGGCCTAAAGAAGAAACTGACTGACTGATCGATCAACGCACAGCCAAAACGGCTGGGGTTAGAGACTTAAAATTTTGACAGTAGGTACCTTTTATGACGTAGGCATCCACTAAGGAAGGATTTTTGGAAATACCACCCCTAAGGGAGTAAAATAGGGGATGATAGTTTGTGTCAAAATCCGTCATTTTGAAGTTAAGTTTATGAAAATTAGTATTTGGCCTTTTAGTTAAAAACAAAAAATATTTATTTCAGAATTTTTGGAAATTCCACTCCTAAAGGGGTGAAATAGGGGAAGAAAGTTTGTATGAAAATCAGTCATTTTTGAAGGTTTAACTTCAAAAATGACGGAATGTTGATGAAAATTGTTATTTTGTATTGTATACTTTTTTTCCCAAACATGACATCCACGCGGGCGGAGCCGCGATCAACAGCTAGTACCTCATATTTTTAAAATTTTATCTTAAACTAATGTTAGTTGGTAACCCCATAGAGTTCAGCTGTCCCTTTCGGGTGCACGCCTATGCCTCATCTACGGTTGTATATACTATATCTATGTTTTATTTATACAATAACACCAAATGTCAATAGAATATTTTTAGTAACTACGCAGATTTATATAAAGTAACAAAATTATTATAACTTTTATTTAGATATACTTATTAGTCACATTTGTATTTAAGCTTCGTGATTAAATATTTAAATAACACGTTAAAAAGAATAAATTCAGATATCAGTATGTTTCAACTATTTTATATAATAAGTAGGATTTCAGAATTCCCATATGAATTTAATTAGTAAATTGGTGCTAGGTGGTATTGATAATATTAATTTGGGTTCCTATAAATAGGTAAAAATAAATTAATTCAACCATGTGTCGCTGAGCTTATTACCCTCCCATCATATTATTACCATTTATATCGTCGTGATTCATATAGGCATAACAAATTTAGGTACATATAGGCATAACTAGAGGTAGGCAAATACAAATTAATTTAGTAGAATATCCTATATTTTGACACGTGTGGCGACCCTACATTGTAAGTTTGTATGGAAAACATAAAAAAATTAATATCTCTTTAAGTAAGCAAAAAATCGAAAATGTGAAATAGCCAATATTTAGTAAAAATTTTTACTAAATCTTGACGTATTCACATTTTTTGTAGCGCTTACAGATTTAAAGATATGAAAGATTTTAACTTTTCAAAAACGTGTGGATTGAGTGAGCACCTATAAAAATTAATTTTTCAAAAACGAAGCATGATAGTGATTCGTTTTGTGTTTTACAAATTTCTATTCTACTTTTACTAAATCTAGAAATATAATTAAACTTGATTTTATAGGTAATTCGTAAGAAATCTTGACTTTTCAAAGCATGTGGATTGAGTGAGCACCAATAACAATTTGTAACTTTTTAAATAGGGCACTAGGTGATCTGAAATTAAATACTGTGACTTCACTAAGGTTTTACTAAATCCTAGAACCCTAATTTTATATGTAAACTTGATACATTTGTAGATCTGGGTTGCCCCTTATCAGGATTGAGTGAGCAGACATTAACTGATTTATCTTCGGTTTTATCTTTTTACAAATTCCAGGATTGGTTTTACAATTGTTTTAGAACTTTTACTAAATACCTAATACATAAAAAAAGATTTTTGGAAGGTGCTCACTCAATCCACATGCACGCCAGTAAACCATGCCTATCATAAGTACATATTATAATTAAGAAGCTATCAGTTGATTGGACGCCATGGCAAATGCATTCCAATTTTAAAGAATAATAAATATTCAATTACATATATTATATTAATACATTATAGCGTCTTGATAAATAAAAAAACGATACTTAAGGATATGGACATCATACGTTTAGCCGACTTAAGCTTGCAGTTTTACACAGGTCTTAAAATTTTATAATTAATGCTAAATGCACGGCGGTGATCTTTATATTTACCCAAACATTACATTGCTTTTAGCGATTTTTATGTATAATATGAAGTTAAATTAGCATTAAAACAAAGTAAATCTTCAATGAAGTAAAGTAAACCAACTTCGTGCATTAAGCGTAATAAAAGAATCTTACGGTACTGTTTAGCTTACGGGTTAAGTTCCGAATAAAGTGTAGATTGGTTAGGCTGAAAATCGGAATCTTATCAAAGCTTGTTAAGCAACGGTTTATGTCAATACAACCTATCAAGTCAAAGATCTTATGGATAGTGTGAAATTCCAATAGCCAGAATTAATTATTAATTTACTATATACATACCGTATTTCGGAACTTATGTCGCGTGATAATTAAGATTTTAAAGTTAAATGTGCCAATTATTTTAACTTCGTCCGTTAACAAAGAGGGAGTTCCACGTTAAGTGGCACCAGAGTTTATAAATAACTTTTTCATGTTGATTTTTTATAAAAACAATTGTAAAAGTTTGTAAAGGATTTATTGGTTCATAAATTCGTTAGACAATTTTTATTCAAGGATTAAAAAATAATCAATATTTTTACTGCCTCTCATACAATTCTAAATCATTTAAATATATATAATGAAGCTATATTACATTTTACGAATATGTATCGTTTCGGTCAGCTGATTTTTAAACTAATGGCTAAACTTTACAAAGAATGCAATTTTCGATTGTTTCGGTTGTAATATAATTTTTTTACCCATGGTGATGGTGATTATTAAGCATACAGCCTCCGTGGCGCAGTTGGGGAGTAGCCGGCTTTGAAACGAGAGGACGGGGGTTCGATTCCCACACTGGGACAAATGTTTGTGTGACAGACAGATATTTGTGTCCGGTGTCTGGGTGTTATGAGACCGAAAGTCGCTCGTAGTCCCCGATACCCACAACACAAGACTCGTATCTTAGTGTGGGGTCGGGGCTATGTGTGTGACTGTTGGGTGTTATTTATTTATACAAATTGAATTAAAAGATCTTCGATAGAAGATACTTGAGTACTCCGAGACCTGATCAACGGTAAATTTAAAATAAGAAAAAAAAACAAATCTGACATTTTATTAAACAGCATTTTTATATAAAACTGAAATTAAATGCTTGTTTAATTAAATCATTGATACACAAAGCGGTACATTCCGTTAGCAACCTGTTCGTTGCATTGATAACGACTATCTTATATCATAAGTTGTCAGTGTAGGTGAATGACTCAGGTTGTTTGCACAAGTCATTAGGCCCAACAGGCCTGTACACACTGTTATCGTTAAATGTTATGGTACTATTTTTTCACTTTATGATTTATGTTGGACTGTTTGGTCGTTGAGCGCCATGTGTTTGGTGTAATTAATTTTGTTAACGAGTAATTAACACTGGCTGTATAGTTTTGAATTTAAATTTAAATTTCGAAATAGTTTTAAACGTGTGTATATATTTCCTAGAATGAGGAGATTTGTTGCCTCATTGGTTGAGTAGTAAGATTCGGTTCAGAAACTAGTGATATCCTACCTTCAAATACCACTTCCCGCAATCACAATTTGTTTTTACGATACAAAAAATGATAAGAAATCTCAATTTGATGGGTTTCGAATTTTTGCCCAATATACAATATGTAACATGATTAACGCACACTCTGAAAGTAGTTTGTTCAGAATAAGCGACTGAATCGATATCAACAGTCTTTTCTAAATGCAATAATAAACGAACACTTTAAAAAATTAAATAATTAAAATTACGAACTTTATGTCGAAAACTAGTACAACTAATTTCATAAAAAACAATATTTATATTCTTTGAAAAAAATAAGCTCAGCGGAATTAACGTATTAGTTAAACCTCTGCCTATCCCTTCGAGAATATAAACATAAGCTTATTATTTCATAATAAAAGTTGTCGATACAAAAAGCAATATAATTAGGTCCGTATAAGTATATCTAGAGCATCTGAACAAAATTTAATCTACTTTCAGTTTTAATGATAAATGGTCATTATAACTTACCATAAAACGGTTTGCATTTGCACAAAAATAAAATAAAAATACACAGCCAGCTAATAAAACCTTATTATGATCAACACCCGATTCATTACAACACTTAATGATTAAAACATAAAGCTATAAAAGCTTACTTTCTGCCGCATATCCTTATATGTCCTGACATAATACTTGAACTAGATGTCAATTGACAGAGATCGATTGCATGACAGCAACAGCATCAGGCGTTCTAAATTTAAAATCTTAAAGCCATTCTTAACACGTATATTTTTAATTCTTTAATACTAAATCCAGCGACTGCCTTGGTTGCGCAGTTGTTATTGCGCATGCGTTACGACTGCTGTGCTGAGGTCTCGGGTTCTAATCTCGAGTCGGGTAAAGTGATATTGGGTTTTTCTGTTTATAAATACTCAGTATCAGCCCGTAGTCTGGAATTCTGCCCGGTATGGCGATAGGCTCGCCCCCTATCACGTTATAGGACCATAATAAAGTCGGAGAAAAGTGGATGTACTGGTTACACCACTGCCTACCCCCTCAGGGATTACAGGCGTGAGTGTATATGTATGTATGTACACTAATTCCAGTTGCTAGTTCTGGCGACTTTTAGACTTGGACGACACAAGTTGGTGTCGGATCGGGAATTCGTATGTAACTGCCTCGTGTGCTATTTACTTATAAAAATTGACTTTTATAAATTCTGTAGGTGTCTATAGTGAAACGACCAGTGAATGTGGGCTTGGACAAACATCAACCAACGGCTACTTTATCTAAACAATACACTACACGGCCATAGATAAAGAACCAGAGAAATATTCACTAGATGGGTGATATTCAAATTTACAATCATACACTTAATTTATTTTAAATATATAACATTTCATGGATATGGATGGCATCAGAATATGACAGTTGCATATCGTTGGTATCAAAAATAATAACTCCTTTTCAGAAAATCTTATACGAGGGAGAATACCCTGTTTGTTTATTTTCAGATATTATCAATCACTCTACTAGGAAATTAATTCACGTATTTTTATTATCGGTACATAAATAGTCAATTTTGTGTGATTTTGCATTAAAAACCAATATAGATATGTTTATACCAATAAAAATATCCAATAACTTTTTATTTGCTCATTTGGTTCACAGCTTGGAACAAACATATATACGTAAATATATTATACTAGCTGTTGCTCGCGGCTCCGCCCGCGTCGAGGTCATGTTTTGGAGAAAAAGTGTACACAAATACCAATTTAGTTTCAGTAATACAAAATACCAATTTTAATGCATTTAACTTAAAAAATTACGGATTTTCATTATAACTATCATCCCCTATTTTACTCCTTTAGGGTTGGTATTTCCAAAAACCCTTCCTTAGTGGATGCCTACGTCATAATAGGTACCTACTGTCAAAAATTCAAGCCTCTAACCCCAGCCGTTTAGGCTGTGCGTTGATCGATCAGTCAGTCAGTTTCTTCTTTTATATATACAGATATGAGCTAAATACATTGTGTTATTCCTAAAATTAATGAGCACAACACGCAAAAAGTTATGCAGTTTTATTTTTAATTTAAAATTAATATTAACTTTATACTACTATAATATATGTATGAAATGAAATTTAATAAAAAATATACAGTAAAATAAGTTAACAAAAATTTTATTAACTTCTTAGAATGAGCAAGGAAGCAATAATTACTTAATTAATTCAATGTAACTGTAATTACTGGGTGTGTTTCTAACGCCTAACGCTATTTCACTAATAAACACACACACATACACTCACGCCTGTAATCCCCGAAGGGGTAGGCAGAGGTGTAGCTAGTACACCCACTTTTCGCCGAATTTCGGTCCCATAATGTGGCGAGCCTATCACCATACCGGGCACAGATTCCAGACTTCGGGCTAATACTGAGGAATTTCTAGATAGAAAAACCCAATATCATTTTGCCCGGCCCGGGGATCGTACCCGAGACCTCAGCACAGCAGTCGTAACGCATGCGCAATTACAACTGCCCCACCGAGGCAGTCACTAATAAACTAGAGATTAATTTCATTTGAGCCCAAATGTGATCACAGCTTAACGTACATTAAATGATTTAGGCCATGTTTAGGCACTCACCTTGCGCCCACGATCAGTTGGTCCCTTGCCACATCAAACAGCAATTGCGAGAATGATTTAGTGCTCTTATCTTCGAATATATCGCTGTCCAACGCCAGTAGATCTGTAATTTTAAATCAATTATAAAAACGGGAAATCACTTAGGTGGGATTGAATTTACATGTTTACTTCAGATATGATTTAGGATTAAATTAGGCAAAGGTTTACTTCAGGATAGCGGCTGGTACGTAAAATGTTTAAAAATATTTTTTATTAATCCATCCTACATTTACACCCATCGTATTGGTTTTAAACTGTTATGAATAAAATAAATACATCTAACAGTCACACACATAGTCCTGACCCCACACTAGATCAAACCTGTATCGTGGGTATCAACAACTACGAGGGACTACGGTCCGACAACACCCAGACCCGTTACAAATATTTGTCTTTGTGCAGGAATCGAACCCGCGGCCTCTCGTTTCATAGCTAGCAACTCGCCCGCTGCGCCACGGAGGCTGTCAAAATGGTCACTGATTAGTGATTATTATCAGAGGGCAAGTCTCCGATCTAGTAAATACGTATATTATCTTAAAATCCATCTTAAATCTACAACTTATTTGTATATCTTCATCTACGTGACAATAAAGTTTTTTTTTTTAATTTATTTAACTGCCTTGGAAACAGGTCCTTTAGGAGTTTTTTTCTAGTCACGGTAGGGTTGCCAACCGTCCTATTTCTCAGGACATGACCTGGTTTTTAGGGTGTCCTGAATAGTTTGAGCAATAAACCTTGATAAGGTTCTGTATTTTAAAATTCGCGCGTCACAGTTGCTAACTTCACGCGCCCGCGCTGTAGATATTAAAACAAAGACGCGTCCTGTTTTTAACCTGTCATGTGTCACCAAGGATACCGGTGTCGAACCGGTGTGGAAGAAGGTACTAAGTAGTGAGTGAAATACAAGCCAAAATTATTTTTATTTCCATAATATTAAAGTTAAAATCGCAAGTAAGAACGGGAGTATTGCCAGTATTTGACCGCTAGCCCGGTAGCGAATGATACATGACAGGTACTAAACTGTTCTGGTTTGTTCAGCTTCAAATCCTAGTTTTTGAAGCTGTGGGATGGTAATCCTGTTACAGATTCTGTGTAGCTCCAGTTCTAGCCTTACAGTTAGGATTTTTTTGAATAATTATTTATGTATGTTAGTGTTTGCATTGTTGGTCTGCCTTAATAAATAAATAATTTAGTAAAACATATGCACGGAAGAAATAAATAAATGTCCAAAGCTCCTAGTCATGCTAATTACTTTAATCACCATACACGAAAATAAATTGATATTTTAATAGCCCTAACAAATATTATCATTTATCATAGTCCACTATGTTATGTGTGTCAATTTAAATGCTATCATTAAAGTTTTATGATGTAAATAAAATCCATTAACTATACGATTAGATATATCAATTTCTAACAGTGTGACAAATGAAAAAGGTTTCAGTTGACGTTACTAGAAAACAGGATTCCAAAACTAAATAATAGGTCTTTACTTATGAAATTGCCGTTCTGCAGTACTGGCCATTTCAAATCAGAATAATGTTTGTTTGGCTAAGAATTCTAATTTCAAATTATGTTTATTTAAATAACATGGATTTATTTTCTAAATGTGCGTTGGCAATGATGCATCGATTTCAAGGGTGATTATTTTGATTAATAGAAATAAAAAATATAGAAAAATAAACCTTTGATTTTGTTCATATAAAACGGCAATTTCATAGGTAAAGACCTAATATATAGATCATGGACTAATAAAGATCCAATGACAGCTATTCCGATAAGTCAAGAATTTGTGGCATGAGGAAATAATTTTATTTATTTATTTTATTTTATTTATTACACACAAAACAGGTTACAATCGGGTACAAATTGTATACAAAATTGTTTAAAGTTTTTAACATAACTATAACCCACAAATTTTTGTTCCGGAATTAATATTAAGTGTTAACGAGATAACAAAGTGAAAATCATCTAATACAATGCTAATTTCAACTAGTTAATTTTTAAATAAGTTAGTGGAGTGGAATACGAATGAGCAAAAATTCTATTGGTGTATGACATACATAGTTAAATTAACCATTAAACTTAGCTTAAGATAAATCGATAAGGATCAGATAATAATAATTGAAATACTAAACATATTTCGTAGATCTGGTCTTAGTCTGGAATGTAGATACAAGTTATTTCTGAATTGATTTACTTATTGTCACCTATTACAACATCGGTAATGTACTAAACATTGTCTTATTAGATGTTATACATGATTTATACGAAAATATTTGTCGTGAATGTGGGGCAATAGAAAAAGTCTTTAGCATATCTGTTTCCAGTAACAATAACAATAAATAATGTCCAACAGTTACAGACATAGTCCTAATCCCAAATTAAGACTCTTATGTCGTGGATATTAGGAACTACGAAAGACTTCCGATCTCACAACACCCAGACTCAAGACAATTTTTTTGTGGTCCACAAACATCGAGCGCACCATAGTTTATCCCGATGCGGGGATAGAACTCGCGGTCTTTGATTTCACAGCGGACTGTGACCCACTGCGCCACGGAGGCTGTCACTGTCAATTCAATGTAACTGTCATTAAATGGCCATCCTTTTATGCTCATATTAGAAAATAAGAAAACAGTAGTAATCGCGTTAATAATGACAATGAACGCAAAATACATCATAACCCGATTACCGTAATGTAAAACTCCATACTACAAAGTAAATACATTAAGAGACCATTCAAACAATACTTAAGTGTCCAAACACGGCTAATGGGATTTTGTGGCAAATATTTAATGTCCTCTGAGAATTAAATGTTAGTCGCGAACTTTTTGTTTGCATTTCATAAAACAGCACAAATTCGGTGTGTGTTCTGCAAAATAATTTAATGGCGAAAAATATGTACGCCAAAAATTAACAAAGAAGCTTAAATAAGAAACCGTTTAAATTCACTTTCCCAAAACTCAGACACAAATGTACAATTAATAAATACAATTTTTAAATGGTAATTTCACATGGATTAAATATAATTGTTTTGATATCTAAAAATAGTTTAAACTATTCATAAAGAACCAAGTTTAATTTAAATTATTGTTATTTACCTACAAACGAAACACGCAAAGGGGCAATTAAAAACAATTACCGAAAGTGGAAAGCAATGGCCAAACAAAACTAAAACGGACCCTACCGGTTATCGTAGGAAATTTCACCTATTAGAACTAGATGCAAATACAGCTTGTGGAAGTCAGATGTAAATCGGCGGGTTTATCGAGCCTAATGCGTGAAACCGAGCTGGAAATGTTTACTTTTTAGAAAGGCGGGTAATTACGTGGGCGCCAATGAGGTTGCATGTTTTCTACTTATTGACGACGAAATTAAAATATAATATGATGTATTTCTGGTTAAAGCTATAGAATAAGAGGGTTCAATACTACGTTGATACCTTAAAAGTAATATTAAGGGTACTTTTTAATACAATAATTAATTCAATGACTTCCGGCTTAATCTACTCTACCTTAGATTTTAATGGAAATATCGGGGGTCACTTACAAAATATTTGCGGGTAGATTGATAAGTTATAAACTCAGTGTGGAAAGGTTTGTAATAAAAAGGAACGCCTCAAAGCTCGCGGGGGCAGTCTATACGAAACTAGCGGGAGTCTAGCTCGGTTTTAATCAGTGTGCGTACAGACGTTCTTAGTGTAGTTTGTGTTTAATCGGTGATTGCTAATATTATGGACTTAGTTTTTGTTTTAAGTAGATTGTTTGTTTGATTGTGGGCTCTTTTTCTCGCATTTAGCACGTTACAGGTTAGGCCATTGTGCGTGCCGTAAATGCCAGCTAGGAATTAAGCTAGCCTAACTCTTACCAGAAGCGTAGGGTCCTCCTGACGTCTTCAAAGGCTTCTCGGAGCGACCTTGGTGTATGAGACACAATAAACTATGAAGTATATAATATGCAAAGAGCTCTTTGATTTAAAAGGGGAATGAAACTGGGACACTATATTAAAAAAATATTGCATTGGCTGAAGTAGCATTATATCAGAAAGATGATTTTATTACATAATCTTTATATTTAAAATCTCAAGCAAGCTCTAATTGTTCAAAGGTGTTTTCACTCTAGCTATTGCTCTGTTACTACGAGATGCAATTAACTGTGAAATAACACAGTAAACTTAACAATAAAACATTATAGCTGGATTATGAGTTTATGGTCAAGATTTCTATCAAACTCCCGCACGTTTCATGTCGGAATCGAATTTAACGCCGCGAATAACTTAACAATGCGATGATTATTTCAATAAATAACAACTGAATAGCAGTCGTAAAGTTACGTAAGCTTCAATCATTGTATTCTCTACTAGCTCTTGAGCACAAAGGCGAATCGTGGACAGTTATCGGGTATAGTACTAATATTAAGTGGATTTAGGATCTTAAACGTTATGTAAGATCCGTCATATGTGAGAATCAGATATAGGAATAGTTATGATCTGTCAGATATAGGAATAGTTATTTGAGATATGGAATAGTTTGGACGTCTGAAACGATGGAACAAAAGATGATGTGAAATATACATACAGATACACTCACGCCTGTAACCCCCGAAGGGGTAGGCAGAGGTGAAACCAGTACACCTACTTTTCGCCGAATTTCGGTCCCATAATGTGATAGGCGGCGACCCTATCGCGACACCGGGCACCATTCCAGACTCCGGGTTAATACTGAGTATTTCTAGGTAGAAAAACCCAATATCACTTTACCCGACCCGGGGATCGAACCCGAGAGAGACCTCAGCACGGCAATCGTAACGCATGCGCAATTACAACTACGCCACCGAGGCAGACTGAAATGAAGTGAAATCAAGATCATTTATGGTGCAAATGTGAACGAATAAGACAGAATGGGGGGTCTATGACACAAATTATTTCCGAGAAGGCCAAATCACAATTAACTATCCCTAACCAGCAATTATGCATTAATGTGGACGAGATAAAATGCGTATTTCAGGACCGAAGATTGTGACACTCAAAGCCTTCTACCCCATGGAATAAAGATAAAAGACATTAGAACTCTAGCTTGAATATTTTGAATTAAACATTATAAACCATTTAACTTCAAAATCAGACTATGAGAAAACCTTATGGCGAGACTAACTAGGTGTAACAGAATGCCATGTTTTACAATTACTATTATACCTCCCGAAGCAACTATCCTAAAATTGCCTGTACAAAATTTTTGATTGCGTTTCGTCCATCTCTTTTCTGAGAACATAAACACATCAGACGTTTCGCTAACAAAGCTCACACGATTATCAGCAGTCAATAAATAACAAAACAAATGCATTTTACTGCCGACTTATTCTGATTTACTGTTCTGGGAACACGCATTGCATGCACTATCGACTTTATGCGACGTGTGTATTGACACTTTGGAACAAACAATTCCTCTCCTGTGTTGTCAGTACTATTTTATTGGTGCTTTCCTTTACTGAATAGGAGCACTATTTCAACAATTGATAGTGGTTATAAAAAGCGTTGACAAATAATTATATTGTTCTGACTAGATCCTTACAGATTCGGTTGGGTGTTTCTCACGTTGATATTAGAGATATTCATTTTTTTTTATCCTAGCACAGCAAAGTGACCACACCGGCCTGATGGTAAGCGCAGTGCCGCCCAATTAGAATATTGAGTAGCAAGAGACAATTTATCCACCAATTTTTTATAAAAGTTAGCTTATGAATTAAACTTGACAGCCTCACAATGCTCGCAATAAATCTGCAGAATTTTTATTGCACGTAATTCTATGTATAATAAAATAATTAGATATAATACACGAGTCTTGCATTTGATAATAAGCGCTGCTATTTTGGATCATTCGCGAACTCACGCTCTCCCTCAACCTCCATCCTTCTGCCATAATGTTACAGTATTTCAACCAACAATTTTGAGTCATGATTAAATTTTCATAGTTAAGTAATTATTTCCTTGGTGTAATACAAAAGGCCTTGGATTTGATTCCTGCATCAAGATTGTCCGTGGATCCACAAATATTTTAGTCTCTCGTAGTTCGTGACTGTGGAGTAGGTGTATCATCATTATATGCACTAACCCAATGTCCTACTTAAAAAATAAAAATAATACTAGCCCTGTATTAAACATTGTCCCACTGCTGGGCACGGGCCTCCTCTACTAATGAGAGGGGTTAGGCCTTAGTCCCCCACGCTAGCCTAATGCGGGTTGGCAGACTTCTCATACCTTCTAAAAATTCTCAGATATGCAGGTTTCCTCACGATGTTTTCCTTCACCGTTAAAGCAAGCGATAATTAACATTTTAATACACACATAACTTTAGAAAAGTCAGAGGTGTATGCCACTTGGGTTTCGAACCTACGACTTTCGTCTTGCCAGTCCGTACCGCAACCAACTAGGCTATCGCTGCTTTTTGTCCTACTTGTATGTCCTACTTACCTGAGCACAATTAAAGTGACAAATTGAATTAAACTTGACAGCTTCACAATGCTCGCAATAAGTCTGCAGAATTTGTATGACTTCGTTAAACTATTATTATACACCGACTACATATAGCTTATAAAATAAATATTGACATTGATTGAAAGTCCACACATTAACGGAATCATGTCCATCAAAATGCAATGGGATCCTGATATGTCACTATATCATATGACTTACAACTGATCTGCGCCATTTTGTGAAAATCATGACATCTCGATGCTAATCCAGGAAGACCGTCACCCAAAATAATCTCCACTGCACATGATACCCACAACAGAAAAATGATGTCTACGTACGATTACGGGAGACGTATATATATACATCTCACTCATTAGCAAAACTGTCATTTAGTATAGAATAATGAGGCAGTTCAAGTAATAAAAAATATTTTCAGCAATTGATACCCAAATAACTGATTTCACTTGTATTAGATAAATATCTTTGATTGACTGCCTCGGTGGCGCAGTTGTAATTGCGAATGCGCTACGACTGCTGTGCTGCTGTCTCGGGTTTGATCCCCAGGTCGGGTAAAATTATATTGGGTATTTCTATATAGAAATACTCAGTATCAGCCCGGAGTCTGGAATTGTGCCCGGTATGGCGATAGGCTCGCTCCCTATAGTGATAGGGAGTAAAGCCTATCGCCATAAAGTGTTATGGGACCGTAATAAATTCAGAGAAAAGTGGGTGTACATCTCTGCCTACGCCTTCGGTGATTACAGGCGTGAGTGTATATGTATGTAGATAGATATCTTTATCACTGCATATTAATAATGATTTTAACGAATCCAAAACATTAGTTGTCCATAACCAGTTCCTTTAAAACCAGTAGACACTTTATTGCACGTAATTCTATGTATAATAAAAATAATTGGCTTACCTTGTCGGTTTATTATCCTGAAATCATCTTCTGGGAGCTCACCTTTGCTGAGCGCTGCTAACAATATTATAGCGGCTATTTTGTATATAGGCCCCATAATTGAGCGTATTAATAGATTTGATCTGCAACAAAAAAAACGTATAAATTATATTTCAAGTTTTCAATTTATTAATACTTCGACTATGTCTAAATTCGCGCGCTTTCGCTTTGAAACATTCAATATTGTTTTGAGGGGTCGACAGGATTGTAGTTTTCAGTCTTAGAGTAAGTTTTCAGTATAGGAATCCATAATGCCGCAATAAATACACTGCTAGAAAATATTTTCTCGTTAACAAGTAACGCCAGAATTCCCTTTCGTTTACAATTGGAGTTTTTATACTTAAATATCGACGGTCTATTAAATTAATTTCTTTTTAAAAAATAGATCATATTTTTAATGAAATTACAATACTTAAATAAACACATTAATACTGATATTTAAAATGAATTTATTTGGTGTCAGTACCGACCAACATTGGCGCCACATGCACGATTCACAAATTGCCAGCATTTAATAACAGCTTACAGCATGCAACATACTCGGTGACCTGACAGGCATACGTCAAATAAAGAGGCAAAATGTAAATGAAAATAAACGAATATGGATAAGGAATTCTGCATATTGCACATTTCCAACATCGTAAAACTATTTACGCATGTGCAATATTGAGTTGCACTTTGTCACCTGTCTTAACTTTAGTCGACAATCAGAAACATGTTTATGGAACCTTTACTATTTATTATTTAACTAGCTGTTGCCCGCGGCTCCACCCGCGTGATAGTTACTTTTGAAAGAAAATGTGTCTTTATTACCATTGAGTCATCTTAAGCTTTACATATTTTTATATTTTACCATCCCTGCGCTTACCATCGGATGCAGGGTGGTCACTTTGCCGCGCCAGATAAAAAAAACCATAGGAACTGTGTAGTTTTCCGAGATAAAAATATCCCATGTCATTCTCAAATCCCTAATCTACGACTATGCAAGAAATCATGTCGATCCCTTGCTCTCTGAAAAACAAAAACTATCCCACAAAAACTGTATATTTTTGGGATAAAAAGAATCCTATGTGTTATTCCAGACTATAGTCTATGCCTGTGCCAAATTTCAACCAGATCTGTTCAGCTGTTTTGGCTGATTGAGCAACAAACATCCATCTACCCGTCCAAACATTCGCATTTATAATATTAATAAAAATATTGAAATTTCTTGACTGTGACGTTTCAGCCCGTCTCTGCCTGTCACATTATATTTAAAATCAAGTATTTACGATTATTATCTCGTATCAAAAACAGATCATGAGAACTTTGTTACTTCATTATCGGCGGCCATATTTGCAATACTTTTAAAAATGGAAGCGGTACATTTATGATCCAGCATTTTAACAACATTTTAACAGCATTTTAAAAACATTCGCATGTTTTAACACATAAAAAAATACTTAAATTTCCAACTAATTAACCACACGCTATGGTCGATTTTTAATTAACAGCTTTTAAGTATTATTTGCGCTCAACTTTCTTTAAAATACAGTCATTCAACATTCACAACGGTCAAATAATTACCCATTTATGCGAAACTAGAAATACATAGAAATCAATTTGCTAATAGCCCGTCGAAAGATTCCAAGCCGGTTGTAACTATGTGTTTAAAACGTTACCAACTTCGCTGTCAATCCATGACCACTTGTCTATCTGTCTGTCGTTGCGTTATCCAATCTTACTTGCGAAGCTTAATGGTCAAGGATTCTTTAATATTCAAACAAGAGACACTGAGTAAACTTTTTCGAGAGCAAGTGGATTGCTAATTGACAGGATCTACATAAATATTTGACTTTGTAAAAATAAACTCCAATTAATCCGTAAAACCAACGAACTTCGTGGATATGCTTAAACAGAAAACTTGTCTCATTACGCTCCCTTATCACGTGCTATTCGTTTTTTAAATATTATCTGTATATATAAAAGAAGAAACTGACTGACTGACTGATCGATCAACGCACAGCCTAAACGGCTGGGGTTAGACTTGAAATTTTGACAGTACAGTATGTACCTTTTATGACGTAGGCATCCACTAAGGAAGGGTTTTTGGATATAGCACCCCTAAGGAGGTAAAATAGGGAATGAAAGTTTGTATGAAAATCCGTCATTTTTGAAGTTAAATTTATGAAAATTAGTATTTGGCCTTTTAGTTAAAAATAAAAAATAAATGTTTCAGGATTTTTGGAAATTCCGCCTCTATGGAGGTAAAATAGGGGATGAAAGATTGTATGAAAATCCGTCATTTTTTAAGTTAAACGCATGAGTATTTTGTATTGTATACTTTTTCTCCCAAACATGACCTCCACGCGGGCGGAGCCGCGAGCAACAGCTAGTATTGATATAAATATATCTTTGCAACCAATCGAAATTCGTTGAAGCGACACACAAACATGTAGAAATAAGTTAATATAATTAATTAATACATAGTTATTTATAAGGATTAGTTATAGCGTCGTATGGTTTTAAACTAATAAATAATAAATACACCCAACAGTCACTTCTGACCCCGCACTATGTAAAACCTGTGTGTTTCAATAATTACGAGGGACTACGGTCCCACAACACTCAGACCCTAAACAAATATCTGTCTTTCACACAAACATCTTTCTCAGTGCGGAAATAGAACGCATGACCTCTCGTTTCACAGCCGGCTACTCGCCCGTTGTTCCACGGAGGCTGTCGGCTGATTTGATTAGTAAATCTGTATATATAAAAGAAGAAACTGACTGACTGACTGACTGACTGATCGATCAACGCACAGCCAAAACGGCTGGGGTTAGAGACTTGAAATTTTGACAGTAGGTACCTTTTATGACGTAGACATCCACTAAGGAAGGCTTTTTGGAAATACCACCCCTAAGGGGGTAAAATAGGGAATGAAAGTTTGTATGAAAATCCGACATTTTTGAAGTTAAATTCATGAAATTTAGTATTTGGCATTTTAGTTAAAAATAAAAAATATATGTTTCAGGATTTTTGGAAATTCCGCCCCTAAGGGGGTAAAATAGGGAATGAAAGTTTGTATGAAAATCCGTAATTTTTAAGTTAAACGCATGAATATTGGTACTTTGTATTGTATACTTTTTCTCCCAAACATGACCTCCACGCGGGCGGAGCCGCGAGCAACAGCTAGTTAATAAATAAAAGAGAAGTTCAATATAATTTACCAAAAATGAATGATTTAATAAGAATCGATGGGGACTAGGTTCAGTTGCCGCTTGCATATCAAACGAAATTACTTTGAGTTTTCTTTGTTAAAATGTAATAACTTAAGGCAAAAAACTTATAACAATATATTTGCCCTGTCACGCCTTGGCGCGAACTGCGATTTGTCGTGGTTCGTTTCTGCATACGGACTGGTATCGCAGCGATTTATAATCCTACTATTTATTCGTCGTTGGTCTATAATTTACGAATTAAATCTCTATGCGAGATAGTAAGGATAATGTACAGTGAAGTTTTGAGTGAAGAATGCTAAGACTAACGATCAAACTCATTTCCTTCCCCTCTAGTTAATTTTGTTTTTTTTTAAGGTGTGTTATATTATTAGTGTACCAACTCTCATTAGGCCAGCGTGGTGGATTAAGGCCTAACCCCTCTCACTAGTAGAGGAGGCTTGTACCCAGCAGTGGGACAATGTCAAACCTCTCACGGATCACAAGGACCCCGGTGTTCGGAAAAAAGCAATAAGTAGTGAGTAAAAATACAAGCCAAAATCAACTTTATTTCCATAAGATTAACGTTACAAATACGCTTAATACGCACTCCAATAAGGGCGAGTGTTGCCAGTTTTTGACAACACCAGTGTTCAAATGATCTGTGAGTGTTGCTTAATACAGAGCTAGTATTATTATTACATTTATTAACTATTTTTCTGGCGCGGCAAAGTGACTACACTGCACCTGATGGTAGCCGTCCAGATAGAGTATCAAGTAGTATTAGATTAGATTAGATGTATTATGACATGCTAAAATACGAGTCTACCTAAAATTTTCAAATTTAAATTTAAATAACGAAAATTGAACCCGCAAACGCAATAAAAAATAATCCATGTTTAAACCGGGTTATGGTATTTCTGTGTAGGTAATTTAATTTAAATCGGTCGAGTAGTTTTTGCGATGTGCGCACATCTACGAACCTCATCTAGCAATTTATACAGGTAGAAGATACATTTTACATTTTGTTCAGGATATTAGGAGTTCGAATACCCACGCCACGGTTTTAATCGAACACAAGATTTTTCGGTTTAGAATTCAAATGAATCGATAAGTTCATTCCACAATTCTATTCTCATATTGAAAGATAGCAGTACCAATTAAAATATTAGTTGATGACTCTTGAACAAATTCTATTTCTTTGACAAGTTTCTTAATGAAATTATATTATACCATATCAAGTCATATTTATTTTTCAGGATTATCCTGGAACGCAATTTTTTGTACAGATTTGCGTATTACCCATAAAACGTATTACTAAACCATAACATGTAGGCAACATTTTTCTCGTAAACATAACCTAAAAGACAAACTACACCGTAACGTGCGGCTACTTTAAATTCTGAATCAACATGATGTTTTATTAGTTTTAATTTGACTTAATAGGTTTACAATCTCTGCTTTGGAAATGAGCTACTGACCGAACGCTTTCGTCTATTTTAACCACACCATAATTGGACTGTCTGATTACACGAAAACAAAAACGTAATGTGTGTAGTACAGGCATTTGTAGGGTAAATAAAACCAGGATATAGAAATATCATGATTTCGCATTTTGTGTAATTGATACTCCAAATTAGACAAGATTAACAAGTTACAAGATTACGCTAGAATTAATTTCACAAGTTACCTACGTTACCTAGCGAACCGACACGCCAAGTCAAATAGAATCTGCGGGGGCTCCTAAGCCCTCCCATGGAGATGGGCTGCTACGCAGCACCGCGCAGGGGCGGTTCCGGCAGCAATTCTAGCACTCCTTAGAATACCCCGGGATCGCTCCGTAAGGGCCGATGAAGGCCACCGCGGGGTTTTAGCTGGTAGTGTCGGGTGGGGTGTACATAGGGGTTAGGGACTCGGTCCAGCGGCTGCCCGGATAGCCATCATCCGGGCGAGGGGGATGCTGGGTCGTAAGACCGGGTAGTCCAGCATAACCGTTTTATTCTTATTCCGCTTTCCCCCGAAGCGGCCGGTAGTAATAAAAAATTTCCGCTTTCCCCGCGATAAAAAAAAAAAGTCAAATAGAATATGAGGATGATATTATACTTCTCGGTAATTTGAAGCCCCACTCAATTTAGGTAAGGAAGTGTTTAACGGATTAATCAAGACAAGTGTAGTACTTTTGGGTAATTATTTTCGAAATGATTTTATTTATATCGTATCATGATCTTGCAACTATAATTAATTACGTATGTAATTAACGTAATTACCATAAATTTTAGTTCTCACTTTAATGCGTTAGTTTATTTTAGATGTTTCCCAACATGCTAAAGATTTTAAGTAACTGGATGTTGTGGAGCTTAAGAGCTGTCTGTTAATGTCTGGATTGAATTTCATTTTGTGAATCCATTTCCTACGCACATGGAATATAATTGAACTAACCAACTGGTTTCTTTTAAAGTAAAACGAAAATGGTGTGTGCAAAGCCAAAGCCTAGATTTAGTATAGACATTTTAAAGCTGATTTGTACTAATGATAAGTAAAAGTATTTTAATTCATAAAAAGTACACCGACTGCAATAATAAACAAATTATGCGCCACTATATAATTTGAGGTTTCCCTTGATTTTTCTGAAACACCATCATCAGATCCTGACTTGGTGTAACCACCTAGGAAGTATACCCTTTTAAACAAAAAAATAATTCCTCGAATCGGTACAGGCGTCATCGAGTAATCGGGTAACATACATAAAAAAAAAGATCCCGACGAATTGTTAACCTCCTTTTTTGAAGTCGGTTAAAAAGAGATAAAGTTGTGAGTTTTTCTTTAAGATATAATCACTTGAACTAGTGATCCTAATCTACATATACTTTCACCATTAAACATCTTTATTATCCGTTAACATCATAGGCTATTAATGTGATAAAGATGAATTTTCATTAAGAAATCGATCTCACAGAAGCGGAACCGCAGGCAAAAGCGAAAGAAAACTAGAAATACAAAATTAACTCCTGGCCAAACAATCATGACCGTTCTATTTACAGTTGCAATTAAAACGACGTACACACGAGTGGTGATCTAATTTGAACGAAGCCGAGCCTATGTGTACAATTACCTAATTGGTTTAATGGCGACTTCGCAACTAAATATTTTTATTTCACGTACCATCAGTCTCTGTTTTAGTGCAGGTCCGCATTGAAGATGCGAAACAATTCGATTATATCCATGTACAGAATCGAATCGAATAATGTCTGTGAAATTCAGCGAGATGTATCCGAATAACGTCTAAGGAATAACGTGATTTGTCATTGATCTTTAATTTGAAAACGGTTTTTTTAAACATTTTTTTTTTATTTTGTTAGTGCCTTCACGGTAGCACTTTGTGTTACGCAAATTAAATGATTATTATTATAAAAAAGTAAAAATATTTTTATAAAAATAAACTTAAAAGTGAATGACTGATTTACAAAAAGTCAATTATAAGCACTCTCAACCTCATAGCAGTCGAAACGGATATATTTGTATGTTCTCTGAGTGAGTTCACAAAGATATCGGCCATAATAATTTCGTATAGAATGTGAAAATTGTTATGATAGAAATATTACTAATTCAATTGTATTGTGTTACTCTACTGCATTAGTTCACCTGTAATAGTAGATGTAAGAGTGGAAAATAATAAATAAATAAATAAATAAATTGTTGCAATCTAAGGGACACGCGCTTTGTTTAGTTTTATTTTAATTTTTAACACAACCGCTGAATGAAACACCGTGTCTAAATTACTATCGAATAGCGAAAACCCGCAACAAAAATCTTTCAAAGAATCCGGATGCAATCTTGAAAATAATTTCATGCTTCGATTCATTGTACTTTTTATGTGAATAAAAACTACCTAACGACATGCAACAGAGACAAATCATATTCTATTCCCGCCAATAGTTAATAAACGTTGTTTATAGACGTTTAAAATTATGGGCAGAACATTTCCATTCTGAACTGAATCGTTTTCAATCTCTTTAATGGGAACTTTATTGCATTTTAATATACAAAATTATATTATATCATAAAGTAGGAGCATTATGGCTGTGTTAGATTTATATAAAACTAGTGGTCCAGGGCAGACGTTGTCCTGCCATAAACCGCTTTCTCTGTGGACCAAATATTCGTTGAAAAAATAAAAAAGCAGATCAGTGCCACCTATGGGATCTAAAACTATCCTACCTTTTAAGTTGGACCCAACCATACATATACACAAAATTTCGTTGAAATCGGTTGAGTGGTTTCAAAGTAACAGATATAGGTAGAAACATTTTAAGCAGAGTATTTACCATGGACCCGCTGATATGATCTCTCACGTCTAAACTGTATTTTTGATAATAAAGCTCGATCAGCCCTGCCTGAGTTTCAAATCCTTATTACTCAGCAGAAACGTCCTATATTTTTACTATGTACAGAAATATTTTTTATCAGTGCACAATTTTTGTAGTAGTTGATAGTATGTAACAATATATTTTGTTTTTTTTTTATTTTCAATTAGATCTTTGACATCCTACCTAAAAGTAAACACAACATGGACACAAGATTAACCAGTCACGCATCAATGGCATACAAAAAATACTGGCAACACTCGCCGTTCTTACATGCTATTTTTAACTTTAATATTATGGAAATAAAATTGATTTTGGACAGACTCTACTTATTACCTTTTCGAACTGCGGTGTCCTTGTTATTCGAGAGTGGATAAGCTACAATAAGTATTGGTGATGCTCAGTTCAACGCGCGGTTATTGAATCGAGCATCAGCTGATTTTAATATTGTCGCATAACGTTGTTAAAATAAATATAATCTAAATAACAAGATATTGCTAAAAGTAAAAAACAAGTTTATGTCTTTGAACAATCAAAACTCAGGGGGTTTTAGCAACCCGCCCTGTGGAATGGGGGCGTTTTGAGAATTTCACCACGGTAACCCCTGCCTGTCGTACAAGGCGACTAATTGGGGCCATCAGGGGTCGCGGGCGCGCAGCGGGGGGCTGTCAGCCCATATCGATGCACTCCAGTTTCGGTGCGTCGTGCGACCCCGAGATGGGCGGCAGCTCAGGTGGTAAGGCCTCGTTCACTGTCGTTGTTCGGTGCGCGGGGGTTCCTAAGGCCCACATGGAGATGGGCCCGTACAAGGCACCGCGCAGGGGCGGTTCCGGCAGCAATTCTAGCACTCCTTAGAATACCCCGGGATCGCTCCGTAAGCGCAGAAGAAGGCCACCGCGGGGTTTTAGCTGGTAGTGTCGGGTGGGGTGTACAATAGGGGGTAGGGACTCGGCCCAGCGGCAGCACGGATAGCCATCATCCGTGCGAGGGGGATGCTGGGTCGTAAGACCGGCTTCCCCCCGGAGCGGGCGGCAGTAATAAAACGCTTTCCCCGCGACAACAAAAAAAAAGGGGTTTTAGCAAATGACAGAAATGAAATACACGTATCATATTGTGTTAATCAAACATAATATGATATTAAATGTCCGCAGTGGATAAAAAATTACCCTGAATATACTCGTGTATAGTATTAGGGTATTTACTATTATTAGAAATACCGAAGGTATAACGGAGGTATTTAGGAGTCTAGTTGGGGTAGTTAATAATGACAACCAAAGTGGGAGTAGTAAATGTTTAATATAAAACAGAGAGCCTTCCGCGCTCCGGTGTTCAGTTCAGAATACTAGTGGTGTAGCAGAGAGTTGGTAGTGAGAAGTGTAAGGGCAGTAAGCAATTGTAAACGGTTCAATGGCGTTGTTCAGTTTAAAAGGGTAATGCTGGTAGATTAATTATAAAGAGAAGCCTTAAGTGAATCCTGACATGCGTGTGTGTTAATATTAAGCACTGAGTTGTGTAATAGTGCCGTGTAAATCGATCAATAAATTATAAACATTGTATTTGTGCTATTAAATATACATCTTGCATAGTTTTGTTGATGTTCCTAACAATAGATACAAGATTTTATGGATTTATAAAAATCATGGACTGTAAACTGCGAATGACTACTAAATGTTCTCAGGTGCCCTGCTTCCCTCTTTTAAATGAAGTCATCACCATTAAGTCTTTATTTACCAATTAACACACCCTTCCCAGGAAAAAAACTTTAAGAACTCATAAACAATGTTTTACTGCACCCATCAAACTTTAATTTCTTAACTGACTCCGGAGTCCGCGTCTGATAACGCTTGTAAATTCGTCTGTCCGTACATTTATATCAACTGATTGAATAGCTTCGATCTACATTTTGAGAGCTCATTAGGTACATTTAGCTGGTGGTAGGATATTCATATCCGCCCGGATAGCGACCACCGTACACAGGGTGAAAAACCCGCCATAGTGGCACACGCAAGTGTGTCGCGTTCCGGGATCAGCCAGTGTACATCCGGTTTTTTGGGGGTCTAGAGTTGGGGTACAATGTTGGCCATTTTGCGGCCATCTAAGTACTCTGACAATAGACCCTCGACCGCTTCTTCACCTTCTTGCCCATGGCGTAGCGTGAAGGAGCAGGCAGGCATGATTGTGTTGAGTAGCGGGGGATAGATCGTCTCTCGCTACTCGATACTCTAATTGGACCGTACTGCGCTTACCATCAGGTGAAGTGCGGTCACTTTGCCGTGCTAGGATAAAAAAAAAAAAAAAAAAAAAAAAAAAAAAAACATATATCAAGATAGCTGATACCTTCCGTATTTTTAAAGCAAATATAGAATGAGCAAATATAATGATACGTTATCGATATTTTTATTACACATATTTTTCTTCAAATTAAATGTGTCATTTAAATTGTCTGTAACTTATTTATATTAATATTAAGGTGGATTTTGATTCTAATTATTTTGATTTTAATACATTAAAGGTTGTATCTGTCATATTTGTACAGATTTTGTCTTGCTTGCTATTTCAGAAAATGTCATTCAACAGAACAAGACAAAACACTGTATTATAGTCGTATACAATGATTATCAGAAGGCCGTATGTATTTATGTAACTGTTAAAATTTTTATACAAACGTTTAACGTTTTCATACGAATTCATCGCAACTTGACCGTACTTGGAACTAAACTATGTTTTAGATTTGATCAATAGCTTGGACATTATAAACTGTTCGCGTATAGTATAGAGTTGCATGCAACACATGCAAAACATTATTGAATGGAAATACACTTATCGAAGTATAGAAGCTTGTTGCTCATGCTCATACTCTCACGCCTGTAATCCCCGAAGGGGTAGGCAGAGGTGCAACCAGTACACCCACTTTTCGCCGAATTTCAGTCCCATAATGTGATAGGGGGCAAGCCTATCGCCATACCGGGCACAGATTCCAGACTCCGGGCTAATACTGAGAATTTCTAGATAGAAAAACACAATATCACTTTACCCGACCCGGGGATCGAACACCTCAAAACAGCAGTCGTATCGCATGTGCAATTACAACTGCGCCACCGAGGCAGTCCGCAAGCTTGTTGCACATCCGCTTATCCTATCCGGGATATAGGCCAGACGGTTTACAATTATGAACCTTACCTACATACTCTCGATGAAAATGTATCTTTAATCAGTACGTAGTGTGATTAAGCAATGAACGTCATAGCGTTCACTAATAATCTCGTTGGAATGCACTTTAAGCACTTTGAATACGTAATTACATACATACGTCTAATATTGGACTTTGCATTGCATTAACTCCTTAAAGGTCAAGTAGAGGAGGTTTTAGCATCATCATTATCATCGAAGTATGCCTAAATTCTGTATTATAGATATCTAAACGTTTGCATCTCAAAGGGGTAGGGCAGAGGTACAATGCTGATAGATAGCGAACAATTTCAGTTTCGTGTATAAATTAGAATCCTAAGTAAACCATACTGAATCGTAATGATTTTGGAATCGACATAGGTAGGTACTGAAGAAGAATTTGAAATAACGACAAGAGATAGAGTTCTTATCGGTTTCATGGCTTCATTGCAACTTTTTTTTTTATCCTGGCACTGTAACTTGACCACACTGTACCCGAGGGTAAGCGCAGTGCCGTCCAATTATACTATCGAGTAGCGAGAGACAATCTATCCCCCGCTACTCAACACAATCATGCCGGCCTGCTTCTTTACACTACTCCGTGATCAAGAAGATGAAGAAGCGGTCGAGGGTCTTTTTCAGAGTACTCAGTAGGTCGCTAAACGGCCAAACATCGTAACCCAACTCTAGGCCCCGACAAAAATCTGATGAAAAAAACTGGATAAATAAGACGGTCGTACCAGGGTCTAGCTGCACATGGGCTAAAAATACTATCAATTTTGTCAAATTTCTCTTACTTCTGTTCCATACAGTACCTACATTTGGCAATATCTTAAAAATTCTTTCAATATAACTCCAACCGTTTCCACATTTTTCCCGTTCCATACTTGAGTAATAGTATCTAATTAAATATAAACTCAGGTGCAACGTGTTGACTGAGTAAATAATTTGAAAGTGTTTATTTACAGTGTGATAAACGACATCTAAGTACGTATTGGCTTGACCTGATTCGATAGAGTGTAATGTACATAGTAGTAGTAACAGTTATCTGATAAGCCGATATGCTTATCTGTTAAGACTTCAATTACGTACTACCGATATACTCTTGTGGTGAACAGGTATTTTTAAGGGGAGGGGAGGAGGGGAGGCTCAGCCTGTTTTTTTTTTTACGAATATAATGTAGCTTCTACTATGATAGTTTCATTCGCTTACAATAAACGCTAAGTTCTCGTTTCATTTCAAATGACCTAACTTAATCTGAAATGAAACGCTAAATCAATTCCCACACGGCGCAATAAATTTTTCTGCGGTAAGATTCAGAATTGAGCGACGAACGGAGCGCGTCAATTTCTTTTACGAGAATCTCTAAAGCCATATTGTGCCAAGCAAAAATTGAGATTTCTATTGGTAACTTTAAAAAAGAAACTAAAACATTAAACATAGAAATGTTCAACTTTTTCTTCGGGGAATGGAGTTATGTCTAGTTGCTTCTCGGGACGCAAAATTTAACATTTGTGTTAGTATACCTTAATGAAGATAGTTAAAATAATATTGCTTTCTTACCGACTTACTTAATATTAAATTAGTACTTATTAAGCGGAGATGTTTAAGAATTCGACAACCTCCGTGGCGCAGTTGGCGAGTAGCCGGCTGTGAAACGAGAGGCCGTGGGTTCGATTCCCAGACCGGGACAAATGTTTGTGTGCGAGACAGATATTTGTGTCCGGGGTCTGGGTGTTGTGAGACCGAAAGTCTCTCTTAGTCCCTGATACCCACAACACAAGACTCGTATCTTAGTGTGGGGTCGGGGCTATGTGTGTGACTGTTGGGTGTTATTTATTTATTTAATTATTGTTCTATACTTATTTACCATTATATTATTATATTAGCGTTTCTACTTTGCAATAAAATCTAAGACCGATACCGATTCTTACGGGTAATTTCCTAAATTTCATTATATATACCTAACAAGCTTTAATCTCTGTATAAGACAATTAAAAAACTATTATTCTACTATATAAATAAATAAATAACACCCAACAGTCACACACAAAGCCCCGACCCCACACTAAGATACAAGTCTTGTGTAGTGGGTACGAGAGTCTTTCGGTCTCACGACACCCAGACTCCGGACACAAATATCTGTCTGGCACACAAACATTTGTCCCGGTGAGGGAATCGAACCCACGGCCTCTTGTTTCACAGCCGGCTACTCTGCGCCACGGAGGCTGTCAATTATAATATTAATAACCTCGGATTTAATCTTAGAGCTAAGCTATAGAAACGAAGTGTTTGTAACAGCCTTTAATGCTCGCATTATAACCTAGACTCATTTGAATGAACAACTGTAAATTAATGGTTCTTCTATGATAATTCAAACATATTATTTTCGATAAATCAAGTTCAAATCTGGTTATTATAATTTGTTACGCTCAGTTACAGTGACTAAATTTAGATACAGAATGATCATTCTAGGAGCTTGAAATTCTTTTTTTAAATGCGATTTAAATTAAGCCGAGTTTCGGTAAATAAACGTATCGGAAATCCTTAGGTATGTCGAGTAATTTTACTCGCGTAGTAATCCAGTCCATGAAACAAAAAAAAAACAGGTTTGCTCCGGCGCTACCGCACACCACGTATTTGAATTGGAATTTAACCACAAAATAAATACCGCATCTACTGATATAAAATCCACAGAGCGACACCAAACGACAAAAAATACAAATTCATTTTGTGCATTCATTTTGACTTGTTCAAATGTATGTTTATTGCCCTAAATGAAACATTCGTCGACTTCGTATTCAGTTTTGTTTGCACCAGCTTGGTCTACTCCCATTAAAATCATTGCCATAATGTGTGAAGAAGCTATTAGGCATGCTGGCATAATTATAACTTTAAGAACTGACTCTTCTGAATAGTCGACCTGTGTAAAAGGTTTTGTATTTATCATTACGTTGTAGTCACACAGCTGTACTACCAGTATGTATGTATAGTATATTATTTAGAATTCATTTAAGACGCCCATACCAGAGAATTTTAACCACATCGTAAGAGAACAATGCAAAACCTTTGCAAGTGACAATAGAATCTTTGACGTTGCTTAGGAAAAGGAAACCGTTGCCGATGTCTAAGGAATCAACAATAAAAGTACTTATACTGTTTATAAAATCAATATATTATCATATGTTATTTTAATTTATTGTAATATATACAGTGAATATCTTAATGTTTTTTGTCTGCAGAGACGTCTAGACCACAAATCAAATGCGCTAAAGCGAGTTATGGAGAGTTCTATATCTGGAATGACATTAAGTTCCATATTGAATCAAAAATCTAAGAAAGTCGACGTAAAAATCTGCTTGAAAGTTTTCATGGAGATACTTGATATGTAGCCTCTGTAATATTTCCCGAAATGCAAAATAAGACAGATTTTGGTCGATATAAACGAACATATGAAACTTTAACAGTAGCCTTTTAACCTTGATATTTAAAATAAAAACCCGGACAGGTCGCCACAGTAAAAAATCGATAAGTTGCGTAATATAGATTAACTCATTTATTGTACTTGAACATTGAGTATTGATAAACAAAGCTACGTGCCTGCCGCCATGTCTGCCTCGTAATACTGAAAACTATTGAACTACGAACAATGGGCTCTCAGTGATGTGAACAAGAAAGCCACTGTTTCTCAGAACGCACAGTACTGACCCTTGGGTTCAACAACTTTAGAGCGAAAATGGTTTAGTGTTTATTTAAATATTACATTTAACTCAGTAGTATATGAAATATTCTAAGATGATAAAAGGACTGTACCTGTAGTGGACTGTATATGTAAATATAAATATGTACTGTGGGTGTTTACTACCGATGACTCGCAGTACTTCTTCAACTTCGATATATTTTGTTAACGTAATGAAACACAGGAGAACTCCGAACAACTACAATTTATTCCATCAATGTATCTACATATGTACAATAATTTAGTCTCGCAACTGGCACATGGTGCGAGAACGTTCATTAGGCCGTTGGCTAATCACAGGCCGACTGTGCGTCTTCTGTCTCCCTCGCACACTGCCCGATGCGTTGACCAATCCCGTGGCGGTCCGTCGGTGCGAGGAACGATCCTCCGTCTTGCTCGCACACCGCCCGAGGCTCGCAACTTCACACGGGTGCCAGCCTACGCGACAGTCTCTTCGGCGTCCTCAACATCCTCCCCCCGGCGTAGCTTGCGCAGCCTTCTCTACTCGGAGGAGGACGATCTTGGTTGTAGGCCGCTTGAAGACTCCATTTTTCGTTCTGACGTCCACCACTCGAATGCCGCCGTCAGGACCTTTGTAGATGCGCTCGACGACTCCCCTGGGCCAAACGTTGCGGGGAAGGGTGCCATCCACGATGATCACCAGGTCGCCGACTTGCAGCGGTCGATCTTCGCGATGAGACTTGCCTCGAGGTACCAGGCTCGGAAGGTACTCACGAAGCCACCGCCGCCAGAAGTGATCTGCCAATGCCTGGCTCACTCGCCATGTCTTCTTGTCGGCTTCAGTGCACGGTCCCGTTGATGGCAAGCCGGTCGATGAACCTAACAGGAAGTGGTTAGGTGTTAGCGCCTCGGGGTCCTCGGGGCTCACGCTAACATGGGTTAGCGGGCGGGCGTTAATTGCGAATTCCGCCTCCGCCAACAGCGTGAGCAACACTTCTTCTGCCGGAACTCTTTCCCGCAGCGTCGCTTCGAGGGCAGCCTTCACCGATCGCACCAGCCTTTCCCAGGCACCCCCTTGGTTGGGTGCACCGGGTGGTATGTAGCGCCACTCCATCCGATGAAGGTGTCCTTCTTCCTTGAGGATTGGTGCCCACTCGACGTACGCCGCTCGCAGCTCCTGATCGGCGCCTCGGAAATTGGTCGCGTTGTCCGAGTACATGAGACGCGGCCATCCTCTTCTTGCTGCCATCCTACGCAGTGCCATTATCGCTGAATCACTGGTTAGTGACGTGACGAGCTCTATGTGCACTGCGCGCGTAGTGAGGCACGTAAAAAGTGCGCCCCATCGCTTCTCTCGACGACGTCCCACCTTGACGAGCATGGGGCCAAAGTAATCTACTCCACAGTTGGTAAACGGACGGTGGAACGGGTCCAGACGAGCTCTTGGTAGGTCGCCTGGGACGGGTACTCGTGGCCTTGCCCTTCTTAATTGGCAGAGAGTGCAGTTTCTTTCTACCGTCCTCACTGTAGGTCTGAGGTGTATGATCCAGTATCTTTGACGCAGGTCATTCGTCACGCGTTCTCTGCTTGCATGACCTGCCGCGCAGTGCTCTCGTAAGACCAAGAGTCGAGTCAGGCGATGTCGTCCATCCAAAATGATTGGCCTCTTCGTGTCTTCGTGTGCTGCGGCTACATTGATCCGACCGCGCACGCGCAATACTCCGTCTTCCATTACTGGATCCAACCTAAAGAGCTTGCTTCCTTTTGACACTGGACGGGCGCCCTTGACCTGTTCTGTCTCCTTGGCGAAGCTTTCCTTTTGTGCTCGCTTGATGAGCTCCTTCTCTGCTCGTTCTATGTGCCGATATTCCATTCGTTCGGCTTTGTGTCGACACATGTCTGTGAAGGCCAAGACTCTCGCTGCCGCTCGTACCAATGTCTCGTACTTGGAGAACCTTTCTGGATCCGGCAGCCATGTGTGCGAGTCGTTCGCCTCTTCGTTGGCGAGATGTAAGACCTCGACTTCATCTTGGTCCAGCTCTTCTTCGTCCTTTTGGCTGGGCCAATTGTCTTCTGGTTCGTATAAGAACCGTGGTCCCTGGAACCAGCGGTCGCTGTCGTTGATTGCGCAGGTACTCAGTCGGGTGGCGTCGTCCGCCACGTTTTCAGCTGTGGGTAACCATCGCCACTCTTCGCGATGTGTGAGCTCAGCCAATTCGCCAAGCCGATGTGCCACGAATGGTGTATATCGGCGGGCGTCGTGTCGTATCCAGTGGATCACTGTGGATGAATCCGACCAATACACAGTCCTCTTGACTTCGATCGAGTGTTCCCTTTTTACCTGCTCGGCGAGTCTTGCCCCGATGATCGCCGCCTGTAGTTCCAACCGTGGGATTGTTTGAGCGCGCCGTGGCGCCACCTTAGCTTTGGCTGCCACCAATGCCACTTTTATTCTACCGTCGGAGTTCACGGCTCGCCAGTACGCCACAGTCGCGTATGCCTGTTCACTGGCGTCACAGAGCACGTGAAGCTCCGTGTGTTCGTATCCCACTAAGGCGTAACACCGTGGTATCTTCAATCTTTCTATTTCCTCCAATTGAGAAATCCATGTGGAGAAGAGCGCCTGTTCTTCTGCCGGTATTGGTTCATCCCACGTCATCTTCAATCGCCATAAGCTCTGCAGGATGATTTTAGCCCTTATCGTGTATAGGCTGAGCACTCCCAGCGGGTCGTATATGGACATGACCGCACTGAGTGCTTCCCTCTTTGTGGGTGCACGTTGTTGAGCACGCACCGCTGCTGGGACACGATTCATACATGTATTGAATCTGAGTTCATCGTTTTCAGGGTGCCACATGAGACCGAGGATCTTGCTCTCTATTTGGTCTCCCCCCAGTCGCATGGACGAGACGGCGTGCAGCTCCATGGGCACGTCGCGCAATACGTCCGTGTGACTGGCGCTCCATTGACGCAGGGTCAACCCTGCCCGTGCGTGTACCTCCCTGGTCTCCCTGATGACCTGCCGCGCTTCTTCGATGCTGCTGTAGCTCGCCACAAAGTCATCCATGTAGTGGCTTCCCGTAATTGCTTCCAGGGCTTTCGGGTATTCCTGGGCGTGTTCTTCAGCGTTGAAGTTCCGCACGTAGTGTGCCATGAATGGGGAACTTGCGGCCCCGAAGATCATGCTCTTCATTTTATAATGCCTAGGCGGACTCGTTCTGTCCGCCCCACGCCACAAAAATTGTTGCGCTGGCTGATCTTCCCGACGTATCCCTATTCGCAAAAACATCTCCTGGATGTCAGCTGTCACGGCGATCGCTTTCTCCCGGAAGGCCGCAGGCTGGTTTGGCTTGCCGACGCGTAACTCTCGGGACACTATGATTTCCCAATGATCGGCGCCCAAAAGGATTCCTGGTTGCGCGCTCTCGTAGCATATATCTCCATGTTTGAGATCTCTGAGATGCTGGAATCTTGTTAGCTCCATCGGGACCATCTGCCGATGTAGCTTTAAGTCCTTCATCGTTCTTGCCCTTATTTTGTGCGATGTTCCTTCGCTTTTGCCGCGGACTTGCACCGTGACCACCTTGCTGTCCCCTTCGGTCTGGGACATGTTCACCCCATTAATTTTCAGCGGTCGTGTTGGACCTTCTGCGCCAATCTTCTCCGCTATTTCTTCGTCAATCAGGGTGACGGTTGCTCCTTCGTCCAGGAGCGCGTAGGTGTTAACCTCCCCCCGTGGTCCAGCGATTACCACGGGGCACATCTTCAACAATACTGCGCTTGGGCCCGCAGCTCTTCTGGTGCCTATTGACAGCACAGCTTCAGCGTTCCCTGAAGCTTCCGATGCTGCCGCCGACTTCTCTTCGAAGTGCAGCGTCGCATGATGTGGCCGTTTGCACTGACCACATGGTTTGGCGTGACAATTTCCTCGCCAATGTTTTTGGTATGCGCACTTAAAGCATACCTTCTTCTCCTTTAGCAGGTCCCAGCGTTGCTTCACCGTCAGCGCTTTGTATCTTGGACACTGGTATAACCGGTGGGCCTGCTCACATTCCAAACACTTTTCCTGTTCGTCGGTGGTGTTGTAAACTGTGGTTAACTTTCTTTTAGGCTTCGCTGCTGGTACTTGCACTTCTCGCCTTGTCGTTGTGCTTGTGCTTGTAGATGGAGCATACGTGTAGCGCAATGCTCGGTCCGCTTCCCGCATCAAGAAGCGTGATAACACGACGACCTCTGGATCTGCAGCATCTTCATTCTCACTGGCGTAGTCGCACCATCTTGACCTTATGTGAGGGCTTAACTTTTCCAATATCTCCCGAGTCAACAAAGGGTTGTAGAGATATCCCCGTCGATCAATGGTTCTTAGAACACAAACCACGTTTTGCAGACGAACAGCGAACTGGTTTAATTCCGTAGCCGACGAACCGAGCTTCGGTAGCCTTTTCAGGTCTTCAATGGCCTTGTCGATGATTATTTCCGGCCTCCCGAAGCATTGTTCCAACGTTTTCATTATGTCATCCGGATTCGTTGCAGTATGTAGTAGCGCAGCCACCGCGTCTCTAGCTTCCCCTTTCAAACAGCTTCTCAGTCGCTGTATGTTTTCCGCTGCGGACACGTTGTACAGGCTTGTACTGTCTCTCATGGCTGCTTTGAAAGGCAACCATTCATTTATGGCTCCGGAGAATGTTGGTAGGTCGGTGTGACGTAACCTTGGTCGAGCCATCTTCTCCAAGGCTTCTGTGAGCTGCTCGACGCCTCCCTTTATAGGTGTTGGCGATCTTCCTCTCGCCGCCTCGAACCGTATTTGTCTAGGTTCCTCCCTGGGATCGGTCTGCAGCCACTCCTTAACGCGCTGATGTCCCTCCTGCGGACCCAGCGGTTCTTCATGGACGCTATCATTATCGTCCTGGATAATAGATACTTCTGCCGCTAGCCTTTTCTTAACTAGCTCGGCTTCAAGCTCTAACTGCTTCCTTTGCAATACTGCCAATTTCTCGGCCGCCTCCAATTCTGCCATGCGCAGCCTAGTATTGACGCTCGCCGTCGATCTATGCGAGCGTACGGAATGCGTAGGCGATCTCGGCCGATCTTCATGTCGTGTCGTACCCGACGTACCTGCCATCATTGTAGATACTCCGGTAGCGGCGCGATGTTCCACCGTTGTGGAAGTGAGCTTCGAAGTGGGTGACGCCGGCGGATTTACCGACAAGCGCCTAATTCGCTCGATTTGAATCCGACGTCTCTCTTCTTGGCTCGTGGTAAGTTGTTCTCGTCCTGGTTCTTCCAACTCTGCCTTATCACCTTGGCTCCTTGTGACAACCATTGTGAACGATGATATTCACGAAAAACGACGATCGTTACGGCTTCCTTACTCCGAGCAGCCTCTTGATCCGAATCCCTACTTGATTCGGTACGGCCTCCTCACTCGGTGAAGCTTCCCGACTCACGTCCTGAACGTGTCTTACGTTTTTCGCGATCCGTCTTCAGCAATCCGGTTCACACACTATCCTAGCCGCGGTTCACACACTATATCGATTCGGTGCACGCACTATCGATCCGGTTCGCACACACTATACTTGATCCGGTGCACACACTATCTTCGATCCGGTTCCAAGGTCCAGAAACACTGTATCCTCTATCCGGCTCGAAGGACCATAAACACTGTAGTGGACTGTATATGTAAATATAAATATGTACTGTGGGTGTTTACTACCGATGACTCGCAGTACTTCTTCAACTTCGATATATTTTGTTAACGTAATGAAACACAGGAGAACTCCGAACAACTACAATTTATTCCATCAATGTATCTACATATGTACAATAATTTAGTCTCGCAACTGGCACATGGTGCGAGAACGTTCATTAGGCCGTTGGCTAATCACAGGCCGACTGTGCGTCTTCTGTCTCCCTCGCACACTGCCCGATGCGTTGACCAATCCCGTGGCGGTCCGTCGGTGCGAGGAACGATCCTCCGTCTTGCTCGCACACCGCCCGAGGCTCGCAACTTCACACGGGTGCCAGCCTACGCGACAGTCTCTTCGGCGTCCTCAACAGTACCCATAACATATATTTCTTTTTCCAAGATGAAACATTTTTGGGTGTTATGAATTTGAAAAAAATCGTCATGACAGGCGAGCGGATAGTCGGACAGACACAGGCGTGTTCCTATATGGTTTTTTTGTGGAGTTGTACCGAAACTTAAACAAGGCTTTTTTGTTTGACCTAAGTTTAACTTTTGATTTGATTGATTCCACGTAAAGTGATATCTACACAGAAAAATATTTCTAGTTTGGGATATAAATATCAACTATATTGAATCCCATCAATGCGTCATCAATCTTCAACAGATTTCTCCTAATAAATTTAAGGAAAATCCATTAAATCCTTAAGCATGATTCATGTAAGTTGAGATCTAAGCACGTCTCAAAGATACTATAAAACCACCTCAGAAAACACACTGTAACATCACTCAACCAACAAGTAATAAATATTAGTAGTTGATGTCGTCTCGTCGCCGTAAAAAACTGGGACAGTCTTAAAAGGCTACGTGAACATATAATAAACATCATGATAATAACCTTGGCAAACATTGAAACATTGAACGTCAGTGTATAGATTCATATGGTTAGTAATATAATTATAAACACTGGAAAGGACAATGAGCGAAGTGTCCCCACCCCTCAACAGATTTGTAATGGGTCTCAATCGATCCATCTAAGCAAGGTGATCATTTTTTGGTATGGGGTCAACTACGAATGGTATAGGGATTTTATTTATTTACATTTTATAGTATTCAAATATATAATACTAGCTGTTGCTCGCGGCTCCGCCCGCGTGGAGGCTATTTTCGGGAGCAGAAGTATACAATCCAAGGAGTTGTCATCTGCACTGAGGCACCTGTAGCGATTGTCCAGCCTCTCAGTTGTTGTGCCTGAATCTTGAGATTGCATCTAAAGAATACCTCATAAGTTTAACCTCACTTTGCCCCTTTCAGGGATGATTTTTCAAAAACGTTGAAACATGTATTTCTCTATTTCCTACCAAAAGCCTTAACATGAATTTTCAGATCCCTAACTTGAGGCTTGATAGATTTCCCATACAAATTTTGAACTCTTATTTGACCCCTTTCAAAGTTGTGTATTGAGAAAAAAGATAGCCTATGTCCTGTGGAAGGCCACAGGATATAATCTATCTCCTTACTAAATTTCATCACAATCCGGTCAGCCGTTTAGTCGTGAGTGTCGTGAGTCGTGAACAAACAAACAAACGGACGGACGGATGGACTGAAGGACTGAAGGACTGACGAACTGACGGACTGACGGACTGACTCACTCTCACTCTCACTCTCTTTCACTCTCTCACTCTCTCACTCTCTCTCTCTCACTCTCTCACTCTCTCACTCTCTCACTCTCTCACTCTCTCACTCTCTCACTCTCTCACTCTCTCACTCTCTCACTCTCTCACTCTCTCACTCTCTCACTCTCTCACTCTCTCACTCTCTCACTCTGTCACTCTGTCACTCTGTCACTCTGTCACTCTCTCACTCTCTCACTCTCTCACTCTCTCACTCTCTCACTCTCTCACTCTCTCACTCTCTCACTCTCTCACTCTCACTCTCTCACTCTCTCACTCTCTCACTCTCACTCTCACTATCTCACTCTCTCACTCTCTCACTCTCTCACTCGCCCACTTTCTCACTCTCTCACCCTCTCACCCTCTCACTCTCTCACTCTCTCACTCTCACTCTCTCTCTCTCTCTCTCTCACTCTCTCTCTCTCACTCTCTCTCTCTCACTCTCTCTCTCTCACTCTCTCACTCTCTCACTATCTCTCTCTCACTCTCTCACTATTTAACTTCGTGTAAAAATGTGAAACACGTATTTCTTTATTTCCTACCAAAAGCCTAAATATGAATTTACAGACCCCTAAGTCGAGGAATTATGGATTTCCCATACAAATTTTGACCTCCTATTTGACCCCTTTCAAGGTTGTTTTTTGAGAAAAAATATAGCCTATGTCCTTCTCCAGGATATAATCTATTTCCTTACCAAATTTCATTACAATCCGTTCAGCCGTTTAGTCGTGGAGAGGTAACAAACAAACAAACAAACAGAGTTACTTTCGCATTTATAGTATTAGTATGGATTACTATTTATTGACTTCCTCGGTGTCGCAGTTGTAATGGCGCATGCGTTACCACTGCTGTGCTAAGGTCTCTGGTTCGATCCCCGGGTCGGGTAAAGTGATATTGGGTTTTTCTATCTAGAAAATCTCAGTATTAGCCCGAAGTCTGGAACCTGTGTCCGGTATGGCGATAGACTCGCCCCCTATCAGATTACGGGACCGATAATTCAGCGATTGCGGCAAGAGTGTATATTTATGCGTGTATGAAAATTAAATGAAATCTTGAAAATGCTGTAGTGGACTGTATATGTATATATAAATATGTACTGTGGGTGTTTACTACCGATGACTCGCAGTACTTCTTCAACTTCGATATATTTTGTTAACGTAATGAAACACAGGAGAACTCCGAACAACTACCATTTATTCCATCAATGTATCTACATATGTACAATAATTTAGTCTCGCAACTGGCACATGGTGCGAGAACGTTCATTAGGCCGTTGGCCAATCACAGGCCGACTGTGCGTCTTCTGTCTCCCTCGCACACTGCCCGATGCGTTGACCAATCCCGTGGCGGTCCGTCGGTGCGAGGAACGATCCTCCGTCTTGCTCGCACACCGCCCGAGGCTCGCAACTTCACACGGGTGCCAGCCTACGCGACAGTCTCTTCGGCGTCCTCAACATCCTCCCCCCGGCGTAGCTTGCGCAGCCTTCTCTACTCGGAGGACGATCTTGGTTGTAGGCCGCTTGAAGACTCCATTTTTTGTTCTGACGTCCACTACTCGTATGCCGCCGTCAGGACCTTTGTAGATTCGCTCGACGACTCCCCTGGGCCAAACGTTGCGGGGAAGGGTGCCATCCACGATGATCACCAGGTCGCCGACTTGCAGCGGTCGATCTTCGCGATGAGACTTGCCTCGAGGTACCAGGCTCGGAAGGTACTCACGAAGCCACCGCCGCCAGAAGTGATCTGCCAATGCCTGGCTCACTCGCCATGTCTTCTTGTCGGCTTCAGTGCATGGTCCCGTTGATGGCAAGCCGGTCGATGAACCTAACAGGAAGTGGTTAGGTGTTAGCGCCTCGGGGTCCTCGGGGCTCACGCTAACATGGGTTAGCGGGCGGGCGTTAATTGCGAATTCCGCCTCCGCCAACAGCGTGAGCAACACTTCTTCTGCCGGAACTCTTTCCCGCAGCGTCGCTTCGAGGGCAGCCTTCACCGATCGCACCAGCCTTTCCCAGGCACCCCCTTGGTTGGGTGCACCGGGTGGTATGTAGCGCCACTCCATCCGATGAAGGTGTCCTTCTTCCTTGAGGATTGGTGCCCACTCGACGTACGCCGCTCGCAGCTCCTGATCGGCGCCTCGGAAATTGGTCGCGTTGTCCGAGTACATGAGACGCGGCCATCCTCTTCTTGCTGCCATCCTACGCAGTGCCATTATCGCTGAATCACTGGTTAGTGACGTGACGAGCTCTATGTGCACTGCGCGCGTAGTGAGGCACGTAAAAAGTGCGCCCCATCGCTTCTCTCGACGACGTCCCACCTTGACGAGCATGGGGCCAAAGTAATCTACTCCACAGTTGGTAAACGGACGGTGGAACGGGTCCAGACGAGCTCTTGGTAGGTCGCCTGGGACGGGTACTCGTGGCCTTGCCCTTCTTAATTGGCAGAGAGTGCAGTTTCTTTCTACCGTCCTCACTGTAGGTCTGAGGTGTATGATCCAGTATCTTTGACGCAGGTCATTCGTCACGCGTTCTCTGCTTGCATGACCTGCAGCGCAGTGCTCTCGTAAGACCAAGAGTCGAGTCAGGCGATGTCGTCCATCCAAAATGATTGGCCTCTTCGTGTCTTCGTGTGCTGCGGCTACATTGATCCGACCGCGCACGCGCAATACTCCGTCTTCCATTACTGGATCCAACCTAAAGAGCTTGCTTCCTTTTGACACTGGACGGGAGCCCTTGACCTGTTCCGTCTCCTTGGCGAAGCTTTCCTTTTGTGCTCGCTTGATGAGCTCCTTCTCTGCTCGTTCTATGTGCCGACATTCCATTCGTTCGGCTTTGTGTCGACACATGTCTATGAAGGCCAAGACTCTCGCTGCCGCTCGTATCAATGTCTCGTACTTGGAGAACCTTTCTGGATCCGGCAGCCATGTGTGCGAGTCGTTCGCCTCTTCGTTGGCGAGATGTAAGACCTCGACTTCATCTTGGTCCAGCTCTTCTTCGTCCTTTTGGCTGGGCCAATTGTCTTCTGGTTCGTACAAGAACCGTGGTCCCTGGAACCAGCGGTCGCTGTCGCTGATTGCGCAGGTACTTAGTCGGGTGGCGTCGTCCGCCACGTTTTCAGCTGTGGGTAACCATCGCCACTCTTCGCGATGTGTGAGCTCAGCCAATTCGCCAAGCCGATGTGCCACGAATGGTGTATATCGGCGGGCGTCGTGTCGAATCCAGTGGATCACTGTGGATGAATCCGACCAATACACAGTCCTCTTGACTTCGATCGAGTGTTCCCTTTTTACCTGCTCGGCGAGTCTTGCCCCGATGATCGCCGCCTGTAGTTCCAACCGTGGGATTGTTTGAGCGCGCCGTGGCGCCACCTTAGCTTTGGCTGCCACCAATGCCACTTTTATTCTACCGTCGGAGTTCACGGCTCGCCAGTACGCCACAGTCGCGTATGCCTGTTCACTGGCGTCACAGAGCACGTGAAGCTCCGTGTGTTCGTATCCCACTAAGGCGTAACACCGTGGTATCTTCAATTTTTCTATTTCATCCAATTGAGAAATCCATGTAGAGAAGAGCGCCTGTTCTTCTGCTGGTATTGGCTCATCCCACGTCATCTTCAATCGCCATAAGCTCTGCAGGATGATTTTAGCCCTTATCGTGTATAGGCTGAGCACTCCCAGCGGGTCGTATATAGACATGACCGCACTGAGTGCTTCCCTCTTTGTGGGTGCACGTTGTTGAGCACGCACCGCTGCTGGGACACGATTCATACATGTATTGAATCTGAGTTCATCGTTTTCAGGGTTCCACATGAGACCGAGGATCTTGCTCTCTATTTGGTCTCCCCCCAGTCGCATGGACGAGACGGCGTGCAGCTCCATGGGCACGTCGCGCAATACGTCCGTGTGACTGGCGCTCCATTGACGCAGGGTCAACCCTGCCCGTGCGTGTACCTCCCTGGTCTCCCTGATGACCTGCCGCGCTTCTTCGATGCTGCTGTAGCTCGCCACAAAGTCATCCATGTAGTGGCTTCCCGTAATTGCTTCCAGGGCTTTCGGGTATTCCTGGGCGTGTTCTTCAGCGTTGAAGTTCCGCACGTAGTGTGCCATGAATGGGGAACTTGCGGCCCCGAAGACCATGCTCTTCATTTTGTAATGTCTAGGCGGACTCGTTCTGTCCGCCCCACGCCACAAAAATTGTTGCGCTGGCTGATCTTCCCGACGTATCCCTATTCGCAAAAACATCTCCTGGATGTCAGCTGTCACGGCGATCGCTTTCTCCCGGAATCGGAATAATATCCCGGGTAGCGACAACAACAGATCCGGGCCTTCCAGCAGCTGACTGTTGAGGCTCACTCCGCCACTTACTGCCGCGGCGTCGAACACCAATCGCTGTTTGCCGGGCTTGTTTATATTCTGTACAGCGAAGTGAGGCAAGAACCAACAAACTGCGCTGCTCATTTCAGAGCCGTTGCATAATTCGGCGTAGCCTTTCTGGAGCAGATTTTCTATCTGAGAGGTATACTCTTCGGCGAACTTCGGATCAGCGTCCATCTTCCGCTCCATGCTCTTCAAACGCCTGAACGCCATGTCATAGCTTGACGGCGTCTTAATATTATCTTGCCGCCAAGGTAAACCAACTTCGTAACCATTTTCGGTTTTCCTTATAGTGTTCTTCACTATATCCATTGCTCTGCGATCAGCATCGCTAACGCGGGGCTCTCGTGCCACGCCTAAAGCTTCTATCTTGAAGTGGAACTTTACGGTGTTGTGAAGCTCCTCATCCTGCGAGACGTGTTGTTCGTTGCTGTAAACGTGCAGCACACTTTCTCGGGTCTTCAGCAACATTTTTCGGGGTAACGTCCCGTGTATTACCCACCCGAGATGAGTTCTTGAGGCCGCAGGCTGGTTTGGCTTGCCGACGCGTAACTCTCGGGACACTATGATTTCCCAATGATCGGCGCCCAAAAGGATTCCTGGTTGCGCGCTCTCGTAGCATATATCTCCATGTTTGAGATCTCTGAGATGCTGGAATCTTGTTAGCTCCATCGGGACCATCTGCCGATGTAGCTTTAAGTCCTTCATCGTTCTTGCCCTTATTTTGTGCGATGTTCCTTCGCTTTTGCCGCGGACTTGCACCGTGACCACCTTGCTGTCCCCTTCGGTCTGGGACATGTTCACCCCATTAATTTTCAGCGGTCGTGTTGGACCTTCTGCGCCAATCTTCTCCGCTATTTCTTCGTCAATCAGGGTGACGGTAGCTCCTTCGTCCAGGAGCGCGTAGGTGTTAACCTCCCCCCGTGGTCCAGCGATTACCACGGGGCACATCTTCAACAATACTGCGCTTGGGCCCGCAGCTCTTCTGGTGCCTACTGACAGCACAGCTTCAGCGTTCTCTGAAGCTTCCGATGCTGCCGCAGACTTCTCTTCGAAGTGCAGCGTCGCATGATGTGGCCGTTTGCACTGACCACATGGTTTGGCGTGACAATTTCCTCGCCAATGTTTTTGGTATGCGCACTTAAAGCATACCTTCTTCTCCTTTAGCAGGTCCCAGCGTTGCTTCACCGTCAGCGCTTTGTATCTTGGGCACTGGTATAACCGGTGGGCCTGCTCACATTCCAAACACTTTTCCTGTTCGTCGGTGGTGTTGTAAACTGTGGTTAACTTTCTTTTAGGCTTCGCTGCTAGTACTTGCACTTCTCGCCTTGTCGTTGTGCTTGTGCTTGTATATGGAGCATACGTGTAGCGCAATGCTCGGTCCGCTTCCCGCATCAAGAAGCGTGATAACACGACGACCTCTGGATCTGCAGCATCTTCATTCTCACTGGCGTAGTCGCACCATCTCGATCTTATGTGAGGGCTTAATTTTTCCAATATCTCCCGAGTCAACAAAGGGTTGTAGAGATATCCCCGTCGATCAATGGTTCTTAGAACACAAACCACGTTTTGCAGACGAACAGCGAACTGGTTTAATTCCGTAGCCGACGAACCGAGCTTCGGTAGCCTTTTCAGGTCTTCAATGGCCTTGTCGATGATTATTTCCGGCCTCCCGAAGCATTGTTCCAACGTTTTCATTATGTCATCCGGATTCGTTGCAGTATGTAGTAGCGCAGCCACCGCGTCTCTAGCTTCCCCTTTCAAACAGCTTCTCAGTCGCTGTATGTTTTCCGCTGCGGACACGTTGTACAGGCTTGTACTGTCTCTCATGGCTGCTTTGAAAGGCAACCATTCATTTATGGCTCCGGAGAATGTTGGTAGGTCGGTGTGACGTAACCTTGGTCGAGCCATCTTCTCCAAGGCTTCTGTGAGCTGCTCGACGCCTCCCTTTATAGGTGTTGGCGATCTTCCTCTCGCCGCCTCGAACCGTATTTGTCTAGGTTCCTCCCTGGGATCGGTCTGCAGCCACTCCTTAACGCGCTGATGTCCCTCCTGCGGACCCAGCGGTTCTTCATGGACGCTATCATTATCGTCCTGGATAATAGATACTTCGGCCGCTAGCCTTTTCTTAACTAGCTCGGCTTCAAGCTCTAACTGCTTCCTTTGCAATACTGCCAATTTCTCGGCCGCTTCCAATTCTGCCATGCGCAGCCTAGTATTGACGCTCGCCGTCGATCTATGCGAGCGTACGGAATGCGTAGGCGATCTCGGCCGATCTTCATGCCGCGTCGTACCCGACGTACCTGCCATCATTGTAGATACGCCGGTAGCGGCGCGATGTTCCACCGTTGTGGAAGTGAGCTTCGAAGTGGGTGACGCCGGCGGATTTACCGACAAGCGCCTAATTCGCTCGATTTCAATCCGACGTCTCTCTTCTTGGCTCGCGGTAAGTTGTTCTCGTCCTGGTTCTTTCAACTCTTCCTTATCACCTTGGCTCCTTGTGACAACCATTGTGAACGATGATATTCACGAAAAACGACGATCGTTACGGCTTCCTTACTCCGAGCAGCCTCTTGATCCGAATCCCTACTTGATTCGGTACGGCCTCCTCACTCGGTGAAGCTTCCCGACTCACGTCCTGAACGTGTCTTACGTTTTTTCGCGATCCGTCTTCAGCAATCCGGTTCACACACTATCCTAGCCGCGGTTCACTAATATCGATCCCGTGCACGCACTATCGATCCGGTTCGCACACTAACTTGATCCGGTGCACACACTATCTTCGATCCGGTTCCAAGGTCCAGAAACACTGTATCCTCTATCCGGCTCGAAGGACCATAAACACTGTATCCTCTATCCGGCTCGAAGGACCATAAACACTGTATCCTCTATCCGGCTCGAAGGACCATAAACACTGTAGTGGACTGTATATAAATATAAATATGTACTGTGGGTGTTTACTACCGATGACTCGCAGTACTTCTTCAACTTCGATATATTTTGTTAACGTAATGAAACACAGGAGAACTCCGAACAACTACCATTTATTCCATCAATGTATCTACATATGTACAATAATTTAGTCTCGCAACTGGCACATGGTGCGAGAACGTTCATTAGGCCGTTGGCCAATCACAGGCCGACTGTGCGTCTTCTGTCTCCCTCGCACACTGCCCGATGCGTTGACCAATCCCGTGGCGGTCCGTCGGTGCGAGGAACGATCCTCCGTCTTGCTCGCACACCGCCCGAGGCTCGCAACTTCACACGGGTGCCAGCCTACGCGACAGTCTCTTCGGCGTCCTCAACAAATGCTTTAGAGGAATTGAATAAACACGCTTCTATAAGTGTATAGAATATTAATTATTCGAATCTACCTATATATATCACCATGTATTGATGTCGACTTGGGGTCGATAAGCTGTTTTTTGATATCAAATGTCATCAACGGGGTTTTAGCAAACTAAGTTAAACATCGATTTTCACATCATATTAATTTAGCCACAGCCTCCGTGGCGCAGCGACGAGTAGCCGGTTGTGAAACGGGAAGCCGTGGGTTCGATTCCCGCACCGAGACAAATATTTGTGTAACAAATACATATTTGTTTCGGGTCTGGGTGTTGTGGGGTCAGAACTATGTGTGTGACTGTTGGGTGTATTTATTATAAAAAAAAAACATTATTTTTGGCACTACAAACTTGAGCAAAACACGACAGCTTTATTACACCAGAGCATTAAAATAAATAAATAACACCCAACAGTCACACATATAGCCTCGACCCCACACTAAGATACGAGTCTTGTGTTGTGGGTATCAGGGACTACGAGAGACGCATGGTCTCACAACATCCAGACCCCGGATATAAATATCTGACTGTAACACAAACATTTGCCAATATGGCTATAAGTCTGTGGAGGCTTGTAATTAGCTATTTGTTTATATCATAGATTTTATTCGTTGCTGTTATTAGTCTGTAAGCCTTACCAAATAAAAAAAACAATTGTCCCGGTGTGGGAATCTAACCCACAGCCTCTCGTTTCACAGCCGGCTACTCGCCAACAGCGCCACGGAGGCTGTCAATTGTACTTAACAAGATTTCTTTATCTGTCTATCTTAATTCAAATCCAGTATATCTTTACACGATCATTGATTATAATGAGCGTGTCGTATCAATCAAGGCCTCATCTGAATTGCAACAGCGCGGTATTGTTCAGAACCGATTTGCATATAAGAGCTATCATCTCAAATTAAATTTCAAAACTTTCAACCCACTAATTGACGTTGTGACTACGAAAGTGATTTGCAACTTAATTGCCACTGCGCAGGATAGTCATAAATCCAGTCGAAACCGTTCAGATGATTGGAGATCTTGTTTTTAGACCATTCACTTTAATGGCAAAATAACTTAGAGCCAAAACTCGGTAAGATCTTTAGGACATTATGTTTGTGCCGTCTTTCAATACATCTAAGCAAATATGTGGTAGAAACGTTATCGCTTATGGTTTTATGACGTCTTGCCTAATTTGCCAACCCACAATTCTGGATAAATTATGTTTTTCAATCAAAAACCACACGAATAATTAGGACCAAAGAAAGTTGCCATCTTCATATTTTCTTTTCTGATCTCGACTGAAGTTACTGTAAGATTCATACAACTTGTATCAGGGTAAAAACCAGAACCAAAAGGTATTCCTGGAGGCGGTACTAAATCCTTAATATCACTCTTTTTGGACATACAGCAACGACTTTTTACGCTTAATACACAGATAAATCATGCACGTAATGTAAATTTAAAGATTATCGCAGACTTCATATGCCGACCTCCTTAAATAAATAGAGGAGCATAATAAATGACTGTTATTTTCCAACTCCCAAGACTATCTAAATATCATAAACGCGAAAGTCCGGATGTTTGAACGCTTGTTACCCAATGGCATCGTAATGTGAACTGGTTTTGGATGATAATTCAACGACAGACTTGAATTATATTATGGTGTCTTTATTCTGGAGCAACGGTTACGAAAGTACCGTATTTATGGTACTCGTGTGACCTGATACAACATATTGGCGAATTTCACTGTGAGGAGATTCGAAGCGATTAACGTCGTATTTGTTTCTATAGAATAGCATCAGACGTATTGAATTGTGATTGTTCCTCGTCCTACAGATACTAGAAATAGTGATGTGGGTGCAATGGATGCTAGTTATCTGGACTACGTTCCGGGAGATAAAAAATAAATAATGTTTGTGGATCAAACAAACATTTGTATAGATGCTGGGATCTAACCTACTGCGCCACGGAGGCTGTCATGGGATATTATGCACTACAAGTTGTAACTCGAGACTACAACGTTAGTCAACAATACCCTGAATAGAATTAAAAACATTCCTCAGAATAGTCATCAAGCTACGGAACAATTTGCCAGCTCACGTGTTCCCTCCTTCCCATGATCCTGGATCCTTTAAGCATAAGGTGGAGAAGCTACTCAGCACTGGCTTGATTTTATGGAGTAGCGAGTGATAGTTGCTTTTGAGTTGATACTCTACTTAGACGACACAGCGCTTAATATTATGTGCCTTTACCAATTTTCATACTTCACCAATTCAAAATCTCGAACACTACCTATTCGTAACAAAATTCTACATAACTAGCTCCAGTAGCATCTTCATTACAAAATTCGTCTAAATGGACAACATATTAGGTAAATCAAGATATACTAAATATACATAACAGCCGGAAGCCGTTGTCGGAGTTATCTGTGACCTTTACTTCGGCCTCAGTCGGACGATAGTGTTTCGGAGCACCTACTCAGATGTTTGCTCGATATAAACAGAATTAGTGTCTCCACTAAAACTACGTAATGTACATAGGTAAGCCAGCCTTATCGTTATTTTTCATGAGATAAGCATGGTAGAATTAAAATTCTTATTATATTATATATTTTAAGTAATATATGTGTACACATATTATATGTGTGTTTCTATGCATGTTCATCTTTGCCGAGCCAGAAAAAAGCCAGAGTCAAAAAAGACTGAAAAAAACAGCGTAGGGTTAGGGACATGCCTTCAAATGTATTGATGAAAGTATATTAGTTTTATGCCATCTATACATATAAAATATATTTGTAACTGATCGATATCTGTACATGGAAGATATATGAGAAAAATAATGGTTGGGGGTCTTTATTAGTCAGTCTTCAGTCTCAGGTCCATTAGACGAGCATTCAAACTATGTCCTGTTTTTCTTCGATATGCCCGAAGCCCTAAGTCTTCATTTAACACCCTTTTCACCGTGGTTCTGCTTAACCCCATCTGAAGGGCCAACAGTTTCTGCTTACGTTTGGGATTTCTTTGAATTCGCGCCTTCACAGCTTTTATCACTGCTGGAGTCCTAACAGACCGAGGGCGACCACTTCTTGACCTGTCATCTACACTAGAGTCTTCATTGTATCGTTTTATGGTACGATAAACGAATCTTTTGGTTATATTCAATTTTTTCAGTATGTCAAAAATTTTAATTGGCGCGTAACCGCAACGATGCAACGCAATTACTGCAACACGGTCTTCTTTAAGCGTCCACTCCATATTTAAAAATGAGTAAAATTCTAAAAAGTATACATTTTTATTTTCATGAACAATTTGAAATTCGAATTCAATAAACTTTTTTGTGGCCAGCATTCTAAAATAAAAGTTTTTACTGTGTGACAATACTTATGACCTGACTGTGTAAAATAAGAAACTGACTGACTGACTGACTGATCGATCAACGCACAGCCTAAACGGCTGGGGTTAGAGACTTGAAATTTTGACAGTAGGTACCTTTTATGACGTAGGCATCCACTAAGGAAGGGTTTTTGGAAATTCCTCCCCTAAGGGGGTAAAATAGGGGAAGAAATTTGTATGAAAATTCTATCATTTTTGAAGTTAAACGCTTGAATATTGGTATTGTGCCTCTCAGTTAAAAAAAATACATATTTGAGGATTTTTGGAAATTGTACCCCTAAGGGGGTAAAATAGGGGATGATAATTTGTATGAAAATCCGTAATTTTTTAAGTTAAATTTATGAAAATTAGTATTTAGCCTTTAAGTTAAAAAAAATATATATATATATTTCAGGATTTTTGGAAATTGTACCCCTAAGGGGGTAAAATAGGGGAAGAAAGTTTGTATGAAAAATCCGTCATTTTAGAAGTTAAACGCATGAATAATTGTATTGTGCCTCTCAGTTAAAAAAAAATATATGTTTCAGGATTTTTGGAAATTCTAACCCTAACGGGGTAAAATAAGGGAAGAAAGTTTGTATGCAAATCCGTCATTTTTGATGAGAGAGAGATTTTGGGAGTTGATGGGCTACTTTTTATACCAGAAAATGCACGGTTCTTACGGGATAGCATAATACAGGAAGGTGTAATAGTTTAAGAGGTCTCCATGGATTTTATACCTTTTCTTCCAAAAATAACCACCACGCGGGCGTAGCCGCGGGCAAAAGCTAGTAAATAATAATACAGCACCCAACAGTCACATACATAGCCCTGATCCTTAGTAACTAGTAAGATACAATTATCTAACGTTGGTATTGGGAACCACGGAGACTTTCGGTCTCACAACACTCAGATGCGGGAATCAAAGCCGCGATCTCTCGTTTAACAGCAAACAACTCACCGACTGCGCCACCTAGGCCATCTAATACAGTATATACAAAACCATTTTCATCGTTTGTTACCTTTTAACTTAGTAAGCTGCCAGCTCAAGCAACCAATGTTTACCAAACTGGGCTTGCAAATGTATTCCTTAAATATAGAACACGGACTAACATCGAAGAGAAAAACAAGTGATAAGCATTTACACACAGTAATAAAAGCTGCGTCACATATTGCGATGTAAATATTACGTATCAAATAACTTATAACTATCTATATGCTTACGAAGGGTATTAAGTTACAGCTCAATAGAGGAAATTTATGTGGCAATACACAGCTTTTGAGTTTAATGTATGTATATTAGTTAGCATTAATAAAGTACTAGTTCGGCCAATATTTCTGCGAAACACATATCATGAAAACCAAGTCATAAACACTAGCGCGTCAAAAATGTCCGTTGGTGGGGACTGGTTACCATAGCCCATAGACATAGCAATATCAGGGTCAAAGCCAACACGGTTAAATTAAATGGGCAACAGAGTTGTCTGTCGAAAAGTCTGATATTTTCAGATAACCTACCATCAGTAGCATCTAGAAATTAATGTTATGGCGATAAGCTCGCCCCCTAACACATTATGAGACCGAAATTCGGCGAAAAATGAGTGTACTGGTTACACCTCTGCCTACCCCTTCGGGGATGATAAGCGTGATTGTATATCTCTGTACGTACAGTAAGACTTTTTAGTGTTTCATTAATTGTAATTCTTGTACTGACCAATAAATACATTAAACAAATAATTAACAATCTTTGCTTCTAGAACATTATATTTTATTTATATTATGCGGAAATGAATATTGTTACAACAAAGGCGCGGTTGTAGCCTATAAGTAAAAATACTACTTCTTACTTCACAACTATGAAACTTACAACTGTTTATTTAAAAAAAATAATACGAGCATTTATCGACTACCCACAAAATGCTTAGGTTCGTAGCCTTAACGGCATCTCTTCATTTGGGTGCGTTTTACACAGTACGTTAACAATAGTGTTATACTGTCGAATTGTATGGAATTCACTGTTCTTTATCGTTATCGGACATGTTTGTAAAGTTCTTTTCACTGAATTTCAAAAAAACATTACTAATAGAATAGTTTGAGCATTTTTCAAAGTATGGGCGATTGTTGAGTAGCGAGCGACAAGTGGGACCTAAGAAATAGAACGATACATCGACCACCTGGGATCGAATAAAAAGTACACAGACTTCAATAAAAAACAAATTAAGCGTCACTATAAAATTTGATTTTCCTTGATTTTTCTGAGATCCCATCATCAGATCTTGACTTGGTGCCAATGGGACCAACTGGGAAGTATACCCTTTTAAACAAAAAAAGAATTTCTCGAATCGGTCCAGGCGTCTTTGAGTAATCGGGTAACATACATAAAAAAAAAAGATTCCGACGAATAGGGTATTTGACAATTTTTGAAAATTGATGGACATCGATAGAGGACTCTTCACTTATAGCCCCCGTAATATTTTTATTATTGAAATATACTCAATTTATATAAAATCCGTGTTTTAATTTTTTCATATATAATTTCGCGCTAAAACGCTTTGTCATGTGACATTATCTCTTTGTGACGTCATCGCACATATACAAACATTCGTGACACCTAACAACATAACAAATTATTTGCATTTATCTGTTAGTTTTTCCACAAAAATGAATGAGCCAGCATATAAATATTGTTCAATGCTTTTGTGTAAAAACTCGACACTAAATCCCGATAAATGTTCATCCATGTGCCAAAATCAAAAGTTTTAAGAAAGAAGTGGCAGATTTCGACTATCAGCCCTTGTAATGCCTTCTTCCATTCTTATAGAAGACTTGAAGACGAAATTAACACGTTTACACATCGAAAAATATGTTCTTCCTTACAATTTTATTTGTCGTAGGATGCAATATTTATGTGCGATGTCGTCACGAGTAATGGCGGCCGGTATTGCTACGTTTTTGGCACCGAGTGATACAGATTAAAAATTCTAAATTTTAATGACGAAAATAAAATGTTTATAATACATTTAAAATAAAAAAATGTATTTAATAAATATGTTTGCTTACTATCCTTTCTCCTAGTGCAGTTTTATATTTTTTGGTTACACCAGTCAAACACCCTATTGTTAACCTTCTCCTTTTTTGAAGTCGGTTAATTAAAAATAGCACTCCGTGTATTTAAGTATGATTTTTTTTTATTACAACTGAACGTTTTTTTTCTTATTTAAACAATCATTCGTTCATAAGTTTATTTATTCCTCTTTTTTATTCATGGCAACCAAGAGGAGAGTCCCAAATATGGACGTTTTTGTTAGGCGGGTCGTTGTCCAGTCAACTTTGGGAACCACTTGTCTCGAGTTATGGTCTTTCTTAAAGTATTGAATCCTATAAACAAATCGTGATGAGCTTAGTAAGTTTACGTAACAGACAACCGAAAACGCATTTTATCGTTTGACATAATATTTGAACGATTCTAAATTATTGACAGAATAATGAGGGGCATTTTATCGAATATTTTAACACAATATATACAACCTGTCAAATAGTTTTATCAAATAGGACAAATAATTGGACAAAGATCAAGGGCGTAGCTACCGGCGTATCAGCCGTGTCAATAATACGGGGACCCCGGGCTACAGACTCCCCGAACGTTTGAAAGCAAAAATTCATAAAATGTTATCCACAGTCTCACTTAAACTCTTTACGGCCCTTAATTTGGGCACTAACAAATTTAGATACAGGGTCCGTTTAAGGCCAGCTACGCCGGTGACAAAGATTCTATTGACATACAATCCTAAAAAGTATCAAGTAGTTCTGGGTTGGATTTCCAGATCCAGCGAGTCGAGTAATACTGGTTACCCAAGATTTCCGATAAACTGACCCCAAGCACGTCAATGTTTGAGTGTAAAATGATTAATATCTACGAAGCCAGTATCTAATTATTCCATGGTATTATTATTAATATAATAATAATACTAGCCCTGTATTAACCACTGTCCCACTGCTGGGCACGGGCCTCCTCTACTAATGAGGGATTAGGCCTTAGTCCACCACGCTGGCCTATTGCGGGTTGGTAGACTTCACATACCTTCGAAATTCTTTTTGAGTATTCTCAAGTATGCAGGTTTCCTCGCGATGTTTACCTTCACCGTTAAAGCAAGCGATAATTAACAAAGAATACACACATAACTTTAGAAAAGTCAGAGGTGTATGCCACTTGGGTTTCGAACATACGACTTTCGTCTTGACAGTCCGTACCGCAACCAACTAGGCTATCGCTGCTCTGCTGCTATCGTATTATTGAAAAGGATTAATTCTGTGAAGGCCAGTACTCTGTTTATTCCTTAAAGTAGCGTATTTATTAAATTGCCTTATGAAATTCTTATGCCAAATCCGAAATATGTACTCAAAAATTTCAAATAAATATGATTGAGTTTACAATAGTCATTGTTTTTTCACCACTTGCTACTGTTATGCCAGTAAACATGTTTCTTTACTCTTTGGTAAAGGATTTGTAATAGATGAGAATCATACCAGATTTAATAAACTCGTCGGTTCATCTTGATAGACTTAAAACTTGGATGTTACATGGACGTAAGAGGTCAACTTGATTATGGATTTATTTAAACATGTGTTGGAACACACGTAACGCTGATTTCTAAATTCCCACAAAATATTATTGCCCACAATATTTTACCGTAATTTTATACCGAAACTATGAGAATAATCGGGTCCCAGTCTCCAGATCCGTACCTAGGATGACATTTGAATGCCGAAATACCCCCAAAAATATTAAAGTTTTTTTTATAAACATCTACTTATTTATTGAAGAACATATAAGATAGGTAAATTAATAATCAGATGGGTATTTACGAAAGGTTTAAACAAACACCGAACTGAGAATTGCTCCCTCCTCGTCGGCCGAAAAATATTAGAAGAAATACAATAAGAACCAGTTTTAGAGGGTATAATATTATTCAAGAAATGGCGCGATCCAGTGTTGTTAGAAAAAAAAGCCGGGAACTTGTGGAGAAAACGTGTTTGCAATATAGGTAAATACTATGTTTATTCTTATCTGTATAGGTATGTAGCAGTATTTTGGGATGTCAAAATAAACTTTTCAGGCTCAACGAAAAGAATAATTGATTTAAAAGTATTATTCAAAATGAATCAATTAAGGTGAAAATATTATATTTTTATTATACTAACACCAGCATACTGCACTACAATAAGACCTTTTACGAACCCATAGATCAAAGTAATTAAAATAGTGCGTAGGCCAGCCTTCCAAAGCCCGCAGGTAGACGCATCGTAAAAGTTGCACATAACGCCTCCAACCCAAAACTTACCCTCTCTCAATTTAATACGATCCAAAATGGATGGTCAAAAAAGAAATCGCCGAGCAAAAAACAACATCGACCGTGTTACGAAACAAAACATGAAACTTGTTACTTACCATAAAAGTTATGTGGGTGAAGACACATGCACGGAGCGACGAATAAAACCCATTCTCATGCACATTAATCAGTTTAAAACATTGTTTAATTCATCACTTTTGTCCTCTCCTGGTAACTTGTCCCGATCACTGTTTATTATTATTTGTTGACACAAAACAAGGTTGTTGCCGTTTGCTCTAACATCTGGACTTCACTTGGCATAAATTTCACTCCATGTTTTACATCCGATCTCACTAAAGCACCAAACTTGGGAGAAACTAACGTAATATTTAATAACAAAGTTTCAAACACTTGCAGGTAAGGTGGGTAAAGAAACAAGTGGCTGTACGAAAAAAAAACAAAGTTCTCCACAGCGCACACACAACCTCCACAATCAATGCGACGCAACAGTGTGAGTGAATTGTTACGAGAGAAGGAACTTGCACGCATGCGCTCTCGCCTCTCTATCTAGATAAACATTGCCACTCTTTGTATATAAGATTACGTAAATAATAAATAAATACGCACATGCTACTTATTTTTTATTTTCCTTATGATATGCACGAAAGCACTTAGTTTTAAACCATTGTGGACATGCAACATTTATTTTAAAGTATTTTACAACAATCAACCAAAAAATATTTTCTTGCTTTATAAAAAATATTTTATGGTATTTAAAAAAACATAGGTATGTTTTTTAATTTTTTTATTGTATATAACTAAACAAGAACCTATTTATCTCTCTCTTACTAATGCCTTTCTGGAAATCCGTGAGTATGAGGAGATTGTAGGATTCGCATTGCACATAGTCTGCTCAACATAATGGTTGAACACTGAGTATACTAGCATAGATAATGGCTACCATACAAATAATGGAATACTCGACATAGTGACCCAATTCTGTGTTATACAATTCTGGAGAAATCAGTTTACTTTAGTATCCCAGTTGAGTTTTTAATAAGCCTACATCGCTAATACAAATATTGACAGCAGCTCCATGTTTTCGGCATCAAGCTTATTTCGCTACATCTAGTCCAAAAGCTTAATTAAACACAAAATATTAGAATATACCAAAAACTCGGCAATAAAACAGTAAGCTGACAACACCGGCCTACAGTATCGTTCGCCGCCAAGAAGCTAGCTTGCGTACGTACACGGAAACGCACACACGCACAAATTCCCCGGCCTGTGATTGGCCAAGAAGTTGTCGAACGTTTACCTCCGCCCGCGCACCAACGTCCTTGCGATCCGGGCACCGACCGCTGCGCTTCATGCTATGGTTCACCTAAGTACAAACTTATGGCCCAAGTTTAACATGGTAATTTTTACTTTCAAGTGCGATTAAATATGGAACAAGTGACCAAGTTTTGAATTTGGAACTTATGGAATTTTTATTTCTTTGTAACGTATATGCCAGTTCATAAAAAATAAAATAAGTGGAACCAATGCAGGTACCAAAGAGGATTAGTATTCAATTCCTTTTATAACTTTTTGACTTTTGTTCGAATACAATAGGGTCAAGTGACTATATTATTGTCTTTGAATAGAATAATCCTACTTGGAATGTGTCTCTAAAATATAACGTATATTCAGAGAAAAATACAAATTATGAAAATATTTAAATCAGCAATAATTGTTTTCTGAACACGAGTTTAATTATGTAATGTAACATAATGAATTACAAAAAGTGTAGAGTAGATACTTAATTAGTGATAACGTAATATGATAGTATATAAAAGTTTTTTAATTCATAAAAAGTACACCGACTTCAATAAAAAACAAATTAAGCGTGACTATAAAATTTGATTTTTCTGAGATCCCATCATCAGATCCTGGAATCCTGGGAAGTATACCCTTTTAAACAAAAAAAGAATATCTCGAATCGGTTCAGGCGTCTTCGAGTAATCATAACGAGTAATCATTGCTGCAACAAACAAAATAGATTAAAAAGGTTTTTTTATATTCTGGCACGGCAAAGTCAACACACTGCACCTGATGGTAATCGCAGTGCCGTCCAACTAGAGTATCAAGTAGCGAGAGACAGTCTATCCCTCGCTACTCAACACAATCATGCCGGCCTATACATTCACACTACGCCATGGGGCAAGAAGGTGAAGAAGCGGTCGGGGGTCTAGTGCCATAGTATTCAGAAGGCCGTAACTCGGCCAAATATCCCAACTCTAAACCCCCGACAGAAACCGGATGTTATGATGATGCTTGGTGTGCTCAGCAAGGCAAGACGGTACTTCACGTCGGCTCACCGCCTAAATCTTTATAAGGCGCAAATTCGACCCCACATGGAGTACTGTTCTCATCTCTGGGCGGGAGCCCCCCAGTACCAGCAAATTTCATTTGACCGCATGCAACGTAGGGCGGCTTGGGTTATCGACGACCAAGCTCTTTCCGATCGGCTTGATCCTCTAACTCTGCGTAGAGATGTTGGATCACTCTGCATCTTCTACCGCATTTATCACACGAATTTTTAGGCATTTTGAACGAACAGCGCGATTTTTAAGGCATTTTCTGCCTCGCACAACCACTCTGTGGAACCAGTTGTCGCCGGTGATCTTTCCGAACCGATACGATCTGGGAACCTTCAAGAAGAGAGCATATTCTTTCCTGAAATGCCGGCAACGCATTTGCAAGCCCTCTGGTGTTGCAGATGTTCATGGGCGGCGGTGATCACTTTCCATCAGGTGAGCCGCCTGCCCGTTTGCCCCCTTTTACCATAAAAAACACTGGCTGATCTCGGAACGCGACACACTTGCGTGTGCCACTATGGTGGGTTCTACGCCCTGCCCGGGTTTTTTACATTTTCACAAAATAAAAACATAAAAATACATTTACAGTTGAATTGAATAGTCCAATATCACTAAAATAAACAGATATATTGCTATAAATATGATAATACAGTAGACATTGCGTAACATTTTATAACTAATAAAATACCATAAATATTTTATATATTATTATGATAATTATAACCAAACTATTGAACCGGAATTTTAATGCTGGCGCTACAATTCAACACGTGGGTGGTGGCGATGGCGGCCGTATCATTTGTAATGTAAAGCAGTCTTGGCCATAATCTTTCGCGCAATATTATACGAAGAAACACGTATACATGTCACGTGTGAGAGAGAGACAAACGGGGCCCGTGACCCACGTTTTTGGTAAATACTCAAAAAATAACTATTTTTTTAGTGCCTCGATAGGCAGACGAGCAGACGGCCCAACGGAAGGTAAGTGGTCACCGCCGCCCATAGACTTCTGCAATGCCAGAGCACAGCAAAGCCACTGCCTGCCGTTTGAAGAAGCCCAATGAAACTCACGTATAACGAGACTACTCATTTATTTGGATGGTAGACAGAAATCGGAGATGGTCGGACTACCCACGCATTATTAATATTAGCATAGTGCAATTTATTAATTCTACGATTTCATTAAGTATTGTATTATTCCTAATTTTAGTAGTTCATAAGTATAAGTATTAGTGTATTTCTGGAGATGAAAATAAAGATTTATAATTATATTATATTTATTATTACCGTTATTATTTACTTAAAATTAACAAAAAATTAACTATTAAAATTATATATTGTTGGCAAGCATGATCTTTGGTATATACCACTTTTAAGCTTCTTAGTATCCAGCACCCAGTTATCAAGATAGGATAAATGGTAGTCTAATCTAAGAGACACGGCAAGTCCTTTTGTCTAGGATTTAACATAGCATTAAGTTACTAAACACACTCCAATAGTAATTGCAATGATTTTAAACAAATATGTCGCACTACTACACCACTTTTCATACTCTCTAAAGTTAAAAAATTAAGTCCTAGAAATCAGCAATTAACAAATAACTACAATGAATGTTCTCAAAGCTTCACATTATTAGTTTGAAGAATAATTAAAATACACACGTGATTGTTGGGCTGATTACGTACCTGTCCGTAATGCTTTCTCTCAACGCTGAATAATTTCTCTTCACTTCCTTATAAGTCAACTGAAGACCACATGCAAGTGACACATATGTTCTTCACTCCGTGCAAAATACAAAGCAATTAAATAAAATGTTTCCTATGTGAATTACATAACAACCAGAATGTTGCATTCGTTTTGTCATAATATTTCTAGGAGTATGTAAATACAAACTTCTAGGCTTCTTATAAATATAAATTTAGATATGTTTACGTAATTATTAATTGTAACCCTATGTGATTAACAGTTACTAAGTTGAATAAAAATATAGTTAATAAATATTGATAAAAGTAGCTCTGATACTTAACTGAATATAGCATAATAGTTTAGTCCTTCGAACCAGATTAATCAAATAATTTTAGCTTAAGTTCTTGTTCATTGTTATCAAAATGTAATGAATACTATTTTTAAACACAGCCTTTGTAGCGTAGCGGACCAGTAGCCGGCTGTGAAAAAAGAGGCCCTGGGTTCGATTTCCGCACCCAGACAAATCTCTGTGTGACAGATAGTTTTGTTTCGGGTCTGGGTGTTGTAGGACCGTAAGTTCTTGATACCCACGATACAGGTTTTACTAAAGTGGGGTTAGAACTGTGTGTTACTGTTGGGTGTATTTACTATTTATTTTATATTAAAGTCTAAATATAGTTAATGTTCATACCCCACAAAAAACAATTTTAAGTTACCTAATCCACATATTACAATGTTACTAAGCACTAAAAATTTGATGATTGCATAAATTATACAACTATTCGCCTAAAACATGTTTTGTGAGACCGGAATTATTCCATCACGAGATCAAAACCACGATGCCCTTATCCAACACTAACCGCAGCAATCACTCTGATGGAAATACACGCCCACAAAACAAAACCGGCTTTCCAGACCGAGGTATTTTCGATTTTAATAAAATAAAAACCAACGTTCTATAAAAATTGATTAGGCAAGAACTGTTTAAGATACATACATATACACTCACGCCTGAAATGCCCGACGGGGTAGGCAGAGGTTTAACCAGTACACCCACTTTTCGCCGAATTTATTATGGTCCCATAATGTGATGGGGGTCGTGGCACATTTAACGGTAGGCAGCGGCTTTGCCGTGCCCTGGCATTGCAGAAGGCTATGGGCGGCAGTGACTACTTACCTAGGCACTAAAAAAAACATACCGGCCATTATTCCTGAATCTGAACTGGTACTCAGTATTTCTAAATAGAAAAACCCAATATCACTAACTGAATAAAAACGAAACATAATTTTAAAAAATCCATACTTATTGAATTGACAGCTATCAGCTAACCTTTTTTAAGACTATTTGAACCATTGCCTTTTCTTTTTTAATAAAAAGGAGAAAATTTACTAAAAAAAACTTTCTGACGTTTTTATTTCTCTCGTCGCTTTGAGCTTCCTCTTTGATATTCGTATTATAATCAAGACATAATTTCGTCTCAAGCAATTACTTAAATAAGTATGTACTTGCTTGAGAAAGCTAGTTTAGTCAAGCAATTCCTACCCCAAACCAAATTCTATAAAACGGAATATTTACTATAATCAAATAAAAAGGTTTTATCGGTTATAAAATTAAACACGAGTGTAATTGTATATAAAAACAAATTACAACACCTTTATTTTACCAATAGTTGTCATTAAGATTAAGATGTAAGATTAACATACACGTTTAATCAATTTTCATCGTTTTCTTTTTATCCAAAAACAAACCAGCAAACAAACAAATTATACATTATATAACAATAATAATAATAGCTAATAGCCCTGTATTAAACGTTGTCCCACTGCTGGGCACGGGCCTCCTCCACTAACGAGAGAGGTTAGGCCTTAGTCCAGTCTCAGGTATGCAGGTTTCCTCACGATGTTTTCCGTCACCGTTAACGCAAGCGATAATTAACATTTAGTACACACGTAATTTTAGAAAAGTAATCTCTACATTACTTATTTATATTATATTTTCACGCCATCTCTTTTCTTCTTCAACCGATGGCATTACAGCCAAAAAAAACCGCTTATTTTTCATCCAACATCATAAACTGAATATGGATGTTTCTGAGAAATCTGCCGCTAACATCTTGATGTAACGATTCTGGTACCCGAAAAGTGAATCAATGTATAAGGTGATAGCAACCTTAACTCTTTGGGTCAAAGTTTATAATAATTTACTTTTAGACGCACTGAGTGGATTTTTCCTTATAGTGAAAAAAACAGAGTTAGTATGTACTTTAGAATTTTTTTACAGTAAGTTTATATACCAAAAATAGATAATTTTCTAATCATACCGTACATATCATAAGCTCAGGTTTGTATACTTGATAAGAAGTGTAACAAGTGTACCCATAGCTCCCCGAGCTTCTTTCCGTCCTATGACGTGATAGACGGCGAGCTTATCGTTATACTGGGCTATAATTCCGATCCCGAGCAACTTATGTTCTTTCGGATAAAACATAAATTTCGCCCTTTTTTTTCTCGCTGGGAAAGCGTTTTATTACTGCCGCCCGCTCCGGGGGGAAGCGGAATAAGAATAAAACGGTTATGCTGGACTAGCCGGTCTTACGACCCAGCATCCCCCTCGCACGGATGATGGCTATCCGTGCTGCCGCTGGGCCGAGTCCCTACCCCCTATGTTCACCCCACCCGACACTACCACCTAAAACCGCGGTGGCCTTCTTCGGCGCTTACGGAGCGATCCCGGGGTATTCTAAGGAGTTCTAGAATTGCTGCCGGAACCGCTCCTGCAATTTCGCCCCCTGGGATTTCAAACCAGAACTACTACATCGTACTTAGGTTGATCAGTCTGTATGACCTGATGATAATGAGGTAACCACCGCACATGATACAAATAATTGTGTGTGTCATAATTTGTATATAAATCTATACCAAATATTATTTAGTAAGCTTCGTATTATAACAGAAGTTTTTTAATTTGAATGACAAGACATACTGGGCGCTTGTACGTAATTTCAAATGCCTACGCAGACAGTAACACTGTCCAGTAGACCTACTCTTGAAATCAATTCCAATCTCAAACCAATCTAAACTCGATACAGTTTAAATTCCAATCTAGAAGATATTGGAGCTCGTAACTCACTGAACTAAATGAAATAGAATATTTACCAACTAGCGATCTATTTCATTTAGTTACTAAAAATTTCGGCGTATTCAGTTAAATCGTGCGCTGGTGTTGCGTCCAAGAGTCCTAATTGTACAGTTTCCGAACCCAATCTCAATTTTAAATTGGAATCGAGTGTCAAGTGTAACCCCTTCTGGTCTTTCGAATTAAAACTACTGCATGCGCAGTGTACTGCGCTCGTAGTGGTTTCAAAACACAAGAAATACTTACTATAGGTGTATTATTGACTAACGTCTAACTAGCATACATACTGTGGATTGCCATCAAAACTTATACAGACAGTTATGAGACCTAGCTATAATATTAAGCTAAATAAATTTTACTAAAATGTCGTTTCACGTTTTTCTGTACCTCATTTATTCGTCCTACATAAAAACAGCTTTGGAATAAAATACAACATTATTTTCCGTAAATGTCAATACATTCGATATATTTTCATTTTTAAACCATATTTTATCCTCTACAATACCAAATACAAAAAGCGCCACCAGCATAGATAGTAAAAATCCTTTTACAATATAAATAGTGCCCACGCATAAATATATGCAAATATGTAAATGTTTATAAGTTTGGCCTCGTGTGTACCCTTATTTGACATGTTAATGTATTGATTACAAAATATATTATAATTTATAATTGTGTATTATACAATAAACCTGCTTGCTTGTGTCTCTATGTCGCGGCTATAGCTTGCAACATGCATACGACACAAAACAAGTTTGTGTGAAGGAAATAACAGATGTATATGAGGATATAACTATATCCATCATCAATAGACAAATAACAGGGATTAAAATACAATTTAAGGATTATGTTTAATTAGACGTCGTAGTGGCTACATTCCCTTTGTATGATTTATCAATTGTTCTTTATTCTGTGAGCAAACGAATCATTAAATTAACAAATTAATCGAATGAGTCCCAGTTACATTTTACAGTTATATATAAATAAATAAATAAACAGGACAAATGTACTAGAATGTAATTTAAAAATTTATTACTAATGGAAAACTAAACTTTTTATTAAACTACTTTTTATCTTAGTAAAAGTTAACGGATGTGGAGCAAGCAAAAACTAGTACCTACAATAGAAAACAGTTTTTGAGCTGCTTCCTGTTTTTTCAATTACATGTCAGGTTATATAATTTTTGACAGCCTCCGTGGCGCAGTGGCGGAGTAGCCAGTGGTGACACGAAAGGCAGCAGGTTTGATTCTCGCTGACAAATGTTTGTGTGATCCTTAAATATATGTATAAAAATAAGGAAATACTAGCAGGCCCGGCAGACGGCGGCCAAAAAAAGCAGCGCCATACCGACAGCAGCGCCACCTACCGGGTTAAATTGTGTTTTCAAACCATCCAGGAACCCATATAAGTCAATGACTTATACACACAAATCTTCATCTAAATCGGTCCAGTCGTTTACGAGGAGTTAGGTGATAAATACACGTGCAGAAGAATTATATATATACAAATATATATCCAACGGGTTACCACCAGAGTTTTCAAATCAGAATAAGTTCAAATTTCCTGACCTTGAGACACTGCGGTTATTTTGTAACATTGCAGTCGATATATATATAAAAATTAATATATTTTTTTTTATTATTTCCCTTGGTCTCAGCATCAGGCGTGAACGGCTAGACCGATTTCGCTAATTCTTTTCCGTTGTTTTTTTATTGAGAGGAGAAGGTTCTTATAAAAGAAAAAAATAAGAAAGTGGAGCGGAAAATTAGAAAATTTAAGAAAACTTAACGACTATAAAAACTTTCCTAATGTAACCTTAACGCGTTTGACATAACTGTAAGTCGTTTGACAGTTCGCAAAATATAGAAATATGTAAAAGCATAAGATGATTCCATGGATTTTGTACTTTTAACCAACTTCAAAAAAAGAAGAAGGTTCTTAATTCATCGGAATCTTTTTTATGTATGTTCGCTGATTACTGGAAGACCTGGACCGATTCGAGAAATTCTTTTTTGTTTAAAAGGGTACACTCCCCAGGTGTTTCCCTTGGCACCAAATCAGGATCTGATGATGGAATCTCAGAAAAATATAGGGCAACCCTCAAATTTTATAGCGACGCTTAATTTATTTTTTATTGAAGTCGGTGTACTTTTTATGAATAAAAAAACTTTTCTTTCAAAAATAGCTAACACGCGGGCGGAGCCGCGAGCAAAACCTAGTTAGACATAAAAGCACATTAAAATTTACAATGTCTACTGTCGATGACAACCGACAAAGTAACGGTACCTAGACATCGTGAGAAAGCGCGTTTGTCATTTAAATAATATAGCCTATAAAATAATATATACATGTACAAAAAATATGACCTCTAATTAACTATATTGAAATTGAATTTATTATTTACGATACAAGAAGAATGCAATGGTGTATTACTTAAAACTCCATAAACACTAAGTAATATTAAATATAAATCAAGGGAAAGCATCACTTATTACTACGACATAAAATATATTTATGTCAAAATCCAATCTTCAAAATGGATAAGTAAGAACCTGAAACCAGTTGTTTTGATCTGTTACACTCTAGAATGATATATTTTACGTAATAATCCTGAAAAATTAAATCAAAGAATGTTATGATAAAGTATTAAAATTGTTCGCAGAAAATTTATTTGAAATAACAAGAGGATTAAAGTGTATGATAAGTTTTATTTTGATCAATTAAAATGTTTATTCAGATTTCATATTATTAAGTAGGTGACTTATCAAGTCGGATTGAAGGTCATGAGGTCAAGAGATTACTAACATAATGCAAAATTTAAAATGTAACGAACCACGCAACTATTTTACTGATTATTTTAGCATGTATTTACTGCCTCGGTGGAGCAGTTGTAATTGCGCATGCGCTGAGGTCTCGGGTTCGATCCCCGGGTCGGGTAAGGTGATATTGGGTTTTTATATCTAGAAATGCTCAGTATTAGCCCGGAGTCTAGAATCTGTGCCCGGTATGGCGATAGGCTCGCCCCCTATCACATTATGGGACCGAAATTCAGCGAAAAGTGGGTACGTACTGGTTACACTTCGGGGAATACCGGCGTAAGTATAAATGTGTATGTACAGTCACTGTAACCTAAATTGAGAAGAGTGACCATTTGGCCAACATTTATTTTATGTCTTTAATACTATAATCGGCACAAACTGAATTAGGTAGTTGGCACGATTTTTCTATTATTTTTATCAAAATGTTTCATTTTACACATAAAATCTATTGCCAAAATGGTTTTATAAACTACTCAATAATAAGTAGGTTAGAAGATATTCAAATCCCTTAGTTAATTATTGTCAAATGACAGATATAAAAAGGCTGTAGAATATGATTTATGACGTCATCGATGTTACGAAGTGTTGTTTGGAAGTGGTAGAGCCACGCTGTAGATATATATGTCTATAGCATGAATGGGCCGGCTCGACCGGGGTAGTACCACTGTCTCACAGAAAACCAACGTAAAGTGACAGTCACTGTCGCGTTTCGTATGGTAAGTGAGATATCCGGAGGCCCAGATTCCCCCTTCCCTTCCGTAATCCCTATTCCTGTCCATTAAGGCCGACAGCGCATACATGACACTTTCGGTATTGTGGATGTTCATGGGCGGTGGAGATCACTTAATATCAGGGACTACACTAAAATAAAAAACGTGCAGGGGATAGTGACACCCCAATAGTTCTGATCCCCAAATAAGGCAAACCTGTATCTACTACGTGGGACTACGGTTCCACAACACCCGGACCCGAAACAAATATCTGTCTGTCGCACAAACATTTGTCTCGGTGCGAGAATCGAACTCACGGCCTCTCGTTTCGACACCAACTACTCGATACACCAGCGCTTGATGCGCTACAGAGGCTGTCAAGTTTAAATTGCAGCCGCATTTATAATAATTTGAGGTTATATTGTTAAGACAATCTAAGACAATTAAATTACAAGCACAATTGTTTTTTATAAAGACTTTTTAGATATAAGTTAAAAGTTTTTTAATTCATAAAAAGTACATCACTTCAATAAAAAACAAATTATGCGTCCCTATAAAATTCTAAGACTGCCGATGTCGATTTTTCTGAGATCACATCACTAGATCCTGACTTGGTGCCAATGGGACCACCTGGGAAGTATACCATTTTAAACAAAAAAATAATTTCTCGATTCGGTCCAGTCGTCTTCGAGTATCAGGGAACATACATAAATCAAAAAAGATTCTGACGAATTGAGAACCTCCTCCTTTTTTTGAAGTCGGTTAAAATAGTACGAAATTACCCACGCTAAATCAATCGCTTCTGTTATCACCAAATGTACTTAAATCTCCATAAAAACCGCTATGATAAATAAATGCCAGCAAGTCTGCTGCGCCTTACGCAGAACTATCACTGATATCAACTGTTATCTCATATCAGTTATCACCTATGGATTAATGCAAGGTTTTCACTCGGTAAACATTTGCGCTCCATATCTTTAATACCTGCATTAAAAATATCAAAAAGTGGGCGATAAAAATAATTATTAGAAAACATTTTTTTTATCCTCGCACAGCAAAGTGGTCACACTGCACCTATAATATAATAATAGTAGCCCTGTATTAAACATTGTCCCACTGCTGGGCACGGGCCTCCTCTACTAATCAGAGGGGTTAGGCCTGAGTCCACCACGCTGGCCTATTGCGGGTTGGTAGACTTCACATACCTTCGAAATTCTTTATCAGAATTCTCAGGTATGCAGGTTTCCTCACGATGTTTTCCTTCGCCGTTAAAGCAAGCGATAATTAACATTTAATACACACGTAACTTTAGAAAAGTCAGAGGTGTATGCCACTTGGGTTTCGAACATACGACTTTCGTCTTGACAGTCCGTACCGCAACCAACTACGCTATCGCTGCTCATTACTATACTACTCATAACACTGCACCTGATGGATATATATGCATTTAGCATAGCTGTGCATAGTCTATATTTGTTTTAATCAAATATAAATCCTACCAAATGAATTCGATTGCACCTATAGTAGTAGATAGTCCAAAAACTTCAACAGAACAGACCTGACAAAGACCAGATGAATTTCCCAATTTTTCTATTGATAAATTGATATGATTTCGACCTTATGAAATAAAAAAGTGGTAGCTTGCTCTTGGTTTCGTACGGTGACTCAGAGTCATCTCAGGCAAAACATTTCTCTGATATAACATACTATGCTGATATATGGAAAAACAACAATAATGATTTATATAAGTCACTATGTCAGAATTTAATAAGAGATTTTGTTTATCTTTGTTTGTTCAGATTGTTCTCAAACGACTAGGAGATATAAAGCTGGAATAAAAAAAAGGAGTAAAATAATTACTTCATAATTGGAGTGAAAACGAATTACAGGCAACATTAATTTTAAATGTTCGATATAAGCACGATCAAGAATTTTTAAAATCCAAAAATATCTTCAAGATAAAAAACAACGTGGTACACGGCTCGGTTTTTTACTCCATCCTGTCACGCTTTCCTAAATCTTTCGTCGCTTTTACATCGACCATGCAACCTCTGAAGGGCACGGTTCCACATCATATCACAGATAAGACACTTGATACGGATTTGTGACGCTCCGCTGTACCTGCGACCTTGGTCGTGATTTGTTTTTTAACATCAATATTGTGTGTGCCGTGTGGGATTGTTTTTGTTTTGTGTTTATTGAGTAAAGAGGAAACGGAAGCATTCGTTAAGATTTGATCTTAGATGTCTTGATAGCTGATGATCTTTGATGCTTTTGTATTCTTTGAGTTTTTTATATACTCATTTTTATGGTAGTACTATATTACTTTACTGTACTTAAACAAAATTTTACAAAAGAAGCAAGCAGCCATAGCCTATTTGGTTGCGGTACGGACTGTCAACACGAAAGTCATATGTTAGAAACCCAAATGGCACACAACTCTGACTTTTCTATAGTTACGTGTAAATTCATTATCTGTATATATAAAAGTTTTTTTATTCATAAAAAGTACACCGACTTCAACAAAAAACAAATTAAGCGTCACTATAAAATTTGATTTTCTTTGATTTTTCTGAGATCCCATCATCAGAACCTGACTTGGTGCCAATGGGACCAACTGGGAAGTATACCCTTTTAAACAAAAAAAGAATTTCTCGAATCGGTCCAGGCGTCTTCGAGAAATCGGGTAACATACATAAAAAAAAAAGATTCCGACGAATTGTTAACCTTCTCCTTTTTTGAAGTCGGTTAAAAAGAAGAAACTGACTGACTGACTGATCGATCAACGCACAGCCTAAACGGCTGGGGTTAGAGACTGAAATTTTGACAGTAGGTACCTTTTATGACGTAGGCATCCACTAAGGAAGGGTTTTTGGAAATACCACCCATAAGGAGGTAAAATAGGGGATGAAAGTTTGTATGAAAATCCGTCATTTTTGAAGTTAAATTCATGAAAATTAGTATTTGCCATTTTAGTTAAAAATAAAAAAAATATGTTTCAGGATTTTTGGAAATTCCGCCCCTAAGGGGGTAAAATAGGGAATGAAAGTTTGTATGAAAATCCGTCATTTTTAAGTTAAACGCATGAATATTGGTATTTTGTATTGTATACTTTTTCTCCCAAACATGACCTCCACGCGGGCGGAGCCGCGAGCAACAGCTAGTTAATTATATTATCGCTTGCTTTAACGGTGAAGGATAATATCGTGAGGAAACCGGCATACCTGAGAAACTCATAAGAATTTCGAAGAATGTGAAGTTTACCAACCCGCATTAGGCCAGCGTGGTGGGCCTCCTCTACTAATAGCCCCCTTATTAGTAGAGGAGGCCCGTGCCCAGAAGTGGGACAATGTTTATTACAGGGATACTATTATTATAACAACATTTTAGGTTATAATCAGTACTGACGTCAGTCTAATTCACCTGCTACCTTTACATGACTTCTTTTAGAATTAATCTATGCTGTAAGCCTCTATTTGTTTTTAAATTTTACCTCAAACAATATAGCTATTGGTTATGGCGCTCTGATATAATATTTCATATCATAATATTGGCAGCAATTACGCTCTCTGGCTTCTATATGTCTCGGACTTTATTAAAAATGAATTCTTACTGTTTTTCGTATGTTGTGGTCAGGATAATTTTAATCTAAAGTGGTATTATCTACTCTGCTATTGTTTATGTAATTAATTATTGATTAGGATTTTTAATTTTTGTAGTCGTGTTTTAGTTAATTTCCAACTCGTGTTAAATGGGTTAAACTAGGCATCTATGCTTCCCTCTTTTAATGCAATAGGGAGCCGAACTAACAATATATCAGGTAGAAAATGAGATTGTATTCTTACCACTATATAAATAATGACAATAATGCAGGAATTTTGGACCCACAATACCGACATAAAATTGCTCTCATGCAGTCCTCTACACTCCTTTAAATCCGGTTCAAAAATGAAGTAAAACATCTAACTCATTAGTATGTTAAACATGCTGATGACTTAATTAATAAAGCACTTACAGAGCTTAACGCTAAGCAATTTTGCGAAACTGATTTTCATGTAAATGGAAGTGGAATGCAACGTTGGACAAAATTGTCTAATGAGTTGTGCAGCCTCATAACGGAACCTGCTCACGTGTGCTGACCGTGTATAAACTCTTTTGCACACTGAGACGGCTGGGTTATGGGAATCTTGGTGTGTGATAATAAAATAATAGCAACAATAATTCTAGAGATTTAGGAAACAAACAAAAATCCATTCACAATAAGTTTTACCGATTTATTTGATTTAAGCGACATTTTTGTGGTTTATAATATTTGCTATTAGCAATATTTTCTGAATTGTACAGCTTGTTGTAGTTTCGTATTGAGTGAGATTTTTGAAAGAACAAATCAAATCCCCAACTAATATTGATGACTAATATAATATTCATGATTCTAAAGGACAAAACGTGCACTAGACAACAGTGGTATATCAGGCCGGCATGATCGTGTTGAGTAGCGAAGTATAGTTGTCTCTCGATACTCCAAGTGGAAGACGCTTACCTTCAGACGCAGTGTGGTCACTTTGCGTCAGGATAAAAATCCTTTCCCGTTCTATTTATTCCTTTTATTTAAGGCCGGGAACACCGATGTTTCTTCTGTAAATGCTCATCGGAAGAGCATTTACAGAAGCTGGCTGCTCGGTTGCCGACCTCTGTTATACAAAATGCTTGATATATTATCTTTATGCAGTTTAAACAGTAATAAGACAAAGGCATATCTCAAGTGCGTATAAGTCATGAATACAAACTTCCGACGTGACATGAAATAAATTCCTTCACGATAACATGGGACGTCTATTGCTGAATAAATAAGCTTAATTTAAAACTGTAATACCTTAAGTAGCGTGCATACAGACGTACATAAAGTTATTTTAATCTGTTTATGATTCTCATAAAGTCCATATTGTTGCTGTAGTCAAGGTATGATTGTCGTTAAAAACTTTTTTCATAACAATTAAATATAACATTCATAACGAAGGGTAGGCAGAGATGCAACCAGTATGCCTACATTTCGTAGAGCCAATTGCCGTCCCACAATGTGATAGTCGAACTAGTCGCCACAATGGCGCAATTCCAGATAAAAGACATTCGTGATGTCTTTTAGTTCATTAAAAAAATTACATAAATCTATTGTACCTGAGCTTTGAACCCACTATGCCATCGATTTCACCTCATTTAGCTGCTTATAGACCTACTTGACAAGAGATTCTAAAGACATAAAACCATTATGGTAGCCTCAAAAAGTTCACCGACTGCAATAAATAACACATTTGCGTCCCTATAAAATTTGAAGGTTGCCCTCGATTTTTCTATAATCCCATCATCAGATCCTGACTTGGTGCCAATGGGACCACCTGGGAAGTATATCCTTTTAAACAAAAAAGAATTTATCAAATCGCTCCAGGTGTCTTCGAGTAATCCGGGAACATACATAAAGAAAAGATTCCGATTCATTGAGAACGTCCTCCTTTTTTTGAAGTCGGTTAAAATGGCTAAATAATCAAAGCCTAAAGTCGTTCGTTGATTCTTGAATAAAGTGTGCACATGACGCAGTGCATATCTGTGTGGCCTGATAAAAACCTACGTACGAGAATGTAACAGTAAACCACATTGTTGATAATAATGCAGACTGCCTGGCGTGTATTTCTTGCGAATTTATTCTAGACTGTGTTGCTAGGTAGCTCGCAAATTCTTAAGAAATGTTGGTATTACCTTTGAAAAAAGTATTAAATAAAGTCGGAAATAGTATTATGACTATGTTCAATAATGCCTGAATTATACAAATAATAATAGACACATAACATTCGCACACATATATCTGGGAATAACTGAATATGGATGACTGCGTTTAAATCATTTTATTTTAAATCAAACATAAACATCATTCAACAACCAATTATTTTTATCATTTATTCTTAGCGTTCCGTATATAGTATAATACTCTTTGATTCTTAGCCATGGATAGATTTCCTTCAGCCAACAACCATCTTAGTTTTTTTATATTTATTCATGTCCATGGATGCAAGTCCTTCAGACGTATCATTGACAAAAAAATGAACATTCTTTCGTCATTGAAACGTATAAATAAATTGTTGCAATTAAAGCAAAAACAACCATCTTAGTATTTTTTTTTCATGTCCATGGATGCTAGTCCTTCAGACGCATAGATTAATTATATACTCAGACGTATACATAAATTACAACCATCTTAGCATAGAGAAGTGTTGCCACTCATCAAAAAATAATATAAGCATTAAAAAGGATAAATATTATATCCGTCATCTGACATATATTTATACATACCTACAGTTATTAAAAGGAGTAATATTTATTTCATATATTTAAATGGCAAAACGGCACAAACACGCCAACATAACTTGTTTCTTTATTTGTATTTATTACATTGAACATCGTATAAAATTTGACAATATCTTCATCCTTAAAAACCAGTATGTGCATATCATTACCAAATTGATATTCAATTTCCATGTCCTTATTTCCGAGGGACCACTTACCTTCGAAAATTGCTCACATTATTGTATCGTTTACGTATTTTATTACTTAAAATATATTGTATTTATTTTTATTCAAGTGTAACCAACGTGATTTGTCGTTCAACGTAGTCAACAACTTAGTACACAGATCGAGGCAGATAAATATCCGTAAGAATGTAATTTTTTTCTAGTGATAGTTCGAATGGTTTTTATTTGGCACACCATGTGAGTATATGTGAGTTCTACGCAGGATGTGTTAATATTGCGTACATTAATCAAGATTTTTTCAAAAGATTTTTTCTACATACATACATACATATACACTCACGCCCGTATCCCATGGGGGTAGGCAGAGACTATTGAGTGCCACAAGCTACGATCCTGACACACTTCTTACGCCTCTTCCACATTCATACATCTTCTCATACATTTACGACGGTTGGAGGTACTTCTGATTTGCCCTTTTAGGAGAAGATCGTTTATCTGATTCGTAAACGTTCTCCTTGGGCGCCCTCTACCCACTCTTCCAGTCACATTTGCACGATAAATAGCTTTCGTAAATCGCCTTTCATCCATCCTCTCCATGTGGCCAAACCATCTCAGCATACATAGATATAGATATAGATTTTTTCTAAATATCTTATAATACAGCCTCCATGATGGAGCATGCGAGAAGCCGGTTGTGAAGGAGAAGCTGTGGGTTCGATTCACACTTCGAGGCAAATGTTTGTGTGACAGACAGATATCTGTGCCAGGTCTGGGTGTTGTGAGACCGAAAGTCTTTCGTAGTTCCTGCTACCAACGATACAGGATTAACCTAGTGGGTCAGGACTATGTGTCTGACTGTTGGATGTATTTATTTATTAATACAACATAAGAAAATCCTTTAAATCCAATTTTAACAACATAATATGATTAATTTTGATAATCTTTGGAGATAGTAGTGTCAATTGTATTGTCACCGACTAAACTAAAATTAGATAAGATAATTTTTAGATCAAAGTACAGTGCCATATGTTTATCAATCTACGGTACGTGTCAGTAATCAAACTAAAATGAGGCAATACTTATCATTTACGTTCATTACTACTAACTAATTTAACAGAACTAATACATTTTTGAGCAGCGATAGCCTAGTTGGTAGTGGTACGGACTGTCAAAACGAAAGTCGTGTGTTCGAAACCAGCTCAAATGGCATACACCTCGGACTTTTCTAAAGTTACGTGCATATTCATTGGTAATTATCGCTTGCTTTAACAGTGAAGGAAAACATCGTGAGGAAACCTGTGTACCTGAGAATTGTTATACGATTATCAAAGGTATGTGAAGTCTACCAACCCGCATTAGGCCAGTGTGGTGGGCTATGGTCTAACCCCTCTCATTAGCAGAGGAGGCCCGTGCCCAGATCGATTCTACAGTTACACATTATATTATTAATTATTAATGACAATAATAGATTTTTTAATTTTAAGTGCAATATTCTGTTTATATGACTTGAACATCTCAGTTTTTGCCGATACTACCAGAATCTAATTATTCCCATGAAATAGAAGAACAATGCTATCCACGTCGAGACATGTGTGAGAAAAAAATGTATAATCCATAAACATTTATTTCGGATGTGGATGTTATGAGTCCGAAAGTCGTCGTAGTTTCTGATACCCACGACACATGTTTCGTATAGGATCAAGACTGTCTGACTGTTGGGTGTTATTATTACAGATATGGGATTATTTATTTATTAAGCACATCCACATCATGTATATTGACAATTTATCTTAAATTAACTTACATCTGATAAGTAGATCTGATATACACGACACTTATGGAGCGCATAACATTTGCTGAATAAGTAGCATGTTTATTATATATATGTATAAAAAATGTATTACAGACTTATATTAATAGTATTTACTAAAACATAATGGTAATTGAATTTAAAAATACATCTAAAATTAAATAAATTAAAATTTAAATTAAAAAAATTGAAAAATAAAGACAAAATAATAATAATTAAACAATTAAAAAAAAGCAATAAATGAGACCATTAATTCCAATTGTGAAAAGGTCAGAAATAAATTCCCTAATTGTTATAAACAGAGGTACTTCCAACACATAGAATTAAGCTCATAACATACTAGTAAAACACTGGCAACTGACATTTACCAGTAAAAAATACAATTCTGCCAACCAGTTGTTGCATCTGCGTACTACGTCAGCTCTCGATAAACTGAAAGGCAGGTGAGATCATTGTTTGTGCACATTTATTCCTAGTACTCGAGATATGGCTTTATTGACCCACTGATAGCGATCCGCACTCTAAAAATGAGGCAACTCTAATTATGGACGTGAAATGGTTCTTGTTCGTGATCATGAAATTAAAAGTTTTTAATTCTATTTGCACAATGTATGTAAAAGTGGTTTTTTTTTGGTTGTACAACACTAGTTATTCGGTTCCGTGCTCGAATACCTTATCTAGGATAAAAAGTATTTTTTTTTATTGAAATAAAGCCTTGATTGCTCAGTATTAATGATGTTCTCTATAAGTGCAAGACTTTTTTTAATAGGTAGTACTTCAATTTACCTCTACAAACAACAAATTTTTCTTTATACATAAATAAATAATCACACCCCAACAGTCATACACATAGTTCTGATCCCAAACTAGGCTAAACCTGTATCGTGGGTGTCAAGAACTCCGAGGGACTCTTTTCCACAACCCCCAGACCCGAAACAAATATCTGTCTGTCATACAAACGTTTGTCTCGGTGCGGAAATCGAACCCATTGCCTCTCGTTTCACAGTCGGCCACTCGCTCATTGCGACACGGAAGCTGTCAATAATAATAAAGAATATAGATTAACGAATTTTTATCTTTGAACGCAAAAAAACTATAACATATTATATAAACCAACCAGCCATATTCGTACAAAATATAGGACAAATAATAACATGATTCCGTTTTTTTAATATTATTGAGATAAATCCACGACATGATAAAAGGGGGAAGGTAGTTTCCAAAAAGGGATCCTTGGAATGGTAATTAAAGTTGAAGTAATGTTGTTATACAATACAATGGAGTTAAGATTCCTCACAGTTTGGGGAATTCTGCACAAAATGGCAACTACTAACGATATTTCAATATTCAATAATCCTGGAAAATTATTGCAGGAAACTAGTCTTATTAACCGACTTCAAAAAAGGAGGAAGTTAACAATTCGTCGGAATCTTTTTTTTTATGTATGTTACCCGATTACTCGAAGACGCCTGGACCGATTCGAGAAATTTCTTTTTTTTTTTGAAATGGTATACTTTCCAGGTGGTCCCATTGGCACCAAGTCAGGATCTGATGATGGGATCTCAGAAAAATCAAGGGCAACACTCAAATTTTATAGTGACGCATAATTTGTTTTTTATTGAAGTCGGTGTACTTTTTTTTATATCAAATTGAATTTGTATTACAAATCTGTTGGCAGCAGCTATTAAGGCCTTTATGAGAAGTCTAAATATAAACCGATGACCTACGTAGAGTAGTAGCCGGCTATAAAACGAGAGGGCACGAGTTCGGTTCCCGCACCGAGACAATAGTTATGTTAACAATGAATATTTGTTTCGAGTCTAAGTGTTGTGGGACAGATCTAGTCTGTCGTAGTTTGATAACCACGAAACAAGATAGTTTTACATTAGAGTGGGGTCAGGGTTTACTGAGTGACTTGGTGTAATTTATTTATTAAAACCTCATTTGTGCGTTAAGTATAAAAATATGTTGTTCATATATAGGTGTTCTAAAACTTTGTAATAGTATATTTTAAAATACTAGATTTCACTGTACCAGCCAGTCATGCATAGTCTTAATTTTAAAACCTCACATTAGGTAACGCCCGTATCGTTTATTGATTATTTTCGTGATCCGTACGGAAAAAAATCAAACTTAGTTTTAAACTTTAAAATAAACTAAAACTTAAACTAAAACTTTGTAATCTGAACTCTTTTATCAGAAACTCATCTCTCTGATCTATGTAAATTTAACTTAAAACACCATTAAGCTGAGGTCTCAATATCCTTTAATTCTCTTTCAATAACCAATCTTAATCTTTAACTAGAGATCGAACCGAAAATAAACCAAACTATGTCATTTGTAGACGTCTCAAACTTTATTCTTATTGGCTTTGTGGCATCGATCTGTAGATTCGGATTGAATTAGGAACAACAGTGCTTACAAACTATTGGTTGTAGCGAAATACAATTTTTAATTAAAACAAATGTGTTTCCGCATTCTAATATACATCATACTATACAATTAAATATATGTATATATTGAGTTCCTCCACCTACGACACAATTGGAATCTAGTATTGTAGGCGTAAGAATACATGGTATTATTTATGAAAAACTTTGGTGACATATTAACAATAAAGACACAATTTAATAAACATACATACATACCTATATAATACCCGAAAGGGTAGGCAGAGGTGAAACTGGTACACCCACCTTTGAAGCTTATTACCGTCCCTTGATGTGATAGGGGCGAGCATATCCATACCCGGCATAGTTCCAGACTCCGGGCTGATACTGAGTATGTCCTGACGGAAAAATCCAATATCGCTTTACTCGAAGCGGAAATAATTTAATATATAATATAATAAAAATACCAGCCTAACCTTAAACATTGTGCCAATGCCGGGGAAGAGTCTCCTTTACTAATGAGGAGGGCTAGGCCTTAGTCAACACTGGCCTAATGCGCGTAGGTAGACCTCATATGCCTTTAAATAGAAATATTTGAGGATATTAAATAAACAATAAAATCAAAATATTGAATAGTGATAGAGCTTTACATTCTTGTGTCAGTTCAGATGTTTTTCGTCAGATAGCGTCTGGTTTTACTACATAGAGGAATGGGTGACAATGTTTCTCTCTCAGGGGAAGCCCTTTAGTCAGGCACACTACGACCTGCTGTGACCACTACAACTGTTGATATTTGGATATGTGACGCGTCGCACAAATTTTGCCACCGTCATTCAGAATTTATTGACTGACAATCGTGCAGTGCCGCTTCAATATAAACGACGAATGTTTCATGCAAAATCCATAGCGCAGGATGGATCGTGACCGACGTAGTTCTCCTTGACACAAATATAATACAAATTCAACAATTACAAACAGCACGCATCATTTTTAAGACATCTCACCTACGAGAACATCACAATATCGTGAGTATATAAATTACTAACCTTGGAGATATGTAATTACATAAATGGATAAATAGATGCATGATTGTACTCATTTCCTTTATAGTTTTCTAAAGTATTTTTTTAAACCCAACATCCAACAGTCACACACAGAGCCCCAACCCCACACTAAGATACGAGTCTTGAGTTGTGGGGTATCAGGGACTATGAGAGACCTTCGGTCTCACAAAACCCAGGCCTCGGACACAAATATATGTCTGTCACACAAACATTTGTCCCGGTGTGGGAATCGAACCCACGGTCTCTCGTTACACAGCCGGCTACTTGCCAATTGCGCCATGGAGGCTGTCATTGGATCATAGTTAGCTTTGGTTGATTGGTAGACATTGTTTCAATGCTAGAGAAAGAGAAATGGTTGTAAAAGAATATGGCCACGTCATTAAACATATTGAAATCAGGTTTCTTTTATCCTGGCACGGCAAAGTGACCACACTGCACCTGATAGTAAGTGCAGTTAGAACCAAGTAGCGAGAGACAATCAATCGCTCGCTACTCAACACAATCATGCCAGCCTGATGTGTAGCTTTTTGATTGATTTTTTTGATTGATTTGATTTAGGTTCGTTGGGCACTTATGGTATGGGGGAAAAGTACTGAACTCGTGTGACCATAATGCTTAGATTATTTAACTTTGCATGTGGATTGAGTGAGCACTTTCCAAAAAATGATTTTTATATATTAGGTTTTATTATAATTTTATACCGGGTGTAATTTTCAAATAATTTTTGAAAAAACCATATCTGTTTCGGAGTTATAACAGTTTAAAGTTTCAATTATTATCTCAACTATTCCGCATAAAACCAGTTAGAATGGTTAAAGTAAGTCATTTTAAGGTTCACATATTTTTTAATTTCGTCATAGATTAATCGTTAATGAAAAAATCCATGAAACCTTTTTTCACCAGCAACGAAATTTTAATAGACTTCCCTTTAAATTATGTCAGGTCATGAACTTTCAGCTGTATACTTTATCCTTCAAGATGCATTCCCGTTATACTATAATGTATATAAGCAGCTGCGCCATTTTCTTGGACACCCGGTATATTTAGTAAAAGTTCCAAAAAATTGTAAAACCAATTTTGACACATGTATGATGTTGTATAATACTATAGTTATAGGTATATATGCAATAAGGAATATATGTGTAATTGGTTTTACCGTACTAATTAAAAAAAATCACAAACAAAAAAGTTACTACTTCAAGTCCCCTTGACTTGGCGATAGATATTTTTAATATTTTACCCGTACTCAGCAGCACCGCTTTATCCGTAGCAAATAACGTAACTATAAACAGTGTATTAGTGTATCGAAATGTAAATCATACAGGTACAATTCAAATAAGCTTAAATTAAGCATAATCAGCTCACATCCACGTCTCAGTTCTGCACGCTTGTCGAAGTAATCATATTTCTAAGTTCGTTACAGCCGAACGCACACTGATGCAGTCGGCATAGCAACAAACCGCAACACTAGCAAAAAAGATTATTGTAGCGGTAAAGATACTCTGTAGGCAGTTTTGTCTTCAGTACGAATACTGCAATATCACCACTGTCACCGAAAACGTAGACAAACAGTTGACTCTTGTATCGGTGTGTAATCTAGTAACCCGCATGTCTCCACAGATTGGTGATTTATTTATTTTAGGAACGAGCACCATCAAGCTGTGGAACATTTTGCCAGCTACCGTGTTCTCTCCTTCCTATGATCCTGGGCCCTTTAGGCGTAGTGAAGACGCTACTCAACAGGCCGGCATGGTTGAGTTGTGATGGATAGGTTGTCTCTCAATACTTGGTAGGCAGCGGCTTTGCTGTGCCCTGGTATTGCAGAAGTCTATGGGCGGCGGTGACTACTTACCATCAGGTGGCCCGTCTGCTCTTCAGCCTATCGAGGAACTAAAAAAAAAAAAAAAACTTGACGACACTGCGTTTACCATAAGGTGCAGTGCGGTCACTTTGCCGTGGTAGGATAGAAAAAGGAAAGCTTACAGACTAGTAACAACAACGAGTAGTGTCTTTGATATAAACAAATAGCTAATTACAAATCACCACTGAAGCACTCGCTATTTAGTAGAGGATTATTAGGGAATAATTATTTAGAGAGTATTACTATAAGTGGTAGTGGCAAGCAGCGATAGCCTAGTTGGTTGCGGTACGGACTGTCAAGACGAAAGTCGTAGGTTCGAAACCCAAGTGGCATACACCTCTGACTTTTCTAAAGTTATGTGTGTATTAAAATGTTAATTATCGCTTGCTTTAACGGTGAAGGAAAACATCGTGAGGAAACCTGCCTATCTGAGAGTTTTTCGAAAGTATGAGAAGTCTGCCAACCCGCATTAGGCCAGCGTGGTGGACTAAGGCCTAACCCCTCTCATTAGTAGAGGAGGCCCGTGCCCAGCAGTGGGACAATGTTTAATACAGGGCTAGTATTATTACTATCAGTGGTACTACTTTAGTATCTGTATATCTACTTATGAGTTGAGGACGCTCGAGCCCAGCAGAGGAACTTATATAATTCAGGGCTGATAATATTGTTGACTGTCTCGGTAGCGCAGTTGTAATTGTTCATGTGTTACTGCTGTGCTGAGGTATCGGATTCGATCCCCGGATCGTCATACTGGTTACACGTATGTATATGATAATATTGTTACAGAAGATTGTTGTTGAAATCTTACTTAGAATGTAGCAATGCAGAGTTTGTGTAGGAATTTTCTCTTTCTGACAGTCCTGCTGTAGCTAGTCTTCCTTTAACATAGCTCGGCTACCTACTTCGCATGTGATTTGGCTAATACCTACAGAATAACAATAATTGGAACCACCGAATTTGTAAGCTTTCAGAAGCAGAAAGGTTTTAAAAATTTTATACACTTACCGAAATAGGTCCCTTCGGATATCCGAATGGAGTCTCCAAAGAGCAATGGCCACCTATCAGCAACAAATTTATGAACTCCTTAGTATTCTAAAGACTAATGTAGTTTTTTCGAATAATAAATTTATGCCATCGCAATTTCTGCGGTTGAAGTTGAATAAGGGCATTGCGGTTTTGATGGCGGCTTTAAAAGCATCATCCGGTTTCCAGATCTCCCAAAACACAGCATCAATTCATACATACATATACATTCACGCCAGTAATCCCCGAAGGGGTAGGCAGAGGCCTAACCAGTACATCCACTTTTCGCCGTATTTATTACGGTCCCATAATGTGATATGGGGCAAGCCTACCGCCATACCTGGCACGATTGCAGACTCCGGGCTGTTAATGAGTATTTCTAAAGAGAAAAACGAAATATTACTTTACTTGACCCGGGGCCCAAACCTTAGCACAGCAGTCGTAACGGATGCACAATTACAACTGCGACCACCGAGGCAGTCCCAAATACTATTTGCCAAAAAATTGATAATGACCTGTGTATTAGCTTGGCAATTCTTTAAAATTACCGTAAGTATAAATTATCATTAAACAAATGATCCATGCTACCATTCAAAAGACATACAAAGAATCGTAAAATAATTACGCATCGCAATAACGATCAAATAATCCTACTTAATATTATAAATGCGAATGTTTGGATGGATGGATGGATGAATGTTTGTTACTCAATGCAATTATTTACGGACTCATCTTGGTAGGTTTACACGTTAGATCACTCAATCACGCTACAATGGCTGCACGGATCTGGTTGTGTGGCACACAGATTGATTATATTCTGGAATAGCACATACTTACTTACGTTACTTTTCATCCCGGAAAATGTGCAGTTCCCGTGGGAAAGTTAATTTTTCACAGAGCAAGGGATCGACATGATCTGCAAGAGTGCATAGTGGCAGTTTAGGGATCAGAAAATGGCATAGGCTTCTTTTTATCCCGGAAAAATGCACGCTTCCTATGGGATAGCGAAATATAGAAAGGTGTAATAGCTTAAGATGCCTCCATGAATTGTATACCTTTTCTTTCAAAAATAACCTCCACGTGGGCGGAGCCGCGGGCAACATCTAGTATAATAATTCTAAAAACAAAGATTTTCTACACGCAACGTTCCGTAATTTAATTTAGAGTAATTTGTAAACTACTTTATTGCCTTATAGAAATGCATGGGAATGCCATTACGCTCTTATAACAGATTTACCGGCCTGTATAATCAAATTACTATTTTTATTTGAATAAATTTGTTTGCGCAACAGCTTTCGCCTCGTACGCCATTGCAATAACAATTTACTGTAGATAATATATTGCTTCGGTAATTACTTTGTATTTATCCACTGGTGGTAGCAATTGGAGCGCTTTTGTATCTTGGGCTTTTGCATTTTGTATTTTTTTATTATTACGAGCTTTTTATTATTAGGTCTTTATTTTATTACGTTAGTTAAAACCATTCTTCTTATAATGGTTTTAGATATAAACCATATTGGCTTTAGAATTAAAATCGGCTTAGTTATAAATTTTTTGTGAATTAATATATTATTGCGAAAAATGTATGTCTGAATTTTCAGCTAAAATTGCTGTTTGAAAGTCAATTTTTATAAGAGTTATAAACAATCAGACTCTCTTCTTAGAACTTGAAGAAAGACATGTTTTTTTTAAACATATTAATGTCTCATTTGTAGGGTATTTTTCAACACACAGTATAATATACTTAGTTAAAATAAAAATAAAAAAATAGTAAATAACACCCAACAGTCACACACATAGCCTCGATCCCACACTAAGATACGAGTCTTGTGTTATGGGTATCAGGGACTACGAGAGACTTTCGGTCTCCCAACACCCAGACATCGGACACAAATATCTGTCTGTCACACAAATATTTGTCCTGGTGTGGGAATCGAACCCAAGGCCTTTCGTTTCACAGCCGGCCACTCGCCAACTGCGCCACGGAGGCTGTAGTAGTACTACAGTTCATTTATATTCTGGCAAAATATAATAAAAAAACTTCCAACCGAGACACTTACTTTAAGATAAAGACCGTATTGAATGAATGAAAATAAAGAAATAAACTAATATTTTTACGGACACGCCCAACCCGCGTAAATGAAAGTAAATAAAGCAAGAGATTTTAAAGCTTGTTTTCATCAACCAGGCATGAACGCAATTCAAATGTTATTTGTGTCAGATAAGATAAAATTTCATGTTATTGAGTCGTGTGAAATCAATTAAGAGATATAATTGAAACGGGGACATTACATTATGCATAGTCAGCAAGTGTGCGTCCAGTGATTGATTCACGTGTGAAAGCTGATAACCTGGATTACATTTTTTTAGCGCCTGGATAGGCAGACGAGTAGAGGTGGGTCGTTGACGGTTTTTGCGTAAACGAAATAAAACCGTTTCCTATAAACGGTCAACTAGTTGATCGAAAGCCTCTTGTTTCATAGCCTACTCGTCCGCTGAGCCACAGAGGCCGTCAAAACGCAAACAAAATTAATTGGCATCACTTAAAATTGGAATTCAAAAGTGCTTGTAAAGCGCTTGAAATAGAGAATGCGTGGGTACCTACTTATACGCACTCTCGCATAAAGAGATCTATCACCTAGGTGTTGCATATTTACGTGAACTTTGTTGTGCCATCATGGCGTCCTTAAAAGGCGTTCCTTCAAATAGGATAAAGGAATAGGTTAAGATAAGATAACCTCAAAATCAAGCCGAGGTCAAAGCTTTCATTCTAACCATCAACGAACAGCCATTATCTCGTAATGAAAGAACGCATTATGAGCTCCCATTATAATAATTACCACTAATATGTGGATTATTTTGTACTAGCTGTTGCTCGCGGCTCCGCCCGCGTGGAGGTCATGTTTGGAAGAAAATGTATATAATACAAAATACGAATTTTCATGCGTTTAACTTAAAGAATTAAGGATTTTCATACAAAATTTCATCCCCTATTTTACCCCATTAGGGATGATTTTGAAAAAAATGTGAATCAAGTATATATATTTCCTACCAAAAGCCTAAATGTGAATTTCCAGATCCCTTAGTCGAAGAATTATGGATTTCTCATACAAATTTTAAAATCCTATTTGATCCCTTTCTAGGTTGTTTTTTGAGAAAAAAGATAGGCTATGTCCTTCTCGAGGATATAATCTATCTCCTTGCCAAATTTCATCACAATCTGGTAGCCGTTTAGTCGTGAAAAGGTAACAAACAAACAGAGTTACTTTCGCATTTATAGTATTGGTATGGATGTTTATGTCTTAGAATAAAAATGTAGCACAATGTTTGGTCTATCAATATTTAATCGCGATATAAACACAAAATCTTTACGTTGTTGTTAATTAAAACAAAATACCAGTATTTTTACGATAACATCGGTTCACACAAAGTTAAATATTTTATGGCTTTTTATTGGTAATCATAATAGTGGAAACAATTAAAGTAGCTTTATCAGTAGCATCAGGTAGACACAATTTAAACATGATCGGAAAACACAAAGAGATCTTTTTTTTTTTTTTATAATATAGTCCGACAAACGAGCCAGTGGGTCACCTGATGTTAAGTGATCTCCACCGCCCATGAACATCCACAATACCGAAAGTATCACTTATGCACTGTCGGCCTTAAAGGACAGGAATAGTGATTAGGGAAGGGAAGGGGGAATCTGGGCCTCCGGATATCTCACTTACCATACGAAACGCGACAGTAAACTGTCACTTTACGTTGGTTTTCTGTGATCTGTATCTGATATCTATAAAAGCATATTTAATAGTGGTTTTATGAAATTATTTCGTATGTATTATACCCGTTTGGATTAAATATATCAGCTAAATATATAAATTAAATTAGTTGTCTGTCTGTGATTTCTTTCTCTTTCTGTGGTTGGATATTCATATCCGCCCGGATAGCGACCACCGTACACAGGGTGAAAAACCCGCCAGTGGCACACGCAAGTGTGTTCCGGAATCAGCCAGTGTACATCCGGTTTTTTATCGGGGTTTTTGAGTTATGGTACGTTGTTTGGCCGTTATGCAGTCTTCTAAGTACTCTGACACTAGACCCTCGACCGCTTCTTCACCTTCTTACCCATGGCGTAGTGTGAAGAAGCAGGCCGGCATGAATGTGTTGAGTAGCGGGGATGGATCGTCTCTCGCGACTCGATAGTCTAATTGGAACGCACTGCGCTTACCATCAGGTGCAGCGCGGTCACTATGCCGTGCCAGGATAAAAAAAACTAAGGGCAAACGCTAGTAATCTAACATATCAGCAACGTTGAGCATTGATGGCATCTTGCTGTCGATAGATGTTCAATACTTTAATCAGGACCATGCAAGAAAAGAAGGAAGCAATATTTTTTTTATCCTGGCACAGCAAAGTGACCACACTGGATCTAATGGTAAGCGTAGAGCCGTCCAGTCAGAGTATCGAGTAGCGAAAAACATTCTATCCCTCGCTACTCAACACAATAATGCCAGCCTGTTGTGCAGCTTCTTCACACTAGTACACTACCATGGGGCAAGGAGGTGAAGAAGAGGACAGTCTAGTGTCAGAGTACTCTGTACCTTAAATAAATAAATATTATAATTTTATTAAAAATTTAAGAGTTGAATGGTTGGTGGCATTTGTTCTACGATTATTCAAACATGTTGAAGTCAATTAATGTCAAAAAAATTACAAAATATTTTAATAGAATCTTGCAGATGGATATTACTTGATTTGGTCGACATAACTTTGTGACAGACAGTGATGGCACTTGAAATACGATGGTCATTTTTTGGGTAAAGAAGGAAGGATGACAATAAATAATACTAGAACACTAGCCCTGTATTAAACATTGTCCCACTGCTGGGCATGGGCCTCTACTAATGACTTCACATACCTTCGAAATTCTTATGAGGATTTTCAGGTATACAGGTTTCCTTATGATGTTTTCCTTCACCGTTAGATCAAGCGATAATTAACAATGAATACACACGTAACTATAGATAAATTAGAGGTGTATGCCATTTGGGTTTCGAACATAAGACTTTAGTTTTGACAGTCCGTACCGCAACCAACTAGGCTATCGCTGCTACTTACAACGACAATAATAAGATACGTCTTACGACAATAGTGCTGCAATAATCAATGCTTCTAAATTAAGAGTGGTAATGGAAATAACATAAACCGATTACTCAGAAACAATATTACTAATATCAATAAGGAAGTCACGAATTCATTGAAGAAGCGAACGTGGTCAACTAACGGAAGCGTGAGGTTGTTAAAGCTGTTAGTAAGTAATGAAGTATCTGGCACCTAATAGTTAGCAACGATGTTAATATTTAGTCAAACTAGGTAAGACTTAAGCGGAAACCGCTGCACTTTCAGTGATTAAGTAAGTATCTTTCTGATGATTCGTAGTCACATAAAATACTATGTTAACATTTCTGCCTGTTACTCTGCCTGTTGACTGCCTCGGTGGCGCAGTTGTAATTGTGCATGCGTTACGATTGCTGTGCTGAGGTCTCGGGTTCCATCCCCGGGTCGGGTAAAGTGATATTGGGTTTTTCTATCTAGAAATTCTCAGTATTAGCCCGGAGTCTGGAACATGTGCCCGGTATGGCGATAGTCTCGCCCCCTATTACATTATGGGACCGAAATTCGGCAAAAAGTGGGTGTACTGGTTACACCTCTGCCTACCCCTTCGGGGATTACAGGCGTAAGTGTATATGTATGTATGTATATTACTAATAGCAATAAGGAAGTCACGAATTCATTGAAGAAGCGAACGTGGTCAACTAACGGAAGCATGAGGTTGTTAAAACTGTTAGTAAGTAATTAAGTATCTAGCACCTAATAGTTAGCAACGATGTTAATATTTAGTCAAACTAGGTAAGACTTTAGCGGAAACCGCTGCTCCTTCAGTGATTAAGAAAGTATCTATTTGATGATTTGTAGTCACATAAAATACTATGTTAACAGTACTTTGAGTCATTCATTTTTTCGGTTTGTTATGTTAGTTTACGAAAATCTTTAAAATTTTGATGAGGATTTTGCTGACAGTATCACTATAAAAATGGCTTCATTAACTATACGTTAGGTCTGAATAGAATTTCTATATGTATTCTCAATAATGTATAAAAACACTAAAACAACAGATGCTAAGTTTAAATACAATTTGTTTTTAAAAATACTCGCACGATGTATGTGGTCTTAGAGTAATAGAATTGTTTTAACATTCTAAAGTATGGGACTCGCTACGTTTTTGTAATACGTTAAAATATCGAGTGAAATTAAAAATCTTTTTTCCCAATCTATCCGGTGTGCTAATTCCTCAGCTTCAGTCGCTTTTTCTATGGGGTGCTTAGATATCTCCTAAAACATTAATTTAAAACAAAAAACACGCCTAGTCCAATCATAAACATGCTAACCAAAACTGGGATCTCCTTCTTAGATCTATATTAACAAATGAATGATTTGATTAGTTCAATTATAAAAATACGTTGTGTGTCACGACTACATTCATATGAAGTGTTTGCAAATTACAAAAACTTGTCTCATACGCAGAAATATTACTGCAATTTTAAGTTTATTTGTTAGCGCTCGTGTGTTTATCCAAGATGGAAATAATCAATACTCGTCTATTATATTAAATGCTTATAAAGGTCATGTACGTTTAAGCGTGACTGTCTGCAACACATAGATATTATTTGTATGTACAAATGCAGATGTACTTGATAATCCTGATATTATGGTCATACATCCGGTTATGATAATAAAGATGCAAAAGCAACAGAAAATAAGACCATGGCATAACCATACTAGATTTCCGAGTCCTAAACCTATAAATCAAACCATAAGATCAACTCAAGTAGTGCGATTTCAAAGTAATTTTAGCAAGTTATCCCGCGAAGGAATATTAAATATGATATTTAATGTGGTATGGAGTGAGGGCCGCTCGCTTCATATGGTAAACGCGGCACTTTCTACTCAACTCGACCAATATAACTTGATTCTTGGTTTAGACTTCACGGAGCTGCGATGAATATTCACGTAGTATGCTGATTAAGACAATAAGGTCTTCAATAGTGTGCTTGTTACTCGATTTTTTATAGAAGAAACGGCAATCGAACAAGTTGTTCGTCTGGTGATCTGTATCGACTCTAAACACCTACAATACTAAAAAATTGTAGATGAAATACCAAACTTAAAATAAAGTAACAGATGCTCAGGCTATACTGCAGCATATCGCTGAAGGAGGGGTACCTTTTGTTGGAACAAATAGTGCTTTGTTTTTTGTAGTTTAATGTTTTATTGTGTTTGTGCTGGCAATAAAAGTTCCTTCTTTGTTTCAGATATAGAGAAGGGATTGGGCTTCAAGAAGCATCATTCACCATTTGAAACCAGCAAGACCTGCGGCTTAAAAATTATATTGTCATTTTATTGATATCGCAAATGCTGTGGGTGTATAGATTCAAACACATTGTAAGAACTATATAAATTACAAATGTTTACACAAATCTATGTTTTTAAAGCGGTGATTGTAGATAATAAATAAAATAACCTGATACAGCCATTAAATGTTAGTAAGACAATTTTGCTAAAGGCGATGTCCAACTCTAGGATTATGATAGCAATAATTTGAACAATTCACGAGATAATATTAGGGTATTTTTTTAATTACAAATCAAGAAGCCAATGATAAGACTGTGGAGCCAAACCCACTTCTGATGTTAGGAACATCAACAAAACTATGCAAGATGGATATTTAAAAGGCACAAATACAATGTTTATGCAATGCAATGCTGAATATTAACATAAACGCATGTCAGGATTCATTTAAGGCTTCTCTTCATAATTAATCTACCAGCATTACCCTCTAAGCTGAACTACGCGGCCATTGAACTGTTTACACTTACTTACTACCCCGCGAACGAACCACGAATATCCTGGCTATCACTTATCTTCTTCACAACTTAAATGAACTGAACTGAACACCGGAGTGCGGAAGGCACTCTGTTTTTTATTAAACATTTACTACTCCCACTTAGGTTGTCATTATTAATGTACCCCCAACTAGTCTCCTTAATACCTCCGTTATACCTTCGGTATTTCTAATAATAAGAAATACCCTTATAATAAGTTCAATGCTTTCAAAATTAATGCACGAATCGTATAAACATTCAATAAAACATAAAAAGCAACTGTAGGCTGCTATTTTTGTATATGTCAAATCAGATCTATTGGGCTAAGTTAAATATAAATTGCACGTATAGATTTTGCCATTGGCTAATTTATGAGATCCTTTTGCACAAGATCCGACATAAGATCAAGCCGCTAACTCATCTGTAATCTAACACAATACGCCGAAGTATGTGATTTAGTTTGTTTCTCGGAAAGGACCAAAGTAAAAAAAGGTTCTAGTTTAAAAAGGTCAAAAGGTCATATTTAATTTTGTAAAAGGGTAAAAAACGTGTAAATTATTTTTTATCAATAATAGCTGTTGCTCGCGGCTCCGCCCGCGTGGATGTCATGTTTGAGACAAAAAGTACACACTACAAAACTTTCTTACCCTATTTAACCCCCTTAGGGGTGGAATTTCCAAAAACCCTGAAATATGTGTTTTTAATTTTTAACTGTAAGGCCAAATACTAATATTCATAAACTTAACTTCAAAAATTACAGATTTTCATACAAACTATCATCCCCTATTTTACACCTTATTTCCAAAAACCCTTCCTTAGTGGATGCCTACGTCATAAAAGGTACCTACTGTCAAAATTTCAAGCCTCTAAACCCAGCCGTTTTGGCTGTGCGTTGATCGATCAGTCAGTCAGTCAGTCGGATTCTTCTTTTATATATACAGATGGTGCATGTTGTGACTGCCTTAAACAGGTGTTACAAATGATTTCGATGTTTTTATGTTATAGTTTTAAGTTTATTTGTAACTACTACTGGCTGTTCTTATAATAACATTTTTGTAACATATATTAGAAGTTATCAATTATTTTATAGTGTCATAACGTGATACTATCGAATTGCCCATCAATCATTCAGAAAGTAATTAATATTAATTCCAAGAAAAAAGCCTCTTAGATTATAATTTATAGTTTTCCCATGACATTAGACGAGGCTATAAATTTATGTATAAAAACTAGATCTTGGTGAAATTTAAATAACTTTTATTGAATCCACATCCGTTTATTATCCAATAATACTTTTGAGCCGAAGAAATTGCACTACGTTTTTGAAGTGAAAACTTTTTTAGGCACGTTGGGTTCTTTTGAGACGGGTAAAAGCATCACGCTCAGATTATTTTGACATAAGCACGCCTATGAAGTTCTATAATTATTGACAAGAAAAGTTATTACTTCATGGACGCTGTTTCAAAAAGAAGACAGTAGTTCCAAATTTTGAAAATACATGCTAGGCATAAGACGAGCCACGAAACTCTCAATATTTATTAATATAAATTTTTTTTCTGGCACGGCAATGTGACCACACTGCCCCTGATGGTAAGCGCAGTGCGCTGATGGTAATCAAATTAGAGTATCAAGTAGCAAAAGAGACCATCTATCCCCCGTTACTCAACACAATCATGCCGGCCTGCTGTGTAGTTTCTTCACACTACGCCTAAAGGACTCAGGATCATAGGGAGGGAACACGGTAGCTGGCCAACTGTTCCACAGCTTGATGGTGCGGCAAAAATAATTTGCTCTAATTACGGACTTGTGAAAAGAAATCTAACACAAAAAAACATGGAGTACCAATATTACAATAGTAAGATTTGTCGCTACACACATTTTTTGGTCTTTGTAATCCCTCCGCTCGACATAGGCCTATCCTTTTTTATTTGGTCAATAAACATATTATGCTGGTTTATGTGGGTTGGTGGGGCGCCATAAGATCTGAAAACTGATGATTGAACCCAAATTCTATTTGGACTTCATTGTTGTTCTTTAAAACCAGAAATTCCTAAGGTTTTGAATGATTAATATGATATTTTTCTCGGGGGTCTAGAGTTGGGGTACGATGTTTGGCCATTTTGCGGCATTCTGAGTACTCTGACAATAGACCCTCGACCGCTTCTACACCTGGATCCTTCAGCGAGTGCTGACGCCATTGCTTGCGAGATCAGAATAGGAATGGAATATTACATTCCTTCCTCTGAGATCGCAGGCAAGGGCCGTGGACGATCCTGGTTCAATCGTGCATGCGCCGATGCTGTTGGCAAGAAACAGGCGGCGTATCGTGCTTGGATCGGGGGTCGCGCTACGAAGGATCCCAACCTCAAGTCACTCAAAGCAGCCTATAACCGTGCTGCCAAGGTCTGCAAGAGGGCGTATGTTAAAGCGGATGCCCAGCGCGTCTCCAAGATTGGATGTGCTTTGGCCGATAACCCAACAAGCAGTCGTGCTTATTGGAGCTTGGCTAAGGCCGTCCAATCTAATTTCTGTCGCCCTTCGCTGCCACCGCTGAGATATCGAAATGGAACACTTTTTTTTTTTTTTTTTTTTGTTGTCGCGGGGAAAGCGTTTTATTACTACCGCCCGCTCCGGGGGGAAGCGGAATAAGAATAAAACGGTTATGCTGGACTAGCCGGTCTTACGACCCAGCATCCCCCTCGCCCGGATGATGGCTATCCGGGCAGCCGCTGGGCCGAGTCCCTACCCCCTATGTACACCCCACCCGACACTACCAGCTAAAACCCCGCGGTGGCCTTCTTCTGCGCTTACGGAGCGATCCCGGGGTATTCTAAGGAGTGCTAGAATTGCTGCCGGAACCGCCCCTGCGCGGTGCTGCGTAGCAGCCCATCTCCATGGGAGGGCTTAGGAGCCCCCGCGCACCGAACAACGACAGCGAACGAGGCCTTACCACACGCGCTGCCGTCCATCTCGGGGTCGCACGATGCTCCGAAACTGGGAGTGCATCGATTCGGGCTGACAGCCCCCCGCTGCGAGCCCGCGACCCCCGATGGCCCCTATTAGTCGCCTCGTACGACAGGCAGGGGTTACCGTGGTGGAATTCAAACGCCCCCGTTCCACAGGGCGGGAGATGCCGGTCAGTCGTCCACCCGGCGCCTCCTACGTCTTCTCTGGCGGCGGGAGGGATCATTTCGTTCCCGATCCCTCTCGGCACTCTCCTTCTGCGAGATGACGCTCTCGCAGAAGTGGGCCACCGCACGCCAGGACCTCCGGCTGGCGACCATGGACGACACCACGGCCGGCAGCGAGAGGTCTCCTCCGACGACTGCTCTGAGAGCGCTGCGCTCTTCGTCCCAGGCTGGGCACTCCTCCAACGTATGTTGGGCCGTGTCCTCGTGGCAGTTGCCACAATGGTGGCACACGGCAGACACCTCCTTTCCGATCCGACACAGGAACGAACCGAAACATCCGTGGTCCGTCAGTACCTGCGTCAGCCGGAAAGTTGGCGCACCGTGGCGCCTGTCTAGCCATCTCTTTAGGACAGGACGCACTGCCGCGACGGTCCTCAAGCCCGCACTTGGGCTTTCCAGCCTGGTATGCCACTCCTCCACAGCGGTTCTGCGAAATCGGGCCGCAATCTCCCTCGGGGCCAGTCTCACCTGACGGCGACTGGACGCCTCCTCCCGCCAGAAGAACGCAGACGAGAGGAGTTTTGCGTCCAACTCCCAAGGGAGGGTGCCGGCCAATACGCAGGCCGCCTCGTGGGAGACCGTGCGGTAGCCCCTTACTATTCGCTGCGCCAACAAACGCTGCGGTTTGCGCAGCAAGGCGACGCAGCGGGGTTTCAGGGACTGGGCCCATACGGGACATCCGTACAGGGCCATTGACCGCACGACTCCAGCGTATAAACTTCGGCAAGGGCTATTAGGTCCCTCCAGGTTCGGCAGCAGGCGTCCGAGCGCGCCCGCCGCCCGCACCAATTTCGGCGACAACTCCTTGAAATGGGCACGGAAATCCCACCGGCTGTCCAGAATCAATCCCAAGTACTTCATTGTACAGCCGATGGGAATCCGCACCCCCTCCACATTGATGTGGGGCATTAAAGGTGGCCGAATCCGAGGACCGTGAAAGTAAAGGGCCTCGGATTTGTTCAGGGCCACCTTAAGGCCCAGTCGCCGAATCCTGCCCACCACCTGTTCGGTTGCGAACGAGGCGAGCAGGGTGGCCTCCTGGAAAGACCTGGCTGTCGCTGTTACTAGCGTGTCGTCTGCATAACAGACGACAGCGACGCCTCGGGGATTGGTACCACGGAGCACCCAGTCGTAGCCTATGTTCCACAGGAGAGGGCCCAGGACTGAGCCCTGTGGAACACCGCAGGCCATCGCTCTTCGGTGCCACCTGTCGGCGCCTGGATACACTATGTACCTGTCTGAGAGATACGAGCGCACCAGACGCCGGAGATACGGTGGCACCACGTGGTACCGCAGTGCTTCCAGTATGCAGGCCCAGGGCAGGGTGTTAAACGCGTTGGCGATGTCTAGAGACACCGCCACCACCACTTCACCCCGAGCCACTGCATCCTCCGCTTGTGCCTTGACCCGCAGAATCGCGTGTACTGTCGATCGGCCTTGCCGGAACCCGTACTGGCACTGTGCCAGGTCCGGCCCGACCCCTTCAAGATGCTCGACGAGGCGAGCGTGAATGATACGCTCGAAGAGCTTACAGACCTCGTCGAGCAACACGATGGGCCGGTAGGCCGATGGCGACTCTGCGGGCCGCCCCTCCTTCTTGAGCAGGACCAACTTCCCAGTTTTCCACTGAGACGGAAAACGGCCCTGCTCCAGGCACGCGGAGAACAGGCCACGAAGCCTAGTCCCCAGATGCTCGACGGCTAACACCCACGCACGTCCGGGGATACCGTCGAGACCCGGGGCTGTTTTCTTGCCCCGCAGCCGAAGCACCACCGCCCGAAATTCCTCGGGCGAAACCTCCGAAATAACCCTTGCCGAACTCAACGACGATGGCGTCGATGGATGTGACGCCATCGGTGGGGGAGTGACATCTTCAGTGGCAGGGAACAAAGCTGCGACGACCTCTTCGACTAGGTCGCCCCGGAGACTCTGCGTCAGTGGGGGCGTCCACGGGCGATATCTCCTCATCGCCACGCGATATGGACGCCCCCAAGGGTCGTTATCGAGAGTTCCCCGGAACTCCTCCTGAGCTGCAGACTTTGCCCTAGCTATTGCCACGCGCAGCGCTCTCTTAGCCTCCCTGTGGAGGCCGTGAAGCAGCCGCTCCTGGTCCTCGTCGCCGGGAAGACGGATCCGACGACGACGGTGTCTGGCGAGACGACGAAGGGCGGCCACGCAGGAGACACGTAACCGCGTGAGTTCCGCCGACCACCAGAACACCTGGCGCTTCTCGGGAAGACGTCGGACTCGGGGCATGGCCGCGTCACAGACGCGCGACATCGCTGCCCCGAACCACGACGCCTCCTGCTCGACCTGCATCGGTGCCTCCGGTGCAGGGAGCCACGCCTGGGCCAGTGCGGCCTCCTTCAGGGCCTCAACATCGAGGCGTTTTACAGACCAACGCGGGCCGTCCGACCGCGGGCCAGTCGGTCCTCCACTGGACTGGGGGTTAGGGGATAAGGCGACGTCGAACCGAATGTATCGGTGATCCGACAACGTCTCCTCGTCCACCAGAACTCTCCAGTCACGGACACGGCGGGCAATAGCTGCGGTGGCGAACGTGAGGTCCACCACCGATCCGCCATTATGCCGCACGCACGTGTTAACTGACCCGCGATTCACGACGGCCAGGTTGGCCGAGATCGCCCATTCCTCCAGGGCCTCGCCGCGCCTGCTGGTGACCGACGAACCCCAAGCCTGAGACTTGGCGTTGAAGTCGCCGGCAACGAGAACGGGGCGAGGCTGACTGCCTTGCACCACCAGGGCCCCTAGCCGAGTGAGAAAGTGCTCGAACTCGGCCAGGGATCTATTGGGGGAGAAATACACACCCACAATCCAGATCCCCCCCAACAGAACCGCCACACATCCCGCCCCCTTCGCTACTTTTTCGAAGGGTGGGGAGCCGGCGGCGCCCCGAGTGATGACGGCCACCAAACCGTTAAGGTCCCCTGCCCAGTCTTCCCTGGGGGGAACAAAATAAGGCTCGGCGACCACAGCCACTTGTATCGACCACTGCGCCATGCTCTGGACTAGCAGGTCCTGGGCTCTGGCGCAGTGATTAATGTTCGCCTGGAGGAAACGTTGCGCCATATTAATGGGCGATCTCCATATGCTCTCCACTGGTGCTCGCTGTCGGCTGGGTCACAACCTCCGATCCCCGACCACGATTAACGCGGCGAGGGCGGGAGGAGGCGACGCATGCCTTGGCGCCCACCTGGTGCCCCGCGGGTTTACCGGCACCTGCACACACTGCGCAATGCGGCTCCGCGGAGCACTCCTTGGCCTTGTGGCCCACAATACCACAGCGATAGCAAAGTTCGCTGCGGTCACACTCGTCGGTGCACCGTGCCCGCACATGTCCTTTGTACAAACAACGGTAGCACCGCATGGGCCTCGGCTCAAGGAGCTGGACACGCGCCGCCACCCAGCCGATCAGAACTCGGCCCGACTTTAAAATTTTGTCGGCGACCTTGGCGGGGCACCGCACCCACGCCGCACCAAGGCCCGACCGGTCGGGGCGGATCTCCCCGACCTTAAAACTCTCTGGCAGGGAATCCCCAGCTCTTGCGAAGGCCGAAGCGACCATCTCCGGGTCAGCCGATGCGTCTAACCCGGACACTCGCAACTCCGCGGACTTGAAAGGGCGGGAAACTCGAACATCACCCGCCAGCTCCGTTCCGCGGAACACCTCCCTCACTTTATCAGCGAGGGAATCGGCCTTCACCTCCGACTCCGGACCGGGCACCTCATATAAGTACCCGCCCGTCAACATTAAACGCGCCCGCGTCTCAGCAATACCGAGACCGGCGAAGTCCACGCGTCGTTGGACCTCCCGTAAGACTTGGGCGTAAGTGATACCCCGCGCCAACCCCTCTGGCGTCACCGTTAACGTGACGGCTGCCTTGCGGGGTAAGTCTATACGCGGCTTCGGCCGGCTCTGCTGCGGTGGTGCGGTCACCGCAGCAATTAACACGGGCTGGGGATTCTTATTTCTCTTTTTTGCCACCACATTCCACCCTTCGTCCATACTTGCAGGGGCGGGAGGTAGTGGCCGCGGCTCCCTGGGCATTAGGGCAGCGGGAGTACTCATTCTTTTTTTCGCTTTTCCCCTCTTTCCCCCTCTTCGTGATTTATGTTGAGGGGAATTTGGGGACGCCACAGATGTTGAAGCTGCCACCTGCCCAGCGACTACGACAGGCGCAAGTAGGGGACGGGGAGCTTCAACAGGGGCGGGCTGGGCATTACTCTTTCCCTTGCCCAGCCCTTTTCCCTTCGGAGTAGCCGGTGGACCGGCGGCGGCTGGAGGGGTCTTTGATGGCCCAGCAACGGCAGGCGTTGCCAGAGCTTTAGCCCTATCGGCGGCCAATGGAGGCCGCATGATGGGCTCTGGAGGTAGCCTCGAGTATATGTCGCTCAAGCGCGCGTCTATAATATTTAGAAGACGGCGCTCGAACCGCTCGAGGCGGTCCTCCTCTCCAGACACGGCTCCAGTTTGGGCCGCCGGCTGCGACTGTCCTTGTATCGCTTGGACAGTCGCCATCATCTCCTCCAAGGTCCGCTGTTGGGATGCAAGGGAGGCCTTGAGGTCGACGATTTCTTGGGCCATCGCCACCTTTTCGGCCTCCAACCTAGCCACCTCTGCGGAGGCTGACTCCTCGGCCCTCTCCGACAGCTCTTTCGCCGCAAGGTTCAGCCTCCGCTGCTCCGTCCCTTTAAGATGCTGGGACTTGCGGGCCACGTCCCGGATGATGGCTGACATCTGCAAGCGCCAGTCATGGTCACCCGTTCCCTCCATCGGTGCAGTGTCGTCATCAGACACTGCAGCCGGGCTTGCTGAAAGAGCAAGCACTTTTGGCGCCGGTTCAACATCACTGTCGCTTGCAGATGCGTCCAGTTCTCGAGCTATCAGCGCCCTCTTCGAACGCGTCATAACGCCGCTTGTTACCTTGGCTTCGGGAGCCAAGAAAGTCGAAGTCCCTTTTTTGAGTTTACACTCAGTGTTTGCCATCCCAGGGTCGCTAGCGTCCCCCGGGGTAGACAACTTCTCCACATTCTTTTGTTTTTGTTTTAGGTTTTCCATATTTATTCCCACGATTATGGGGGATATAGACGTCCACCCAGGCAGAGCCCCCTGTACCTGGGTAAGCCTTGGGTATCACGCACGGAGGGGCAGCAGGTACTCCGGCGGCGTGGTTCGCACTAGCGACCGAACTACCCATCGGCCATGCATCCCCTCGCGGTGCGCCGCCGCTTGGGATTCGGGGTGACTTTTTATAGAGGTTTTCTCCCTCGCAGCCCGGGCGATTAAGCCAAGACCCTCGGTCCAGTCGGAGCGCGAGACATGACCACAGACCTCCAGACCGAATTACGATTTACGACGGTGACAGCAGGAGAGAGCGTCCCCCCCACTGCCCGCTCGGCGGCGGGGTGAGCGCACACCGAGCCCGCCGACACCCCCGAGACAGAACCCGGGAGTAGCTCGATAAATGAGCTCGAACTCTTGATTGAGGGCCGCCGCAACGAGCGACAACCGTCAACCACCTTTTGTCAGGATATCGGCCGTCGGTCAATGTGACCGCCGTTGCCCAGGGTGCACCGCGTGGAGGTTTCCTGACTCCGCAAATGTTCGCACCCCAAATGGAACACTAGCCCAAAGCTCGCAGGAGAAGGCCGATTTACTGGCAAACCTCTTCACGGAAAATTCGAGACTCGAGGACTGCAATGCTCATTTACCAACTACGCTGCCCGGTTGCGGTCACACAATGCCTGATATCCGTATCAGGCTTTGTGATGTGCGGCGTGAGCTGCAGTCTCTCGACGTCCGGAAGGCTAGTGGTCCTGATGGTATCCCAGCGCTTGTACTTAAAAAGTGTGCAGCGGAGTTGTCTCCTGTACTGACGCGCCTATACCGATCGTCCTACCTCTCAGGTATTGTGCCTGACTCTTGGAGGGAGGCTAATGTGCAGCCGATCCCCAAAAAGGGTGATAGGTCAGACCCTAACAATTATCGCCCAATCGCCATAACCTCAGTGATGTGTAAAGTCATGGAGCGACTGATAAACAGCCAATTAGTTCGCTACCTAGAGGATCACTCGTTGATCAATGACCGCCAATACGGTTTCCGTCATAACCGATCAACGGGTGATCTTGTAGCGTTCGCATCACTGGGGGGAAGCGATTGACAAGCATGGCGAGCCTCTGGCTGTGAGTCTCGACATAGCCAAGGCATTTGATAGGGTCTGGCATCGTGGCCTTCTCTCCAAGCTCCCGGCATACGGTCTGCCCGACAACCTGTGCAAGTGGATTTCCGGCTTTCTGCATGAGCGTAGAATGCGTGTCCTCGTTGATGGACACGCTTCGCAGCTCATGTCAGTAAATGCCGGAGTACCACAAGGTTCTGTGATTTCGCCCACCTTGTTTCTTCTGCATATCAATGATATGTTGTCGCTTGGCAACATTCATTGCTATGCAGACGACAGCACGGTTCATGGACGTTATAGCAGCAAGCCTCCTGGTTGCCGGGCGGATACTGAGAGGAGACGAGAGGATCTTGTCGTTGAGCTCAACCAGACCTTGGATCTCATCTCATCATGGGGTACCAGGAATCGGGTTGAGTTTAATGCCAAGAAAACCCAGGTGTGCGCGTTCTCGTGCAAGAAGTCTCCGTTTTCTCCAATCCCCGTTCTTCAGGGTGTTCCACTCGCAATGCGGAATGACCTTAGTGTCCTAGGTATGGATATCCGCTGCGATCTTAATCCAAGGAGTCACATCGAGGGCGTAATATCCGCCACTTCACGCAGGGTCGGAATCCTGAACAGGCTGCGGCGGTTTTTCACGCCTGGTCAGCTCTACCGCGCTCTCTCTCTCTAAAGCGCAGGTGCGGCCGGGAATGGAATACTGCTCGCACCTCTGGGACGGTTCCGCAAGGTACCTTCTCGATGCCTTGGATGGGTTGCAGCGGCGGGCCATCCGCATTGTGAATGATGCAGATGTGAGTAACAGCCTGGAGCCGCTACAGCTGCGTAGGGATATTTCCTCGCTTAGCGTGTTCTACCGTCTGTATCATGACGAATGCTCTGAAGAATTGTTTGATCTTATCCCATCCTCTCCCTTCCATACCAGAACCACGCGTACTGGCTTGCGGAGCCACAGCTTCGTGGTGTCTACTACCCCGGCCCGAACCAAGAGATTCGCAAACTCGTATTTTTGCCGCACCATCAAGCTGTGGAACAGTTTGCCAGCTACCGTGTTCCCTCCTTCCTATGATCCTGGGTCCTTTAGGCGTAATGTGAAGAAGCTAAACAGCAGGCCGGCATGATTGTGTTGAGTACCGGGGGATAGACTGTCTCTCGCTACTTGATACTGTATCTGGACGGCACTGCGCTTACCATCAGGTGCAGTGTGGTCACTTTGCCGCGCCAGAATAAAAAAAAAAAAAAAAAAAAAAAAAAAAAAAAAAAAAAAAAAAACCTTCTTTCCCATGGCGTAGTGTGAAGAAGCAGGCCGGCATGATTGTGTTGAGCAGTGGGGGATAGATCGTCTCTCGCTACTCGATACTCTAATTGGACCGCACTGCGCTTACCATCAGGTGCAGTGCGGTCACTTTGCCGCGCCAGAATAAAAAAAAAAAAAAAAAAAAAAATATGAGTAATATTACTACTCTAACAGTGGTATAAGCAAGTATCAAGTTATGCTGATCACTGTTTAGTTTCACTTTGCTTCTGCTAGCCTGAGGCGAGTTTTTATCGCTTGTAGGTGTTTTGACGACGCATTCTGCATGTATTGTCTTGCACGAGTGCCAACTTCTTTATTGGCGCATAAATCTACCGTAACTCGTCATTTTACTGCCAATTTGATAGGAATTATATATTGATGTTCTTTTGTCTGATAAAAAAACTATAAATATAGATTTGTTTCTTTTATTTATTAAAGTTGCCAGCATCATAAACCCAAAAGAGAATTCTTATTTTATCAACCGACTTCAAAAAATAGGAGGAGGTTCTCGTTGTTCGTTGATTTTTTTTATGTTTGTTACCTCACAACTCCGTCATTTATTAACCGATTTTATATTTGTATCACTAAAAAATAAAAAAAAAAAAAAATAAAAAAAAAAAAAAAAAATTATTACTTTTTAAATAAAAATAAAACCGTTTTCAAAAAACCCAGACACAACTAAAAAACCAAATAATAATTGGTTACATTTACATCAATTAATTACATACAAATGTAATCAATTATTTGGAGTCGGTGCCAGCCAAAACATGGAAAAACCAGAATAATACAAAAAAAAATACATATACTTGGTTTTTATGAATTTAAAAGTAAAGAAAACAACACCGGCACCGGTATGGCGTTGAATCTTCTAAATTGGAATAATTGACACGGATTGACAGCTTCCGTGGCGCAGTTGGCGAGTAGCCGGCTATGAAACGAGAGGCCGTGGGTTCGATTCCCACACCGGGACAAATGTTTGTGTGACATACAGATATTTGTGTCCGGGGTCTGGGTGTTGTGAGACCGAAAGTCTCTCTAGGTCCCTGTTACCCACAACACAAGACTCTTATCTTAGTGGGGGGTCGGAGTTATGTGTGTGACTGTTGGGTGTTACTTATTTAGTTGTATAAAACTGGTACTTGAATAAAAATCTCCTTAAATTGAAGAGAACTAATTCCCTGTTAATTAAATTGTTTTCTCACACAAATCGTTCCTATTTGCTTGTGTTATACGTCTGTCATTCACAAAGCTCAAAAGACATTCCTGCAACGATGCGAGGGACAAACAAGTTTAATAAAAAACAATAAGTTCAGTTAATACGTTGGTGCGTTGCTTCATTGTGGATCATGTCCTTATGAAGTTGTGTTTCCGACTTTTTGCTACAGCTTTTGTAATATAAACACTGATTATTATTATAAGTAATAATAATACACAATTTATTGTTATGGATTAAATTTATAATCAAACATTATTTCTGATACACAAGTTTGAACACGAATTTATATAGAACTTTTACTTTTTTTTACAAATGGCATAAATTAAAATATTATTGGCTTTTAAGTCTTAAGGGAATGCGTAAATGAGTAAGGAAAGAACTTTAGAAAGCAGACCCATGAATCTTTGTAAACGCATTAATTATCTTGAAATGTGAATACTTAAAACTACCACAAGAGAATAAATAATACCGTTTATTGACAATATTTGTCTGTAAGTATGTATTATTAAAAAAATATATAAACATTGTAAAATCACTCATCCATGAATTAAGTTTCATTTGAAGCAAGTATTTATAAAATGAAATAAAACTTATTTGACGTATTTTATCGCGGTTTATTTTAATGTGTTATATTGGGTTTTTCTATCTAGAAATTCTCAGTATTACCCGGAGTCTGGAACATGTGCCCGGTATGGCGATAGGCACGCCACATATCACACGCCACAGACCGTAAATAAAATTCTGCGAAAAGTGGTGTACTAGTTACGCCTCAGCCTACCCCTTCGGGAATTATAGGCGTGGGTGTATATGTATATTTATATGTATTATGTACCGCGGTGTATTTTAATGTGAAATTCGCGTAAACATACAAACCGTTGAATATTTATTGGTCAATAAAAAATTGCTTATATCAAACTCAACGAACATTGCCCTCAATGAAAAGAAACTCAATGAAAAGCATTATTCCAATTGGACAATTATAATAAATAATGTCGGAACAGTTTCAAGGTTTGTTTTGTACTACAAGTCAAAGCAATTACCACACGGCGAAGTCGTTTTCTCAAATACTGCTAGGCCAAGGACACAATAACCGATATACTTTTAAAATACAATGATGGGAATTCTTTGGTTCATATAGAAATAAAATATTTATTGAATGAAATGTTACACATTATTTAGATTTAGTCAAGCTTTTCTTCGGTATATAAGAACGGACAAGACACTCTAGCGTTGCTCTTTTAAAAAACTGGTTAACAATATCTACTTACAATTAAATTTGATCACATTACTTTAGAGCACCTCAATGTATGTTATTAAGTTACCATATTATAAATATTGTGTTAAATAAATAACAAAATGTAACCTATTGCCGTACAATGATAGTATTATCTGTATATATATAAGAAGAAACTGACTGACTGATTGACTGACTGATCGATCAACGCACAGCCTAAACGGCTGGGGTTAGAGACTTGAAATTTCGACAGTAGGTACCTTTTTATTTTATTTATTTATACACTTCATATACATTGTATATAGGCGGACTTAATGCCAAAGGCATTCTCTACCAGTCAACCTTAAGGTGGTGCAGAGATAAGTAGGGTAGGTGCATAAAGCTAACGAATAAAAAAAACATTAAAATCAAATTAGGATGGACATACATAAATAGACTACATACATACATAATAAATATAATAATATTGATAAATAAATATATATACATACATAAATAAACATATGTATATAGATACATAATATAAAATAAGTATAAAATAAATATATTATACTATGAATTAACGAGGTGATTCTGCAACTCCGTCCAGAAGTAATTGCCGAACTCTCCATTTGAAAGCCGACTTGGTGGTGCACGACCTGATTTCGAGTGGGAGTGAATTCCAGAGAAATATAGATTGAATGGCGAAAGAAGAGTGAGTGAAGTCGGAGTGGTGAGAAGGGCACTTAAGAAGAAGGTTGCTGGATGATCGGAGGTTTCTATCGTGAGTATCAGTAAGATAGATAAAGTGAGAAGATAAATAAGAAGGAGGTGTAGGAGAAGTTAGTAAAGCATAGAGAGTAGTAAGAGCTCGCATTGATCGTCGCTGGCGAATGGGTAGCCATTTTAATTGGGAACGATAAGAAGAAATATGGTCATATTTACGGAGATTAAAAATGAATCGAATGCAGTTATTGAGAAGTCGGTCCAGTTTGTTGAGTTGATCTGCATTCAGATCAAAATAGCAGACATCACCATAGTCGATTACCGGAAGCATTAAGGCTTGCACAAGCATAGTCTTGGTTTTAGCTGGGAGGAAATTCTTCAGGCGATAAAGAGAACGAAGAGTACCGGTAACTTTCTGACTAATAGAGTTTACTTGGAACCGCCAGCTCAGGGTGGAATCGATGTGTAGCCCAAGGTCCCTGACACTAGGGCACCAAGGAATGACCGTGCCATCAAATGTAATATGCGGAATGACCGCAGTGTCCAATCTACTAATCATCCTGGTACTACCTAGAATAATAACCTTTTATGACGTAGTTTTTTATAACGCCCCTTAGAGTATTTAACATTGCCTACTCTAAGTAACGGCCAGTACACAGGTGACACAAATGAACATTGCATTCGTCTGTCTGTATATTGCGTTTATCATTAACAAATTCTGCAGACTCTGAAATAGTATAATGTTTTAGAGCAGCAAAACTGTAGGTGGCCTGACTGTAAGAAGACACCTTCGCCTGCAATAAATGTACAATTGCAAACACAACCATTTTATAATATTTATCATCATCTACCTGCCCTTATCCCACACTAAGTGGGGTCGGCACAATTGGTTTTAACTCTCCACTCAGCGCAGCCCTATCATGCGTCAAATCTGCATTCACTCCTTTCATGCACATGTCCTCATTCACGCAATCCATCCACCTCTTTTTGGGTCTCCCACGACTCTTTCGTCCATCCACATTCATATTGACAACACATATACATTGTTATAATATTTATAAAGTTGATTTTAATTTCAAGTCTATTTCTTGATTCTTAAATACAGTAAATGCAACTATTTTTTATTTCGATAACATCTGCTTAAGAAAATGATAAAATAATAAAGGTAAATCGCTTCACTGACTGCCTCGGTGGCGTAGTTGTAATTGCGCATGCGTTACGATTGCTGTGCTGAGGTCTCGGGTTCGATCCTCGGGTCGGGTAAAGTGATATTGGGTTTTTCTATCTAGAAATTCTCAGTATTAGCCCGGAGTCTGGAACATGTGCCCGGTATGGCGATAGGCTCGCCCCCTATCACATTATGGGACCGAAATTCGGCGAAAAGTATGTGTACTGGTTACACCTCTGCCTACCCCTTCGGGGATTACAGGCGTGAGTGTATATGTATGTATGTATATAAATTGCTTCATTATCTATATAGTTATACGTGAAGAGAAAACTTTGTAAGCCATTTTAAGCATAATGAACGCACGAGGAAGTGTGTAATTTGGTATAGTTAAATTTTATGTGCAGATGCACTCCTCAAAGCTAATATTTATATTTATTATGTGTTACATATACATGTAGTACATATACATTGAACTAAATAACAGCAAAATATTTGTTATTTATGTCCACACTGCGAATGTCAAACACATAACACGCACTAATGACGTATTTATACACAAACTGTCAAAAAAACTCAATATAATTTATATTTAAAAAATTTACTGTTAGTATTATTGGTAACCGTAATTATATCCTATGGCCGTTTATCTGTGACAATATATCTATCTAAAGGCATAGTCATAGCGAGTCATTCACCATATGACCATCAGTCACCAAGTGTGTGTCTCAAATTTAATGAAATATTTTTACTTTCAAATTTTTAAATGATTATTCAATACTAGACTTTACACGTTGCCATTTAACCAATGATAGATTTTCGGAGTCGTAATCCTACTAATATTATAAATGCGAATGTTTGGATGGATGTTTGTTACTCAATCACGCTACAACGGCTGGACAGATCTGGATGAAATTTGGCACAGAGATAGATTATAGTCTGGAATAGCACACAGGCTACCTTTTATACCGGGAAATGTACAGTTCCCGTGGGATACTATAGTTTTCAGAGAGCAAGGGATCGACATGATTTTTTGCATAGTGGTAGTTTAGGGATTAGAAAATGACATAGGCCACTTTTTATCCCGCAAAAATGCATGCTTCCTATAGGATAGCAAAATATAGAAAGGTGTAATAGCTTAAGATACTTCTATGGACTGTATACCTTTTCTTCCAATAATGACCTACACGCGGGCGGAGCCGCAAGCAACATGTAGTACTCTATAAAATACGATAATACATAAACAATGTCCTTTAAAATCCGAGACCTTTACAATCGGGAAACCCTGCAACAAGTTTTCTTGAAGTTTTGCCTTGGCTTCGTAAACCTCTATCATAATGATATTTAAACACATTATTGACTCTATGTAGGCAATTTATTTTATTGTAGATACTCTTATACACGATGAAGGTTTACGTAGTTTTTACTCGAACCGGGAAGTGAATCGAGTAATGCGTAAACTGTAGAGGTTACGATATCCGTTCACTATAAATGTCGGGTTTAATTATAGGTATACCGATAGTGTTAAAGTCACTATGATTTATTAAAAAATATATTTTGCGAATAATTTAAAAAGACTCATATACCCCCTGTTCGATTTGATTCCCATTCCCTGGTGGTAGGATATTTATATCCGCCTGGATAGTGACCACCGTACACAGGGTTTAAAACCCGCCATAATGGCACACGCATGTGTGTCGCGTTCGAGGATCAGCCAGTGTACATCCGGTTTTTGTCGGGGGTCTAGAGTTGGGGTACGATTTTTGGCCATTTTGCGGCTTTCTGAGTATTCTGACACTGGAACCTTGGACTGCCTCTTCACCTTCTTGCCAATGGCGTAGTGTGAAGAAGCAGGCCGGCATGATTATGTTGAGTGATACACGATACTCTAATAGGACCGCACTGCGCTTACCATCAGGTGCAGTGTGGTGACTTTCCCCTGCCAGTATATATATAAAAAAGGTGTGTAATGTTAAGTTTTAAAGTGGGCAAATATAGTAATAGTAAATCGAAAACAACCCGCGACAATCTGGCCTATGATTATGTGATTTTTTTTAAAACCATCTACAATTTTTTTACTTGATATTCAAGTCCAAAGAATATCCTTATTACTTCAGTGTCAATTCAACTTTGCATTCATATTCACCCCATTTTATGTACTAAGTTAGTTACTAAGTACAGTGACTATACGATAGATCTGTACCAAATTTTTCAAGACATCTCCAAGGTTCCTAGCTTGATATCCTTACTCAAGTTGGGCTTAATAAATAGTGGTAACAGGCCTTTTAGACTTAGGAAATAACACAGACTTCTACTTTATTATATCCTGTGTTCTAACAATGACATGTTTAAAGCGCTAGATTTCAATTATTTAAGGATTTTATCTCGGATATTTATTGTGGCCATATCAATAAAGAACGAACGATACAATCTAGTAGCGGATAATTAAACCGCGAACTAAAACTAAAGCCTATACATAGCTACCTACATTAAATTAGAGTTGCCAACCGTCCTGTTTTCCCAGGACATGTCTTGGTTTTTAGAGTGTCCTAGGACGTCCTGGATAGTTTTAAAACAGCGTCCTGGGTTTGTAGGCAGCTTCCTGGGTTTTTAAAGCACCCTGATATTTCCTGATAGGTCCTGTATTTTAAAATTAGCACACCACTTTTGCAATCCTTGGTGCGTCTCGGCTCGCAAAAGGTGTATCCTGTTTTTAAATTGAATTGTCCTGGTTTTTCTAACTTCAAAAAATTAAAATCCTGGTATTTGAATTTCGGGGTTGGCAACCCTACATTAAATGTCTGGTCTTAAAGGTCTGGTTACTATAACTTTATAATAAAAACTTTCGATCTACAAATTTATTAGCATAGGTATGGAAATAACATAAATCTGAGATTATGAACGGCGCCATTCATGGCGCCTTTATGCTAAATTCGGTCATATTAACACGAAAAATCATAACGTTTCTACAACCAGTTGGACAGATTAATAAATTTCACCGAATTTAATTTGTCAATATCGACGTTCGACGGGAAAACCGCATTTTTACGTTGCACAACAATCGCGACGCCTACGTAATCTATAAATCTAATTTTATTTCGACTATTAAGATATGAAACTTAAGCTCGAAAATTGACACCATGCGGTTTTAGTACCTATATCAACACCCAGTATCTCAGAGAAAACAAAGGGCAATATTTTATTCTTAAAGATTTTAAACATATTAACCTACAAAATAATTAAATAGTCAGCCATTTTGACAGCCTCCGGTGCGCAGCGGGTAAACTAGAGGCCGTGATTTCGATTCCCGAATCAAAAGAAATGTTTGTTTAACAGACAATTGTTTCGGATCTGGGTGTTGCCTGGTCTGGGCCACAGTCCCTCGTAATTCTTGATACCCATGACACAGGTTTGACCTAGTGTAGGGTCAGGATTTTGTGTGTGACTGTTAAGTGTATTTATTTGTTTAGTTATTAGAGTCCATCGCCTTGACGACAGTTCGATGTCGACATAGGTATAGCAGACAGTATTGAGCTTGTTTTGAATAACTATTTTTGCATACTACTAATATTCTCGATTCTGATTGACACGGCCACAGCGATGACTGAGTGATGCTGGATTTAACGAACATTGTTGTACATAAATACGTGCCATGTTTCAGACACACTAGTAAGTACGAGTATTATAAAATTAAAAAGATCATAATTTTGTTACTGGCCTTAAAAATTCAAATATAGAATTGAATATATTTTTTTTGAACTAATATTTTTAAATATTTAAAGATGTCATTTTGGTCATTTTTAACCAAGATTAAAAATAGTATATATACATTTTATAGATGAATCTAGACGCCTAATAAAAACCATTAAGGGGTATAAATTACGTAATATTTAATTTCTCCTGGATACTAATAATTAAATATTAAAATAAGTTTGTTCGATACATATTAAAAGTTCATTTGTCTATTGTCTACCTCATGGAATTGAAACTTTGATTTCATTTCATTTCATTTCATTTGTCTATTGTCTACCTCATGGAATTGAAACATAAAATATAAGTGGAAACAAACACTTCATGGCCGTTTCTATTAAATCAAACTCAATTCAACGTTACATTGTATCAATGGCCAGGATATTTTGTTAATAATATACATAATTATACAAACAATTAAGTAAATACGCGCACGCGGCACATGGCGGATATTTTGTTTTGTTTTTTCATATTAAAAGTTATCAACAACATTAAGTTGTCAATTTTGACAAAGAGGTTAGTTTCAATGTCGGAAGAGACATCCATGTGTGTATAATGTACCTAGATTCTACACACATTTTATGTACAAACGAAACCCATTGGTTTATATAATTAAAGTTCACATCCCGGGCAAAGACGAAGGCAAACAATATTAATGTATAAATAATGCATAAACCACACACATTTTTTAGTATTACCCCCAAAAACGGATATAAACTATTCTTAGATCCTTCGACGTGAAAAGAATCCATAATTTTGCAATAGTGTTTGGTATTACTAAAATCTTCTTCATTGATATTCTGTGAGGTGTTAATAATACGCGCCTCACAAAAGGAAGAATCAAATATTATTGATGCGTGGCGACCATTTTGAATTCGTCTTAGAGTATTTAACACTGGAGACGCCATTGAGCGCTTACCCCGTATGACAAATGTAAGAGCACGGTGCTCATACACGTTCTATAAAACGAGTTGCGCTTCGTGATCCGCCACTAAAAAAGTGACATCACGTGCGAATGGAGCTCCCTGAAAACGCGAGCCTGTAGCGGTATTAACATGTAAAAATAGATCTGACACATCAAACTTACAAAAATACAAAATTATTTTTCACCTGGACATATTTTTTTAAAGTAATATTATCATTAAAAGCAACAAAACATATAATCTCTAAAAATTATCATTGGGTAATAAATGTTGCCATGTTAAACTTTTAGCCACAGTAGTGCAAAATTTATTTGCATTCAATATCTTAAACGCAAGTTGTTTTTTTAATATTCATTTTTAACTAATGTTGCCCGCGGCTCCGCCCGCGTGTAGGTCTTGGAGCATTTTAACCTTCTATATTTTGCTATCCCATAAGAAGCGTGCATTTTTTCGAGTTAAAAGTGGTCTTTGTCATTTTCTGATCCCTAAACTGCCACTATGCAAAAAATCATGTCGATCCTTTGCTTGTGAAAAACTAAACTATCCCATGGGAACTGTACATTTTTTCGGGATAAAAAGTAGCCTATGTGCATTTCCAGACTATAATCTATCTCTGTGCCAAATTTTTAGTAGATCCGTCCAGCCGTTGTAGCGTGATTGGATATCAAACAACCATGCATCCATCCAAACATACGCATTTATAATATTAGTAGGATTACTTTATTTATGCTTCTTAATTTATAATTTAAAAATCTTTCTACCATCGCACCGCTCGCCATCGACAGGGAGTTCATCCTCACACTTTGGAACCTAAATGGTCGCGCACAGCGCGGTTTCAGAGGAATTTCCTCCCGCGAACGCTCCGAATGTGGAATGAGCTCCCTGCCAAGGTTTTCGAAGGGGACTACAGTATGGAGTTCTTCAAGAAGGGAGTAAATAGGTTTTTGAAGGGTCGGCAACGCGCATGTGATACTCCTGGTGTTGCAGGCGTCCATAGGCTACGGTAACCGCTTACCATCAGGCGGGCCGTAAGCTTGTTTGCCACCAACGTGGTATAAAAAAAAAATTTAAAAATATTAAGAGAGTTAACATATCGACTAAGTTTACAATTTCATAAACTTTATGCCAGTGTAGCATTTTGAGTGGTTTATGTGGTGACACTGTCGTTTATGCAAGACTCAAATAGTGTTGTAGATAAACTTATAAAGGTTATCGATAAAATTACTAATCCATCTGGACTGTCTTCTAAACACATACTTTTAATGTAAATAGTTCTAACACACTAGGAATGTCACAAAATATGACAAAACCAGAATAAAGTTTTTGTCAAAAAAAGTGATCCTAAAATTGTATCCGATATTATATTATATTTATTATATATTTAAAAAATATTTAGGTATGAATTTTGGCGCCATTCATTTATTACGTAAGATGATGTAGGGGGGGGAGTCGATCATGTCTTATTTTTTCTTACAAGGGGTGGGAGGGAGTCTTAATAGTTCTTACGTAAGATCACACAAATGCGCAAAAAACGCGGGCCATGCCTATAATTTTAAAAACAAGCAACTTAGATTTTTTAAATTTTTTTTGTTAACCAGTATGACTTGCCTTTTCACCCGGTTCAGGCTTGACGTCGACTTTTGGGACACCCTGTATTCATGTCGTGATCTCAAGCCCTTTTTAAATGCTCTTCATAATAGATAGCCGTTAGCCGGCTACCACACCAAAACAGGCGTTAATCGCTCTCAATTACATACAATAATTTCATTCACAGCATTTGCTAATCGCATTCGTTACCAGTAACACTGTATTTCTTGGCTCCGCTTATTTAATTTGAAATTTTATGGAATAACAGAATACTCCATTTTCTTACAAACTATATACCATTGGAAAGGTCGTGTTGTGTACTTTCCGGTGGTATATTTGCTGAGGTATAATTGGAATACCTCAAAACGAGTGAGTAATCAACATTTTAAAATAATTTGCAACGGCCGTCATTGTTGTGTTGCATGTGCTGACATACCTGAAAAACGCTACTCTACAATTAGTGTTGATCAAAAAAAAATGGAAGTGTCACGGATGATGTGCAAAGCAACCAAAAACTGATAACAGTAATACACCTTTACGTCCCATTGACTCACCCGGGAAGTCGAGGAACAATAATGACTCGCTACCTTTTAATGACAATATTACGCATAGAAAAAAGCCACTGTTGATACTAGCGCAATTAGTGGAAGTTCCGGCTTAAACTCTTCCGCGTCAGTTATTACAAAGAAAGACGCTAGGGAAATAATAAGAGAAGAATTCAATGTCATGAAATTGGCTTTAGCACAGGAGTTCAACCAAACAGATGAGCCTTAAGCAGATGGTGAGAACCGAATTTCAATTCATAAAACAGGAAATAACTGCTTTGGATAATAATGTTTGTTTCTGAATGAAAATTATGAAACCACCAAATCCGCCATCGCCAAATACCAAGACACACTGGGAGAGCTAAAGAAATAGAACGTTCAGTTAACATATACGTTACAGGATCTGCAAATCAGGCTTCAGGTTGCTGAGCAGCATAACCGTTCTAACAATCTTGAGATAGAGTGTGTCCCCGAGCACAAACAGTAAAACTTGCTATCTATAATTACTCAGCTGTCTAAGGTATCCTGCAACTTGAAAGAATCCGACATTCATCATTGCACTCGTGTGGTAAAAAGTAACAGAGACGACAAGAGACCTCGCTCAATCATTGTTAAATTGGCTACCTCTAGGCTTCGGGATACATTTTAGCGAAAACAATAAATTTTAATAAGGAAAATCCAAACGACAAGCTCAGTACTGCTCACATAGGCATTGGAGGTAATAAACGCTTTACATTGTTGAGCACCTTTCACCTAAAAACAAATTACACGCAGCGGCTCGCCAGATCGTCAAAGAAAAAGAGTACAAATTCGTGTAGATTAAGCAATGTCGTGTTTTAATTAGGAAAACAGAAGAAGACGAGTTTACTTATATAAGAAACCAAGAGACCAGAACCGACCTAAAACAATTCTCTGCCATATCCATACTAGCTGTTGCTCGCGGCTCCGCCCCCGTGGAGTTTATTTTCGGGAGCAGAAGTATCAATGCAAGGAGTTGTCTTCTGTACTGAGACACCTATAGCGATCGTCCTGAATCTCAGGTGTTGTGACTGTCTAGATGGCTAGACAAGCACAACTCCTAACTTAAACTTCTAGCACTCCTTATAATACCCCGGGATCACTCCGTAAGTGTCGAAGAAGGCCACCGCGGGGTTTTAGCTGGTAGTGTCCGGTTGGGTGTACATAAGTAGTAGGGACTCGGTCCAGCCGCAGCCCGGATAGCCATCATCCGGGCGAGGGGGTGCTGGGTCGTAAGACCGGCTAGTCCAGCATAACCGTTTTATTCTCATTCCGCTTCACCCCGAAGCGGACGGCAGTAATAAAATGCTTTCCCCGCGACAAAAAAAGTGTTGTGCCTGAAGCTTGAGATTACATTTAAAGAATACCTATAAGTTAACTCCTCACTTCGCCCTTTAACGGATGATTTGGTAAAAACGTTGAAACACGTATTTCTTTATTTTTTACCTAAAGCCTAAATATGATTTTCAGATCCCTAAGTTGAAGTATTACGGATTGCCCATACAAACTTTTAACCTCTATTTCACCCCTTTCAAGATATTTTTTGAGACAAAAGATACCCTATGTCCTTCCCTAGGATATAATCTATCCCTCTACTGAATTTCATTAGGATTTGTTCACCCGTTTAGTCATGAAAAGGTAAGAAACAGACATACAAACAACAATATTAATTTTGCTGCGGAGATATTTTAAAACTGTAATATCTCCTAAGATATTCATTGAAATCAAATGACGTAAAGGGCAACTTTGTTCAAAATTAAATACTTGTGATGAATAAAGTATTTATTTGGATAAGGATTAATACCATGTTTATAAAAACCCCTTTCCAAATAATACATTGTTTCAGAACAAATTCGATAACCATTAAAAAGGTTATAGTGAGCCAACCGAAATAGATAGACATATGCTATCGCGGACTTTTTTTAGAAATTTTTAAGAGGAACAATTTCGTCGTACATGATTGTTATGTAACTTTAACCGTTAACGCAGCGTACGCAACGGAAGCTCTCAAAAGGAATCAATTTTCCCCGTTTTTGCAACATTTTTCATTGCTGCTCCGCTCCTATTGGTGATAGCGTGATGTTATATACCCTATAGCGCTCCTCGATAAATGGGCTATCCAAAACTAAAAGTTTTTTTCATTTCGAACCAGTAGTTCCTGAGATTAGCCCGTTCAAATAAACAAACAAACTCTTCAGCTTTATATAATAGTATAGATTAAATAAATTAAAGGCGTATTATTTAAAAAAAAATCTAAATAATAAAGTTTTTATTTTTGCTTATTTGGCTTGTATTTTTCTCAGTATTATCATTATTATCATTACCTTTATTATCTTTACAGTATTTCGATTAAATTAGAAATATTAATTTACACTATTTTTAACTATACCTCTCTACTTCCGTCCCTTTTCACGAAATCACACCCAGATATTGCAAGAAAGCGATAGAAAAGATGATACACATAAAAAAATATCTTAAAACATTTAATAAATTATAATTGTTTTATTTTATCTATCGATAGATAAGGACAACGCTATCTATACCTCGTGTCGACATTGCTACGCTCTACTGTTTTTACACAGTTGTCAATATATGACACTGTAAATATATTTCACAACAAGATAAATTTGTAACTGTGTGCATAAATTTGCCAGTGTTGTATGAAATGGTGTAGTGTGCGTGCGTAGCGACGTGATTACATTTTGCATTTGTGTGCACATGTTTATTTGTAGTTGTACGAAGCCCCCCACCGACATTGCTGAATTTTTTGTTCAAGATTCGAGCGTAATGCCGTCTCCTTTTGGTTGCCTACTCTAAGGAATTCGTACATAATTTTAATCGACGACATTTATAATTCAGCAAATGTTGGCGACGTTTGTGGAATTGTAATCGTTATTATGGACTGAATGGAAGGTTTGGGAGTTGCGTTTTGTTTGTAAATTATTATCACGCAATTTAACGTTCGCTATTTTATCTACAAAAAGTTTGCAAGCTGGCAGACTACATAGAATTAATATATTAAATTATTAAGTCCACAGATTTTTTATAATTTAAAAAAGGAGATTATTCTCAATTCTGCCGTGTTTTGTGTTAAATAGAATATGAGAATAACCTGATAATAAAATAACCTACAGTTGAGTATATTCATGCGTAAAAATCATTACAGCTCCCAAATGTATTAAATCTAGTGTGAGAACATTAGTTGCATCTCTGCTGCTGCTTTGGGGATGCTATATATGTATATACACAGCAAAACGAACTCATGCGCAGTTTCTATAAAATAACTGTTTTATTTTGGATTAATAGTTTTAGTATTTTTTAAATTACCGTTTTCAATACAATCCACGTCAGTCATCCATTTTCTATATCTATGAAACTTAGTATAGTATAGACATGTCCAGATCTTTAAACAAAGGTATGTTGAAGTAGTTCGGACACGTTTAAAAGATGGATGATAGAAGACTAACGAAACAGACACACAAGGCGAGAGTGAAAGGAAGAGTTGGCAGAGGACGACCACTTGGATATTATAGCAGACAAATTGGCAAGATTCTTAATAAATGACAGGATTCAATGCATGAACAAATTTGTGAAAGTATATAAAGTTTAAGTGAGCTAGCACGTATTACAGAGAGCTTGTATTGTGTCTTATTTTAATTTTGTTGTTTATAATTTTTACTTTCCTTGCCACGTTTTTTTTAATGCCACGTTAGCGCGATGATGACATTTCAATATTTGTATGTCAATTTTAGGTTAGAATAATAATATGTATGAATTATGAATGCCACGTCACATTGTCAGTGCTGCCAGACCAAAAATTTTGAATCGCGTGATGTCACCGAACGGCCCATCGGAAGACCAGCACTGGTGTTTAAACCAGTACACGCTGAGACTGTGGCCGTATTTGTTATGAGCACAAAATTTATCTTATTTTAAACTTATTTTGTATAAACACAAGGTATTTATTTTTTCCCCTGTGTTTTTACATGTTTAGTATAATTATCGTTTTATTATAATTTCTTTTAATTTGTACCGTTGTATTGTATATTTAATTGTAAATGCTTGTAACAAATAAAATATTTCTTTCTTTCTTTCTTTCTTTCTAAGTGTTATGTCAGGATCATGCAAAATGGTAATAAATAGCTTCTACCTACCCTGATGGGATAAAAGCGTAATAGTAGGTATGTAGGTCGATAAACCTTTTCTAACCTTTTTTTATTTTTACTTAAGATTTAATTTGTTAATATTTCATACCTACCTTACTTGTTTATATTGCTACGCTATGTTTATAAAAAGTTATTTTTAAGTTTTATAATTACATTCTGGTCCCCAAGATACAGGCATAGCCTAGTTTGGGGCCCCCTGTCAAACACTGAAATTAATATTATTGTAAGCACAAAGTGTGTAATTAGATTTCATGTTTATTATAAAATTATGTATTTATGTTTTGTGCAAAATAAATAAATTTTATTATTATTTATTTATTATTATTAACCTCACGTCTAATTTCAGCTACAATACCCGGATCTAAGTCCGTAAAAAACGTTCCGCAACTTTTGCACAGTCACGGACTAATACTCCTTTTTTACTAACGCCCTCCGGCTACAAAAACAATCACCAACTAATAGAATATCGATTCGTGCATTCATTTTTTATCGTACTTTCGAAAATATTATGAATAACTGCGATAAACAGATTGAAGCCCACCGGATTTGTGTTAGACCGAGGTTGTAATCACCATGTCTTTAATATCCGTGCTTTTATTGTTGTTTGCAACCTTTTGAGATCAATTGGTGGAAATTGGATGAATGAATGGTTCCGTATATATAAGTATGGTAATGTTTACCTTATTAATTCTTGGTTGGTATGTTTAAAATTTATAAAAATAGCTTTATACTATCACCATAGTTGGAGGAGGTCGTTACCTATGGAGAGGTTTTTTTTCTTGTAAATAGTACTCAAACGAATTCAAACTAAAAACACATATCACAAAAAATACATTTAAATTAGAACCAATTCATGTTCTGTAAACTTGCAGGAAATAAATGCCTTTTTTATTTTATTTATTTACTCTATCACCGTGATCCGGGTTATATGGGTAAAATAAATAACTACACTCAACACACAATCACACACATAGTCCTGAACCCACACTAGGTGAAACCTGTACCGTGAATAGCAGGAACTACGATAGACTTTCGGTCTCACACCCAGACCCGAAACAAATATCTGTCTGTCACACAAATATTTGTCTCGGTGAGGGAATCGAGTCCACGGCAACTCGTTTTATAACCGGCCACTCGTCCGCCACGGAGGCTGTCAAATAGAACAAAATGATTTATGTAAAGCAGTTTAAAGTTGTATATTATTGGAACTAATATAATGCACGAGCCGAGAGTGAAAACCTAGCATACTTTCCCTGAATAACTGTATAACATATTTTGATGTTTTGAATGATTGAATCAAAAATATACCAAAAATGTTGGGGTTTTAGTAACGTGCCCTGCGGAACTCCAATAAAAAGCGAGTCTTAGTTCCTACCCAACTTTCACTAAACCGTTTGATCGACAAGTACACAATCATCAATAATGTATATTGACAACGAAATGAAAAAAATTGAATGCTTTACTAATTGAAATAGAAATCCTGTTGTAAAGATATTTGAACTACAATTAACTTTTGTACAAAGAGGACAAAATAAAAAATTATAATACGTCGAAAAAAAAATAACAGCCCTAGATTAGGTCTGTACTGACTCTAAGGTACTGACCCACTGATGGGCAAAACACTTTTTCTCTAATGAGAGGGGTTAGGTGGCGAGTGTGGTTTGGTAGACGTCACATACCTTTGAAAACCTTATGGAGAATTCTCAAATGTCCAGGTTTCCTCGCAATTCCTCTTCACCATTAAAGCAAACTTAATTACAAACAATGATTACACATGTAGTTTGAAATGTGAATTTGCAACTTTCATCTCAGCAGCTCACACCAATCTATATCGGTATCTTTAGTAATTTCGAGTTCTTAGGTATCACGTAAGATTTTTTTCTTCTCACCATAGCCTTGTTTGCGCTCATTATATTCGCTACTTTTAATATTTGCTAACTCAACTAGTATATTGGCTTTGATATGTATTTAGAACTGACTGCCTCGGTGGCGCAGTTGTAATTGCGCATGCGTTACGGCTGCTATGCTGAGGTCTCGGGTTCGATCCCCGGGTCGGGTAAAGTGATATTGGGTTTTTCTATCTAGAAATTCTCAGTATTAGCCCGGAGTCTGAAACCTGTGCCCGGTATGACGATGGGCTCGCCCCCTGTCACATTATGGGACCGAAATTCGGTGAAAAGTGGGTGTACTGGTTACACCTCTGCCTACCCCTTCGGGGATTGCAGGCGTGAGAGTATATGTATGTATTTAGAAATGACGTTATATATCCGTGTATTATTTCCGTGTATTAAAAAGATTCGAATACTATTCTATTTAAATTCAACTAGGAGATGATTAACAACAATTCATATAGCTAAATTAAGTAGAAAATTAATATTTACAATTCCTACGTACATTTCTATTTTATTGGCTACGTTGCGGGATAAAGACAGTTGCATATCCAGAGACCCGCCGAGTTTAACTGTTCGGTGTCGAAAAATGCGTGCAATCCTGGATAACAGGAGTTACTGTGATGAGTAAGTAAACGAATGAGTTGTCAAACTAAATGTGCTACTCTTAAGTGATTCTTTAATAATTTAATAATTTAATAATAATTATTCTCACTTCTAAATTTATCAGACTTATATTTGAAAATCATTATTTGTGGGGCCATAACAGCTCTGATTACCAAATAAAAGCAACCGTTGAATGTTTTGTTAAAATATTCAATAATAAACTGTTTACCAATAACATGAGAATATGACGACATTTCTATAAAATGACGTTCCCACATAAGGACTCACGGTAGATCGATCATTTGACATTAAACTAATTTGAGTATGACAGATTAAAGCGATGAAACTGTTGACAAATCTTGATCATTACGCTTTGATAAAAATTATTGGACGTAGATGCTAATAGAGGAAGAGCCCGTGAACCCCAGACCTACGTTATTTTATAAAAGCTGAAAGTTTGTCAGCGCATGCTCCCAACACAGGTAAGAACGATGGACCATTATGAAGTTTGGGTTACAGTGGCTTTGGCAGGTAAACGTCACTAAAGGTGCGTAAAATACCGATCTAAATACATCAAATAATAAAGTGCGATATTTTGGTATTACCTTTAGAATATTATTAAAAATCACGTTATTCATTGCCAGACACTTAACATCGTGGCAACCCCTTGCCAGACACCCTTAATGGTCATGAAATTATAATTTTACTTACGTTATAGTATAAAAGCTGATTTTTATAAATAATACTTGGGTAATAAATAGATGATGTTTCCTGATTAGCCAGACACTTTTGATAGTTCCAACCCCTTGCCAGACAAGCATGTAGGGTAGCTGTAGGAGAGCGCGAGTATGGATTGTACAGTCTTACTATTTTGTAGTTTATGATGGTATCATCCAGTCAACAAAGACAGGCCAATAACTGAATTAAAATTCTCAATTATTTTCAGTTTAATTATTAATTGTCAGTTTATGATATAGGAACACATAAGTACTAACAATCACAATGTTATTGAAATAAACTATTATTTAAACTGCAATATAATTTACAAAGTGTTACAACATGATTAACTTTCTGTATTGACTAAGAGTAGTTATTAAGATTTGTTTTATATTGTAAATTTGAGAAAATTTTAAATTTTATTGTGGTTACAGCAACACTAAATCTCTTACCATAATATCACTGCCTAATTAGCAGTTAAACAAAAACTTCAAATACTAATTAAAGTACCATCAGTTTTAATAAAACTAAAAGAAGAATTACCATCAGATTTTAACACCAGAAATTAAAACAAAAATCAATAAGGTAGGAAATAGAACCTGGTATTTTTAACTTAATGAATTATTTAGTTTATCAGAATGAACAATATTAAAACTCATCCTGTAAATTTTAAAACCAGAAGCGACTCACCAAATTTTAAATACATCCATAGGAACATGACCTATGTAGGTAGGCAGGCAATCAACCAGCTATCTCAGTACTTGCACTACCAGAGAACCGCCTCAACAACTCAACAGCGCCAGGGGACACCATCCACAGCAAATGGAATTTTAACACCAAAATCATTAACACAGTAAACATTGACAGTTAATTTTGACTATCGTTTAAACGATTTAGTTTGGAACATAAAATAAATCAAAATGATTTACAAAACTTAAGGGACCTACTATAATTTATAAACATAGAACATCCAAATGATTCTCAACATTCGCAACCTTGAAATTTACTGGAGACTAGCAAATTTACAGTACCATTGAGCACTTTTTACCACGTGTAAAGCGGTAGCATATTACACTTTACCATCACTATTTTATTTCGGATGATAGAATTTCAATAATATATAACTTTTTGCACAACCCAAAAAAGTGCACAAAACTAATGATTAATGTTTTCCAAACTCTCAAACAACAAAAATAACATGGTACGAGACTGTAGGATTTACATCACCTGATTTACGATAGTGGATGTCGAGTTCAATCCCACTTCTGATATCCGGGTTCTATGTGTTGTGGTCAGAATGGCTGAGGTCATGACGTCATCATAGGTCATGACTATGAGAGTTATTCATCCTTCTTTGATCTTCAGATAACCAGGATGCATAGCGTACGATAGTTCAGTAGAAATAACACACTTTCATATGTTCATTGTTTATTAAAGCTACACCGGTTCGGAATGCAGTTATCCACTAGGAAAGCAGCCGGCAATAAAACCTGTAGTTGCTCTTTTAAACATATCACTTTTACATCAGTTGACAATTACACTTTTTACTTATTCAGTCCAATAATTAACAAAAACGACAACCGGCCTTCAATAATAATATTTTTACATTGTATTTTAACCTGTTGTTAACCTATTTTAACAATTTAAGGTAGTTGTAGCATCGAATGTATTTTCTTAAAATGTTTTTAAAATTTACATAGACTATCAGTAGAAATAACAACTGCGCAGTGAGGGACCGCGGTAGACTTAACTCGCTATCTCACTCGCACTCACCCATATGCATACTGCCTCGCGCTCTCCTACAGCTACCCTACATGCTTGTCTGGCAAGGGGTTGGAACTATCAAAAGTGTCTGGCTAATCAGGAAACATCATCTATTTATTACCCAAGTATTATTTATAAAAATCAGCTTTTATACTATAACGTAAGTAAAATTATAATTTCATGACCATTAAGGGTGTCTGGCAAGGGGTTGCCACGATGTTAAGTGTCTGGCAATGAATAACGTGATTTTTAATAATATTCTAAAGGTAATACCAAAAAATCGCACTTTATTATTTGATGTATTTAGATCGGTATTTTACACACCTTTAGTGACGTTTACCTGCCAAAGCCACTGTAACCCAAACTTCATAATGGTCCATCGTTCTTACCTGTGTTGGGAGCATGCGCTGACAAACTTTCAGCTTTTATAAAATAACGTAGGTCTGGGGTTCACGGGCTCTTAGACCATAATGGTTTCGACCAACATACATATATAAGTACTTTCTGCCAATAATCACGATTTCACCTCGACATATTGAACACTAGCTGTTGCTCGCGGCTCCGCCCGCGTGGAGGTCATGTTTGGGAGAAAAAGTATACAATACAAAATACCAATATTCATGCGTTTAACTTAAAAATGACGGATTTTCATACAAACTTTCATTCCCTATTTTACCCTCTTAGGGGCGGAATTTCCAAAAATCCTGAAACATATATTTTCTATTTTTAACTAAAATGCCAAATACAAATTTTCATGCGTTTAACTTCATAAATGACGTATTTTCATACAAACTATCATCCCCTATTTTACCCCCTTAGGGGTCGTATTTCCAAAAACCCTTCCTTAGTGGATGCCTACGTGATAAAAGGTACCTACTGTCAAAATTTCAAGTCTCTAACCCCAGCCGTTTTGGCTGTGCGTTGATCGATCAGTCAGTCAGTCAGTCAGTCAGTCAGTCAGTCAGTCAGTCAGTCAGTCAGTCAGTCAGTTTCTTCTTTTATATATACAGATTGCTAGACTTGTTAATTTCTTTTAATACACTAAGTACTTCCTGGAATAACCGATTATCGGCTCAGCTCATAATTATAATTGATAATGAACACAATGGTTTGAATCAAATATATAAAGTATCAAAGAACGTTCATATGTGCTCTAATGGTGAGTCTACCCATGTAGGCTCACAAGGCATTACTCAGTCAATAATAATTAGAATTAAATTAGATATTTGGTAGGATAACTGATACATATTTTCACTTGACTGGACAGCGACCACCGCACATATGGAGAAAACCTGTCATAGTGGGTCGTTCAACGAGTCCCACTCTGAAGTTAGCCGGTATATCCAATTTCTTTAGGCAGGCATATTTCTGGTTATAGAAGAAGCAGCATCTCTCTACTATATTAGGCCTGCACTAATCTTACTGTCATATGCAGTGTACTCATTTAAAAATGACTGGCTAAAAAAGAAAATTCCAAATTCAAATGTTTAAGCTTTCATCACTATACAGCGTGTTGCAAAAAGATGGTACTAATGAGAGCTCAGCATATCTGGAGTGTATATAAATAGTGAACAGAGTTGGCGATTAGTAACTAATTGCTAATGTTAAATGACAATTAAAATTTTACTTTGGCACTTTTGTAGCGTGGTCTTAAAGTTGTATTTTTAAAGCACTTTATAAAGTTCTAGATGTTGCTCGCGGCTCCGCCGGCATGGAGGTTATTTTTGGAAGGAAAGGTATACTTTATTGATACGTGCATTTTTCCGTGATAAAAAGTGGCATATGTCATTTTCTGATCCCTAAACTACCACTATACAAAAAATCATGTCGATCTCTTGCTCTGGGAAAAACATAAACTATCCCACGGGAACTATACATTTTTCCGGAATAAAAAGTAGCATATGTGCTATTCCAGACTATAATCTATCTCTGTGCCAAATTTCAACCAGATCCGTCCAGCGTTCAGTTGGTTCAGTTGTTTTGTGAAGTAGACAAGACGATAGCCAGTATATTCGTGGTTCGGTGTTGTAAGTGTTCGTAATCAGTTCAATGGCCGCGTAGTTCAGCTTAAAGGGTAATGCTGGTAGATTAATTATAAAGAGAAGCCTTGGTGAATCCTGACATGCGTGTGTGTTAATATTAAGCATATTAATGTGTAACAGTGTTTATAATTTGTTTATGTCAAATTATAAACATTGAATTTGTGCCTTTTAAATATCCATCTTGCATAGTTTTGTTGATGTTCCTAACATAATGGTGTCTAATATTTACTTAATTACAATTATTTTTAGGAAAAAAATTACCTACTTTAAAAATACTGAAATTCATTAATTTGTCCATTTTAACAAACTAGTTTTAGAGTCTCTATTTTGTTACATGTTGTAGGTATATACAGTAGCAGTGCGTGGAAGTAATCTCGTCCCAGTAAGATCACAATTGCCGTAATGGCAGTTTCTCGGAGTAATGGGACGCGTCCGTTCCAAGTTCTACCTCACCTATACGAATACGTACGTGACGACGCGATCTAACGTTCCACATCATTACCGCTAAACGGGAGACATCAGACAGTTCGCCATATATGTACACTACTGAATGTAGGAACGGTTCTTGCAGAAATCTCGTCATATATATACATTATTGGAAACAGGTTCATTTGGAAGCCTAGACGGTTTTAAAGGATCTTTGACGGTCTAGTAAAAATTGCTTTTAAATGACAACTGATGTAATAATAATTCTAAAAAAATTTGTTGCGTTTTCCATAGTATTTTAGAACCTCATATACCTACTACTTGTAGTATTATTGAGTATTACCTACCTAAAGACCATGTAACAAACGTATTGTGCCAAACATTTATCCTTGATACTGTTCTCGCATTTTCGGTCCCTAGTTAAAGAAGTTAACATATAACATAAGCACACCCCTTTATGAAGTAAGCAGAGGTGAAGTTATTACCCCCAGGGTTCGCTAAATTCATGTCCCATGACGGGATGATACTGAGCCAACCGTCACATCAAACTTGAAGTCCAATCTCAGTCAAATCATATGTGATTTATAATTGCTCGGTCACGGATTTGAATCCCAAACCTTACCGGTTTCTTAGCCTATGTACTCTGTCACTAGACCAATGAAACGAATTCAATAATAAACCAAATATTATTGATATATGAACAAATTTATAATATAAACAAAATCATGATGTTATTTTACACCACACCATACAAACATCGTGTAAATAAAAATACAACAGAACACGATCTTATGACAGTAAACGAGATTGTATAACAGATCATTGTGTTCATCATCACCAAAAATGGTTGCACACTGACGTAAGGAAGTCGCACCTTCCTGACAAAATTGAATTTATCGCACCAAAATTTTATCATAGGAACAATATTTTTTTATTATCAATGAACAAGAAATAAACAGATTAAAATATATTCATTGGTGTTAGCATACCTAAAGCTAACTCTTGAACCAATAAAGTATCCAATATTAAATAAGTAAAAGTTTTTTTATTCATAAAAAGTACACCGACTTCAATAAAAAACAAATTATGTGTCACTATAAAATTTGAGGGTTGCCCTTGATTTTTCTGAGATCCCATCATCAGATCCTGACTTGGTGCCAATGGGACCACCTGGGAAGTATACCCTTTTAAACAAAAAAAGAATTTCTCGAATCGGTCCAGGCGTCTTCGAGTAATCGGGTAACATACATAAAAAAAAGATTCCGACGAATTGTTAACCTCCTCCTTTTTTGAAGTCGGTTAAAAATAAATAAAAATATCGATTGTGGTAAATTAACTCGGCAATAACCAAACATGCAATAATAAAAATACGTGATTTAATTTTACACTATACCGCTCCAATATTTCAGTAAACCCAAAAGCATCGATTCTAAAACCTATCGATTCCAAATCGACATGCCAACGTCAATGGACTAGAAAGCTAAGACTGAGCCGGAACGGCGCAATACTGACGCATTCCTGCGAACCAGGACCAGTGTCCATGTATGGGAGGTGGCCTGGACGCACTAACTGTAAACCGGCTCGGCAAAAAGATTCCTCTAATTGCTGATGTACCCCAAACGGGCATTGAGATGTCTTTATTTAAGTCACACACGACGACGGAATATTAACTCGCTTTGCTTGAATGGTAATGCAATATTATGTTAACACTAAACACTTAACAGAATTTTAAAATGAATTTATTTTAACGATCGTTTATTCATATCTCATTGGTCTATTTAATGTACTTAGGCGCAGGAACCAGTGAGGTTCTAGGTTCTTGGTCCAGGTTAGGCTCTTACAAATTGTATTTGCGTTTCCGAAAAATCTAACACAAGTTGGCCTACGTTAGGAATTATGCCATATACGGCATTCAGTTTACCACCTATCATAGGACAGAAATAAACTTAGTGAACCGTGGGTCTACTCCGCTGCGTACTGTTTGGTGGATACAGACGAATTTATGTATGCATGGCCTTTTTAACGACAATTGGAAAGTTTACTATAAATCACAAGAAATCCATCCAGTTACTGAATTAACGAATGTGATTATAATACTTGTACTACAACAATATTGAGAAGGTTCACATGTATTATAAATGATATAATACATTAAATAAATCGTAAATTTCTTAATCTTAATATACAACATGTAACATGATCAATGCACACTCTGAAAGTAGTTTGTTCATAATAAGCGACTGAATCGATATCAACAATTTTTAAGACGATTTTTTTTTCAAAAATAATTAATACTCAGGTAAATAATAGTCACCCTTTAATTTAACGTTCAAGACAAACGAAACTGAAACATAACGCGATGCGATAAAGTCTTTTCTAAATGCAATAATAAATGAATACTTTAAAAAAACAAATAATTAAAATTACGAACTTTATGTCGAAATTAGTACAACTAATTTCATAAAAAACAATATTTATATTCATCGCAGTCTAATTTCAATACATGAATTATGAATGTAATAATATTTTTAAATTGGGGTGTCTGAGGATGTGCGTTATTCCCGTTACACATAGTAGATATATAATTCTTCTGTTCGTGTGTTTGTAACCTAACTCCTAAACGGCTCGAACGATTTGGATAAAATTTTGTGTGTATATTTCAATGGGTTCCTAAATGGTTTGAAAACACGATTGGATGCGGCAGGTGGCGCTGTTGTCGGTGCGGTGTACTTTTCTGGGCAGGACGACGTCTGCCGAGCCCGCTAGTGTTTTATATTAATGAGCTCATGACGGGACGACCAAATAGTGCCTTTACAATGAAGAGTTACCAGGATCCGATTACAACAGACACAGTATTATATAATAAATATCAAAATACATAAATCAAAAAGATTAAAGCTCACTCAGCCGATAAAGTAAAATGGAAGTTGTAAATTCGAAATCTACATGAATGAAAGTAAAAACTAAGGCACTGTATTCAAGAGGAAACAAACACAAGATACTCAACTCGAACTTTCAGTTAACAAATTATAAGTACAAAATGTCACACGTCAACTTATCATTATCCACAACTTATTTTTTTATATCCAACTGTGCGTGTCAAGAACTACGATGGACTACGGTCCCACAACACCCAGACCCGAAACAAATATCTGTCTGTCACACAAACATTTGTCGCGGAATCGAACCCTCCCGTTTCAGAACCGACTACTCTGTTGTACAACATTGTTAAATCAGCGTTACATGCATCTCAACTGTTACTTTATATAGCCCTATAGAGATAAAGTCTGCAGCGTAGAATTACTTTTTTGCAAACAGCGTCTTCCGGCGCGGTCGAAGGTATTTATCGTCATTTAGAAAGTAAAAAGTTATCGCTTATAGATATCCTGTTGTGGTAATTCGCATTGTTGAAAAACGTACAATGGGATGTAAGTCTGGTTTCTTTAGATTTAAAGTGTTGCGGACGACACTTTCATAACCAGTACTTGTATAGTATTTGTAATAGTACTGGCAAGTATATTTGATATCAACTTGGATTTTACGCTATAACTTAAGCTGCAAAGACGATAAATTTATTTTCAAGTATCCGACTATTGTTGACTAGCTTTTACTCGCGGCACCGACTACGTTTTAGAAAAGTATTGTTGTCTATACAATTTTTCACGCCTTTTCTACTCCTGTGGATGATATTCAAAATACTCCAAAAGAAATGTTCTATTAATATAATAACATTTTTCTGTTCGTTTCCTCTTTAATTCGGGATAAATTAAATAACATTAACAGCGCAAGTTATTTACATCGTCATAGAAGTTTAGCATTGCGGTATTTAATTATTCTCTCACAAAAGTTATATTAGTCTTACGAATAAGTTATTTCTAAAGTACCCACTGCGAGTGGGCTAGTTGCAAGTTTTTTTTATCCTGGCAAGGCAAAGTGACCACACTGCACCTGGTGGTAAGCGCAATGCGATCCAATTAGAGTATCGAATAGCGAGAGACGATCTATCCCCCGCTACTCAACACAATCATGCCGGCCTGCTCCTTCACACTACGCCATGGGCAAGAAGGTGAAGAAGCAGCTGAGGGTATTTTGTCAGTGTACTCAGAAGGCCGCGAAACGGCCAAAATCGTACCCGAACTCTAGACCCCTGAGAAAAACCGGATGTACACTGGCTGATGTACACTGGATGACACTTGCGTGTGCCACTATGGCGGGTTTTACACCCTGTGTACAGTGTTCGCTATCCGGGCGGCTATGAATATCCTACCACCAGCTTGATGGATTGATTTCATCAATCTATTAAATGAACCCATACCCTATCCACCTGCAGATGAAACTTAACAAAACAACGTAAAGCTACAAACTTCGTTCAATAACAATAACACAAATCATTACATAAACGCATCCAGACGAGATGAGTTTTTACTTCATAAAGATCCAAAATAAAAAACATCTAGTTAGACTTGTTTTGAAATCGAGAGCAAGGAACTGGTATATGGCGACCAGAGTTTTTGCCAAGACTCCTTCGTTTTGTGGTACGTGAGAGGAGTTTTGATCATCATTGTATAGTTTAGCCGTACAATTAAATCAATGGAACATCATTGTGTGCGACCGTTCGTTCTTGATTTTTATTGACGTATAAATGGAATAGTGTGATAAAAAAAATATAAAATTAGTTTTTTTTTTTCTATTTAAGCATAATTATAGACGTAATAGTAAACGTATAGACACATTGACTATTTGGTAGAAATATGGGGAACTGCCGCTAAAACAAATTTAGCAATTGTACAAACTGCTCAGAACAAATTGTTGAAAGTATTGTTCCATCTTGATTACTTTACACCAACAGAAAAACTTTATAAACAAATTGGTGTCATGAATGTTTCACAATCATACATATATCAAAACTGTATATTAGTACGAAAGATATTGAATAAAGACATCAACACAAAAATAACCTTTTCCAAAAAAATACAATTACATAAAATGAAACTTCGACAAAATAATGATATTAAACTATTAAAACCACGTACAAATTTCGGTAAAAAAACTATAATGTATGAAGGCGCACAACTATACAACAAATTACCTAAAGATATAAGGGACTCCAAATCGATGTGCACTTTTAAAAGACTTCTCAGGTATCATCTAACAAACAATAAATAAATAATCTAATAATTACAAAAATAAAATTACAAAATAATAATTAACAAACAGTCACCCAATACAAAAACCCTGGATAAAAAAAAAATTAATATATAATATGAATAAACAAAAGTAAATAATAGAAAGAAATCTTTAAGTTATCAAAATCTTATAATGATCCAGACACATCTTGACAAAAATTTATTTAATATCAAAATATATTATTAGTTATCAAATACTACATCATGATAAAAGCCACATCTAGTAACGCATACATCCGTATCGTTAGCTTATTGGTCTAACTAAGCTATCCGAGTTCCGACGAAACTATACGAAGTCGAACGAACACTCGCTGTGCGCGTCCGGGCTGGTTTTGCAAATGGTGTTAGATTAACGAACTACCCACTTTCATTATAATATTGAAATTGTTTTAGTACTTAAATTCACTACATAAAAAAAAATTATAACTGTACGAACTGCCCACAATAATTTTATGTTATATAATAGATATAGTCTCATGTAAGTGAATGTAAATTCTTATGAGAAATAAAGATCTTAAACCACAAAATTATCTTGCATGGCTATTATTTGTGGCAATAAATAATTTCATCCTTTCTTATTTTCTAACGTCAGTCATAACTAACTAATCAGCGCTATAACGGAATTAAATAAATAAAAACACCCAACAGACACACATATTTCTGACCCCACACTAAGTAAAACCTGTATCGTGGGTATCAAGAACTACGAGAAACTACCGTCCCACAACACCCAGACCCGAAACAAATATCTGTCTGTAACACAAACATTTGTCTCGTGCGGGAATCGAACCCACGGCCCTTCGTTTCACAGCCGACTCCTCGCCCGCTACACCATTGAAGTTGTCTTAAGATTATTAATTATTGTCAATTGTTATGTCTTTGTATTATGGTAGTCAGTATTAAAAAACCTCAATCAATCAAGTGTATTACATAAACCCCTAATACGTCATCAATATCCCGAATATGCTTCACAACAAAAAGCTTCAGAATAACAAGTTAAATCTTTTACATCAAACAGGTACAAATAAGGGCCGAACAAATTGACAGTCAATTTTTCTCCGTCAAATGAAGGTGATGTCCGCGTGACCTTGAGTTCAATACCAGTGAAATTTCAGTATCGTATAAAATAGGGTTACCAACTCCGGAATTCAAATACCAGGATTTAAAGTTAGAAAAACCAGGACAATTCAATTTAAAAACAGGACGCATCTTTGTTTCAAAATAGCGTAAACTCTTGCGAGTCGGGACGCCGCCCGCGCCTAAAGTAAAAATTGCAAAAGTGGTGTAAGAATTTCAAAATACAGGACCTTATCAGAGTGCTTTAAAAACCCAGGACGCTGCTTAAAAACTATCCAGGACATCCCAGGACACTAAAAACCAGTACATGTCCTGGGAAAACAGGACGGTTGGCAATTCTAGTATAAAAGCCATCGTTTCTCTCGTCAACTGGAAAGTGGGTTGCGATAACAAGCAGTACATTTTGATTGTAATGTTGTGCACTATACCAATTTATCTTCTTTTTAACCGACTTCAAAAAAGGAGGAGGTTCTCCTCGGAATCTTTTTTTTATGTATGTTCCCGATTACTCGAAGACGCCTGGGATTCCATACAAAAAGCAGTTGAATCGAAGGTCTCAAGCGCTCAAATGCATCGTTTTATGGTTTTTATTTGTTGTTTTACTTATAGCGAACTTAAAAATGTAGCTAGATACGTCTTTATGATGTTATAAACATTCTTTTACACACGTGAATAGACTTCGTAGTTCTCTAGATAATTTGCATTAAAAATTGGTACCCTTTATCTTAGATTTTTATATACTATTTGAAAACACCTATAGAAATTCTATTTTATATATCTAGAGACAAAAATGTAAAAAAAAATTATTTAACATATATTTTTTGGTTTTAGTTCAGACTTCTCTGAGAGGTGACGTCACGGCCCATATCATGTATCCTCTCACTGTAATTTGACAATTACCCCTACCAGTAGATTTAAATAGCGTCTATTTTACTTAATTTATTCGGATTCATAAAATTCTTAATTTATGTAACTTGATGGTTAAAACAATAATAAAAACGTATTAACTATCCTATTATCACGGTTAATGCGTCTAAACTAGATATTCTTATGATTGTCAGTGTTATGATATGTGTATACATTCATGTTGGTTTATAATATTCCACCTTATACATATCGATCATATCTACATCCTCCGTGGCGCAGTAGCCGGCTGTGAAACGAGAGGCCGTAGGTTCGAATCGAACGTTTGTGTGACAGACAGATATTTGTGTCCGGGGTCTGGGTGTTGAGAGACCGAAAGTCTCCCGTTATCCCTGATACCCACAACACAAGACTCGTATCTTAGTGTGGGATCGGGGCTATGTGTGATTGTTGGGTGTTCTTTATGTATTATATAGATAAATCCCATTTTGTTAATAAGCTAAGCGAGTCGTCCTGTCTTCGCATGGGTTGCAGAGAATGTACGCAGACATTATTTTTTCTTGTAATGTCGTACCTGCCTATTACGTTCCAGCATGTGGGTTAGATTTCAATTAGTCGATATAAATCAATGTAAGTATATTTGTCCTCTGTGGACTCTAAAATTATATATTTATATTTATCCGATTATGATGAAACTTTGGTGAGTTGTTCTTCATATGCCCACGATGGTTCCTGGCCCAAAAAGTAAAGAACTCGATAGATGGCGCTGCAGAACATCAACTTCGATACCGCTCAACCGATCGCAATTTATCAAAGGACAATGGCGAAATCGTAGTTACAAAGTTACTGCGTTTAGGAATTTCATACTTTGGAATCTAAATATTATTATTTTGCATGATTTTTCAGCATACTAACAATAGCTGTATAAGTATAGATAAGTTGTTTATTTTATTAAAAATCTCAATTGATTTTCTTGTAACGTGTTATGGCCGTAAGATTTTTTTAATGAATGGCTTAAGGTCTTTAAGGCCAAAGAAAAATCTTTTTCATGAGAATTCTATAAGCCGTTAAAAAACTATAAAATCAATGCAAGTGTGTGTGTCCCTACAATTACAAATAACAAAAATAAATCAGCTTTACTTTTTACCAACTTAGTGAATGACTGGATCGTCTGTTATTTGGCTGTATAGTTACGACCATAGCTTATCTTATTTAGGAAAAAAAATCACTACTTCCGTCATTTCATACTGACATATTGTGACATAATTTAAATACACGAATACTTGAAAGATTTCAATTAGAAAATAATCTAGCAAACATGACTGTGGCCACAAATGTGATCTGGAGATCGACTAATTTCCAAAGCATAGCAGACCGATATAAAATGCTATATTTGCCGTGAGAACGTACCAAATTCGACAAACACGTTCCTATTATGGTGAACATGTACGTTTCCACGGTAGTTCTATAATTAAAGTGTGCAAAGAAACAATTAGTTCATCTTAATTTAATTTAAGAGACAGTTCAGATACCTTATTGATAAGAGGTAAAATAAAATCACACCATGTTTCAAATAAACAGTATTATGTTTAATTACTAATTGAAAATAATGTACCTGGTCCGACCAGGCTGGTCGAGCAGGCATTATAGAATACTATTGTAGTTGCTTGGTTGTGCGTCGTACAGTGGGCTGCTGCGTTCATACCATGATAGTAATCTGGTATTTGGGACGGGCCAGACATCAGCTTCATAGATAAAAATATTTTATTCAGAAATGTCAAATATATCATAACCTCAAAATCTTTGAATTGAAATATCTTTAGTATTAGACTTTTTCATCAGAAATCCCTAATACATTATTGTTTAGGAATTGCTGCTGAATTTTTTGTTATTTTTTTCACTTCTAAACGCTACATATTTTTGTCAACTAATTTCATGTATGGGAACCTGCCATTGTCCTTTACTTTACGTGGCATTGCAACGCATGCCGGGTGCAGCTACTATTATATAAAAAATATTGATATAAAACGGTAGTAGATAAGCAGTTGCCAATGTCCCACGATTAATATTTTATTTCCGTCTCCTCTTTATGCAATGTTTCATATTCTACCCACTCGGTATGATTTTGCCGACATCTTCAACAATCATAGTCATATTTCAGCTGGTTTAACTACCCCAAACTTAAATGAATTAATAGCTTTTATTTTCCTCATAAATCATTCCGTCTATTGGTGAAAACCGTATGAAAATCTGTTCAGTAGTTTTTGAGTGTATCGCGTACAGACAGATAGACGCGGCGAAGGGTATTTCTTTTATCATAAAATATAGTTTATATAGATAGATAATCAATATTAAGCAAGTTAAAATGATATACACTAATGAGATTTGGTAATTTATAATAAGCAACTATAAAGTTAAATGTGGTCGTAAGAACACATACCAACAGTCTGTTGACATAGTTAAATAGTTACATAGTAAAATAATAAAGAATAATAATAAGTTACATAATAAAGTAAAAAAATAAGCAAATTAAGTGTGTCTAGACTGCTGGGAGTATCTAAACACTGGAATAAAGAGTAATATGGCCTAGGTTTATTTATGTACTAACTGTTTTATACATAATTAGTCTTAATATCTTAAGTTCTATATTAGTCGATCTCGCGAGAGCCTAGAAAACTTGTTAGAAAATCGGTTTTTGTCGGGGTCTTGAGTTGGGGTACGATGTTTGGCCGTTTTGACAATAGACCCTCGACCTCTTCTTCAATTTCTTGCCCATAGCGTAGTGTGAAGAAGCAGGCCGGCATGATTGTGTTGAGTAGCAGGGGATAGATTGTTGGTCTCTCACTACTCGATACTCTAATTGGACCGCACTGCGCTTACCATTAGATGCAGTGTGGTCACTTTGCCATGACAGTATAAAAAAAGACGAGAGTAAAACGCGCGTAAAAGGGTAAAATACTGATTTATTTTTATGTTGTTGAAAATAGTAGGGTAATTCAGGGTGATATGGCCGTATTTTTTTGAAGGTAGAATTTTATATAGTTATTACAAATATAAATGAAAAACTCCACTGTATAATTAATCTTATATTAATCAACTTTGGTTTTACAGACTTTGGTTACGATTGATCAATTAGAATTTTAGTAATTAAATTTATAAAAAAAAATAGTAAGTGGCCATCTTATCCGACCTATCCGTGTAAGATGGCCATAGCAAATCGTAGAAGATGGCCATATTATTTCTTCGTCCTTTTCCCTTTGCCTTTCCCCTTGCCTTCATTTTCCTTGTCTTCACTCTTTCCCTTTGCCTTTTTTCCACATGTGTCACAAGTATTTTCAAACGGAGTACAATTTTCATGCATCCATTTAAGATAGAAAATGCATTGAATCCAATCTTCGATTTTTTTTTGGGTTTAAAGTAGTTATCACCACATCTTATGCAATCATATTCGTAGTCTTCTCCAGCTTTTAATATCCTGATTTCTTCCTAAAAATCCAGTCACAAAATCATATCCAGCCTTTTGCTTTTCTGTATTGAATTTATGTTTTAAATTTAACTGTTGTGCAAATTGAAATAAGAAAGTCTGCAGATTGCTGCTGGTTAAGGGAAATCCCATAGACTGCATTTTCTGTATATGACGAGTCTTCTTTCATTTTCGAAGCCTAATGTAGTTCCTGGGCCCAAATGTCCCTTTCTAGGATTGTTTTTCTTCAAACGCCGCTCTAAAGTTTTTCTTGGAATGTTAAACGTTGTTCCAGCCCTATAAACTAACATATTTTCGATTTTTATAGCATTTAATACATTTGATAGCTGTTCTTGTGTCCAGTTACCTCGATTCGATATTGGCACGTATTTCAGCATTTGAAAACAAAAAAATTAATAAGTTAACCAATAGAAATAGTATGGCCATATAAGCCTTATAAAATATGGCCATATAAACCAGATCTTTAGGATAAGATGGCCATATAAACAAACACACTGACGCAGTTAAATAATTATGATCGTTTTAAGGTTATAATAACAACGAAACATCAAACTACAAGGTAAAAGTAAAATTAGAACAAAATTGATTATAAAATTACATTCACAACGTAGGAAATAACATGCACTTAAATTTGTTGGGGCAGTTTAAACATGAAACCAATAAAATACTTGCCTTTTAATTTTCTTTCTTCACAACAAACTGCACTACGTGCGAGCACGCAGAAACGTCAACAACGTACTGCAAATACACAGCGCCTACTATTAGCAAAACATGGATTTTTTTCGACTGGCCATCTTAAACGACTGGCCATATCACCCTGAATTACCCTATATGAGTAGTGTTTATTACATGTTTAGATTCATTTGTTTGTGTTGATAAACGAAGCAGTAATACGTACTTACCCAAACTGACTTTTGCATACAAGATCTACCGTCGTTTAAATGTTATCTACATCATATATCATAAACAGTATCCTCAATAAATTTGCCATTTAATTTATACAAAATATGCTCACTCCTGTGTTTATGAAGAGTTAGGCAGAAGTGCCTCTAGCGCACCCACGCTCACTGAGCTTTTTTCCATCAAATCTCAAATTCCAGGTTCAGGCAACACAAATGAATCGCAAACTCCAACATAATTGGCGAATCTACAACTTGGTATTTGAACGGAGGATCTCAAAAAATCCACAGATGATGAGACAAAGGCATATGTTTATGATATTGAATATTTACCGCAAGAAGAATGACATAAAGTGCCTCTTTCCATTTAAGGAAGCATATTTTCACTCGCACACGAACCGCTTGCTAAGTGACTGATGACCCAACGGGAAGCAATATTTCGTAAGTGTATTCAGTGGTTAATCATTTATGAATTACGGCCGTGTGACAAAAACATACGTTGATCATTATTATTATGGCTCAACATAATGGGGCTAGTAAGGGTGTAAATAATTGACCGGAGTCTGGATTAAGCGTTCTTGTGTAAAATACGGTTTCCGTCTAGAAAACACTGGATTAAACCAAGAAATTAGACAAACATGTGATACTAATAGGTCGAGCGAACTGAAGATTTAATGTTGAGAGAGAAATATGAAAACAAGAATAAACGCGAATATAAGTATATATCTGAACATAAAATAATTAAATACGGAGTACCACAAGGTAGTGTTCTGGGGCCATTATTATTCCTTCTATATATTAATGATTTGCCTCGCCACACTGACCAACCAATGATATTATTTGCTGACGATTGTACGGCAGTTATAAAATGTAATGACAAAGAACACTATGAAAGGGATATTAATAGTACTCTGAGAGCCATCATAAACTGGCTTGATTCAAACAACCTAATTATAAATTTGAAAAAAACAAAAGTGATACATTTTCACCAACGTTTAAATATTGGAAAATATAATATCGGCTACAATGGGCAAAACATAGATACCACTAATGTTTCCAGGTTTTTAGGAATTCTAATTGATGAACAGTTGACATGGAAATATCACGCAGACGATGTTTGTAATAGACTAAGTAGATCTTCATATATGCTGTACTATCTCTCAAAAAAGGTTAGCGAGGATACCCTTCTGATTGCCTATCACTGTATAGTTGTCTCAATTTTAAGATTTGGTATAATATTTTGGGGTAATTGCTACGATAAAGAGAGGATTTTTAAAGCCCAAAAACGCTGTATCAGATCTATGTTTGGCCTCAAAACAACAGAAACCTGCCTAGAAATGTTCAAATCGCATAAACTACTGACCTTTCCATCATTATATATATTAGAAATTGCAATATTCGTTAAAACCAACTTAAACTTATTTAGTTCAATGGCTGATATGAGGAAGCGTCCACAATACACAAGATCACAGTACAAAAATTTATTACATATAAATAGCTATAACACAGCATTAGTCAGAAAAAGCATCTTATCCATGGGACCAATAATATACAATAAAATATCACAAAACATAAAAAACCAACCTATAAATTTGTTTAAAAACAAACTAAAAGCTTTATTAATAGATAAATGTTATTACTCAGTAAAAGATTTCCTAAATGATGAGACTTTCTGAAATATGTCACAATTTTAATTTTAATATAGACATAAATAGTTATTAATTTAGATTAAGAGTTATTATGTACGTATATTTTTTTTTTTTTGCACGCCACATGGCAGAATGTATCGGAGCTATTGTTTTGTATTATTAACATCCTATGTTTGTACCTACATTCAATGCAAAATAAAAACATTCTGATTCTGATTCTGATTCTGATTCTGAATTAATTTTAATTTAAACGATGTCAAGCCCCATGTATCAAAATTTTTCAAGCAACAAAAACATATGACGGTTGTAAAAGCAAACCAAACATATTGTAAAACCAAAATTACACACGTCCAGTCGTTGGTTTAACGTATAAATCAACGATAGGACCAAAAGCTTTCCCTGAACTAGGTATATTAGACAAAAGATAATGAACGATTTTAGCTAAATATCGAAAGTATAAAACGTTTCATTACCTAATTGATGAATGCACGTTGCAATTCAATATTATCTTCGCTGACATCGATTTATACAATTTCGAATGTAATGGAAACCACTGCCTACGCATTCCCTTCACCAGATTTGACTTATACTAACCTACTGAGTACTTGCAGAAGGACAAGATAGCTGTCTGTATACATCGTGCTACATATTTTATAGCAAAATAACACAAAACTCCTTGTTGACATCATGAAATCTTTTACATTAATATTTGAGTCGGTGTTAGTATATTTACACTATATTAGACCTTTTTCTTATTTATGATTACTTACTGTAGATTGTAGAATTTACTTTGTTTTGGTTGCGTAATTTAGGTTGCGTGATTTAGATTACCCTTTTTATCACAGCTGAGTTTACACATTAAAAAAATCCGAAGGCAATAGTATGGCACATTCATATCATAGATATTTTAACTTATTACCTGCTATTGTTTAGCAATCAAAATGTGTTTTTAGTGAGAATCTAGGATAGCATTCCTATTATAGCTTATTTATTTTATAAGATAATTTTATTAATACAGTTTGTGAAAAGATTGGCTTTTCAAAGTTTTATGCCCGTTCTTTTTAGAGCTTTTTCCCGTTTTTCGAGTATAAAAATATTGACGAAACCTAAATATTTATTTTAAGCTTCATACACACAACATGTGTAAAAGCGGACTTAATGCCATAGGCATTCTCTACCAGTATACCTGTGGATGATGCAGAGACGAGACAATGTGTGACAATAAATAATGTGTAACGTTTTATGGATTTAATAAATATTTTGATTTTGAATAATTTAAATCTTCGCAATAATAGGCCCTAGACTAAAGCCTTACCCCCTCTCGTTAGTAGAGGAGGCCCGTGCCCAACAGTGGGACAATGTGTAATACACGGCTAATATTATTTATATACATAATCAACAGGAATTCGGTCTGCAATTCATTCCCACTATCTGGAGATAGACGTACGAAAGGCGTATTTCGTAGCGACAAGGCCACAATTTGTGTCCACTAACCTGTTGAATCTAGCACCAAAATAGATTACAAGAAAGCGTGGGCGGCCGGTGCAATTGCACTAACTTACTTGCGCCTCATTTGAATATTTGTTCAAGTTACTTCACATTCTATTATCACAAATAGCTTTTACGACGTGTTTTTAATTTTCCTTGTATCTAGATTGATCCGATCAAGGAGTTGTCTAACGAAATCGTTTAACATTTCAACTAGCGTATTTAACTTGCTTTGTCGGTTTTATCGGTGTCAAGTTAATATTATGCTATTATGCACAAAACTGCAATGAGTATTCACTTTCAGTATTTATTTTATAGCAGAAATATAAACCTAGGAAAGTATTATAATAATATACGTAGATTAATTGATTGACTGCCTCGGTGGCGCAGTGGTAATTGCGCATGCGTTACGACTGCTGTGCTGAGGTCTCGGGTTCGATCCCCGGGTCGGGTAAAGTGATATTGGGTTTTTCTATCTAGAAATTCCTCAGTATTAGCCCGGAGTCTGGAATTTGTGCCCGGTATGGCGATAGGCTCGCCCCCTATCACATTATGGGACCGAAATTCGGCGAAAAGAGGGTGTACTCGTTACACCTCTGCCTACCCCTTCGGGGATTACAGGCGTGAGTGTATGTGTGTATTAATTGATAAAACTGACAGCCTCCGTGGCGCAGCGGGTGAGTAGCCGACTGTGAAATGAGTGGCAGTGGGTTCGATTCCCGCACCGAGACAATTGTTTCTGTCGCAGACATATATTTGTTTCGGGTCTGAGTGTGGTGGGACCGTAGTCTCTCGTAGTTCTTGATACCCATGATATAGGTTCGACCTAGTTACAGAACTAGGTAGAACCTATATAGTGTTCTTCTATGTTCTCGTGTGTTATTCTGAATCTAGTTCTAGTGTATAGAAATATGTGACTATTGGGTGTATTTATTTAATTAATATAAGTTAATGTTGGGACCATTCTTAAACTTAACCATAATCTAGATAAAGAGCTATATCAATCTCAAATACGTTAGTCCACGGTCGATCACCTTAAAAAGGAAACGACAAATTACGAGCGAGCGCCCTGCATGTCCTACGGCGTCGGCCACCGTCGACTGGCTACCGGCTTATCCTGCTTAATGACACGAGTATTTTAATTAAGACCCAGTCTGCTAACGCTACTACCCAAACAGTAGGTAATTGAACCGCAGCTTAAAAACTATTCAAAAATATTGTTTGGTCATTATTTGGTATTATTTATTTACTAGATGTTGCCCTAGCCTGTTACGTTTCAGATTCTACTGCTCCATGATTGAACTGAATCATAAAATTACAAAGGAAAGCAGACGAGGAATCTAGGTACTTAAAGTTTGTTACTAATTGGTTACAAACCCTTTGCATACAAATTGTAACATCCTAGCGAATAAAGAATATCATAATAATGAATTATTCACTGTTATAATTCTACAGAAAAACAGCATTGTTCTATTGAAAAACATTACAATACAATGATTGTTTTGAGATAGTATGATCATATTAAAAATTTTTACAATATTGTTGTGTAGAAAAATTCCTGGAGTATTATTGTCAAATGGCTCAGGAAGACCTAACTGACGTAATCTTGTCTTGGTGATGCCACGATTATACATTAGAGGAAGCTTCATTATATTATACATCATGTCCGCATGATTGTGTTGAGTAACATACTCTAACTATACGTTACTGCGCATACCAGGGGCAGAGTGGTCACTTTGCCGTGCCAAGATAAAAGAAAACACGTCCATTGCTCATCAATAGACAACTTTTAACACATGTAGCATAAATGCTCCCAGAAGGGAGTATTTATGCTACTTTAAGTTGTTAGTCCAGAAGAACTTCAATGTATTATTAGTTTCTGTTTTTCTTTCCTTTATCACGCCCAGTGATCATTAATATTTTTCATCCCCATTTAAAAATAAATAATACTAGCCCTGTATTAAACATTGTCCCACTGTGGTGCACGGGCCTCCTCTACTAATGAGAGGGGTTAGGCCTTAGTCCACCACGCTGGCCTAATGCGGGTTGATAGACTTCACATACCTTCGAAATTCGTATAAGAATTCTCAGATATGCAGGTTTCCTCACGATGTTTTCCTTCACCGTTAAAGCAAGCGATAATTAACATTTAATACACACATAACTTTAGAAAAGTTAGAGGTGTATGCCACTTGGGTTTCGAACATACGACTTTCGTCTTGGCAGTCCGTACCGCAACCAACTAGGCTATCGCTGCTTATCCCCATTTAACCACAAACAATTGTAATACTACTGAAAATGCCACAATACTAATGCAAAAATAATAAAAACACTGATAGCTAGACACAGCTAGTGTGGGGACGGTCCTGTCCCCACACTAGGACAAACCTGTATCATGGTTATTAAGGTCTTCGGAAGGGTACGGCCCCACAATACCCAAACGAATCAAGTATTTCTGCATCACAGAAAAATTAGTCTCGGCGCGGATATCGAACCCGCGGCCTCACAGTCGGCTACTCGTCCATTGCACCACGGAAGCGGAAAAAAGAATGCTTCACCTAACATAAATAAAATTCACTTACTTTTCGGCCTCATTCATTTAATTTCAACTGACTTATGGACTACATAAATATCGACCTTATCTTACATTTGAAATAAAATACGCACGTTACCTTTAGTTATCGCACGCAGTATCGCCTATCCTACAAGATTGTTATAAAAAATATAAGTTCCAATACATAGCTATGGAAATCCACGAAGGAAACATAATTTGCAATAATTGCATAGCTTTATTAAAAGAGATTCGAAGTCCGCCTTTAGCACTTTTATGTTGGATCTTATCAAGATTACAGTTACTACGACTACCTTATGGCATGTTGAATGTAATTCAAAAACCATGGAAGATTGTTGTGTATGTAAATATATAGTATTTATGTCTCAATATATGGAAGCACATTAGTTAATGAAAATAAATAAATGGTGGTAACAATCAATACGCAACTGCAATAAATAAATAAATACACCCAACAGTCACACACATAGTTCTGACCCTACACTAGGTAAAACCTGTATCGTGGGTATCAAGAACTACGAGGGACTACGGTCCCACAACACCCAGACCCGAAACAAGTATCTGTCTGTCACACAAACATTTGTCTCGGTGCGGAAATCGAACCCACGGCCTCTCGTTTCACAGCCGGCTACTCGACCGCTGCGCCACGTAGGCTGTCACAATCCTGCAATGTATCTGCCAATCTATAAATAAATATTAACATATTACCTAAATCGAAACTCACTCACGCTAGTGTGGCCAATCAAGCATCTTTAAACTATTGTGACCAAAATTACTAAAATATTTAAAACATCAATTACATTTCAGAACAAAAACATCTGTAGCAAATATAGCACGAAGCAAGGAAAATGGCGTCGAACCAACACAATGAGTAAATCGACCGGTACGATTATAATATCACGGTTTATAAGCAAGCTGTGTTTGACCATTAGCATACTTAGACTAAACAATTGCCCGTGGAATTTAACGTTACTGCACACGTCGAGGCTCATTTAAAATCACTTCTGCACTGAATGCCAGCTATAATCGTTTCAGACGAGAAATGTCGGTAACTTCACTACTTGTAAATATGAAATCGTTCGTTTACAAAAGTGATCTAGGACCAGCGATTTATATGTATTACGTACTCTAGTATGTAATACATATAAATATAGATGCGGCGACCAGAACATACGTTATGTTTCACCGAGTTGAGGTGTATACTCCGCACCGACGTTAGTTTGCTTCATGCGACCTAAGCAAGTGCACCACATTGCATCTTTCAATGTCGAGTTATTTGTAGCGACATTCCCGAACAAATCTGCCTTAAATTGATTTACAGTGAAACTGTTAATAGTATATAAGGTAAATAATATAATTTCATAACGTTTAGAACGTTTTTTTTTTATCCTGGCACGGCATAGTGACCGCACTGTACCTGATGGTAAGCGCAGTGCGGTCCAAATAGAGTACTGAGTAGCGAGAGACGATCTATCCCCGCTACTCAACACACTCATGCCGGCCTGCTTCTTCACACTACGCCATGGGCAAGAAGGTGAAGAAGGGGTCGAGGGTCTAGTGTCAAAGTACTAAGAAGGCCGCAAAATGGCCATTGTACCCCAACTCCAGACCCCCGACAAAATGTAAATAAATAATGTGAACCCGTAATGTGGATAAATATTAATTAAGTTTAATTTTGAATACGGGAAGTCTATATTTCAAAACAAAATTCATTATATAGTTTGTCCCGTTTTGGCGCGCGGAAAGTCGCGTTCGAGAAAAAGCGACGGAGTTATCAAATAGTTCTTAGTAAAATGAATAGATGGCATTTTCACAACAAATTCATTATAAGTTTGTCCTGATGTGGCGCGCGGAAAGTCCCGTTCGAGAGACAGTGACGGGAGTTATAACTTCCAAATAGTTCTTAGTAAAATGATAGATGGCATTAGTGGGCGGACAAGGTTTTCGGAACATCTTTTTTCTTCGACAGTTCGTGTCTATAGAATATAAGTAAATGTCTAGGACTGAATAACAATCAAACATCACGAAATGAGGTAAAGCCAGAGAGGCATCCGTAAGATAACATACTCTTCTAAAATTGTGATGGCAATCTTTTATTTTGTTTTTTTTATTTTGTTGTTCAACAAAAAAAAAATGGATCATATTGTTCAATATTTTTTTGACTTTCCTGATCAAGGAATCAGCATCTTAATTTGTTTAATGATTTCTTATGGTTAAGAGGACATTACATGTTGAAATATACTTATTACTTTTTAGTCCGAATGTTTCGAAAACTTGGAACGAGACGTCAGGACTAGCAAAATAAATAAACCGAGATATTTTTTTCCTGGCACGGTAAAGTGACTACACTGCACGTGATGGTAAGCGCAGTGCCGTCCAATTGGAGTATCGAGTAGCGAGAGACAATCTATCCCCCGCTACTCAACACAATGCCGGCTTGCTTCTTCACTCTATGCCATGGGCTTCATTTGTGTTATTTTAATCCTAACTAGCTGTTGCTCGCGGCTCCGCCCGCGTGGAGGTCATATTTGGGAGAATAAGTATACAATACAAAATACCAATATTCATGCGTTTAACTTAAAAATGACGGATTTTCATACAAACTTTCATTCCCTATTTTGCCCCCTTAGGGGCGGAATTTCCAAAAATCCTTCCTTAGTGGATGCCTACGTCATAAAAGGTACCTACTGTCAAAATTTCAAGTCTCTAACCCCAGCCGTTTTGGCTGTGCGTTGATCGATCAGTCAGTCAGTCAGTCAGTCAGTCAGTTTCTTCTTTTATATATACAGATTTGTTGGTACTTACGGAACTATCGCAGTATATTGCTATCTTTAGCGCTAAAGGTTTTACTGCACCCTTTCTTAGTCAAATGCGTGGGACCTAGTGATTATTTTAGTAGCACAAGAGACAATATACCAAATGATAAATAACCCGATTAAACATAAGCTTCAATAGAAGCAATAATGAGATAGACCCAACTTTACTGCAAACACTATTATGTTTAACAGTCAATAAATCTTTATGCCTTACTTTTAACGTAATATAGTATAAATTTAACGGCAAATTAACGTATAAATTTCAAATATACTGAAAACGCTTACTATCCCTCGTTCTAGGTTTCTGAAACAACATAAATATACTTATACTAGCTGTTGCTCGCGGCTCCGCCCGCGTGGAAGTCATGTTTGAGACAAAAAGTATACACTACAAAATACCAATTTTCATGTATTTAACTTCAAAAATGAAGGATTTTCATACAAACTTTCTTACCCTATTTAACCCCCTTAGGGGTGGAATTTCCAAAAATCTTGAAATATATATTTTTTATTTTTGACTAAAAGGCCAAATACTAATTTTCATAAACTTAACTTAAAAAATGACGGATTTTCATACAAACTATCATCCCCTATTTTACCCCCTTAGGGGTGGTATTTCCAAAAACCCTTCCTTAGTGGATGCCTACGTCATAAAAGGTACCTACTGTCAAAATTTCAAGTCTCTAACCCCAGCCGTTTTGGCTGTGCCTTGATCGATCAGTCAGTCAGTCAGTCAGTCAGTCAGTTTCTTCTTTTATATATACAGATTGTGTAGTTGAATTAGACCACTAGGTAAGTAAGACCTGCTTGTGGTCACTAGGTATCATATTCACTGCAAGACAAATATGGGTTGTTTCAAATATTAACTTTTAACAAATCAAAATAATCCTACTAATATTATAAATGCGAATGTTTGGACGGATGGATTTTTGTTAGTCAATCACGCTAACGGCTGAACGGATCTAGTTGAAATTAGTCACAGAGATAGATTATAATCCGGAATAGCACATAGGCTTTCTACCCCGGAAAAATGTACAGTTCACGTGGGATGGTTAAGTTTTTCACAGAGCAAGGGATCGACATGATTTTTTGCATAGTGGCAGTTTAGGGATCAAAAAATGACATAGGCTACTTTTTATCCCGAAAAAATGCATGCTTCCTAGGTGTAATAGCTTAAGATGCCTCCATGGATTGTATACCTTTTCTTCCAAAAATAACCTACACGCAGGCGGAGCCGCGGGCAACATCTATTTTGCCATAAATTCTGATTGACAAATACCTATTTAATTTTGGTCTGGGTGTTGTAAGACGGAAGAGTCGTATCTAAACATGGGGTTATAATACGCGACAGTTCGACATGGCAATTTTCTAGTGATGTGGCAAAATGTAGCAGGTAGTTTATATCGATATTTATTTTATTGCAATGCAAGAAAATAGAACTTAAATTAATTAAATATACATACATAGTGTAACTAGTACACCCACTTTTCGCCAAACTTCGGTCCCATGATGTGATAGGGGCGAGCCTATCGCCCCTATTAATTAAATAAGGTTTATTATAAGTAAAATATTTTATTCATCACGATCAATATCAATTATGGGTGATTTTAATTGTTTATTGGGTCCTGCTAATTTCGATTCGTATTGTATTCTGGGCAAAGTTCTAAAAAGCCGGTGTAAAACGCACCCATATCCAATGTCTGATTGACAGGGTAATTATAATAATTGTCTTTCCGTTTAATGTCACAATTTTCTAATACTTTTCAGATTAGTTATCGTGCTTAAGAATTAATTATTGGTTTTTTGTTTTAACACGTGACGATGAAGCGACCGAAGTCATTTTAATACACAACGACAAAGAACAATGTGAGCGAGATCGATATCGATAGATAGCGGTCGATGCGAACTAGTGCTCGTGCAGCGCTACGACTAAGACAGCGCGGGCGATGTGCGGGTATGCGGGGTGACCACTCCCCCGCGACTCACCTCATACCCCGATTGCCATGTCGACCTGTCGCGAACTATAAGAGTATGTGTGTTACTACTGAATATATAAAATTTTAAAATTCTCTATAATAGTATGTACAATACTGAAATAGGTTATCACACAGATACTCCGAGACGTTATGAAATACCAATATTCATACACGTTAAATGTTTTTTAGACTGCCTCGGTGGCGCAGTCGGAATTGCGTGCGAGGTTCAACTGCTGTGCTGGTTTAGATCCCCTCATGGAGTCAAGTGATATTGAGTTTTTCAGCCTCAAAGTATTCAGTATTAGCCAGGAGTCTGGAAATGTGCCCGGTGTGGCGTTAGACTCGGTCCCTATCACATCATGGGACGGCGATAAGCTCGGAGAAATGTAGGTGTACTGGTTACACCTCTGCCTACCTCTTCGGGGATTACTGACGAGAGTGCTCATGTATGTATGTATGTTAAATCTTTTCATGTTTTAATTAAGCAACTTAAAGCCTGTTAGTGTAACGTACTTATAACACCAACTTATAAATCCATAACAACCAATTTATCCAGCAGGAATGCGATTATAAAATATTGGAAGCTTGTACGCAGTTGTAATTGCGCATGTGTTACGACTGCTGCTGTGCTGAGGTCTCGGGTTCGATCCCCGAGTCGGTTAACGTGATATTGGGTTTTTCCATCTAGTAATTCTCAGTATTAGCCCAGAGTCTGGAATCTGTGCCCGGTATGGCGATAGGCTCGCCCCCTATCACATTATGGGAGCAAAATTCGGCGAAAAGTGGGTGTACTGGTTACACATCTGCCTACCCCTTCGCGGATTACAGACGTTAGTTTATGAGTGTGTGTGTGTGTGTGTGTGTGTGTGTGTGCGGAAGCTTGTTCCACGTAAATATATTACAAGACCGTCACGGAAAGTGAGATGATATTGTATACCGATCTACTAGCTTTTATAAAAATTCGCTATCAGTTCTGCCGCATCCTGTGGATTAATCAGTATACTCCTATTATCACATCCTGCAGTGTGTTGAAACAAATCATACCGAGCTCGTTGTTTCCAGAGGAGCCCGTGTTTTTGGGAGGATGATTTTGGTGTTTCTACTGTTGCTAGTGTCTGTGAACGCAGAAAAAGGGGATTACTGTAAGTACCTTTATTCAGTACAATTATTAAAAGACTGTCTCAGTGACACAGTTGTATTGCGCATGCGTTGAGATTGGTGTGCTGAGGTCTCTGGTTCGATCCCCGGGTCGGGTAAAGTGATATTGGGTTTTTCTATTTAGAAATGCTCAGTATCAGCCCGGAGTCTAGAGTTGTGCTCAGTATGGCTATAGGCTCGCCCCTATCACATTATGAGACCGTAATAAATTCGCAGAAAAGTGGGTGTAGTGGTTATACCTCTGCCTACCCCTTCGGTGATTACAGGTGTGAGTGTATATGTATGTAAAAAGAAAAGATCGATAGATCTGACTATTTTGAAAACACTGCAGCTTATGAACTCAAGAACTTAATGAAATTCTGTTTGAGTCTTTGATGATCTTTAAACCCCACACTGGGTCAAACATGTATTGCAATTATCAAGAACTACAAGGTACTACGGTCCCAATTATTTTAGTATACCAAAATAGATGGGACCATTTCAAACTGTGCCATTTCGAAGAACTACAATATTATTTCAAATTATTTCTTTAGCATGCCAAAAATGTAGAGCTAGGTTGCTATTATTACACTGAAAATGAATATAATATTTGCCATTAAAGTCCTTTACTTTCACTAAACCAATTAGACCCAATGTATCAATCACAATAAAAAGTTTATCTTTATTCTTTCATTTACGCATTGCCTTAACATGAATGTAAAGCAGATTTTCGGAAGTCGCTCAGACGCAAGCATCATTGCTGCGGCCTCCGATTTTACACTATACATAAATGTTTCGGATTGGAAGGCTTTTCCACTGCAACGTCATAGCAGGTTCGCAAATTCGTATTTTTGCCGTACCATCAAGCTGTGGAACAGTTTGCCAGCTACCGTGTTCCTTCCTTCCTATGATCCTGGGTCCTTTAGGCGTACTGTGAAGAAGCTACACAGCAAGCCGGCATAATTGTGTTGAGTAGCGAGGGATAGATTGTCTCTTGCTACTTGATACTTTAACTGAATGGCACTGCACTTACTATCAGGTGCAGTATGGCTATTTTGCCGTGCCAGGATAAAAATAAAATTAAAAAAGCACCACTGGTATAGCGTTGATCTCAATGACGCTCTGAATCTTGAGACGACTTTCGAAAATCACCTAACATTTACAGCACTGTAAAAATAGAACATTTACAGCCGAACTGCAAGACCCAGCATGGGAGGCCATTATACAAGACGGAGGTATGCACATCGGTGGCGCCAGGACTAAGAGACTAATCCAGCTAAATTCCAGTCAGGTAAAACACACCCTTTTTGATAAACTAAACTGAATATACCGTCTATGTCACCTATTGCAGCTAGTATACTGGTGATTCCAGCTCAAAGTGAGGCCAAATTTGCCTTCAACCAGTCATGACTCATAGGCTTGCCGGCGGTCCGTTCAAATACTGGCCGTTATTACATGCTATTTTTAACTTTAATGTTATGGAAATGAAAATGATGTTGGCTTATATTTTACTCCCTACTTTTTTTAAATATCCTTATAGACACGAGTGATCAAACAATTTTAAAAAAATCTAAAAATGACATCAAATTGAAAGATTGAAAATTATTACATGTAAAAATTTAATACTCTTCGACTACCCTGGAATGAATACATAAACAATTGATATCCTAATACCATCAGTCAGTCTGCATTAAATAAACGCAAACAAAATCGTTAAATTGACAAATATATGGTTTCCTGACTCAATACCAAATCGTACTAGAGGTACGATCCAGCGACTGTCCTAAAAGTCTGGTTTGACGGACACATGATCTCTTTATAAACGGGGCTCAAGACGGGGAGAAGTGGTGGCGTTCAAGTAAGAAGGAGGAACCTGGCATCGAGCCAGGATAGCGCCAGATAGAAAGAAAGAAGACAATTCTCATTCCGTGAATAGTATTTTTATTCGCTAGTTTTCTAATAAAACAATAATAAGTAACATAACCACTGAGCCTATACACCAAACTAAGAAAGCAGAAGTGTTATAGAGAATTTGCTAGCGGAAATTCGGTTAATTATAGTTTACCCTAATGACTTATCCAATGTTAGGAAAATTTATAGGGGTACAAAGTATAACAAGTTACTTAAACAAACATATAACCATTAACGTGGATGTCAAAGTCAATAATGTTGGCGTCAGTGATTTATTAGACATGTTAACTACCATATGGCGCCGATTTACAATTACCAATTAAATTCTAGTTCTCATTTTATAATATCTGTTATATACTATTCATCTCACGCCTCCGCTGCAACCGCGCCTTTACTTGTCTTGATAATAAACTAATAATAGATTTTGGAATTTAATAAATCCCATTTGTATTGAAGCTTTGTTTGTTAAGACGTTCTCTTGCCCCTGGCCTTGACTTTAGCCGCGATGGTATTAACGTTTCGTAAATTACCATTTATATTGGTATTGTATTTGGCCGCATGCTTTTTAAAGAGTACAATTACGCTGGAGCCAGTTTTATCTACATCATGAATAGGCCGGCTCGACCGGGTTATAACACAGTCTTACAGAAAACCGGCGTGAAGTAAAAGCTTAGCTTAAAAATAGTCAACGCTATTTTGATTGTTGATGAATCGAGAAGGTCAGCTACCACTAAGTACATATGTGAGCCAGGTGCTTGTTAACATCGAATAGTTTTGTCACAAGCGCTATTGCTTTCGTCATGGCGCTACAAGCATGTATCGTAAGAAGGTAAGCTTTAATCGCAAAAAGATAGAATAAGTGCAAGCAACTGCGTTAAAATAAAAAAGGTACAGTGTAAACAAAATGTTAAAAATATTAGATCTTGACTAAAATATCTAAGATATTCTGTTATTTCAGGGAAATGTTCCTTACCAAGTTTGCACGCTACCGAGTGGTAAGCAGGGACGTTGCCGACACCTGCGGTACTGCATCCAAGATGACTTCAAACAGGACTTTGTCAAGTTTATGAATTACGTTTGTGTGATACAAGGACAGTAAGTAATGTCATATGCACCAATAAAATAAATACAACGGATATAAAAGTAACTAAAAAATTCTCATTACTCTACTGACAACAATATAATCATTGTAAAAACTATAATGTAAGTAGAAATAGCAAATCTTTTATTTTTCTTATCACATAAAATCATATTTTATAGTCTTTTCACTATAATATTATGTTATTATTTGCTCTTAGGGATAAGACCGCCATTTTGTAACACCTAAATAAGTTGATACAACCTGTTTTTGTATGTTGTTGTGTAACAATAAAGTGTTATATTATTATTATGTTTGTAAAACAAAAATGGTGAGTTTTTTCAATTAAATTATTTAAGATCTATGGGTGTTTGCTGTCCGGATGACCCTGTAAACGGGGGTCCAGAAAGCTTAGCAGGAGACCTACCTGCAATCGCACCCCAAGAGGGAGAGGACGAGACTTTATTGAAAATAAACCGTGCGGAGAATAGAGGTATGGCATTTCGTAGTCTTATAATAATTATAATACTAGCCCTGTATTATACATCGTCTCACTGCTAGGCGCAGGTCTCTTTACTGAGAGGGGTTAAGCCTCCACCACGCTGGCCCAATGCGGGTTTATACACTTCACACTTTCGAAATTCTTATTTAGAATTGTCGAACATGCAGATTTCCACACGATGTTTTCTTTCAGCGTTTAAAAAAGCTATAATTAACAATAAATTCACACGTTACTTTGAAAAGTCAGAGTTTGCAATTTGGGCTGGTTTCGAATCCGCAAATGTTCCCTCATAGTCTAGAATTTGGAACTACTGGCTTTGCATAAATTCAATTTACAAAATCGCATAGGTGTGACATTGATTCCAATATGTTATCAGGCGCGTCACTTATTACATAATGAAATGGAATGGAACCTTAAATAACCGTAGTTATAGATAACGTTATACGTCTGTCTATCTTATCAGGCATATAGGCTTAAGCTTTTTGCTGGTGGTAGGATATTCATATCCGCCCGGATAGCGACCACCGTACACAGGGTGTTTAACTCGCCATAGTGGCACACGTAAGTGTGTCGCGTTCCGGGAGCAGCCAGTGTACATCCGGTTTTTGTCGGGGGTCTAGAGTTGGGGTACGATGTTTGGCCGTTTTGCGGCCTTCTGAGTACTCTAACAATAGACCCTCGACCGCTTCTTTACCTTCTTGCCCATGGCATAGTGTGAAGAAGCAGGCCGGCATGATTATGTTGAGTAGCGGGGGATAGATTGTCTCTCGGGACTCGATACTCTAATTGGACCCCACTCCGCTTACCATCAGGTGTAGTGTGGTCATTTGCAATGCCAGTATATAAAAAAATGCGCTCATGTGTGTAATATCGCAGGTTGCGGTCTGAGCACTCGAGCCCAAGGCAGAGTTCTCGGCTCCCGCCCAGCCAACCCCCGGGAGTGGCCGTGGATGGCCTCCATCACTCCCTATGGCTTTGAACAGTATTGTGGCGGAGTCCTGATCACAGACCGTCATGTACTGACAGCAGCGCATTGCACGAGGAGGTAAACCAATTGTACCGAGCGGATGTGTCGCCGCTTTAATTATCTCTCGTGTGCCATTTACGCCAGTTTCCTGGGAGATTAAATTATACCTACGCCATAAAAATGGCGTCTCTATGTGCTTTGTAGTAGTTCTGTTTATTACATTATTATATGTTACAATTTGTTTTCTCTACATTACATGAATACGGTCAGGATTATTTGCCAGTCGACAAGTCACCATCCGATGGAAAACTGTATGCTAATCTTGGATTCAACTTCCGAATGAAGTAGTTTGTGTGTTTTGTTTTTAGTTTGAAAATCAATACTTAGAATCTTTTTTTTTTTTCATAGTCTGACAAACGAGCCAGTGGGTCACCTGATGTTAAGTGATCTCCACCGCCCATGAACATCCACAATACCGAAAGTATCATGTATGCGCTGTCGGCCTAAAAGGACAGGAATAGGGATTAGGGAAGGGAAGGGGGAATCTGGGCCTCCGGATATCTCACTTACCATACGAAACGCAACAGTAAACTATCACTTTACGTTGGTTTTCTGTGAGACAGTGGTACTACCCCGGTCGAGCCGGCCCATTCATGTTGTAGACAAATATGTCTGCAGCGTGGCTCTACCACTCTATCTTTTAAAAGTTCTGTCCGCGAAAACTGCAGCAGTCATACTTATAAACATAACGTGTTTTATCTTTATAAAAATGAATATTTGTTTGTCTTCTATGAATTCCTTTTTATCGTCTCACTCGATGGTAAGTACAGCATAGTTAACGACGAATGAGAGACATAGTGTGTCTCGACTGTCTGTAGACGCTGACCTGAACTAACTGGATATACACTGGCTGACTCAGAACTGGGTGGCTGACGCGACTACTGCAAAGAGTCGCTATGGCAGATTTATACACCTGGTTTAAAATGGTTTTTTATAATGACATTTCTATTGTATATTTTTAATTTTAATTGCATGAATATAGCTACAATAACCTGTAAAAATATGGAATTTGTATGAATTATACAACAGATGGAAGGCAGATGAGCTTTTTGTCCGTCTCGGGGAATATGACTTCAAGCGCACCAATGACTCTCGTTCTTACAACTTTAAAGTTGTGGAGAAGATCCAGCACGCTGACTTTGAAATATCCAACTACCACCACGACATCGCTATCTTGAAGCTTGACAAGCCGGCCGTGTTCAATACTTATGTCTGGCCGATTTGTCTCCCGCCCAATGGCTTGAACATCGTCAATGAAACTGCCACAGTTATTGGTTAGTTCCTTATATGTATATAAATAAAAATCAATGTATGTTTGTCGTCTATGGACTCCTAAACTACTCATCCGATTATTATGAAACTTTGGTGAGTTGTTCTGCATACGCCCGCGGAGGTTCCTGACGCGAAAAATGCAGGAACATCAACTTCTATACCGTTCAACCGATCGAAATTAATCAAATTTACTTTACTTGGCACAAAATGCCGGGTACAGCTAGTTATATATAAATGTTAACCTTATATAATTCTAAGTAAATTACTAAATGCAGGTGAGACATAGGGCATGGTGCAGGAGTGACAGCGTGTTTATTTAATTTTTAATCGTAAAATAGTTCACCTGATGGACCACGATAGTTCTATTTAAGAAAGAAAAAACTAATTTAAATTTTAATAAGTAAAAGTTTTTTGATTCATAAAAAGTACACCGACTTCAATGAAAAACAAATTATACGTCTCTATAAAATTTGAAGGTTTCCCTCGATTTTTCTGAGATCCCATCATCAGATCCTGACTTGGTGCCAATGGGACCACCTGGGATGTATACCCTTTTAAACAAAAAAAGAATTTCTCGAAACGGTCCAGGCGTCTTCGAGTAATCGGGTAACATAAATAAAAAAAAAAGATTCCGACGAATTGTTAACCTCCTCCTTTTTTGAAGTCGGTTAAATAGTACAACTACACCCTATGGTGTAATAGTAACTAATGTTATGTTTTTACAGGATGGGGCACCCAATTTTACGGAGGTCCGCACAGTAACGTGCTGATGGAGGTATCAATCCCAGTTTGGGACAAACAAAATTGCATCCAGTCATTTGTAGACTCCGTGTTTGAAGAGAGTATTTGTGCTGGTGGTCAAGAGGGTGGCAGAGACTCTTGTCAAGTATGTATTATCCATAACTGGACCCTGTTAATCTGAAAAGATCCAACCACAACCGCCATAGTGGCACACGCAAGTGTGTCGCGTTCCGGGATCAGCCAGTGTACATCCGGTTTTGTAGGGGTGCGATGTTTGGCCGTTCTGGGGCCTTCTGAGTACTCTGACAATAGACCCTCGAACTCTTCTGCACCTTCTTGCCCATGGCGTAGTGTGAAAAATCAGGACAGCATGATTGTGTTGAGTAGCTGGGGATAGATGGTCTCTCGCTACTCGACACTCTAATTAGACCGCACTGCGCTTACCATCAGGTGCAGTATGGTCACTTTGCCGTGTCAGGACAAAAACCATACATACATATACTCACGCCTGTTTTCCCCAAGGGGTAGGCAAAAGTGTAACCAGTACACCTATTTTCCAAATTTATTACAGCCTTATAATGTTATAGGTTGTGTGAGCCTATCGCCATACTGGGCACAGATTCCAGACTCCGGGCTAATACTGAGAATTTCTAGATAGAAAAACCCAATATCACTTTACCCGACCCGGGAATAGAATCCGTGACCTCAGCACAGCAGTAGTAACGCATGCGCAATTACAACAGCGCCACCCAGGCAATTATAGTAGTATATAGCTTTGACTATGATAAAAGACTAACAAAAAATAATATTAGCTACAGTAGAAGCAAAACGGCCATAGCCAAAGAATATGAAATAACGTTGTATTATGTTTTTTTACTAGGTCACTAGATATGTTCTAGATACGAATGGAGATTATTAAAATGAATATTAATAGAATGTAGATTGGCTTGCGTTGCAGAAGTCTTTGGGCGGCGGTGACTACTTACCATCAGGTGGCCCATCTGCTCGTCTGCCTATCGAGGCACAAAAAAAAAAGATTAGGCCAATTCTTCCTAATATCTCGATTCCCTAGTATTACATTTGTCGTATCTAGTGTACAATGCAATATTTATTTTTCACTTTTCAGATTTAATATTGTATTCTTCTCTAATAGCTGTGTTACCAATATTAGATACCAATTTCTAGATTGGTTTTGTAGTCCCGCCAGCTAGAATTGGGTATATCCTGGCTGTGTGTGTTGAATAAAGAATAAATAAATCAGCAGATTAACACATCTATATAACTTGTGATATTAAATCCAAACATAAACACACCCAAAACAAATCATGATCATATTTCGACACCCGATCTGTTAAACTAAATATGTGTTCAACCGCAGGGCGACAGTGGAGGACCTCTGATGTATCAAATGGCGAGCGGCCGGTGGACAGTCGTCGGCGTCGTGTCGTGGGGCATCCGTTGTGGGGAGCCCAACCACCCTGGGATTTACACACGGGTTGATAAATACCTCGGCTGGATTATGGAGAATGCACGGTTTTAGACCATTGCTATAAAACATTGCTATAAAAAACAAAACGAATATGATTTATCTTCCGCAAACACTAAAAAATTGTTCTCGAATTTAAAATTTAATTATCACCATATTTGTGATAGTCTTTTATGCAATAAAACATCTTTTAATAGATCTTGAACTTTGTAATAGTTTTTATTCGATACGTTATATTGACACCCCATCCCATTTTACCTTCATCCCATCTCAACCAATTATTATCAGATAAATGCCTCAGTATCAATAAGATCTTTGCAACTACACACTTAACCATAGTGGTTTCTTATATTTACGCGATTATTACACATTAAAATAAAACTATTTTTACGGATTTTAAAACGATCGATAAGAACGTCGCGTTAAAAAAGTGAATAAACCGCGATAAAATCCGTAAAAAGTAGTTTTATTTCAATCTTAATGAACAGTTCGTGGGTTCATTTCCCGCACCGCGACAAATGTCTGTGTGACAGACAGATATTTGTTTCGGCTCTGAGTGTTGTGGGACCGTAGTCCCTCGTAGTTCTTGATACAGGTTTTACCTAGTGTGGGGTCAGAGTATAGTTTATTTATTATTAAATAAACTATATTTGCAACATAAAATAGGCCAATTAGCTTTGTAGGTTGTCCAACGTTATTTCTTCACCACACTGCTCAATGGCTGCTATCATGCCAAGCACTTGTTTCTCATCAATCTTCGGATGGAAGGAGAAGGCGAGGCGGAAGAAGTTCTTATGATCACGGAGAGGCGAATACGCGACCATCAATAAAGACCTGAGTGTCAGGAGCTCTTTGATTTTTGGTGTTACCTAAAAACGCAGGATAAAATCTTATATTATCAAAATTGTTACCGAAAACTTGCAACCCCAAAGCCGGACGCAGCAGTGCCCCATAAATACGAGGGACGACGAGGATGCGGGCTCTCTCGCTAACGATATTGGAAGACAACGGAAGTATTAGACATCGCGTTTTATATATTTGTAGTTAGCATAAGTTTGTAAAATATAACGCTATCGGTTGATAGATCGTTATAATAATAATATAATACTAGCCCTGTATTAAACATTGTCCCACTGCTGGACACGGGCCTCCTCTACTAATGAGAGGGGTTAGGCCTGATTCCACCACGCTGGCCTAATGCGGGTTGGCAGACTTCTCATACCTTCGAAAAACTCTCAGATATGCAGGTTTCCTCAAGATGTTTTCCTTCACCGTTAAAGCAAGCGATAATTAACATTTTAATACACACATAACTTTTGAAAAGTCATAGGTGTATGCCACTTGGGTTTTGAACCTACGACTTTCGTCTTGACAGTCCGTACCGCAACCAACTAGGCTATCGCTGCTATTAGATCGTTATTTGTCTTAAAATACTCCTACCCCTTCTGGTTTTAATTAAACCGTTTATCAGGATTTTGGTAGAGTAGAATCTTTCGTTTGTACTGAATGCATTTTTATATACCTAAGTTTTGTATGAATAATGAGTTCAGAGTACGGAGCGCGAACTACTTATGAATAAGTATCCGAATTGAGAACACCGACCTATAATTGAAATGCCGTTACAAATTATGACGTTCTTAATTCGAATATTCGTGCTTAGTACTAAGGATAAATAAACGGATATTTCTAAAAATTTTAACCATTGTATTGGGACCATAGTCCCTCGTAGTTCTTGATACCCACGATACTGGTTTGACCTAGTGTGGGGTCAGGAGTAAGCATAGTAAACGAAACAGTATCGTAAGCAACTATTTTGTTAACGCTACTGTTTCGTTCACTGAAAAATGTTTAGATATCTTTATTCATAGTTACATAGGTAGGCAGTAGTGTAACCAGTACACCCACATATCACCGAGCTTATTAGCGTCCAAAGAGATGATAGGGGTGAGTGTCCATATCAGGCTCAATCGCATTATAGAAATACTCAATATTATTTTACTCGACCTGGGCATCGAACCCGAGACATCAGCACTGCTGTCGTACCGTGTACACAATTACAACAGCGCCACCGCGGCAAAAACTGTGCCATCGAAGCATTACCTAACTATAGTCATAATTTATTTATTGATTCTCTTGATCATACATTAAACTATATCAAATAGTAATAAAATAAAAATAATTATTAAAAATACAATTGGCGGTCTTATCGCTCTCAGTGATCTCTTATATAAGTCTTTTAAAGTTTACCTTATGTATAACCTCCCACCAGTCATCATCTTCTTCTTGATCCCTCATAAAGCTAGGTATATACCAGAAACACACGTTAGGACATTGCAGTTCGTTTGTAACTAGTCTAAACCCAGGTCTCGTTGCTATCGTATCTAGACAAAACTGAGCTATTGTCATGACGTTATCTAATAACTGACTAAAGCCAAAGTCACCTCGTGCTTTCCACATCATCCATAACTTGAAAGCGTCAATCTGAAAATAATAAAAAGTACACCGACTTCAATAAAAAACTAATTATGCGTCCCTATAAAATTTGAGGGATGCCCTAGATTTTTCTGAGTTCCCATCATCAGATCCTGACTTGGTGCCAATGGGACCACCTGAAGTATACCCTTTTAAACAAAAAAAGAATTTCTTTAATCAGTCCAGGCGTCTTCGAGTAATCGGGGAACATACATAAAAAAAGATTCCAACGAAATGTTAACCTATTTTTTTTAAGTTGGTTAAAAATACGTAAAGGTTCTTCAATTTCAGGATCGATGGTAAAACAATATTATATTAAACGTATGCTTGCAAGAGTATTCGGTATCTGGGACCAAAATTATATGGCACATAATGGCTATTTTTGATTGACAACCTTCGTGTCGCAGCAGGCAATTAGCCGACTGTAAAATAAGAGGCCGCGGGTTCGATCCCCGCACCGAGACTAATGTTAGTGTAACGGACATTTTTTTTTTGGGTCTGGGTTGTGTGGGACCGTAGTCCCTCATACTCCTAATACAAGCTTCACCTATTGTGGGGTCAGACTCAGGACTGTGTGTGACTGTTGGGGTATTTGTTATTATTAATAAGTATATTTAACAATTTCTTGTCTCTATTTCAATATCGACGGGGACCCAAATCAAATTATCACACAAATCACTAACCAGAACTAAAGGAAAGTTGACAATACGACCTCACCTTCCTTCCACATTGGACGCTTTTGTCACCAGTGTCATATGAAACATCATAAAACTTATCCTGTTGAAACAAGTACTGTGCCGCCGCTGAATTGGCTTCGTGCAGGAGTCCTTTCTCCCGGACCAGGAACAAAGAACACTGCAACGGAGCCCCAACCATCTTGTGTGGGTTCCACGATATTGACAACGCTCTGAAAATGGTGAATGTAAGAAGGTTACGTTTCACAAATACAACGTGGGGTATACATAAACGTGATAAATTTAGGTCGCCGTATCTGGCAACAGTTGCCGATGTAACAGCAGACGCGGGAACTGTTGTGATCTATGTATTAATCAATAATAATCATCAGCGAGAGAGATTGTTGCAAATTAGCTTTAAGCAAGCATTGAAATTGAAGGTTTGGAACTTATGCTCTCAATGCTTATGCTCTCAAAGTTCAATAAAAATAGCATACGGACAACTCTTCTTAGAATACACTAGCTCTAGATGGAAAAATATGCAATATTACCTTTCAATGCCCAGTAGTTTGTTTCGGTATTTATTTGATAACATTAGGCTTCCTCCCCAACATGCCTGGAAACGAAAAACAAAAATCATTTATAACTCGTTTTTCTATATAACGACTGCTAAGTTGCGGGAAAAACGTAATTTCTCTGAAAAATCTATTTGAGCACAATCAACATTCGCCTTGATTGTGCTTACTAGTAGAGTAAAGTTCGCAAACTACACATCTTTAACAAGAATGACATAAAATATGTTTATATATAATTCTACTGTACGTGTGTATGTCACTGAACTCCTCCTAAACGGCTGGACCGATTTGAATTATTTTTTTTGTATGCGTTTGGGTGGCGCCCTAGATGGTTTAGATTCACAAATCAGCTCGGCAGATGGCGCTGCAGTCGGTGTGGCGCTGCTTTTCCTAGCAAGACATTGTCTGCCGGGCCCGCTAGTTTTTATATATATAATTCTACTGTACGTGTGTATGTCACTGCACTCCTCCTAAACGGCTGGACCTATTTGAATGATTTTTTTGTATGCGTTTGGGTGGCGCCCTGGATGGTTTTGATTCACAAATCAGCCCGGCAGATGGTGTGGCGCTGCTTTTACGGGCAGGACGACATCTGCACGGTCCGCTAGTAATATATAAAAATCTAATTAACCAACTCACATCCACATGCATCCAAATATTGTGCCTCTCGCAGATATCAGCAACATCATTTAAAGGATCTATTGCTCCTAAAACAGTCGTGCCAGCTGTAGCATTCACCATTATTGGATATTGGCCTAGTTGCTTCGCTTCTTCTATCGCTTTACTAAGCTGTTCTTTAATCATTTTTCCTTTTTTGTTAGTTTGTACAGTTCTAACGTTTTCAGTGCCAAATCCTAGCCAATGAGCAGCTTTCTTAATGGAGTAATGGCTCTGAGAATAACACACGATATTAAGTAAGTGTTGCACTGGGTTTTGACCTTTTTTTTTATTCTGGCGCGGCAAAGTGACCACACTGCACCTGATGGTAAGCGCAGTGCCGTCTAGATAGAGTATCAAGTAGCGTGAGACAGCCTATCCCTCGCTACTCAACATAATGCCGGCCTGCTGTTTAGCTTCTTCACACTACGCCTAAAGGACCCAGGATCATAGGAAAGAGGGAACACGATAGCTGGCAAACTGTTCCACAGCTTTATAGTGCGGCAAAAATACGATTTTGCAAACCTCTTAGTTCGGGCCGTGGTAGTAGACACCACGAAGTTGTGGCTAAGCAAGCCAGAACGCGTGGTCTGATGTGGAATAGTTAATAATAATAAGATGAAATTTAATGTGGTTTGAAATAAGTAACAAATAGTATTCTTTGAAATTTGCATAACTAGCACAATAGACTGAAACAACATCGGTTGGAAAATACAAGTAGTACTTCGAGTTAAACAGTTCTCAAACTTTTCCATAACGCTTGTTTTGATATGAGTGAACTTTAACATAATGTTTATAATATTATGAAAATACTGTTCTTATGCTATTCTAATTTTGAGAGTTTTTATTTCTGATCGCACAATTATAATCTGGGACGTGTGTGTCGAACATATCGAAAGTCCAATTGGGCAGCCATCTTCTTGGTTTTGGTCAGTAATTGATGTTAGTAGCGATTTTAGCGACAATTTCGAAAAGCTTCTCAGGGTTCATTTGAGGCAGTCCTTTTATTTCGATGTTGCTTAATCTCGTCCACTGCTCCTTTGCGGAAGATTTCTGTTCAAGACTATCTAAGCGTGTTTGGATTTTATCAACTTGCACCTGGATTTTTTCTACCTGCATGTGTCGTGTTTCTATGTCTTTAATTTAAGTGTTGAACGCTTTTAGCTCTGCATTTGTTTCACTCAACGAAGCCTTAAGTTCAGCGAATTCCTTGTGTAATATGGTAATATCTTATTTTAAGCTATTTACGGGTGCCATTTTCTCAGAGAGAGCTCTTATCTCATTCAGGATGATAGATTCTGACTCGGGTTTAGGTAATACGGATGGATGGAACTAGATTGTTTGCACTTGGAGCACCGCCATGTGATTTTTATATCACCCAGCTTCCGAAAGAAAGGGAGATAGCGTCGTAGATGGGAGGAGGACATTAGAACAATAGCTGGTACTTATTACTTGAACAAACAAGCACAGAACCGCATACTGTTGCACACTCTTGGGAAGACAATCTTCACGTAGGTGTGAAATAATCAAATAGTCGTGGTCATGGATCGTGCAAGATTGTTAAATAAAAGATATTATTAAAATAATTTTGTAACGTAATGAACATTTCTAAAAAACTTACATCTTCCGAAGTAAATATAACCATCTCTGGCAAATGTTTCATGCCCTTGCTCTTGGCTTCGGGAAACGCTTTAAATCTAGCTGCAACCAGGGCGTATAGCATCGATATACTACCTCCTGGGCTGAAGATGCCGTCACCATTCGGAATACCAAACAAATTAAGCACATGTTCCAGAACTTTCAGTTCAATGAGCGTAAATACTGGTGCTACTTCGAAAGTATATCTGAAATTGTTTAACAGTCTCTTAACCAAGATCATACACAACTACGAAATTCAAATTAAGAATTCTAAAGCATTTTTTTTATTCCTGGCACGGCAAAGTGACCACACTCTACTTTATGATAAGCGCAGTGCGTCCAAATAGAGTATGGAGTTGCGAGAGACAATCTATCCCTCGCTACTCAACACAATCACGGCGGCCTGCTGTGTAGCTTCTTCACACTACGCCATGGGGTAAGGAGGTGAAGAAGCGGCCGAGGGACCAGACTCTCGGCCGCTTCTTATCCTTCTACACTAGTGTCAGATTACTCAGAAGGCCATAACACGGCCAAACATCCTACCCCAAGTCTGGACCCCCGACAAAAACTGGATGTACACTGGCTGACCCCGGAACGCGACACACTTGCGTGTGCCACTGTGACGGGGTTTACACTCTGTGTACAGTGGTCACTATCCGGGCGGATATGAATATTCTACTACCCGTCATTCGAAGTTACATGTTTTCACATGTAACTTTGGAAAGTCAGAAGTGGCTCTCGTAATAATAGTGCTGGGAAATTTACCGTCATAGGTTTGATTCCCAGTGTAAGAATAAAATGTTTGTTTATTCAGCTTGAAAGACAAAATTTACCCCGACTATGATGAAAACACACAAAAGTATAAAAATATATAATTACTGGCTAGTATTGAAGGCTTCAGCTATCCATGCCCCTGAAAGCCCGTACGGATCTGTGTCGCCATACAATTGATTCCGAAACTCAGCTTTGTTAGTCTTAACGCTGTATTTTAGAACTTGACGCAAGCATTTCTCCAATTCCTGGTCAGTCACACCCTCTGATATGTCTAAGTTTAACAAACTCTGAAAATAAAATATAAACATGTCGTTAAATATTGCTAATTAATAATATAATTAGTTATATAACACATCACAGCAAAAGGTGAAGAACCTAATTATTAGTGATAAAAGTATTATTATGTTCATTATTTTTCCATTTAGATAATTAAGGTCACAATTAATGCTTTTATAGTGCATAGTTTCATTAATAACCAACTGCTACAAACTTTTTTTATACTTTTCAGTAGTATTATAATGCTCTTTGATATACTTTATCGTAATTTATTTGACATAGTCTGATCTAATTCTATCTAAACTCTTTGATGTTGAGGTTTTATAACTGAAAACTATCAATCTATCTTACAATGTAAAGTCTATAACAACAGTATTTTAAACTATCAATTACATATAAAGAGCTTTATTAAAAAAGTTTAGAATTTATTTGGTTAACAAGACAATAAAATCCCCTGGTTTCATAAGTCAATATAATTATTTATCTCAAGTAAAGGTGGTTTCAGCTCAATACACTTTTTTGACATGTTGCATAAAATAAAATGTGGCTTATTTTTTACGAAGGATTCGCCTGGATGAATTTAATCCTTTCAGACGATGCAAACCCGCGCAAATCATATTAGAAAAATCTCAGAAAATGTCAAATTTGTTAATCAAACTCGCGATCTCCCGGTCCACAATTGATGTACTACCACTATGTCATAGAGGGGATGATTTAAAGTACAAAATATCTCACAATACTAAAAAATGTATAACCAAAGAAAAACTACAAACTTATTAAAATGTGCGAAACTAAATAACACATACCTCCAACTCCTTTGGATGTTTAAATTCTATCAAAGCTTTATCTTCGGATCGCTCATCCTTAATAATTTCAAGCACTTTGTCTAAAAAAGAAAGACTGTTTTCTTCCATTATTCTATAATTCGAAACCGATTTCAATGAGACGATGGGCTCACACACATGTGTTCTTGGCTAATGTATATTCTAAACTGTCCCGTTACGAACTGTTTACCAATAGTTAGTAGTTACCACCATGAAATATGCATGTACCAAGCGACGCCTCTGACTTAATTTGTTTAACACTGGTAAGGTCGAGTTCATTTAATTGATTGTGGTATATTAAGCCTAATTATTATTAAATGCTGCCTAGTTGGGTATCTTTAGGCTATGAATGAATTATCCAATTTTATTGTTACGATTAATATTTCGCAGCTGTGTAATATTTCCTCCGTAGATGCATATATATTGAACAAGTAATATGAAGGGTTTTAATTGGTGCTATTTAATTACATACATAAGATTTTATAAAATACAAAAGGATAAAAGTATATTTATCTCCTTAGAGTAGGCATCCAAATACTCTAAGTTTATCTCTCAGGTTGCATTAGAAATTTAAAAAGGTTCAATACAAAAAATAATACTTAATAGTGACATACACAAATATTTAACAATAAGTAATTGTCAGTCAGTCGCTGTGAACTGTGAAACCTTACATGTTAAAAAATAGGTTATAGATCGTAAAATGTTACTGTGTCCTTGATTTAGTACCTATTCATGACCTCGTAGATTTCCCTCAATACTCTAGGTTAAGTTTAAAGTGATCACAATAAACCAATCGAATATACCAATCAAAATTTTAGTAAAATCTGCCACAAACAATCATGAATTTTCGTAAGCCCCGCACTCGCTCCAGAAAGAACTCAATGAATATTGTAGTAAATACCGAAAAATGGCGACAGTACGGTAAGAGAATGTCTCGAAGAGGAACTAATTTCTTAGAAGATGAAACAGATGACGACGAACCTAAATACAGAGAAATCAAAGATTGGGTTCAAGAATTTTTTGACCGAAAAAGTGAATGCTTGGATAAAGCCGATCAGGATGTGGAAGTGCAACTAACAAAGAAACAAACACTTATATTGTCCACATTAGTACCTGATGAAATTCTTCTAATGGATAGGTATTTCAAGCTATCTAAAATGTGCACCACAGTGGCACACGCAAGTGTGTCGCGTTCCAGGATCAGCCAGTGTACATCTGGTTTATGTCTAGAGTTGGGGTGCGATCTTTGGCCGTTTTGCGGCCTTCTGAGTACTGAAGATGAAGAAGCGGTCGAAGGTCTAATGTCAGACCTTCGACCGCTTCTTCATCTTCTTGCCCATGGCGTAGTGTGAAGGAACAGGCCGGCATGATTGTGTTGAGCAGCGGGGGATAGATTGTCTCTCGCTACTCCATACTTTAATTGGACGGCACTGCGCTTACCATCGGGTGCAGTGTGGTCACATAGCCAGGATTAAAAAACAAGAAAAAAGTATGTAGATTATTGAGGTCTAAGACCTAACCACTCTCATTAGTAGAGGAGGTCCGACAAGCCGTGCGACATGTTTAATATGGGGCTGGTATTATAATTAAAATGTAGAATGTACCTACAATTTTACAAAAATCTCTTAATTGAAATATTAGCATGTAAAAGACTGTCATCGTGTTTCAGATTCGATTCAAGTGACCCTAAACGTTTTGTTGGAGTTCTTTTATTGGCAGATGTTTCTGGATACACCGCACTATCAGAACGTTATAATAACACCGGTAAAGGTGGCACGTACAGATTGACTGTTACTTTAAATACTTACCTAGGTTCACTTATTGAAGTTATATACAGTCATGGAGGAGATATCCTTAAATTCGCAGGCGACGCATTTCTAGCACTCTGGAAGACAGACAAAAGAACCTTCCTTTGTCACACAATTCACACTGTAATCGCTTGCGCTCTAATTATTCAACATTCATATTCATCCTATGAAACTGATGTTAAAGTGAATCTTAAAGTAAAGCTAGCTATATCAGCTGGTAATTTAATGTTTGCACCTATCGGCACCGGTATTGATATGAATTACGTGGTTATTGGATTGCCGGTACTAGAGGCTAAAGGTGCAGAAAGTGTCTGTGCGTCAGGAGAAGTTAAATTAGCACCTACTGCATGGGGACATTGTTATTCAAGAAACTATGATCATATAATTGACGACGATGGATACGTTACTATAAAAGCTATTCTATATGATCCTCATGAAAAAGATGTTACCAAACCATTTGTAGGATTCGGAAATATAATAAGGCAAACAAAAAAACCATTCACAGCAATTGAGAGTCTTCCTGAAACATTTTGGGACATATCTAATACACTTAAGATTGCAGATGTTTTGAAAAAGTATGACGTGCTAAACCTCCGTAAAACAATTTTACTGGCTGAAGAAAAAAACATTGGCTCCGAAATACGTAAATTTATGATACGCCCTGTACTGACTCAAATTGACGCCCATCAGCCGTTAGAATATCTCACTGAGATGAGGCAAGTTTCTGTGTTATTCATAACACTAAAACCAGTCGAATGTCCTTTTTTGCAATTAATAACAATTGTTAATAATTCCTACCAGATAACTTGTGAAATTGTTTACAAATCAATGGGATGTGTGAATAAAATAATACTCTTTGATAAGGATGTCATGATTTTAGTTATATTTGGATTGCGAGGATTCAAGCACGAGTCCGAAGCTCAAGCAGCTTTAAAATGTGCATATAATATAAAAAAATCTGTTTCAGCACTTGACGGGGTGCTAGAAGTGTCTATTGGTGTGACTACAGGTCAAGTGTATTGTGGAGTGGTTGGGCATCCTCTAAGAAGAGAATTTACAGTAATTGGAGCTACTGTAAATAAAGCAGCAAGACTTATGTGCAATTTTAGAAATCAAATCACTTGTGACGAAACAACGTTTGTAAAAAGTAAAATGTCCACCAATGGTTTCACATTACAACCAAAGACCGAGTTAAAAGGCATCAACCAACCGGGTAAAATTTATGAATATACAGAAGAAATTAGAGTCAAAGAATTATACGATATACCAATGATACCCCCATTACTAAACCGCTACGATGAAATAGAATATTATCAGAGTTGGCTTAATGATAGTCACTTAACATTTAGAGATTTTGATGCACTTCTACTAGTTGGTGAATCACGAATCGGTAAGACTAGAATGTTAGAATGGATGGCACGATACGCTCGTAACAGTTCATATAGCGTATGTCACTTGAACTTGACATCAATACATTCAGCTACTTCGTACTTAGCATTGAGCCAACTCATCAATCAAATATTAGGACTTAAAGAACCAATCGCTGGATTCGCTAAAGAGGAACAAATCGTTCAGTTATTACAAGTATACAGCGAGGATTTATGTTATTTAAATAATATACTTAAAGTACGTTTTGCATACCATGAAGGCAGTCGTTCTTTAGATGAATACAAACGAAAAGAAAAGGCAAAACTTATATTCAACAAGTTAATACAGTCAATACCAAAAACATGCGTTATATTCTTAGACGATTTACAAAACTTGGATCCATCTTCTTGGGAATTTATATCACTAATGATCAATAGTATGAAAATATTTACAGTTTTAACTGTGACTCGTGGAAAATTTAGTTCTATGCATACATGGCTTTATGGTGTATTTATCAATAATAATATACGAAAAATGGCGTTGGGGCCTTTAGCACCCGTTTGGATTCCATCATTAGCATGCCAAATATTAGATGTCAATGCAGTCCCAAACGATTTATGTAATGCTTTGAAAAGTAAATGTGAATATATGCCCGGCCTAGTAGAGAGCTTCATTCTTCATTTATTCTCATCAGGAGCGTTAGAATTAAAGAAGATCCCTAAAAATGAAATAGAAAAATGGCGTGATGAAGATTTACAATTTCCAGACTCGGAACTATTACATCCACAGGCACTTAACATAAAAGACCAATCTACTCTTGACGAACTTATAAACAAAGATAGCACCGAAGAAATAGCAATATGCATTGTAACTTGTAAGGAAGAACTGAATACTAATATAAATGTACAAAATTTAGATGCTTTAATAATGATACAAATCGATTCCCTTACTCCATACCAGCAACTTTTGCTTAAAATTGCATCTGTAATCGGAAATGTGATATCAAGAGATCTTTTGGAAAACATCATGTATGACAATAATAAATTAACAACGGCAAAAGCTGTAAAAAGATTATTCGCCTTAAGAATATTATCATGTGCAAATATTATTACAAATAAATGGAATCGCCTAAGTAGTAGAAGTTCTAGTGGTGGAAATTATTCTAAGGATCAAAGTCATTTGATTTGTGATTGTAACTTCGAGTATGACCCCGATGCTAATGAACATCTTCCAAAATATGCATTTTGTAAAGTTATGAAATTCAAAAATAAAAACTCTAGGAAAACTTGCTATGAACTGTTACCTATGAATCAAAAAAAAGAATTCCATTCTCGTGTTGTAAATTATTTAGAAAATAATAAACAAAAATGCCTTAATTGTGGCGGAAGTATAATGTTAGTTCAATCTATAACGAATGTTTGTGTAGAAGATAATATTATAAGCAGCTCAAAAAGTTCCGTTGACAAAATATTGACAGTAGACGACACCAAATCATCTGAATGTAAAGAAAAAGAATTAGATAACATTGAAATAAATCAAAATTCTATCACTGAAGATTTTACTAATAAACCTAATTGTTTAGATAAATCTAAATCAGATTCGTTAGACAATAGCAAAAATATTGGAACGAATATTAAGAGTAAACACTATACATCATCGCATAGTGTTAATTCAAGTGTTGTTTGTGCACCCATACTTAAACATGCAAATGATTTAGCGTGTGTAAGACGAAGGTCAACTAAAAGGGTCACGATGACCAACTTGCAATTCAAAAATATAAGTTCTTGCGAAATAGATACACCTAAAATATTTTATAAGTTACGTGGTGTTGTAGAAGCGCAAACACCACATGATTGGCATAAGCTCGGAGCAGTAGACAGTCTAGATGACATAGATAATGACAAAAATAGGCAATCTTTTAACATTAACATAGAAAAGGGCGTATCTCTTACTAATGTAGCTAAGTGTACGTGTGCCGAAGTGAACATTATGATTTACGAACAACTCATCTACCATGCGCATCAAGCTGATCTGAAGACAAAAGCTATAGAATTCTTAATAAAGTATAGTTACTTGAATTTACTTGCCAACAACTTTGAAAATGTTTATCCAAAATTAGAAAATGCCGAAAACATCTGCTTAGCAAACCAAGAGAGTATTGGAAAATATGACGTAAAAAGATTTTTAGGTAAAATTTACTCTTTAAATGCCGCTGCTTTCTTGATGGATGGAAAACTTTCCGCAGCAAAAGTAGAGATAGAACGTGCGACCCGAATATATCGAATTAAGATGCACAAAGTTTCAAATATTTTTAAATTCAGACATTTAGTATCTGCTGTCAAAATAAATCGTCGAAAATACCGCGTTCATGAAATTCGAATGAAGTCGGATTCAGTATTTTGTCTTAACGTTGCAACATTATTATTTTCCTCATTGGGAGAACAAGCAATATCACGGATTGCAGCTTTTAAAGCTCTTGAAATAGTACAGAATATCGAATGTCGTGTAGTAGATATATGTGATGCCTACAGTAATGCTATACAAGTAGAACTGGACCGCGGAATGCCTGATGCTACGGCAGAAATTGAACAGCAGGCCACAATATCATTGAAACAATTAAGTCGCCCAATTCAAGCAGATGAGCTGTACGCTGTGGGCAAACTTTTTAATGCATCCTTCCGAGCTCGTATGGCGAGAGGTCGTCTAGCAGCCACTGTTCGTTCTGGTTTTCGCGCTTTAGCAGTCAGTCAATACCTTCAAGCTGATAACATTTCTCTAGACATTATACCTGATTTATTTTATATGCTACTATCAAGACGTCGTGTTGGCGAAGCCATTGACATTAACCGCCTCACCCTTCATCTTAGCAAAAATCATGTTTCACTCGACAGCGAAACATGGTATTTCGCTCTTTGCATTGATTTGATATTAGATGCTGGCTTTCAGCTAGAGTCCCCTCTAGAAATAAGTCGGTTTGCAGAATATGCCTTAAATACTGGCAGATCTGCGGGGCAAAGCCGACGTCGTCTTGTTGTAGGATTATGGACTTACTGGCTCAGAGCTAATATGGAAAAAAAAGCAAAACGATTTGAATCTGAAGCGCTAAGTTGGTCAACAAATGAAGATGACGACGGGTCGCTATCTACGCTTATAAGCGCTATGAGGCTTGCTGAGGGTATGTTAGAAAGTCTAGCACGAAAAGTAGATGATTTAAGAAAAGTAAGTGGTAAATTTTATTTTACATTCGCTTTACCAATTATACCGCTCCATATAATACAAATAAAATAATATATCGCTACAGGTAGTAGATCTAATGGAATTACGGTCAATAGCAGACAGAGAACTGACAAAACTTGAAAAAGATGTTCGCCTTCTACGAGCTTTATATCCACGGTGGATTCTTTTAAAGGCCAATTCTTTAAAGTTGTCAGGACGCTTGACTCCATCTAACACATTATTCAATCAGGTGAGCAAATATTTCCAAGCGAAAAAGAAACTCAGAACAAAAGTGTGAATATAAGTCCCGTGCGGCAGTTTGATTAAAAAAAATGTAAAATAAAAAAAATATGTTCTCGATAATAATATAATGGTGAACTTCACTTTGCAGGCATTAGAAGAAGCAAGGAAAATTAATAATCGATTAGAAGAATCACTAGCCAAGGCAGCTCTATCTAATTCTGTGTTCTGGGTACAGAATGCTCGAGCTGGCACATTTGTGAACTGGCGAGATGGTGCTGAACATGCTAGAAGTTCTTGGCACCAATTAATGTATAGAATAACCACTACCAGAGAAGAATGAATAGGAAATCCTCAGTTTGATTAATTAATAATTTTTAGAAGCAAATGTAATATACATAATGCACCCCGAAATGCTATATCTGTATTCAAAACGAAATGTGTTTTTTTAATTCGGTGAGGCGGATAAAAAATTGCCCCTTTTACCCGGTGCGCTTGTCAGAAAACACTACCTTAATAATTTACAAAGACCGTTTTGGAATAAGCCGATTTTAAAATCTGGCGCCTCAGGACACGGATCATGATTTCTAGATTTTAAATATGTGGTATGTATTAAGTACACTCTGAGACGTGGACTGACATTTGACAAACACAAAGTGTAAACTTCTTATTATTTGATAACAAAAGTTGATAAGAAGTTCTTATCAACCTTTGTTATAAACTTTGATTATTATGATAAACTTGGTGGCATTTGGCTGTTTTCAATGTATTCCTTAAATAGTAGATACAGCAAACAATACTGATTACCGACATAATTTGACGCTGTTAGTTTAAATAACGAAATAACTATTCTAAACTATAGAAATGAATAAAAACCGTGTTTTTGTTGGTTTATTCATTCATGCCAGTTCAAGGGCCAATTTTTCGCTATTAAATGGTTACGTGTGGATCAAAAATGGAAAGGTAAAGTTATTGAATATTAAACTTTATTTCTTTACTAGATATAGCAAATTAATATACTTAATACTAAATGACAAATCCAATAGAATACAAAATTGCAATTGCAATATTACTCCATTAGGTACTTACCTATAGATTCATTAAACTTAACTAAATCAAATCATATTATTATTTTTATAAGTATACATAATTACTTTTATGTGCAGATTGCAAAAATAGGAACCACCGCGGATTTCCAGAATCTAGAAGAGTCTGGCTTATTGACAGAAGTGGAAATTGTAAAACTCTCTCCCAGCCAAATTATTATTCCGGGGTTTATAGACTGCCATGTGCATGCTCCACAATTCCCCAACATTGGAGTTGGACTGAATCTACCCCTGCTTGAATGGCTTGACAAGTACACATTCCCTTTGGAAATGAAATATAGTGATGTGGCATTTGCTGCTAAAGTTTATGATCAAGTTGTGGTAAGTAAATTTAGTCTTTTTTATAGCTAGTCCGACAAACGAGCCAGTGGGTCACTTGAACTCATGAACATCCACAATACCAAAAGTGTCATGTATGCACTGTCGGTCTTTAAAGGACAGGAATAGGGATTAAGGAAGGGAAGGGGAAATCTGGGCCTCCGGATATCTCACTTACCATACGAAATGTGACAGTAAACTGTTACTTTATGTTGGTTTTCTGTGAGACAGTGGTACTGACCCAGTCGAGGCGGCCCATTCATGCTGTAGACAAATATGTCTACAGCGTGGCTCTACCACTTCTACAACTTCTGTTAAAATCATTTTAAATTAATATGCATTATACTTATCTTATGAAGACAGTTAGTGTTACATATAAATTAATCTTACAAGTTAATGTGTTAAAATTATAATTTGCAAAATGTTGAATTTGTAATGTTATTTTTTACAAGTTAAGTATTTATAACATATTTAGAGCTATACTAAAAATTATGCCTCCCATAAATCTTTGCACTACCAATTTTGTGTTCATAAGATCTATAATTGAATGGTGGTTTGCATTCTTTTAGATTAGAACATCTCCCCTTACAAAAGCAAAATGGGTAAAGTAATTTATTTAATACGGTGTAGTGATGACAGTAGTCACTGATTAAAAGAATTGAGTGGAATGGACCGGGAGCGGGTCATCTTTTTCTATAAAAAAATCTAAATATTATAGTTTTAATTTTGCTATATTTATGCTCCTTTCTTTCCTTTTATGCTCAATATCTTTACAAAATAATTTAAATATTTCACATCTGCCAGACACCCAGTGACGTCTACTTTTTTTTATTTCAGAGAAGACTGTTAAACAATGGTACTACAACAGCATGCTACTTTGGCTCTCTACATCTTGAAGGAACTTTGGAACTAGCCAGAAGTGCAATAAAGCACCACCAGAGGGCTCTTGTGGGCAAAGTTAGCATGAACTTGAAGAATGATGTGGGTTACTATAATACTGTAGAGAAAGAATTAGCTGATACTACAAATTTTGTACAAAAAGTATTGGAATTTGAGGTAATTATGCTTTTCATGATTAAAATATTATAAACATGTATAATAATAATAAATAACACCCAACAGTCACACACATAGCCCCGACCCCACACTAAGATACGAGTCTTGTGTTATAGGTCTCAGGGAATATGAGAGACTTTCAGTCTCACAACACCCAGACCACAAAAGGCTGTCTGTACACAAACATTTGTCCCGGTTTGGAACTGAACCCACAGCCTCTCGTTTCACAGCTGGCAACTCGCTTACTGCCCCACGGAGGCTACCAAATAATAAATATACACCCAACAGTCACACATAGTGTTTGTAACTTGTAGTGTATGAGGGAGTACTGTCACACAACACCTAGACCCAAAACAAATATTTGTAGATCACACAAAAATTTGTTGAGGATTTATTAAAGAATAAATTTATAAGTATTACTGCCTCATAACCTTTTCTGATGAATTTTTTCTTATTGTCTATGTTGTTTGTCTATATGTTTTATGATTGTGTTTTGTTACTGGTTCCATATATTTTCTGTGTCTGTCGCTATTAAAACATTGCTATGAAGACATTGTAGAATTCTTATTCAACATCCAATTCAACAGGATTGAACCCAAATATGTGAAACAAGATAAATAATCAGAGATTAGTCCACTACGATTCCACACACATATTTCTTTTTTAAACAAGCCCTGTATTAAACATTGTCCCACTGCCGGGCACGGGCCTCCTCTACTAATGAGAGGGGTTAGGCCTACACACATATTATGTCAATTAATTCCAAACTAAATAAAATATAAATATAAAAACACACAAATGCAAATAATAAATATTCTATTTTCATTGTAGAATGATTTGGTGCAACCTGTAATCACACCAAGGTTTGCATTGAGTTGTGATGAAACACTTATGACTGGCCTCGCGAATATATCTACCCAATATGGCTGTAGGATACAGGTATGCATTTCAGTACTAAATCAAATGTATTTTAAACTATTTAAGATTCAATAATATCCACTGGTATGGTGTTTCAATATAATCTTACAATACAATAATACAATTTTATCTTTAAGACAGCCTCGGTGGCGCAGTTGTAATTGCACATGCGTTACCAGTCTGTGCTGTACTATGCTAAAGTCTCGGGTTCGATCCCCGGGTCGGGTAAAGTGATATTGGTTTTTTCTAACTAGAAATTCTCAGTATTAGCCCGGAGTCTGGAATCTGTGCCCGGTATGACGATAATCTCGCCCCCTATCACATTATGGGACCGAAATTCGACGAAAAATGGGTGTTCTGGTTACACCTCTGCCTACCTCTTCGGGAATTACAGGCGTGAGTGTATATGTATGTTATCTTTAAGACTTGTACTACCATTGTCAAGTTACCCTTACATAAATCTAGACCAACAATTATGTTACTTATTTCAGAGCCATATTTGTGAAAATCTCAAGGAAATAGAATATGTGCTACATATAAATCCGACATGTAAAAGCTATGCTGAAGTGTATGACAAAAGTATGCTTTTGAACGAAAGGGTAACAATTTATTCTATATAATAGACCGATTGATTAGATGGATAGGACTTAAGTCAAGGACCGACGAAAAATTTACGCACGCCGCACCATTTGTCAAGTTTTACCATCTGTCAAGTGTCATGTACCTCTACAGGAACCGGGCATATATAAAATAGATTGCGACTGTGGTCTCTCCTATATAGGTCAAACAAAAAGAAATATAGGGACCCGCGTAAAAGAACATATAGCTGACGTAAAACACCGACGCTCTACGAAGTCTGCAGTTGCTGAACATTCAGAGGAAGGCTCCAAGCATTATCTTCCATTTCGGACTACAACGAAATAAAGATTTAATATCAACTAAATGGAGGGTAGAAACATTGCACTATACTTTCGTGACGACATACAACTCAGTCTCCCCCGTGACCATGAAGACTGTAAAGCCTTCGAAACGTCGGGTTAAAAAAGTAAAATAATCCGCGATAAAAGTCGTTTTATTTCAATGTATACTATTTATTAAACTTTTTAACCGACTTCAAAAAAGGAGGAGGTTAACAGTTCGTCGGAATCTTTTTTTTATGTATGTTACCTGATAACTCGAAGACGCCTGGACCGATTCGAGAAATTCTTTTTTTGTTTAAAAGGGTATACTTCCCAGGTGGTCCCATTGGCACCAAGTCAGGATCTGATGATGGGATCTCAGACAAATCAAGGGCAACCCTCAAATTTTATAGTGACGCATAATTTGTTTTTTATTGAAGTCGGTGTACTTTTTATGAATAAAAGAACTTTTTTATTCATAGTGCATAATGGCGCACGCAGTACATATGACAGATGAAGAGACAGCGCTATTGGCGAGTAGAGGCACGTCTGTGGCCCACTGTCCCGCGTCTAACACGAGGCTGGGGTCTGGACTCTGTCCCTTGAGGAAACTACTCGACAACAACATCACAGTAGGCTTGGGCACAGGTATTATAATTATTTATCCTGGCACGGCAATGTGACCGCACTGCACCTGATGGTAAGCGCAGTGCGGTCCAATTAGAGTATCGAGTAGCGAGAGACGATCTATCCCCCGCTACTCAAAACAATCATGCCGGCCTGCTTCTTCACACAACGCCATGGACAAGAAGGTGCATTAGCGGTCGAGGGTCTATTGCAGAGCACTCAGAAGGCCGCAAAACGACCAAACATCGTACCCCAACTCTAGACCCCCGACAAAAACCGGATGTACACTGATTGATCCCGGAACGCGACTCACTAGCGTGTGCCACTATGGCGGGTTTTACACCCTGTGTACGATGCTCGCTATCCAGGCGGATATGAATACCCTACCACCAGTATACTATTTACTTTATTTTATGTTAACTTTTCATTAGCTATATCATTCATGTTTAATAGCAGCGATAGCCTAGGGTTGCGGTACGGACTGTCAAGACGAAAGTCGTAGGTTCGAAACCCAAATGGCACACACCTCTGACTTTTCTACGGTGACGTGTGTATTAAATGTTAATTATCGCTTGCTTTAACGGTGAAGAAAAACATCGTGAGGAATCCTGCATACCTGAGACATCTCGAAGAATTCGATGTTATGTGTAGTCTACCAACCCGCATTACGCCAGCGTTATTATTATTTGTTTAACAAATTTGTTTCTTCTCACATAGAAGGGTAAACGATGCACGGGCCAAAGCCAAGTGAGTAAATAAGAAATAATGTATGTTTCGTCATTGTTTAAAAAATTGCGTGTTAAGTGACAGATGTTGAGTATTACTGCCTTTTGCAGCTCAAACATTCTATTATATTATTTTAAGTCCTTAAATACAGTTTTTTTATTATCATAAATCGGCTTGCGTTTGACCACTATCTCGCCTGATGGTAAGTGATGATGTGGTCTACGGTGGAGCACGCTTGCCTAGAAGATACCTATTCACTCTTGACTTGAAGATACCCAGGTTATCATTTCCGGGAAATATAGACTCCGGCAAAGAGTTCCACTCTCTAGCGGTGTGCATGAAATATACTAGCAAAACGCTTCGTGCGCACTGGCTTTATTTATACTTCTTTTCTTTATTTTCATTTTGGGGGTTTTTTCAAGCATGACAATGTCACCCCCATTATTGTATACATACTGTGACAAAATAAGCTTTTATAAAAAAAAACAAAATTATTAATATATACCTACAACACCAAATTAACAAAATATACTCAAACATACTAAGTAACACGTGATTTTAGTGTCTTATCTATTATTTTACAAAGCAATCTAGCCTCATCGGAAACCGGGGAGGCCAGAATGCTATTATAAAAACCTAAATGATACCTTCTTTCTCCGAAGGCGTGCCGTCTCTGTCTCAGAACGGCTGCACTCATATAAAATATGATGAAACTGGTTATAAAAACTCTAGGTGAAAATCACGGGGTTACAACCTCAACGGCTTTGACAGCCTCCGTGGCGCAGTAGGTGAGTAGCCGGCTGTGAAAAGTGAGGCCGTGGGTTCGATTTCCACACCGGGACAAATGTTTCTTTGAAAGACATATTTGTGTCCGGGGCCTGGGTCTTGTTAGACCGTGCGTCTCTCTAGGTCCCTGATACCCACAACACAAGACCCGTATCTGAGTGTGGGGTCGGGGCTATGTGTGTGACTGTTGGGTGTTATTATTATATTTGGTATTGTTGTACTTGTTAATAAAGGTATTTTTCTTACAGATGTATCAGGTGGTGACAGTTCATCCATATTAGACGCACTGCGCAGAACTATGGACGTGTCAATGCATTTAGAACTCAAAGGTGCCGACGGATATTCTATAGACTGGAAAGAAGCTTTCTATTTGGCGACGATGGGTGGTGCTAAAGGTGAAATCAGTTAGTTTTGTTAAAACTGTTTGTTTTTGAATCACAGATTTAATTTATATTTAAGTTTCAGTTTAAAATTTTGCTATAGCACAATTCCCGAATAAAAAAATAGGAGCAATCCTTAGCTGCTGTCTAGATTAGCTACATAACATACCTACGTAATATATTTATAATCGTAGTACCTCCTTTAAGGCTCGCAATACTACGACGTAGGCATCGCACATCGACAATGCTACTAATCCATACTTAATACTATAAATGCGAAAGTAACTCTGTTTGTTTGTTACCTTTTCACGACTAAACGGCTGACCAGATTGTGATGAAATTTGGCAAGGAGACTGATTATATCCTGGAGAAGGACATAGGCTATCTTTTTTCTCAAAAAACAACCTTGAAAGGGGTCAAATAGGAGTTCAAAATTTGTATGGGAAATCCATAATTCTTCGACTTAGGGATCTGGAAATTCATATTTAGGCTTTTGGTAGATTAGAATTCATATTTAGGCTTGGTTCTAAAACTAAGGGGGTAAAATAGGGGATGAAAGTTTGTATGAAAATCCTTCATTTTTTAAGTTAAACGCATGAAAAATCTTATTTTGTATAATATACAAACATATATTTTTCTCCTAAACATGACCTCCACGTGGGCGGAGCCGCGAGCAGCAGCTAGTATTTATTATAAATGCGAATGTTTGGATGTTTGTTACTCAATCACGCTATAACGGCTGGACGGATCTGGTTGAAATTTGGCACAGATATAGATTATAGTCTGGAATAGCACATCGGCTACTTTTATCCCGGAAAAAATGTACAGTTCCCGTGGGATAGTTTCGTTTTTCACAGAGCAATGGATCGACATGATTTTTTGTTTAGCAGTAGTTTAGAGATCAAAAATTACATAGGCTACTTTTACCCCAGAAAAATGCACGCTATGGGAAAGCAAAATATAGAAAGGCTTAAGATGCCTCCATGGATTGTACCTATACCTTTTCGTAACCTGCACGCGGGCGGAGCCGCGGGTAACATATAGTGTTCCATATTCAAATTCAATATTAGAAAATGTAATAAATTAAAAATGTAACTTCGGCAGCCTATTACACATCGTAGCATCCAATCCAACAACGTACCATAAACTAAAGTATTGTCGATGACAACATTAAAAATGTAATTTTCTTTACAGCACTGCGTTTAGAGGAAAAGATCGGCAGTTTCGAAATGGGAAAAGAATTTGATGCGCTCCTCATAGATGTGTACGCAGAGGATGGACCTATAGACAAATATGATTTTGAGGTTGAACAAAACACAGAAGAATATGCTATATCTCTTTTACAAAGATTCATTTATTTGGGCGATGATAGAAACATTGTACAGGTGTATGTCAAAGGACAGCGGGTTAAGGGTTGATATCAAAAACATGCAGTAAACAGATTTTTATACTGTAGTCTTTTGTCCGTTATTTTTTGGGAGTTCGAGTCTCAGCATTTCAATTATATATTTTGTTATTAACCACTCGTGTATCAAAAGGATATTAAAAAGTAATAAAGTAGGGAAGTAAGTACAGGCCAAAATCAATTTTATTTCCATAATGTTAAAGTTAAAAATCGCATGTAAGAACGGCGAGTGTTGCCAGTGTTTGAAATACCGCCGGCAAGCTTATGATACATGACTGGTATTTACTTCCCTACTTATTACCTTTTTCCGGGCATTTAAGAGTCATGAGAGGGCCAATAAATTAGGTAATAATAGGGGATACCTTTATATTTTTACATACACTTGTAATATTAATATATAGAAAACAAAATAAATAATTAATTACTGATAATGTGGACTTATTTTATTTAAAACCCAGAATGGTAGTACTATATAATTTAGAGGCGAGGTTCTTTGTAACAGATGCACTAAATATTTTTTACGCAATATGAAATATTCGAAAGTCTCAACAGGGAACTCGCCATTAACTTTTCTAAGTAGTTCTACTAAAGTGTAAGCTTGGCAGCTGAGCCACAATTAATGCCCATTATTTTGTTACTATTACCAGATTATAAATTCAGTATACAATCCATTGTTTTATTAAGAGTTACACGAAATACGTGCATTACCTATACACATTCGATAACTAAAGATAAAACTAGCGGGCCCCAAAAGCGGCGCCACATTAAATATGATATTTTAAAGATCTAAATCTTTGGCCTTTTTTCCACAAATCCTAGAAAATCTAATTTAGTGACAGCAGCGCCACCTACCCGATCCAATTGTATTTTCAAACCATCCAGGAACCCATTGAAATATACACACAAAATTTCATCCAAATCGGTTCAGCCGTATATATCAAGATAAATTTATATAAGTGATGGTACTGCCGCAAAGCACAAATAAAACTCATGCATAATATGTTATAATTTTATTACCGTGTAATTTTTTTATAATTTGTGTAGAAAACTGTGCAAATATAATGTGAAATACAAACTGAATTTACATAACGTATATAATACTAAATGGAATTAATATAAATTAATTCCCACATCACATGTGGCAAAACAAAGTCGATATAATTTTGGCTAAAAATAAAAGTTTATTAGGTCTCTTCTAAGTTTTATATCATAACAAAAAAACTGAACATATAAAATTGAACACAAAATCAAACTGTGATTTACTTTAAAGCTTCGAGATCAAATATAGTAACAATTTCATAGACAAGAAACTAAAACTGTTTTATGTGGACGTTAAACGAATAAGATCAAAGAAAACAATGTATCAAATTATATTTTGTTCGTAGTCTGCGTATACAAAATAGTGATGTGACGACAATTTTTCTAAAAACGTAAGTTATCGATAAATTTTATAATCATAAAATTAGGTTCATATTTCAAGTAAGGAAAATAGTTTCTTTTACCGGTTATTGCTATGTATTTTTTATTTTTCGCCACATCTCGTAAATAATACTCAAATGCAACTGGTGTTGTTACAATACTTAAGTCGGTGGAATGATAAAACAATTATGTTATTCGAGTGTTAGTAATAAATATGAACAGTCTTATAAAATCATAAAGTACACTATCTAAACAGTACAGAAACATCTTATAGTAATTAAATATACATACAAAAAAACGTTATACTCGTATTCAATTAATACACCGTGTTACACTTTTAAAAATACTAATTAAAAAAATATTATCGTAATACAGACGTATATATAATATTAATATATAGTACAAAAAAATTGGCCTGTTACCATTGCTATCACAATTGCAGATCGCTGGTGACGTCATATAAATTGTGATGACAAGAACAACATTTACACGACAGAAAGCACGCTTCACACAATACTTGTTTCGTTGCTGTATTTTCTACAAGCCTTTAGGACCATTACGATCATCTATATAGATAATAAAATCATTGCTTGGTTAGATAAACCACGCTAGAATTTCACTAAAATGTCGCATTTGGTGCTGTATATATAATTCAAACTCGAAAATAGTATAACTAATAAGTTGCATTACTATCTGACCCACATCGTATCCAGTAGAAAATTCATCAACGTTTTAAGATTTGTGTGAACTCTTATTATAATACACTAGAACATCCCATTCCTACGCCTAATCAATTAACACAGGAACTTGGACGTGCAAATCCAAAAAATGCAAGCCACGATAATTTTGAACAAGTCCCTATTTTGTTCGACTATATGAATATGCTAACAACGGTTGTTAATTGAATAATTTACTATATTTTCTATGAAAAGTCGACTAACTTGGAACAACATTTATTTCAATGCACATATAAACTTGTTAATTTATATTCATAAGTTAATATTACATATGAAACTACATAATACGCCTATTGTGTGAACAAAAATATTATCTAGGCATACTTGTGAACAGTATAAACTTTCGTCTAAAACAAATTAATATACTAATAAGACAATACTAATGCAACCCTTTTAAAGGTTCACCTATATTTATGTATACGAACAACAATTTAAAAGCGATTAAACTTTATCGATAAACTCGTGTCTACCCTTCACTCACTCATGCGGGTTTGGGACGCAGTAGCGTTATTTCACTATAATATACACGAATGGCGAAATAATAAGGTACTTGACAATATGGCCACAAAACAATCATAAAGGGTAAGTATAGAACTAGCTGCTAACTATTAATAGTACAATGTTTCTTTGAGCTGCCTTCTCTTCACAACTATCGTGAACATAACCGAATCGACATGGACCTAAACCATGTATTGCACTGTTCATCTAAACAGTCTTAAAACATAACCTTAATTTAATATATCTTAATGTGCGAAAAAATGTGCATAATTATGTGCTGAATTAAACTATAAAATATTTACATAGACAACAAAAAAGTATCCTCTGTGAGCCTTACAACTGAATAACATAATACTTATAATACAATAATGAAGTGAATCAAATGTCAACATTAGAAAACTAAAATTTAGAATATTCATAAGACATTTCATACACAACTAGCACCTATTATAATATATATCTAAAACGTAATGTTCACATGTTAATATATACATGGTGTTACATTCGTTATTACTTTCGACATTTGCATAACTCCATTTTGTACTATTAAATCATAGACAATACGAACTAGACATTGTTAGCTATGCACTTCAAGAAAGCCGTCTGAAAGATATTTCAGTCTTTTTATACAGTGGCTCGTAAATAACCTGCGTACGAGAATTGAAACCGTTTCCAATATATTAATTTTGGCATAGTTTGGAGATAATTATATACAGTATGAGCAAATAAACGGTCGAACTACTGAGGTAGAAAGAAATGCAAAGAATTATAAATGTACATACTGATAAAGTACAAACAAATTTAGAATGTATTAAGTTTTCATTACAAATAATACTTATATCAGTAATATATTTACAGGAATGTATGTCGCATAGTTTTTGGGGCTTCGACCCGATGCCCCTGTGATGCCATATTATAAATCTTTGTCCTTGTGATTTTTGTAATACGTTACTCTTGTGTACTATGTACCAAGTAAAAAATATGTATGATTCCTTTAAACAATTCCTTAAGAAACAACATTTTATAAATAGCCTAGCAATACTAATTTCAAATATAAATTTCAGTCAAAAAGAAAACTTTTGTTCGCAGTTCTGTCTAAATCGCCTAAATCTCTCTCACAATGAGATATCTCAGATTCATGCAGAGACGTTTGGAACTTCCAAATATTTTTGGTAAAAAAATAGAGAGCTTCATTTTAGTTTTGATCTTTGAGGAAATTTGTTATTATATGGGCAAAGGAGTGAATTTTTAATAGATTTTTACTCTAAACTCTTGGTTTTTTTATGAATCTATGTTGCTTATATTTCAAGCTAACATTTAAAATTTTATATCTTACCAGTCGATTAGTATATCAAATCATTGATAAGTTATTGATAGTTCGATATATTAAACACACAATCGATATTGAACCGAAGGTAATTCGATATTTTATAATAGTGTGCGCTCTGCTTGACGTGACTGTAAACCTCCATGCAATGATTTGTATAATAAGGTTGATCGATATTGTTGTATATGTATATATACGTAGTTGTTAATAGAAGAAATATTGGGATGTAATCGACACTTCGTTTTACAATATTCTTAATATTTCATAATGCTCATAAATATATATTAATATTATACTAAAAATTGCTTAAAACTGTTGAGAATACACATGTTATAAATTCGTAGTCAGGTGTAAATTTTATCTCCGATAAACAAATGACATTCAATTGCTATTTCCATAACATAATAAAAATATTTTTTTATTGATATAAAACGCATCATATTTCAAATTCGCTCACAAACATTAACTCGAGCGATTACCATCACAATATCGATCACCCCCATCGAGAAGTGTGGTGGCGACATGGAGTTACCTGGAAGGTCGTCGCGTGCAGAGGCACTCCCTGGACGGTCAGGCGGTCACTTTACGAGGCTGGAGAGGGAGCGGGATTTCAGTGTCGGAGTGCGCGAGCGAGCGGCACGCGGCGCCACCGCTGCACACGCGCGAGCGTCGCGACCGACGCCGCGAGCTACGGCGCTCGCCACCTGTGTACACGTGCCATATTGCTTACCACACAACCATCTTAGCTGACAGTTGACACTCTGCCAGTGATGTCGGATAACAGTGTCCCAGGTGCAAATACAACTGATTCGATAAATTACATCGATATTTATGTGAATTTTGTTATCACAGACAAAACTAAAATAAAATTATCTCATGTGAGATGAGTGCTAACAAATTTAAAAAAAATCTGCATTTGGTTTCAGTTTAATTAAGCTACAACAGAACGTACACTATGGTAATGTTTCGCATTTAAAATATTGAACGGCTTTCCTTCTTGAATGTCATTGCGTATTGCGCCAATTCATTTATCTTAGGCGAATCAGTTCGTAACATAATAATGTACAACAATGAATCAAAACTCCTCATTAAATATTTAAAATTGTAATATTCATATTGCTCAGATCCAACTTTATGACGTTAGGAACACTATTATCCATCATATCACGTACCAGAAATCATTATAAATAAATGAATATACTATAAAACTTGTCATATTTGGGAAGTAATGTCAAACGCTTTAATGTTGTTTCTAGTTCCCAAATATAAACAGTAAACATGTTAGAGGTGTAGGTAGCGTCACACGTGCCTTTTAATTGTCAAAGAATAATCGATAAAATTTATCAATCACTTACTGAATATAAAAATTGTTAATTAATTATCTAAAATTGTTCAAAACATATATTTATCACAATCCCCGTCACACATTATAATCAAACTAGAAACAAAATACACTGTTTAAGCGCTGTCTACATCCCCAACCCTAATTATCTAACTAATATTACTCTACAATATGTATGCGAAATACGAATCATCTTTCTAAACGCTTCAAATTATTACAAACTCATTACTTCAAAACTACAAAAAATAAATAAAAAAACAAAGCATTTAGAACTATGAATTATCGATATATAAGTCAAGATTAATTCTGCATAATGTTAATCATTATGAAAACTAATCTCACCATAAATATTCAGGGAGCATTTTTTACATGAACAATTTAATTAATTTTTATCAAGATTGATAAATATAAAAAATCATAATATTTATTAATTGCTCCCTTATTATTATGAAAAGCGAATGACAAGTGGATATATATCTGATAATGATAACATAATATGCAACAGAATACAAATATAATGATATTTTATTAAATTCTCTACAATAACGGTAGCGGAATAATTTAGGGTTGGATTTAGAGCACTCATTTATCGATAGTTTCTTACGATAAATCGATATCGTCATTTCTATTTATTTTATTTTTTTATTTGGTTCGTTGCTCAATCCGCTCCTTTCAATAAACGCATAATAATCTATATAATTGAATATGGTCATGTATAAATAATCATCACTTGTACGTCACAACATCGAGCATGCTAATATGTATACATAGGTAGGTGATATATGGCAATTTAAACAGGCGCAGTTCTAGTTGATTTGAATAATATTAAATATCTATTTGTACATAATATGCGGATTAGAACTATGGATCTCCGAACCTTGTTTAGATCTGTACATTTATTCTAGCTTGCTAATACATGCCTTGCTAATATTTACCCACTAAATGAGGCATATTTTTTTTTATTGCTAAGCGTCAAATTAATTACGCAATTGTAATAATCGTAAATAATAATATAATATATCTAATCTCATTTATGAAGCTATTGTACGACTGCTGTATTGAATAAAAAGAAGAATCGAATTTTATTGAAGAAAATAAAAATGACCAAAGGGAAACCGGTGAGTATGGAATGTTGAAAAGAAGACAGTGATCGCCATGCACACAGCAACACACACAAAGTGCGGTGAAGGAACCAACAGTGCCACATCTCATGCCAAACAAGCGGGAAGCGAGCCCCATAGCACATTTACCATGTTGTTAGTCAAGCTTCGGAGGCTTTACCTCTCTATGACATGAAATTTCCAAATACGTTGGTGTTCTCAAGGTTTTGTTTTTGTATCAATCGTTTCAGAACAGACATGTGGACGCGTTTACCGCACGAGAGGAAAGCCTTCGAGGAGCGTACGTGAGACCCTCCGCACCGAAGCGAACAAACATGAAGAAACAGTACCGGTGCGCGAGGTTCAAAACAAAAACTCTAGGCAGGCGACAAGCACGTATAGTGCTGTGCTCTCGCGGTGTGGACGGTCCGAGCACGAGGGGCACGTGTGGTGCACGTGATGCGCGCGGGGGAGGGGTCGGGTGTGCGGGCGCGGGCGCGGGGGCGGGGCTAGCGGCGGTGACGTCATACCGGCGCGCGGCCGCGGCGCGTCCAGCGAGCCCGCCGGCTGCAGGAACCACTCCGACCGAGTGCGCATGCGCGCCCGCTGCCGCTCGTGCACCTACGCACCACCACCACACCACTGTACTGTGCACTCCGCACGCGATCCACACTCCATACAGACACACACTCACACTAGCACTCACGCACTCACACGAGCTTCATCTACACTTGGAGGCAGTGTTACCAGATGAAAATAACTACAGTGTCAGCAGACTAAAATGGCCGTGTTTGAAGTATAATTACCTTAGATTTATTTTTGAATTACAGTGTATAATATCATGTCAATGTTTAACGAAAAACAACGTTATTCTTTTTTTTACCAGAAATAAATTATTCTTCCAAAAGTTCCACTTCTTGATCATAAATACACGGAGACATATTATTAAACATACCTCTTTCTAATGCCTACCATAAGCTGCCGACAGATCTATCTGAATTCGTTTTACGATTTTTTATTAATTTTAGATTCGAATTCGATTATAATTTACACGGTAATTAATATTAAAAAATACCACAGAAAATGACACGGTAATAGATGATTACTGTAGACCGTGTTTAGGTTAAAAATACCGTGCATTTACGGTAGTAACCGTGTATCTGGTAACACTGCTTGGAGGTCAAATTCACTATGCAGACGTTGACGTACCAATATAGACATATGCAAATAATCGACAAACAATTTCAACTCTTATTATCCTGATAAATGTGTAGCAAATAATTCTATTTCATTGATTCAATGTATTTACGTGAGAGATAGGTTATTGTCCAAGCTACAGAGGTGAAACTAAAATACCCACAACATGTTTAGATATATATTGTATGTTACAATGACAACTACTAGTTAATATAGTTAATTTGTAATAGAACATGAACAATAGTCATTAGTATATATTAAATCCATTACCTAAATTATTAATCAGAGAGAAACAAAGGAGAAAGGAATGTTAATCATAACTTTTGGGGACAAACCACAACCTTAGACAAAAATAATAAAACTTTCAAGTCCAGAAGTCTTAAAACTCGGTACAAGGTCACAAGTAGATATATTTATATACTATAGATAATACCCTACATATATTATGTGGAAAACAAAACTACAGTACCATAAGACACTACTTCCTATCATAATATTATTAAGTACCTAAATAACAATACTGTGTTGCCAATATATGTACCAAAAAATCACCATACCATTTTCATTGCCTTAGTTTAATATATTATGTGTTTGATTTACATAGCGCATCGAAATATGCAAAGTAACTAAATACTAACAGATCAGCCATAAACGTCCTAATGATATTTTCAAAGGAAACAGACATGCAATTTGTAAGAAACGTGGACCACAAATAAACACATTTATATTAATTTTATTTATTGAGATACTGTTGAAAATTATTTCTATAATAAATATCATTGACCTATAGATTTTCTATGGGGGTGTTCATGTATTACATAAGCACTAAGGGGGAACTGGGGGGGGTCTTTGCTTATTTTTGATGACATAGTGTATGTGGGGTGTGAGTGGCGTCAATATTTATTTATTAACTGTTAGATTTTTTGTTAAAAATATTAATAGAATATTCTTACACTTGTCTATGCTTACATAAATACATATACACTCACGCCTGTAATCCCCGAAGGGATGGGCAGAGGTGTAACCAGTACACCCACTTTTCGCCGAATTTCGGTCGCATAATGTGATAGGGGGCGAGCCTATCGCCATACCGGGCACAGGTTCCAGACTCCTAAAATTCTGCTTACGTAATACTTAAATCATACATACGCACATATCGTAAAGGGTAGGCGATGCAAGTAGTGCACTCAAAGTTAACCAAACTTATTTCTGTAGTGAGCATATGGCATTGTCACAAATTCCGATCGAGCAAACTGATTTTATTGATTCACAAAATGGTGATATACTCGAACCGGGGTAATAACTTCCTCATGGTTTCTCAAGTACACTGCCCCTAGGGGTGGAGCTAACACAATACATATTTATGGATATAATAAACTACAAAACACCATCTTAATCCGGGTACAATTTTGATGATACAAATCATATAAAGTATTGTAGAGTTGAAAATTACAAAACGCAATATAATGGTAAATAAAAAAATTACTGTATCTATTTTAATTGTCTTTGCACACGTAACTTTAAAACTATAAAAAGTGTTGCCAGAAAAAAAACCACAAATCTCTAGTTCTTAAAATTCCTTTACAAAAGTTTTTTTTTTATATCTGTGTGTTTGCTAATGGTCCACGCGAAGAGACAGTACAAGGGAGACAGACGGCCGTAGTGTTCTCTACAGGTGGATATTGAACAAAGTGTCGTCACCATCACTTATAAAACAAGTCCTTCAGTGTGCGCTAGAATCCAAACAGATCGCTTTACACACTCGTCTCACACAGCGGGTCGTACTACTGTCCAGTGTCCACATATGCGTACATTATTCACTTTATGAACATGGTAATATAAAATGAGATGGATCGCTTATCTGCCTTCCGTTTACTTAACCTCTAAGTATTACAAGGACACCGAAAAAACGTAATAAGTAGTGACAAAAAATACAAGCCAAAATCAACTTTATTCCCATAATATTAACGTTACAAATACGCTTAACACGCACGTCAATAAGGGCGAGTATTGACAGTTTGGCGTGGCCAAATATGTCCAGATGATACTTAAGTGGTTAAAGGCCGTTAAGTGACATTTTGACAAATTTGAGTTATATATATAAAGTAATAAAGTAACTTTTTCTCTATCGATAAGTCTGGGTCATATTTTTCTATCTATAATAAGTCATAAGATCTAAAGACTAGGCTCACGGCTAACACCATGTCTTGAGATATCTACGTTTTTAGCAATATCTCCAAATTGAGTTTATTAATATAACGGCCTTTTAGTAAACGGACGGCAGAATTTATTAAAAAATACTTACATTAAACGCATACATGGGCACTGAAACGGCATTTGAATATCAGAATTTTGGCTCCGTACTTTTGTTTTACATAATTTATTATACTACCTAGGACCTACTAGGTTCATTGAAATAAAAGTACTTACAATAATTGAGTACACAAGTGTAAAATCACTGTTATACGCTTAGATATGTATCAAAGTATTTTTGAAACTGAATGAATCAATATATATTTTTAAGTAAAATCATAGAGGTACATTTTAATAGACGAATCTACGTCTAAAAACTATTATAGACCACCTATGACCACAAATTCTGGTAGAAAAACAAGTCGATAGAGTAGAAAGAGACAGATAGATGTGATAACGTACCTGAGGGAGATAGGAGAGACTCTTTGTACTCTCCGCGTATTTGTTGATGGCGCGCAGTTCCTCGAGAGTCATGTGCGGGCTGGAGTTGCTGCGAGACGACTGAGACGACGAGCTAACTGATATCTGGAATAATATGCATATTGTATGTTACTAAGTATCATTGACTGCCTCGGTGGCGCAGTTGTAATTGCGCATGAGTTACGACTGCTGTGCTGAGGTCTCGGGTTCGATCCCCGGGTCGGGTAGTGATATTGACTTTTTCTATTTTAGAAATACTCAGTATCAGCCTGGAGTCTGTAATTAAGCCCGGTATGGCGATAGGCTCACCCCTTATCACATTATGGGATCGAAATAAATTCGGCGAAAAGTGGGTGTACTGGTTACACCTCTGCCTACCCCTTTAAGGATTACATGCGTGAGTGTATATGTATATATATGTATGTCTATGTGTATCGCCAAGGAGTACCTAGTGGTTAAGCATGTATTTTATGAGAGTTAACATCTAATATCTCGCAATGAATTGATGTGCATTTGTAGTCATCTTGTAGGTATTGCCACACTTTACAAGTAGGTATGGTGTAGTTAACAGTTTCCTTACTCGTTCTTCCTATACCTAGTATGAATGCTGACTATTTTATGATGTATGTGGTTTAAATTGACATGGCATGAATTGAACTTTTTTCATCCCCAATCCTTTTCATGGCGGTCAGGAATGGCTCCAAAAAAGATTCTATCAAGAACTACGAGGCCCGCTCCCACAACATAGTAGTATACATAGTACAATTCATCTCAATCCGGGAATCGAACCCACCACCTTTGATTTTCACCGAGGTTGTGTTCTAACACAACCTCGGTGAAAGTAGATACAAAGTTGATATTTGAATACCTTGAACACACTCTCTTCGAGTGATATGGACAGACGCGTGCACGAATCAAGCAGGCTGTGCTCGGGTATGATACCGAGAACTGAACCCGCGGCCCCGCCTCCCACCACGCCCATCAGCGCCGGCATCGACTGACACTCCTCAGATTTTGTTAAACCTTTGAGAATACAATTTAGTAATTATATGATATCTACATATTTAAGTCATACATATAATGGACATCGTGTGAACAATGTTAACTATCGTGTGGATTATGTGGGTATCTATTGTGTAATTTATGTGAACAAGGTCAATTATAAAGTTAGCAAAATATTTGTTTTTGTATGCAGATTACATTTACAATGAGCTGAACATTATTACAAATATCTAGTATCCCTTTATCCCCTAGGTGTTTAATTTGAAAAACGCCCAAAGTTCTCTTTCAATAATTATATTGCAGGGTATTAATATAAATAATTAATATATTAATATAAATATCTAATTTAAAATTCACCAGAAAAATATTACCCGTACATTGTCGCCCCTTTAGTGGTGGACTATCAAACCATTTCTAACCGATATCGACCAAATCAATATTAAAACGTTTATTATGTAAGGGACCATTCATTAATTACGTAAGAACGATTTTGGCTATTTTTAACCCCCTCTACACCCGTGTAAGAAAACATAAGATTTCTTGGACCCCCCTCCCACTTCTTACATAATATTTTACCTATGGTTAAACTTTATAGTATTTAAATGTCGTTATATAACATTGGTTGTACTTATGCCCATTTTGATGTAAATCAAAGATTTTTATTGCATAAAAATAATTATTATGCACAATTCAACTTAAAAAATATTACGTAAGAATAACTTTCATTAGCGTAAATATAAGAAACCATTAAGAATATGCTCTCAGAATTAGTTTATTTTATTAGTTCCAATCGCTCTGGACGTTGATGATTCTGCCAAAGTATAAAACTATATATATTTAATTTTATGATTTGTATTACTTGTTTACAAGTGAATTTAATCCGTACCGAATGTAAAAACAGTATCAAAATCAACACAGTGATCAAATATTTTGCTAACTTTGGTTACATGTCGATGTATGAAAGATTGAATGTATATTGTTACATTACTATTCTATGCAGACAAATCTATTTAATAGGGGTTTGCGAATAATTCGAAATTACGAATTATGCGTTCCGAATCGAATATTAATTTCGAATAATTCGAAATTACGAATTATGCGTTCCGAATCGAATATTAATTTCGAATAATTCGAAAGTTAGTAAATAATTCGAAAATTTGCGAATTATTAAATTATACGCGAATTTTTGAGAGTTTTGAGTTTAGGGTTTGTTATGTGCGGCTTTATAATATAAAATTTACAAATAATATACATTTTATTTAAACTATGAAATTACCAAAACATCATAAAGTTTTTTTTAAATAGGAATGAAAAAACAGAAATATTTTTGTAGCTAATAAAGTATTATCAAAAATACAACACTTTTCAATTTTTTTTTGTTTTAAAATAACAAATGCAATACTGAATCTGGTGATAATAACGTTCGTTTCTCAGGTATAATATCACCAGCAGTGAAAAATATATTTCTGTTGAAATAAATAAAAATACCTTCAAAAATATTTTATGAATTATGAATATGTGTCATGGCCACACTTCATTTAAAAGATGGGACTGATTTGGTCATTTTCCTTTTTCGAATGATTCGTAATTTTTCGAATAATTCGTCATTTTTCGATTTATTCGTAAAATGTCGAATCGATTATAAATATTCGATTCGATTCAAACGATATTCGCACATCCCTACTATTTAATAAACACAATTCTATTTCTATCATTGCATAAGTTAAATACCAATTAACCTTCCTTTTATGTAGGTTTAATTTATCACATTTTACTATCACAAATGAGATGCTACGGCAAACAACAATTATCACAATTTGTAATACATTTTTAACTATGACTGAACACCTATTTATAGTTACACACGATCCAGTTGTTAGTGTTTACTGTGACAGATAACATTATGCGTATGGACTTTATTTTATTGGGGAACTTAATGATTTGTAATTAGTTTAATAGTGCTCTTACACGGCTAACCTACTGTTTTTACAGCTCATTATTGTTATTTTTGATTAAGGGGAAAGGGCACGCAAAGCGGTTAGAATTACGTTGAGTTCGAAGAACATTCTGAGATATCTGCTGAACCAAGCGCTATATTAAAAATATATGTTAAATATAGACTCATTGCGCAACTCTAAAGCTATACAGAATTTGTTTAAATGCCCTCAAATTATTTAAATAAAATCCTAAACATGAAAAATAAAAAATACAATATCTCCAATAGGGCTTATCGATTCACATTAATTCTAATCAAAATAATTACTTTGTTATCAATAAAAAAGACGAGTCTTATTACTTTTAGAACATTTCTAACAAAATGTGTAAATAACAAATAAAAACTTAATTTTGCCGCAACCGAGGTATGCGACAACTAGCGCTTTGTTGTTTAAAAGCACAACTGAAATTGAAGATTAATCTCACTACTATGCAATAGATGGTAAAATTGTCAGTTTCCTGAAGTATGCATGCCTGCATGGTGTAGAACCTTTGCCTTCTCTTTTATATAAAAAAGAGAGAATGAAACAAAAATTTCACGTTCATAATATTTCGTTCTCAGTAATTAGGTACTTTTTGAACTATTGCTGGCACTACGTTTTTGCGCTTGGACTCGATTCCAAACAAAAATGACTATTATTACAATTAATTGCAAAACAAAAGTGCTTAAATAATAATAGACTGTGTTAAACCTTTAACATTTGTTCAGAGTCACCGACAAACAAAATTTAGTCAATAATAATAAATTAAACGTTTTTAAACAGTTATATTTAGCTTGCCCTGGTTGTTTTTTGTGTTTATTTTTTTTATAAATTTATTTGTGTATTGCTGAACAAGTAATTTATAAAATTATGATATCGGGAGCAAATTCTTTCAATTTTTTTTTCTTTTACTATGTGTGTAAACAGGAAGAAAATAAGATAAAAAAAAAATTAAATTAATATCCGAATCATGCACGAAATTAAAAAGTAACTACACTTAAAATTGTGCCAAATAAATCGATTTTCTTTCTACTCTATAGTCGTTCGTGTTTACGGTGATGTTTAATTTTTTTTATCATGCCATCTATTGGCGTATGCTATCTATAGCCATCTATCAGAGAGTAGCACGGCTAGCTTTTTGAAGGTCGAATCGTCAAAGTCATTGGACTACGTAATTCCCTTAATTTCATTAATGAAACATTTCGATTATATTTTTCGCATTTTTAATAGACATTATATTGTAAATCTATGAGAAATTTCATTGTTAATTATCCCTTGCTTTAACGGTGACGGAAAACATAGTGATGAAACCTGCATACCTGAGAATCTTATAAGAATTTCGAAGGTGTGACTAAGGCCTAACCCTCTCATTAGAGGAGGCCCGTGCCCAGCAGTGGGACAATATTTAATACGGGGCTAGTATTATTATTATGACAAAACTAGCTGTTGCTCGCGGCTCCGCCCGCGTGGAGGTCATGTTTGGGAGAAAAAGTATACAATACAAAATACCAATATTCATGCGTTTAACTTAAAAATGACGGATTTTCATACAAACTTTCATTCCCTATTTTACCCCCTTAGGGGCGGAATTTCCATAAATCCTGAAACATATATTTTTTATTTTTAACTAAAATGCCAAATACTAATTTTCATGAATTTAACTTCAAAAATGACGGATTTTCATACAAACTTTCATCCCCTATTTTACCCCCTTAGGGGTGGTATTTCCAAAAACCCTTACTTAGTGGATGCCTACGTGATAAAAGGTACCTACTGTCAAAATTTCAAGTCTCTAACCCCAGCCGTTTTGGCTGTGCGTTGATCGATCAGTCAGTCAGTCAGTCAGTTTCTTCTTTTATATATACAGATAGCTTTTGCCCGCGGCTACGCCCGCGTGGTAGTTATTTTTGGAAGAAAAGGTATAAAATCCATGGAGACCTCTCAAGCTCTTACATCTTCTTGTATTATGCTATCCCGTAGGAACCGTGCATTTTCTGGTATAAAAAGTATCCTCTCAACGAACACTATGCAAATAATCATGTGGTTCCCTCGCTCTGTCTAAAACAAAAACAAAACTATCCCACGGGAACCGTACAATCTCTGTGCCAAATTTCAACCAGATCCTTCGGGCCTTTTTAGCGTGATTGAGTAAAAACATCGATCCAACCAAACATTCGTATTTATAATATTAGTAGGATTATTGATAAACACCCGATAGAAGAGTTCATATAAACTTTCATCCCCTATAAGTAAACTCTCCTTAGGGGCGGAATTTCCAAAAATCCTGAATTATATATTTTTTATTTTTAACTGAAAGGCGCAATACCAATATTCATGCGTTTAACTTCAAAAATGACGGATTATTCATACAAACTTTTTTCCCCTATTTTACCCCGTTAGGGGTGGAATTTCCAAAAATCCTGAAACCTATATTTTTTATTTTTAACTGAGAGCAACAATACCAATATTCATGCGTTAAACTTCAGAAATGACGGATTTTCATACAAACTATCTTCCCCTATTTCACCCGTTAGGGGTGGAATTTCCAAAAATCCTGAAATCTATATTTTTTATTTTTAACTAAAAGGCCAAATACCAATTTTCATGCGTTTAACTTCAAAAATGACGGATTTTTCATACAAACTTTCTTCCCCTATTTTACCCCCTTAGGGGTGGAATTTCCAAAAATCCTGAAACCTATATTTTTTCTTTTTAACTGAAAGGCACAATACCAATATTCGTGCGTTTAACTTCAAAAATGACGGATTTTTCATACAAACTTTCTTCCCCTATTTTACCCCGTTAGGGGTGGAATTTCCAAAAATCCAGAAACATATATTTTTTATTTTTAACTAAGAGGCACAATACCAATATTTATGCGTTTAACTTCAAAAATGACGGATTTCCATACAAACTTTCTTCCCCTATTTTACCCCCTTAGGGGTGCAATTTCCAAAAATCCTGAAATATATATTTTTTATTTTTAACGAAAAGGCCAAATACCAAATTTCATGCGTTTAACTTCAGAAATGACGGATTTTCATACAAACTATCATCCCCTATTTTACCCCCTTAGGGGTGGTATTTCCAAAAACCCTTCCTTAGTGGATGCCTACGTGATAAAAGGTACCTACTGTCAAAATTTCAAGTCTCTAACCCCAGCCGTTTTGGCTGTGCGTTGATCGATCAGTCAGTCAGTCAGTCAGTCAGTCAGTCAGTCAGTCAGTCAGTCAGTTTCTTCTTTTATATATACAGATACATAAATGTTCATGTAAAACTCATTAAACCTTGCACATTTCTGTACAATAAAATCTTTTATTAATTTCTTGAATGTTTTGCTAGTGCAAAATAATTAATGTCTACAAACAAAAACATCATATCACTAACATATGTGCTACCTTCCACCAACCCAATGGATAACACAGCAATGGCGTAATTAGGGGAAATTTAGAAGTCGAAATATCTTAACATTCTGTATCAACGACATGACAAATTTCAGAGTTGAGGCATCCATTAGTCTTTTAGATCTTAGCTCCAAACATGTTAAAGATTTACAGAATGATATCAAGTCTTATCATCGAAATATTCTATAACAGCTATTCCAAAAATGAGATAAAAAAAATCCAAATTTCCATGAAATCAGGATTTTTCGAATGAGTGATATTTTTTTTATCCTGGCAAAGTGACCACACTGCACCTGATGGTAAGCGCAGTGCCGTCTAATAAGAGTATCGGGTAGCGAGATCCCCGCTACTCAACACTATCATGCCGGTCTGCTTCTTTACACTAAGCCATGGGCAAGAAGGTTAAGAAGCTTCGAGAGATAATAAGACTAGAAGAAGTTCCTTCGATTTAAGGACATTATGGATTACAAAGACACATGAATTGACCGCATGAAGGTAGTTTCATTTCACGAAGAAAAAATCAAGAAAAGAATCAATACCTAGTTACGCCAATGAAACTTAAAGTTAATGATAACTATGTATGGTGTATTAGATAGCGTTTCTCAAACTCGACTCACCAAACGGTATAATACAATTGACTAATAAACTTGGCTAGTTAACTTATACGAGTATACGAGTTTCGTTTTGATGACCTGCGAAAAATTTCCTAAATATATATAAAGCAGCAATGGCAGAATGTCGTCGACACAGTTGCAATGCAGAGTAAGTACATATTTGAAAATTTCATTTTTTTTAATTCTTCTATAAAAAAAATATTTATTTATTATTTGACGATACAATATTTTACAGCAGCGATAGCCTAGTTGGTTGCGGTACGGACTGTCAAGACGAAAGTCGTAAGTTCGAAACCCAAGTGGCATACACCTCTCACTTTTCTAAAGTTATGTGTGTATTAAAATGTTAATTATCGCTTGCTTTAACGGTGAAGGAAAACATCGTGAGGAAACCTGCATATCTGAGAGTTTTTCGAAGGTATGAGAAGTCTGCCAACCCGCATTAGGCCAGCGTGGTGGACTAAGGCCTAACCCCTCTCATTAGTAGAGGAGGCCCGTGCCCAGCAGTGGGACTATGTTTAATACAGGGCTAGTATTATTATTATTATACAATATTTTACTAACAGATATAAAGTACCATCTCATTGCTTACCTAGTTGAGTGGACCCAGCTAAATAATATGTTAACTAAGGAAGCAGACAATTAAAGAGGCATATATGATATAACTGAAAAAAAAATTATTCTATCGAGTATTTACAAAACTTAATAACTGAAATACTAATACTCTAGCTGATTAAAACTATAACTGAATTAAAAAAACTCATTTATGTTTCGGTTATTGCGAACACTGCGTTACAACTGCACCGACCATTTATTGTTTAGTAAAATCAATATTTACCTTCTAAATTAAATTTATTTCCCCAGCGATCGCACTCACACTGCAACCACGTTTTTTCTGCTTCGAGGGATAATTGCCCTGTAAAAAAGAAATGATTATGGTTGGTATACTTCATAACGTACAACATTAATATAATATCTAGGCTTATAACTAAAATAAATTTAGATTTGACTAAGGTCATATTGTTTCAACTGTAGTTATGATTTGTTATTCACGTATCAATGACATGCACAATAGACTGGCAACATTCGCCGTTCTTACAAGCTATTTTTAACTTAAATATTATGGAAATAAAATTTATTTTGGACAAACTCTACTTATTACCTTTTCGAACTGTGGTGTCTTTGTGATTCGAGAGTGGTTAATTAAGTAAAATATAAGGTCATAGTGTTATTGATGTGAAACATCTAACGCCGCAGGTCAGACTGACTGTTGGTGTGGCGACGCGTCACCACGTCATGCGTCGCCACGCTATATGAGATATGACAACTATGTGACGCTATATGACGACAGAAGTCACTGATTAATGAATTGAGTAGAGTGGGTCATCGTTCTACATAATAATGTCGATGTTTCACATCTGCTAGACGTCCCGCGACGGCCCATTCTTTTTCAGCAATAGTCAAGACTTCATTTTTTTTTTAATAAGAAATAGTCACTATAGACAATAGCTAATACTAAGCAAGGGCGTTATATTTAATTAACATTAGTGTAAATTGACTACAGTTGAAAAAACAGGGTCTGCAACTTCAAATGAGACTATAACAACGAAGAATATATCCATTAAAATCTTTGTTATTGCCTCTATTAAGGGAAAGACAAAACGTTCATGCGTTTTTAACAATATTAATTAATTTTCAGTGTACACATGTGGTGATATGACAAAATGTATGAATGTAGAAGAGACGAAAGAAGGGTGGCAGAATTGTAGCTTGTGGCAATCAATAGTCTATGGCTACCCCCATGGGAAGCAGGCATAAGTGTAATATGATGTCGCAAGATATGATCAAAAAATTACTAACAATAACTTGGCTGAATAGTAAAATCCAATTAATCCAGAGATAGACTCGATACTTTTGAAAATCTCGACTTATTCGCTTTTTTTATTTGGGTTCGCGTGTTGCTAAGTTAAAATTCACTCATTATCTAAACTATAGACCACGTCTCAATGTCAAATCAATTAGTCTCAAACAATTGCATGCGCCGGCGCAGTTTCAACAGCGCCTCAAAATCAAACAAACGCTTTATTGTGACTAAGTTTCTCATAACAAAAACTCAATTTCCGTGTTTTATAAAACACTGCGATTGTTTTTATGACGTGAATGTGGATTTTCGTCAGAAGTATATAATATATTCTGATCATAGGTCAATAATCTACCAAAATATTTAAATGCTCAGTGTTCAGTCAGACAGTTTTGATTTCTTCATAAAATTCTTGTAAATCAATGCCCTAAACAATGTATATTATTTCTATAACTTGTTGGTTAAAATACACAAAACTGCTTGATATATATGCCTTTTATTCTGTAATTTATTAAAACAATATATAAATACATAATACATAAGCTTACGCTTGTAATCGCCAAGGAGTAAGCAGTGGTACAACTAATGCACCAATATTTCGCTGAGCTTATTGTCCCATGTGATAGGTGTCTGAAGTCTGAACCAGGTAAGCGTAGGATTCGGGCCTTATTATTATCAAAAAAAAGTAATCTAATAAAGACTACTATTTCAAACACCAAAATAGGAGCAGATGTGTTATACAATAGACTATAATAGGATTATCTCATTCACAAATTCCGTATCTATTACAGTTCTAACTACTCCGTATTATAAAAGGAAATCGAGATCTCCAAATTAGGAAATAATTCTATCATCATCGCCTTCTGTTTCGGAATGAAGGCTAATTACACTTTTATTACAAGTTTCTTTATAATGTTGCTACCGAATTACAAAACCCTAGTTTTTAAAGCATTGTATGCAACATTACACGGGCAGATTTGGCAGATAACATATAATTTTCGGATGGTTACTTTATAATCCTAACTAAACGTGGCCGCACTAAGAAGTCTTTACACTATTGAAAATGTTAGTAGCAAAAACTCCCATCTATGATATATATTTTTTTATACACTTCATATACAAGGTATATAGGCGGACTTAATGCCAAAGGCATTCTCTCCCAATCCCAATTTAGTTTTACGTGACATCTGTAATAGAAAAATATGGGAAAAGTCAAGTCAAAAATTGTATTATATGGGATGCCACTCGGTATAAAGGAGATCCATATCATCTCGCTTCCCTACAATCATAAACACATACAAAAATACACAGTCTGAAAAAAACAAAATGCTCACTAGCATACGCCTCCTGGTCCCTCCTGTGACGCGGCGGCGGCGGGTCCCTGAACGAGCATATCCACTCGTCCTTCACACGCAGTATCCGACCTGTGACTCTTGCGTAGTACTCGTAGTTGTCCCTCCCGAACAGATCTCCCGCACTGAACTGTTCTATCAGCTGGCGCATTATGCGGGTCGCCACCTGATGAGGTAAGGTATGGATATTTCATAAGCTATGTCTATTCGGTGGTTTTGATTTCCCTGTTGTTTTTTTAGTGCCTGGATAGACAGACGAGCAAACGGGCCACCTGATGGTAAGTAGTCACCACCGCCCATAGAATTCTCTAATGCCAGGGCACAGCAAAGTCCCTGTCTACCGTTGTATCTTCCTATTCGTATCTTCCTTTGACATATATCTACATAGCGCACGGGTCGAACTTAAAGCAAATGCCCTTATTACCTATGATGTTCACTCAGTCATTATTAGCACATGCAAAATGTAAAGACACACGACAAAGGAAGATTGAAAATGTCGCGTATGAGTGTGGATATATGCCATTAGCTTTATTATTATATTAATAATCAGCAACCGTAAGTTGAAAGCAGTTGTCAGTAGAAGGTAAAGTAGTGCTGAAGAGGGCGTTCACTGAAGTGAAGACCTACCAAAAGATAAACAGTTTGATATACTTGATAACCAAGCGAGTAGATATGGCATTAGGGTTGCAAGAAAGATAATACTAAATATTATTTAAATTCTTTCTATTTTTCGAAGGATACAAAACAAAGAAACAATAAAGTAATCGAACATGACAAAATCAATAAAAAAGCAAGTTTACAATTTTTTTAGTATCATCTAAATTTCATACATCTATCAGAATTTGTAGACTAAACAACAAAACGCTATAAAAAGTTTCTAAATTCTAGCAATAATCCTGAATACAGAGGTAAACAAATGATGTAACTAGATCACACAGGCGTAGCAAAGAGAGAATTCACTTCCGTTGCGGTAATTCAATTAGGCCTGATTCACATGAGTAACGCTTAGATGAGTAACATTTTTCATGAATCAAACGGCTTATCAGTAACGCAAACAAAATGTGATGGAATTAATCAAATAACTTCTACGAAAGGTACACATGAGGGCTTTTAGAGTTGAATATTTTCTATGAAATGAATATTACTCAAGTCATCGAGATGTGAAAGCGGAGTCTAATTTAAGCTTTAACTAGTATCGTAAGCTGCATGTGTATGTTATAAAAGTTTTAAAATTCAAAAGTATATTTATTAACTAATTATTATATAATAAACATTTCTTAGTATCTAAATTACATTAATATTGTGCTATACAAAAGCGGTATGTTAGAAAATTCTAGAAATTAATAAGCAGTTACAGAAGCGCATTAAATACAGCTACGTAGTGAATTAACCAAACTGTTGTATAATGTTAGTACTCACGCACACTTCAGCCTTTTGCCGCATGTTATAGACAAGTTAAGTGAACAATGTAAAGCTATGTACACATCGTGCTATTACAATCTATGATACATCAAATACACGACAATCAATCACATATTTTTGACACATTTATAAACTTTATCCTGATTATATTATTATATTTATGAACTGTTTTATAAATGCTATAATAATGCTTACATAAACTTATCCAAAGTCGAGAAAAAATTGTGTTTAAAATGACAAGTTAGAAACACGGATTTTTGTGTTAAATTACTTTGTATTCACCTATAATTTGTTTGTTATTTATAAAATCTAAATCTTCCTGGGGTAGCAAATACGAGTATTTTAAGATGAGCCAGCAGGCTTTATAAAGTACCTCAAGGCGTTACTACTTTGACGCCAGTATGCGTCTTAAACTTACCAATCACGTATAGAGAAATCAACGCATAACCAAATGCTCACTTCAGTATAGTGCTCGAATTCGACCGTTAGTCCATTTTGTGAGTAACATTAATACGCATGTCGATAATCGCACGCAGTGAGTCAATTTGTAGATAAACCCGAATAAATAAATATTAGAAACGACGATGTTTTAGTTTTCATCAAATAAGAGTGACATAAAGAGGACAGATGTCATTTTTATTATAACCCATAAATATATAGTAATCAATATCAGTGTCCACCGTGACGCGTGCGCAAGATAGTTTAAATTTAACTCTTTATCTGATTTGGAAACACTCTTAAAATCCCCTCTTAATTCCTCACTTCGCTGATAAAAATGTTTATTGACTTCATGCATTGCGATAAATAAGATTAGCAATATGTCGTAAATCTTAACTTATAAACAACGTAGTAGGGGAATTTTGTAAGTGCCTTATTCGATACTAGATGTTAACCGCGGCTTATTTTTGGAAGAAAAGGTATACAATCCATAGAGGCATCTTAAGCTATTTTACACCTTTCTATACTTTGCTATCATATAGGAAGCGTTTAGGGATAAAAAGTGGACTATAAAATCTTCTGACCCCTAAACTGCCACTATGCAAAAAATCATGTCAATCCCTTGCTCTGTGTAAAAGAAAAACTAAACTGTCCTACGGGAACTGTATAAAAAGTACGGTATATAAAGTAGCCTATGTGCTATTCCAGACTATAATCTATCTATGTGCCAAATTTCAACCAGATCCGTCCAGCCGTTGTAGCGTGATTGAGTAACAAACATGCATCCATCCATCGATCCAAACATTCGCTTTTATAATATCAGTAGGATTTAAATATCATATATTTTGTGAAAAATAATGTTTACTATAATAATTGTTTCTGGTGTGACATAAACCCAGTAACATTGTGTTTTTTTTAATAAACGTAACTGCTTGACAATCAAAACAATTATGAATAAATATAATACAAAAAAAATTACCAAGATATACAGCTATGAGTTAAGGAACTGTGCAACTTGGCAATCGTTCAGAACTCAACTTTTTTATCACACCGGACCTCGTTTGCACCGGACTTCACCCCTTGTATATTTGTGTATTTGATGGGATCTAGGAATTATGGAAATTTTATTCGGCTTCATGAAGAACAAATGCAGTTCAATATAGCTAATAAATTATATCATCTGGCACATACATGTCCAAATTGTGTCGTGTATTATACAAACACGTGCCATCACAATTTGTACAAAAATCAGATGTCCATCAGACACTTCGATAATGAAGCAACTACAAAACGTTTTTTGAGAATATATGTTATATCATCCCCTATTTTACCCCCTTAGGGGTGGTATTTACAAAAACCCTTCCTTAGTGGATGCCTACGTGATAAAAGGTACCTACTGTAAATATTTCAAGTCTCTAACCCCAGCCGTTTAGGCTGTGCGTTGATCGATCAGTCAGTCAGTCAGTCAGTTTCTTCTTTTATATATACAGATAGGTAGCTGTTGTCCGCGGCTCCGCCCGCGGGGAGGTTATTTTTTGCCAAGTATATATTTGACAAAATAAAAATATACCTTTCTAACATTGAAAGCATTTTCAAAATCAGATCAGTAGTACGGATGATTAGTAGTTGTAGTACGGAAGATTTCCCCGAACATTTATTTATTTATTTATTTATTTATTTATTTATACACTTCATATACATCGTATATAGGCGGACTTAATGCTAAAGGCATTCTCTACCAGTCAACCTTAAGGTGGTGCAGAGACAACATCCAAACTCAGAAACTTTACCTCTATATATATTAGTATAGATAGTGATTAAATGTATTAAAATAATTGTAGAGCCACGCTGTGGACAGTGTTGTCCACAGAATGGGCATAATCAGGGTAATATCTACCATGACGTCATCGAAAGCCAATATGAAGTGGCATTCCGTTTCACACAAACACAAAGACCCTCTACCATAACCTACATATATTGAAATGATTTTAACACAACTACCAACAGCCGCTGCCACAGAGACGTAACACATGATAAATATAACCAGAACAAGAGTACACTACATACATACGAAAAACTTTATTCCGAAAGTCACAAATACGAATTTCAAAATAGCGATTTTCATAATTCCGAAATATCAATATTCCTAACGTTTATAATTACTACACTCAAAATATCGAGTTTCAATAGATCGAATAATTATTTTGATTAATAACCAAAAAATAGAGGGGATATTATTATTATAGGCTTTATTGGTCACTGTTCTAACATAACCTAACACAAAGAATTCAATAACAGTAGATGTCGTTTTTCGGACCGAGAACCCATCGAGCATTTGATTCTTCGGACTTATGAACATCGGAAAACAAATCGGATTTCGGTAAAATAAATTTCGTGATTTTTAATAATAGACATTATAATTCTTGGGTACTATGAAATTCGGAGTTTTGAATCGGAATATCTAAATTCGGAATGAAATATTTCGGAGTGGGTGTTCCCCCAGAAGAAATATGCCCAGTATACCTATATCACAGATCAATAACCATATCCCTTATATGAATCGCTCCACATATGGCTCATTGAACCGCCTAAATGCGTATTGTGTACTGACCTTGAATCTCTGCACGTCCTCCATTGTTGCCGTTTTGCCGTCGGACACGCAAGAGTGGAAGAATGACGGTGCCACCGACACGCCCAGGGCTTCCGACGTCATACCTGTGCCTGATAATAATATTATAATGTTTTAATATGTTCATACTAGTGTTTGTGGAATGATGACTTATTCATGTGATACTCCGAAGTCATTCTTAAGAACAGAAAATGGCAACAGAGGGTTTTATTCGAAACAGTAATTTGAATGTACATCCACAAATGACTTCTCTAGTGGCATCATTATCATCATCATCCACAGCCTGTAGAATCCCACTGCTGGGTCTATACCCATCTAGAGGCCTATGCCTCTTCCATATTATGACACATGACACGGTCCTGAGTCAGTCTCATCCAGATTCGACCTCCGATCTTAACGAGGTCGTCAACCCATCTTGCTGCTGGACGGCCTACGCAGCGCTTTCCTTGTCTCGGCCACCATTCAGTTAGCGACTTACTCCACCTACCATCATCTCGCCTAGCCATCTCTAGTGGCAAGCCTGTGGAAGTCCTACAAATCAGAGAAGGCAACATACGATTCTCTAAAAAAGTGGACCTTCTAGGTTAATAGGTAATAGGTTTATCTTCAATATGCTGTTAACAATAAAAATAGAACATAAAATTTTTATTCAATTAATGACTTCATAAAAAAATACATTCCACAATTAGTTTCTGTCACACAAGTCTGTCACCTTACATCCTCCACATAAGTCCCACTTAATCAATTAGGTCTCGGTAATTATAGAGAATTACAAAAACGAGAACATGTCACCAGCTCAACAGCAAACAGTTATCTTTTAATTGAAACGGGAAATGTTTATTATTTCACGCGAAAATAAATAAATTCATCAGACAGGAAATCTTTGTGTGTTCACATGTTTACTTTCTTGCGCCCTGAAAAACTATTTAGGCGACAAATTACGTCAATTAATGGCACAGGCGGCGAATTAAACACGCCACGAATTGAAAGTGAATACGGACTTGCACATTACTTCACGCAACGCAGAACAACAATATTATACAATAGTGGTAAAAACAATAAAATTATCATTCCGAAATGTGCATTTATTAACCAACCAGTCCTAACTATTATTGTAGTATTTTAAAAATAACTAAGAGTAAGACAAAGTACTTTTATCTTAAACAGGATTAAAATGTATTCATGCTGTAGACATATTTGTCTACAGCATGAATGGGCCGGCTCGACCGGGGTAGTACCACTGTCTCAAAGAAAACCAACGTAAAGTGACAGTACACTGTCGCGGTTCGTATGGTAAGTGAGATATCCGGAGGCCCAGATTCCCCCTTCCCTTCCCTAATCTCTATTCCTGTCCTTTAAGACCGACAGCGCATACATGACACTTTCGGTATTGTGGATGTTCATGGGCGGTGGAGATCATTTGACATCAGGTGACCCACTGGCTCGTTTGTCGGACTATACTATAAAAAAATAAAAAACAGGATATAACATTTAAATGAACACAAAATCCAAGTTAATTCATATTGCAGTTTTTTTACTTCCAAAAGTCTATTGAAAAATTCACGCTCGATGGCTACAGTGCTCTATTTAACGAATTTTTATTTGACAGCCTCCGTGGGCGAGTTGCCGGCTGTGAAACGAGAGGCCGTGGGTTCGATTCCCGCAGCGAGACAAATATTTGTGTGACAGATAGATAATTGTTTCGGGTCTGGGTGTCGTGGGACCGTAGTCCCTCGTAGTTGTTGATACCCATGATACAGGTTTTACCTAGTGTGGGGTCAGAACTATGTGTGTGACTGTTGGGTGTATTTATTTATTTAATACATATTTTGTAACGAGTAATTTTAAAACGATCAAATGAGTAAAGTTTCTATAAGCGGACAGGATATAAGTGAAACCTCAATGGCAATAGGATGAAATACGTAATGTTAACAGTAAATGTCACTACCATCGCAAACAGTCAACAATAACCAGTCAAAGGAATAATTTAAGAACTTCGATGTACTTCCTTGTTCATAAGCAAATAAACCCACTTCCATAACTAAAACTCCTCATAACGATCCGGAAATTGCACTGCACAACTTTTAGTACAAGTTTGCTCATAACTAATTCAGCGCTTCATCCGTGAGCTATTTACCCGCAGCATACTCTCCAAAGATTATTTAACCTGAGGCAGATTGTAATTTACAAACCAATCTCTCATAGATTACACGCTGGCCCTTATTATTTGTTTGACAGCAGAGTTAAGAAGGCTATACATAATAGTATGGATTTTAGGTGCATTGAATTTTGTAGTTTTTAATTCCCAATACTTTAATTTGGTTTAATCGATATCTGCCAACGATTAATACAAATATTCGTTGCAATTATGACTATGTTTTACAATACTATTCATAGGTATGAAATAACATTCAATAGGTCTCTGTAATCCTATTGCCAAAATCAGTATCAACCATCTTGCTTACATAAATAAAATGTTTGTCATATCAAAAATCATATTTCGACGTGATTGCCTACTATTTAGTTACATATCTAAGCATTTACATCTATAGTTTGTTCGGGTATTAGTTAGGTTTAAATAAACTCATTTGCAAAAAAAAACGGGCACCTAAGCAATGAACCATTTCAAATGTTACTATTGGTTTGCTTGATAATTATAGGTAGTTTTACTTTCACAATTTTGTAAATTAATAAGTAAATAATCGTTTTCGTCAGTATTATCATAAAATTTTGATAAAATTTATGGGTTTTAATGCTAAAGTTCACTAGTAGTGTATGCTCGCTAGTAGTGCATATGCTCGTGAAGTAAAGGTTAACAAAGATTTTTGTTTGTTTTTTCTTTAATAAAGTAAAAGCAGATAAATGTTTAGTATCGAGTGTGACCCCCTCTAGCTGAAATCACAGCTTGAATTCGTCTGGGTATGCTAGCGAGGATATCCCGGATACTTGCTTGCGGAATACGTTCCCACTCCGCGGTAATCACATTCTTCAGCTCTCTGATGGTCTGCGGAGCCGGTTGTACTGATCTCACGCGTCGTTTCAGAACGTCCCAGACATGCTCTATAGGATTGAGGTCGGGACTTCGAGCTGGCCAATCCAAACGACGAATGTCGACCTCTTGCACATACGCTTCCACATCGCCAGACCGGTGGGCGCGAGCGTTGTCGTCCATAAAAATTGAGTCTTCGCCTAAAGCAGCCAATGCGGGTTGTGCATGAGGAATTAGAACTTCCGTTATGTATCGATGTCCAGTCAGTGAGCCGTTTTCAATGAAGACTAACTCTGTACGATCCATTGAATTTATTCCTGCCCAAAACATAACAGAGCCCCCACCATAAGGTGTGATTTCTTCAAAACAAGCCTCTGCAAAGCGTTCTCTCGTACGCGTCTTCGTAGCACTCGCCGACGTCGATCTTCACCGAACAGAGATATCCTGGCTTCACATCACGTCCACATACGAAGATTTGCGATTTCTCAATGCGCGACTCACAAGAAAACGATCATCCCGTGGTTGGGTACATGGTTTTCTTCCAGAACCAGGCCTTCTCTCGACGGAACCGGTGTCTTGATACCGCTGCCAGGTCCTTTGAAACGTCGAGCGACTCACACTTAGCCACGGCACGGCTTTCTGAGGCACGAAGCATTGGCTGCAACCCTCTTCGAGCAGCGCAATAATTTTGGTAGCTTTTACCACTTTCTCTAACATTATTGAGACAGCTAAACAGCAATAAATGAAGCTTTGACAATTAAGAATATGAAATAAATTCATAAAAATTGACTAAAAGTTACGAAAACCGATATTATCTTTTGGAACTTCGCACCAAAAATGTAGGATAAAAAGTGGTACCGTATTTTTTTAAAGAAGAATTAAAATCAAAACCGCCCGTTTTTTTGCAAATGGGTGTATAATAATAAATAACATCCAACCGTCACACACATAGCCCCGACCCCACACTAAGATACGAGTCTTGTGTCGTGGGTATCAGGGACCACGATAGACTTTCGGTCTCACAACAGACAGATATTTGTCCTGGTGTGGGAATCGAACCCACGGCCTCTCGTTTCACAGCCGGCTACCCGCCTACTGCGCCACGGAGGCTGTCCACACATTCGCAAATTACATCGATTTTCGGCATAAAAACCTTGATTGATGCTGATGCGGATTAAACTGGCGACATAGTGATATAAATCACAAAATGTGACGTAAAACCCTTTTTTTTTTTTTTTTGTTGTCGCGGGGAAAGCGTTTTATTACTACCGCCCGCTCCGGGGGGAAGCGGAATAAGAATAAAACGGTTATGCTGGACTAGCCGGTCTTACGACCCAGCATCCCCCTCGCCCGGATGATGGCTATCCGGGCAGCCGCTGGGCCGAGTCCCTACCCCCTATGTACACCCCACCCGACACTACCAGCTAAAACCCCGCGGTGGCCTTCTTCGGCGCTTACGGAACGATCCCGGGGTATTCTAAGGAGTGCTAGAATTGCTGCCGGAACCGCCCCTGCGCGGTGCTGCGTAGCAGCCCATCTCCATGGGAGGGCTTAGGAGCCCCCGCGCACCGAACAACGACAGCGAACGAGGCCTTACCACACGCGCTGCCGTCCATCTCGGGGTCGCACGAAGCTCCGAAACTGGGAGTGCATCGATTCGGGCTGACAGCCCCCCGCTGCGAGCCCGCGACCCCCGATGGCCCCAATTAGTCGCCTCATGTGACGTAAAACCCTGGCAGTCTATAGGACCTTAGCACAATTCCATATCAAACACAGGCGTTATAGGAACGTGACAAATTGGCACGCGATTCATATTGTTGCATTTGTACTCTTGCACCATAATGAAACAATGCAGATTGGCATGCGTTAGTCTGCTGTTTATCAAGATGATATCTTACGTGGATATTCCATCTGTAGCTTATTGACGTATGTACGTACGTTTCCGGTATATAAACGGTATATTGCGCGGAGGGCGAGTAGCCAGCTGTGAAACGAGAGGTCGTGGGTTCAATTCCCGCACTGACACAGTTATTTGTGTGATCCGCAAAAATTTGTCATGTCCTGGGTGGTGTGAGACGAGAATCTCGTAGTTCCTCATACCCGCAACACCAGATAATTGTAATTTATTGTAAGATCGTGACTATTGGGTATTATTTATTATTTTCTTGACACTTCTATACACAACTTCTTTCTAGATTCTTCTTTCTATACACCTAACAGTCACACACATAGTTCTGACCCCACACTAGGTAAAACCTGTATCGTGAGTGTCAAGAACAACGAGGGACTATACCACAACATCCAGACCCGAAACAAACATCTGTCTGTCACACAAACATTTGCCTCAGCTCGGGAATCGAACCCTCTCGATACACAGCCGGCTACTCGGCCGCTGCGCCACGGAGGCTGTCCGATTTTTTACATTACATATACAATTTATTGTACATTTAATTATCAGACAGCGATGCGTAAACGTGAAATGTTAAGTTACGCGTGATTCATAATTATCCACGCCATTATATAAACATAGAAAGTCTGTTTGTCTGACCGTATATAAAAGTTAATTGTCCAAATAACGGAACTGATTTCGATTTAACACATATTAATGTACCGAAGTCTGCACTGAAGTCTACTTCCGGTGTGTATGTACGTAATAAAGTAGATTTTAAAGACAACAAATAAAAGGTTCCAGCGATAGCCTAGTTGGTTGCGGCACGAACTGTCAAGACGAAAGTCGTATGTTCGAAACTCAAATAGCTTTATATTTTTTTTATAATTTTATTTATAAGTAGATGATATTATGATAGCTTTAAACTACTTTAAAGAATTTTATAAATTCACCCTAAAAATATGGAAACATTTTCATGGGGAAAATCCTCTTACGGCTATAGGCTCGCCTCCTATCACATTATGGGACCGTATTAAATTCAACGAAAAGTGTACTGGTTACACCTCTGCCTAGCTCTTAGGGGATTACAGGTGTGAGTGTATATGTATGTATGAAAATACTCCTGGGTCCTCGTTTCTAAACTACCAAATTTTTACCGACACAAAACCCCATGGTTGTCTCTCTATATTCACTACGTAAAGGTTCTGGGACCTCCAAAAGAAGCACGCCAGAATACAGGAAACTACCCTATTGCTCGTTTACATCTGCTATTATAGAAACGGAACTGGGTCAAACAATAATCCGATGAGGCGTTCTAGGTACATAAACCCATTTCAACTGACGTTCGTTGCAACAAGCAAACGCGGCCCACGCATCAACAAAACAACGCGCGATTAATTGGAATAATTATTTTCGGTCAGCGGATGTTCCAATGCCGCATGTCTCTATTAAAAATTTGACAATCTCTGTGGTACAGCAGGCCAGTAACCGAACCCTGACCAACCCAAACTGAATAGGAGTCAAAATTTCTTGACTTCGACAAACAATACACACACACGTACACTCACGCCTGTAATCCCCGAAGGGGTAGGCAGTATATCCACTTTACGCCAAATTTATTTCGATCCCATTTGATAGGGGGCGAGCCTATCGCTATACCAGGAACAAATTCCAGACTCCGGGCTAATACTGGGAATTTCTAGATAGAAAAACCCAATAGCACTTCACCCGACCCGAGGGATGGAACCCTTGAACTTAGCAGAGCAGTCGTAACGCATGCGCAATTACAACTACGTCACCGAGGCAATCAGCAGACGTAACCCAAGAGGATATTTTATAATGAATCAAACTGACAGATAACCAGCTCTTCAATATACGTGTAATTTCCTTAATATTATCATTGTAATCAACATCGATCGTAGATAAACAAAACATCTTCAACTAAACGATTAGATAACACCTAATGTATGGAAATCGATCATGACCATTTAAAATATCGTGTTACACGCGATCGACGTGAATACGCTTTTTAATGGAGTATGGCTGTTAGATATTTTAAAGTGTTAACTTTGATTAACAATAACGTCACGATCATTAATTGCTAGCTGTTGCCGGCGACTCCGCCCGCGGGAAGTTATTTTTCTGGGATAAAATATATCCTATGTGTTAATCCAGCTAATAAACTATTTGTGTGACAAGTTCATACAATCCGTTCAGCCGTTTTTGTGTGATTGAGTAACAACATCCAAACTTTCCAATTTATAATATTAGTAGGATTCTCTTCAATGCAGCTCAGCTTGCATAATGTTCATCGGTGCCCGTTTGAATATACCATTAATAAACACACAATTTCTCCATAAAAATAAGTATGTCATAATGTATAAACGCCCACAAAAATTTCGTATATTGACCTAGGTTTAAACTAAAAATAATTTCTCATTGAAATCATAAATACAAAACGCATAATACTGAACTCTGTAGTGGTATATAAGTGTCAAATATTCAAACAAAAATATACTCTTAAAGAGACAGTTGCATTTAGTCCTATGTAGAATGCATTCTCGACATAACATACTTTGACCCTAAAACACATTGTGTAGATCGCGAATCGTATAACTAACAACAGATGTTAGGATCTTACATCATCATCGGCCATTCAAGACGCATGGGAAATAAAATGAATCACGAATATAAAGAACCACTGACTTGCGCTTCTGAAAAAAATTCATTCGTGTCATATGGCGTCACGGTTCGTGTGTAACGCCCTCATTTCTTTGTGCTGAGATTAAATTGTCACTTGTGATTTTCATATCAAGTCGTCTTAAGATATCCGCATAGGGATTAATTGGACAAGTATGTCTAATTGAGAATAAGACATCGATGATCAATCAAATGTTAATATTATTAATTGTTATACGTGTCCAGCTAATATCTAACAGTGCCTTCCTACATATAACTGCACCAAGGACTTCCTATATTCCAAATGCTAACAGCCATTGAGCTGCAATTGATGGTCCTAACACCTTCAAGTCTTTCTTTCTGCCTGACATTATTCCAACTAGATTCATTCTTTCTATTTAGTGATTTCCACGTCACCCGATCTTGAGCATTTTCTGTTGAAATACCATTTGCTCTGAGTCTGACGCGTCGAGCCAACGAAAGATTAACAGGATGACTTAATATTGGAAAAACATCTAGAAACATTAGATAGAAACAGATTTATCGACGGGTGTAAAGGATATTTTCATATCATTATAAGTGTTCATAACGTTCCAATTCCATTGAAACATTAATTTGACTTACATTTTTCCAATGTGCAATTTTCTAGTTTAAACGCACCTGCTTTATCAGCGTTGGAGGCCATCACCCGAAACGTGCCGAAGAGTAACACCAACAATCTCTGCGTACACACCGGCAGCGACAGAAGCAATCTGCGGACAAGAACTATCTTTGAAAAACACAATAGTCCCATTTTTAAACAGTAAAAAGTTTTAATTCATAAAAAGTACACAGACTTCAATAACCATCAAATTATGCATCCCTATAAAATTTGAAGAATGCCCTAATTTTTTCTGAGATCCCATCATCAGATCCTGACTTGGTGCCAATGGGACCACCTGGGAAGTATATCCTTTTAAACATAAAAGAAATTCCTCGAATCGGTCCAGGCGTCTTCGAGTAATCGGGGAACATACATAAAAAAAAGATTCCTAGAGAACCTCCTCCTTTTTTTGAAGTCAATTAAAAAGGGATGCAATTAATGCAACCACGTTTCCCAGACAGGCTACTAAAATGTACCCGACAGACTTTTTATTAAACATAAAAAATAATTACATGATTTAGCTGGGTGAAAATACTATTAATATTTATTGAATTATTATCGTTCAGTCCGGAACAAATAAATATATCTTTTTTTATATTATGTTTACGAAACATCTTACGTAATGCAATATGCCCGCAATTTTAATAATAGCTATCAAGATTATGCGCGCCCAGTTTTATAAATGTATATTGGATAAGCGTTCTAATGCAACCGTGTCCCTGTCAATCAAAATCAGTACGAGAGTAATTCACTTACGGCCCGTATGTGGCTGGGAGACAGCCATATACATAGTTATAGGTAATCTTGTTAAGAAGAGATATGTAGATTACGATGGATAACTAACATCAAGGTATCTGAAACGTGTATACATTTGGGTACGCCTGATAATAGTAGGGGTACGCTACAAAATATAGTTAATGACGATTGCTTGAGAAATTTTTCCCCTAGATGAAACTCCGCTGATTAACGAAACGATTCCCAATTTGATCCCATCCCTTAGGCGTCCATACATCTCATGATTTTTCTAAGTTACGTGTATACTCATTTTAATTGTCACTTTAACGATGAAGGAAAACATTGTAAATCAGCATACCTGAGAAATGCCCTCAAAAATGTCGAAGGTATGTGTTGTCTGCCAACCTGAATTAGGCCAGCGTTCTGGACGAAGAATTGATCCTTCACATACGGCCTATGCCGATCACGAAACAATGTAATACATAGGTCGTATTATTATAAACAAAATGACTACATGAGGACTGATGTGGTTGATACTTATTCATAAGACAGGCATTTACCCTGCATCTGATATGCCTGTTTCTTTACATTACGATAGGTAAGATCTTTAATCAGCCGCGCATCTAATATGTTCATTCCTAACTCCGCACAAATACTGGTTGATCCCAAAACAGCTAATAGGGTGACATTCTGATTTCGAATACTAGTTCAGGCAATCTCCGTCGTCGTGCATTCGCATTTTCCTGTGTATTCGTGTAGTATGGTATTTAAATTCTTCATGTGTTATTATCGGAACGTTAATCAACGGCCTCCGTGGCGCAGTGAAACGAGAGACCGTGGGTTCGATTCCCACACCGGGACAAATGTTTGTGTGACAGACAGATATTTGTGTCCGGGGTCTGGGTGTTGTGAGACCGAAAGTCTCTCGTATTCCCACAACACAAGACTCGTATCTTAGTGTGGGGTCGGGGCTATGTGTATTACTGTTGGGTGTTATTTATAAAACGTACAACAATAGATTAATTATATTTAACAATTATTGTAACATAAATTAACTGAGATAAACCTTGTAAGACTCTTGAATCGATTACGCTCCAGCGATTCCACAAAGTGAAGCAATTAGACGGAAAACTGACGCACGGGTTTGCACAAAATTTTCGAGGTTATTGATCCTACGGTTCAAGGTAGTACGTAAATAAACACGGTCACTTCGGCATGATCAGTGTCGTAATTAGGACAGATCACCAGGGGACGTAGTCATCTTTTTTTAACCCTTATCGAATCCATTGAGTAAAATCTCTTACTTTGTCGACACTATTATGTGCCGATATGAACCACAAATAGGTCGTGGTCTTTACAATGACTTCGATCCAAAGAATAAACAGGAAATTTTAATGAACCTTGGATTATTATGAGGTGACAGTACATTGTGAGCTCTATTACCTGTTATAGGCATTGATTCACTGGACAATGCCAATCATGATATAAGATCCTTAGTATTTTTTAATACTTAAACTATGTAAATATTTTGTGGTCACGATTCAGTAATTAAAATATTAGAAAAGTGTGATTATACCTCAAAATTTTGCGCCTTTACTAATTGCTAATAAATGTTTCAACCGGTAATTATATTATCTATACTACTGGTTAAGGCTTGTCTGACAGCGAACGATTCTCCTAAATATTTAAGTACCCACACAAACTAAAGTTTAGCTTTAATTAGCCACACTACCACTGGTTAAACGAAGCCGCTTGTCTGCGTCAAACGATTCTCTGAAATATTTTACCCACACACTTTAAAGTTCGGCCCTGTCTAAGATTAGTATGAATGAACACGAGAGCATAATGCATGGGCGTCGGTTGTGTGTACGCACCAATGATCCGTTACGCTAACACACATAATCCACTCCTCTGATTATGTGCAATACCGTCTTGATAGTATTGCACAATTTGTTACTCATAACCGTTGCATATGTATGAGTTTTAATTTAACCGAGCTCGTGGGTATTTTGAGAACTTATATAGGCTATTTGATATGTGTAGCATTATACAAATATATCAGTGAATGAGGTGCAGCGTATACTTCTAGAAAGTTCAAGTGTATAAGTTGATGTTTTATTTTTTTTGGGCGCGTCATTGTATTTATTTATTGATAGTTTAGACTTTGTTTATCAAAAGTAAAACGTAAACGATATAGATATTTTTAATGATTAATCGTCTGTATTTTATATGTAAAATATTGAAATATTTTCGGGATATCATTCCTAATATTAATATTTTTGTGTTATGTTCTTAAATTTTTTCCTTATAATTAACATAACATATTAAAAGTATCTAGTAAATGCAGTATACAATACATTTGCATGTATATCATCCAAAATGACATTATATTTGTTAATACTATGTTTAGAAATAAAACTAACAAATACTGAGCATAAACATAACATATTATGGACCTATATTAAAATTTCATATTCACATTATCCAATATTCCCTCGAGTCTAGAAGGATATACAAAAAAGTAGGGAGTAGAATACAAGCTTTTATTTCCGTAGCATTAAAGTTAAAAATAGCATAGAAGAACGGCGACTAGTGTTGACGCGCCGCCGGCGTGTCTATCTGTCATGACTGGATATGGGTTTCGGACTATTATAAAGCGCTTCATATGTTGACAAACAGATGATACACGGAATTACATACATGGTGTCATCAAGGAGTTAATCCATTCTCGGAAAGCATTTGTATGAATGCACACAGAATAATTATAAAAACAAAACAATCATAACGACCATTGGCGGGCTATTTGACATAAGCGATATTGAGTTATTTACCAATTTGGAATTCGCATTTTTCTGCATTTTGAGCCTAGTTTCTTTTTTGTACTCTTTTTTGGCGCTCAAATCAGGCCGGCATGATTGTGTTGAGTAGTGGGGGATAGACTGTCTCTTGCTACTTGATACTCTTTCTGGATGGCACTGCGCTTACCATCAGGTGCAGTGTGGTCACTTTGCCGCGCCAGAATAAAAAAAAATCTACTGGTAAAACAGGGCTCGTTTTTTCAGGGCAGTTATTTTAGAAAATAATGCTCATAAATGTATGAAAATACGTCATGATGCAGTACGTGATTACACAAGTAATATATTAATTCTACTAAAATCCACGCAATAGTTTTTTATAGTGAATTTTCTTTCCAAAATCAAAATAAACTTTTAACCTCTCTCCTGTAACTTTTCAAAGATGTCGCTTAAATCAAATAGCAGACCAACGGTCGATATAATGTTTAGAAAAGAATAAATAAATACGCCTAACTCAACTGTATCATCCTGCGTTAAAATTTAATTTAATGCGGTTTCCCAGTGAGGAGTGAGAAAACTATGCCTAGTAAAGTAATACATATACACTCAGGCCTGTAATCCCCGAAGGGGTACGTAGAGATGTAACCATTCCACCCACTTTTCTCCAAATTTCGGTTCCATAATGTGATAGGGGCGAGCCTATCGCCATAATGGGCACAGATTCCAGACCCTGAGCTGATACTGATAATTTCTAGATAGAAAACCCAATATCACTGTATCCGACCCAGGGATCGAACCAGAGACCTCAGCACAGCAGTCGTAACGCATGCGCAATTACAATTGCACCACCAAGGCAGTAGTAGACAATACCTACCTACTATTTAGGGATAATACATACAAGAAATAGGGAAGTCGATATCTAAAAATCCAATATAAATAAGGATTCTGAAGGGAACTAAATTACTTTAATAATAAATGCGTTCAATTCTCACAACTTATTCAAAATCTTAACAATGTCGATACCTATAAATATGTGCATAATTTAAAACCTTTAGTTTCATTCGTAACTGTTCATAAAAACCGTTAACAGAGTATATTTGTGAATGTTTATTATTAAAAACAATATGCACTCGCATATAATTCTGTTGTCATGCGTCGCGTCACATCACGGTACGGCATCAAAATTCCGGACGCATGTCTATAAACAACCATTGTTCCTATCTATAATGTCGCCATATTGTGGCATATTTTGAAATTCGAATGCCTTCCCGCCATTAAGTTACGGTAAAAATAACATGGCCGCTGTGATAATGCAAAAGAAGTTGAGGGTGTGTATGAAATTTTTAAGCGTTTCAAAAGATAATTAGCAATAATGACGCGAGAAATATTATACAACTTGAATGAACTAAACTTCATCCCTGGGGAGTGCATCATTGCTTCATAAATAATTTTGAGGATCGATGACATAATTTATTGTAAAAAAAGATTTAAACGTAAGACTTGGCAAAATTGTGGAGTCGTTCCTCCGCAGAGGCCATTAAAGCAAGAAGAAGAAAAAAACGTAAAACTAGGCAGTACTCCTCAAAATACTCCTCAAAATGAGTTTTTTTACTTTGGACAAGTAAAAAAACTCATTTTGAGGAATGATGACCTGTATTTGCATCAAAAGACTCGAATGACTATGTCATTATATAAAAATAAACCAATTACACAGACGAGTGTGCATATAAAGAAAAAAACGAATAATAAAATATGTTTGAAGGAATTGTATTTTTGTTATTTTGTAGATTCATCATGAGTTTGTAGTATTGTAAATGTAACTATCTTAGGTTTAATCGATTATTTTTCTTAGTATTACACAGTACACACCTCCAGAAAACAATTATGTCTTAACACATATTATTTGATATAATCGCTAATTCGTTGTTTAAATTCAAGTTACGACTGAGGATTTTTCACTAAACATTGTATTTGATAACAAAGATAATTTGAAGAATATGAAAATATTGTTTCATAACTACAGTGCAAAATTAAGAAACGATTACTGAAATGCACAATAAGAACTTTAACAAACGCTATATTTCAAATGTTTCAAATTTATAAAAAACGATAATAATCTTCCATCAGGTGCAGTGCGGTCACATTGCCGTGCTAGGATAAAAAAAATTATACTAGCCCTGTATTAGACATTGTCCCACTGCTGGGCACGGGCCTCCTCTACTAATGAGAGGGGTTAGGCCTTAGTCCACCACGCTGGCCTAATGCGCGTTGGTAGACTTCACATACCTTCAAAATTCTTATGAGAATTCTCAGGTATGCAGGTTTCCTCACGATGTTTTCCTTCACCGTTAAAGCAAGCGATAATTAACAATGAATACACACATAACTTTAGGAAAGTCAGAGGTGTACGCCACTTGGGTTACGAACATACGACTTTCGTCTTAACAGTCCGTACCGCATCCAACTCGGCTATCGCTGCATTTTTTATAAAACACGATAAAATCGTAAAATGTCTTGAAATGGTATGTATAATACATACCACATGTTTCCTGAACTTGGCTGACTACTGTTTAGAATTCCTTTATAACCTTATTCGTTTCAGACTTACTACACTTTAAAACTGAAGCACTAGAGCGGTCTTTTATTCACCGAATAGGTATAAACAATCGTCCAATTGTTCCACTAAACGGGCGCGCGACATAAAAGTGAGCAACACCGATACACCACACTACGTAAGTAATTAATTTACATTTATTTGCATTTGCATCATCTTCCTTAATGAGTTTTTTAAAGTTCAACACTATAATGGTTTAAGTTTGCTAGTACATTAAAGTCATTGTGATCTTTTGATACGTTACCATTGCTATACGCTTTAAGTGTTAAATATTTTTTATCTTTTGGTAATTAATTCAATGTTCACTTTATTTCTTGTGGGGAAAAATTTAACAGTGCAACCACTGCCAGTGCCAACGCAATATGAGTTATCTAATTGATCACTGGAATCATTGTCGTATTTTTAGACTGCTTTACGCGACAGACTCAAATCGTAAACGCATTTTTTTTATTGCTTTGCAGGTCGCTGATCTGTTGCTAAGTGCCACGTCTGCCTATAAAAGTGTAACGCCACTAGAACGTTACTGCGCTGCAGTGTACTCATGCCCGGAGACTTAAGATAATCAATTGGACCCTGTTAAGCAGAAAAGATCCAACTGACGTTTTCTTAAAGTTGGACAGCGAATTTAAAAATAAAAGTACTATGCAGTAACTAATTGAAAATTAGTTGGGTAATAAAAGATGACAAGATTTTTTATGGTAAATGTCATCAAACTGCCTGGATCTTTTGTGCACATATGGAACTTGATTACGAGATTATGGCTTTGTATTTAACTCGATTTCATAAAAAAAATTGGTTGGATCTTTTCTGCATAACAGGGTCCAATTTATACTTCGAAATTTCCAGTAATTTCAACAACTATGCATTACTATTTGACGGCAGTAAAACAAAAACCGCGGTACCTATCTTAACGGAATCTCGCTTAGGAAAGACCTACAACCTAAGACCTACTAACCTTAGATTGTTCTATTTGTTGTAGCAATAGTTGTGATTTTAAGTCTGAAGTTGAATAAAGAAGCAGGTGTGAAATTGGGTGGCTTATACTAAATTGATTATGCGCTCCCTTTTGTAATAGTAAAGTTGTCATCATTTACGGACAATAGGGCTGTATGTGTAAATGTATCCATCATTCGCTTTTATCGTCTCCATAAGGCTAATAAGCTAACAATACGGCACTTAAGAACAAGTTCTTGACCTTTTCAAAAGGGACACGAGACTGCATGCATCTGCATTCAGTTACATAATAGGTATACTTCGAAATGATTACATTATAGTACACAGTATATCTATGCACACTGATATTAGTGAGAAAGTAACTCTGTATGTCTATTTGTTAAGTTTTAACGATTAAACAAAACCCGGGTACAAAACTGCAAACACAAGTGCAAACATTATGGCGGGTGTAAAACCCGCCATAGCGGCACACGCAAGTGTGTCGCGTTCCGGGATCAGCCAGTGTACATCCATAAAATGTTTGGCCATTTTGCGGCCTTCTGAGTACTCTGACAATAGACCCTCGACCGCTTCTTTACCTTCTTGCCCATGGCGTAGTGTGAGGAAGCAGGCCGGCATGATTTTGTTGAGTAGCGGGGGATAGATCGTCTCTCGCTACTCGATACTCTTATTGGACCGCACTGCGCTTACCATCAGGTGCAGTGCGGTCACTTTGCCGTGCCAGGATATAAAAAAAAAAAAAAACATATGTACCAAACGCAATGAATGGTGTAGAAAATCCTGGGACCTGGTAAAGGACAAAGGCTATTTTATGCCATTTTCTGTAGATATCTAAAATATTATAAGAAGTTTAAAAACCTATATGTAAGGAGTAATCTATAGAACTATGCATCCCATTCTAAAAAATCTTTGACAAACGGGAAGCTATATCACAGCTAAATGCTATAAGCTTTTGTCATCGTCTTCTAATCTGATCATCGACAGGATGTATCACGGGTCGTTGAATTTGGCTTGAGTCCAAAAGATGTTAATTGAACGTCTTTAAATTGTCTACATTGATACGAGTATAATTGAATTCTCATTTCAAACAATATTCTTCAGGACAGTTTTTATTTAGGATACGAACAGACTGCCAGGCTGAAGGTAAGCTGCCTTATAGAGTGTGACCATCCAGAACCTTGAATTAAATACAGCGTGGCACTAAATGGCATTGCAACCAGAACCAGACCGATTTTGTTGTAATAAAAAGTTTTTTAATTCTTAAAAAGTACACCGACTTCAATAAAAAACAAATTATGCGTCCCTATAAAATTTTATGGTTGCCCTGGATTTTTCTGAGATCCCATCATCAGATCCTGACTTGGTGCCAATGGGATGGGAAGTATAAACAAAAAAAGACCCTTTTAAACAAAAAAAGAATTTCTCGAATCGCTCCAGGCGTCTTCGAGTAGTCGGGGAACATACATAAAAAAAATATTCCGACGAATTGAGAACCTCCTCCTTTTTTGAAGCCGGTTAAAAACCAAAATACAAAATAAAATCTCGCTGTTTCGTTCTCTGGCGCCCAACTAATCAAACGCTACTCAACAGGCCGACCTTCTAATGGCTACTTATTTTATTATGCTATACAATTACGACAAATAAAAGGGTCTTAAATGTTTAACACGATCTTAAATACTTAGTTACGTTTGAGTATTCGGTCTTGAGATCTCAATATGGCCTTCTCATTTATTGTACATTTCACTAACGCCTCCATATACACATAATTTTAGCTATGAAATAAGCAATAAATATAAATTATGCTAAGTGTAACAAAGATATTGTGCAAGTTTTAATATTTCATTAGAATGTTGTCCCGCCACAACTAGCTCGCGACAAGTACTTGAAGGATAACACAATATGATGATGCTCCCGGCCGTTTTCGGCCATGGCGACTGCATTCTACTCCAGATTTTTTCGTCGTTCGTGTGCTCGCATGTGGCTTATGTAGCCAATCTTCTTAGAGAAGATCCTCGCACATTGCGGGCATGTGAGCACACCACTCTCAAGGTTATACGTGATCGCCGCAGGTGGTCGGGCTTTGAGATTGTCACGCTTTCTGTCCAATTCTGTGCGCCGTTTAGCTTCAAAATCAAAGACTCTGGTTTTAACCAGAGATCTCCATTCCTGTCGCTTGGCGGCTTGCTGCTCCCACTGTAAAGGCTCTATTGAGCAGCTTTTCATGTGCCGCTTAAGGACATCTTTGTACCTGAGGAGTTGTCCGCCATGCTTACGCTTACCCTCCTCAAGTTCCGAGTAGAAGATGCGCTTTGCCACCCGCTGGTCTGGCATCCGTAATACATGGCCGCACCATCGAAGTTGTCGTCGGATGAGGTAAGACTCAATGCCACCTACGTTGGCTTTATGTAATACCTCTGTATTCCGCACGCAATCGGACCATTTGATGTTAAGAATCTTGCGTAGGCATCTGAGGTGGAATCGGTCCAGCATGCGTATGTGGCGGCGATAGACGGTCCATGTTTCTGCAGAGTACAAAATGTTAGGCAGTACGATCGCCATGTATACTGAGATCTTAGTAGCCAGCTTCAAGTCATGTGAACAGAAGACCTTGGAATGTAGTTTACCAAATGCTGCAGCTGCAGCTGCAATCCTACTATTAATTTCGGCATCAAGGTCACACTTTGATGTTAAGCAGCTCCCCAAGTAGCGGAACTTATCAACCTGCTTCAGCTCGTCTTCCCCGAGTTTAATGGTCAGCGACTCGTGACCCTGAATGTCCAAGGACATCACTTCAGTCTTCTTGACGCTGATCTTCAGGCCAAATTTGTGGCAAGACTCGTTGAAATTTGAAGTTAGCTTTTGCAGGTGTTCTGGGGTTTCTGTCACAAAGCACAAATCATCCGCATACATAATCTCAGAGACCAATGCATGGGAGACCTTAGTGCGAGCCTTGAGTCTGGCTAAGTTGAAAAGATTACCGTCAGTGCGAAAGCGGATACGTATTCCTTCAGGTGTTGTCTGCAAAACTTCTCGGACTACAACTGCAAAGTACATTGCGAACAGTGTGGGCGCTAGAACACACCCTTGTTTCACCCCACAGGTAACGGGAAAGAAATCTGACTGTTCATTGTCAACAGCGACACAGCACTCCATATCATCATGCAGGAGTCTCAAAAGTTTCACGAACTTCTCCGTGCACCCTAGCCTTCCAAGCACAATCCAAAGGGCTTCTCGGGGCACACTATCAAAAGCCTTCTCAAGGTCGACAAAGCAGAGGTACATATGACGCCCCTGTTCCCTACTCTTTTCTTGCAATTGTCGCAGTGAAAAAATGGCTTCACAAGTGCCCCGATTTGGACGGAAGCCAAATTGGGTTTCCGGTAAAATCTCCTCAGACAACTCCAAGAGGCGATTTAGGAGCACTCTAGCAAATACTTTACCAGGCACAGATAAAAGCGAAATACCGCGATAGGAACCGCAATCGGAACGGTCACCCTTGTTCTTATATAGTGCCTTAATGCGTGATACTTTAAAAGCAGATGGCAGCTGTTCTTCTTTAAACATACGATCAAAAAGTTCCCATATGGCCGAATGCAGCTCCTCACCGCCGCACTTAAGCAATTCAATCGGTACTGAATCAATGCCCACCGCACGTTTATTCCGCTGTTGGTTCATAGCTGAAACTACCTCACCACGCCCAAGTGGCTCGTCCAGTTTATTAAATGTAGGTAGCTGGGGAATAGAACAAATATGATCTAGGTCTGCAGAACGATCCACATTCAACAAAGTGCTGAAGTGTTCTACCCATCGTTTGAGCACTTCCTCCTTGCTTTTTAGAAGGCCTTCACCATTGGCAACCTTAAGAGGCACTTTTGTAATAGAGGTTGTACCAATCAGCTTTCGAACCTCACTATAAAACTCTCCGAGTTGTTTTGAGTCAGCGAGCCACTGAACGTAATGGGCTTTCTCTTGCCACCATTTGTTCTTTATTTCCCGGCATAGTCTACGCAAGTCTTGGTCGCTTTGCCTGATCTCCGCTACGCTTACACGTTGATGTGCTCTGTTGTGTTCTCGGAGGAGGTGTCGATGCTTGTCAATTGCCTGCTTTAGAACTCCATCATTCTCATCAAACCAGTCTTGTTCTTTAGTAGACTTTAGACCTAAAGTAACTGTAGCGGTCTTTAGGACATGAGAAGATAGATGACCCCAAGCAGTATCAACATCAGCCGTGTCACTGTTTCTGGGCAGTAGTGGAGCAGCCAAAGCTTCAACGTACTTCTCTTTCGTCTCCAGATTATTCAAACCATCCAAGCACAAACACTCAGGCTTTGATCTGCGTGATCTACGCGGGTGTCGCAGGCGGAGACGCAGTTTAGTAATGACAAGCCTATGGTCAGTCCAGCAATGTGCACCACGCATAACACGGGTGATTTGAACCTGAGCAAAATCTCTTTGCCGTACGATAACGTAATCTATTAGATGCCAGTGCTTAGACCTTGGGTGCATCCATGTGTTTTTGTGCTTAGCAGGAAGTCTGAACATGGTGTTTGTAATTGCTAGGTGAAATTGAGCACAAAAACTTAACAGCAACTGCCCATTGCTGTTCATGCTGCCGACGCCGTGTCTGCCCAAGACTTTAGGCCACGCGTCATAATCCCGTCCCACTCTGGCATTGAAATCTCCAAGCAAAAGAATCTGCTCTCTAGAGTTTATGCTCTCTATGCAACGTGTCAATTCCTCGTAAAATTGATCCTTGATATCGTCAGATTTGTCCAGGGTTGGCGCGTAAACGCTAATGATGTTCAGATAGTTGTTGTTGTCCAAATAGAGGCGCAATGTGGTAATGCGATCTGAGATGTGAATTGGACATTCCTGTAGCCGTTTTGCAATATGGTTCCTGACCGCAAATCCAACACCTGACCTACGCGGGAAAGAAGAAGGAAGTCCTTTCCAGAAGAAAGTATACCCGCCCCCTTGCTCCACTAGCTCACCTTCATCGGCAAGATGTGTTTCACTGAGAGCAGCCACATCCACATTATAGCGAAGAAGCTCCCGAGCTACAATGGCAGTTTTCCGTTCAGGACAGATGTTGTAATCACGGTCAAGTAATGTTCTCACGTTCCATGCTCCAAAAGCCATATTAGCTGTTTTAACAATTTTATTTTCTTTGTTTCGACCGCGAATTGAGAGATGCGGAAGCAGCCGCGGTTGCTACCTTCCCTGGAGTATGGGTTGAGCATTTTTTTAGGGCACCTTTTCTAGCCCCCTCCCCGGCTGAGCGGGGAAAGCAGTGCCACCCTAAATAGGGCTGCTTTGTCACTCCGAGTGCTGCCGAATCCCCTCTGTCTTCCCGATGCAGAACGGAAGCGACCACGATGTTCTCAGAACACCCCTGGAGCCGCCCATGTGCAGGCTTCAGACAAAGCTCAGTCTGCATCCGACCGAACCTCTCTACCTCAGCCCATCGCCACGGGACTTAACATTAATCGGAGTCCATATTTCGGAAGCAGTCAAATGCGCAGGAGATATTCCGGTGCACAAGTGGACGCGCAAACACAGGTGCACACTACTCGTCTTCCCCCTCCTGAACCCAGTGGAACGGAAAACCGATACGACCAGAGGAGAGTTCAGATGGTGTATCTGGCCGGCGGTAACTATATGCCCTCTACCGTCGCCCTAAGCCATCAACATTGCCGTGCTACCCCGCCAGGTCCGCCAATCTCGACGCATATCTGCTGTGAGTTGCCTTTCCTACCGGGATAGACTTTGAGCATTATGCAGGAAGGTTCTGCTTTAGACCTACAAGTAGCAGGTCCCCCTCAACCAGGTTTAGCCCGCTAGCCGACGCGGTTTACCGGGATGTGGCCGCTGCATGCACTACAGCTACTTGGAGCCACTGGTGAGAGTTTATAGGCCGCCTGTCGTCAGTAACGCCCCACTTCCCAATAAGGGCCGGCCAGTGGAGCCTTGTATATAGCGTCAACGACAGACGCCCTACTACACCCCTAAATGCCAACACAATATAAACTACTGTAAAAGCCTTAGGTCTCATCAGACAACAGAAATGTGACAAGTTGATATATATCTTTTGACAACCTCCGTGGCGCAGTAGGCTAGTAGCCGGCTGTGAAACGAGAGGCCGTGGGTTCGATTCCCCCAGCGGGACAAATGTTTGTGTGACAGACAGATATTTGTGTCCGGGGTCTGAGTGTTGTGAGAAAGTCCCTGATACCCACAACACAAGACTCGTATCTTCTTGTGTGGCCGGGGCTATGTGTGTGACTGTTGGGTATTATTTATTTATTTATATTATATACTTTATTTTTATATTATAAAGCTGAAGAGTTTGTTTGTTTGAACGCGCTAATCTCAGAAACTACTGGTTCGAATTAAAAAAATATTTTAGTGTTGGATAGCCCATTTATCGTTATACATCTAACAGTTTAACCATAAAACCTTAAAGAAATCTGATATCAAGGCAACAAGATAAGTATCTTAATAAATGCGGACGACAGCTAAATTAAAACTCTGTAAGTACTGTCGAGTATCTTTAGCTAAAACAAATCGTCGATAGCGACTACCCACCATTGGTCAATCCATACAATTGTAAAAATTATCCAATCGTATATACTCTATAGGCGGTACAGCTGACCGGGCGTGAAAACCGGCGCAACCTGTTCAGGATTCCCTGTGTGAAGTAGCGGATATTACGCCCTCGATGTGACTCCGCGGATTAAGATCACAGCGGATATCCATACCTAGGACCCTAAGGTCATTCCGCATGCCTGAAGAATTTGGATGGGAAAAAATGGGGTTTTCTTGCACGAGAACGCGCACAGCTGGGTTTTCTCTTTTTAGGGTGGTCTCTCGACAACATAGGTCGACAAGGCTATAGCGACCAATAAGAAGCTAGTATTAAGGAATTGACTGAGTATTAGTGTCCAACATGTATTGGAAGAATACGCAGGATGTGAAACCGGATATGGGTTCCTGCATTAATTAATCAGTATTTTATTTTTACGCAGCACGAGCACTATTCTGAGGTCTCTGATTCTGTCTCCGATACTAAATAATAAAGTGATATTTGGTTTTTCTCCTATGAAATACTCAGGATCGGTCCGGAGTCTAGAATTGCCCTTTATCCCATCACGGGACGGTAATAAGCTCAGCGAAATGTAGGTGTACGGGTTACACCTCTGCCTACCCCATCAGGGATTACAGGCAGGAGGGCGTATGAATGTAGGGTTTTTTTTTGAGAATTACACTTCAAGTGCCTGAATTTGCATTGCTATGAAAAAAGTTTCATAGCAATGCAAATAAGGCATAAGTTATGTATATGTTTCCCAGCTAAAGTTGGTGGCATGACAAAGCAAACACTAGGCATCTTTGATTACAATATGTATGTTAACCGATGTTCGAAAAGAGCAACGCTCTAGCGAAACTGCATTCCGAACTGGCTGTAGTGTAAAAAAAGGATAATGACTGAAGCTCAATAATGTATAACATTTCATCGAATCAATATATATTTGATTTTATAACTGGATGTCTGGTTTACTGGTTTACTGGGCGTACTGGTTTGCGGAGCCACAGCTTCGTGGTATCTACTACCCCGGCCCGAACCAAGAGGTTCGCAAATTCGTATTTTTGCCGCACCATCAAGCTGTGGAACAGTTTGCCAGCTACCGTATTCCCTTCTTCCTATGATCCTGAGTCCTTTAGGCGTAGTGTGAAGAAACTACACAGCAGGCCGGCATGATTGTGTTGAGTAGCGAGGGAAAGATTGTCTCTCGCTACTTGATATTTTAACTGGACGGCATTGCACTTACCATCAGGTGCAGAGTGGTCACATTGCCGTACCTGAATAAAAAAAAATGTCAAAGAGTTAGTTACAAACCTCCGTATTTCGTCCACTTGTTCTTGTTCAGGCAGCTCCACTGCAGCAAACAGCTGCATTTCCCCATCACGGCCAAACACACCTCCTGGGATCTTCCTGCGATCAAACAATACACATAAATCAAAGGCAGCGCAATGGGCGAGTAACCAGCTGTAAAACGAGAGGCTGTGGGTTCGATTCCCGCACAGAGACAAATGTTTGTGTGACAGAGGGATCTTTGTTTAAGGATGGGTGTTGTCCATAGACCCTCGTAGTTCTTGATACCCATAATACAGGTTTTACCTAGTGTGGGGTCAGAACTATGTGTGTTACTGTTGGGTGGTGTATTTATTTATAACAAGAAACCACAGGTTCCATTCCTACACCATGACGAAAATTTGTATTATGTCCATATATTATTTCTCAAAGGTGTATTTTGTAGGAATGCTATAACTTCCATATTTCTTCATCAAATTTAATGATTCGAAGACCATTTTAAAGCTTATGTTTGCCGCTATTAACGAAATATAGATGACTAGCTGTTGCTCGCGGCTCCGCCCCCGTGGAGGTTATTTTCGGGAGCAGAAGTATCAATGCAAGGAGTTGTCTCCTGCACTGAGACACCTATAGCGATCGTCCTGAATCTCAGGTGTTGTGACTGTCTAGATGGCTAACAGGCACAACTCCTAACTTAAACTTCTAGCACTCCTTATAATACCCCGGGATCACTCCGTAAGTGTCGAAGAAGGCCACCGCGCGGTTTTAGCTGGTAGTGTCCGGTTGGGTGTACATAAGTAGTAGGGACTCGGCCCAGTCGCAGCCTGGATAGCCATCATCCGGGCGAGGGGGTGCTGGATCGTAAGACCGGCTAGTCCAGCATAACCGTTTTATTTTCATTCCGCTTCCCCCCGAATCGGACGGCAGTAATAAAATGCTTTCCCCGCGGCAAAAAAAGTGTTGTGCCTGAAGCTTGAGATTACATTTAAAGAATACCTCATAAGTTAACTCCTCACTTCGCCCTTTAAGGGATGATTTGGTAAAAACGTTGAAACACGTATTTCTTTATTTTTTACCAAAAGCCTAAATATGAATTTTCAGATCCCTAAGTTGAAGTATTACGGATTGCCCATACAAACTTTTAACCTCTATTACACCCCTTTCAAGATAATTTTTTGAGACAAAAGATACCCTATGTCCTTCCCTAGGATATAATCTATCCCTCTACTGAATTTCATTAGGATTCGTTCACCCGTTTAGTCATGAAAAGGTAAGAAACAGACATACAGACAACAATATTAATTTTGCTGCGGATATATTTTAAAACTGTTATATCTCTCTATAAAAAGATATTCATTGAAATCAAATGACGTAAAGGGCAACTTTGTTCAAAATTAAATACTTGTGATGAATAAAGTATTTATTTGGATAAGGATTAATACCATGTTTATAAAAACCCCTTTCCAAATAATGCATTGTTTCAGAACAAATTTGATAACCATTAAAAAGGTTATAGTGAGCCAACCGAAATAGATAGACATATGCTATCGCGGACTTTTTTTAGAACTTTTTAAGAGGAACAATTTCGTCGTACATGATTGTTATGTAACTTTAATCGTTAACGCAGCGTACGCAACGGAAGCTCTCAAAAGGGTTCAATTTTCCCCGTTTTTGCAACATTTTTCATAGCTGCTCCGCTCCTATTGGTCATAGCGTGATGTTATATAGCCTATAGCACTGCTCGATAAATGGGCTATCCAACACTAAAAGGTTTTTTTCAATTCGAACCAGTAGTTCCTGAGATTAGCCCGTTCAAATAAACAAACAAACAAACAAAGCAAACAAACTCTTCAGCTTTATATAATAGTATATTTTAGTGTTGGATAGCCCATTTATCGAGGAGCGCTATAGGCTATATAACATCACGCTATGACCAATAGGAGCGGAGCAGCAATGAAAAATGTTGCAAAAACGGGGAAAATTGATTCCTTTTGAGAGCTTCCGTTGCGTACGCTGCGTTAACGGTTCAAGTTACATAACAATCATGTACGACGAAATTGTTCCTCTTAAAAAGTTCTAAAAAAAAGTCCGTGATAGCATATGTCTATCTATTTCGGTTAGCTCACTATAACCTTTTTAATGGTTATCGAATTTGTTCTGAAACAATGCATTATTTGGAAAGGGGTTTTTATAAACATGGTATATGTATACCCAACCGGACACTACCAGCTAAAACCCCGCGGTGGCCTTCTTCGACACTTACGGAGTGATCCCGGAGTGCTAGAATTTTAAGTTAGGAGTTGTGCCTGTCTAGCCATTTAGACAGTCACAACGATATTCAGGACGATCGCTATAGGTGTCTCAGTGCAGAAGACAACTCCTTGCATTGATACTTCTGCTCCCGAAAATAACCTCCACGGGGGCGGAGCCGCGAGCAACAGCTAGTTAATAATAATAATAATAAATATTTATTTACTTCTCAATTTTTTTTTTTAATAGTTTATTTGTATCGTAAACGTCTCACACTAGGCTAAGCCTGTATCGTGAGACATTTTTACAATGAGTAATTTATACATTAATATAACATCAAGGTGTAATCTCCAGTAGTGCTAGGAAAAGTATAATTAATTTAAAGTGGGAATTAAAAGAATACATAAATTGAATAATGGTTATTGGTTCATAAATCCAATCCAAAAAAGTCTATCAAAATGGTTATATTTAAATCGTGAACTAAAATATATAAAATTATATATTACTAATTTATAAATTAGTGGCTTTGTTTATATTATGTAACTGATCACTATTGGTCATAGGCAACATATATTTGTTTGTTGGTTTGGGTGTTATAAGACTCTTAGCTACTGATACCCACAACACAAGATGATTGGATTTCATTGTGGGGTTGGGGCTATGTATGTGACTGTTGGGTGTTACTTTCTTATTGAAGCCTAGAGCATTGGCTTTGATAAAAAATGTATCACATTTTCTATGAATCTTAATGATTGTTAATAAAAGAAATATTTAAATGTACATATTACAACTAATTGATTACTGGTCATTCTTACCTATTTTATTGAATAATGTATAATTTTTTAAAACAACTAAATTTAATTGACGTATCAGATAACATACTTATAACAATCTTCCTTATCTTTCATTGTGCTAGATCTTATGATAAGATGCATGATGAAATGCTGAATCTTAAATTATCAATAAAGACTGTGATAAGGACTCAGTAATTTTATTTCAATATTCAAGTTTATAATCTTAGCTAATTGTTTGATATATTCTCTTTAATATGGTAAAATAACTTCATGTAATCTTGGTGACAGACATAAAACAATTTGAATATATGAAAAAGAGTGCCCATGGGTCATTGCCATTGCTTTGGCAAAGCAATTTGAATGTATCAACGGTCAGCAGGCTATTTGATATGAGCAACATTTTTTAAAAGTTACAGGAGCAAGTTTTAAAGTTTTTTTGCATTTCGGAAAAAAAAACACTAAAAATACTATTCTGTGGATTTTATTACAAATAATATATTACTTGTATAAGCACATACAGCTTGTTTACGACTTATTTTCATGCAATATTTACTAAAATAGATGTGCCCTGAAAAAATTAGCCCTGTTTTATCAGTTGATTTGAGCACCAAAAAATTGAGGCTTAATATATGTAGAAAAATTTCCTAATTCTGATGTTGATCTGTATATATAAAAGAAGAAACTGACTGACTGACTGACTGATTGATCAACGCACAGCCTAAACGGCTGGGGTTAGAGACTTGAAATTTTGACAGTAGGTTCCTTTTATCACGTAGGCATCCACTAAGGAAGGGTTTTTGGAAATACCACCCCTAAGGGGGTAAAATAGGGAATGAAAGTTTGTATGAAAATCCGTCATTTTTAAGTTAAACACATTAATATTGGTTTTTGTATTGTATACTTTTTCTCCCAAACATGACCTCCACGCGGGCGGAGCTGCGAGCAACAGCTAGTTATGTATATAACTCGATATCGCAAACATTATGCTTAAATGAAATAGCCCACCAACCATCAGTATGAAAAGTCTCATAGGTCAATGTACTATGTTTTGACTGTATGTACAGTAATTAGTATAAGGGTTCAACCATCACAATACTTTTATTAATATGTTTATACATGGTAAAACCGTAGTGGATTCATGGCTGTAATCACTTATTGCATTTGCAATTATTACACCTACTATGGGTATTTTACAATGCAAATACCATAATAAGGGCTGTGTCTGTCATTCTCAATCTTAATCTAATTATTGTTATTGCTTTATTAACTACAAAGTCTGAAACTACTAAAAAAATAAAATGATTTTACTATTCTATCTCTACCTAATAGTTGATATTGACAAAATTGCCAAACAATGATGAATATTTAAAACATATCAGATTTAAATGAGCAGAGCTTCTGAAACCTTACCTTAGGAACTTTTTCAGTACACTGGCTATGGTATACACTGAGTAGTTGTCCACATTGACCAACCGGCCAGTTTGAAGAAAGTGTATGAGCTTCTTCATGGCGCCCTGGTGGCCGGGCGCACGGAACACGTCCCGCCGTAACGGGGCCTCCTTGTTCAACTTCAAGATCAGGACCTGCACAACATTCGCACCACGTAAATCACTAAAACACAACACATTACACTTTTAGACACCAAAATTATAAGAACAATTAGATGTCATTGAAAAAACTATCCACAGAAAGCCGATAACAATTCAATAGAATTTTATTGTCAACTTTGCGTTATCTGAAGCGAGGGCGTTGACAACCAAATTCACTATTCACATCCAAGGTACTAACAAGCAATGGCCCCGGTATATCATCTTTGCAAACTTCATGTAGCGGAACACCAAATTTCACTTTTTCAAGTCTTCTCGGATAAGGCAGAGAGTTTGGATGCCCGCAAGACGTAACCACATTGCTCAATGTAGCTGCTCGCCGATGCATCCTCCGAGCCCAGTTACTCATCTTGCCAGATTCTGGAAGGTATTCTTAGGAAGTCTAATTAGATTTCAGGCCGCTAAATTATTGCAGGCATTTTGTTTTATCGTATAGGATTTGGTTTATTGGTGACAACAGAAGGACAAGGCAGGTCAAAAACTATCGTGTTCCTTCACTGTTTGCTTGCTACTTGTTCGCACACGCACAGCTCATCCGCGCACGACCGTCGCAAGCACAAGCGACATAGATAATAAACAAACCTTGAAGGTTTCATTCTACTTGTCTATTCATTTTAAGACATGTACACATATTTACACTTTCAAGATGTCATGACTAGTAAATAATATTGTTCGTTATTGCTGTTATTTAATTATAAGTTGTTTTGTATGCTATTGTGAGTGTTTGTATACATTTTTTCTTTTGAACATACAGTTCTTGTTTTCCTTTTCTTTCAGCTGAATTAGGGTGGAAATTGGAGTGAAAGATGCCGAATACTAATTTTGAAAGACGAATACATTGGAGCAAATCAAATAGAAAGTATATAAAAAATACTGCATACTGCTGGTATGTAAAAAATAAAATTTACTCATCACAATATGTTTAAACGAGTTATTAATAAATCCTTTCATCACTAGCTTATTTTTTACATAATATTTTATTCCGCTTGAAAGCGGCAAATGAGATTGCAAAATATAAAAACTAACTGTTCGCCTTCGATCAACAATACAACTAGATATCGGGTCGGCGCACCAAAAACGTCTCGGCAAATAACAGCTCACTTTCGAAGTGAGCTCTTATTGTTGTTGAGTTCGTTCCAAACAAAGCCAATGTGAACACGTTTCACAACGCCACAGTGTGTGTTCAAAAGTTGCGAAAATAATACCCGAAAAAGCAATTTATCGGCCGGAGTGTCTTACTTTCCGTAAGTACATCTAGAATAAGTTATATTTTAAGCCTGACTGCCTCGGTGGCGCAGTTGTATTTGCGTATGCGTTACGACTGCTGTTGTGCTGAGGTCTTGGGTTCGATCCCCGGGTCGGGTAAAGTGATATTGGGTTTTTCTATCTAGAAATTCTCAGTATTAGCCCGGAGTCTGGAATCTGTGCCCGGTATGGCGATAGGCTCGCCCCCTATCACATTATGGGACCGGAATTCGGCGAAAAGTGGGTGTACAGTGGTTACACCTCTGCCTACCCCTTCGGGGATTACAGGCGTGAGTGTATATGTATGTATATGTATGTATATTTTAAGCTTCATACTAACAACTAATATCAAATTTTGAATAAAATTACCGATTTTAAAACATTGCCTAAGAATGTTTAGCCAACGTTGCCCAATACACGCGTAAACTTTGTTTAACAGAACAGCAGATGCATGGAGTAGATTTGTATTGTAATATTATTTATATGTTGTTAGCATTAACATTTAAAATTGATTAAGTTACATTTGTGTCGTTTGTCGGACTCTGGTTGGTGGTAGGATATTCATATCCGCCCGGATAGCGACCACCGTACGCAGGATGTAAAACCCGCCATAGTGGCATGTCGCGTTCGGGGATCAGCCAGTGTACGTCCAGTTTCTGTCGAGGGTCTAGAGTTGGGGTACGATGTTTGGCCGTGTTGCGGTCTTCTAACTACTTTGACAGCTTCCTCACCTTCTTGCCCATGGCGTAGTGTGAAGGAGCAGGCCGGCATCATTGTGTTGAGTAGCGCGGGATAGATTATCTTTGGCTACTGGATACTCTAATTGGACGGCACTGCGCTTACCATCAGGTGCAGTACCTTGCCGTGCCAGGATAAAAAAAAGTAATTTGATATTTACTTTTTAGCTTTCGTAGCAATTCATTTATGTGTGTAGGTTGGATATCGATTGTCGCCAGAGAAAGAAGAGATATAAGCCTTATATAAGCCAGCCAAGAATTCGGTTACATGTTTCGGATAACTTTGATAAATTGGATATATCCGAAAATACTAACCGACATCGATTGGTTAAAACAGCAGGTCCCAAATTACAGGTTGGCACATTTATAATCTGTTTTTTTAATTTATAGTCTGATCTCGAAAGCAATAGCGTCGGCACAGTCACAGAAAGAACCTTTTTTATCAAAGCAGCTTCGCCACTAAGGAATGGATGCGAAATAATCCTACATATCATCCCAATTTACCGACGAGTAGTACCAGACCCTGCGCTTGACTTTCACGGGACGTAGAAGCAAAGCACGAGGTTCCGACTTCCCAACCAATGATCGGTGGTCCCCAGAGGAGCACCAACCGCTACTTTACACCCGACGGGATGACTCGTCAACAAATGGTCCAGCAAATAAGGCGCATGACTCGCCACATCTGCGATCCTGGTAGACTGGTTCACCAGTTGTGTCAAGCCATGAGTCAAAGCGAATGCATGAGCAGTTATACCAGCATGGTCAGTTCTGGAGGAGCCCAACAACAACTCATGGTGTGTGTTGTTGTCCCTCAGAACAACCAAGCCAAAAAATGTATATTAACAAACATATCTATGTTTGTTATCTATGTATGTTGTCTAGATTGGTCAAATCTTTGACCTACTAAGTATGTACTTATATTATTTAGAGTTCAATGCGGCTCCATACCTCCTGTCGTAAAATTCGAAGAAGCAAACAGATACGAAACAAAACGACGTAACTAGCAAGACAATTACAGAAAAGGGCACTTTATTTTTTGGCATCTTAGGTTGATTTCACAATAAATGTTATTTAACCTATGTCTTTTCATTTCTATGTAATTTATTGTTTTGCGATTAATTATCGTAAGTATAAGATAATATTTTATAGAGTTGCAACTTTATTACTAGGTACTATGGTTGCGATTACTTTAAACTTAAAACGGTTTTAAAACTTTTATCTGAGTTCGTTAGTAAAAAAATATAGATGTGTAATAGCGCGTGTGTAAAAGTGTGTGTGTATTCACGCGGACAGATTTTAGCTTTGAGTTTCTATGTGACCCGTTATCTAGTTGTATTGTTGATCGAAGCTGTTCGCTCACAGCTTTATAAGGAGTACAATCTTTTATGGAGGACAAGTTGAAAAAGTGTCCAGCTGTAATATCCAGCCGCCAATTATAACTCAAATATCTACCACAATAGCACTAGCGTAGCAAGTGGCGTAATATCCTAATTGGTTGCTTTCATAAATGTAGCAGTTGTAAATGGAATGAAGTGTGCGAGTCACTATCCTACTGTAATTACTGTATCTTTGAAATTTATTACACCACTTGTTACGATGGTGCCATCCTAATTAGTCGCGTGTTAGGACACTTTTTCATACATAGAGATTGTACTCCATAAACCCGTCAGCTGTGTCATGTCACTTTTAGTGGCCGAAAGACTTAGTCAACAACATAAATCTTTTATTAAAAATAACAGCCTATTCTTTATGGTTGTCATAACCGCATGTCAAGTTAATCGACCGGCGTTTATTTTCATACCTACTCTAACGAATTATATTCGATTAGTTTTTCTAGTTGAGCATTATCACGATCAGAGACGACTAATTTGTACGATAAAATGGCGGATTTGGAAGACGACTGGATTGAAGACCAATCGGTGGTAGCGCATCCTCCTGCATCCACTTCTGTGCATAACAACTATCGCACCAGAACATGGCGAGGCGGCAGAGGCCGTAACAGTAACACTGATACTAATTGGAGACAAAATGGTACCAACACCCCACAAAATAACAATCGGGGCTTTCAATCGCGGCCAGAGTTTAATAAGAAAGTTATATACGTGCCATCGACAAAAGTTGGTAAAATAATTGGCAAAGGCGGATCTAAAATTCGCGATCTTCAATCCGAGTCGGATGCGAAAATTAGGGTCGGCGATTCTAACGGCAATGAGACCGATGTTACATTAAGTGGAACAGACGCGGCTATTTCGAAAGTGGAGGAATTGATTAACGATCTGATCGAGGACCCACCACCCCCAGATTTGAATGTGAGCCAAAACAGCGCTGGATCAGGAGATTTCTTCAAGAAAAACGACGGCGGTGTGCAGGTTATAGACTGGCAAAAACTCAATGCTTTCTATGATGAAGAACAAAGCAACAGGTGGGCCAAATTGCCTCCAGTGGTTAAAGAATTTTATAAAGAAGACCCTGCTGTTGCTGCTATGCCGGCAAATGAAGTGGCTCGTTGGCGCCAAGCCAACCATGACATACAAGTGAGAAGGACCTTTGATGACAAACCTGGACTCAAACCCATTCCAAACCCTGTCCTAACATTTGAACAATGCTTCAGTCAGTATCCTGAGATATTAGAAGAAATCTATAAACAGGAGTTCAAAGAACCCACCCCTATTCAATGTCAAGCTTGGCCTATTCTCTTAAGCGGTGAGGATATGATTGGCATAGCTCAGACTGGTACGGGAAAAACATTAGCATTCCTGTTACCAGCCCTTATTCATATTGAAGGGCAAACAATTCCAAGGGACCAGCGTGAAGGCCCAGTGGTGCTGATTATGGCACCCACCAGAGAACTTGCTCAACAAATAGAAAGAGAGGTTGGCAAATACCATTACAAAGGTATAAAATCTATATGCCTTTATGGTGGAGGAGATCGTAAAGACCAAATCAAAGGTCTCACTAAAGGAGTGGACATTGTCATTGCAACCCCAGGTCGTCTCAATGATTTAGTCATGGCAAGGCATCTGAATGCAATAAACTTTTCTTACATTGTTTTGGATGAAGCTGACAGAATGTTGGACATGGGCTTTGAACCTCAGATCCGTAAATCATTATTTGACGTGAGACCTGACAGGCAGACTGTGATGACTTCTGCTACTTGGCCGTCTGGTGTCCGACGCCTTGCACAGTCATACATGAAAGACCCCATACAAGTAAATGTAGGGTCTCTAGACCTTGCTGCTGTCCATACTGTGACTCAACAGCTCATGTTTGTTGAAGAAGACAAGAAGGAGGAGGCATTATTTGAATTCTTATACAGCATGGATCCGAATGACAAAGTCATTATATTCTGTGGTAAGAAAGCTACAGCCACACACATCACTACAGAGTTATGCCTGAAAGGGATACATTGTCAGTCTCTACATGGGGACAGAGAGCAGAGTGACCGTGAAGCAGCTTTGGGAGAAATGGTTGACGGAACAGTGAATATTTTAGTAGCTACTGACGTTGCATCCAGGGGCATTGACATAAAGGATTTGACTCATGTTGTCAACCTGGACTTCCCACGGCACATTGAAGAGTATGTACACCGAGTGGGTAGAACTGGCAGGGCAGGGAAAACTGGCATTGCATTGTCTTTCATCTCAAGGAGTGATTGGAGCAATGCTGGAGAGCTTATTAAAATTCTGGAAGAAGCAAACCAAGATGTTCCTGATGAGCTTCAGTTGATGGCACAAAGGTTTGATGCTATGAAAATTAGGAGGGAGAAAGAAGGGGGAGGTAGGGGCGGCGGGCGGGGTGGTCGCGGCCGTCGTGACAGGTGGTAGAGGCAGTTACTTTTCCATGTCTCGAATTTTGAGTGATACGCATTTATGTACCTTATCTTTATATTCAGTAGTATTATAGATAACATTTCATAATGTCTATGGATGTGATGTTATTAGAATGTTACGTATTTTTTTCTCAACTGTGAACTTAGTTTTAAGGTTTTCTTTCTACTGTATATCCGATAGGGGTAGATACATGTCCTTGATTTCATTTTTCATGTAGCGTTCCATGTTTTATGTATTAAAAGATACTTATACATAAAGCATACTCTTTTATAATAAATACATTTTGGTATGTGCGCTGTACACATTTGACTATTTTATTTAGTATAAAGCAGGGGGAGTTATTAGTGTTGACGATGTCCCAGGTGCTTAGATTTCAGTTGACAGTTTCTTTAATTTACTCTCATTCCAATCTTCAATGTGTACAGCTAGCATAACGCCCAAAAATCCAGTATTAAATCTACTTATTATATCTATAGAATATTGGTATTGTCTCACATCGAAGCAGAACGATGACATAAGATAGGCAGCTTTTATAGTCCACAAATAAAAAAACATTTAATTCATGCGTTTGACAAATAATTCAAGTTTAAGCAAATATGCTATGATGCTGTCCATGCTCTCAGAACGTCCGGAATGGCATTTTATATGAACAGTTTTGACGAGTGTGATATGCATACATTTTAAAATTTAAGAACCAATATTTTGTTTTTCCTGTTTGACTTCTGCTTTGATGTGTGCCACCGATTCCTAGTTTATAGTTATAGTGATCTTTTAAATGTGTAGGTATAGCCCTTACCGTTGCATTGTCCAAAACTGTTAAAAACAGTTTAAAATTTTTGATTAGTCATGTATGTATACCATTCAAATGGTACATTTTAATAAATCATATTTTGCAATATGGTGTATACCACTGATTTAAATTAGCAACAGTAAGACTGATACTGTTTACCTGAATTTATTTTTATTGGATATGAATACATCATAGATGTAATAAAAATACCAGTTGTAGTATTACGCATGTATTTACGAGTTTACAATTTTTTTCAACCATATACGAGTGACTTTAACACCAATTAGTAATTTTGTAATATTTATCCGAGCGAAAACATTAATACTTGATACACGTTTAATTTATTAAACCTCTAAAAGTGCTCTCAGCTAATTTCGTGTCGTAAAAACATTAAAATGTTAGAAATTACTCACTGTATTTTATTTTAGAAAATTATATGGTTGTCGAAAACCGATTTCTCATCAGTGTCACGAAATTCAACTCGTTCCCCTCCTGCAGACAATTTAATAAATCGATAATATCGCCGATTGGAACATCAATCGAAAATAAATAATAGCAATACAATAACTAGAAACACTATACATTATATTGTGGATATTTTTTTGTTGATAAGCGTTATTTAGATGAGCTCTAATCGTTTCATTTCTTTATGGAGTTCGACACCCATTTTGGCCGGAGACTTGGTGACAATCACATTGGCCTTCTCTAAGGCCTTGATCTTATCCATGGCGCCTCCCTTGCCGCCGGAGATGATGGCACCGGCGTGACCCATGCGTCTGCCGGGAGGAGCTGTCAGACCCGCTATGAAAGATACCACCGGCTTTGCCTTCTGACCCTGGAATCCAAAACAGATAAATCAATCAAAAATACAACGCAACTCGAATCTAACTAGTGCTTAAAATCATCAAATTGTACTGATGAAGATTATACTACTACGTGGATACATTACTAATAAGGAAATAATGTGTCGAAAGATCTATACTGAAAGGTCATACATACAATGTGAAGAATAAGTATAATAACAATTCAACAGAAGTTCATGAGATAATTAATATTCAATAGTAGTACTGATAAAAAGAAAAAAACTACGTTACAACCGTACACTATGTACAATAAGATATCTTGTGGGTAAATTTAAGAGACCGCTTACTGATTTAAAATACTGTAGGGTAACCATAGTTTGTGTAGAATTCAAATGTTGAAGAGACAAAATTTATGTTGACATTCTTACGATTTAGATAGATAGATAGAGAGATAACACTCACTTTATTGCACACCAACATAATGATATTACAACAAGAAACCTTAAAACTAGAGTACAATTTAAAGATAAGGTTTACAGTAATGTATATGTAAACGAACAGTTGGCTGTGAAACGAGAGGCCGTGGGTTTGATGCCCGCACCGAGGCAATTTTTTTTATCCTGGCACGGCAAATTGACCACACTGCACCTGATGGTTAACGCAGTATAGTGTATCGAGTAGCGAGAGACATTCTATCCCCCGCTATTCAACACAATCATGCCGGCCGGCCTGCTTCTTCACACTACGCCATGGGGAAGATGTGCTCGAGGGTTTAGTGTCAGAGTACTCAGAAGGCCGCAAAACGGCTAAATATCGTACCCCAACTCTAGACCCCTGACAAAAACCGGATGTAAACTGGCTGATCCCGGAACGCGACACATTTGCGTGTGCCTCTATGGCGGATTTTACACGGTGTACGGTGGGCGCTATCTGGGCGGATATGAATATCCTACCACCAGCAAAATGTGTATTATCCACAGATATTTGTGTCGGGTCTGGATGTTGTGCAACCATAGTTCCTCGTAGTTCTTGATACCCACGATCTCCTTTCCTGTCATTAAATTTAAATATTGGCAATGCACCAATGATCTTTCTAGTATTAACTGTTCATGGGCGATGAATGTCACTCACCATCAGTTGTACCACATATTTGTTTTTCAGAGACTATACCGCCCACACTATTGTAACTCCTGTTTAGCCAGGATCAACAATGGCCCGCATTTTTTCGACACCAAGTAATGAAACTCAAATCTCTGGAATGCCTAACTGTATTTTATCCCGCAACGAAATTAATCAAATAGAAATACAGGGAGGATTGCAAATAATATCGTTTGCCGGTATAAAATAAATAATAACTAAGCCCTAAAAGGAGTTGTAGAATTTCGAAGGTATGTAAAGTCTACCAACCCGCATTAGGCCAGCGTGGTGGACTAAGGCCTAACCCCTCTCATTAGTAGAAGAAGCCCGTGCCCAGCAGTGGGACAATGTTCAATACACCCTGTATTGATAGTATTATTATTAAAAGGAGCCGAGTTTATTTTTCACCATGTAAGAGTTTTATACACTCTACAGTACAGTACTTCTACAAAATTCATTTATTTTGTTTGAAATCAATATAACAAGAATCAAGAGACAATGTCGTAATATTTCGATCAGGCCAATCGGGTTCAAGTACGATCTCTATTGATTAATTTGTCTCGCGCAGAGAGACCTGCGTACTTCATGGACCGCGCCCTAAATAGATATGTTTTAAAACTGTACTATTGCACTTGCTACTAGTCCCTTTGAAAGCTAAACCCTCGACAGGATGGTTATTATAATTTTTTTTAAATAAGATGGCTGATACATAGGCTTGTACCAAACTGCCAAGCGACTTAAAATGTATTTGCATTTCGTAGAGGAGGTTCGTTAGTGAGTCATCTTGTCCACGTCGTCAGATAATGTTAAAGTTGCACATCGCACCAATACTTGAGACGTCTGCTAAGAAAATCGCTATTTAAAAATATGAGTTAGTTAAGGTACTGACAGTCTCAACAGGATTTTCATAAGTGTTAACAAAGGTTGTAGGTAAAGGCTTAAAAGCAGAAGAAGTTTTGCATCATCCTATAAAGACAAATGGAGTAATTTTTTACCCTTTTTGAACCAATAATTTTAGACCCAAAATCTAAAAGCTAAAATATAGACCCGTTCTATCTTAAGCAAATATATATTGGACCAACTTGGTTATCAGAGTTTACCTCGAAACTCTGATAACCAAGAAAAATGATCATTAAAATCAGTCCAAATTACGTGATATCGTTCAACGTAAAATTCGGTTTGAATTAATAGTCACGTAATAACACAAAATGATTCCACACTATGTTAACCTGCATCCTGGGAATTAAGTATGATGAAGTTATGGTTCCACAAACCAAGATCGGAAACAAATTTGTGGATCACACAAACAAATGTCATGGCGCGCGGATTGAATCCTCAGCCTCTCGTTTCATAGCCACTATGCCAGAAAGTTGTCAAATTAAACCAGGTCTACCTATTATAGAAAATGTGGTGTTAGAGTGGTTATCATTTATAAAAAACTAGCTGTTGCTCGCGGCTCCGCCCGCATGGAGGTCATGTTTGGGAGAAAAAGTATACAATACGAAATACCAATATTCATGCGTTTAACTTAAAAATGACGGATTTTCATACAAACTTTCATTCCCTATTTTACCCCCTTAGGGGCGGAATTTCCAAAAATCCTGAAACATATATTTTTTATTTTTAACTAAAATGCCAAATAATAATTTTCATGAATTTAACTTCAAATATGACGGATTTTCATACAAACTTTAATCCCCTATTTTACCCTCTGAGGGGTGGTATTTCCAAAAACCCTTCCTTAGTGGATGCCTACGTGATAAAAGGTACCTACTGTCAAAATTTCAAGTCTCTAACCCCAGCCGTTTAGGCTGTGCGTTGATCGATCAGTCAGTCAGTCAGTCAGTTTCTTCTTTTATATATACAGATATCGAAGGTATTTTATAAAATAACTACGGGTAGATTGATAATTAAAAACTGAGTGGGGGTTATAGGTTTGACATAAATTAGAGCGAGCATTGCGGAGCGCAGTTCAGTTATCAGTTCATTAGCAGTTCAATCAGAGTATCATTTCAATTGGGCCTATACCGTTATATAGTCTAGTTGTAGTTCAACTGATGGGGTCATACTATGCATACTCACTTGAGATTAACTATAAAGCAGTCCTTAGTAAATTCTGATATGGAATTGTTAACGTAAATAAATTGTTAATCATCGTTTATGTACCTTTTAAAATACCCACCTTACATAACAGTAAGATGTGTTTGCTAACAATAGATATTTGTTTATTTCGAATGTTTGTAATCATTATTTAAATCTAGTTGAAATACAAATTCTATTCAAGTTATAAATCGGGCAACAGATATCTCGCCTTATTATTATTAATTAGGCGTACATATATTGTACGCTATACTAGCCATTAGTTGAATAATTAAACAGAAAACAAATACAATAGGTATGACACAATACATATGCGGCTATGCTATATAATTGTAGTTCACCTTGCAGAGTGCATTAGTATCAACAAACGGGTGTTGGCAGTCACAGGAGAATTAATTAAAATAAAACAGTACATTGTTTACAAATCTAAAAATATTTTTATATGGCAAAGTGACTTGTATCTGGTGGTACAAAAGAGCAAAGATAACTTGGCCTCAATTGAAAAATTTATAGGTTTTTGGGAATTGGGTATAGAGTGTACGAATAAAGAGCACTTCTTTAACCTGATGAATCGCCATGAGAGTGATCTTTCACTATCGTGTCTGTCTGTTTGTCTGTCACAGCGCATTTCTCCGAATAGGCTAGACTTTGGTCTAGTGGCAACGTACAAATATTAAGGAATCTGCAGTCCTGGCTTAAAATCTTAAGGATTGAACTTAGTGTTATCACTTGCACCTCTACCCACCATTTCAGAAATACAGGGGTGAACTTGTGTTGTGATGTTATTTCTACAATCTATAAACCATGTATCTACTCTAACGAAACAAATATTACATATCATACTAGCGCTAAAATAGTTTTTGTAAAATGTAAATTATAAGTTCAACCTTTATGGATCCATGAACCATGTACCTTTTTCTGTTGAAAACAAAAAAAAATAACATGAAATGTAAAAGTGATAAATGAAAACAAATATTAATTTTTAACCGACTTCAAAAAAAGGAGGTTCTCAATTCGTCGGAATCTTTTTTTTATGTATTTTTTGTTCCCTGATTACTCGAAGACGCCTGGGCCGATTCGAGATATTCTTTTTTAGTTTAAAAGGGTATACTTCCCAGGTGGTCCCATTGGCACCAAGTCACGATCTGATGATGGGATCTCAAAAAAATCGAGGGCAACCTTCACATTTTATAGGGACACATAATTTGTTTTTTATTGAAGACGGTGTACTTTTTATGAATTAAAAAACTTTTACTTATAATTATTATTCATTATTATTATATTGAGCCAAAAGGCTTAATATAATATAAAAATATTAATGTTGAATAGTTTGTTTGTTTATTTGGCATTTTATCCAATTTCCTTAGGCCAGACCATAGAGTATTTACTTACAGTGTTGTGCTGCACGAGGTATTCAGACGCCAGCTCCTCGGCGTTGCCTCCGATCTCTCCAATTAGGATGATTCCCTTGGTCTCAGGGTCCTTCAGGAACACTTCTAAACAGTCGATGAAATCGGTCCCATTGAACGGGTCACCACCGATACCGACGCACAGGGTCTGTCCTAGACCGGCCTGTGAAAGGAAATAATGGTCAAGTCCTATAATCATATAAACAACTATTGTTCGTTTTTGCATCTTATTGTGTGCGTGATTCATATTTTTTTTGTCCTAGCACGGCAAAGTGACCACACTGCACCTGATGGTAAGCGCAGTGACGTCCAATTAGAGTATCGCGCAGCGAGAGACTATCTTCCGCTACTCAACACAATCATGCAAGAAGCAGGCCGCTTCTTCACACTACGCCATGGGCAAAGGTGAAGAAGCGCTCGAGGGTCTAGTGTAAGAGTACTTAGAAGTCCGCAAAATCGCCAAACACCGCACCCCAACTCTAGACGCCCGACAAAACCCGGATGTACACTGGCTGATCCCGCAATGCGACACACTTGCATCTGCCACTATGGCAGGTTTAAAATGTCCAAGTTAATTGATCTAAATCATTTACTCATTCAACGCAGACGAAGTCGCAACCTAGTACTGTATACGCCTTTATTTACGCGTATATATTTTGTACTGCATTTCAAATTACTCAACGTCAAAAACCATATTACGCGCTGCAAATACGATACATTCGATGTGTAAGCGCCGTTATCTGTGACATTAACCTTTCTAAACACCTATATGATCTTGTATTTGTGGTGTATAACGTTTAAGTAGTATATTACACCGACCACTGACCTCTAGTAGCACGATGAGATACAAATCAGCGCAAACATATATATATTTAATAAGGTAGTTTCCTATGTTTAATTTTGTACATTATTCGATATGCAACCCATTATAATACGCAAAAGAAACCCTTTTGTGAAAATTGGTTGAAAAATGAGTTCACAATATTTATTCTAAATATTGGTATGAGCAAAAGCGGGTGCTTAGTGGGAACATCTCACTGTCTCCCTCGCATAACGGCACAGTAATAGCCCGTCTGAGAGGTGACGTCACGGCTCATATGCATAAATTCCTGTAATTTGACAAGTACCCCTTCCAGCAGATTTGAATGGCGTGTAATTTACTTATTTTTGTTAGGATTTATAAAATTCTTTCGATATTAATAGGTTTTAGGTAATGTAACTTTTTGATTAAAATATAAAAAGGTGTCAACTACCATATTGGGTGATGTTTATCTCAGCAAAGCCATCACATCAAGATTGTTTGTTTAGACGTGTAATAATCTATATATGTACTTATATGTACAGCGTCCTAAACATGTTAAATGTACGTACAAATATTTGCAATTGCAAATTAGAACGCGTTTCGTCAGTTTTTACGTAATGTCGTGATTTATGACTGGATACATTATTCACGAACCACTTTTCACAGTAAAATAAAAGGACATAATAATCATCTGTCTCAGTATTTTTCATCTGTTCGTTGGGCTTTCGCAAAAAGCGGTTTGGGAAAATGATGTACGGAATGTGCAGTATATTTCATTCGACTAAGATCTTAACGCCGCATAGCTCCCGACACATCAGAATTGCTGGTGGTAGGATATTGCATATCCGCCCGGATAGCGACCACCGTACACAGGGTGTAAAACCCGCCATAGTGGCACACGCAAGAGTTTCTTTCGCGTTCCGGGATCTGCCAGTGTACATCCGGTTTTTGTCGGGGTTTAGAGTTGGGGTACGATGTTTGGCCGTGTTGCGCCCTTCTTAGTACTCTGAACTAGACTCTCGATATCTTCTTCTTATTGCCCATTGCGTAGTGTGAAGAAGCAGGCCGACATGATTGTGTTGAGTAGCGAGGGATAGATCGTCTCTCGCTACTCGATACTCTCAATGGACGGCACTGCGCTTACCATCAGGTGCAGTATGGTCACTTTGCCGTGCCAAGATAAAAACATTTCGTTTCATATACTCACCTCAGAAGTCTGATGGCAGGCCTCGTAAGTGAGCGTGCCGGACCGTGACACGACTCCGATGCAGCCGCGTTTGTGGACGGCAGCCGGCATGATGCCGATCTTGCACTTCTCCGGGGCGATGATGCCGGGACAATTGGGCCCCACCAGGCGGGACTTGTTCTGTCTCAGTAGGGCGTGTTTTACTCGCACCATGTCCTGTGAAATAAGTTATATTACACTTTCTTGCCCTCACCTTCATGATCGCCATTATCTGATATACTTGACATCTGCTGGACAAAGTTCATTTCCAACGCAGACTTTAGCGTCCAGGTAGCGTCGTTCACATTGATATATTTAAATATATTGGTGGTTGAGGGCGAATACATATACAGTTTTTTTCTGGACCAATATATTTTTTGACGTTTCACCATGCTGCATATAGCTTTGTTAAGAATAAATTCGTCTTTATATATAAAAAAGATACTGATTGACATTATCAACGCACAACCTAAACGGCTGGGGTTAGAGACTTGAAATTTTGACAGTGGGTACCCCTTTTATGACGTAGGCATCCACTAAGGAAGGGTAATACCTAAGCGGTAAAATGGGGGATGAAAGTTTGTATGAAAATCCGTAATTTTTGAAGTTAAACGCATGAAAATTGGTATTTTGTACTTTTTCTTCCAAACATGACCTCCACGGGGGCGGAGCCGCGAGCAATAGCTAGTATTTCATAAGGCATTTCGATACTCTTTGCCATATCTCCTGTACAATACAAGTCCTAATCATTATAAACGAATGTATGCATATAGACTAGTTTGATCTAGTAATAATTGGTAACCAAGTCATGAATTCCCTCATGATTGTGGCTAATCGACGAATGACTTATTATTTGCAGAATTTAAAAATATTCATATACTCTGGACTGTTTTATTCTTTATATTTTATTAAAATTCATGCTTCGTCATTTTACGTAATCGTACTATCGTAATTTTAGGCCCGTATTATGCGTCTACACGCTGCCACCCAAACTCGGGACTCCATTGATATTGAGCTCCGTTATATCTGATGGTGAGTAGTCACCGCCGGCCATAGACTTCTGCAATGCTAGGGCACAGCAAAGCCGCTGTCTAAAAACAACAACAATACAACTGCCTCGGTGGCGCAGTTGTAACTGCGCATGCGTTACGACTGCTGTGCTGAGGTCTCGGGTTCGATCCCCGGGTCGGGTAAAGTTATATTGGGTTTTTCTATCTAGAAATTCCTCAGTATTAGCCCGGAGTCTGGAAAATGTGCCCGGTATGGCGATAGGCTCGCCCCCTATCACATTATGGGACCGAAATTCGGCGAAAAGTGGGTGTACTAGTTACACTCTGCCTACCCCTTCGGGGATTACAGGCGTGAGTGTATGTGTGTGTGTAAACAATACAACTTGTATATAACAAGTTTGTACCTATAAACTGTAATTTGCTCTACTACGAAGCGTGTAAATTATATGAAAATATTGTAGGACGTCACAAGCCTCATACTTGAGTGACCAACTTCATTTTTCTAATTCAATTCAAATGTAGTTAAATTAAAAGCAAATAATACGAAAATTTACCATCCGGAATGAACAATTATGGTTAACGGCGGGAAGCTGACCACCATCAAGGACTGATAGGCCATCATTACGACTCACAAAATTAAAATAAACCCCAATGAAAGTATCGAACAGACATATTTTTTAGAAAAAGACCGATTTATTTGCAAAAGATTTACATAGATCAACACATTATTTGTGTTTAATTGTCGGCCTTCATTAACCTATGTGGGGAATCGATCTATTAATCGCGTAATGTAAGTATATACGGCCTTAAGTATATAGATCGTACGTCACAATGCCAAAATAAGGAGCAAATCATCGCGTTACGTAATCCGACGTAACTGTTATAACGTCCAAAACATCAAGTTCAGGGTTATTATGCAAGCATTTTTGATGAAATTATTTGAAATCGTATTCAATGGCATGATCTATAATATACAACTAGTTTGAGTCAATTTTACTAATGCCAGTACCAGATCAAAATGGAGTATCTATTTAGTTGGTGTTTATGCATGCCAAGCCGTCGCCAAGTAAGGTAGGGTTAGGTTAGGTTAGGTTCTAAATTTGACATGTTTTGATTAGAGGCGCTGCTGGCGTCGTTGCCATGGTATCCTAATGAGATATAGAAGCAAAGCTTCGTCAACATTTTTAATGTATAAGTATTTAATTTTTATTTGTCTGACTGAATTATGTATAGTGTATATTAATTAACCGACTTCAAATAAAAGAAGGTTCTCAATTCGTCGGAATCTTTTTTTTTATGTATGTTCCCCAATTACTCGAAGACGCCTGAACCGATTCGAGATATTCTTTTTTTGTTAAGGGTATACTTCCCAGGTGGTCCCATTGGCAATGGCAATTAGCATCCCAAGTCAGGATCTGATGATGGGATCTCAGAAAAATCGAGGGCAACTCTTAAATTTTATAGGGACGCAAAATGCGCTTTTTATTGACGTCGGTGTACGTTTGGTGCCCACAATTTTTTGATCAAGCAACTTATATTATTAAAAATCCATCAAACTCACATGTTGAGGCACTCCCTCAGTGATGCACACAATGAGTGGTACTTCTGCTTCAATGGCCTCCAAGATTGCATTAGCTGCACCAGGCGGAGGCACGAACAGAACACTAGCGTCAGCTTTGGTCTTTTCCATCGCATCCCTTACATTAGCAAACACTGGCTTGCCAAGGTGCTGTGTCCCCGCCTTCTTTGGCGACACACCCCCAACAACGTTAGTGCCATAGTCGAGTGCCTGCTGACTATGGAATGTGCCCTGCTTACCAGTGAATCCCTGGACAATGACCTTTGTTTCATTAGTTAGTATCAAATTTTTCCGCGTATCTGTATACTGAGCACAAGACGCGAATCTGACATTGCTGAGTTTTAATCCATCTGTGGAAGGACAAAATATTAAGAAAACTGTTACTTAAGACAAGTATGATTAAATAATAACACATTGTTCTGTCATCCTGATTAATAATACTCCACATTTAAAATCATCAAGGAAATTAGCTATGCCAAAATAAAATAAGATTACCCTGTCCTACAAAGTAGTATAATTAGCCAAGGAAAATGACAGAATAAGTACATAGATAAAATATATCAGGAACTTTGAAAAGATAGAGATATCAGTTACAACCCTAAAAACATATATAATGTATTGAAAGAAACTATTATTCGCTATGAGTAATATATGAGATTGGTTGAAAAGAATAAAGCCGATTTTGAAATATATGTCTGCTCCTATGCTCCTAGCCAGGCATATGTGACAAATTCTAGAACAAAGCGGTGTTTGTCATACATAAAACGTAACTCCACCACTGTACATACTGTATGCCAGAATCATTACATTCTTCAATTACTTGGTATATGCGAAACAGGATTCAAAAATGGTATGTATAACAAAAACAAAGTCTGTACACAATACCAATTATTTGCTAATCTGCAGTAAATTTGGAATGCAATACATTTTTTCTTTTTTCTTAGATCATTCCATATCAGGTGTATATTTGCACATAAGATTGTTTATTATATACTTTTGTAAATGTAAACTACACTATTAAATATTAATTACTATAAACAAACAAACATGGTTAAACAAATACTGTTGGTTACTGATACATAAGTTAAAAATGTCAAGTAAGTAGTATAGTTTATATTATTATATGTGTATTTTGCACATAAAACACCTATCAATCATTTTATAATTATATAAAAAGAAGCAATTGCCTAGTTGGTAGTGGTACGGACTGTCTAGACAACTTTTTTTTGTTGAAAACCAGCCCAAAAGGCCAAAACCTCTGACTTTTCTAAAGATATGTATATGGTTAATGGTAACTAGCACTTGCTTTAACAGGAAAGGAAAACATTGGGAGGAAACAAATCTTAAAGGTATGTGAAGTCTACCAACCTGCATTAGGCCAGCACAGTGACCTATGACCTAACACCTCTCATTAGTAGAGAAGGCCCGTGCCCAGCAGTGGGATATAATTTAGTATTATTATAAAAGTAGTAATGAGTCCTGTGACCTGTCACATTTAAAATTAATAGATTCTCCTACATATTTTGTTATTTTTTTTTATATTTAAACTTTTGACTTGTTTGCAATATGTGTATTGAGAGAAAATCAAGGGGTTTATCATAAAGTAAACATTTTTTTTAGTATAATCAGCAAGTCATGTTTTGCTTTTGTTTTACAGATAAAGTAAACATGATTTTTTATAATTAGCAAGTCATATTTTGCATTAGTTTTTCAGGTTCCACTAGAAAGATAGACAAGAAATGTAAGTATTTTTTATCAATTCAGAGCACACATCCTTTAAAAAAATTATACACCATTAAACCATTTATTTAGCCAACACACATATTTACAATGACAAGAGAAATAAAATGAAGTATCTAATTTAGTAATTTATCTATATAAAATATAGTTGGCAGATAATTTTACCAAACAATATCAATAAAACAATGTCAAGAATATAAACTCTCATATCAGTTAAAGATAAATATAAGCAAAACAAATATCGTATTTATTGAAATAATACTGGTGAATTACAAACATTTTAATTTAATGATTAAAATCCTTTTGAAAAAGAAAATGCAATTCAGTTTGCCATAGCATAACACTGCGCCAATTTTATTGAGTACCAAAGGTCAATTTATTGATCCATCAGAAGAATAAATTAAGCCTAAGTCATATTCATGAATTAAACCTTATCACATCATCTTTGGTCTTACTTTTATGTAATAATCCGATGTACTAATGACATGTTATCAAAACTGGGGATAGAAAGCGTATTTTTAGATGAAGGTCTCGGTTACATTAGATCTAATAGAAACGACATTGAAAAATGTTACGAATTTATTTGCAAATTTCGTCGATCGTCCTATGTTCATATATAAAGAATAAAACTACATTGTAATACAGTATTATTGTGCTATTTTCGCTGCCACAATCGAACCGTGAGATACCATAGGTTATCACAATTACAAAAAAACAATACGCCCTAGCCAAATGTATGACCTAGACCGCCATGTATTTGGTTATTTTTGTATATAACAGAGTAATTTACCTTTGAACCGAGAAAGAACCCGTACTGAGACAGCCATTGTATAACTAGAACTAGAAAAATGTGTCTACGGAAGGAAAAACTATAAAATAATTATTTTGTGACACTGACAGAATTACTCCAGCTGCCAGCCATTACGTAACTGACAATTCGAAGTAAATGTTGCCATATTCTTTTTAAAATGTTATATTTCCTGTTCTGTGTTCTAATTTTAAAAATATGGTGTTTTATTTTAAGCTACGTACTGACTAATTCTATTAGGGAGTCACCTGGAGTCACTAACGAACCGTAACTATCACAGAACGATTTCATTCTATCCAGTATTACAGTATTCTATCCGTGGTACACAAGCACAAACAACTTTCGAATCGAGAACGTCAATATTTATCTTATCTCCTGCTTATATCTGCACCACCCTAAGGTTGACTGGGAGAGAATGCCTTTGGAATTAAATCCGCCTGTATATCCTGTATATAAAGTGTAAATAAATAAATATTTGAGAAGCATTTTAATTAACAAATACTAATGCCTTCGATTAGAATACCGTCTCGAAAGTTTCTCACCTCATTCACCATTTCAGTTACCATGTACGGAATAACTACGTTTACATGAGCACTTGAGCGATGAAATTTAAACTTGTAATGTGGCTATAAACTATTAGTGGTAATAAAACACGTTACTGTATGATAAAGTAATATAATGTAATGATAAAGTTTAATTTAAAAAAATGAGTCTGAGATTTTTATCCTGTTGCGTTGGTACAATAAGCTTGTTTATTCCATTGATATTTAAAAGGGGATATCACACAAGATCACGTGACCTGAAGCCAAATGTTTCCCTAAAATGGCGTCGACTCCGCCCACAGCAAATTGTGTTGTACTCGTTTCATCGATAGTATTCATATCATGTTATCGATAAAATAGTATTTTTGTACACGTTTGCCATAATAATGTATTTGACTCCATTAAAATTAAGGACAATTAATTACCATTATTCTGATAGATCATAAAACTACAAAAGATACAAAAGATATAATTATCTTTTGGCACACGTTTGGCGTGTTGTTAATTTACAAAATCTTCTGAATAAATAAATAAACAAATATATTTTTACTAAAATACTTTATTTATGTCGAAATAATATGGACGTAGTGAAAAAGTTTATATTCGATACATGTTCCGGATGTTTTTTTCATGTATTTTAAACGCACCACTTCCAAAGTTCTATTATTACAGTTTTTTCAAAATGCATATAGCTGACACGGGTTGTATATTTGCAGGCCTATGTTGTCATTCCATAGGTTATAATTCATTGGAAGTCTGAAATTATAATACACAAAATTAATATATAAACATTATTTTACTATAAATAAAAAATCACAATAAATATATGTTTCCCATATCCCGATGTAGTAATATGTATTACAGTACTTAATATTAAAAAGCTCAACATTACTCATTCGTAAATCGATCATCGATAAAAAATTAACACATCGATACGAGTACAGCACTACGTTTTTATGTAAACATTACAAATGTTTATTTATTTTATTAACAGGATGTATACTGGCTGATTCCGGAACGCGACACGCTTGCGTATGCCACTATGGCTTTATGCCACTATGGGTTTTACACCCTGTGTACGGTGGTCGCTATCCAGGCGGATACGAATATCCTACCACCAGGCGAAAATGTAGTAACAATTATTTTATTGTGTCTAGTATATTTTAGTAGTATTTGGCGATAATTTTAGTAGAAACGCAGATAAAAAAGTGGTCACGCTGAGCGTGTGGTTTTGTCAGGTTTTGTTATGACGTGTAATTTGTATTGTTATGAGTAATTTATTTTATGCGGAAATCCCAAAAGTTTTTCATAAATAATAAATTTACGATATATTGCGTGTAAAAAAAAATCCTGTTCGCTTCAGCTCATTCTTTAAGAGATAAAATTGGAAAAAGTTCAAACAAATAAATACTTGATAATGTGTGGATCTGATAAGAAACTTGGTGAAATCAGAGCTTTGATTCTTGTTGGCGGCTATGGGACCCGATTGAGACCTTTAACGCTAAGTAGACCCAAACCGCTTGTCGAATTTGCCAACAAACCAATACTTATGCATCAAATAGAGGCTCTTGTTGATGCCGGTGTTACGCAGGTACGTACCGCCATAAGATATATATAGTAACACGCAATTGACGTTAAAATTCTTTGAAAACGTTCTATATTTAAATATATTTTTCTGGAACAATCTTTATTGTTGTACTTAATTACATCAGCTTGCCACTAACTTAAATAAATAGACCCTAGGTTCAGGCCAATTAAGAAACAACCATGCTTATACAAATATATCTACATTTAAAGATCATTTCAGGTGATATTAGCTGTATCATACAGAGCTGAGGATATGGAGAAGGAGTTGACAGAACAGGTGTCCAAACTGGGTGTGTCTCTTACATTCTCCCATGAAACAGAACCCCTGGGTACTGCTGGGCCATTGGCTCTGGCACGGGAGTTGTTAAGTACAAGTCCAGAACCATTCTTTGTTCTTAATTCTGATGTTATATGTGATTTCCCTTTTAAAGAACTTGCAAAGTACCACAGGAGCCATGGAAAGGTAAGGTGGATGCTTATAATGTTAATTATAATATGTATTTAATTAATATCTGTATTTTTGGGATTTTAATTAATAATTAAATACTGTTTGTACTATGCAGTATATTCTAAAATTATTTATTTATGACCTACAAAAATTATCAATGATAATAGTAATTTATTATCATTTATGCAATATTTTAAACCTACAGTAGTAGTAGTATTGTAAATAAATTGACTTTAATTTAATCATGAATGACAAGAATCCAGGTGATACATTATTTAAAGTATTAAAAATTTAAGGGCTAAAGCAATAATTGAGTACAAGTAACCAATTATAAGCAAATAACTCATATAAAACTATACAACAATGACATAATGTTTTCCTGTAAATAAACCTATCTGTATATATAAAAGAAGAAGCTGACTGACTGAATGACTGACTGATCGATCAAGGCACAGCCTAAACGGCTGGGGTTAGAGACTTGAAATTTTGACAGTAGGTACTTTTTATCACGTAGGCATCCACTAAGGAAGGGTTTTTGGAAATACCACCCCTAAGGGGGTAAAATAGGGGATGAAAGTTTGTATGAAAATCCGTCAGTTTTGAAGTTAAATTCATGAAAATTAGTATTTGGCCTTTTAGTCAAAAATAAAAAATATATATTTCAGTATTTTTGGAAATTCCACCCCTAAGGGGGTTAAATAGGGTAAGAAAGTTTGTATGAAAATCCTTAATTTTTGGTGTTAAATGCATGAAAATTGGTATTTTGTAGTGTATACTTTTTGTCTCAAACATGACCACCACGCGGGCGGAGCCGCGAGCAACAGCTAATATTATATAAATAGTGAAATTCATTTTCTTATTAAAAACTTTAACTTTAGGTTTGCATTGGTTGGATACTGCAAAAGTTCACACAAATGTATGTGAACTGTGACCATAAAGGGACTTTCTATGTCATATGTGAAATCAATGTTTAAATATCACAAAAAAATTTTTTTTTTTTTTAGTGCCTCGATAGGCAGACGAGCAGACGGGCCACCTGATGCTAAGTAGTCACCGCCGCCCATAGACTTCTGCAATACCAGGGCACAGCAAAGCCGCTGCCTACCGTTAATTTTCTTGATGTTAGAATGTTAGTTGGAGCATTAAAAAAAGATTATAAAGCTATCCATGGTTTAAGTGCAGTAATCTAACCTTTTCAGGAAGGTACAATAGTTGTTACAAAAGTAGAAGAGCCTTCAAAGTATGGTGTTGTAGTTTACAATGAAGAAGGAATCATTGAGAGCTTTGTGGAAAAACCACAAGAATTTATATCCAATAAAATTAATGCAGGTATGGTTTCTTACTTATTTGTCACACTTATTGAAATAGTGTGTGTATACCTAATAAAGTTTTATACCAATAATAATTTAAATTATAATAATATTTTTAGTCCAAACAGACACCAACACACATATATTATGTGTGTTGGTGTCTGTTTTTTTTTTGCTACATATGTTAAAACATACATATTTTGCTAAATTCCTAATACATATTTTGCCTAACTGAAAAAATAGTTACTGTATATAATGTTAAACTAAAGTAATTTTTTCTCTTATTCAATTTTACAGCCTATGTTTTGTCCTTTGACAGGAATGTACATTCTGAATCCGTCAGTGTTAAGTAGAATAGAACTAAGACCAATGTCAATAGAGAAAGAAGTATTTCCGTTCATGGCCACAGATGGACAACTACATGCTATGGAATTACAAGGTTTCTGGATGGATGTTGGACAGCCAAAAGACTTCTTGACAGGTTTGGGAAAATACCATAATATTTAAAATACTGAATACGGTTTCTGTGGCAGAGTTGTAATTGTGCATGCGTTACGGCTGCCTAGCCCTTTCAGTATATAGATTATTTTTTGTTTCTTCATGAATATAAATTGTATCTTAAAACATCAAACCAATTGGTTAAACAGTACATATATCTTACTGAATTGTTCTAGGAATGTGCCTCTACTTAACAAGCCTCCGTCAGAAGAACTCAAATAAGCTGTATGATGGGACAGGTGTGGTTGGTAACGTCCTCATTGACCCCACAGCCACTATTGGGAAGGGTTGTCGGATAGGCCCAAACGTTACCATTGGACCGGATGTTGTTATTGAGGATGGTAAGGATAACTAAATAAGAAAAAATTTAAGGACATAACTAAGGCTTAATAGGGTAGTTTCCTGTCTTTAATTTGGTACATTATACAATATGCAACCAAATATAATACACTTAAGAGACCCATTGCGAAAGAAGATTGAAAATTGCTTGAAAATTGAGGTCACAATATTTATTTTTAATATTGGTACGAGCAAAAATGGTTGCGTAGTGGGAACATATCACTATCTCCCTCGCACAACGGCACAGTAATGGCCTTTCTGAGAACTGTGACGTCATGGGACATATCATGCATCCTTTTACTGTCATTTGACAATTACCCCTTCCAGCCCATTTGAATGGAGTCTAAATTATTTATTTTTCGGATTTGTTTGTTTCGGATTCATAAAATTCTTTCGATAATGGGTTTGAGGCAATGTTACTTGTTGATTAAATTAATAAAAAAAATCGTGTCAACTACCCTATTGCAGGTGCAAAGAATCTCTTTGATGTTTCCTTTAAGTAAATGCAGTATGAAATATGTGAAATAAAGTTTTATTACAGAATTTGCAGCCATGATAGAGTTTTTAATAGTTAATCTTAAACAATGCAGAAAAAACCTGAAAATACACATGATATGGTTTGCAATTTACAACAGTTAATCATATTAAAATGTAACATATACAAATAGAAGTACTGTAACTACGCTACGTATGTACCCTTGATATGTATGACTCAGGATATAGTGTCAATAGAAAAATCTAAGTCTTTCACAATCGAGTGTGTTTATTTATAAAGATAAAAACCAAGATTATATTTTTCATAGTACTTGATATCAAAACATCACTCCTGCTATTAGTCATGAATAACATAGATAATATCGCCAACGGAATGTGGTTTATCTTTGTACTTATAAAGAGCGACCTTGGTTGTCGAGGCAACAATAATAATTCGTGAAACTTTTATTTACAAGAGAATAATGTTCGGAGGACCTTGTATAGAATGGCCGTAGTAAATATATTATGTGTTTATAGTAAGCCTCAATTGACAATTAAACATTACAGACACTCATTGTACAGCCTCCTTGTCGCAGCGGGCGAGTAGCCGGCTGTGAGATGGGAGGCCGTGGGTTCGATTCCCGCACCGAGACAAATGTTTGTGTAACACACAGATATTTGTTTCGGGTCTTGGTGTTGTTGTTTTGGGACCGTAGTCCGACCGTGTAGTGGGACTATGTGTGTGACTGTTGGGTGTATTTATTTATTTTGCGCGCTCTAGTGTGTTTGTTCATATAAATACAATGGCAGTGTCGCGTGTCAATAACTAGGTATACTTAAATGGGCTGATGCGTTATTGCTACAAAAATGGAAACAACATAATATTGCGATCATGCACAAAGCAAGGTCGAACGATTAATAATGGTAATTCGCAAGAAATTTGGTGGACAAATTGAAAGAAAGAAATATTTATTCGTTATAAGCAAGTAATGGGTAAATTAAATTAAATTAAAACTAAACAACAAACTAGTAAAAAAAAACAAATTGTTAATAATATCATCTCATATTTGTGACCCTTTGAAGTTTTTTTTTACCTTTGCACGGCAAAGTGACCACTGCACCTGATGGTAAGCGCGAGGCCGTCCAAATGGAGTATCGAGAGTATAATGTATGATAATGTGATTTTTGTTTGTTTTTTTTTTATCTCGGCGATTCGCTAGTATAAGTGGATAACAATAGGATTTTTGAACCATAGTTACGTTTTATAACTAGATAATAATTCAGTCCAACCGAGCTGACATTGTCTTATCTCCAAAAGATACCAAGTAGGTGTACCACCTGTGTAGTTATGCAAATTATTACCATATCAATTATTTACACATCTGTGGTTATATCGACGTACTTGCACATTTATACAGCCAATCGAGTTCAAAGAATTGGTTTTCTATGTAAAATTTTCACAACTCATAAAAGTGGCAACATATTGAATTATAGAATTTACTTTCTTAAACAAGGTCACAAATTACAATAAAACGTCATCATAGATAAACTATACATAGTAAAACTAATTTTACGGATTTTATCATGGTTTACTTTTTAGTCCTGACATTTACGGCCTCAATAGTCACGGAGCAAACTAAAATTAGTTTTCTTTTAGTGTGTAATATTCACGTACACATAAGACACCATGATCATCATCATTAGGCGTCTTTTTCGAAATCTTGCCATATCCTCTCGTTAAGACAATATTCCCAGAGACTCAGAGTTTCATTACTTGGTGTCGAAAAAGTGTGCCATTGTCAATCCTGGTTAAACAGGAGTTACAATGGCTGGTGTGTGGGCGGGACAGTCTATGTATATACCCTCTCCTTTGCGCATCCAGAATAGGGTAGTTTCCTGTGTTTAATTTTGTACATTATTCTATATGCAACCTAATATAATACGCAAGAGAAACTCTTTTGCGAAAACAAAATCAAAATTGCTTGAAAAATTATGTCGCAATATTTATTTTAAATATTGGTATGAGCTAATACTCACTGGCATGAGCGAAAATGGTTGCGTATGGGTAATGGTGGGAACATATTGCTATCTCCCTCGCACAACGGCACAGTAATGGGGATTCTGATATAAGTGACGTCACGGTACCTATCATGCATCCTTTAACTGTCATTTGACAATTACTCCTTCCAGCAGATTTGAATGGCGTCTAATTTACTTATTTAGTTTGGATTCATAAAATTCTTTCGATAATAGGTTTTATGAAATGTAAATTGTTGATTAAATTAATTAAAAAAACCGAGTCAACTACCCTATTATAACTTAATTTTAATTCCAGGTGCCTGCATAAAACGCAGCACGATCCTGCGCGGGGCCTGTGTCAGACAACACGCATGGCTTGACGGATGCATCGTTGGATGGCGATCGGTCGTCGGTCGCTGGGTTCGAATGGAGAACTGTACTGTCCTTGGAGAGGATGTTATTGTGAAAGACGAGCTATATGTCAATGGGGGACAAGTGCTACCCCACAAGTCTATAGCGCTCTCCGTGCCTGAGCCACAGATCATAATGTAAAGACTGGTCATCACAAATTCCATGCCAATATGTGTGTTTATGTGGGTACTTAAAATTACAAACAATAGGAAATATATTATAAAACACACAGCCTCAGTGGCGCAGTTGGCGAGTAGCCGGTTGTGAAACAAGATGCCGAGGGTTCGATTCCCACACTGGGACAAATGTATGTGTGACAGACAGATTTTTGTGTCTGGGTTCTGGGTGTTGTGAGAACGAAAGTCTCTCGTAGTCCCTGATACCCACGACACAAGACACGATTTATTATTATAGTTCTGGAATAAAGAAAAATAATTCCACTGAAGTACATTTTATGTACTATGTATTCACACTGGCCGCAGCATGGAATTAGTCATTAATTTTTGCAAGATATTTTTATTTAGGTTTAATGGCAAGACACATACAGCTATAGTACATAGACTTACTATATACATGATTGTTAAAAATATATAAATAACTTAGTACAAAACAAGCTAAAAACTAAGGTTCAATGAAACTTTTTTTCTTTCAATATTTGTTATTCCATAAAAGTAATTTCTTTCCATAAATAAAACATTATTACAACCACAATAGTGAAAGCTTTTTACAATTGTAATAAAACACATTTAACATAATGTATTATTTATTAATATAAATATTCTATTTTCAATTATATTTCTATGTTTTTAAAGGAAATTATAACATTTTGTGAAACTAGTTATATTTGGCATATTATACTTTGATTTACTAGTTCCTGTATAAAAAAGTTTTGTAGTAACTATCTAATAAAATATGATTTTATTAATGTTACCCCAGAACTATAATGCCTTATAGTTTTATATTAGCTATTTTCTATGTTTTTTTTTTTTAAAGTACTATTTAATTTTATCCTTATAAAATGGTGCATAATTTACTTATAAGTAGGTATTTTTTTCTTTAAAGTGGTTTTGTATGAGATTGATATTATTTATGATGAAAATGTTGTAAAAGAACATTCCATGATATCATACTTAAAAAGTAACTATGTACTACATGGAAAATCACTGCCATTGTTAACCAACATAAAAACAGAGTTCTTAAAGTTTTTACATTTTAATATCATAAATACTTTACAATTCCAAATGATGATGACATGAAACTTGTGTAGAATAAATATAAAAATTTTAATGCATTGTTTTATTTAATTAAATATATAGTATATATAGTATATTATTGTATAGTATATTAGCTGAAACGTGGACACTCACAAATGGACTGGTCCATAAATTTAAAGTCGCTCAGCGTGCTATGGAGCGGGCAATGCTTGGGGTTTCTCTGGTGGATAGAGTTCGAAATGAAGTCATCCGCCAGAGAACCAAAGTCATAGATATTGCTCGCAAAATTAGCACGCTAAAGTGGAAGTGGGCTGGTCACGTCTGCAGACGGACAGATGGCCGATGGGGCAGACATGTGTTGGAGTGGAGACCGCGTTTAGGCAAACGTAGTGTGGGACGCCCTGCTGCACGATGGACCGACGACTTGAAGAAGGTGGCGGGTAGCGGGTGGATGCGGGCTACCCAAGACCGGGATGGTTGGCGTTCACTTGGGGAGGCCTACGTCCAACAGTGGACGGCAACAGGCTGAGTGTATAGTATATTATAGTGGTAGAGCCACTCTGTAGACATATTTGTCTGTAGCATGAATGGGCCGGCTCAACCGGCGTAGTACCACTGTTTCACAGAAAACCAACGTAAAGTGACAGTTTACTGTCGCGTTTCGTATGGTAAGTGAGATATCAGGAGGCCCAGATTCCCCCTTCCCTTCCCTAATCCCTATTCCTGTCCTTTAAGGCCGACAGCGCATACATGATACTTTCGGTATTGTGGATGTTCATGGGCGGTGGAGATCACTTAACATCAGGTGACCCACATGCTCGTTTGTAGGACTATGCAATAAAAAAAAGGAAGGGAAGGTTAGATCAATATGTAATATATCTGCAATATCATGATAAATACATAAGGATAAAGACCTGGCTTCAGCCGGGAAATTAAAATTGAGCTAAATACAATGAAGACTTGGCTTAAGCCTTACTGCGCTGAAAAAAACATAATCTATACATTGACTTATATTCTATAGACACGAACTGTCGAAGAAGCAATATGTTCCAAAAACCTTGTCCGCCCACGTAGCTTCTCTAAGTAATCTGTGCCGCCCACTAATGCCATCTATTCATTTTACTAAGAACTGTTTGGAAGTGATATCCCATCATTATCTCTCGAACGGGACTTTCCGCGCGCCAAAAACAGGACAAACTATATAATGAGTTTTGTTGTGAAATATCCTCGAAAGAGACTTTCCACGGGACAAACTATATAATGAATTTTGTTGTGAAATATCCTCGAACGAGCCTTTCCGCGCGCCAAAACGGGACAAACTATATAATGAATTTTATTGTGAAATACAGAATTCCCGCATTCAGAATTGAAATTAATTAATATTTATTGATATTATGTTCTAAACGTTATGAAATTATATTATTTACCTTATATACTACTAGATGTTGCTGATGGAGGTTATTTTTGGAAGAAAAGTTATACAATCCATGGAGGCATCTTAAGCTATTACACATTTCTATATTTTGCTATCCCGTAGGAAGCGTGCATTTTCCGGGATAAAAAGTAGCCTATGTGCTATTCCAGACTATAATCTATCTCTGTGCCAAATTTCAGCCAGATTCTAGCCGTTGTAGCGTGATTGAGTAACAAACATCCATCCATCCAAACATTCGCATTTATAATAGTAGTAAGATTAATAGTTTCACTGTAAATCAATTTAAGGCAGATTTTCGGGAATGTCGCTACAAATAACTAAAATTAACTCGACACTGAAAGATGTAATGTGGTGTACATGCTTAGGTGGCATGAAGCAAACTAACGTCGGTGCGGAGTATACACCGCAACTCGGTGGAACATAATGTTTGTTCTGGTCGCCGCATCTAGTACGTATGCATTATGATTGGGAGGAAAAATGGCGGGAATGTGATTAGATGTTTTATTGTGATTAATAAGTGAAAAAATTATTTCAGACATGGCTTATGCCTTTTAATTTGTGACTATTTCAGACATGGCTTTGGCCTTTTGAATTGTGATTATTTCAGACATGGTTTTGGCCTTTTGAATTGTGATTATTACAGACATGGCTTCGGCCTTTAGAATCGAAAAATATCGGTCATGGCTTTCCCTCCTTCCATCCTTTTTAAATGGATAACAACAACAGACCTGGCTTTGGCCTTTTGACTTATATAAACCAGAGAAGAAGAAGATTTTAAATTTTAACCCAGATTTGGAAAAATAACGACAGACAAGGCTGCATTATTTTATGGAGAACCTTTGCCTTCTCTTTTGTAGAGAGAAAGAAATAAAAAAAAAAAATTATGATTGGCGAGGCTGTATGGGCTAGAACCCTTTGCCTTCCCATTATAAGGGAGAAAGAAAAAATCATAAGCAAAATGTTTTTTTTTAATATTATTTATTCATGGCCATGAATACATGTCCTTCAGCCGATAAGCAAAATGGTAATCCCAGGGCTGCCAAATTGTAAATTGAATACAAAATGTGTATAATTTAGTTAGCTTGTATATCCAGTGTATAGCACAGTAAACTGCCTTGTATAATTGGATACAAAGGATACAAAAATAAATATTTAAGTTGTATAAGGAGTTCTGATTTTGTATAATGCCACAGAGATGCCGGTTTGAAAAAAGAACGACAGATAAAATGATGACTTCTTTTTTAGGAGTTGGTTGCTAATGGTGATATAATGAGTCTCGATTTTGTTTGTCACAGAGATGGCGGTATAAAATAAGTTGTTGCTTCTGGCAGCCCTAAGTAATTCTGACATTGACAGATAAATTCTGTAGGGAGCGCGGGAACGTCTAAGTGAGAAAAGACGTTCCCGCGCCTTCCGTCGTTTATAAATGTAAACCGAGTATAAAATCAGTGAAATGTGACGACAATGAATAAGTAAATGGCTTAATTAAAGCCTAATTATTGAAGAGTGAAGATTTTATACTGAAGACATTATTTGAACAACATAAGAAACCTATGGGAAAGGAATGGAGAATGGCGGGAATAAGAGACGTGGCTTCGGCCGGAGAATTCATGATAAATTCTTTTGATAAAGGAATAAATAAATGGTTTGATTGAAGTGAGAGTAAGAGTGAAAATTTTATACTGAAGATTATTGAACTATTTACAGTGATTTGATTCGTGTGAAATACAATTATTACAATGTATCCGGCTGAAGGACATGTATCCATGGCCATGAATAAATAATATTAAAAAAAAAAAAAAAACTGACATTGACATTTTGGTTTGCGCCAAAATAAGCAGCCGGTATTTATGTTCATAAAAAAATATTTTCTATTTTACACAAAATAAAATGTCTAAACGAAATAGTACTGGAGGTGGAAACACGTTATTTAATTATTTTTCTAAAACTCCACCGGCGAATAAAAAGGTGAAAAGCAATGCAGATTCCGATTGTAGTCCCAAACTTGAATCTAAAAACATTGAAAAAGAAATCAAAATCGAAAGTAAGTTATATTCTATTGATGCTTGTAACAAAATCAAGTTTTTATTTGATTTATAACAGACAAATCTTTTAGGAACTACATATTAAAAATTAAATTTCTTTATTAAAGTTCTTGATCTCTTGTAAGCTAAGATAGCGCCTGGTTAGCATTGTTTTGTTATTTTGCCGGCATACAGTGTACAGTACAGTAGTCACTATAGAGTTCAAAAGTTAGACTAAAATAAACCAAATATTTGTTCGTGTTGATATCGCAGACTGGAGACGAATGCTCCGCTTCTTTATTATTTTATAAAATTCTACAATGGTTCCAATTATATATATTCAAAAAACATATATAAAAACTGCCAGTTCTAGGTGAGCGCGTCGCTAACAGTCACTTTGGCGTAATTTATTTCTGGTTCGCATTTCTTGCGGCTCGCAACTTTCTAGATGTGTTTTTGCACTCGCGTTCTGAACACAAACGCCTATGTGACCAGCACACGCAGGGCGCGTATTAATTATCGCTGTGAGTATGCAGACCAACACACGTGTGTGTGCTAAGCAGACAAAAAGTGTGCAAAAAGTTTCTGTATAAGTGATAGTATTATTCTGGGTCTGAGAAATATTGTGTAAAAAATGACTGGAATGTAATATTAATTAATTAAATTACATTATAGACAAAAAACGTGAAAGACAACCATCATCATCACCCAGAGTGAAGGAAGCTAACAGTGATGATGAGGAACTACCAATAGCTCCCAAGAAGAGAAAAAGGATCAGACTCAACCCTCTAGACTCTGATGATTCAGATGTTGAGAATAAAGGTAAGAAATACTTGAAACTCATAAGAAAAAGTTCTATATATTGTTTTTATATTTTTTCTATATGACATTGAAATATGACATTGTATGGTACTCCCAATTGATAAATGTATATTTTGAGGATTATTTTTAACATTTATCGAATGAATCAATTCAAAATACCCAAAAGAGGTTGTATCTCAATTAAATTTATTTATTTAATTTCAGTAGACAATAAAATAGAAACACCCAAAGAAGATAAAAAATCTACTTTAGAGAAAAAGTTACAGGAAAGTTTTAAATATGAGCCAAACCAATCACCGAAAAGCTCAAAGAAAGAAAAACCAGCCTCTAATACCTCAAGTCTTGGGTAACAATGATGTTTAATACTTGCATGATTATGCTTAATACTTATATTAAAATGCATGGTATAGTTTACATCTGTATATATAAAAGAAGAAACTGGCTGACTGATCAATCAACGCACAGCCTAAACGGCTGGGGTTAGAGACTTGAATTTTTGACAGTAGGTACCTATTATGACGTAGGCTTCCACTAAGGAAGGGTTTTTGGAAATACCAACCCTAAGGGGGTAAAATAGGGGATGAGAGTTTGTATGGAATTCTGTAATTTTTTAAGTTAAATGCATTAAAATTGGTATTTTGTATTGTGCACTTTTTCTCCAACACATGACCTCCACGCGGGCGGAGCCGCGAGCAACAGCTAGTCTATTATAAATTACATTATTCTTCTGTTAGTAAAGCAAAAAATATTTTATATGTATATATTTATAGCCCTCCACCGACTCCAGTGAAATCAGAAGAAAAGCCAATTGTCTCTGATGATGGTAATTGGATACACTGTAAACTTGACTGGCTGAAGCCTGATAAAATCAGAGATGCCATGAAAAGGAAACCCGATCACCCTGATTATGATCCATCCACTTTGTATGTCCCACCTGACTTCTTGAGGAAACAGACACCTGTAAGTTATACCCTGTTATGACATACTTTGTATTTACAGGGGTAGCCTACCCATGTATATATCAAAACAAAATATGCAGTCATATTGGTTAGTTCCAGTGAGTATATACAATTTATTAGAGATGTTATGGATTTGAAATTTAGGATCTGGATGTGGATACGGATATGTGAATAATTTTATATTGGTTTGGGATTTGGTTACGGATATGAAATTATTTCGGATTATCCGTTAGTTTCGGATAGTTTCGGTTATGGATATTAGGTTTTGAAGAAATTGTAAAAGTAAAAAACAAATAGCTTTAGTTTTAGCTTACAATTTTGTACTATTTTAAGTAAGTAAATGTAATCCCACAAGAGTAAATGACTGACAGGCTATGTCTAAGCAATAGAAATAAATATAATAAATGCATTGAGGTATTCACGCGGCTCGTGTGTCGGTTCAGCCTGGCAAAACAAAAACCAGCCATAACATTCATTTAGAAAATCCGAAATTATTTGAAACTTTTATATCAGATACGGTTATGGATAGAGTTTTATTTCGGATATCCGATAGTTTCGGTTACGGTTACGGAGCTCCATAACATCCCTGCAATTTATACAAGCATAGATCAGATGCCTAATTGCTGTTCTAATGTTCAATTAATATTGTCCTTATATTTTTTTATTTTACTATCCTTGTTTTAAGGTCTTTTCTGTCTGATGACTAAACATAAGAAGCTATTTAAAAATGTAGATAAATATTTCAGGCACATCAACAATGGTGGCAAATGAAGTCATCACATTACGATTGTGTTTTGTTCTTCAAAGTTGGCAAGTTCTATGAACTGTACCATATGGATGCAGCTGTAGGAGTGAATGAACTTGGATTCTCTTATATGAAGGTAAATTACTAATAATATTCTATAGCAAAAATTAACCAATGGCATATTCTGCTACTCTACATTGTATACATTATATGATTTGTTAGTGTATATAGTCAAAATCAGGGTTCATATATATACCTAGTCAGGTCATAAATTCTGTCACATGTTTAATATAAAATAATTGAAACAAGTTTATTCATTATGTAACCATTTATATACCAAAATGAACTTAACAAAACATAGATTCTTATGACACTAAAGTTTATTCAAAATGACCTCCGTGATTTTGAATACAGGCCTTCAATCTGCGCGGCCAGTTGTCTATCGCAGCACGAACGAGGTCCATGTCAATATCGGCGGCTGCCTTAATCAAGGATGTCTTGAGTGACTCCAAATTGGGATGAGGCTTTGAGCACGCCTTTTCCTCCAAGTGTTGCCATATCTTGTAATCTAACGGCGGATGAAGTCGATTTCACGCGCCGCCAGCCAGTCTTGTGTGCTCTTCGCTCTATGAGCTGGCGCCGAATCTTGTTGGAATACCCAGTGCCTGTTATTGAACATGGTATGAGAAACAGGTTCCACAAGGTTCGTCAGGACTGTATTTTGATACACAACTGCATTCGTTTTTACACCTTTCTCACAAAAATGTACCTCTGTTAAGCCCCAATAAGAAACTCCCAACCATACCATGAGCGAGGATGGAAAATGACCTCGTTGGACACGCGGAATACGGTTGCTCGCTTCTTCACTACTGTGTGCGTACACCTTATCATTTTGTTTGTTGTAGCTCTCTTCTCTGGGAAAATTTTTTTCATCTGAAAAAAGAATTTCCCGATATTTTTTTTCCGCGTACCGCTTCAACAAAGCGCGGCATCTCTTCAGTCTCAGGTCCATTAGACGAGCATTCAAACGATGTCCTGTTTTTCTTAGATATGCCCGAAGCCCTAAGTCTTCATTTAACACCCTTTTCACCGTGGTTCTGCTTAACCCCATCTGAAGGGCCAACAGTTTCTGCTTACGCTTGGGATTTCTTTGAATTCGCGCCTTCACAGCTTTTATCACTGCTGGAGTCCTAACAGACCGAGGGCGACCACTTCTTGACCTGTCATCTACACTAGAGTCTTCATTGTATCGTTTGATGGTACGATAAACGAATCTTTTGGTTATATTCAAATTTTTCAGTATGTCAAAAATTTGAATTGGCGCGTAACCGCAACGATGCAACGCAATTACTGCAACACGGTCTTCTTTAAGCGTCCACTCCATATTTAAAAATGAGTAAAATTCTAAAAAGTATACATTTTTATTTTCATGAACAATTTGAAATTCGAATTCAATAAACTTTGTGGCCAGCATTCTAAAATAAAAGTTTTTACTGTGTGACAATACTTATGACCTGACTGTGTATATGCATAATGATCCAGCAATTTAGACCTGGAAATATCTATAGGTGAGTAGTAAAAAAAATATTACTGCTTTATTTTAGTTGTAGTAATTCAAAAAGCTCTATTTTAAATAACATATTAATAATTGAGATGTTTTCAATCAGTAGTACTTGAATGCTTGCTGTATACAAATTAATTTTTTAGGGTGATTTTGCACACTCTGGATTTCCTGAAAGCGCATACAGTAGAATGTCATCCACTCTAGTTTCAAAAGGGTTCAAAGTGGCTCGAGTTGAGCAGACAGAGACACCTGACATGATGCAGGAGAGGTGTAAAAAAAGTAAGCACCTTTACTATTTTAAAACAAAATATTAGTTTTCTTTTTGTGTTGTTTTCATTGTTAAAGGTTGGTTACAAGATCTATGTAATATTCTTTTTTAGTTATTTCACCTTGAATGTTATGTCCAGTCGCTTAAGGCTCATTTTCATTGGTAACTACCAATGAAAATGAGCCTTACGCAGTCGTTTACCCGTTTGTATTGCCCATGAAATTACATCATCGATATCTCGGTCGATATACAGCTTGCGGTTATAGCCCGAAACCAAGGAAATTCATCAATGGGTTGATGTCATGCTAAACAGAAAATCACCCGCACCCTGTATGCGGCGCCCGTCGACTACTGAAAATTGTACCTGCATGCGTAATCACAAACTTTCTGGAACCCCACACGCGGGCTCTATTGAATAATGAAAATGTGTCTTAAGTCCTCCTATTAAGCATTATATTAATGTATCAAGAAAACAACATATTTGTGTATTATAATTTATTGCGGCCTTCTGAGTACTCTGACCTGCCCATTGTGTAGTGTGAAGAAGCAGGCCGGCATGATTGTGTTGAGTATCGGCGGATAGATCGTCTCTCGCTACTCGATACTCTAATTGGACGACACTGCGCTTACCATCAGGTGCAGTGTGGTCACTTTGCCATTCTAGGATAAAAAAAAAACAATCTATACACAGATGTCTGCATTATTGTTGTACCACACACTAGTTTGAGTACAAGTTGTGTTATTCTCTATGATGCTGTATAAAAAATAAACAGGATATTTTTTAACATAATAATTTTCTTATAGCTGGTCAAAATGGCAAAACAGACAAGGTGGTCCGGCGCGAGATATGTCAAGTGACACTGCGTGGGACACAAGTGTGTGGTTTGCAAGATCTGGGACCTTGTGAGGACAATGCTGCCTTCATGATGGCTATAGCTGAGGAGGTAGTTCTTTATACATGTTTTTCTTGTAGGCAAAAGTAGGTAACTTTTACTGGTGGTAGGATATTCATATCCGACCGGATAGCGACCACTGTCAACAGGGTGTAACACACGCAAGTGTGTCGCGTTCCGGGATCAGCCAGTGTACACCTGGTTTTTGTCGGGGGTCTATGGTTGGGGTATGATGTTTGGCCGTGTTACGACCTTCTGAGTACTCTGACACTAGACCCTCGTACGCTTCTTCACCTTCTTGTTCATGGCGTAGTGTGAAGAAGCAGGCCTGCATGTTTGTGTTGAGAAGCGGGGTATAGATTGTTTTTCGCTACTTGATACTCTAATTGGACGGCACTGCGGTTACCATCGGGTGTAGTGTGGTCACTCTGCCGTCACTCTCTGTGGTCAGGATAAAAAAATAAAGGTGGTATTTTTTTTTTATCTAAGAAAATTACTAGAAAGCATAAGTTCGATTCCGAATATTTTTTACCCAAAGTTTTTGCAAGCGTATTTTATTAAAATACGGCATATTATGAACCTTATTGACGGTTATGTTACCTTTTAGACTGTTTATTAACGTAGATTTCACTTATAATTACGAAAATAGATTCGAATTATTTTCCTCGAACACCAATTTCGGCCGAAAATTGTCATTACGCTTCGACCAGTGAAGGTGAAAAAACTACTTCGACCACCTCTTCACCTTCTTGCTTATGGCTAGTATTACAGTAGTAGGTAGATTGCAATAACAACCTCTTACAATGGTAAACATACCACTACTGATAATGAATTTCCAGGAAAGCAACGGTTGCAGTTCATACGGGGTCTGCTTTGTTGACACTTCTATCGGTTTGTTCCACCTCGGACAGTTCCAAGATGACAAACACTCGTCTAGATTGCTCACCACTTTCGCACACTACCCACCGGCTTTGGTAAAGATTTTGTATTAAAATAGCTCTGACCCATATTTCTACCCTGTAGAATTCTGAGATAAAATATAGTTTACTATAGCTTGTAAACATTTATTTCCCTAGTAATGTAGTACACTCAAATTTTCTGTTTTTTTTATACCATGATGGTGGCAAACATGCTTACGTACGTTACGTACGCCTGATGGTAAGCCGTTACCGTAGCCTATGGACGCTTGCAACACCAGGAGCATCACATGCGCGTTGCCGACCCTTCAAAAACCTATTTACTCCTCATTTTTTCATGATGCATGGTATCTTGTGTAACTAGTGCGGCAAGTTGTCGATTGCCCACGAGAGCAAATATAAGAAGTGAGTGCGCTCATTCACTCGAGTTGCAGATACTATTTTTTATTACAAATACGGCGATAAATTTCGATATTTTTTTTTTAGTATTGATACATCGATTTGTTTGATTTATTTTTTTAATTTTTTAAAATAAATATCGACGTCATGTATCGTATCAAGCGTTCCATTTTTTCATTTCACAACTTCCCCTTCCACCAGATTTAATTTCCTATTACACATACCAATTAAGTAAGCTTATGCAATTAATAGGTTAAAATAATAAAACTTGTTGTGCCTATTACCCTGTTATCTGAACACCACACATGATGTGTAACACCTCATTTGCAGGTCATATTTGATCGGAAATCCACATCACCCCAGACAAGTAAACTACTAACAACACATTGTTATAACGCACGAAGGGAAGCTCAGAGTATGTGGGCTCCGGACAAGACCCTGAAGATACTAGCAGACAAGTACTACAGAACTAGTGCAGATGGGGACTGGCCGGAGGGAATCAAGGAGTTTTTACATGAAGGTATGACATGGGTGCAAGTATATCATCAATTAACGTAAACATCGAAATAAAGAGAATACCAGAAAGTATACTGACTATAAACTGGAAGCAAATCTAAAAGTGAATCATAATTATTAACACGTTGACTGCGGCGCACACACACGGTGTGTTTTTGATTTTGCTACGCGCATGCGGCCGTCACACGCTAGGTGCGTTTTAAAAATCTCTATACAAGAGTGCGGCCGGCACACGCTAGGTGCGTTTTAAAAATCTCTATACAAGAGTGCGGCCGGCACACGCTAGGTGCGTTTTAAAAATCTCTATACAAGAGTGCGGCCGGCACACGCTAGGTGCGTTTTAAAAATCTCTATACAAGAGTGCGGCCGGCACACGCTAGGTGCGTTTTAAAAATCTCTATACAAGAGTGCGGCCGGCACACGCTAGGTGCGTTTTAAAAATCTCTATACAAGAGTGCGGCGTGCATGTGGATTGAGTGAGCACCTTCCAAAAATCTTTTTTATGTATTAGGGATTTAGTAAAAGTTCTAAAACAATTGTAAAACCAATCCTGGAATTTGTAAAAAGATAAAACCGAAGATAAATCAGTTAATGTCTGCTCACTCAATCCTGATAAGGGGCAACCCAGATCTACAAATGTATCAAGTTTACATATAAAATTTGGGTTCTAGGATTTAGTAAAACCTTAGTGAAGTCACAGTGTTTAATTTCAGATCACCTAGTGCCCTATTTAAAAAGTTACAAATTGTTATTGGTGCTCACTCAATCCACATGCTTTGAAAAGTCAAGATTTCTTACGAATTACCTATAAAATCAAGTTCAATTATATTTCTAGATTTAGTAAAAGTGGAATAGAAATTTGTAAAACACAAAACGAATCACTATCATGCTTCGTTTTTGAAAAAATAATTTATATAGGTGCTCACTCAATCCACACGTTTTTGAAAAGTTAAAATCTTTCATATCTTTAAATCTGTAAGCGCTACAAAAAATGTGAATACGTAAAGTTTTAGTAGAAATTTTTACTAAATATTGGCTATTTCACATTTTCGATATATTGCTTACTTAAAGAGATATTACATTTTTAATGTTTTCCATACAAACTTACAATGTAGGGTCGCCACACGTGTCAAAATACAGGATAATCTACAAAATAAATTTATATTTGCCTATCTCTAGTTATGCCTATATGTACCTAAATTTGTTATGCCTATATGAATAACGACGATATAAATGGTAATAATATGATATAATATGATGGGAGGGTAATAAACTCAGCGACATATGGTTGAATTAATTTATTTTTACCTATTTATAGGAACCCAAATTAATATTATTTTAAATTAGTAAATTTTTAGTCAATACTATCTGGCACCAATTTACTAATTAAATTCATATGGGAATTCTGAACTACTTATTATATAAAATACTTGAAACATACTGATATCTGAATTTATTCTTTTTAACGTGTTATTTAAGTATTTTAGCACGAAGCTTAAATACAAATGTGACTATTAAGTATATCTAAATAAAAGTTATAATTATGTTACTTTAAATAAATCTGCGTAGTTGCTAAAAATATTCTATTGACATTTGGTGTTATTGTATAAATAAAAGGCGTCTGTACTAATATATAAAAGAGGTAACATTTGTATGTTTTGATGTTCGGGGTAATCTCCGGTTCTACGGAACCGATTTTGAAAAATCTTTCACTGTTAGCAAGGTATTTTAATGAGTTTCCTGAGTGCTATAGACTACTCCTATTCAAATTTTTACTCCTGAAAAATTTATCTCGTGGGATAGACGGGCCGGGGCAAAGATATTTTTAAGGCGATACGGAGTTCGCGTGGACAGCTATACCAAATAACATTATAAGCCAAAAATCGAAGTGCCGCAACTTATGCTGAGAGTAAAACACGACAATTGAGCGATGCTGACATGGCTAGGTTAGTATATTTTGCATATTGCCATAATTTGGTGTGTCACGGGACTCTACTATGGAGAGGTGCTGCTAAAATGAATATCATTTTACTCTCCAAAAGCGAGCTATAAGATCTATCGCTAAGTTCTAGAAGTTCTTGGGGAGGAAAATTCTTCTTTCAAGTGGCTTTGCATACGCTTTTACAATAAGGTTCCCAATCATATTAAAGAACTAAATGAAAGATACTATTAAGCAGATGACCGAAAGACTTCGGAATATATTATGCTATTACTTAGAAGTGTAGCCATTAAATATAGTAGAAGTAGTAGTAGTAGTAGCCATATTATTAGGAACCTTATATACCTAGTCAGGTCATAAATTCTGTCACATTTTTAATATAAAATAATTGAAACAAGTTTATTCATTATGTAACCATTTATATACCAAAATGAACTTAACAAAACATAGGTTCTTATGACACTAAAGTTTATTCAAAATGACCTCCGTGATTTTGAATACAGGCCTTCAATCTGCGCGGCCAGTTGTCTATCGCAGCACGAATGAGGTCCATGGCAATATCGGCGGCTGCCTTAATCAAGGATGTCTTGAGTGACTCCAAATTGGGATGAGGCTTTGAGCACGCCTTTTCCTCCAAGTGTTGCCATATCTTGTAATCTAACGGATTCAAATCTGGACTGGAGGAGGGCCAGTCTTCGTGCCGGATGAAGTCGATTTCACGTGCCGCCAGCCAGTCTTGTGTGCTCTTCGCTCTATGAGCTGGCGCCGAATCTTGTTGGAATACCCAGTGCCTGTTATTGAACATGGTATGAGAAACAGGTTCCACAAGGTTCGTCAGGACTGTATTTTGATACACAACTGCATTCGTTTTTACACCTTTCTCACAAAAATGTACCTCTGTTAAGCCCTAATAAGAAACTCCCAACCATATCATGAGTGAGGATGGAAAATGACCTCGTTGGACACGCGGAATACGGTTGCTCGCTTCTTCACTACTGTGTGCGTAGACCTTATCATTTTGTTTGTTGTAGCTCTCTTCTACGGTAAAAATTTTTTCATCTGAAAAAAGAATTTCCCGATATTTTTTTCCCGCGTACCGCTTCAACAAAGCGCGGCATCTCTTCAGTCTTAGGTCCATTAGACGAGCATTCAAACGATGTCCTGTTTTTCTTCGATATGCCCGAAGCCCTAAGTTTTCATTTAACACCCTTTTCACCGTGGTTCTGCTTAACCCCATCTGAAGGGCCAACAGTTTCTGCTTACGTTTGGGATTTCTTTGAATTCACGCCTTCACAGCTTTTATCACTGCTGGAGTCCTAACAGACCGAGGGCGACCACTTCTTGACCTGTCGTCTACACTAGAGTCTTCATTGTATCGTTTGATGGTACGATAAACGAATCTTTTGGTTATATTCAAATTTTTCAATATGTCAAAAATTTTAATTGGCGCGTAACCGCAACGATGCAACGCAATTACTGCAACACAGTCTTCTTTAAGCGTCCACTCCATATTTAAAAATAAGTAAAATTCTAAAAAGTATACATTTTTATTTTCATGAACAATTTGAAATTCGAATTCAATAAACTTTTTTGTGGCCAGCATTCTAAAATAAAAGTTTTTACTGTGTGACAATACTTATGACCTGACTGTGTATGTGTATTAAGTAATGCCAATATATTTCATTTCCTTAACATTGCGAACTTATGTGAACAGTATGCCTTACATGACTCTACTTGATTTTAGTGTCTAATATTTTAATTGTTGTATTCTGTCTGTGCTTGCTGCGGCGTCATGTGCGGGATCGGTCACTTCCCTGTAAAATGGTTGAGGAGGTCGATGGCTGGCACATGCGTCATTAATCGTGAACGGGTGCTGCTCTTGTAGACTGGTCTACTCAGACTGTTTCAGTAAGGACAAACTGCTCAAGAAATTGAGATTTTTATGTATTTCACGGCGGTCATGTGCAGCAATAAGCCTTGTAATAAGTTTTATTTCACAATATAAGGCAACCTAATTAACATAAATTGAGCTGCTCTAATCTAATCAATTTTATGACCAAATATTGTTAACCGGTGTTCGAAAAGAGCAACGCTAGAGTTTCTCGCCCGTTCTTCTCTAGTAAAACTGTATTCCGAACTGGCGGTATAGTTAAAAAGATTGACTAAATCTAAATAATGTATAGCGTTCCAAGGATTCAATAACTTTTTTAATGTTTTTACTGAAATAAAAAAAATATTATAAAGTATCGTTTAATTTAATCACTTTAGTCCAATTAGCATACATACTCACTCAGCTCTGTAATCTCAAAAGGGGTAGGCAGAGGTGTAACCAGTATCCACGTTTCGCTGAGCTTATTACCGGCCCGTGCGTGTTTACTTTAGGTATTTACATATAGGCAAATACAAATTAATTTAGTAGATTATCCTGTATTTTTACACGTGTGGCGACCCTACATTGTAAGTTTGTATGGAAAACATTAAAAATGTAATATCTCTTTAAGTAAGCAAAAAATCGAAAATGTGAAATAGCCAATATTTAGTAAAAATTTCTACTAAAACTTTACGTATTCACATTTTTTGTAGCGCTTACAGATTTAAAGATATGAAAGATTTTAACTTTTCAAAAACGTGTGGATTGAGTGAGCACCTATATAAATTATTTTTTCAAAAACGAAGCATGATAGTGATTCGTTTTGTGTTTTACAAATTTCTATTCCACTTTTACTAAATCTAGAAATATAATTGAACTTGATTTTATAGGTAATTCGTAAGAAATCTTGACTTTTCAAAGCATGTGGATTGAGTGAGCACCAATAACAATTTGTAACTTTTTAAATAGGGCACTAGGTGATCTGAAATTAAATACTGTGTTTTCACTAAGGTTTTACTAAATCCTAGAACCCAAATTTTATATGTAAACTTGATACATTTGTAGATCTGGGTTGCCCCTTATCAGGATTGAGTGAGCAGACATTAACTGATTTATCTTCGGTTTTATCTTTTTACAAATTCCAGGATTGGTTTTACAATTGTTTTAGAACTTTTACTAAATCCCTAATACATAAAAAACGATTTTTGGAAGGTGCTCACTCAATCCACATGCACGCAGAGTGCGGCCGGCACACGCTAGGTGCGTTTTAGAAATCTCTATACAAGAGTGCGGCCGTCACACGCTAGGTGCGTTTTAGAAATCTCTATACAAGAGTGCGGCCGGCACACGCTAGGTGCGTTTTAAAAATCTCTATACAAGAGTGCGGCCGGCACACGCTAGGTGCGTTTTAAAAATCTCTATACAAGAGTGCGGCCGGCACACGCTAGGTGCGTTTTAAAAATCTCTATACAAGAGTGCGGCCGGCACACGCTAGGTGCGTTTTAAAAATCTCTATTCAAGAGTGCGGCCGGCACACGCTAGGTGCGTTTTAAAAATCTCTATACAAGAGTGCGGCCGGCACACGCTAGGTGCGTTTTAAAAATCTCTATACAAGAGTGCGGCCGGCACACGCTAGGTGCGTTTTAAAAATCTCTATACAAGAGTGCGGCCGGCACACGCTAGGTGCGTTTTAAAAATCTCTATACAAGAGTGCGGCCGGCACACGCTAGGTGCGTTTTAAAAATCTCTATACAAGAGTGCGGCCGGCACACGCTAGGTGCGTTTTAGAAATCTCTATACAAGAGTGCGGCCGTCACACGCTAGGTGCGTTTTAGAAATCTCTATACAAGAGTGCGGCCGGCACACGCTAGGTGCGTTTTAGAAACCTCTATACAAGAGTGCGGCCGTCACACGCTAGGTGCGTTTTAGAAATCTCTATACAAGAGTGCGGCCGGCACACGCTAGGTGCGTTTTAGAAATCTCTATACAAGAGTGCGGCCGTCACACGCTAGGTGCGTTTTAGAAATCTCTATACAAGAGTGCGGCCGTCACACGCTAGGTGCGTTTTAGAAATCTCTATACAAGAGTGCGGCCGGCACACGCTAGGTGCGTTTTAGAAATCTCTATACAAGAGTGCGGCCGTCACACGCTAGGTGCGTTTTAGAAATCTCTATACAAGAGTGCGGCCGGCACACGCTAGGTGCGTTTTAGAAATCTCTATACAAGAGTGCGGCCGGCACACGCTAGGTGCGTTTTAGAAATCTCTATACAAGAGTGCGGCCGGCACACGCTAGGTGCGTTTTAGAAATCTCTATACAAGAGTGCGGCCGTCACACGCTAGGTGCGTTTTAGAAATCTCTATACAAGAGTGCGGCCGGCACACGCTAGGTGCGTTTTAGAAATCTCTATACAAGAGTGCGGCCGGCACACGCTAGGTGCGTTTTAGAAATCTCTATACAAGAGTGCGGCCGTCACACGCTAGGTGCGTTTTAGAAATCTCTATACAAGAGTGCGGCCGGCACACGCTAGGTGCGTTTTAAAAATCTCTATACAAGAGTGCGGCCGGCACACGCTAGGTGCGTTTTAAAAATCTCTATACAAGAGTGCGGCCGGCACACGCTAGGTGCGTTTTAGAAATCTCTATACAAGAGTGCGGCCGGCACACGCTAGGTGCGTTTTAGAAATCTCTATACAAGAGTGCGGCCGGCACACGCTAGGTGCGTTTTAGAAATCTCTATACAAGAGTGCGGCCGTCACACGCTAGGTGCGTTTTAAAAATCTCTATACAAGAGTGCGGCCGGCACACGCTAGGTGCGTTTTAAAAATCTCTATACAAGAGTGCGGCCGGCACACGCTAGGTGCGTTTTAAAAATCTCTATACAAGAGTGCGGCCGGCACACGCTAGGTGCGTTTTAAAAATCTCTATTCAAGAGTGCGGCCGGCACACGCTAGGTGCGTTTTAAAAATCTCTATACAAGAGTGCGGCCGGCACACGCTAGGTGCGTTTTAAAAATCTCTATACAAGAGTGCGGCCGGCACACGCTAGGTGCGTTTTAAAAATCTCTATACAAGAGTGCGGCCGGCACACGCTAGGTGCGTTTTAAAAATCTCTATACAAGAGTGCGGCCGGCACACGCTAGGTGCGTTTTAAAAATCTCTATACAAGAGTGCGGCCGGCACACGCTAGGTGCGTTTTAGAAATCTCTATACAAGAGTGCGGCCGTCACACGCTAGGTGCGTTTTAGAAATCTCTATACAAGAGTGCGGCCGGCTCACGCTAGGTGCGTTTTAGAAATCTCTATACAAGAGTGCGGCCGTCACACGCTAGGTGCGTTTTAGAAATCTCTATACAAGAGTGCGGCCGGCACACGCTAGGTGCGTTTTAGAAATCTCTATACAAGAGTGCGGCCGTCACACGCTAGGTGCGTTTTAGAAATCTCTATACAAGAGTGCGGCCGTCACACGCTAGGTGCGTTTTAGAAATCTCTATACAAGAGTGCGGCCGGCACACGCTAGGTGCGTTTTAGAAATCTCTATACAAGAGTGCGGCCGTCACACGCTAGGTGCGTTTTAGAAATCTCTATACAAGAGTGCGGCCGGCACACGCTAGGTGCGTTTTAGAAATCTCTATACAAGAGTGCGGCCGGCACACGCTAGGTGCGTTTTAGAAATCTCTATACAAGAGTGCGGCCGGCACACGCTAGGTGCGTTTTAAAAATCTCTATACAAGAGTGCGGCCGGCACACGCTAGGTGCGTTTTAAAAATCTCTATACAAGAGTGCGGCCGGCACACGCTAGGTGCGTTTTAGAAACCTCTATACAAGAGTGCGGCCGTCACACGCTAGGTGCGTTTTAGAAATCTCTATACAAGAGTGCGGCCGGCACACGCTAGGTGCGTTTTAGAAATCTCTATACAAGAGTGCGGCCGTCACACGCTAGGTGCGTTTTAAAAATCTCTATACAAGAGTGCGGCCGGCACACGCTAGGTGCGTTTTAAAAATCTCTATACAAGAGTGCGGCCGGCACACGCTAGGTGCGTTTTAAAAATCTCTATACAAGAATGCGGCCGGCACACGCTAGGTGCGTTTTAAAAATCTCTATTCAAGAGTGCGGCCGGCACACGCTAGGTGCGTTTTAAAAATCTCTATACAAGAGTGCGGCCGGCACACGCTAGGTGCGTTTTAAAAATCTCTATACAAGAGTGCGGCCGGCACACGCTAGGTGCGTTTTAAAAATCTCTATACAAGAGTGCGGCCGGCACACGCTAGGTGCGTTTTAAAAATCTCTATACAAGAGTGCGGCCGGCACACGCTAGGTGCGTTTTAAAAATCTCTATACAAGAGTGCGGCCAGCACACGCTAGGTGCGTTTTAGAAATCTCTATACAAGAGTGCGGCCGTCACACGCTAGGTGCGTTTTAGAAATCTCTATACAAGAGTGCGGCCGGCACACGCTAGGTGCGTTTTAGAAATCTCTATACAAGAGTGCGGCCGGCACACGCTAGGTGCGTTTTAGAAATCTCTATACAAGAGTGCGGCCGGCACACGCTAGGTGCGTTTTAGAAATCTCTATACAAGAGTGCGGCCGTCACACGCTAGGTGCGTTTTAGAAATCTCTATACAAGAGTGCGGCCGGCACACGCTAGGTGCGTTTTAGAAATCTCTATACAAGAGTGCGGCCGGCACACGCTAGGTGCGTTTTAGAAATCTCTATACAAGAGTGCGGCCGTCACACGCTAGGTGCGTTTTAGAAATCTCTATACAAGAGTGCGGCCGTCACACGCTAGGTGCGTTTTAGAAATCTCTATACAAGAGTGCGGCCGGCACACGCTAGGTGCGTTTTAGAAATCTCTATACAAGAGTGCGGCCGTCACACGCTAGGTGCGTTTTAGAAATCTCTATACAAGAGTGCGGCCGGCACACGCTAGGTGCGTTTTAGAAATCTCTATACAAGAGTGCGGCCGTCACACGCTAGGTGCGTTTTAGAAATCTCTATACAAGAGTGCGGCCGGCACACGCTAGGTGCGTTTTAGAAATCTCTATACAAGAGTGCGGCCGTCACACGCTAGGTGCGTTTTAGAAATCTCTATACAAGAGTGCGGCCGTCACACGCTAGGTGCGTTTTAGAAATCTCTATACAAGAGTGCGGCCGGCACACGCTAGGTGCGTTTTAGAAATCTCTATACAAGAGTGCGGCCGGCACACGCTAGGTGCGTTTTAGAAATCTCTATACAAGAGTGCGGCCGGCACACGCTAGGTGCGTTTTAGAAATCTCTATACAAGAGTGCGGCCGTCACACGCTAGGTGCGTTTTAGAAATCTCTATACAAGAGTGCGGCCGGCACACGCTAGGTGCGTTTTAAAAATCTCTATACAAGAGTGCGGCCGGCACACGCTAGGTGCGTTTTAAAAATCTCTATTCAAGAGTGCGGCCGGCACACGCTAGGTGCGTTTTAAAAATCTCTATTCAAGAGTGCGGCCGGCACACGCTAGGTGCGTTTTAAAAATCTCTATACAAGAGTGCGGCCGGCACACGCTAGGTGCGTTTTAGAAATCTCTATACAAGAGTGCGGCCGGCACACGCTAGGTGCGTTTTAAAAATCTCTATACAAGAGTGCGGCCGGCACACGCTAGGTGCGTTTTAAAAATCTCTATACAAGAGTGCGGCCGGCACACGCTAGGTGCGTTTTAGAAATCTCTATACAAGAGTGCGGCCGGCACACGCTAGGTGCGTTTTAGAAATCTCTATACAAGAGTGCGGCCGGCACACGCTAGGTGCGTTTTAAAAATCTCTATACAAGAGTGCGGCCGGCACACGCTAGGTGCGTTTTAAAAATCTCTATACAAGAGTGCGGCCGGCACACGCTAGGTGCGTTTTAAAAATCTCTATACAAGAGTGCGGCCGGCACACGCTAGGTGCGTTTTAGAAATCTCTATACAAGAGTGCGGCCGGCACACGCTAGGTGCGTTTTAGAAATCTCTATACAAGAGTGCGGCCGGCTCACGCTAGGTGCGTTTTAGAAATCTCTATACAAGAGTGCGGCCGTCACACGCTAGGTGCGTTTTAGAAATCTCTATACAAGAGTGCGGCCGGCACACGCTAGGTGCGTTTTAAAAATCTCTATACAAGAGTGCGGCCGTCACACGCTAGGTGCGTTTTAGAAATCTCTATACAAGAGTGCGGCCGTCACACGCTAGGTGCGTTTTAGAAATCTCTATACAAGAGTGCGGCCGGCACACGCTAGGTGCGTTTTAGAAATCTCTATACAAGAGTGCGGCCGTCACACGCTAGGTGCGTTTTAAAAATCTCTATACAAGAGTGCGGCCGGCACACGCTAGGTGCGTTTTAGAAATCTCTATACAAGAGTGCGGCCGGCACACGCTAGGTGCGTTTTAGAAATCTCTATACAAGAGTGCGGCCGGCACACGCTAGGTGCGTTTTAAAAATCTCTATACAAGAGTGCGGCCGGCACACGCTAGGTGCGTTTTAAAAATCTCTATACAAGAGTGCGGCCGGCACACGCTAGGTGCGTTTTAGAAATCTCTATACAAGAGTGCGGCCGGCACACGCTAGGTGCGTTTTAGAAATCTCTATACAAGAGTGCGGCCGGCACACGCTAGGTGCGTTTTAGAAATCTCTATACAAGAGTGCGGCCGTCACACGCTAGGTGCGTTTTAAAAATCTCTATACAAGAGTGCGGCCGGCACACGCTAGGTGCGTTTTAAAAATCTCTATACAAGAGTGCGGCCGGCACACGCTAGGTGCGTTTTAAAAATCTCTATACAAGAATGCGGCCGGCACACGCTAGGTGCGTTTTAAAAATCTCTATTCAAGAGTGCGGCCGGCACACGCTAGGTGCGTTTTAAAAATCTCTATACAAGAGTGCGGCCGGCACACGCTAGGTGCGTTTTAGAAATCTCTATACAAGAGTGCGGCCGGCACACGCTAGGTGCGTTTTAAAAATCTCTATACAAGAGTGCGGCCGGCACACGCTAGGTGCGTTTTAAAAATCTCTATACAAGAGTGCGGCCGGCACACGCTAGGTGCGTTTTAAAAATCTCTATACAAGAGTGCGGCCAGCACACGCTAGGTGCGTTTTAGAAATCTCTATACAAGAGTGCGGCCGTCACACGCTAGGTGCGTTTTAGAAATCTCTATACAAGAGTGCGGCCGGCACACGCTAGGTGCGTTTTAGAAATCTCTATACAAGAGTGCGGCCGGCACACGCTAGGTGCGTTTTAGAAATCTCTATACAAGAGTGCGGCCGGCACACGCTAGGTGCGTTTTAGAAATCTCTATACAAGAGTGCGGCCGTCACACGCTAGGTGCGTTTTAGAAATCTCTATACAAGAGTGCGGCCGGCACACGCTAGGTGCGTTTTAGAAATCTCTATACAAGAGTGCGGCCGTCACACGCTAGGTGCGTTTTAGAAATCTCTATACAAGAGTGCGGCCGTCACACGCTAGGTGCGTTTTAGAAATCTCTATACAAGAGTGCGGCCGGCACACGCTAGGTGCGTTTTAGAAACCTCTATACAAGAGTGCGGCCGTCACACGCTAGGTGCGTTTTAGAAATCTCTATACAAGAGTGCGGCCGGCACACGCTAGGTGCGTTTTAGAAATCTCTATACAAGAGTGCGGCCGTCACACGCTAGGTGCGTTTTAGAAATCTCTATACAAGAGTGCGGCCGGCACACGCTAGGTGCGTTTTAAAAATCTCTATACAAGAGTGCGGCCGGCACACGCTAGGTGCGTTTTAAAAATCTCTATTCAAGAGTGCGGCCGGCACACGCTAGGTGCGTTTTAAAAATCTCTATTCAAGAGTGCGGCCGGCACACGCTAGGTGCGTTTTAAAAATCTCTATACAAGAGTGCGGCCGGCACACGCTAGGTGCGTTTTAGAAATCTCTATACAAGAGTGCGGCCGGCACACGCTAGGTGCGTTTTAAAAATCTCTATACAAGAGTGCGGCCGGCACACGCTAGGTGCGTTTTAAAAATCTCTATACAAGAGTGCGGCCGGCACACGCTAGGTGCGTTTTAGAAATCTCTATACAAGAGTGCGGCCGGCACACGCTAGGTGCGTTTTAGAAATCTCTATACAAGAGTGCGGCCGGCACACGCTAGGTGCGTTTTAGAAATCTCTATACAAGAGTGCGGCCGTCACACGCTAGGTGCGTTTTAGAAATCTCTATACAAGAGTGCGGCCGGCACACGCTAGGTGCGTTTTAGAAATCTCTATACAAGAGTGCGGCCGTCACACGCTAGGTGCGTTTTAGAAATCTCTATACAAGAGTGCGGCCGGCACACGCTAGGTGCGTTTTAGAAATCTCTATACAAGAGTGCGGCCGTCACACGCTAGGTGCGTTTTAGAAATCTCTATACAAGAGTGCGGCCGTCACACGCTAGGTGCGTTTTAGAAATCTCTATACAAGAGTGCGGCCGGCACACGATAGGTGCGTTTTAGAAATCTCTATACAAGAGTGCGGCCGTCACACGCTAGGTGCGTTTTAGAAATCTCTATACAAGAGTGCGGCCGGCACACGCTAGGTGCGTTTTAGAAATCTCTATACAAGAGTGCGGCCGGCACACGCTAGGTGCGTTTTAGAAATCTCTATACAAGAGTGCGGCCGGCACACGCTAGGTGCGTTTTAGAAATCTCTATACAAGAGTGCGGCCGTCACACGCTAGGTGCGTTTTAGAAATCTCTATACAAGAGTGCGGCCGGCACACGCTAGGTGCGTTTTAGAAATCTCTATACAAGAGTGCGGCCGTCACACGCTAGGTGCGTTTTAGAAATCTCTATACAAGAGTGCGGCCGGCACACGCTAGGTGCGTTTTAGAAATCTCTATACAAGAGTGCGGCCGTCACACGCTAGGTGCGTTTTAGAAATCTCTATACAAGAGTGCGGCCGGCACACGCTAGGTGCGTTTTAGAAATCTCTATACAAGAGTGCGGCCGGCACACGCTAGGTGCGTTTTAGAAATCTCTATACAAGAGTGCGGCCGTCACACGCTAGGTGCGTTTTAGAAATCTCTATACAAGAGTGCGGCCGGCACACGCTAGGTGCGTTTTAAAAATCTCTATACAAGAGTGCGGCCGGCACACGCTAGGTGCGTTTTAAAAATCTCTATACAAGAGTGCGGCCGGCACACGCTAGGTGCGTTTTAGAAATCTCTATACAAGAGTGCGGCCGTCACACGCTAGGTGCGTTTTAGAAATCTCTATACAAGAGTGCGGCCGGCACACGCTAGGTGCGTTTTAGAAATCTCTATACAAGAGTGCGGCCGTCACACGCTAGGTGCGTTTTAAAAATCTCTATACAAGAGTGCGGCCGGCACACGCTAGGTGCGTTTTAAAAATCTCTATACAAGAGTGCGGCCGGCACACGCTAGGTGCGTTTTAAAAATCTCTATACAAGAGTGCGGCCGGCACACGCTAGGTGCGTTTTAAAAATCTCTATTCAAGAGTGCGGCCGGCACACGCTAGGTGCGTTTTAAAAATCTCTATACAAGAGTGCGGCCGGCACACGCTAGGTGCGTTTTAAAAATCTCTATACAAGAGTGCGGCCGGCACACGCTAGGTGCGTTTTAAAAATCTCTATACAAGAGTGCGGCCGGCACACGCTAGGTGCGTTTTAAAAATCTCTATACAAGAGTGCGGCCGGCACACGCTAGGTGCGTTTTAAAAATCTCTATACAAGAGTGCGGCCGGCACACGCTAGGTGCGTTTTAGAAATCTCTATACAAGAGTGCGGCCGTCACACGCTAGGTGCGTTTTAGAAATCTCTATACAAGAGTGCGGCCGTCACACGCTAGGTACGTTTTAGAAATCTCTATACAAGAGTGCGGCCGTCACACGCTAGGTGCGTTTTAGAAATCTCTATACAAGAGTGCGGCCGGCACACAAAAGGTGTGTTTTTATTGCGCGACGCCTGTGCGGGCGGCACACGCGAGGTGCGTTGTAAATAAATATATACAAAGATTGTGGCTTCACCCACGTATTTTTATTTAATATTTTATTACTTGTCTTAGATAGCCATGGTTTGGTTTATATTTATAGGAATGGTTATCCTAAATGTTAAAGCTAACTAGAGCGAGTTATTTCGATAAATCTTACGAATATAGTATATACTCAAATTTCATACATAAAATTTATTTCAAACACGTAAAAGATCTACCTTTTTATTACATCTAAACAGGGACACACATTTTAACAAAATACAATAACAGCTTTGGTAGCTGTTACTCTAAATAAAGAATGGTAATAATATCTAAAGTTTTATTTTAAGTTTTAAATTAAAAACATACGCAATTACTGCATTGCAAGTAATTCAACAGTACCATAAATACGAGGGGAAAAGTGGCTTATAAATTTGCACGGCCAGACATGGTTTTTAGCTTAGCGATATATACAACACGCGAGGCGCACTCGCGTTCGGGATTGTTACGCGAGTGCGGGGAACGCACCTAGCGTGTGCCAGCCGCATAGGCGTATCGTCGCAATATTTGGCGCCGCAGTCAACGTGTTAATTCAATTATAACTAAATAAATACATCCAACAGCTAACACATCATTCTGACCCCACACTAGGTAAAACCTGTATTGTGGGTATCAAGATCTACGAGGGACTACAGTCCCACAACACCAAAACCCGAAACAAATATCTGACTGTCACACTAACATTTGTCTCTGTGAGGGAATCGAACCCACGGCCTCTTGCGTCATAGCCGGCTACTCGCTCGCTGCGCCACGGATACTGTTAATCAATATCAATCAAAAGAAGGGGTTAAGTTAAAATCTAGTGACAATGGCAAAGGTGGCAAAAGTTGTAACTATATGACAGCAGATGGCACGGCTCAAGTCACTTCATACAACTAAGATATATAATATCCTCCACGGCCAGTTTCAATAAATATTATTACTCTTTGTCTACAAATCATTTGCAGAAATGAGCTTATAAGAATAAAGTTTGAATGCCACCCACGCCTTTATTTGATTGGTTTATTTTCGCGATCGATTGTGGTATAAAATTGTTTATTTAAATTGACTGATAGAATTAGAATAAGCACACTGGCAACAAAGACTATTTCGATAGCAATAGAAACCTTAAGGATTATATACACAGCTGAAATTTGCACAATGCTCAAGTGGCACTAACAGGTTTTTATTTTAATAACAACCTTATGTCAAATGCAATACAGTTCAATTTCAATTATAACTGACCATTTGTATGTTAAGATTTATTGATTTAAATTACTGTAAATGTACCTTTTTCTTCGACAGGTGATGTATTAGGCCTCACACCAGCTGCTAACTGCTCCCTAGCTATAAAAGCACTAGGTGGTTGTGTCTCGTACCTTACTGACTGTCTCCTAGACATACAAGTACTAGGCATGTCTCAGTTCACATCCTACGCACCACCTGATGTGCTAAACAAGACTTTATCTGAAGAGCTGAAGGTTGAAAATCGTTGGGAAGGCGGAAGTACTATGGTTCTAGATGCTATTACGCTAAGGAATTTAAGGCTGGTGCAAGATGAAGGTTGTTTGTATGAAAGATTTAATTTCTGTTCCACTGCTATGGGGAAAAGGTTAGTTTTTATCTTTAAACAATCTATTTTAGTAACATTCGTTTCCTGTATGTTGATATATATTTTTTTCAATAGGTAGTAAAAAATTACACAGATAAATATATCCTTTTTCTTTTGTTTTTTTTTTTTATTCTTGCGCGGCAAAGTGACCACACTGCACCTGATGGTAAGCGCAGTGCCGTCCAGATAGAGTATCAAGTAGCGAGAGACAGTCTATCCCCCGCTACTCAACACAATCATGCCGGCCTGCTGTTTAGCTTCTTCACATTACGCCTAAAGGACCCAGGATCATAGGATGTGAAATAATTTGATTAGTTTTGTACCACCATGATCACTTTAAGTTATTGTAAAGTTTAATTCATGAAAGCAATATGGCAACTTTACAGAAGTAATAATTATTATAATCTGCGACTTTTTACTGTGGTATTAAAACCATTCGTCACGAGATTCGTAAAAATTATGTCGAGTTCCGAAAAATTCCGGGCAAGAAAATCTTAGCGTTTGATCTTTTCGAACACAGGTTAACAATATTTGCTCATGCAATTAATATACGATTTAAATTTAATTAAACTAGAAATATAAACTTTCAAGGTCATTATTATTATAGTCTTAAGTTCCCATGAATTTTACATTAAAATTTTCAGACTGTTATACCAATGGGTTTGCGCACCAAGTTGCAATCTCAAAGTGATTAAAGAACGGCAGCAGGCAGTCAAAGCGTTGTTCGAAAATAATGAGATATGTCAAGAGGCCAAGAATATACTATCCACTTTGCCCGACTTGGAAAGGCTCTTGGCGAAGTGAGTATACAATTTTATTCTATAGAAAATTGGGTGGGGACTATCTTATACTTAGATATATGTATACAACATGAGTCGTATATAACCAAAGTAGGCAAGGGCCGACTTATTTTTTGGCAAATCAAGAAACAAAACTTTTGTTTAAAGCGAAAGACAATTCTGCTGAATATTTAATTTTAATGTGAGGGGATATTTAATTTAACAATGAAAACAACAATTATAAAAAATTTAGCTTTGTGAAAAATCTTATAATTTTCTTTTGATTGCCGAGTTGATCCCAACTAAGGTCAGATGGGCGCCTTTGTTACTGTACTGCCAAGTTTATCATTTTTGATTGGTCATTGACTTCATGAGAAATGGGATTGTTGACTCGACAGACTCTTCTGATTGGTTGATAGTGAAAGATTGCCGACTTTGGTTCTAAAGCAACTTTTGTTTTGTGTTTTAGAAAGGTTTGTAGCCGTTTTTAATTATAAAACATTGGAATAGTCGATGCAGATTTTAATTATATTGCCATATATTTTTTTTATTTTTCCCCAACTACCTATTTTGCCGACTTTGGTTCTGACTCGCATGTCACAGGAATAACTAACAGCCTCAGACACCGCAATCTACATTAATATTATAAAGAGGAAAGATTTGATTATTTGTAATGGATAAACTCAAAACTTCATGGATGGATGGTCTGCCAACCCGCATTAGGCCAGCGTGGTGGACTAAGGCCTAACCCCTCTCATTAGTAGAGGAGGCCCGTGCCCAGCAGTGGGACAATGTTTAATACAGGGCTAGTATTATTATTAAAACAATAAAATAAAATAAAATAAAATTAAATTCAAAAACTACTTAACCAATTAAAAAAGGAACAAGTCTTACAGTACTCGCATATGATGTGTAACATCTGACATCTCACATTGGTAATAAACAACATTAACATTGTAGCCTACACAAAATGCAATTTCGATAAAATTTAACCCCACCCAAATAAATAACACCCAACAGTCACACACATAAACCCCGACCCCATACTAAGATACGAGTCTTGTGTTGTGGGTATCAGGGACCTAGAGAGACGCACGGTCTCACAACACCCAGACCCCGGACACAAATATCTGTCTGACACAAATATTTGTCCCGGTGTGGGAATCAAACCCACGGCCTCTTGTTTCACAGCCGGCTACTCGCCTACTGCGCTACGGAGGCTGTCAATTGGATTCGATTGGATTTCGACTTCATTCCGGTCCATCGAAAACAACCTAAGTGACAATAATTTCATTACAGAGTACACGCATTAGGAAATCTGAAACGATCGAAACAACACCCGGACTCCCGGGCGATATTCTACGAAGAGAAAACATATTCCAAGCGAAAAGTTCTCGACTTTGTGTCGGTGCTGAACGGATTCACAGCGGCGTTGAAACTGGTCGAGTTGTTTGGGGACGTGGGTTCGATTATCTTGAAGACCATAACGCAATTCGCTCCAGACGGAAAGTATCCTGATTATAAAGATACTTTGAAGTTTTTCAAGGTGAGTAAAGAGTGAATGGAAGTGGATTGTGAACTGAAGTGAGATATAGCTTCTTACAAATATACTAAATGCATTTATTTCGCCAATTAAGTTAAACCAAAAATGTTCTTACACTTATAGTCATGGAGTAAATATGAATCTTAAGATCCTTGCAATTAGGACCTTATCCCCAATGCGGTTATATTAATACTAGTCCTGTATTAAACATTGTCCCACTGCTGGGCACGGGCCTCCTCTACTAATGAGAGGGGTTAGGCCTTAGTCCACCACGCTGGCCTAATGCAGGTTGGTAGACTTCACATACCTTCGAAATTCTTATAAGAATTTTCAGGTATGCAGGTTTCCTCACGATGTTTACATTCATCGTTAAAGCAAGCGATAACTAACAATGATAATAAAGTAAGTTTAGAAAAGTTACAAGTGTATGCTATTTGGGTTTCGAACACACGACTTTCTTCTTAACAGACTGTACCGCAGTCCGCAACCAACTAGGCTATTGCTCTGCCCATGCGGTTAAAATGTTTTTATGATTCGCAAATATTATTGATTTGGGTTTAGATATTGGTGAGACCGAGTCATTGATATTTTTTTTTTTTATCTAAAAAATACTTCATGATACTCTATATAAAATAGTTTAGAGTCAGGGCTATTTGTATGACTATTAGTTGTTAAAATCAATATAAAACAATCCTAGATGTAGCTTTTATTAATTTTATAGACTAAAAATTCTCAGCATTATGTATTTTTCACAGGAAGCTTTCAACCTGCAAGAGGCAGAGAAAGGTCTTATCCTGCCTGGAGCAGGGGTCGACCAGGAATATGACAATACTCTAGAACTCATAAAAGATATTGAAGGGGAATTGAAAGATTATTTGACCGAGCAAGAGAAGTACTTTAAATGTCGGGCAAGTATACTTATTTACTACAAAAAATATATAGTTTATATGCAATTTTAGGACTACTATATCAAATCAAATCATTTATATCGTACATTAGGCCACTATGGGCACTTTTTACATGTCATAATAATGTTAAGGTCTACTATTTTTTTTTTTGGAAAACTTACAGCTGGCGTACAAAAACATTAAAGTCTAATATATTAGTCTATAGTCGAATATATTTGCTCATTATTAAAACATTTAGGTAAAATGAATAAGCTCTGAGTCTAAATTTGAGTACTGTCCAAGTAGTTCCTAAAAAGCTGAACCAATTCAAATTATTCATAAATATATGTATAACATAGCTTCATTACGACAAGCAGTTCAGTACAATTTGTATATTTATTTTCTAATTGATAGTCAGCTAGTTTTAATTAATTTTTAAGTCTTATAATTTAGTTTTACTACATCGATTTATCATTTCAAATGAACGCTAAACAAAAAATCTTGTGAATGTATAGAACAAAATGTATTATATTTTTCCATATATGTTCCCATATTCAGTGGCGCTTTTTTAATATAATATTATGTTCAAATATTCACGGGCGTAGATAACTTAATCGTTTTATCCAGACACCAACAGGATCGGAAATTCGACAAAAAAAATATACATGCGTTTGTAGCAGTTCCACAACTTAAAGTTAAGTTAGTTTTAAATTATATTTTCAGGTCTCGTACGTAGGCACTGACAAAAAACGTTACCAACTAGAAGTGGCGCAGAACTCTGCCTCTAGAGCAGGCTCCGAGTATCACTTGGAAGGCGCACGCAAAGGATTCAAGAGGTTTTCCACTGATGTCACAAAGGTAATTAAAATATATATTCATATGCGTAGTTTTCGTCCTAAAGTATAATCTGGTGTGTTGAGGGTAGCAGAAAATGCTAACGGTTTTTGGTCCTCCAACCTCCAGATTATCTATAATTATTTTTGGTCACTTTTAATTCTAACTATTTATTCTGAATTTTAGTCAGATTTTAAAATACGTAATTATGTTATTTTTCGATTACAAACGTTGAGTATAAATTATAATTTTCTTTAGTGAAAAATAATGGAGATCATTAATGAAATGACTACTAATTTTTCAGGATCTTCTAGCACGAATGATGGCAGCGGAAGAGCAGAAGAGGAACGTACTAAAAGACCTAAGTCGTAGAATATTCGAGAAGTTTTCGTCCCACTACAACCAGTGGGAGACGGCGGTGCAGTGTCTAGCCACACTCGACATATTTCTCGCGTTCACTGAGTTCGCACGGCAGCAGAGTGGAGATGTCTGCCTACCAGAGATTACTTATGACAAGGAAAAGAAGGTGGACAATACCAGCAGTAACTAACACATAAATTTAACACCCAACTGTCACACACATAGCCTCGACCCTACACTAAGATACAAGTCTTGTGTCGTGGGTATCAGGGACTACGTGAGATGCACGGTGTCACAACACCCAGACCCCGGACACAAATATCTGTCTGTCCAACAAACATTTGTTCCGGTGTGGGAATCGAACCCACGGCCTCTCGTTTCGCAGCCGGCTATTCGCCTACTACGCCACGGAGGCTGTCTCACGTTACTTTGTGAGATAACAGTCTTCTTAAACCTAAACTACAAACTTATTTTTTACCTGTAAATTACAAACCGCGGTAAATATTTACCCCACGGGTTTTTTGCTCGTATAATCGTTCTGAATGCAGTAATCTGACTTATAAGTCGTTTAGATCGTCTCTCGCTACTCAGTACTTTATTTGGACCGCCCTGCGCTTACCATAGGTACAGTGCGGTCACTTTGCCGTGCCAGGATAAAAAAAAAGTACTTGAATATTTTTGTATTGTCATGGCAAAGACAATGGTGAAAAGCTAATTAAATTTTATCAACGTTTCTTTATTTATTTATTTTATTTTTATTTATTTAGGAAACATACAGTCATACACAAAAACAATATACGAATGAAAATAGAAATAGACCAAAATTGTTCCATGAAATTATACAAACTAATTTAGAAGGTTGAGTTTTTATACAAAGGAAATAGAAACCAAATATATATATACAAACACACACATACACGTGTACAAATATATACATATAATGAAAAATAAATAACAGTGAAGAAACAGGCAAACAATTATTATAAAAGTTTCGTTGGTTTTTATGGCATAGGTCTCCAGACGATAATGTCTCCCTAATTTAGAAATGTAGATCTACTCCGGTTTGTAATTCTAGGGTTAATTTATATTTCTAAATGAAATGTGAAAACGACAATTGCGCGGGTAACTGGTTTTGATAATAACTTTTTAATTCGAACATAGACAAAGGTCCTGTTCCTTGTAACAAACACTGCACTTCTACTGTCGTTTCTTTGATATTACTGTGAGTGCTTTTATGCCAGGGCATGCTGTTTATGTGTTATTTCTTTATTTTCATTGGGGATAGGGGGAAGGTAAAGTAACATTTCTATAATTGTAATAAAACAGTATTTTATCTCAAACATTGACTCTGGAATAAATAAATACTAACATAATTTCTACATTGAAATGAAACTAATTTTACGGGTTCTATCGCGGTTTATTAAACTTTTTAATCCCGATGTTTCGAAAGCTTTACAACCTTCATGGTCACGGGGCGGACTCGAACTCGTAAAATTAGTTTAATTTCTATGTATAATATTCGCGTAAACATAAGAAACCATTATAATTTTCCCAGCCATACATCAGCATAGTGGAAGGTCGTCACCCGTGCATCTCGAACGTGACCGACTTTATACCGAACGATACGAACCTGGGAACCTCCGATGCCAACCTGCTGCTCCTCACTGGCCCCAACATGGGAGGGAAGTCTACGCTCATGCGACAAGTCGGCCTGCTCACTGTCCTCGCTCATCTGGTAACATGCTATGTTTTATATAATTTATTAAATATTAAACTTACAAATTTAATGATTCAAACAACATTTTAGACCTTATTTATGCTGGTTTTAAGGAAAAGAAATGTTTATTATTTAATTATTTTATTTATTTTAGGTTTTTCCAAATTTTCCAAAAAAGTGCCATCTGTTGACTGACAAGTGTACTGAACTAATTTATTATATTGTTAATTAGGGTTTTTGGAACGATTTTAGGAAGCGCCATCTATTGTCGTATAATACTAATTTTGTTACTATTTAGTAGATTCAAATATTAAAAATTAATATATAAATGGTTACATTTTATTAATTCCGCTTTATTATATTACATAACTGACGACTATCGGTGCGAAGTATTCGCGCGAGTTCAGCTAGTATAAATAAAAATTTGCGGCCTTCTGTGAACTCTGACATTAGACCCTCGACGGCTTTTTCACCTCCTTGCCCATAGCGTTAGTGTGAAGAAGCTACACAGCAGGTTGGCATGTTTTTTTTTTAGTGCCTCGATAGGCAGACGAGCAGACGCGCCACTAACTGGACAGCACTGCGCTTACCATCAGGGGCATTGTGGTAACTGCCGTGCCAGGAAAAAAATAGGCTAAATGCAGCTCTATTAATGTCTCCAGGGTAGTTACGTGCCCGCTCAAGAGTGCCGGCTCAGTCTAGTAGATCGGATCTTCACCCGGCTTGGTGCTTCGGATGACATCTTGGCTGGACAGTCCACATTTTTGGTGGAGATGAACGAAACAGCCGCCATAGTGAGACACGCCACCTTCCACTCGCTGGTGCTGCTTGATGAGTTAGGTGGGTACAGACCGTCAACGTAGGCATTCATTCAATGTTATAAAAAAAATTCAACTGCTAAAGGCAACGGTGAAGGAAAACCATCGCGAGGAAACTGCATACATAGGCCAGCATGGTGGACTAAGGCCTAACCCCTCTCATTAGTAGAGGAGGCCCGTGCCCAGCAGTGGGACATTGTTTAATACAGGGCTAGTATTATTTATTATTTTTATAAAGGATGTGATTGTTTATGTGAAAAGAATACATAAGCATAGTTAACCAATTTTCAAGTATCATCTGGCCATATTTGGCCGCGCAAAAACTGGCAATATTCGCCGTTATTGACGTGCGTATTAAGCGTATTTGTAACGTTAATATTATGGAAATAAAGTTGATTTTGGCTTGTATTTTTACTCACTACTTATTACCTTTTCCGGACACCAGCGTCCTTGTGATGCTTGAGAGGTTAAAATCACATACAATAGTTTACAAAAAGTAATTTGCATTTGTGATTATGTTACCTGAAAATCTCGAATAAGGCCCACCCTGCCTTTAGATGTTGATCTATCACTATGATTATGTCGAAGTAGTGTGACATTCTTTTGTACCTAACGTTACGTTAGTATGTATAACTACAAAAAAGTAGATAATATCACTTATGAAGAACATGGGCATGAAGGGACTACAGTTTATGTTTTTATTTACAACTGAATGTTTGCACTACTGCAACAGCAAACAATTGCCTGTTGTTGCGGTTAAAGATCTTTATTTCTCATAAGAATTTACATTCACTTACATGAGACTATATCATATCATAAAATTATTGTGGGCAATTCGTACAGTTATAGTTGAGTACCAAAGCAATTTCAATATCATAAAGATGTTAATATGTATTTACTTTATTTTGTGTAACTTATAATTATGATATGTGTATGTTTCATTAATTTAATTTACTATAGTCATGAGAATATGTTAATTTGTGTAATTGGTTAACCGTACTAATTAATAAAAATAAATAAATAACCTAGTCCCGAAACAAATATCTGCCTGCCACGGCCTCTGTATACTACGTGTAACAGGAATAACGCTCGTCCTCAGACACTCCAATTTAAAAATATTATTACAATCATAATAGGGTATTTGACAATTTTTGAAAATTTATGGACATCAATAAAGGACTCTTCACTTATAGCCCCCGTAATATTTTTATTATTGAAATATACTCAATTTATATAAAATCCGTGATTTAATTTTTTCATATGTTATTTCGCGCTAAAACGCGTTGTCACGTGGCATTATCTCTATGTGACGTCATCGCACATATACAAACATTCGTGACCGATGTGACACCTAACAACATAACAAATTATTTGCATTTATTTGTTAGTTTTCCGCATAAATGAATGAGCCAGCATATAAATATTGTTCAATGCCTTTGTGTAAAAACTCGACACTAAATCCCGATTGTTCATCCATGTGCCAAAATTAAAAGTTTTAAGAAAGAAGTGGCAGATTTCGACTATCAGCCTTTGTAATGCCTTCTTCCATTCTTATAGAAGACTTGAAGACGAAATTAACACGTTTCCACACGTTTACACATCGAACAATATGTTCTTCCTTACAATTGTATTTGTCGTAGGATGCAATGTTTATGTGCGATGTCGTCACGAGTGATGGCGGCCGGTATTGCTACGTTTTTGGCACTGAGAGATACAGATTAAAAATTCTAAATTTTAATAACGAAAATAAAATGTTTATAATACATTTAAAATAAAAAAATGTATTTAATAAATATGTTTGCCCACTATCCTTTCTCCTAGTGCAGTTTTATATTTTTTGGTTACACCAGTCAAACACCCTATTCATGTATTGAAATTAGACTGCGATGAATATAAATATTGTTTTTTATGAAATTAGTTGTACTAATTTCCGACATAAAGTTCGTAATTTTAATTATTAAAGTGTTTTTTTTATTATTGCATTTATAAAAGACTTTATCGCATCGAGTTATGTTTCAGTTTAGTTTGTCGTGAACGTTAAATTAAAGGATTATTTTACTATTATTTACCTGAGTGTTGATTATTTTTGGAAAAAAATTCTATTATAAATTCTATTAAAAATTCTATTAAAAAATAGTTGATATCGATTCAGTCGCTTATTCTGAACAAACTACTTTCAGAGTGTGCCATGTTACATTTTGTATATGTCGTTTGTGTCCAGGTCGCGGCACGTCGACATACGACGGTACAGCGCTGGCGTGCGGCGTGTGCGTGGAGCTAGCGCGCAGGGGGTGCCGCGTCATCTTCTCCACGCACTACCACGCGCTCGTGCACCATCTCACAGAACATCCAGGAGTCGTGCTCGGACATATGGTTAGCTTCGTTTTACATACAGTTTTTTTTTTATAACATAGTGCGACAAACAAGCCAGTGGGTCACCTGATGTTAAGTGATCTCCACCGCCCATGAACATCCACAATAACGAAAGTGTCATGTATGCGCTGTCGGCCTTAAAGGACAGGAATAGGGATTAGGGAAGGGAAGGGGGAATCTGGGCCTCCAGATATCTTACTTACCATACGAAACGCGACAATAAACTGTCACTTTACGTTGGTTTTCTGTAAGACAGTGGCACCACCCCTGTCGAGCCGGCCCATTTATTCTGTAGACAAATATGTCTACAGCGTGGTTCTACCACTCCATAATGCGCATATGTTATATGTCCCAGTTGAATCAAGGTTGGATTAGATGAGGGATTCATGTCTAACATTATGTACTTCATTTGATCAGAGACCCACAATAACAGTCATTATATTAACATGGCCAAAGATGAATAAAACTGTCGGTTTAATTTCTCATGAGGTGACATATTAAGTTGCCAAAAATTTTCAAAACTCAAAATACATGATGCACTTACAAAATATAGATTTTTTTGTAAAGAGTAAAAATAATAAATATAGTAAAATATCGATTTTTTAATAATTTTAAATAAGTGTCAAATGTTTTATTATGTTTATTTTTAAAAATTTGTTACTTAATGAGGGATGTTCATTAATTTATAAAATGTATTACGTATTTGTTGTTAAAAGTGAAAGATCTATTCAACTGAAATATAATATCTTTGGGTCTTATATATTTAATCACTAGTACACGCAGACTTCAAATAATCCAATACAACTGTAAATTTATTTTCTACACAGGCCTGCATGGTAGAAACAGACGAATCAACACCAGACAGTGAAGACCACATACCAGAGGAAACCATAACATTCCTGTACAAATTGAGCCCCGGTGCTTGTCCCAAATCATACGGGTTCAACGCAGCTCGACTGGCTGGCATCCCTAAAGAGATCACACGAAGGGCTCATCTCATATCCAAGAATATAGAGAAGGAAGCAACGTGTGCAAGAAGCTTTAGAGAGCTAATGAAGATGGGGGATAATGCGCAAGGAATAAGGGAACTCCTGGGATCGTTAAAAATATGAATTTAGATTGTCATGAATTTTCAGTCGGTTAGATGCTCTTACTCTTATAAACCAGAATTTATGTACAATTAAAACTAAAAATGCTAGCCAGTTCGCCAGTTTCCAAAAATGTTTCTCTGTTTATAAAAATTAAATTTTCTGTTGTGTATTTAAAACATGTTAATTACCCCATATTTGTTGTTAGGTATTCTGTAAACAGTACGTAAGGGTCATTTAAATTTTAATAAAACTTATAACTGCAATTACCGTTTATCCACTCGCCATTGTCATGTCAAAATGTAAATTATTCACATCTGTGTAGTCCCGTGAGCGGTGAGCGGACTTAACACAAACAAGGATTTTTAGGGTATAGGTTTAGAAAACCACGACTTTCTCTTATTCTTATTGGAATTATACAAAATTCAAATTATAAATAGATTTTATTATGTAATTTCTTATACTACACTTCGACTTTGAATTGCATTGCAACTGTTCTATGAAAAAAAGTGGTTACCTAAAAATTATCTTTTATTTTGCAATAAATAAAAAATAAAGACCTTGCTGGCCAATCAAATTCTATGTGATAGGGAGAACCTGTTCATGCTTAGTCGATTTTTGATTGGCATGATTGTGTTGAGTAGCGAGGGATAGACTGTCTCTTGCTACTCTATCTGGACGGCACTGCGCTTACCCATCAGGTGCAGTGTGGTCACTTTGCCGCGCCAGAATAAAAAAAAACTAGTAATCGATAAAACAGCCCATAAATACACCTCTACGGCGGATCTCCGCAGGGGACTCGACACAGAAGCGCCTAAAAAGCAAAGCCCGCTGAGCGGACACGACACTGGCGAGTGGTTATCGGACTGCTAGTTATAAACTGATGTTCTTATATTATCGATATCCACCAACTATTTTGTTTTTCCAATCAATAACAGCTCCGAGTAACTATTGATTCTCGTGTCTTTCTTTCCTATTTGAAAGGAATTACTGAATTGCTTCCATTGAATTGTAAGGAAATATTGGATTAAACATGCTACAGGTAATACATATGCATGCTCAACTTAACCTGTAAATAGTTTATGTTAAAACGATGAGCCATCTAATTAATGCTGTCTGGTTGACCAAGAGAAAAGTCTGACAGCGCCAACTTTGAATTATTGAATACCAAAAAAGTATGCTTATTAGGAGTTTGTACTTTTTAAACGGCCTAACATTTTATACACCCAAGATCATTTGAATAATTAACATAGTTCAACTCATTTGTGCGCGCGGTGGTGTCTGCGTGGATTGATTACTGCGTGTCAATAGATATAGAACGGCTGACGTGTCACTACACACAATATACAATCTCACGCACACAGCGCTGTGTGCACAAATCAACTATCTGTACTGTATTTATGGCTGCTATGATTTTTGATTCGATACCATTGCCTCCCACCGTAATGTTTAGACTAAAGTCAAGAATTCTAACTCTAGAATCTTGGGGCATTCACAATGAGTAACGGTAGGCAGCGGCTTTGTGCCCTGGCATTGCAGAAGTCTATATACGGCGGTGACTACTTACCATCAGGTGGCCCGTATGCTCGTCTGCCTATAGAGGCACTAAAAAAAAAAGTATGGCCTATACCCCACTAATCTCCTGGTGATTTTTATTGATGGTTATAATGCCAAAATCTCTTAGACAGTAAGTTTCTTGTTATTTGTTGAATGAGAACATTGAATAAAATTCATTTGTGTCGTTTTATGCAACATACTCTGTGATTAATCAAGATAAGTGAATACCCACCTGATTGTATGTATTAAACAAAATACAATTTAATCTGTGTTTTATTTTAATGGGATTTTTTAATCAAAAACTATTAATTTATTCATTTTATATATTTTACACACGCCTCATGGTAATTAAATTACAAAAATCATTTCACATCATTACATTTATACAATTCAATTAATTTCATTAATTCTATTTATGTACACGCATAAGCATTCTATACGCAAATTATTTAGACCTACATTACACAATGAAATAAAACGAATTTTACGGATTTTATCGCAGTTTATTTTACTTTTTTAACCCGACGTTTCGAAGGCTTTACAGCCTTCATTATCAAGGGACGGTGACCCGCGATAAAATCCATAAAATTAGTTTTATTTTGTAATATTCGCGTATAAAGAAACCATTAATGCACAAAATACAATGTATCTGTATTTAATGCATTTTTATACATAATGCTCATAGTACCCATTACTTATAAATGGCTGAAAATAATCTGTGGTAATACCATAGACATAGACATACAACTGGACTGAGCAATATCCTCACAAAATTGACCACTTAGAAAGAGACAAAGCGACTGTGCGGCCAATAATTATTTCTTTTCACTCCTGCAAGTCTGTGACGTAGACTAATTAAAATTCCAGAAAAGGACAACTGCTGACCGCTCGTTCGCTTTATCTCTCTCCCATTTTTCTGCCCGTATTCACTTAATAGCTGGATAGAGAGCGCTCAGTCCATTCTCTGTGTCTATATAATTTACCCACAAATATATAACACCTAACAGTCACTCACATAGCCCCGACCCCTCAGTAAAATATAGTTATGTTGTGTCATAGACTTGCGTCTCATAACACCCAGACCCGAACCTAATATTTATCTGTCACACAAATATTTTAGTGAGGGAATCGAATCCACGGCCTCTCACCCACTACACCACAGTGTCTGTCGACACACGAACACATATTTTCATTTATAAATGGGCGTGACAAAATAATCACTTCAAATATTTGAATTAACCATTTGTGACTTAATTTTATTTTCGTGTCCCAGTAAGAGTACAGACAGTTTGTTACCCATTACCACACTAAATTAGTGTGACAGGCTTAGATTTTTTACCATTATACATACCTAATATATAGTCGACTCTCGATAATTTGACACTCAAGGGACCAGAGGTATATATATATATGTGTGTGTGCTTATATGTATATATACATAGATATATATGTGTGTATATGTATATAGTACATTATATTCTAATTGTTATATTTTAAACTTTATTAGTTGGTTAATATGTATGTCTGTACGAACTGATGTTATTGATCATATGGGAGTGGCATAGTCACTGTTTGACTAAACTCCTATGTAAATAAAGAGAAAAAAAAGGGACCATAGAAATAGGGTAATTAATATTGATTTTATTCAATTTATCGAGCATGTTTCAAGGGACTGCGAATATTTTCAAATTAATCAGAAATTCAAATTAACGAGTGTCAAATTATCGAGAGCCGACTGTATTTGGAAAAGGTATGGACAATTATTGTGAATCATCTTCTTTACTTGAATTCCTCGACACATGTATAAAAATAAAAATGTAACCACGATTAAATACAATAACAGGAATGTGAAGAATACATACTTTTCTATTAAATGCATCTGCGATTTCCATCTATACAATAATCGTTTATATCATCATGACTAGTTTGTTATAATCAGAATTAAAAATGATATTCATATTGTGATGTATTTTAATCGGAATGATTTAAATAATAAATATAACAACTCCCTTGTCCACAATAAAACATCTCACTTGCTAGGAGATGGACTACCAGAAACTCCATTCTAAACGTCATCTTTAAGTAAAACTATAACTTAAATTATAAATCAAATTTCATTTACTTAAAATGGAAAATTTAACCATAACCAACATACTAGATAAAACACTACATTAAACATTCCCATATGCTCTTATTGGCAAAAAATAGATTATGATTATTAGAAGTCTGCTAATACAAAAAAAACTGCACCGCTTTGAACTATTACACTAGGTGTTCCATTTTGTTCTGCTAATATCAGTCGTACCCATATGACATAAAATAAGAAGGAAAACTCACGCGGAACATGCAAAAATAATTTATCCCGTTTCTTGAACGATGCATGGCCATACGGGCACCACGCGCTGCTGTTTGTTTCCCGCCAAAGTATTATGTAGGTATAGGTGAACGACCGACACGCGCCGCATTTTTATATGTTTTAGGGATACCAATATAACACGTTAAAAATTAGTGCAATAGATTGTGCTACTGATTCTCAACAAACTACTTTCGGCTTTGTAGTATACTAAAAATAATGTTGTATATGACGCCAAATTTTAAAAATAACCACGTTAAATCTTAATTTATAGAAGCTGTCTGAGATAATATTAAACATACCTATTGCCTCAATACTAAGTACTAAACAACTTTAAAATGCGCTGTTTAACATAATATAGCACATACAAATCAACATCATGTTAATTATAAATATAATTTACGTATATAATTTAAGTATAATTAAATCCCAACAAAAACGTAAAATGTCATTATGGAATATTACAACATGGAAAGGAAAACGAAATGTATATGTAGTTAAGACATACGCCCTCGATGTGATCTTCGAAGGGTAGGCAGAGGTGTAACCACCCACATTTCACCGAGCTTATTACCGTCTCATATTGTGATAGGGGGCGAGCCTATCGCCTTACCGGGCACAACTCCAGAGTCCCTGATACTGAGTATCTCCCAGTATAACCCATTATACCCGACCCGGGCATGAAACCAGAGACCTCAGTATAGCAGTTATTAGACATTTATCATATAAAAAGAAAACAGTATAGATAAAATGAAATAAAACTTTTAAAATTACGATTATTTTTTGTGATTCTTTAAGAAAAAATAATAGTTGAATAATAATAATGTCAGTGATGTAAAAAAATACACTAAAGAGCTAATTGTATGGTATTCAATCTCTTTCTGTGTGGTTTTATTATTCTTATATGAGATCTAAGTTTCAAAATACATAATATTATGGCTTCCATGTTCTTGAAGCATCATTTAAACTGCGGAAGCAGTTGAGACAGTTCTTATAAATAAAGTCTGTTAATCATTAGCATTGAATGTTATAGAGATAGTTATATCATTGGCAATATTTTTTTACCTATATGTAATACTAAAATCTAATTTGTTTTTATTACATAATTAAAAGGAAAACAAACGCTGCATTAAGTAGACATAATTAATGATTCAAACATTTTTAAAATTACATTAGCATTAAATTACTCTTCTTAAAATACTCATCAAGTGAATATAAACTTGGCCATACGTTTATTTTGAATTTTACTATTTAGCCAATTTAACTTCATTTTAAACATGATAAAAATTATGTTCCATTATTTTAGCAGTCTTGTCATAATATGTAAGCACGTTAATTTTAATAGCAATATTTAAGTATTGTTTAGTTAATTCGACAGGAGGCGCAAAATTTATCTCCGCCCCGCTCAATAAATTATAATTCTATTTAAATGATATCAGGTAATATTAGACGGTATTTTAGGAATGTAGTCTATAGTCAATTTATTATTGGAAAAAGAAATAATTAATATAACAGTATATAAACATTTACACATATTTTATGTTTTAGAATTATAAGCTAAGACTTTTTGAACGTTTTAAACCAAGATATGAAAATAACTAAGCAATCGCAAGCAATAAAAATACCGTATTTTTTTTAATATCTAGGAATGTATTATATATATTACCTACATAAGATACTTTTGGAACGGAGTTAAAAATATAGTTCACTAGCTGTTGCTCGCGGCTCCGCCTGCGTGGAGGTTATATTCGGGAGCAGAAGTATACAATCCAAGGAGCTGTCTTCTGCACTGAGGCACCTGTAGCGATTGTCCAGCCTCTCAGGTATTGTGTCTGAATCTTGAGATTGCATCTAAAGAATACCCCATAAGTTTAACCTCACTTTTCCCCTTTTGAGATGATTTTTCAAAAACGTTGAAACACGTATTTCTTTATTTCCTACCAAAAGGCTAAATATGAATTTACAGATCACTAAGTCGAGGAATTATGGATTTCCCATACAAATTTTGAACTCCTATTTGACCCCTTTCAAGGTGGTTTTTTGAGAAAAATAATCTATTCCCTTACCAAATTTCATTACAATCCGTTCAGCCGTTTAGTCATGAAGAGGTAACAAACATACAGAGTTACTTACGCATTTATAGTATTAGTATGGATAATATAGAATAATTTTGAAAATGTTTATCTACAATTTTGGGCGGTATAAAATATTTATATTAAAATTATCTTACGTTTCCTTTTCGAACGGAAACATTACATGGGAATATCTAAACAAATACACAACATGTATACATTATATTACACACATCTACCTTATAATCTAGATCTCAGAAGTTTTAAATTAATTATGTCTTTACGTGGCAGAAAGACTAGTTACTAACCACTATATTTATTAACTACAATTTCTCCAAATTATAAAAAAAGTTTTATTTCAAAACATTTTTCAGTGATTTTAACGATAAGGCGAAGCACTTATCTACATTTATATTATATTTCCATTCATAAAAGATATGAATTCGTCCAGAATTCAAACAGCACCAATTTATTACACATACATTTTGTGGACACGGACACAATCAACAGACATGTAGAGCAGGCTTGATTCGCAATCATACATAAATATTAATAGACTTATTAATTTAAAAACAATGTACTAGATTTTACACGAATGCAAAAATCAAAACAACCAGCCAATATAGAAATATCGTCTAGTTATACACGCGTCTAGTACAAACAAATCTACACGAAATTCTCATAAAGATTATCCCTAAAATATCTAACACGCATATAATTTATAAGACTACGGAATGAGCACAAATAAAACTGAATTACATATTGCCATAGAGGTAATTAAAATAATTCTAATATTATCAATATAAAATCAATAAATCTAAAATTTAATATTATTAAAAAGACAATGTCATATTATGTCTATTAAAATCCAAACGGGAAGGTTAAATTTTTCCATCAGTCCGTTAAAGCCTGCGAATAGCCTGTGTGTGGCCGCTGTTTATACTCATAGTTCGTCGAAGCTAGAACTCTCCCGCTCGTCGAAGGGCCTCGCCCGCTCCCCCCATCGATCCCACTGCTCCGAACTGAGGAGGGATTCAGACTCCTCCTCGTCACGTGGTGTGGGATATACGATGCCGTCGCCGAAGCTATATATTGTAATAATTATTTTATGACGTGTTTTTCACGTTACAGTTGACACATTACATTTCTGTAATTCATTTTCAGGTTTTGGTTAGGTTAGGATTAATTTCAATTGTAGGTTATGTTTAATTAAATGTAAGCTAGTGCGACACTCTACTGTTATAAAAACGTGTCGTATCAAGATAGCAATAAAAATCACACAAATCTATGATAATTTTATCAAAATATACACTAATGAAAGCTTTTATTTTTCCTATATGTAAGTCAGCTTTTTTTAATTGCTAAATATCCTTAATTTATTTGGCTTCATAGAAAGAGCAGTAGATTCATTTTCTTTTAAAAAAAAATAACATCAACGTTTTTAACATATGAATGCAGGCAGATTAATTTTTTCATCGATATATTGTTTTTTTTTCAATCTAAGAAAAAAACAGTTTGCTCCGAAAATATGTAATTTTAAATAATTGGCTACGTATGAAATCGCATGAATGACATAAACATACTAAAATAATGTGCTTAAATGACTTAAATTAATTAAGCCTCGTTCTACTCGTGTAAAAGCATGTGATTCTTTATAATGGCGTACTTAAATCTAAACCACGCTATAACTACCTACGTCCTACATTATCTCACTTAACAAAATTAGCATGCAAAAGGACACTTTCATGAATTAATAATCCTGGGAAAATAATACTACAATATAAAAAAAGAAGTGAATGACTGACAATAATTTGGAATGCCGAACCGAATGTAGCCAATGAATGAAAAGCATATAGTTTAGTCGAACAAGATTTATTCAATAAATGTAATAAAAATATAGCGAAACGGAATAAGATTTGAATACATTATCCTTATACTATTTGCGGGACGGTTCTGCCCTTTCTGGGACACAGCCTCCATCTCTCAGTCTCGCGGCCCATCTCCACGCTAAAATTGCAATAAAATATATATTCTTCTACGCTGCCTTGTCGTTGAAGGTAATAACGGAATTATCGACACAGAAACAAAAGCGTTCAGGACAAATATATAAAACATTAGGAAGCATGCTGATATAGACTGAGAGAGAAAGAGAACGGAGTACAAATAAATATACAGCACACAGACATTGTTATTCCATTAGTAATATAATTAACTTAATAACCATGTTATGTTAGCATGTACGGTATCCATTTGCTTGCTAATAAATGCGTTTCTATACTCTCTACTTCAAAAGCAACTTGGCTGTAACTGACGCATGTCTTAAGCGGCTTGCAAGATTAAAAAATAAAAAACATAATCAATGAACAAAACATTTATTGTGCACAAAACTTACAAAATATGAACATCTCTAAAGTTTATCAGTCTTGTGTGTTGTATATAGCTCAGAAACAATAAATGCAATAAAAAGCAATTCGCATATTTTAACGTTGAAAAACAAACATATTGGAATTATTATGTTAATTATTATGTATGTAGATTTGGGTCGTATAGAACCAAAGTGGGAAAAGTAGGTAGTTGGGCGAAAATGAAAAACTATATGGCAATATGGCTAATTAAAATCTACATCGACTATTGCAATTCTTTATAATTAAAGACGGCTATAACCCTTTCTAAGACCCAAACAAAAATTACTTTGGAATCACATCGGCAATCTTTCACTATCAACCAATCAGAAACGTCTGTCAAATCAACAATCCCATTTCTCACCTCCGTGACCGAATGACCAATCAAAAATGATAAACTTGGCAGTACAGTACCAAAGGCGGCCATCTTACCTTAGTTGGGTTCAAACTAGGAAATCTAGAAAATTTTATGTTTAATTTTTTATCATTGTTATTGTCATTGATTCATTTAAATATCTCCTCTGATTAAAATAAAATATTCAGCAAAATTGTCTTTTGCCTTAAACAAAAGTTTTCATTTTTTTTATTGCCAAAATATAAGTCTACCCTACTTTATCGACTTTGTTTCTATACGACTCATTTGTCGATGAACACACGTCAGCCGAGTCTGAACATATCTTGAGCATATTGGAAACTTCAGGTACATTACATTTGTTCAAATTTAAAGCTTTGTTACTTAATTTTAGGCACAATAATTCGATGAAACTTGGAAGTACATTTCTTACACGATAATTTAATCTAATGTCAAGGCACAATTACCCACAAACCTAAATTCAACTACTTTACCTAATAAAGTACATTATATAAGAGATTTAATTACAACCGAACATGTCTGACGACAAGAATTCTATACTATTGATAATAGAAGTGGTAGAGCCACGCTGTAGACATATTTGTCTACAGCATGAATGGGCCGGCTCGACCGGGGTAGTACTACTGTCTTACAGAAAACCAACGTAAAGTGACAGTTCACTGTCGCGTTTCGTATGGTAAGTTTCCCCCTTCCCTTCCCATATAGGGATTACCCTATTCCTGTCCTTTAAGGCCGACAGCACATACATGATACTTTCGGTGTTGTGGATGTTCATGGGCGGTGGAGATCACTTAACATCAGGTGACCCACTGGCTCGTTTGTTGGACAATGAAATAAAAAAAAAAATTGTAATTGGCACTGTCAAGAAAATATTTATTATATTTACATAATCTCTTTTTTTTGTTGTCTGTAATATTCGAGATTATCGATACGGATAAAGTCGATAAAGTGCGTACGTACTCAAGGTATGTGTCGAGAAGCGAGTGACGTGAGTTGGGTGTGGTCTGAGTGTTGGGTGTTGTCTGAGTGCTCGGTATTGTCGGTGGGGTAGGTATGGTCGTCATCTGACCTGGGCCGCGTGGTGCCCATGGACTCGTACCCATGGGTCTCCTGCGGTGTGGTGAATGTCTGCAGCTGATGTTCGCGACGCACCGGGTATTCGCACCCGTTCCCGAGGCTGGCAAAACGACCACCAGTTCAGAATATTTTTTTTTGTGCCTTGATAGGCAGACGAGCAGACGGGCCACCTGATGGTAAGTAGTCACCGCCGCCCATAGCAATTCGCCGTTCTGCAATGCCAGAGCACAGCAGAGCCGCTGCCTACCGTTTAAAGACTAGGCCGTGTCGATTAAAACCCGAAACAGAAACCCTTACACTCTCAATCCGGATGCGTGTTAGTTGAATATTTGATTAGTATCGTGCAGTTTAAATCGATTATGAGGATGCGATTTTTTTTAACTGTTGAGTGTAACATCCTGTATTATGTATATAAATACTTTCGTTTCCGAACGAAACTTTTCTATATGAATAAACGGATTTTTTAAGTGTTGTCACATGCAAAATCCAAATTCATGCAAAAAATAAATAATGATTAGAATTTAGAATACATATTGATGATTAATGAAAGATTAATTTATGGATCGATAAGACGTGAATAAATAAAATAAAATATGCATATAATGTAAATACACCTTGAATATTAATAAATGGCAAAAACGCGAGTGTCAGGGCTACTTAACAGTATTGACATTTAAAGGGTGATTTCAAGACATATTTCCATCATAGTGACACATACTATGAGAGTGGTTAGTACCCAAATACGTGTTAATCGTTCCCAAGGATGATATAATACTATACATATAGCGGTGCAATGTCGTGACTTGTGTTCCGATATCACAGTGTTATCGTCAAGACTATATTCACACGCGTTAGAAACGGTCATTCACTTCTTTTTCACACAGTTTTAGGGACATGCAAGCTAACTCACTATTTTATACCCCTTTTGGGTTATATTATTTTAGAGTATAAACAAAATACATCTATCACATTTTATCGATTTAATATCGATCATTGGCTATGAGTTTATTTATCCATAGACTATATCAGGCAGTGTTGCAAGCTTAAAAATGTAAATATCAGTTGTTAGATGGGTTACCTGGTAAACACGGGCACCAACCAGAGGTTAGGACTGATGCCGAATACTTCTTTGAAGTTATTGAAAGCTCCGATGGAAAAGCCGTTCTTATCGGCGCCACTGCGGAACATCGGCGCACGGAACGCTTCTGGAAATTCACAAATCCACGAAATTTATTTATTTATATCCTCTTTATTGTACACTAAAATACATAAAAATAGGAAAACATAAATTATTTAAAGTGCAATTGGCGGTCTTATCGCTCTCGGCGATCTTCGGCGAAAAATTTGAAAAGGGAAAAGAAAAAGGGGAGGGCAGTGTGTACATAATAGTATTTAGGAAACGGAAAAATTATTAAAATTTATTTATAATTAAATTATGTTATCTCTTAAATGTCTATAATCTTCCGAAAGTGAAATATACGGATATAAACTTAATTAATACACCTAACAGTGTAGACATAGTCCTGACCCCACACTGGGTCAAACCGTGTATTGTAGATATCAAGAACTACGGTCCCACAACACCCAGGCCCGAAACCATTATTTGTGGATCGCACAAACATTTGTCTTGAGAATGGAACCCGCGGCCTCTTGTTTCACGGTCGGCTACGAGCCCACTCAGCCACGGCGGTTGTTGACCGCAGCAATGTTTTCGATAAAAATATAGCCTATTATATGACTCGTACAGAACCAAAGTCGGCAAAGTATGGCCGGCTTATATTTTGGCAATTTAAAAAAAAACTGATAACTTTTGTTGAAGTCGAAAGACAATTTTGCTGAATATTTTATTTTAAGCTGAGGAGATACATATTTAATTTAATCAATGACAACAACAATGATAAAAAATTAAGCTGAACGTTGCAAAATCTCATCAAATTTTCTAGATTACCGAGTTTGAACCCAACTAGGGTACGATGGCCGCCTTTGCTACTGTACTTCTGTCATTTTTGATTGGTCATTGAATTCATGAGAAATAGGATTGTTCACTTGACGGACGCTTCTGATTGGTTGATAGTGAAAGGTTGCAGAATTCGATTTTAAGCAAGTTTTATTTTATTATTTAGAAGGGCTTATAGTCGTCTTTAATTATAAAACATTGCAATAGTCGATGCAAATTTTAATTTCCTATTTGGCCATTTTTTTTTTCATTTTTGCTCAACTACCTACTTTGCCAACTTTGATTCTATACGCCTCATATTCTATTTGGCGTCCTGAAAACGGGGTGATGCGGAGTGATAATGTATTACAATAAATTCTACCATAAATAGAAATTTACTATTAAATAACATGAGTTTACTCGTTGGAACACAACCTATATCTAGAAATACAAATCTATCGACAATTTACTCGATAAATACTTATTTACAATCTTTCCTACACTAATGTCTGCGCTAAAAATTATCTGCAGTTACCATTGACCAATGTTTTGAGCATTTTGTTTAGTATTTGTCCGGTTGGACTGCTCAAGCGCCGATAATTTATAAGCATATCTGAAAACAATATAGCACTTTAGTTTCATATTACATTATTATTGGAGTTTTTTTTTACATTAATGAAGGTCAATGGGTCTGCAATAATTTATAGTAGACGAGAAATAAATAAGTTTTTTGTTTAGTTAACAACAAATTAATTGCAGTCATTAAAAAAGTATATAAATATAATTCCAACCGATTAATGTTATTATAATCGATACAGTTTTATTCGCGATCGATTTTCAACATCGATTCAAAGTATTTTTTGAACCTAATGGACTCAACCCGTTAATATATTACGATGTTAAACCTAACTACATTACACTATAACGATTCCACAGCTCGCAATGGGTTAGTATGACCCAAAACACTTATTATGATAAACTAATGCAGTAAAACTTAATCGATAAAAACCACAGAGGATAAATTTCCACATACACTCCCCAGATTTCATTAAAAAAAGGCGCTGGTTTTATATAATAATTTTAATACTAAAGCCCAGCAGACTATGAACACCCCCAATATATGAGGAATTATGCCGACCTAAAACGTAAATAATATGAGGCCGTCAGCGCAAAAGTGGCCTAAGCTTGAGACATTGAGTATGAAAATAATGGGGTTTGTATATTCATGAATTTTAAATCAATGTACATAAATGCAATTTTTGCAATGCCATCTTGTTGTTATCATATTGGCAATTGGTGAAACTAGAGATAGACCGATTTTGCATTAAATTTTCGCACATTTTAAATCATTTATAGTACATAGGTCAGATTATGAAAAATTGAGGGTTAGGCCACTTTTGCACTGACAGCCTCATATGTAAAGTAAGAAGTAGGGAGATTAATTCAAGCTAAATTAAACTTTATTACAAGAAAATAAAATACTAGAAAAAGACATGTCAATAAGTAAATATGGGCTGTTTTAGTGCCAGTTTCCACAAGGGCGTGAGAGGAGAATAAGTATTAGAGGATATATCTCATCCACCGTAAAAAACTAAAGAATAAGGTCTCACTTCTTGTCTACTTTATATGAGCCAGCTGTATCAACCCTGATGAGCCTTTTTAACCGACTTAAAAAGGGAGGAGGTTCTTAATTCGTCGGAATCTTTTTTTTATGTATGTTCCCCGATTACTCGAAGACGCCTGGACTGGTTCGAGAAATTTTTTTTTTTTTTTTTTTTTTTTTTTTTTTTTTTTTTTTTTTTTTTTTTTTATTCTGGCACGGCAAAGTGACCACACTGCACCTGATGGTAAGTGCAGTGCCGTCCAGATAGAGTATCAAGTAGCAAGAGACAGTCTATCCCTCGCTACTCAACACAATCATGCCGGCCTGCTGTTTAGCTTCTTCACACTACGCCTAAAGGACCCAGGATCATAGGAAGGAGGGAACACGGTAGCTGGCAAACTGTTCCACAGCTTGATGGTGCGGCAAAAATACGAGTTTGCGAACCTCTTGGTTCGGGCCGGGGTAGTAGACACCACGAAGCTGTGGCTCCGCAAGCCAGAACGCGTGGTTCTGGTATGGAAGGGAGAGGATGGGATAAGATCAAACAATTCTTCAGAGCATTCGCCATGATACAGACGGTAGAACACGCTAAGCGAGGAAATATCCCTACGCAGCTGTAGCGGCTCCAGGCTGTTACTCACGTCTGCATCATTCACAATGCGGATGGCCCGCCGCTGCAACCCATCCAAGGCATCGAGAAGGTATTTTGCGGAACCGTCCCAGAGGTGCGAGCAGTATTCCATTCCCGGCCGCACTTGCGCTTTATATAAGCGGTAGAGCTGACCGGGCGTGAAAAACCGCCGCACCCTGTTCAGGATTCCTACCCTGCGGGAAGTGGCGGATATTACGCCCTCGATGTGACTCCTTGGATTAAGATCGCAGCGGATATCCATACCTAGGACACTAAGGTCATTCCGCATTGCGAGTGGAACACCCTGAAGAACGGGGATGGGAGAAAACGGGGATTTCTTGCACGAAAACGCGCACACCTGGGTTTTCTTGGCATTAAACTCAACCCGATTCCTGGTACCCCATGATGATATGAGATCCAAGGCCTGGTTGAGCTCAATGACAAGATCCTCGCGTCTCCTTTCAGTATCCGCCCGGCAACCAGGAGGCTTGCTGCAATAACGCCCATGAACCGTGCTGTCATCTGCATAGCAATGAATGTTGCCAAGCGACAACATATCATTAATATGCAGAATAAACAAGGTGGGCGAAAGTACAGAACCTTGTGGTACTCCGGCATTTACTGACATGAGCTGCGAAGCGTGTCCATCAACGAGGACACGTATTCTACGCTCATGCAGAAAGCCGGAGATCCACTTGCACAGGTTGTCGGGCAGACCGTATGCCGGGAGCTTGGAGAGAAGGCCGCGATGCCAGACCCTATCAAACGCCTTGGCTATGTCGAGACTCACAGCCAGAGCCTCGCCATGCCTGTCAATCGCCTCGCCCCAGTGATGTAATACAAACGCTAGAAGATCACCCGTTGATCGGTTATGACGAAACCCGTATTGTCTGTCACTGATCAACGAGTGATCCTCCAGGTAGCGAACTAATTGGCTGTTAATTAGTCGCTCCATGACTTTACACATCACTGAGGTGATGGCGATTGGGCGATAATTGTTAGGGTCTGACCGATCACCCTTTTTGGGGATCGGCTGCACATTGGCCTCCCTCCAAGATTCAGGCACAACACCTGAGAGGTAGGACGATCGGTATAGGCGCGTCAGTGCAGGAGACAACTCCGCTGCACACTTTTTGAGAACAAGCGCTGGGATACCATCAGGACCACTAGCCTTCCGGACGTCGAGAGACTGCAGCTCACGCCGCACATCACAATGCCTGATACGGATATCAGGCATTGTGTGACCGCAACCGGGCAGCGTAGGTGGTAAATGAGCATTGCAGTCCTCGAGTCTCGAATTAGCCGCGAAGAGGTTTGCCAGTAAATCGGCCTTCTCTTGCGAGCTATGGGCTAGTGTTCCATTTCGATATCTCAGCGGTGGCAGCGAGGGGCGACAGAAATTAGATTGGACGGCCTTAGCCAAGCTCCAATAAGCACGACTGCTTGTTGGGTTATCGGCCAAAGCACATCCAATCTTGGAGACGCGCTGGGCATCCGCTTTAACATACGCCCTCTTGCAGACCTTGGCAGCACGGTTATAGGCTGCTTTGAGTGACTTGAGGTTGGGATCCTTCGTAGCGCGACCCCCGATCCAAGCGCGATACGCCGTCTGTTTTTTACCAACAGCATCGGCGCATGCACGATTGAACCAGGAGCGTCCTCGACCGTGGCCCGCGATCTCAGAGGAAGGAATGTAATATTCCATTCCTAGTCTGATCTCGCAGGCAACGGCGTCGGCACTCGCAGAAGGATTCTTTCCCTCAAAGCAGCGCTGCCGCCAAGGGATGGATGCGAAATAATCCCGCATACCATCCCAATCTGCCGACGAGTAGTGCCAGACCCTGCGCTTGACCTTCACGGGACGTGGAGGCAAAGCGCGAGGTACTGATGTCCCAACCAGGCAGTGATCGGAGGTCCCCAGAGGAGCACTGACCGACACCGTATACCCAGTCGGGTGACTCGTCAACAGAAGGTCCAGCAGAGAGGGCGCATGACTCGCCACATCTGGGATCCTGGTAGGCTGGTTCACCAATTGTGTCAAGCCATGAGTCAAGGCGAATGCATGAGCAGTTCTGCCAGCATGGTCAGTTTTGGAGGATCCCAACCACAACTCATGGTGTGCGTTGAAGTCCCCCAGAACAACCAATTCCGCTGTTGGGAACTGCTCCTGCGCGTCGTCTGTCGCCTGGCTAATGTAATCAAATAGCCGAGTTGTCTCCACGTCCCCGTCGTGTGACCTGTAAAGGCACACGTAAACCCGACTCTGGGAGCCGAGGTCGACGTGCACCCACAGGGTGGAGAAGGAGGGGTCCTCCATGCAGCGCAGACGGCGACAGCAGACGTCCGACCGAACATACAGACATACCCCGGCCCTCGGCCTGAAGCTTTCTTCAAGTGAGTAGCCGGGGTAAAGCAAGTATGTGGTATCGGTCGGACTACAAATCTGCGTCTCCGTCAGGAAGAGAAGAGCAGGCCGGGCCGTCTCAAGATGGTGGTGGACGGCATTAAGGTTCGAATGGAGTCCGCGGATGTTAGCGAACTCCATTGTGAAAGCGGTGGTGGGGTTACGCACCGCTGTAGGTCCTTTTCTCTTTTTAGGCACTGTCATGGAGTTGATGGGGGGAGGAGGTGAAGAAGCGGTCGAGGGTCTAGTGTCAGAGTAATCAGAAGGCCGCAACAAGCGCCGGTCCACTACAAGAGCCGAGAGGAGGTAAGCTGATCCGCCGGACGGAAGGGCCCCCGTACCCTCCCGGGATAGGCCGCCGGGACCCCACATCCGGTCACCAACCGGCACGACGGACCCACCCAAGATTATGCGCGGCATGGTGGGGCAGCCTCTCGTGGTGGTTAGTCACGATTGGGCCCCTGTACTGTACCGCGGGCGGCCAGCGGTACAACCGTTTCTACAGGTCTCCCTGGCCGACGGATCAATACACCTCCAACCGACTGTGAACCGGCTAATACCTGCACGGCCAAACATCGTACCCCGACTCTAGCCCCCCGACGATAACCGGACATACACTGGCTGATCCCGGAACGCGACACACTTGCGTGTGCCACTATGGCGGGTTTTTCGCCCTGTGTACGGTGGTCGCTATCCGGGCGGATATAAATATCCTACCACCAGCAAAAAAGGGTATACTTTCCAGCTGGTCCCAGATCGAGGGAAACCTTCAAATTTTATAGAGACGCATAATTTGTTTTTTATTGAAGTCGGTGTAGTTTTTATGAAGTTAAAAACTTTTAATTATCATTCATGCTAAAGACATAACAGCGTGGTTCTACTATTTAAACACGGTATTTCTGTAACACATACCTAAAGTAGTCCTATTATTAGCGACGAGGTAACAATGGTAGCCGAAGAGCGAGCCCAGCGATATGGCGAACATAAGAGACACGAAGAACGCGAACACAATGTGATATCTGCCGGTGCTTGCCGCTGTGCCGAAGTCGCCCTGAAAATACATAAAATAAAATAAAAATTGCCTTTATTTCAACTACAATAAAAACTTAACGTAAATGAATTTAGGTTATAATATTACAGGTATTATAACAGGAATTTAGGTTATAATATTATATACTGGTTATATGTGTAACTATGTATATATGACTTAATTAATATGAGTAGTTGTCGCCTCTACGGCCTCTCTTAAACCTTTCCATGCATCTCATTTCTCGCCTCTCGCATCCATGCCTCAAAATACATAATCTGTATATATAAAAGAAGAAACTGACTGACTGACTGATCGATCAACGCACAGCCTAAACGGCTGGGGTTAGAGACTTGAAATTTTGACAGTAGGTACCTTTTATCACGTAGGCATCCACTAAGGAAGGGTTTTTGGATATACCACCCCTAAGGGGGTAAAATAGGGGATGAAAGTTTGTATGAAAATCTGTCATTTTTGCAGTTAAACGCATGAATATTGTGGTATTTTGTATTGTATACTTTTTCTCCCAAACATGACCACGCGGGCGGAGCCGCGAGCAACAGCTAGTCATTGATAAATGTACAGAGTAAGGGTTTACTTCCACTAGCGAGCTTCACGCAGCGTTTTATCATAGCGATAATTAGGTACTTAAACGTTTTGAAGCTATACGATTCCATTGCCAGTAACAACCGATACTTCACTAGTTTAAAATACATAAGAGAAATATCTTTCTTATGTATTTTACAAAGTGATTGCTCCTATGAAACATGCCTAACCTTATAATTTTAGCTAATGATATATCCTCTAGTGATATTTCATTCTAAAAAATATAAACGTAGATTATTTTAACCTGCCAATGACTTCTGGTGTCTATCATTACTGTCAATGAACTCATATCTTTATGACAATGATTCAATTTCGTGATGATTATGATAATGATTTTAAAAAGAAAAACGTCTCGTGAGTCTCGTTTGTGGAAATGTTCCCTTAAAACAATCCTGTTCATGTTTAAGGGCCTATTATAAAATGTAAAACTACCACAAGGTTTCTAACAACTAGTTGCTTCGTATTGGGTACAAGTACAAATAGTAGGTCGCTATCCCACGAAACTTTTAGATTTAGTAAGACTAAAATTATATTGTCAAAGAATAAACATGATTGTGAGATTGAAATTTTTGATAAATGTTTATATTATGTTATGTTTATATTAAAATTGAATAAACTTAATATTTGACATTTGTAAGATTTTATTTGTTGCATTATTTTCGAGTAGTCACTCATTAAAAAAATAGTAATAATTGTTACAAGTTAATATAAATTTCTAATAAATCAATTCATCTACAGTCTATGAAACTACATCTTACTATAACGGTTCAGAAAATAAATAATGAAAAATAGCTTCTGATTTATATCTAATGCTTAATCATACTTTTGGTGATAGGCCAATATTTACTGGTCATTAATTTCTTTTCTTAATTTATTAATAGCAAGTTATCTGCATAATGTAAACACTATTATTTTGTCATGAGTTTAATTGCATTTAGATAATTGCTTATACTAGGGTATATGTATATATCAGTAATGTATTTAACACACATACATATACACTCACGCCTGTAAACCCCGAAGGGGTAGGTAGAGGTATGATTGTTCAACAACAATTCGCCGAGCTTATTACTGTCCTATGATGTGATAGGGGGCGAGCATATCGCCATACCAACCACAATTCCCGACTCCGGTCTAATACTGAGCATTTCGTGATAGAAAAACTCAATACCACTTCACCCGACCCGGGGATCGAACTCGAGACCTCAGCACAGCAACAACTGTGCCACGGAGACAGTCGTAATGTATTTTGTTACGCAAAATTTCAGAAGATAGATTATCTAATTTTATGTAATTACATAAACTTTTGAAATTAGTTCATTGAGTATGTATTTAATATGTTTAAAAATAAACTAATAACATCATAGTTCTGACTCAACACAAAGATAGGACTCTCGTGTCATGAGTACAACTACTAGTGACTTCCGGTCTCACAAAACCCTGGCCCGAAAAAAATATTTGTGAATCACGCAACATTTACTTCGGTGCAGGGATCGAACCCGCACCCTCTCGTTCCACAGTCAGCTACTCACACACTATGCTACAGAGTCTTTTAAAACAATATGACATATACTAATGACTGATAAAAACAATCAGTGTGATGTTACTCTCTACTGTTGCAAGCAATAACATTTTGGTGTTGATAATAACATTATTCACTCCAAACTGTTTATCTTCATTGTTTAAATTAATTTGTTTAATTACCATTTGACAAATTTTAGCGTTTTACAGTGTAGATGTGGAAATAAGCTATCCCCACTGCGATGCCGAATGATGCAAATGCCATAAAAAAAATATAAAATAAATTTCAAAACAGACAAAAATCCAGAATTACTTAAAACAATATGATAACTTCAATTTAACTGTATTACTTACTAACATTTAGAAGCAAAAGTAAAACAACATCCGTAGAAAGTCACGAGAAACCAAACATACATTTAAAAATATTATATGTCAAAGACCACTCTTATGTAAAGCTATGTGGTGTGCAAAATTATATATGTATAGACTGCCTCGGTGGAGCAGTTGTAATTGTGCATGCGTTACGACTGCTGTGCTGAGGTCTTGGGTTCGAACACGAGTCGGGTATAGTGATATTTTATTATTTTTATTCTGACGCGGCAAAGTGACCACACTGCACCTGATGGTAAGCGCAGTGGCGTCCAGATAGAGTATCAAGTATATTTGGTTTTTATATTTAGAAACACTCAGTATCAGCCCAGAGTCTGGAATTGTGCCCGGTATGGCGATAGGCATGCACTCTTTCACATTATGGGACCCTAATAAATTCGGAGAATAGTGGGTGTACTGGTTATACCTCTGGTTACCCCTTCGGGGATTACAGGCGTGAGTGTATATGTATGAGTGTTATATTTTTCAATAATAGGTCGAGGTAACAACGTATTGATTAAAATAATAAAAACAAAATATAACAACTATTGTAAAAAGGCATTTAAACGGTTTTAAGAGTGTTAATCATCACTAAATTAATCTTATGACGTTACAACTGATACTAAGAACGTAACATCTGCTATTGATTTACATGTTTTGTCTAATTAGTTATATGTCTATGATTCCTGCATATTGCGTGAAATTAAACAATGCGGAACGAATAATAGACGGTTTAAATGAGTCAACAAAGACATCGTCCCTGACACCTCATTAGCTAAATCATGTTTAGCGGTTCCATTATCTCTTATCATAGTGAAAGTGTGGGTTGATCTTGATGAATAATACTATAATGCACGTTAAAACTGTTTGTTTTTAGGTAATATGCTGAATCAACATTAAGTGCGTAACAAAAAGTACCGGATTTGTGAAATGTTATCATTTGGGTTTAGTCGAATTATCTAATTCTTATCGCGTTGTCTTCACATTTACATAGATGTTTCGAAAATTTAAGCATAATTCAGTTATTCGTCAAAGGAGCTGCCTGGCATTATGCCTTGATGATTATAGCTGTTGTGGATTTTTATACTCGTTAATAATTTTTTTTGCCTCATTATATTTGAATCAATATTTTGATGACTTTAATTATAATCAAAATAATCCTGCAAACGTCTGCCGAGATAACTAGCTGTTTAAAAATAGCTCAAACACAATTTAAACACATTAGGCGTAACACAAAACAGCAGGGAACTTTGTACCTAGCGTAAGATCTAATATCTAATCTACAAAGCCATAAACGCTAACCTATTGAACCTTGGTTGCATCGTTTGCCATCAACACTATGTAATGTGTGCTACAATATCAAAGTTTGATGATGATAAAATAATTAAAAACGATTCAAATTACGTTAATCAGATCCATGCATATTTTAGTGTAAGTGCCGTTTTCAACTAAACGGTCGCAGTGGGCATGCTTGTATTCCTGATACATCTGCAAAATTGTTATAATCAGTTTCGTGTGGACTAGTGTTTAGTCATTGTAGGATCTATTACAGATAACACATGATTCCATGATTCAGTCTGAATTAGTAAAATCGTTACTATAACTACACAACAAATTGACCACTGAATACCAATGTTTCAGTTTTTACGGTCAATCATATTCATAAAACAAAAGCAAATAATGCATTTAACTATTGCGGCTCACAACACGCTAGATATTTTCCGAACTCGTGTAGCGAACACGAACGCCTATGCGGCGGAGTTTCAACAGTAGGCAGCGGCTTTGATGCGCCCTGGCATTGCAGAAGTCTATGGGCGGCGGTGACTACTTACCATCAGGTGGTCCGTCTGCCTATCGAGGCACTAAAAAAATAACAAGAATTAACGATCATGCGATCTAACACACTTGTTGTGCCGTAGCGTCCACGAAAACATAACACGCGTGTGGAGGTCGCATCCGTCTATAGATTTTGTTACGCGCAACACAGCATGTGTGTTGCGTCCCAATCAATCGCTATTAACCATTAGGAAGCAAAACCACACAACACTTATCAAAGCAACACATTTCTAATTTCAACAACACATAGAATACAAACCATCAACATTCACTTACCTTCCAGAATTTAATGAAGTAAGGCAGACAGGTGGCCATGATGAAGAGGCAGTAAATGAGCGCATATCCGAGGAACAGCATGAAGAATTTATAGTTGTGGAAGCAGACACAGTTGTTCACCCATGGACAGTGGTGGTCCATCTTGAGAACGCACCGAGCGCATATACTGCAGTGATGAGCTCGGTCTGGTTTCACCAACACGCAGCGGTTGCAGTAACGCACCGAGCCTGACATAGTCCTGACGAATTGAAAGTAGTTTAGTATTATTGATTCGTCTTCATTTCTACACAGGGTGTCCCTGGAAGTATGAATCAAATCGAATAGGGGCATGGGCACGGTCATTTCCAAATTTTTAACCTTGAGAATGTAAAAAATTGCAACAACATTCACCCTGTGTAGGGACACATTACAATGTTGCAATTTCGTCTACGTAGCAATATAGAGCGCAGTGCACGTAGACGAGTCAGTTGCATTAACACCTTAGCACTGCAAGCCCGCATCCACCTCCTTGGTTCAGTAGCACTAAGTAACACGTTATGTAACATTATTATATGTGAAATAATTAATTTGTGTTATATGAACAATAATATCAGTGAATAACTTTACATCTTTTATTTCATCAATTACCCGTAAAGAGAGCCGTACATTGGTGACCCCGACGTGATGACTACTGAACACGTGTAACGGAGTGTGGATATTTGCGGAGCAACTCAATTTTTTTACGGCGTGAATTGTAATATCGGGTAATTAAAATGGCGACTTCAGCGGCGGCTGCACCGGCGGTACCAATCAAAGTGGAAGACGTCGGTTTGGCGGCAGTTTCGCTGTCGGCACGAGTTCCAGAGTTCTGGACGGACCAGCCTAGCATCTGGTTCCTGCAAGTGGATGCAATATTGGCACCACAGAAGCTGGGGGATGCAGCTAAATTTAACATCGTCGTATCCAAGTTAGGAAAAGACGTATTGCAACAGGTCACAGATATTTTGGTGGACCCCCCCGAAGAAAAGAAATATGAGTCTATCAAAAACAGACTAATTTATATATATGAGGAATCGGATAGTCGGAAAGTTCAGAGATTAATAAATGAAATGGAGCTGGGTGATCAAAAACCTACACAGTTGTTGAGAAAAATGAAGAATCTCGCGAAAGGAAAAATGAATGATGAAACCCTAAGTATCATATGGCAGAATTTGTTACCTGCGGCAGTGCGGGGAGTTTTGTCGGCCATGGATACAGCGGACCTAGAGAAAATGGGAGTCGTGGCAGACAAGGTCATAGAAAGTGTACGACCAAATCAGATTTCGGAGGTCAAATCAGGACAAGAGGCACAAGGTGAGGCATCAGTTATTTTGGCTGAGATAGCGAAGTTGAGCATACGCATGAAGGATATGGAGAGATGAAGATCAAGGAATCTAAGGGAAGACAGTAACCGCTTTCAGCTACGAGGACAGGCGAGGAGTAGCAGCGGGGATAGGCGAACACCCAATAACCCTAACTGGCTGTGTATTTATCATTATCGTTTTCGTAATAAGGCCACGAGGTGCGTCGCGCCGTGTAGCTGGAAGAAGCAGGGAAACGATTAAGGATGCAGGTAGCGGAGGTGGAGCCCTGCATCAATGTCAACAACCACCGACTGTGCGTGTCAGATCAGGAAAATGGTATGCGTTTTTTAATAGATTCAGGAGCTAATATTTCGGTCATTCCCCGTGGACATAGAACAGTGCGTTTTAACGAACAAAATAATTGTAATTATAAGCTTTATGCAGCTAATGGCAGTGAAATTAGAACTTATGGTACAAAAACATTATCTTTAAATATTCGGTTAAGGCGAGCATTTAAATGGACCTTTGTTATTGCTGATGTAAGCCAACCGATTTTAGGTGCAGATTTTTTGTCACATTATAATTTACTTGTAGATTTAAAGGGGAAACGATTGATCGATAGGGGAACCGATCTACAGGTTATAGCTTCAATTGTTAAGATAAATCAGGTTTCTGTAGTAACAGTAGTCGATACGCACCCCTACTATCAATTACTAAGTAAATATCCAGACTTAACTAAACCTGTATCATTTAAGGAGCCAACTAGACATTCTGTGTGCCATCATATAGAGACATCGGGACCTCCGGTGCATGCGAGAGCCAGGCCACTTCCACCAGAGCGCTACAAAAAGGTACGTGAAGAATTTAGAATTATGCAGGAGATGGGGATTTGTAGGCCGTCAAAGTCAGCTTGGGCAAGCCCATTACATGTGGTCCCCAAGAAAGACGGGCAAATCCGGCCTTGTGGGGATTATAGGGCATTAAATGCAATCACAAAGCCGGATAGATACCCCATTCCGCATATTAAAGATTTTACGTACATACTGGCTGATAAGAAGGTATTTTCGCACATCGATATAAATAGGGCGTATCATTTTATTCCCATAGCTCCAGGGGACATAGAGAAAACCGCAATAATTACACCTTTCGGTTTGTTTGAATTTCCGAGGATGACCTTCGGACTGTCAAACGCGGCTCAGACATTCCAGCGCTTCATGAACAATTGTGTATTACAAAATTTAGAGGCGGAATTCCAGAGTGAACACCCGGAGTGTTCCAATAGCAGACCAGAATTCGTGTTTTCTTACTTAGATGATTTAATTATTGCCAGCGAAAACCAAGTTTTACATGAGAAACACTTAGACGCAGTTTTTAAAAGATTAGACTCATTTGGTATTACGATTAATATATCTAAGTGTGCTTTCGGTCAAGAAAACATCGAATTTTTGGGTCATGAGGTGTCCTCACAAGGTCTTAAGCCATTGGAAAGTAAAGTTAAGGCAATAATTGAATTTCCAAGACCTAACACTATTGAGGAATTACGTAGGTTTTTAGGTATGATTAATTTTTACCGTGTGCATTTGCCTTTAGCTGCTAAATATCAGGCGGAATTAAACGGATATTTACATGGAGCGAAAAAGAAAGATAAGTCGCTTATAGTATGGACAGAAAGTGCTGTCCAAGCGTTTGAGAAATGTAAGTTGATATTGCGAGAGGCCACAGTGTTAGCATATCCAGTACCCGGTAAGCCACTTGCAATAATGGCTGACGCGTCGGATAATTGCGTTGGCGCAGTATTGCAACAGCGAGTTCATAAGACTTGGGTTCCGTTGGGTTATTATTCAAAACGGTTGAACGATACGCAACAAAAGTATAGTACCTACGATAGGGAACTACTAGCGATCTATTTAGCTATGCAGTATTTTAGAGACATGTATGAGGGTAGAGAATTGATAGTTTTTACGGACCATAAGCCATTGACTTTTGCTTTTCAGAACATGGGTAGTAATAAAGAGAACCCCAGACGCACTAGGCAACTATTGTTTATCAGCGAATTCACTACGGACATTCGCCATGTCAGCGGGTCAGACAACATTGTTGCTGATTCGTTGTCACGGTTAGAAATAGGTACAATAGTGTGTTCAGCAGTGCTCGACTTCTCAGAAATCGCACACGAGCAAAATTGCGATAAACAACTAAAGGAATTAGAGTCAGCACAAGGTAGTTCATGGAAATTAATTAAAGTAAACATCCCAGGACAGGCTAACCCGGTGGTCTGTGAATGCTCAGGTAAAGTTACAAGACCATATTTACCGGAGAAATTTAGGAGAGCGGCATTTGAATCGGTCCATAATTTGAGTCATCCCGGTACTAGGACTACTAGGAAAATGGTGACTAGTAAATATTTTTGGCCTAGTATGAATAAGGATATAGGAGTTTGGGCTAGGTCATGCATTCAATGTCAGCGAGCCAAAGTTCAGAGGCATACGACATCTGCGTTGGGACGGTTTGAGCCGGTAGATAGGTTTGAACATTTACATATAGATATAGTAGGACCGTTACCAACAACCGAAGAAGGCTATAGATATTGTTTAACAATGATAGACAGACAAACCGGTTGGCCTAAGGCTTTTCCATTAAAGGATATTTATGCTGAGACTGTAGCCAAAGTCTTATATGAAGGGTGGATAACTCGTTATGGCTGTCCTGTTAAGCTGACAAGCGACCAGGGTAGACAGTTTGAGAGTAATTTGTTTAGTCACTTACTGAAATTCTTAGGTATTAATAAATTAAGAACGACCCCATACCATCCACAAAGTAATGGTACAATAGAAAGATGGCATCGCACTTTTAAAGCAGCATTAATGGCTAGATTAATGGGAAATGGGTCCTGGATAGAGGAGATGTATACGGTAATGCTAGGTTTAAGAGCAGCCCCTAGAAGTGATACTGGAGTAAGCGCGGCAGAATTAACTTTTGGAAGAACACTTAGGCTTCCTGGGGAATTTTTTGACAGCAGTAAAGGTAATATATTAGATCATGAAGAGTATGTTAAAAAAATTAGAAACACGATTAGTAATCTTAAACCTAAAACATTTATACACAGAGACTCAAGATCCATTTTTGTACACCCCGATTTAAAGGTAAGTGAGAAAGTATTTGTTAGGAATGATGCTGTGAGAAAGTCGCTGCAACCGCCTTATGAGGGACCCTATTCAGTAATAGAAAGAGGGGATAAAAGCTATGTGGTACAATTACCAGGTAGACAGGCCCTTATATCAATCGATCGTTTAAAGCCCGCATATGTGTTGAATACAGAGTCAGATGGGACTAAGTTAAAAAATGATGTTTGTATCGATAAAACCATTGTTAATGATAAACTAAATTGTAAGGTGAAACCAACGGCAGCCACTAGTATATTGAAAGACGATTCGTGCATGCGTCGCACCACGCGTTCGGGTAGAGTCATCAAAAAGCCAGTCAGATTTAACCTACTTTCACAATAGTAAATCTAGATTAATACAGTAGAGTAAAGTAATAATTGTTGTATTTTATTTGATCCATCAGACGCGATTGATGAGTATTTTTGGGAAAATGGGCAAGAGTCAAAGTAAAGAAATAGTAATAGCCCAAAACGCTTCCACAGTTAGTCAAGATTTTGAAAACAAGTTTGTTATTTATGGAGGAATGTTAACAGCAATAGTAATTCTGTTAACACTATTTTTAATATATTGGCTATATAAACGGTGCAACGCACGCTCGAAGGCGTGGATAAGAAAACAAATGAACGATGTCAATAATGTAGAGATAGCAGCTACAACACGAAGCCCACAACAAGTTGTTTTCGCTGCATAAAATTGGTAAATTACGAGTATTCTTATTTCCTAATTGTGTTATTAAATATGTAATTATATATTATTTTGTGTAATACTGTGGCGCTGTCATGTAAGGTTACCATGGGGATCCCAAGGGAGGTAATTTTTTATGGCAGGGTATACTTTACATGGCAGCTACCGTAAATAAATGAATATTTTTTTTATTTTTTTTTAATATATATAAATTTCAAGACGGCCCTTGAAATATAGGCGTCCGCAAGTTTGTGAAAGTGTAGATTAGTGTTATATTTTTTTCTTTATTTTATGAGACGTTAGTCTGGATTGTGTGTTTTTTTTTATTATTGAAAATTATTTGTGTTTTACTTGTCAAGAGATTATGTCATATATTACGTGAATTTATTTGTAATTCGCAGTTTGCGAGTAATGTTTTAACAACGACATAAGGTCGAAGTCAATTGTTTACAATTTAGAGCGATAAGCATTTCATAGTATGTAATCTGAGCGTTTAACTAGACTATGCGTAAGTTAGAGATCCGTAACTCTAACTTAGCCAATTTTGTTGTATTATGTGTAATTTTTTTTGTAAAAATTTTTTTAAGAAGGGGGTTGATGTAGGGACACATTACAATGTTGCAATTTCGTCTACGTAGCAATATAGAGCGCAGTGCACGTAGACGAGTCAGTTGCATTAACACCTTAGCACTGCAAGCCCGCATCCACCTCCTTGGTTCAGTAGCACTAAGTAACACGTTATGTAACATTATTATATGTGAAATAATTAATTTGTGTTATATGAACAATAATATCAGTGAATAACTTTACATCTTTTATTTCATCAATTACCCGTAAAGAGAGCCGTACACCCTGTATAAACTTATTTTATAGCAGAGACCGGGAAACGAGCGGATCACCTGATGGTAAGTAATCTCCAACCACCATAAACAAACACAATAAAGAACCATGTGATGCTAACTTAAAGGAATAAGGATTAGTAATGGAACAGCGATTTGATCGTCCAGAAATCTCAGTAACCGTACGAATCCCAATCTAGCTGTCACAACCATTTTATTTCAAAACAGCTAGACAATATTATTATTAATGACTTCTTTAATGGGGTCAGTTAGTAGGTTTGAATGTAGTTATTCAAGAATAGAAGATAATGAACTGCATTGAGCAACTGAATTAACTATGTCCACAAAGTAAACTGATGTAGTGTAAAGTTTATGAGAACCGTTATTGGTTGATTGTCATCAATATAGAATTGCACTGAATTAATCATGAATGTTGATAGTTGTAATATTATTAAGCCAGAGTTAAAAGGTGGATGTTTATTTATCGTCAAGTAGAATTAAAGCGACGTGTCATGTTTATGTATTTAGTGATAATATGGTTCACCCAGGGAAGTGAACGTAATTCATGGATGTATGTCATGTAATTACAGATCATTGAGAATAATTAGCTAGAAATGTTTGGAGCAGAGGTCGTCATATTAACAAGTGGGTCATTCATAATACAAAGAGCCTTATATTGTTGACCTTATAGGAAAGAAATGGAGATTGGGAAATGTATGGTGATTTGTGCTTCCGGAAATTTCACTCACGATACGAAATGCAACAGCAAGTTTCAATCAGTTTTCCGTGAGACAGTGGAACTACACCGGTCGGCCAGCCAATTCTTATTCAGCTTTACTATATTAAAAATAATTATTTTGATTATTCTAAGTATAAACAGTTTCAGTCAAAGTTATTCAGTGGATAGACATTGCAGTGGTATATATCCTTAACTTGTTCAAGAGAACAGGTTGGACAAAAATATAGAATTAAATAAATAATAATCAATAAAAGCCAATAAAGCTTATTATATATATAATACTTATTAAGATATAAGAATTAAGTTACACAACACGAATATTAATGACTTCCCTGAGAAAGAATAACTCCAAAGGAACAAATCAATTCACGTGTGTGTGACGATTCATTTTCTGTTACGATAATACTCATAAAAATATTATGTAAAGTAATAGGTAACATGAAATATTACTGCAAAATTACGTGTGTAATATGCACATTGCATGTCGAACAAGTAGTAGCTACTAGTTTACTCAACTATTGCGTTTTAGTAGTATCATTCGCATCACGATACATGAATCCTGCCTCGAGGAAGCCAGTCGATGCCAAGCTGGTCAAATTTGGCTGCCTGGGACTTACCCAATTATACCCAAGTATATATGTACTGAATTCAACAATAATCTAGCCATGAATCTATAGCACTGAATCAATTAGAGTTTTTAACTGCATTTAAAAAAGACAATGAGTAGGTGGAATTAACAAATAAGTCTAGACTTCATAAACTTATTAAAAAATATTTTCTAGGGAACAGCGAAACGAGAATTTGAAATTGATTTTAATTTTAGCTTGGTATGGGCATGTAATGAGGAGGAATGAAAGCCATATGACAAGACTGGTTTTCAATATGAATGTGGATGGAAGAAAGAGTCGTGGGAGACCAAAAAAGAGGTGGATGGATTGCGTGAATGAGGACATGTGCATGAAAGGAGTGAATGCAGATTTGACGGATGATAGGGCTGCGGGGAAAGTTCAAACCATTTGTGCCGACCCCACTTAGTGTGGGATAAGGGCAGATAGATGATGAGCTACTGGAAACAAGAATATATGTTTAGTTCCTAGTGATTCATGTTGTATATCTTAATCCGGGGTTAACATAATATATATAAATCTCCGATAACCTCTTTGAGATAGGTATTGCATATTATTCATAAAATCTTTGCAAGGTAAACGATATAGCTACCCAATATAATAATTATTAGCTGTAGATAGGTATGATGTTACAAAAATGAATCATACTGTAAGTAAATCTCAACGGACAAGTGGTAGTATTTAGACTGAGAAATCCATGAAGTCCTAAGATCAAAAACCAGGTCGAGCCATCACAATATAATATATCATGTTTGAGTTTTCGATTAAAAAAATCTCTCATGAGGACCGGGATTGGAGTTTAAATAAATAAATACACCAAAAAGTCACATACATAGTTCTGACCCCACACTAGGTAAAACCTGTATTGTGGGTATCAAGTACTACGAGGGAGTGCGGTCTCATAACACCCAGACCCGAAAGAAATCTGTCTGTCTGTCTCAAAAACATTTGTCTTGGTGCGGGAATCGAACCCACCCACCGCCTCTCGTTTCATAGCTGGCTACTCGCTCGCTGCGCCACGGAGGCTGTCGATTTGTATTGGATATAGACTCATCATTGGCAAACGCTGAGAATTTTTGGGGATACGTGCGCTTATACGCCGTAACATTCTTGGCAGAATGATTTTCGTCGTCAGTTCTGGACTTTTAACAACCCATCGCTATTCCGCTCGAAATTCAGCTCTTCAAGTGTACTTCTGGGGAGAAGGGCGCTCACAGCGATCACGATATTAGAATTCCTAAATACTCTTAAAACGAATTACTTTAAACCGCAAGCCTTGATGTTTCAAATTGCAACTTAGGTTTTTATAATAATGTATACAGGATGTACGGCTAACGCATAATTAACTAGCGGGTTAGTAGGTTACAAATACGAATATGGCACACGCAACGTAGTTTAGAAAGTAATCCTTTGCATAAATAATTTAGTGTCCGACCGAAACAGGATTTTCTACCGAAAACGAATCTTCGGTGTCTGTTCTAGTTTCGTCCGAAACCGAATCCGAAACAGAAACTTTTTCAGACATGTTAAAAATCTATTGTTTAGTGAAATTTGGCTTATTTCATTCACTTATACATTAAACAAATAGTGAAAACGTGTTAAAATAAATAAAAAACAATAATTGAAGCAAGTGAAAAAAAAATTGAATCTTGGCACGGCAGTGACCGCACTGCACCTGGGGCATTATTCTCTATGCCCTTACAAACGCGTAACTAGGCGCGTTAAGTTAACTGCATGTTATTCACATGTAATCCGCATGTTATTGTAGTCTGTAATGACATTACATGCTAATAACATGCAGTTAACGTAACGCGCCTGGTGACGCGTTTTTAAGGACATAGAGAATAATACCCCAGTACTAAACAAACGTTAGTGTATGCCGTAAATTACCGCCATCATTTTGTCGCATCAGCGTCAACCACGCATATTTTGCGATTCAAAATACGAAATATCATAACTAGCCATCTACTAGGACGGTAGGAGATAATGCTATTATGTGCGAATTACATGCAGATAACGTAACGCGGGTCGTTACGCGTTTGTATAGACATAGAGAATAATGCCCCTCATGGTAAGCGCTGTGCTGTCCAATTACAGTATCGAGTAGCGTTAGGCATAGTTTTCTGCCGAAATCGAAACTGGCACCGAAACCGAAACCGAATCTTCGGCCGGTCACTAGTAAATATCGATCAAATTACCCACTACCTTTTTTTATAACACGGGCAGGCTAATGAGCAATTCGGTCACTTCATAGTAAGTGTTCCACGAGTTATAATCATCTACAAAAGTCATAGGTTAATTGGCGGTATTAAGAGAGTACCCAACCTATGACTTTGACGATTTGAACGCTGATCAACCTATACAAACAGTGAAGGAAGCGAAGGGGTGCTTGAAAACCAGTAATTTTTATTTGTCATTTTAATATTCGTTAAGAAAGTCGAGAATGTAGCCAGAGCTGTTATTTTATATGTCATAACACCTTGGTTGTAGTTTAAACATATATTTTTTTGTATTAATATTTTAGGTATTATATAAAGAATATATTATTGAATGAATAAACAAATGAAGCAATATTTTTCTTAAACTGCTTCTAAAAAGCAGGTTTCCTACTGCACGTGTATTTCTCTTTTATGTATAAGTATGAGCCAATTATAAAGTTACGTTATTAAGTTATGGACACAACAATTTTAATTATATAGAGGATTCGATTTCATGTAATAAAAATAACGAAAATATTGTTTACATTTCAAGTCAATGGCAAAACTAATAAACTAACTAAACACAAAACTTACTTTTTATAAATAAATAACACCCAACAGTCACACACATAGCCCCGACCCCACACTAAGATACGACTCTTGTGTTGTGGGTATCAGGGACCTAGAGAGACTTTCGGTCTCACAACACCCAGACCCCGGACACAAATATCTGTCTCTCACACAAACATTTGTCCCGGTGTGGGAATCGAACCCACGGCCTCTCGTTTCACAGCCGGCTACTCGCCAACTGCGCCACGGAGGCTGTCAAATAGATAGTTGTAATGAAATTGGTAGTCTCATTTTATAACAATAATGAATTTAACTAATGATGTATTCTATTGCAATAATGAATCATTGCTATTATGTATTTAATTATAATACCGTACGTTAGGGTTGCTAACACCGAAATTCAAATACCAGGTTTTTTTTTAGTGAGAAAAACCAGGACAATTCAATTAAAAAACAGGACGCATCGTTTGCGAGCCAAGACGCACCCCCCAGGATTGCAAAAGTGGTGTGCTAATTTTAAAATACAGGACCTTATCAGGGCGCTTTAAAAACCCAGTACGCTGCCTAAAAACCCAGGACGCTGTTTATCCAGGACGTCCCAGGACTCTAAGAACTATGTCCTGGGAAAACAGGGCGGTTGGCAACTCTACCGTACGTGAAATATCATACTGAACTGGCCAACGATTATCAGCAGGATGTACGATTTATGTAGTCTATGTCATATAATCTATGCTATTCCTATATTACAAAACTAATTTATACACCTAATAATAAATTTTTCTCAACTCTAGCTATATTAACATCGAACTAACCTCGTCAAGACGGGTATAGTATTGGCGAAATTCTCTAAAATCTCTTTTCTGCTTTTCTTTTTAAAGAAACGCGCGCTGTACTTTCTTATCGTTATCAATATTCTAGAATTGAGAAAAATTTAGTTGATATTTGTTTAGTAAAATTATTAATAAATAAATAAAAAACTATGACACTCATATAAGTCACACACATTCATGAAGAAGCAGCGATAGCCTAGTTGGTTGCGGTACGGACTGTCAAGACGTAAGTCGTATGTTCGAAACCCAAATGACATACACCTCTGATTTTTCTAAACTTATTCGTGTATTAGATGTTAATTATCGCTTGCTTTAACGGCGAAGAAAAACATCGTGAGGAAACCTGCATATCTGAGAATTCTTTACGAATTTCGAAGGTATGTGAAGTCTACCAACCCGCATTAGGCCAGCGTGGTGGACTAAGGCCTAACCCCTCTCATTAGTAGAGGAGGCCCGTGTCCAGCAGTGGAACAGTGTTTAATACAGGGCTTGTATTATTTTTATTATTATTACACATAGCTTAAGAAATAAGACAATAAGAAATAATCAATTTGTAGGTATTAGAAACCACGAGAAACTTTCGGTCTCACAACACCTAGACCCGAAACAATTATTTGTCTGTCACACAAATATTTCTGTCGGTGTGGGAATCCAACTCACAGCCTCTCATTTCACAGCGAACTACTCACCCACTGCGCCACAGAGGTTGTAGATATAATAATATAATACTAGCCCTGTATTAAATTCTATCACTAGACAACAATGTTGGCCATTTTGCGGCCTTCTAAGTACTCTGACAATAGACCCTCGACCGCTTCTTCACCTTCTTGCCCATGGCGTAGTGTGAAGGAGCAGGCCGGCATGATTGTGTTGAGTAGCGGGGGATAGATCGTCTCTCGCTACTCGATACTCTAATTGGACCGCACTGCGCTTACCATCAGGTGATGTGCGGTCACTTTGCCGTGCTAGGAAAGAAAAAAAAAAAAGACTAATGAGGCGATACATGATTGCATCTTATTTTATAAATTGTAAAATTGCCTTCTGCCTACATCTTCCATACATCCTTGCATAAAACGTTGGCCTCATTTCGATAACTCAATCATTGGCACTTTTTTATTTCACTGCGGCTTTCAGCCCATTTCAGTCGAATGCATTCGAGTGCACTCTCGCAGAATGAGGTCATTATTGGAAACTGCGGGAGGTAATTATTGGAAGAGCATCGAAGGCACTTATTATTGTTACAACATAGATCAGTTCTAGTAGGCAACACTTAATAAATTTCCTTGATAATTTAAGTTTAAAATTTGCATAATACCTAGTTTTAATTTTATAGCTTTTTCCGCTTTGCTTCATTGCTGTATAGCATTCAGTGTCCATCTATTATAAGAGGCACAATGAAAATGTACCTGTTATTTAAATGTAAAATCGTACTAGCTAATGTTCATTATAGTCTCCGCTGTTGGTCCTAAATAAATCTTTTTTTTATTGTCTCGATAGGCCGGCGAGCAGACGGGCCACCTGATGGTAAGTAGTCACCGCCGCCCATAGACTTCTGCAATGCCAGGGCACAGCAAAGCCGCTGCCTACCGTTAAATCATAGAATATAGTATTGTCTTTAAAAAAGAAATGAACTATTAGCATTTTCTTTTTCGCGTATTAAATATTTATTTTATTTAATATGTACACCAACAGCATACATATCCTTAAATTTAGAAAACATTGTATGTTAACAATTGGCTAATATACAATAATATTTATTCTGCAAGTAAGTACTGCGCCACAGAGGCTGTCATTCTAATTCTGTATTCATGTACTCTACATGGTAATAGTTAGATCTAGTCTTAACGATTATCGAACTCTGTCTGAACTAGGATTATTAAATTTATAAATAAGTAAACTAAAAATATTATTCACTATCTGTGAACGGAAACATCTAATTCCGGACAGCGCACACAATCTTTCCTGTTTATGATAATTGTATAGAAAAAGGAAAAACCTGTATAAAATTGATTATAAGTATGCTTTGTACAGGATAAAACTAATTATGTAAAAAATACAATAGGCAATAATACTATTTTATGTTAGTGAGTAGTATAATTTTTCTGTCCCTCTGGTACGGCAAAATGACTGCACTTCATGGTAAGCGCGTGCCGTCCAGTTAGAGTATCAAGTAGCGAGACACAACAACGGTAGGCAGCGGCTTTGTCAACGGTAGGCAGCGGCTTTGCTGTGCCCTGGTATTGCAGAAAATCTATGGGCGGCGGTGACTACTTACCATCAGGTGGCCCGTCTGCTCGTCTGCCTATCGAGGCACTAAAAAAAACTATAGCTCACTACTCAACACTATCATGCCAGATTGCTGTTTAGCTTCTTCACACTACGCCTAAAGGACCCAGGATCATAGGAGGGGGCGGAACTCGGTAGCTGGCAAACTGTTCCACAGCTTGGTGGTGCGGTAGGTACGAATTTTCGAACTTCTTTGTTCAAACTGGGTAGTACACACCACAAAGCTGTGGCTCCACAAGCCAGTACACGTAGTTCTGGTGTAGAAGGGAGAGGATGGGATAAGATTAAACAATTATTCGGAGCATTGAATTGTATTACTTAAAAAGGAAATGCTTGCTGGTGGTAGAATATTCATATCCGCCCGGATAGCAACCGTACACAGGGTGTAAAACCCGCCATAGTGGCACACGCAAGTGTGTCGCGTTCCGGGATCAGCCATTGTACATCCGGTTTTTCTCGGGGGTCTAGAGTTGGGGTACAATGTTTGGCCATTTTGCGGCCTTCTGAGTACTCTGAAAATAGACCCTCGACAACTTCTTCACCTCCTTGCCCATGGCGTAGTGTGAAGAAGCAGGCCGGCATGATTGTGTTAAGTAGTGGGGGATAGATCGTCTCTTACTACTCGATACTCTAATTGGACCGCACTGAGCTTACCATCAGGTGCAGTGCGGTCACTTTGACGTGACAGGATAAAAAAAAAGGAAAAACCTGTATAAAACTTATTATGAGTAAGTTTTGAACAGGATAAAACTTAATATGCACAAAATAAAATATCAATAGGCAATACTACTATTTTATGTTTGTGAATAGTATCAATAAGGAGGATGATGTAATAATTTAGAAAAAAAACATCTCTCACCTAGTGACTATGGGGAGATCCTTAGCAAAATTCTCCAATATTGTCCTTTGAGCATCCTCTGAATCTGCACTAAGCAATTTTTCTAATTCTATTTCGGGCAGTTTGTACTGAAAAATATTTAAAAATGTTATGTATCACAATAGGCATTTATATATAAAATTATTTATATTAACATGTTTATATCTAATAACAATTTCATCTGTATATATAAAAGAAGAAACTGACTGACTGACTGATCAATCAACGCACAGCCTAAACAGCTGGGGTTAGAGACTTGAAATTTTGACAGTAGGTACCTTTTATCACGTAGGCATCCACTAAGGAAGGGTTTTTGGAAATACCACCCCTAAGGGGGTAAAATAGGGGATGAAAGTTTGTATGAAAATCCGTCATTTTTGAAGTTAAATTCATGAAAATTAGTATTTGGCATTTTAGTTAAAAATAAAAAATATATGTTTCAGGATTTTTGGAAATTCCGCCCCTAGGGGGATAAAATAGGGAATGAAAGTTTGTATGAAAATCCGTCATTTTTAAGTTAAACGCATGAATATTGGTATTTTGTATTGTATACTTTTCCCCCAAACACGACCTCCACGCGGGCGGAGCCGCGAGCAACAGCTAGTCATTTATATTTTGGTATTCATTAATTTAATCAACAAGTTACATTGCCTCAAACCTATCATAGAAATAATTTTATAAATCCTAACAAAAACAAAAAAATTAGATGCCTTTCAAATCTGGTGGGAAGGTTAAGTGTCAAATGACTGTAAAAGCTACATAATATGACCGGTGACATCACGGTTCTCAGAATGGCCATAACTGTGCCATTGTGCGAGGGAGATAGAGATACATTCCCGCTAAAAAACCATTTTTGCTCATACTAATATTTAAAATATATATTGTGACCTCAATTTTTAAGCAATTTTGATTCTGTTTTTGCAAAAGGGTTTCTTTTGCGTATCATAGTCAGTTGCATATCGAATAATGTACAAAATTAAAACTGGAAACTACCCTATTATCGAGTGTACATACTACATTCAGATAATATATTAAACACCAATAATGTACCAAATTTGTATACTAAAATTTATAAATAGTTGAACTCTATAGTATTATTATATACATCATCACTAATATTACATTTCATTAAATAACCAAAGGCTACAGCCAATATAGTTCAGACATTTAACATGAGAATGAAAATATTGTTTAATGTGTGAATTATATTTTCTATTTATTTAATGTCCACTAAAATTACCAAAATTATAAATTATTTTTAGTACAATGTGTTTAGAACCTAACAAAGATAACTTTGTTTGTGACATACAAACTAGCTGCTTGAATTAATGAAATAAATAAACAACATAGTTGAGGATGACCTTTGACATAAATCTAATAACAATGAATTGGAATAAAACGAAATTTACGGATTATATCGCGGTTTATTTTACTTTTTTAACCCGACGTTTCGAAGACTTTGCAGCCTTCATGGTCACAGGGGAGACTGAGTTGTATGTCATCTCGAAAGTGTAGTGCAGTGTTTCTACCCTCAATGTAGTTGATATTACATTTTTATTTTGATGTAGTCCGATCTACGCAGAAAGAGCTCACAGTGTCATGAGGTCTGGCAGTTGGTCTTTTGGGTTCCGATTTAATTAAATGTATAATTGGATCCCAGGCTGGTGCTAGCTTCCAACCATCTTCTCTATTGAAATTAGGATGGATGGATCACAGGATGTGATGAGAAACATCTGGCCGCTGAGCTGCAACATGTCAAGCAAGTACTGCAAGACAACAAGCTCCAAATTCCTCGCCGCCATCACAGAAACCGAGTGAAGCCAGCCACAGTCGAACGTGTCCCGGTTGTTTTACCATACATTAGAGGAGTCACTGACAAGATTGGCTATGTACTGAAGCGGGCTTCTATCAAAACTTACTTCAAGCCGCCCAAGAAAATTAGTCAATTTTTACCACCTGTCAAATGTCATGTACCCCTACAGGAACCAGGCATATATAAAATACATTGCGACTGTGGTCTCTCCTATATAGGTCAAACGAAAAGAAATGTAGGGACCCGCGTAAAAGAACATATAGCTGACGTGAAACACCGACGCTCTACGAAGTCTGCAGTTGCTGAACATTCAGAAAAATGCTCAAAACATTATCTTCGATTTGATAAACCACAAATCCTTGCCAAAGAACACCGATTCCTACCTAGGATGATCCGCGAGGCTATTGAAATTAAAAAACATCCTAATTTCAATAGAGAAGATGGTTGGAAGCTAGCACCAGCCTGGGATCCAATTATACATTTAATTAAATCGGAACCCAAAAGACCAACTGCCAGACCTCATGACACTGTGAGCTCTTTCTGCGTAGATCGGACTAGATCAAAATAAAAATGTAATATCAACTACATTGAGGGTAGAAACACTGCACTACACTTTCGAGATGACATACAACTCAGTCTCCCCCGTGACCATGAAGGCTGCAAAGTCTTCGAAACGTCGGGTTAAAAAAGTAAAATAAACCGCGATATAATCCGTAAATTTCGTTTTATTCCAATGTATAATATTCGCGTAAATATAAGAAACCAGTATAATAACAATGAATTTTTATTTTATGTTGTACCATTGGTATTTTAATATAAAATTATTTGACATATTTTTTATGAATAAAAGACTATTAATATTAAATAAATGAATCAAAACTGTTGGCTTTGATATTTAGTATATGTACTACAAAAAATTTGGAAATTAAACAGTCACTGTATACAAGAACTCTGCATCAACAGTGATTTGTTAATGAAAAAAACTAAATATAAAATATGTGTGCATTTTCTGGCTTTCTAAAGTATCTTAAAATTTTCCGAAATACTATAATCTTAACACAAATTATAATGTTATTACCAATAAATTAGATATAATTCAATACTATCCCACTTCTATTATTGAGGGCTTAGTTGGGTCTTAGTTGACCTTGATGACCTAATAAAGATTGGTAGACCATAAACATCTCTACAATGCATGCAAAGAATAAATTAAATTGATGGTTGGTGGGCATTTGATTTATATGTAATTTGTTGTGATTTTGAGTTTTATACACATTCGTAATAAGCTAATTTTTGCCTTTTGAGCCCATTTTTAGGCACTCAAATCAACTATAAAACAAAATTGAGCTTAATTCAAATAACCCGTCAACCATTGATATATAAAATCCAAATAAAGCCTAAGTCTTTATCATCAGCACAATTTCCAGTAACAAGTACAAAAGATTTAACAAATTAAAAGCTTAAAACCTAAAACAGTATTGGTTTTTAATAAAATTACATTTCTAGGTGATATTTATCAATAAAAAAAATATATTTAATCAGGAAAATTAATAATCCTTTTCATTGAATAAACTTTAGTACTTAACTTTTTTTTATTATGATGTAATGTAATAGGGACTTTCCCTAGTGGCCTAATATACTATACTCTGATTTTTTATTAGATAGACTAAAATGAGATTTCGTGGGATGCCACATTATCATAAAGTAAATATAGTGTTGTATCCTAGTCATCGAGTATTTCAATCGAAAATTAGAACATTATGATTTATTTTCTTTTACAATAAATTGTTTAAAGTATTTGTTTGAATTTGCGTTGATCAGTAAATGAAAAAATGAACTTGTTTAAATTCTGTTGCGTTAAGAGTGTAAGGAATATTCGTACAACCAATCGCGAGCGAAGAAAGAAGACTAATGATGCACAAAATGGTGGATGCCTACCATTGATACAGCAATAGAACTAATACACATACTGCCTACTAACAAAAAAAGTAACAATGAATTAAATTCTATCTACAGCACTATGCTCTACACTTGCTACATTAAAAAAAGAAAAAGTTGCAGCTGTCATTTTAGTCTGACATTATATCTAATTAAAAATCAGAGTATAGAGATTACATAAATGATGTGATTTGATTAATACTTTTATTATGTATATGCACTTTCTCTGGGGGTTAGAATACAAATGACAGTTATTCAACAAAACAGGAAATTGCCACATTTTTTTACAATAGATATATTTTTTATTCATACTTAATATATTTTAAATTAATTTATTTTAACAGAAGTTTCACAATTAATTCTAAAGATCATTCAAATTATATTATATTATATTATATTATTAAATTATTATTATTATTAACATATTGTAATACTTTGAACATGCAAAAAGACATGCAATTACAACTTGTAATAGAAGATATAATGTAGATAATGGGATGTAATTTTGCTTGTTATGTTTCCTGTATACAATACAGCAAACATTACAAGTAGTTACAAAATGGGTAAACATAGTAGTTTTCAAAATTGGTAAAATAAAAAAATATCATGATAGCTGCTTTATAGGATAGTGAGTGGTTTCAAGTAAATTTATCATGCTATAACATTTCTTGTATCATATTTCAAATATATTTTTATTTTAAGTATGGTTTAGATCTTATTGTTTCTATTGGTTTAGTTTTTATCAACTTCACTTTTATAATCTATTTACAATATTCCAACGAAATAGGCGATTTTTTCACCTAAACCTAAACATACACAACTTTCCCCAGGTATCCAAAGGTTGATTCACCGAATTTTAAGTCTATAGACTTTTTGCTATTTTTGGGGAGGAGCTAAATGTATATTTTTGAATATAGTAAACAATACTCACCTTCTCTGGGATTTGTTTTATTTCGGCAAATATGGTCCGCCAGTAGGACCAGGCGAACATTATCAGTAGAATATGATATAACACCAAATACACACATTGTTGGACTGTACTCTCAATTGTAACTGTAAAACAATCGGGTCATGATTAAATCACTAGAATTAACAAGACAAATATACAAACGTTCACAAAAAATACTAACAAATGCACAACTGGAGAACGTAGGCATAATAAGACCAAGTTATGATTGACACAATCAACAACACTGGGAGCCATTTAAAAGCTCTCCAACACCACATATTGCACACACGACAACACACACAATATCCAGGTGGTGAAACCCTATTGTTTTGCACCGATGAAGCCATTATATCTAATTTATTATCAAAATGAAAATAATATCCATGTTCACCACGAAAAAAGGACAATAAAAGTGATCAGTATCGAGTGACAGTTCCTGCATTGTTGTCAGTATTGAAAAATGCTTGACAGCATCAGTCTTACCATAATCGAGCCATAATATTTTATATGGCTACATCAGAATATACATAGCAAAAAATTAGAAATTTTGGACATGTAGTGAAAACAGGAAACTGTTTTATACTTAGACGAAAAAACGTAATAAAGGACCTGGGGCATTATTCTCTAAGTCCTTACAAAGGCGTAACTAGGCGCGTTACGTTAATTGCATGTTATTCACATGTAATTCGCATGTTATTGTAGTCTGCAAAGCCATTACACGCGAATAACATGCAGTTAACGTAACGCGCCTCGTTACGTATTTTTAAGGACATAGAGAATAATGGCCCTGTTGTAACTAGGGAGAAAACGTGTATACCTAATGACAACCGAGGCAGTCAAATGGCGTCTTAGTGCTATGTGTCGATGTATTTATCGATATTTCCCAGATATTATTTCAAATTATGAAAATTGTTTAATTATGCTTACATAACGTTTTTCTTCATAATTGTTAGAATGCGGCATGTTTGGTGTTTATAAATTTTTGCTGTTTATTTCTAATATACAGATCATGTATCTTTACAGATTTAACAACATGCGAAAAGAACCTTATGAAAAATTACAATCAAGATTGTTTAGGGAAATGGTATCTGCAGCACTAAGAAATCAAAAAGAAACCTAGAGGCTGGCGTTGGACGAGTAAAAGCAAAATCTCAGCCTTGGCTACATTTAAAAGATCGTCGAAAGCCTTCAGATACTTACAGCATCTCGTGCCTTCACTAAGCGCACAATCCTTGCAAAAAGTTTTGAGAAAATTTCCAGTGGTAAATAAGGTGGTCATGGAATATTTAAAATCTGTTAGCAATAAAAAATGTTGAAGACAAATACTGTGGCTTAGTGTTTGATGAACTAACTTTAAAGATACTGCTTTTCTTAGACATAACAATGGACAAAGTGGAGGGCTATGAAGAATGATGACATATTATGACAGAATTGGGACGTAGCCCGCAAATCGCTGACCATGCATTGGTGTTTATGTTGCAAGGCATAAAGGCAAAGTTCAAGCAACCAATTGCTTTTATTTTATCTAAAAACAACACCTATACCACATACAATATTTTATACCACATATTACTATAGTTATTGTATATATATTAATAAATATTTAAATACTGCACAGTTGTTTTTTTCCCCGCTTCGATTTTAAATAAATTTAACACATTATGACCTTCTATTGACTTTATTTTATCGATATCGATAAAATTAAATAAATCGATAATTTTAATTATCGACTCTTACATCGCACATCCCTATCTGCCATTTTCACTTTAAGGTCATCGTTGTCACTTTCAGTGAATTTACGTTGGTAGCATTGTATTTTTTATATGGTTGGCTAAAGATGGTTATAATATACCTTAAAAATAAATGTTCTAAGTTCCGTCTCATTACATGCTCAGTGGTCTAAGTACAATAAAGAATTTACAATCATCTAATTATTTTACTAATAAGAAGGTAAAAGAAACAAATGTAAGAAAATCATTATTTAATTAAATAAAATTATCTATAAATAAATAATTTCGGTAAGATATTTTTTCACTAATATTTTAGCCGAATTATTAACACGATATGCAGCCTTGTCTGTCGTTATTTTTCTAAAAATTCCAAAATTGAAAATCTTCATTTTCTCTGGTTTATATAAGTCAAAAGGCCAAAGCCATGTCTGTCGTTGTTAAAATACATTTAAAAGGAAAAAGCCATGTCCGATAATTTTCCATTTTAAAGGCCGAATGCCAAAACCACGTCTGAAATAGTTACTATTCAAAACGCCAAGCCATGTCTAAAATCCATACTAATACTATAAATGCGAAAGTAACTCTGTTTGTTTTGTTTGTTTGTTACCTCTTCACGACTAAACGGCTGAACGGATTGTAATGAAATTTGGGAAGGGAAAGGATATATCCTGGAGAAGGACGAAGACTATATTTTTTCTGAAAAAACAATCTTGAAAGGGGTCAAATAGGAGGTCAAAATTTGTATGGGCAATCCATAATTCCTTGACTTAGGGGTCTTCTGTAAATTCATATTTAGGCTTTTGGTAGGAAATAAAGAAATACGTGTTTCACATTTTTACACGAAGTTTAATAGTGAGAGTGAGAGAGTCAGTCCATCCGTCCGTCCGTCCGTTTGTTTGTTTGTTACCTTTTCACAACTAAAACGTCACATCACATTCCCGCCATTTTCAGAAGTCTCGGTTTTTTAATTAGGCTTAGTCAGTACTGCTCATATAGATGTGCCAACTCGGATTAAACACAACTCGAGTTAAAGTTCATCTAGTTAACTCGAGTTACGTAACTCGAGTTAACTAGATGAAATTAAATGTATGATTTGTTTAGTTTTTTTCATTTTAATGACTCTGTTTCGCAATAATATAAAAAAACGGAACAGATTCGTAATAAACATGTATTGAAACAAAATTTACAACAAACCGGCATTCAAAAATGAACCTCAAATGTGTATTGAAGCTACTCGTGTCACGTGTCAGCGAAATAATAATATGTCTGTGGCAAATACACTCGCGCTCTCTCCTCTACGCCTTTAATCCCCGAAGGGGTGGGCAAATATGTAACCTGTACACTTTTCGCCGAATTTATTTCGGCCCCTTACTGTGATAGGGAGAGAGTCTATCGCCATACCGGACACAAATTCCAGACTCCGGGCTAATAACGTATGCGCAATTACAACTGCGCCACCGAGGCAGTCTAGCTTAAAGAATATAGTCGCACTTAAATGACCGCTGCGCGCGAATAAGAATGAGACAGAGTGAGTGCGTCAATCAGTTCACTTCTTCATTTGCCGCAGCAATCCAACTCGAGTTAGGAAGAATTCAACTCGATCTAAACGCAACTCGAGTTGACGATCACTAGATGCTAATATACCTTTTTGTACCTTTGTTGGTTTGATCGATACTTGGTATTTCAGTGCCGGTACATTCTTACGAAATATCGAATATTCTTTAAATATCGATATTTCTTCAACATCCCTATGTATTCTACCAACACCTGCAAAATAAATGTCAATTTTGGAGTTTCTTCTTTCCATAGCGTCTAAAATTTTGTTTTCGTAGATTTAACGACATCCAGATAACTCTGACTTTATAATATTTAGTTTTAAATCATGGAGGTAAAAGAATGCAACGATTTGGCTGAAGAAGTAAGTGGTACCATGCGCTTCGGTTACCGTGATATATTGATTGCATATTTGAGTACTACCATGACGTGTTTCAGAATCAATTCATTGTCGACGATGTGAGTAAAATAATCAAAGAAGCTATAGAAAATTCTATCGGAGGTACCGCTTACCAACACAACAAAGTAAACCAATGGACATCAGCAGTCGTGGAGTCTTGTCTTGGGCAGCTAACCAAGCTACAAAAACCTTATAAATATATAGGTAAACATTTGAATTCCCTAAGTTAATTGTTTCTTATATTTAGCGAATATTACACATTGAAATAAAAATAACAAATTTTTATGGAGGGTAGAAACATTGCACTATCTTTCGTGAGCACATACAACTCAGTCCACCCCATGACCATGAAGACTGTAAAGCCTTTGAAACGGGCTATGAAAGTAAAACGAACCCTGAAAATAAACAGTTTTTTTATTTCCCCGACTTTCATATTCATGAAATTGTATTCTTTATACGTAATTTAAGATGAATGATTTGTGTAAGATAGCTAAGTAGCCAATTTATATGTTATTTTTCAGTGACATGCACAATAATGCAGAAAAATGGTGCTGGACTCCACACAGCATCTTCATGTTTCTGGGACAACAACACGGACGGCTCTTGCACTGTCCGTTGGGAGAACAAAACAATGTACTGTATTGTCTCAGTCTTCGGACTTGGCATCTAACATTACTGTAACAGATTTGCTTTTAAATCTTTTGTGAAATCAAGTACTTCATTAAACATAGCCATCTATGATTTGCTTGCAAAAAATTTTGAAGTAAATTTGTAGTATGCTAAATATTATTCTTAAGAACTATAATTCCTTTAAGTTATCGTAGACAGCAATATAATAATGGTTGGATGGTTGAAATAATTAACACTAGGTGAAGACAGTGCATATGAAAATTAATTTCACAATATGTAGACAGAATAATTTATCTTATATTTCAGTAATAACAGACATTTAGTCATTACTTAATTTTAAGTAACTAGGATATATTTTCGTACACAATAAATACTTAAAATCTCTCAGCTGTTTTATTTCATGGTTTTCCCATCCCTTTGTAGTTAATGCATTACTGTTATTATTTCCCAAACTTACAAATACTTTGTTAAAATTTGGTATGTTACGTATACACAAGTAAACAATCCTTGTCTTGATATATATTTCCATTATTCATACTAGTGATCATGATTATTTAATATATTGCTGTGATTAAACAAGACAATCTTAATTATTAACCCTTCATGCTAGAATGTAGCGTTGTAGTGTTAATACCACTTATTTCAATATTGTTCTACCAGCCATAGAAGTTTGCATTTTAAGTGCAGTAATTTAGTAAGATTGTGGATGCAAAATCGGTGGTAACAGCTGCATCCTCATTTATTGAGGTCATGATCATTATACTACCCATAGCTTCATCACAAATGAGATGATAAAAATTCAAATGCCAGATAACCTAAATATAGTCTATTTAGGTACCAATCTCTATAATATTATGGAATCAGAATTCATCCCTGTTCAGTGGAAAACTAGCACAATTAGCCTGATATACAAAGAGGCATTAGCAACCACTGACCTATCAGTCTTGTCAAATATTTACAAGATATTTTCAAAAATAATTTTATATTGTATCTCTAAAACATTGGACTTGCAACAACAAGTAGAACAAGCAGGATTCAGGTCTGGATACTCAACCATAGATCATATGCATAACCGACAACCCTGAAACACTAAAGACTGCTACAAGACCTTGCCACAAAAAGGAAAGTGGTTGGGCTAACAATAAATGGGTCCAAAACCTAAGTTGACAAACTGAATAGAATCCAGTATACATATTATAGATAGGAAAACTATATATACCTGGGTTAACTAAGCTCATTTCAAGACCGAATAGGGAGCTCAAGAAATAGACAGAAGAATAACAAATGCAGCAGAGATTCTGGTCAGAAATGAAATGAGTGATATAAATAAAATACATATAAAAATATAACATAAGTATAAAAAGAAAGCTCTTCACCACCTGCATAATGCCAATTCTAACATGTGGATGCCAAACATGGCCTATGACACAAAAAAATCAACACAAATTAATAGCCAGAGGAGCATTCTAGTATTTAAAATAAGTTTCAAGAAGCAAGGAACTGACCCAAGGAATATAAACAAAATTTGAAGATGTAAACAGGAAACTAGACAACTAAAATGTCGCTGGGCGGAACATATGCTAAGAGAGACAACAGGAAAATGGACTAAAACCCTTACAGAACAGATCCCATGCTATAACACAAAAAAGAGAGGAAGACAGCAAAAAAGGTTGTACGACTGCTATGCCTCAGAACTACAAAGGATAGGCAACAATGGAAGAGGCTAGACAAGGCTTTTGTGTCTACAGAACACTCTGATTTAGACCCAGACTGATGTGCACATAAATTATATCATAAGTCAATTATAAATTTGTAAATCAGTAATAAAGGCTTTGAAATTCATATTGAAATCCAAAGCTTAACTCCAAAAGCAGCCACCATCATACACACAGTTTATACGCTTCTTGGAACTTCCCAAGCTTCTATTATGCCCAGCAAGTATAGTACTTTCCGCTGAGATTTTATACCTATACCATTGACATATATTACATATAGATCGCTGACCTACACATAATTCTACCAAGGTGTCATTAGGACCAAATCAAAATTGTACTGCTGGTGTGAGGGTACCTGATAAATATTTGTATCTAACTCGATTGCAACCATTGTGAACTAGGTGAAAAATCTATAATATTTTTGGAAACTTGTTTATTGTTGGAAACTTTATTGGTCCAAGATTTAGTTATATGTATCTATAATTATTAATATACTCAATGCTGTTTGTTTCCTGTACTAAGATAAATAAATAATAGTAGCCATTTGTCGACTCTCATTCCTGGGTCATCTGGTGTATCTACTGTGTATGTATAGTTACTTTAGACTGGCATGATTCTAGTGACGACCATTGAGTGAGAATGTTTCTCGGCAGTCCACATTACTAATATTGTAATTGTACTGTATCAAATATAGTAATGTTATTATATCATAAAAAATAAATTATATTTGCTAAAGAAAGAATAACAAAGCAAATCTTTGATTCTTTTTCAATACAATTACAATTTGACAGCCTCCGTAGCGCAGTTGGCGAGTAGCCGGCTGTGAAACGAGAGGCCGTGGGTTCGATTCCCACACCGGGACAAATGTTTGTGTGACAGACATACATTTGTGTCCGGGGTCTCGGTGTTGTGAGACCGAAAGACTCTCGTAGTCCCCGATACCCACAACACAAGACTCGTATCTTAGTGTGGGGTCAGGGCTATGTGTGTGACTGTTGGGTGTTAATTAATTAAAAATATATAAAATAGACGTTTAAAAAATTATGATGATTCAGAATCTGTACATCTATAGAAATTGTTATACGTTACACACCCACAAATAAAATATTTGAGTGTATAACTACTAGACTACCTTATTTTTCTTTAAATTAGTCCTGTTGTCCAAATTTGGTACAGGCGCTACCTAATCTGGACGTTATGCGTTTCGTAAATGTAGACCAAAGAGCATTATAATACTAGTGAAATGTAGACGTTAGATAGCTGTTAAACAAAATATTCTTATTCATGTTGTGTTAATCAATGTTAAATGTACAAGCGAAATAAAACTTTGTAAGCATCTTAGTACTTATGTTGAAGTTCAAATATTAGCGCGCTAATAACAGCGCGACATATTTGTGTCACGTGACACTCATCGATCCAATAGTTGAACGCTTCTCGGGTCCATTCAACTCAGCTCGGCCATCGCCGGGGAGAGGGACACTTCACAACACCGATTCTATTCATACATAGGAGATATTTATGTCTTGCTGTCCCTCTCGCGCATATTGAGAAATAATTAAATGAATGGTGAACGAGTGAAACAGGAATATGTTCGAGTGGAAATTATTGAAAGCTGGGCCAGTCCAGTCGCCATGTAGAATTTTTTGATGTGGGTGTTGTGTCTCGGGACGTCAAACGCTTCAATGATTATTATTTTCAAGTGAACATTAATTTTTGTGTAAATCGTCATCTGACTATTGTTTCGTGACGTTTGTGCATTCAGTGAACAATTGAACATATTGCATCGTGATAGTGTACCATTTAATCTGGTGACGGCAGATAATAAACTGGAGGGGGGCCGCTGAAATACTACGATAGGATAGTAACGACGTTTTACTACTCGAGAGCGCTCATAAAATTTCTCATCTCGTCGCGGACGAGTCCGGACTTCCATTTTGTTTTATTATGCGGTCTGGTTGTTTACAGTGTGCGTCGCGCTCGGAACAATGGAAATTATCGGTGAGTACCCATCCATCCGGCAACACGGGACTAAATAAAATATGATGTACGCGCATGTAGCACACCACAATAAACATGCAACAGTGAATAAGTAATGGCATTCGATTTTGTGCATCGCGCGGGTGGTGCGGGCGACGCGCGGCGCAGCCGTGGTGGCCGGGCGGCTCGGGCGGCACGGGTGGCACGCTAGTGTGGATCACAGCGGGCACGCGCCTCCGCCTCCGCCCGGTACCTACGTACAATACGCGGTACGCACACGGCACGGCGACGGCCGCTGGCTAATTGATTTCGGTTTAAATCTATAAGCATGCGCCGATCGTATACAGGCGGTACGTGTACGCCCGTCCTTCGGTGCGTTTACATCGCCCTTATCAGCTGATTACACTACAGTGCACGGACGCACGCCACGGGCTGGTCACGAAACAACGCGATTTGTTTTCCAGCGGGTGTTGCATGGGCTGAGTTGCCTATCGGCCGGCTGTAGAAACTGTCAACAATTTGGCCGAGAAATTGTGAATGCTTCTGGTAAGTGTTCCACTGGCTATCGGCGACAGACGGCCCTTTGTGTTTTTGTACGATGATAGTTTGATGAGGAATGTTCATCAATATTTCTACATAAAGTAACATTGTAAACAAGTGCTGATAAATTGAAGATTAACCTGTTCTATCAAAACAACAATGAGTATGGTGTACACATCTGGTTATTTTATTTGCTTAGAGTTCTTTGTTGTATTATAAAGTATTAATTGGTTTTGTCAACACATTAGAAATGTAATACTGTATCTTTTAGTTCTATTATACTACCATCTCTTAATAAGTTGCAAGTGCACATTATTGCTACTAATATAACAAAATGTAAATAACTAATATAATATACATACATTACACATCAGTATTAAAGAAGATTTTAACATTGGATAATTAGTATATAGATGTGCTATGGGCCAATGATTAGGTCTTGGATCTTGTTGTAATTAAATTGGATATAATTAAAATTAATTTATTCATATCCCTTTTTGTTAAATATTGAATGAATGTGAAAGATTTTGTTCATCTTGCAAATGTCCTTGGTGTGTTCAAAATATTATTGTGAATTATAAAAACACATATCCACTAGAATTACATAAATATTATATATTAAGTTTTGCTACTGATAAAGCTATTACAGTTGAGTTTATGTTATTGAAGTATTCAATGTAAAAGAAATTATAAACCGTGCCGAGTTGTTTAACCAGTCACATATCAATGGCATACGAGTATACACAAAATACTGGCAACACTTGCCGTTCTTACATGCTATTTTTAACTTTAATATTATGGAAATAAAATTGATTTTGGACTGACTCTACTTATTACATTTTCGAACTGTGGTGTCCTTGTGATTCAAGAGTGGTTAAATATTCGATAATTTTACTTTTTTTTATCATCCTGACACTGCAAAGTTACCACACTGCACCTGATGGTAAGTGCAGTGCCGTCCAGTTAGAGTATCAAGTAGCGAGAGACGATCTATCCCTTGCTACTCAACACAATCATGCCCGCTTGCTTTTCCCCCACCTTTTCTTGATTAATTTATTTACATATTTTATGTGTAACTAATAGTGCCCTGACATTAATTATGTTTATTATATATTTAGTTATATAAGACCAATAGCTGTTAGACAATTCCTCCACAGTTCATAATGGCACTGATTGTTTATAGTCAGGTGCAACATTTTTCATTTGCCCCCTCTTCCATAAAAATGACTACTATATTTATAACTAGAATTACTTTTTAATGCTCCATTAGTTTTGAATGGATGATAATACATATGATTAAGTTAAATGTTTGCCTATAATGGATTTATTAATAAATAAATACACCCAACAATCACACACATAGTCCTGATCTGCTCCACACTAGGTGAAACCTGTAGTGTGGGTATCAAGAACTACAAGGGACTATGGTCTCACCACACCCAGACCAGAAACAAATATCTATGACTCTCACAAATAATTATTAATGATAATAATTAGGTATTAAGCATGTTTTTACTATTGGGGCATTTCACGTGAAGCGGACAACGAAAAAAAAGTTAGGTTCTGAAATTCGTTCATATTAGACATACTTATACTTCTAGGTCATATGAACGTGTACACATAATATTTTTTTTATTTTAGGTTTAGTTGTTAAGATATGGGATTCTAAAGATTTCATCTGACTGCGGGAAGGGTTTTTTGGAATTTTATTTTCATATTGAAGTAAATTATAATAAAATAATAAATGCAGTAGTTTTTATAGAAAACTTACTGTTCTTTTTGATTTTGGACTCGGATTCTAAATTTGATTTTTTTTTCTAGTTATAAACCGGAAGTAAATATTTCAATCTTTTTTTTTAATAACTTGGACCGCTTCAATTTTATTTATTTTTCTGCAAAATAAAGCTATATGTCTATAAATTGTGCCATAAAAATTGCAGAATGGGTTTGGAATTAGTTTAGGAAATAAATCAATTTGAGTACGTTCATGTCACACTGGACGCTTGCTCAAGTTAGCTGGTTTTTACAAAAAATGGCATACTTCATAGTAAAACTGCTGCGACGTCACGTGTTTATGCATAAAGACAAATATTCTGAACTAGTTTTACACTTTATACCCATAAATTATTAATAATGATTTACATATAAACGAAAAAAAACTGTCTCAATAGAAAAATATTAAATTTTTTATTTTTTCCATGTTTATTATGCCAATCAACACTAGTCCGTTTTATAACCATGTCTCCTGTAGATCTAACAAAACCGTGGTACGGTTTTCTTCCTGGAATAGATTTTTTGTTTAAGATAAATTAAAAAAATATAATTTACAATGTTTTTCTTTTGATACAAAATTGTTTCATTTAGTTGTAAATCATTTTTAATGATACAGATTAACTGGTAATACAACGTACATACTGTTAGAGTGTTCTTGGTACTCGATTGTCATTCTAATTTTGTAAAAATTATCTACTAAAAGCAATAAGTGTGGACACTCGCTCTGCGCGTAGTAAAAATTTACAAACGAGCCGGTCACACAGCACGAGTTGTTAATTATTAATGTTTTCGTGCAAGATCTCCGTATACAAACTTGTTGGAGAAGTTTTCCCTTACATCACTTAAGGCGAGAAGAATGTTCTTGGATCAAATGATGTTGTACAACATCTATCAAAACAAATTTGATTGTATTAGCCTTAATAACGAGATATCCTACGCAGTTCCGTTCCGGTGAACGTGCACCTTTAGGTCGGCTGATGAGATCGTACAATGATTATTTTACCGAACTTGATTTATTCGTACTACCACCTCGAAAGTACAAAAAACTAGTTACAGCGATATCCACTGAGCTAGATTAACTGAGTTGTACTAAAAGTAGTCTTTCGTGAGTATTATTGTATAAAATAATGAAAAATGGAATATTATAAATATATACATATTACTAAAAAAGTTAAAATTAGCCTATAATTGTTTTTTCGTTTTGATTGCATTGAGTTTTTTCTTTGTATATTGTATAGTTAATTTGGGGACAATGGTGTGGGTAGTATAATAATGTATAAATATGTAATAACACTTTTAGTTAAGATATATTGTACTGCTGTTTGTTGTTCCAAATAAAGAGAAAAAAAGAGTTACAGACCCCCTTCCCCCTCCCCGCAGTTGCACCGACGTGTCGGTTCCAGTCGTGCGCGCGCGCCGGTCATTCATAACTTGTTTATTATTTCCGAATTCCGAAGATTTTTTCTCCAACCACGATTACAAACATCAGTAACTATTCCAGGGACAGAACCGTACCACGGTTTTGTTAGATCTACAGGAGACATGGTTATAAAACGGACTAGTGTTGATTGGCATAATAAATTTGGAAAAAATAAAATTTTTAATATTTTTCTTTTGAAACAGTTTTTTTTTCATTTATTTGTAAATAATTATTAATAATTTATGGGTATCAAGTGTAAAACTAGTTCAGAATATTTGTGTTTATGCATAAACACGTGACGTCGCGGCAGTTTTACTATGAAGTATGCCATTTTTTGTAAAAACCAGCTAACTTGAGCAAGCGTCCAGTGTGACATGTACGTACTCAAATTGATTTATTTCCTAAACTAATTCCAAACCCATTCTGCAATTTTTATGGCACAATTTATAGACATATAGCTTTATTTTGCAGAAAAATAAATAAAATTGAAGCGGTTCAAGTTATTAAAAAAAACGATTGAAATATTTACTTCCGGTTTATAACTAGAAAAAAAATTCAAATTTAGAATCCGAGTCCAAAATCAAAAAGAACAGTAAATTTTCTATAAAAACTACTGCATTTATAATTTTATTATAATTTACTTCAATATGAAAATAAAATTCCAAAAAACCCTTCCTGCAGTCAGATGAAATCTTTAGAATCCCATATCTTAACAACTAAACCTAAAATAAAAAAAATATTATGTGTACACGTTCATATGACCTAGAAGTATAAGTATGTCTAATATGAACGAATTTCAGAACCTCACTTTTTTTTCGTTGTCCGCTTCACGTGAAATGCCCCTATTAAATCATGTGTAGTTAGTACTCGACATTACCCGCTCTTGCTGCAACTATTATTTTCGTTTTTTTTTACATAACTGGTCTTGTGTTTGACCACCATCTCGCCTGATGGTAAGTGGTGATGTGGTCTACGGTGCAGCATGCTTACCTAGAAGATTCACTCTTGATTGTTTGAGTTCTATGGTTGGTTGTCTTAAGACATTGCCTGAAGTCATAAGACTTCGATTGGATCATGGTTAATGTATGTATAATGTTCTACTAAATCTCCCCAGTATACAATATAGAATTTAAAAATAAAATAATTATAAGTATACTCACATACCGGGCAAAAACATAACCCTCCCTTTTGCTTCGCCGTAGTCGAGTAAAAAGGGTATGAGTGGCATTTGTTATTAATCTAAAAATTATTTCACCACTATAATTTCTCTATTACGTCATTATGTGAATCATCCAATGTATTATTTTGTATTCATTTGCACCATCCTTATCTTATACAATCTACATGTATAGTAAGATCCATTGACCAAGGTCGTTAGGCCTTACCCCAAACACGTTTGAACACGCTTTATTTTAGGACCGGCGTTATTGTTATGTATAAGTTATACAGTATAACGAATGCATAATGTGTGGAGTTATACTGGTAAAGTCTGTATTGAGAATGTTCTGTTTTAAATACCTGTAGTATAGCTGTTATATAGGTTTTGAATAAGGTAGTTGACACGTTTATTTTATTATCTTAATCAACATGCTAAATTATCTAAAACATATAATCGAAACAATTTTATAAATCCTAAAAAAATAAGGAAATTAGTCGCCATCCAAATCTGCTGAAAGAGGTAATTGTCAAATAAGAGTAAAGGATGCATTATATGAGCCGTGACGTCACCTCTCGGAATGGCCATTACTATACCGTCGTACGAGGGAGATAGTGGGATGATCCCACTACGCTAGTTGCCAATCGTCCTGTTTTCCCAGGACATGTCCTGGTTTTTAGTGTCCTGGGACGTCCTGGATAGTTTTAAGCAGAGTCCTGGGTTTTTAAGCAGCGTAATGGGTTTTAAAAGCGCCCTGATAAGGTCCTGTATTTTAAAACTAGCACACCACTTTTGCAATCCTTGGGTGCGTCTCGGCTCGCAAAAGATGGGTCTGGGATGGGGTGGTACCCCGCGCTGTGTCCAAAAACAATACGTAACGTCCCGCGCCTGCCCCACCGGGGTCGCTCAGCCGGTGATCTTCTAGTTTACCTAACTCATAGATGGGCAGAAGCAGTTGAGACCAAGGGGGAGGCGCTTGCAGCCAGCCTGGACATAGCGAAGGCCTTTGATCGGGTATGGCACAAGGCGCTTCTTTCGAAGCTACCTTCCTATGGGCTTCCCGAGAAATTATGCAACTGGATCACCAGCTTTTTGACAGATCGGAGCATCAAGGTCGTCGTCGACGGTGCATGCTCTGATCCTAAATTTGTCAATGCTGGTGTTCCACAAGGCTGTGTACTGTCTCCTACTCTGTTTCTTCTGCATGTAAATGACATGCTGCAAATCAGCAACATTCATTGCTATGCAGACGACAGCACTGTGGATGTACTGTACACTGGCCGTGCTAATATTTCTCGGGAATACGTCGACGAGAGCCGGAACAAGCTTGTGTCTGAAGTCGAGTCTTTGTTAACCAAAGTCTCGGACTGGGGTCGACTAAATTTAGTCCAATTCAACCCCAAAAAGACACAAGTCTGCGCGTTAACCGCTAAAAAGTCACCATTTGTCGTAACTCCTCATTTTGAGAACACTCCCCTGTTGGCCACAGCCAATATCGGAATACTTGGCGTCGACATTACGAGCAACGTCCAATTCCGCGGTCAATTGGAAGATAAGGCCAAATTGGCCTCAAAGAAGCTTGGTGTGCTCAGCAAGGCGAGACGGTACTTCACGTCGGGTCAACGCCTAAATCTTTATAAGGCGCAAATTCGGCCCCACATGGAGTACTGTTCTCATCTCTGGGCGGGAGCACCCCAGTACCAACTACTTCCATTTGACCGCATTCAACGTAGGGCAGCTCGGGTTATCGATGATCAAATTCTTTCCGATCGGCTTGATCCTTTGGCTCTGCGTAGAGATGTTGGATCAATCTGCATCTTCTACCGCATCTATCATGGGGAATGTTCCGAGGAATTGTTTGGATTGATCCCGGCCGCTGAATTTCACCATCGGACATCGCGTCAAAACAGCAAATTCCATCCGCACCATCTCGATGTCCAGCGTTCCACAACAGCGCGATTTTTGCGGCATTTTCTGCCTCGCACAACCTCTCTGTGGAACCAGCTATCGCCGGCGGTCTTTCCGAACCGTTACGACCTGGGAACCTTCAAGAAGAGAGCATATTCTTTCCTGAAAGGCCGGCAACGCATTTGCAAGCCCTCTGGTGTTGCAGATGTTCATGGGCGGCGGTGATCACTTTCCATCAGGTGAGCCTCCTGCCCGTTTGCCCCCTTTTTCAATAAAAAAAAAAAACCTCCAACCCGCGTAATGTTGCTAGCTCGGAGCGGTTTCCCACTTTTTGGGGTAATCTTATAACACTAAAGAAAGTATATTAATAAAAAAACATTAACTGATATTTGTAAGTAGGGTAGTAAACTAACGTTGTACACAACTACTTCAAAATACATGACAAACATTCTGAACAGGAGGGATACAATATAAATAAAGTAATTATTATGACTATATCTACCCTAGTTGGAATAGCTGCTTTCCTAAGTCTTTTCAAACCATTTTTTGTGTCAGAAAAATATTGCTCTTCAAAATGAATTGAGCAAATTACGCTCCGGCTTGATGGCTTCCAAAACTCATCTAGCCGAGTTCTTTGTATGATTTTCATCCAGTCCGAATTTCTCTTTTCATCATTAGGGAAACTAAAATTACAAGAACGATATACAATAGAACTATATATAAAAAAATAGTGAATATTCTATAAAAGTATTAAAAAAATAAGTGGGAAAAATTTGCGATCAAAATAAAATGGCAACACTCAAAAATGGACGCGTCATGTTCTAAGACGATCACAAAAAGTAAAAGAAATTCAATAATTAAATAAATATACCTTTGAATGCGCTACTTACAGATGAAATGCGATCCCATCCTGTTTTTTTGTAATCCCAGCAGCATTTTTACATGTAAGGACAACACAAATCGGCATTTTTAAATTAAAATTGACACTTGTACAATAAGTCACGACGCGCTTACTGCAAATGAGTGACTAATCGCAAAATCGTTAAACCACTCTGTTTTAGAGTGGTTTTTGTTGCTTCAGTTTTAAGCGCGCTGGCGGTTTCTGGTTTTTTCTGTATTCTGAGATTTAAATTGAATTGTCCTGGTTTTTCTAACTTCAAAAACTAAAAATCCTAGTATTTGAATTTCGGGGTTGGCAACACTACACTACGCACCCATTTTTACTCATACCAATATTTAAAATAAATATAATGAACTCATTTTTTAAGCAATTTTGATTCTGTTTCAAGAAAAGGGTTTCTTTTGCATATTATATTCGATTGCATAATGAAAGATGAACAAAATTAAAATCAGAATACTACCCTACTACCAGATTACTAAGTTCTAACCATTAAAATGTCAAGCCTACGTTTTAATATGTTTATAATATAATGTAATGTTTATAAATTTATTATAACGTGAAGAAAAAAAAATGTTACAATTGATGACGAAAAAAATAAGCCCGGAGTTTCTTTCTGCCTTTCTTCTTCGGGTCGTCATCGCTTAGATAGTTAGTGAAAGGCTGGTAGGTTAGCTAGACTAGGGTTTACTTTCCTTCCAAATCTGTCCTGTTTCCTTTCAACTTCTCCCCTCCCATTCCTGTCCTGATCATCATCTCCCGTCAGTTCCTTTACCGACGATCATGATTCCTTTCATTTTCCGGTCATCCTCTTTTCTCCTTTTCCAGTCCTATCCTCGACGTTGTATCCCTGCCTACCAGCCCTTGATGGTAGATTCCAAGTTCCTACGCCACTAACCATAATTACTCATTCCCGTATGGAGAATTTCCATTTGTTTTTTGACCTGTCATAAGTGCCTTTTATATGCCTACATGATGAATAAAGATTTTTATTTTATAATACCGTTGCGTATTTTCAGTATTATTGGTAATTCCTTAATTTGGAAGTTAAGAATAAGCCGTTTGCGTAATATAGATTTCACTTGTGATATCACTTGATATTGTAGCGTTGACGCCGTAAGTTATCTATATCTTTCACTTAAACCTGACACGGTGTGACCACAGTAACAATTAAGTGTTATATGTCTATATCAGCGTCCACAAATATAATTTATAGAGGAACATGTTTTTTTTTAATTCTGGCTTGACAAAGTGACCACACTGCACCTGATGGCAAGTAGAATGCCGTCCAGTTAAGAGTCTCAGTAATTCTTGTCGGATTCGACGTACGTGTTTGTGTACTTTCTTTATCGTGGCCGATAGTCGTGTCTTAAAAGGGTTAAGACTGTAGCCAACTCCAATGAACGTGACGATTTGATCGCTGACAGCACCATACGAACACGGGTTAAAAACGAGAAAGGTGAAACACGCGTTTTTTATTTGTTATTTTATTATTTTGTTAGCAATATCGGAAATGTATCTAAAACCGTTTGTTCAGGATGCTATAACAATTATTTTAGTATAGGATACACTTGAATATGCTTAGTATATTTCCTGTCAATTTGCATTAAAGATGGTACAGTCTACTTTTTTAAGATTTTTTGTACATTATTTGGAAACTCTATAGAAATTACAATTATGGGGATAGGCTCGCCCCTTAGAGTATTTAACACTGGAGACGCCATTGAGCGCTTACCCCGTATGACAAATGTAAGAGCACGGTGCTCATACACGTTCTATAAAACTAGTTGCGCTTCGTGATCCGCCACTAAAAAAGTGACATCACGTGCGAATAGAGCTCCCTGAAAACGCGAGCCTGTAGCGGTATTAACATGTAAAAATAGATCTGACACATCAAACTTACAAAAATACAAAATTATTTTTCACCTGGACATATTTTTTTAAAGTAATATTATCATTAAAAGCAACAAAACATATAATCTCTAAAAATTATCATCGGGTAATAAATGTTGCCATATTAAACTTTTAGCCACAGTAGTGCAAAATTTATTTGCATTCAATATCTTAAACGCAAGTTGTTTTTTTAATATTCATTTTTAACTAATGTTGCCCGCGGCTCCGCCCGCGTGTAGGTCTTGGAGCATTTTAACCTTCTATATTTTGCTATCCCATAAGAAGCGTGCATTTTTTCGAGTTAAAAGTGGTCTTTGTCATTTTCTGATCCCTAAACTGCCACTATGCAAAAAATCATGTCGATCCTTTGCTCTGTGAAAAACTAAACTATCCCATGGGAACTGTACATTTCTCCGGGATAAAAAGTAGCCTATGTGCTTTTCCAGACTATAATCTATCTCTGTGCCAAATTTTCAGTAGATCCGTCCAGCCGTTGTAGCGTGATTGGATATCAAACAACCTAGCATCCATCCAAACATACGCATTTATAATATATGTAGGATTACTTTATTTATGCTTCTTAATTTATAATTTAAAAATATTAGGAGAGTTGACATATCGACTAAGTTTACAATTTCATAAACTTTATGCCAGTGTAGCATTTTTGGTGGTTTATGTGGTAACACTGTCGTTTATGCAAGACTCAAATAGTGTTGTAGATAAACTTATAAAGGTTATCGATAAAATTACTAATCCATCTGGACTGTCTTCTAAACACATACTTTTAATTTAAATAGTTCTAACACACTAGGAATGTCACAAAATATGACAAAACCAGAATAAAGATTTTGTCAAAAAAAGTGATCCTAAAATTGTATCCGGTATATTTAAAAAATATTTAGGTATGAATTTTGGCGCCATTCATTTATTACGTAAGATGATGTAGGGGGGGGAGTCGATCATGTCTTATTTTTTCTTACAAGGGGTGGGAGGGAGTCTTAATAGTTCTTACGTAAGATCACACAAATGCGCAAAGTTAGGATTATACTTTGAAAAAACGCGGGCCATGCCTATAATTTTAAAAACAAGCAACTTAGATTTTCTAAATTTTTTTTGTTAACCGGTATGACTTGCCTTTTCACCCGGTTCCGGCTTGACGTCGACTTTTGGGACACCCTGTATTCATGTCGAGATCTCAAGCCCTTTTTAAATGCTCTTCATAATAGATAGCCGTTAGCCGGCTACCACACCAAAACAGGCGATAATCGCTCTCAATGACATACAATAATTTCATTCACAGCATTTGCTAATCGCATTCGTTACCAGTAACACTGTATTTCTTGGCTCCGCTTATTTAATTTGAAATTTTATGGAATAACAGAACACTCCATTTTCTTACAAACTATATACCATTGGAAAGGTCGTGTTGTGTACTTTCCGGTGGTATATTTGCTGAGGTATAATCGGAATACCTCAAAACGAGTGAGTAATCAACATTTTAAAATAATTTGCAACGGCCGTCATTGTTGTGTTGCATGTGCTGACATACCTGAAAAACGCTACTCTACAATTAGTGTTGACCAAAAAAAAAATGGAAGTGTCACGGATGATGTGCAAAGCAACCAAAAACTGATAACAGTAATACACCTTTACGTCCCATTGACTCACCCGGGAAGTCGAGGAACAATAATGACTCGCTACCTTTTAATGACAATATTACGCATCGAAAAAAGCCACTGTTGATACTAGCGCAATTAGTGGAAGTTCCGGCTTAAACTCTTCCGCGTCAGTTATTACAAAGATAGACGCTAGGGAAATAATAAGAGAAGAATTCAATGTTATGAAATTGGCTTTAGCACAGGAGCTTAACCAAACACTTAAGCAGATGGTGAGAACCGAATTTCAATCTCGAAAATCAATTCATAAAACAGGAAATAACTGCTTTGGATAATAATGTTTGTTTCTGAATGAAAATTATGAAACCACCAAATCCGCCATCGCCAAATACCAAGACACACTGGGAGAGCTAAAGAAATAGAACGTTCAGTTAACATATACGTTACAGGATCTGCAAATCAGGCTTCAGGTTGCTGAGCAATAACCGTTCTAACAATCTTGAGATAGAGTGTGTCCCCGAGCACAAACAGTAAAACTTGCTATCTATAATTACTCAGCTGTCTAAGGTATCCTGCAACTTGAAAGAATCCGACATTCATCATTGCACTCGTGTGGTAAAAAGTAACAGAGACGACAAGAGACCTCGCTCAATCATTGTTAAATTGGCTACCTCTAGGCTTCGGGATACATTTTAGCGAAAACAATAAATTTTAATAAGGCAAATCCAAACGACAAGCTCAGTATTGCTCACATAGGCATTGGAGGTAATAAATCGCCGCTTTACATTGTTGAGCACCTTTCACCTAAAAACAAATTACACGCAGCGGCTCGCCAGATCGTCAAAGAAAAAGAGTACAAATTCGTGTAGATTAAGCAAGGTCGTGTTTTCATTAGGAAAACAGAAGAAGACGAGTTTACTTATATAAGAAACCAAGAGACCAGAACCGACCTAAAACAATTCTCTGCCATATCCATGGAGTTGGAGTGGAGTTTATTTTCGGGAGCAGAAGTATCAATGCAAGGAGTTGCCTTCTGCACTGAGACACCTATAGCGATCGCCCTGAATCTCAGGTGTTGTGACTGTCTAGATGGCTAGACAGGCACAACTCCTAACTTAAACTTCTAGCACTCCTTATAATACCCCGGGATCACTCCGTAAGTGTCGAAGAAGGCCACCGCGGGGTTTTAGCTGGTAGTGTCCGGTTGGGTGTACATAAGTAGTAGGGACTCGGCCCAGCCGCAGCCCGGATAGTCATCATCCGGGCGAGGGGGTGCTGGGTCGTAAGACCGGCTAGTCCAGCATAACCGTTTTAATCTCATTCCGCTTCCCCCCGAAGCGGACGGCAGTAATAAAATGCTTTCCCCGCGACAAAAAAAAAGTGTTGTGCCTGAAGCTTGAGATTACATTTAAAGAATACCTCATAAGTTAACTCCTCACTTCGCCCTTTAAGGGATGATTTGGTAAAAACGTTGAAACACGTATTTCTTTATTTTTTACCTAAAGCATAATTCATATTTAGGAATTTTCAGATCCCTAAGTTGAAGTATTACGGATTGCCCATACAAACTTTTAACCTCTATTTCACCCCTTTCAAGATATTTTTTGAGACAAAAGATACCCTATGTCCTTCCTATAATCTATCCCTCTACTGAATTTCATTAGGATTTGTTCACCCGTTTAGTCATGAAAAGGTAAGAAACAGACATACAAACAACAATATTAATTTTGCTGCGGAGATATTTTAAAACTGTAATATCTCCTAAGATATTCATTGAAATCAAATGACGTAAAGGGCAACTTTGTTCAAAATTAAATACTTGTGATGAATAAAGTATTTATTTGGATAAGGATTAATACTATGTTTATAAAAATCCCTTTCCAAATAATACATTGTTTCAGAACAAATTCGATAACCATTAAAAAGGTTATAGTGAGCCAACCGAAATAGATAGACATATGCTATCGCGGACTTTTTTTAGAACTTTTTAAGAGGAACAATTTCGTCGTACATGATTGTTATGTAACTTTAACCGTTAACGCAGCGTACGCAACGGAAGCTCTCAAAAGGAATCAATTTTCCCCGTTTTTGCAACATTTTTCATTGCTGCTCCGCTCCTATTGGTGATAGCGTGATGTTATATACCCTATAGCGCTCCTCGATAAATGGGCTATCCAAAACTAAAAGATTTTTTCAATTCGAACCAGTAGTTCCTGAGATTAGCCCGTTCAAATAAACAAACAAACTCTTCAGCTTTATATAATAGTATAGATTAAATAAATTAAAGGCGTATTATTTAAAAAAAAATCTAAAAAATAAAGTTTTTATTTTTGCTTATTTGGCTTGTATTTTTCTCAGTACTCATTACCTTTATTATCTTTACAGTATTTCGATTAAATTAGAAATATTAATTTACACTATTTTTAACTATACCTCTCTACTTCCGTCCCTTTTCACGAAATCACACCCAGAGATTGCAAGAAAGCGATAGAAAAGATGATACACATAAAAAAATATCTTAAAACATTTAATAAATTATAATTGTTTTATTTTATCTATCGATAGATAAGGACAACGCTATCTATACCTCGTGTCGACATTGCTACGCTCTACTGTTTTTACATAGTTGTCAATATATGACACTCTAAATATATTTCACAACAAGATAAATTTGTAACTGTGTGCATAAATTTGCCAGTGTTGTATGAAATGGTGTAGTGTGCGTGCGTAGCGACGTGATTACATTTTGCATTTGTGTGCACATGTTTATTTGTAGTTGTACGAAGCCCCCCACCGACATTGCTGAATTTTTTGTTCAAGATTCGAGCGTAATGCCGTCTCCTTTTGGTTGCCTACTCTAAGGCTCGCCCCCATCTCATTATGGGACCGAAATTCGGCGAAAAGTGGGTGTACTGGTTACAGCTCTGCCTACCCCTTCGGGGATTACAGGCGTGAGTGTATATGCATGTATGTACTATAGAAATTCTATTTAGACCGAAAGTTTCATAATGAAGCTATATTAACATATATTTTTTTAATGTAGCTATTGACCAGCAGATATCTCAGGTTTTTTACGAATTCGACGTAATTTTTCCCTTTTGGCGCGAAGAACAGCCTTAATCGCGTTCGTTTTTCACTTGGGCACTTCATACTAAAGTGGATGAGGTGGATATTTAAGGCGGCACGGCGCGTCGCCTGAGACGCAGCGTTGCAGTAGTTTTTGTTGGTTATTTTATTTTTTATGAGAAGCATTGAAAATGTACATGCACTTATTTTATGAAGATGACACAGCACTTTTTGTAAAAGTCAATCGTGGATAGTATTACTAGTTTTAACGATTAGTTGCATTAAAACCGGTTGTTTTATTTTTTCGGTCTTGCTACATTATGTAAGAATTCTGTAGAAATTCTATTGAGACAGTAATGAAGTAATATTTTATCATCTTATACTGATAGGGTCAGCAAGCTTTTCAGTAGCTCAACCATGAGTCACGTATAATCGCTAGCGACAACATAAAATATTTATATAACGAAACGAACAGCGCCTCTAGCGGTGTGAGAAATTCAGCGGTATAAAAACGATAGCATCATTGACTTATATTCTATAGACACGAACTGTCGAAGAAAAAAGATGTTCCGAAAACCTTGTTCGCCCACTAATGCCATCTATCATTTTACTAAGAACTATTTGGAAGTTATAACTCCCGTCACTTTCTCTCGAACTGGACTTTCCGCGCGCCAAAATGGGACAAATTATAAAATGAATTTGTTGTGAAAATGCCATCTATTCATTTTACTAAGAACTATTTGATAACTCCGTCACTTTTTCTCGAACGGGACTTTCCGCGCGCTAAAACGGGACAAACTATATAATGAATTTTGTTTTGAAATTCATTATATAGTTTGTATTCAAAATTGAAATTAATTAATATTTATTGATATTACGTTCTAAACGTTATGAAATTATGTTATTTACCTTATATACTATTAACAGTTTCACTGTAAATCAATTTAAGGCAGATTTGTCCGGGAATGTCGCTACAAATAACTAGAATTAACTCGACACTGAAAGATGCAATGTGGTGCGCTTGCTTAGGTCGCATCAAGCAAACTAACGTTGGTGCAGAGTATACACCTCAACTCGGTGGAACATAATGTTTGTTCTGATCGCCGCATCTAGTACGTAGTACATATAGATCGCTGGATAGCGACTACTACGCTACCGACTTCATTTACCTATCGTAACTTTTGACATAAACTCATGGTAGAGCTTACTGGTTTCTTGGAATTCGATGTTTTTTTCACACACCGTAGAATTATGTTGAGTTCCTCAATAATCTGGTGACATGTACCTGTGAAAGTAGTTAGTACGAAGAAAATATGTGTAGTGTAATTTAACTGCGTTAGTACGTAACAAAACTATTTTTTTTATTAGTTTTGTAGAAAGATTACGGACTAATACAATCAGATATAAATTACAAAGATAATGAAAAACTGTTGCCAATGTCAAGCTTACGAATAGAGATGTTATGGATTTGAAATTTCGGATCTGGATGTGGATACGGATATGGGAATAATATTATATCGGATATAATATTTCGGATATTAAATTATTTCGGATTATCCGTTAGTTTCGGATATGTTAGTTATGTTATGGATATTAGGTTTTGAAGAAATTGTAAAAGTAAAAAACAAATAGCTTTATTTCTAGTTTATCATTTGGTACTATTTTATGTAAGAAAATGTAATCCCACAAGAGTAAATGACTGACAGGCTATGTCTAAGCAATAGAAATAAATATAATAAATGCATTGAGATACGCGCGCGGCTCGTGTGTCGGTTCGGCCAGGCAAAAGCAAAAACCAGTCCTAACGTGTCTCAATTAGAAAATCCGAAATTATTTGAAACTTTCATATCAGATTCGGTTACGGTTACGGCTATAATTTTATTTCGGATATCCGATAGTTTCGGTTACGGTTACGGAGCTCAATAACATCCCTGCTTACGAATATTAATTCTATGAAGTAGAGTTGTAATGAACCAGCTATTATTCTCAATAAACGAATTCAAACACTAAAGTAGACAAATTACATTTTAATAACAAACATTAATCGGCCGGTAATCAACATAACCTGTTTTATTATTTTAGTTTATAAATTGTTTTTAATCCATTTTATTTTGTTGTGGTTGAAAGTCCGTTGTTTACATACTTCAACAGTTATCATGTAAATATATTATGTAAGTGCCTATATTTTTGTGTATATTATCTCGGATATATTAAATCGCGATGTTTTAAAGATGATTACAATTTATTTTATCATTATTTTTATTTTCTGGGTCAAGGACAGCGAGTATTTATAGCCCTTTTCAATTTTAATCTTTAGAATTATAACTACTTGCAGCAAACCGTTGGTTTGGTGATGATGTGTGATAATAAACATTCATCTCATCCTTTCGTAACACGCCGTCTCAATGACATGGAATATATTTCAAAGTATCACCGGTTTTCGGAAAAAGTTATAAATCTGTATATATAAAAGAAGAAACTGACTGACTGACTGACTGACTGATCGATCAACGCACAGCCAAAACGGCTGGGGTTAGAGACTTGAAATTTTGACAGTAGGTACCTTTTATGACGTAGGCATCCACTAAGGAAGGGTTTTTGGAAATACCACCTCTAAGGGGGTGAAATAGGGGATGATAGTTTGTATGAAATTCCGTCATTTTTGAAGTTAAGTTTATGAAAATTAGTATTTGGCGTTTTAATCAAAAATAAAAAATATATATTTCAGGATTTTTGGAAATTTCAACCCGAAGGGGGTTAAATAGGGTAAGAAAGTTTGTATGAAATCCTTCATTTTTGAAGTTAAATGCATGAACATTGGTATTTTGTAGTGTATACTTTTTGCCTCAAACATGACATCCACGCGGGCGGAGCCGCGAGCAACAGCTAGTAGTGAATAATAATACAAGCCAAAATAAGCTTTATTTCCATAACATTAAAGTTACAAATACGCTTAATACGCACGTTAATAAGGGCGAGTATTGACAGTTTTTGTCCGGACACCGGTGTCCGAATGATCCGTGACTAGGCTTATTGCTACCTTAGGCAATAAGATTATTATAACTATACATTCAATAATTACCCCATCATTTTCCTCTATAGAATTTACACGTACATACATATACACACTGTGATTGATTCCTATAGGGGTAGATGGGTCCACATTTCGCCGAGCTCAATCTACCGAATCTAAAAGCTATCTCACCATCCGCCCATGATATGATAGGCGCCGAGCCTATCATCGTACCGGGCACAATTCCATCTCCGTATTTCGTGACAAAAAATAGCCAATATGACTTTTACCCCACCCGTGGTTCGAACATGAGACCTCGGCACAGTAGTCGTACCTCGTACGTAATAACAACTGCGTCATCCAGGCAGTCTATAGAATTCAGTAATTGTAAGTCATCCAGCTATATTTTCTGATGATCAATATTTTATTATGACTCTGTTCAATTTTGTCAAAAAAAACTATTTCCAAGTTCGTCAATTAGTCATTTCATGGTTATGGTCACTCTAACGCGGCACTATGGTAACTCCATCACGAACATTTGCAATTCTATCAACAAGTTCTTGGATTATGTAAACTGCTGCCAAAAAACATGGGCGTTCCCGGCAGGCGCGTCTGCCTCACCCTGCGCCCTGTCTTAAAGTTTAAAATTAATTTATAAATAAATAAAAATTATAATTATTCATTTGATAAAATTCTACATTACAATGTACTATCATATTGAACCCTCGTAGGTTGCTATTGAAATAAAATTCATGACATGATCTTATTAATAAAAAGCATTGTTAAATTCCTACTACCTATCGTTCTCTTACTATTGCTGCATTGCAGTGCATTCCATATGAAGATCGTAGACTAAATAAATTAAACTCATATGCCTCGATTACAATATATACCATGGTGGTAGGATATTCATATCCGCCCGTATTGCGACCACCTTACACAGAGTAAAAACCCACCATAGTGGCACACGCTCCGGATCAGCTAGTGTACATCCGGTTTTTGTCGAGGGTCTAGAGTTGGAGTACGATGTTTGGCCGTTTTGTACTCTGACATTAGACCCTCGACCTCTTCTTCACCTTCTTGCCCATGGCGTAGTGTGAAGGAGCAGGCTGGCATGATTGTTTGAGCAGCGGGAATAGATTGTCTCGCGCTTACCATCAAGTGAAGGGATCACTTTCCCGTGCCAGGATAAAAAAATACAATTATTTAGGTACCTACTTAAAATAATTTGGAACACAACAACATTGTTTACGATAGGCATTTATTGTATTTATTTGGAAATATTTAGTATTGTGGAACAATACAATTATTTTGGTTTAATCGGTTACACACTAGTCCAGGGGAGCACAACATTTGTATCCTCTATATTTATCGTATTTTAATACCTATAGAGTAAATACCGGCTTTATAAATATAATTTAACGTTAATATAATAGTATCAGTTTGCTGAAAACCCCCAACGTAGCCTGCGGTTACTTGTTTGTGTTGTCATCGTCAGTTTTATTCGTAAATATGAATTATATTAATATTTTTTTTATACCACGGTGGTGGCAAACAAGCTTACGGCCCGCATGATGGCAATCGGTGACCGTAGCATATGGACACTTGCAACACCAGGAGCATCACATGCGCATTGCCGACCCTATTATGATTCCTCGTTGACATTTATGTTTAGTCAAATTACTGTAGGATATTTTATTGAAACAAACAAAACAATTGATTTTGATGTTTACAAAAGGAAAATTGAAAAGATACCCCGAATTAACAGTTACACCTTTTTTTTGTTCTGGCACGGCAGTGAACACGCTGCACCTGATGGTAAGCGCAGTGCCGTCAAGTTAGTGTTAAGTAGTGAGAGACAATCTTACCCCTTGCTACTCAACACAATAATAATAGTAAAATCTGCCTATAACTATACAATGGCTATTTCCTTTAGTTTTTTTGTGAATGCCTCGGTGGTGCACTTGTAATTGCGAATGCTTTACGACTGCTGTGCTGAGGTTTGGGATTCGATCCCGGGTCAGGTAAAGTGATATTGGGTTTTTCTATCTAGAAATTCCTTAGTATTAGCCTGGAGTCTGGAATCTGTGCCTGGTAGGGCGATAAGCTCGCCCCTATCACATTATGGGACCGAAATTCGGCGAAAAGTGGGTCTACTGGTAACACCTCTACCTACCCCTTCGGGGATTACAGGCGTGAGTGTATGTGTTTTTGTTTTAATCACCAATGAAACAAGGAGTCTTATAAGCTTCAAACTTTTGTCTGCCTTTTATAATTGTCTGTGGCATCGTTGCGCTCAAAACGTGTAGACTAATTTCATTGCGGTTTTTTCTATTTCAAAACTAGTTTAATCAAGGTTGTTCTTAGCTATGTTTTTAATAATATCTACCTTTATACATACATACTGTATCCAAGTTTAAGTCCACGAGATGTGCAAAGTCTTCGCCTAGCTAATTTTGTTCCTATGATATTATAAGTGATGAATCTGTTATCTAATCGCACCACGTGCAACTTAGTGTAATTTTATCAAATTGAAAAACATTAAGCGCACATTTTGATAACCTGATCTAGTATTAGAACCCAGGACTTTACCGATTACTCAGCCTATAATAAGCTGTAGATCAAATAATTGTTTATTCAAAGTTTGTTCTTTCACAAATTATATCTATAATAAGCTTGGTAACTATAACTATTGAAAATAATGTAATAATGTATTAAACAATAGGGGGCTGCAGTATTGGGTTCTTCAAGAATAAATAGGTTCACGAAGGGTTGACAACGCGCATGTGATGCTCCTGGTGTTGCAAGCGGCCATAGGCTACTGTAACCGCTTGCCATCAGGCGGGCCGTAACCTTTTTTTCCACGTGGTATAAAATAAAAATAACAATAACATCATGTGCTGTATATCACCCAAGTTTGTCAAAAAGAACGATGCACCATTGCATTGCACATTAAATAACTATATTACTTGTCTGTAGACAGTCTTCAATCGATTTGAAAGAATATTTAATATATTTTAGTACTGAATTTAGAACTTGCCAAGTTTTAATGGTCCTTAATGTTAAAAGTCCTTTAAGATGGTGAATCTATATATCGTTGGTCTAATTATCAAAATTCGTAACTCCTTTTAGGATCATTTTACAAGAGAGAAAATAAACTGTTTGTTTATTCTTAGATAATCTACTATAAAATGATCTGATCTGTGACATTACCTTCTATTCTTCTCTAATTATATTTACATACATGCATATACACTCACACCTATAATCCTCAAAGGGGTAGACAGAGGTGTAACCAGTACACCCACTTCTCGCGAAATTTATTGGGGTCCCATAACGTGATAGGGGGCGAGCCTATCGCCATACCGGGCACAATTCCAGACTCCGTGCTGATATTGCGTATTTCTAAATAGAAAAACCCAATCTCACTTTACCCGACCTGGGGAACGTGAGACCTCAGCACAGCAGTCGTAACGTATGCGCAATTACAACTGCGCCACCGAATCAGCCTAATTATATATTTATTTTCTTTTTCGCATAAGTAGGTTCATGACTAATGTGAAATATTATTAAAATTTATGAAGATTATATATTGGTACCTTAACAATGGGTATTATTCAGTCGATATTCTTTTACAAAATTGTAATAATTTATTACATAATAATTTTCTTGATAAAAATTATGATGTATATTTTAATTTCTAAAATGTACAACTCAAGCATGACAAAATCGATATCGTTAATTAATTGCACAAACATTTACCGATTAGATTATATCGTAGAAAGCATTGTGCAGCAAATAACTATCACATTAGTTTCCTTTTCCGTTAAAAAAAACATTTATTTATAATAATTATCGCTTGCTTTAACGGTGAAGGAAAACATCGTGAGGAAACCTGCATACCTGAGAATTCTTATACGAATTTCAAAGGTATGTGAAGTCTACAGCATGAATGGGCCGGCTCGACCGGGGTAGTACCACTGTCTCACAGAAAACCAACGTAAAGTGACAGTTTACTGTCGCGTTTCGTATGGTAAGTGAGATAACCGGAGGTCCAGATTCCCCCTTCCCTTCCCTAATCCCTAATTTTGTCCTTTAAGGCCGACAACGCATACATGATACTTTCGGTATTGTGGATGTCCATGGGCGGTGGAGATCACTTAACATCAGGTGACCCACTGGCTCGTTTGTCGGAATACGATATAAAAAAAAAAAAAAAGTCTACCAATCCGCATTAGGCCAGCAGCGTGGTAGACTAAGGCCTAACCCCTCTCATTAGTAGAGGAAGCCCGTACACAGCAGTGGGACAATGTTTAATACAGGGCTAGTATTATTATTTTTTATTATAATAATTACAATGCTTCAGAACTATAGACAAATTTATTGGATAAGTTGTGTCGAAGATCGGGTGATCTTCGACTTCTAGCTTCTAGTTGCCGTCACATGCCTTTCACAGGTCATTGCTCCATTTGGTCGGCCACGCCACACAATATCATGATTATCAGCGTCACAATTTACGTGAACCTTTGAGTACAAAACTGTGTTAACATTATAATTAGATACTTTTATGTTTATACGAGTTTCGCACAATTGGTATCTATTATTATCTGTGAAGTTATAATTATTAGTTTCCACTTCCCACTGCCATTAGCGGCGGCAGACGCGATAAAATTGGAAGTAGGTTGTATCACTTAGGGTTACTAGAATAACTTAAAATGCTGTCTGGATTATCTGTTGCTATGGACCAAATGCAGGTTATTGGAAGGTTTCAGTCTGATATTTAAAGGATTCTACCCATTTTCGTTTTAAAAAAACGGTACGTTGAATAATATTTGTAACATGTTCAACGTTTTGGCAACGATCCAAAAATTCACCATTAGAATTTCAGGATCATGAATGAAAAACACATTTTGTTAATTATTTTACACACTACACAATTAACACACGTTTAGTGTGTCTTACAAAAGATAAGATAGTTTCTTTATTTATTAATTGATGAATGTATACGAAAACGTTGGGAAGTGATCGTACAAAATGTTAACTCTTACATTTTGGTAGGCAGCGGCTTTGCTGTGCCCTGGCATTGCAGAAGTCTATGGGCGACGGTGACTACTTACCATCAGGTGGCCCGTCTGCTAGTCTGCCTATCGAGGCACTAAAAAGAAATTTTAGCGCACGCAGGCTGAACTCGTAATTTTTTTACATAACTCACGATCTAAGCAAGCCCGACATTAAAACCGGTGATGCAACGTGTGTTCGTTCTATTGTACCAGTGTGAGATAAAATACCTAACCATACCGACTGTTGGTGTAAAAAATGAAACAAAAGATATAGACCTCCTGGCCCCGGGTTATTGATCCGAGCTAAATCTATTTTGAATTAACTTAAAATAGCTGACTGTGGTCGCGAATGTGATTCCATTTGTTGGAAAAAGGCTCACAAAAGTGATGCTAAAGTCAATTTGAACTATAATAATGTAAAAGGATCTTACGTAATTAATTGTACGGACGCACGGCTAAAGGTATTTTATACGTGTTAAATTATTTTTGTACATCAAATGTTGGTCTGATATAATAAAGTTGTTTTATTGCTCCATTCCTATGTCATCGTATGTGGTTTTGATGCGCTCGTGTGCGAGTTATTTACATAGTTGGCAACCATGCAGTTCTACTTACTTACAGCTATGCGCTTCGAGTCGGAACCTTTTTGGGTGACAAAAAGTAAAGTTAGAACAAAGATATCATTGTTTTCGCTTATACCGAGATCCGTTTATAACTAAATATTTTCTACTACAACCTGTTACGGTGTTAAGTTTGATCAATAAATACTATAATGAATATTTTGTTTTAGAACTGTGCCTTATAATGTTTATTGACGCATTCATTGCCTGAAATGAATGTAAACCTTTCCTTATATATCTCATTTCATTTAAGGTTACTATTCTGGCTATATTGAACTAAAACTAGTAAAAAGATCCATATTACATTAATCATATTGTATTGAAGTCGAACATACGGTCCACTCAAAAGGTCATACGTATACAAAAAGCAATGTTGTTATTTTTGCATGTGCTAACATTCTTCTTACTGAGATTGAGATAAGATGCACTAGGCATCGAGACATGCTCCGCTGATTCAGACATGAATGTATGGGTGACGTAAGTTTAACAAAAAATGTGTGGTTGGAAGAATTGTAACCGCGTCCGGTGCTCGGATATATTCAAAGGGCCCCGGCGCGCGCGGCCGGTTGTATTAAACAAAAAGCTTTAAAATTACGTGGCTTGGTGTATATAATGTTGTAAATATATTCAGATCGTTTTATATTATCGATATTTGACTCGAATATTGATGTAAACTAAATTACATAGAGGCCGCATTCGTTTGCTGTACCGAGACAAATGTTTGTGTGTTCCCCAAATGTTTGTGTGTTCCCCAAATGTTTGTGTGTTCCCCAAATGTTTGTGTTGCCCAAATGTTCCCCAAATGTTTGTGTGTTCCCCAAATGTTTGTGTGTTCCACAAATGTTTGGAGTTTGGGTGTTGTGAAAGCGTAGTCCTTCGTAGTTATTGATACCTACGAAACAGGTTTGACCTAGTGTGGAGCTCTATATGTATTGGGTGTATTATTATTGATTGACAAGCTCGGCGAGTATCTGTTTGTGATTATAACTACAATTATCACGACCGACGTTTCCCTTTAACTCATACAAAACAACATGCTGCTCGTGGTAGGATATTCATATCCGTCCGGATAGCGACCACCGTACACAGGGTGTAAAACTCGACATAGTGGCACACGCAAGTGTATCGCGTTCCGGGCTCAGCCAGTGTACATCCGGTTTTTGTCGGGGGTCTAGAGTTGAGCTACAATTTTTGGCTGTGTTGCAGCCTTCTTAGTTCTGACACTAGACCCTCGACCGCTTCTTCAGTTCCTTGCCTAGTGCCTGTGAAGAAGCTACACACTAGGCCGGTATGATTGTGTTGAGTAGCGAGGAATAGGTTGTTTCTCGCAACTTGATACTCTAACAGACTAACTGGACCGCACTGCGCTTACCATCACGTGCAGTGTGGTCACTTTGCCGTACCAGGATAAAAACACCGAAACATAAAACGTTTTAAAAGTTTTGTTAATAAAATCTGTGCAATTCTCGTTACCTATATTTAAATTGTGTTCTGTTATCGATAGAGCTCATTTTTAGTATTGTTGATAAAAATTGTTGAAGACAAGACAATATGGTAACAAAACAAATCGCTTTCTGAATCTCTTGTTAGAAAAACATGGTACTTAAATACGATTAAAACATAAAAGGTAACGCAATAAGCCACCGTGTTGATTCAATACAAAATCAAAAGTCGGTACTCGTAGCTTATCTGTGACATATACATGCATTTCCTGTAAATGGTTTTAATTAACCGTTTCATATCACCATTGATAGTATACCGCCTGTTTACCGAACGAATAAACGCAAAACAATATGACGGATTATATTCAATTCTGACTATCCAGTGATTTGTTGTGGATTTTTTTAGGAATTGTACGTAAAGCCTGGTGGATATTGGGACAGAACGATGAATGAAGAATGAATTCTTCTGTTTTTTTTGGTTTATTTTAAATAATAAAATTCAAGTTACATATTTAGTTGACAGACCCCGTGGTGAGTGTTAACGCGTTAATTTTATGATTATATCGAAACTTCGGAAATGCCCAGTTGTCTGAATAAAAGCCCTAAGAAACTCAGCGGTAGTTTTTGTTATTATGTTTAAAATATTATTATTTTAATATTAAGGTTAGTTTTTGTTGGAATTTTATTGTTATATGAATGAAGTCTAAATAAACGAACTGGCGATCAAAAGCGATCCACACGCATTACTGGCCCGCGTAGATGTTTTTCAAGTTGCGCCCGCAGCGAAACAGGTGTTCCCACATCCCGTATTCTTTAAAAGCAATTTTTTAAGGATTTCCTGTTCACATTGAATTATTCACACTTTTATTAACATCAAGTGGCCTGGTTATAGTACTTTGCGATCGTGTTACGTATTCAGAATGCGACAAAGACCATTTATTGTGTTCATTGTTCGTGAGTCATAATCAAATATTGACTGTTTAATAATAGTAATGGACTTAACTATGAGAATTTTATTGTATTTATTCTAAATTAGAACCTTGCTGATTGTCGATCGAAGTAAGCGAGTTGAAGTCATTCTAGGTATAAATTGATGAAGTCAGGTCAAGGACTTCTGTAAGTGTAGTCGGTATTGTATTATTACTTAGAAGTACGATTAGTATTGGAAGGGCTCCTTTATTGTTTGAGCATGTTGGTGAGTTCCAGTATTTGCAGTCAATTTAGGGTCTAGGACTTATCAGGAATCCTCATAATAATATATTTCAAGCAGTTCTGTTTCTATGATATGACCAGAATGGATGGATGCTAACTGTATACATTGATATTTAGCCCCGTCCTTCGGAATTTTGAATTGACCCAACCCGGTCCGGTTTTGACTCAATAGATACGAGAAAAGTGTTTGCTCATGGATCATAAATAACATTGGAATCGCTGTCTCAACGGGTTATAGTTGTTTTACGACTTAAGCTAAATCTTATATATTCAAGACAATGTTTTGTACGTGTTCTGAATATAAGCTTCTCAAGAGAGAGGTTTGTTGCGTGCGTAAATGTGATGTCGTGTATGGGCTTTGCAAAAACTAAGTATTGCGCTATGAAAGTATCTAGTTATAAAGTTAGAGGTGGCACTGGGTTACACGGTTGAGGCATCTGTCGATCTCAACTACATTGTGAAAACTAGTAGTGACTCATTCCCTAGAGCACTGGCTCTACGACGACTGCGTTGTAAGCAAGAGAACGGCGAAATTATAAATCTTTCTTACACTAAATTATTACTGTAAGTGGATTGAAATATTCGATTCGTTTCTAGACGCACAGGGTTATCGTAGTTCAGAAGATAGGGCTTTATGAGTATATGGGTCGATATAGTTGTCTAGATTATTATAGTGTCACTGTTTTTAATTAAGTATTACCGGTAAAAGGTTGGAGTGATGTATACATGTATGGGGAAATGTAACTATATCAACTGAATTTGATTGAAATTGCGAGTAAAACTCATGCAATGTCAATCTTTAGGCTTCATAAGGACTACTACGTACCATTCCGAAGATGAAAAAGTAACAAAAGATTTTTAGGAGAATCAGTGGTATTCATTACGCAGACCAATTGGTGCTCGTTTATCCAAAAGGCATTTCCGGAGGTAGTAGATGTAATTCAACGGCTTTTCGTTAAAAAACATCCAATATTTTTCTTAATTTTACTAACGTATTTTTTATAAATGCGAGCTAACCCATTTTTGATTTATTTATTTTGAACACTTCTATTTTTGTTCGAAAACCTAGGTTTGAAAATAATTCGATAATAAGAACTCCAATCCGTTAACCTACTGCGCCACATAAATCAATAACTATTATAAGTGTGACCAATTTACTGTCTAGTATCCACCTTCTGTCAGAACATCCGTAATGTTTCCCATCCACCTGTTCGTGTTTGAGTTGGCACCACGATGCAAATGTGTTTGCGTAACACAAATAAATATAATCATGGACAAAACAGTGGGCCTTGATAGAAAAAAAAATGCTGATGTACAATAATTTTTGTGTTAATACATTTCGTTATAAATTAAAACGGAGGTTGAGCGTATAGTTCGATTATAATAATTTAGGATGAGGTTATAATAGTCACCAGTTTACCATTTTTACCACACTATAAAAAGGAAATTCGTGCTACGGCCCTAGTTAAGCAAAAAAAGACACCTAAATCCATCCAGCATAATGTGAGTAGCCATGTCAGTTTCCGTAGTTCCTGTTGAAGATCCAAGTGCTGTACTTTGTGTGCTGTTGAATACGTGTTTTATTATCGTGGCTCGGCGAAGTGACCACACTGCACCTGATGCTAAACGCAGTGCCGTCCAATTAGAATATCGAGAAGCGAGAGACAATTTATCCCCCACTACTCAACACAATCATGCCGGCCGGCACACTACGCCATGGCCAAGAAGGCGAAGAAGCGGTCTCGTGTCTCGTGTCAGAGTACTGAGAAGCCCGCAAAACGGCCAAACATTGTATCTCAACTCTAGAGCCCCGGCAAAAAACATTGATTTGAGTTACGTCCAAGGCTATATAGCGGATAAGTCGTCTTATCTAATGACGCTGCTGTGATCATATCCATTTTAAGACTGGCCGGTCCTGGTAATTAATTTAATAGACCACATTTAATTTCATTACTAGTTTATTGTTCGTTATTCACTTACTGATTCCCATTGCGAAAGTTTTTATCTAGATTACGTTTAACGTAAAGCCCAACGACAGACAGTTCGAAAAACAGTAGTCGCTATTCAAATGTTTAGACCGACAGGTTCATGCTAGTTTTAATATTCAAATAGATTTATATAAGAAAGTGTTGTATTAACAAAATAGATGACAAACTTTATGATTCATTAAATGTTTACCACAATGACCTTACAATAGTGCGCGGGCAGGAAATCACGAACTATTTGCCGCTCAATTATAAAATGCTCATTTACTGAGGTTAATATACTTTGGCACAGGTTTTTTTTCACCACTAAAATATGTCTATAATCAAATGTTTTTATAATATCAAGGACAAGATCTCACTGGACTGGATACTGTAAATTCAAAGTCCAATAGAAATGAAGGTGTAAAGGAAAAATAATACCCGGCCAGACACGGGTAATCGAATCTGAACCAGCCTAATTGACAAGTAACGAGACGGACACAAATCGAACGCCGTCCCTACGGAGTTATTCGGGATTTTAGGGATACAAATTAACTCGAACGAGTGAATTTTAACGAAGAAAATCGATTTATATTTGCCATCTGGACTAAACTTTGATAACGCTTAAAAGTTTGTAGATAAAATTAAATATAAAATAAATAAAGATCAAATAATAAATTTGTAGATAACTAGCTGCACCCTGCATGTGTTGCTATGCCACGTAAAGTAAATTGTGATTATTGTAAATTGGTTGAACGCTATTGAAGTTGATGTTCTGCAGCGCCATCTAGCGAGTGCTTTTTATTTTTTCGGGCCAGGAACCATCACGGGCTTATGAAGAACACCAAAGTTTCATCATAATCGCATGAATAGTTTTTGATTCCATAGAGGACAAACATACTTAAATTTTTATTTATATAGAAAAGCGACCTGCTATAATATCGCTTCTTTTATTTGTGAATTTTAAAAAAATTAAGAAAACAAATATTTCATTTTGTTGTCATTTGTAGGCAAAATATGACACAAAATTATCAGTAAGTAAAAATCTGTTGAACTGATCGCTATTCGCTACCAGACTTCACAGGATAACCCATTAATTTTTAGGTTGTCTGAAAATATCACGTATAAATAGCATGCCGGCTAACCAAAAATACTGGCAACACTGGCCCTTCTTACATGCTATTTTTAACTTTAATATTATGGAAATAAATTGATTTTGGCTTGACTCTACTTATTACCTTTTCTAACAGCGGTGTGATAATATCGCTTCAGCCGTTTTGGAGTCCATAGGGAACATACGATTACATACACAAAACGATTTTTATAGATATAGATATAAACTTAATATTTAACATTAACTTTGTTCAATAATTAATTTGGTAAGCTCTGACTTGGCTAACTTTTGTGCGGATGGGTATTAGTGTCATAAAAATAATATATTTTCTGTGAGGACTGACATGATGACGCTGTTATAAGACGGGCAGATTAGTGTTTTTATTAAGCAGTTGATTTATGGACAAAATTAATGTTTTATATCGTTTGTTGTTTATGTTTAGTAGTATTTCACTTTTTTATATTTTTCAAACTCAGCAATGGTTGTAATTTATCAGATGTGTGTTATTTGAATGATTTCATTATTATTTATGTTTTCATCAGCCAATTTTCCTCGGCGTTCCTACGCCGACGAAGTCTCAGGTACATTAGAGTTGCCAACCGTCCTGATTTCCCAGGACGTGTCCTAGTTTTTAGAGTGTTCTGGACAGTTTTTTAGCAGCGTCCTGTGGTTTAAAGCGCCCTGATACGGTCCTGTATTCTAAAATTCGCGCGTCTCTTTTGCATTCCCTCGTGGTCTCACGATTCACAAGTGTTTTAAAACAAAGACGCGTCCTGTTTTTAAACTGAATTGTCCTGGTATATCCAACTTCAAATTTTAGTTTTTATATTACGGAGTTGGTAACCCTAGTATATTCCTATTTTCTGCAACACGTTGTATGTTCCATGATCATCCGATTTACCTCCCGAATGTTTCCCCCAAGCACGAGATTGCAATGTACATGAGTCAACCAGATGAGCTGTTGTCGGTTTTATAACTAACATATACAGTGATTATATATGTTAGTTATGGTTATATGGTTTCAAGGCCCACCCGGCAATTGTCAATTTCTGCGAAATGATAAAAACTTCGGCTGTACCAAGCCGCGCGTGCTTCTTTGTTTACCGCCTGCGGATTCAGCTTTATGGATGTCTCTTTCGTAAACAACGGGATTTAATGGTGATTAATGATGATAATGCTTATAGATCAATAGAAAATAAATATTATTGGTTGATATTGGTTTAACCCAAGGCTGTATTTATCGTATCCCGCCATGCATAGGCATGCCTAGTGGGGGTGGAGGGGGTGCGGATTCCCATCGGCTGTAAAATGAAGTACTTGGGATTGATTCTGGACAGCCGATGGGATTTCCGTGCCCATTTCCAGGAGATGTCGCCGAAATTGGTGCGGGCGGCGGGCGCGCTCGTGCGCCTGCTGCCGAACCTGGAGGGACCTAGTAACCCTTGCCGAAGTTTATACGCTGGAGTCGTTCGGTCAATGGCCCTGTACGGATGTCCCGTATGGGCTGAGTCCCTGAAAGCCTAATGCGTCGCCTTGTTGCGCAAACCGCAGCGTTTGGTGGCGCAGCGAATAGTAAGGGGCTACCGCACAGTCTCCCACGAGGCGGCCTGCGTATTGGCCGGCACACTCCCTTGGGAGTTGGACGCAAAACTCCTCTCATCAGCGTTCTTCTGGCGGGAGGAGGCGTCCAGTCGCCGACAGGAGAGACTGGCCCCAAGGGAGATTGCGGCCCGGTTCCGCAGCACCGCTGTGGAGGAGTGGCATACCAGGCTGGAGAGCCCGACTGCGGGCTTGAGGACTGTCGCGGCAGTGCGTCCTGTCCTAAAGAGATGGCTAGACAGGCGCCACGGTGCGCCAACGTTCCGGCTGACGCAGGTACTGACGCACCACGGGTGTTTCGGTTCGTTCCTGTGTCGGATCGGAAAGGAGGTGTCTGCCGTGTGCCACCACTGTGGCAACTGCCGTGAGGACACGGCCCAACATACGTTGGAGGAGTGCCCAGCCTGGGACGAAGAGCGCAGCGCTCTCAGAGCAGTCGTCGGAGGAGACCTCTCGCTGCCGGCTGTGGTGTCGTCCATGGTCGCCAGCCGGAGGTCCTGGCGTGCGGTGGCCCACTTCTGCGAGAGCGTCATCTCGCAGAAGGAGAGTGCCGAGAGGGATCGAGAACGATATGATCCCTCCCGCCGCCAGAGAAGACGTAGGAGGCGCCGGGTGGACGACTAACCGGCGTCTCGGGCCCTGTGGAATGGGGGCGTTTTGAGAATTCTACCACGGTAACCCCTGCCTGTCGTATGAGGCGACTAATTGGGGCCATCGGGGGTCGCGGGCGCGCAGCGGGGGGCTGTCAGCCCGTATCGATGCACTCCCAAATTGGGAGCATCGTGCGACCCCGAGATGGACGGCAGCGCGAGTGGTAAGGCCTCGTTCGCTGTCGTTGTTCGGTGCGCGGGGGCTCCTTAGCCTCCCAAGGAGATGAGTTGGTACGCAGCACCGCGCAGGGGCGATTCCGGCTGCAATTCTAGCGCTCCTTAGAATACCCCGGGATCGCTCCGTAAGCGCCGAAGAAGGCCACCGCGGGGTTTTAGCTGGTAGTGTTGGGTGGGGTGTACATAGGGGGTAGGGACTCGGCCCAGCGGCAGCACGGATAGCCATCATCCGGGCGAGGGGGATGCTGGGTCGTAAGACCGGCTAGTCCAGCATACCCGTTTTATTCTTATTCCGCTTCCCCCCGGAGCGGGCGGTAGTAATATAACGCTTTCCCCGCGACAAAAAAAAAGGCATGCCTAGTGGGGGACCACGGTTAAACATATTAGATATGCATCGGGCTAATGTACAACTTATAACTAACTATCCCCCGCTACTCAACAATGATGCTGGCCTACTTCACACTACGCCATGGGCAAGAAGATGAAGAAGCAGTCGAGAGTATAGTGTCAGAGTACTCAGAAGGCCGCAAAATGCCCAAATATTTTTTATTGAATCACAGATGCGTAAGAACTCCACAAATAATAAAGGGACTCATTACTGTAAATCGCGTTTCAGAACCTTTTTGTAGAATGACATATTATTCAGTTCAGAACGGTATTAGTATATGTAGTGTTTACATAAGTCTATGGGCGGCGGTGTCTACTTACCATCAGGCATCAGGTGGCCCGTCTGTCTATCCAGGCAGTAAAAAAGAAGTTCGTCAACGGCCGGCAAGGCTATTACGACCGAAAACAATCACTAGTGGCTTTTGTCTCCTTCGGTGTTTGTTCTCTTGAGTACAAGTCTAAAGTCGAATATTTTTGTGGAAACTTCACTGATCAATTAGTTCCTAGAATGCATGTACTCAAATCGGTGTTTGCCCGATGTTTTGTCTACCGTTTTTCCTTATTATCAATGAATTGTAAGTAGTGGGATTTACGGAACGTTTAACATATTTGTTAATCCGTTTTGTACTAGGTATTACCTGTATTTTAATGTTTTGTTTTGTAACTTTTGATGTTGTTAATAACGGGCTCTAACAGTCCGACACTCGGTGGGATTTAAGATTTTAGTACTGAGAGCAGACGTGTAAGTTCGTGTCTCATTTAGTAGTTGTGTTCTGTTCAGTGCAATGATCGTACAATTTGATATAACCTGACGAACTATGTACAATCTATATGATTATTTATCATAATAATAAATAACACCCAACAGTTACTCACATAGCCCCGACCTCACACTAAGGTACGACTCTTGTGTTGTGGGTATCAGGGACTACGAGAGACTTTCGGTCTCACAACACCCAGACCCCGAACACAAATATCTGTGTGTCACACAAACATTTGTTCCGGTGTGGGGATCGAACCCACGGCCTCGTTTCATAGCCGACTACTCGCCAACAGCGCCACGGAGGCTGTCAAAAACATATATGTATATATGTTATCCATTATAAGTAACATTGACTCGCCGTAGTAACTTATGTTAAAATGTTTGCATTGTAGGTAATGTCGGGGCGCGCACCGAGTGATATGTGGTAGCGCGAGGGGTGATGCAGCGAGAGCACGCGGGCGGCGCTCCCCCGCCCCACGCCGCCGCTACCCCCTCTACCCCCTCGCATACCCACTACCGGATCAACGCACATTACACTGATATTGATGATCAGGTACGTATTGGATACGCCTTACACTCCTCTTTGTTTGTATTTTTTAACCGACTTCAAAAATGGAGGAGGTTCTCAATTCGTCGGTATATTTTTTTATGTATGTTCCCCGATTACTCGAAGACGCCTGGACCGATTCGAGAAATCCTTTTTTGTTTCCCAGGTGGCCCCATTGGCACAAAGTCAGGAACCAATGATGGAATCTCAAAAAAATCTAGGGCAATCCTCTAAATTTTATGTTTTTTTTTATGTCGGTGTACTTTTTATGAATTAAAAAACTGTTTTGTAACACTAAAACGTTGTTTCCAGATACCCGCTTCCGTGATAAGCAGCGTCGGCACAGTGAGCCTGTCGCAATCATCATCGAACCCAACTTCAAATATAACCATGGCCAATCCGACCAACCTAGGCAACGCCAGCAGCGGCAACGCCACTCAGCCGCCGGCGCAGCAGACACCTTCGCAGGCTCCCGTACGGAACCTACCGAAAAAGCGCAAATTCGACCCGTCCGTGCTCGAGGAGATGCAGTCAACTTGCCCCAATAACAACACCATCAACATCAATACCTCGACGGCGCCAACCATCGTCGAGTATCACCAGAGTTACCAGCGGCCGATGCTCCAGCCATCGCCAATAGTCCAACTTTCACCGCCCATCGACCTGAAACCATATCAGTACCCGAGCGTCGAACTGTCTGAGTGGCGCGAGTATCGGGTGTTGGCCAAGCAGCGTGGCTTGTACATACCAGGTGTGATACGGCATGCCGAAGGTTGCAGAGTGACTATTGAACTGGACGGATACGATAACGAATCAGTGGAATACAGTGATATATTCGGTGTGAACAAATTGGATGTGATTAGTGATGCGAGCCCTCAGATGAGCCATTTGTCTATCGGGTCTGCGTGTGTGGTGAGGACTACCGATCCTAGCCGGGAAAGTGTGCAAAGTGTGTTCGTCGAAGGTCTTGTTATTGAGGTGCTTAATTCGCCAATAAGGATAAGAGTTAAGGTGAGACCACTTTTTATACGTATTTATCGCTTTGGTTGATACTGCTCGTTATTTTCATGTAACTTTACTAACGAGACTCCGATCGGATATTCAACAAGTTCTATAAAGCTGGCAATAATTGGCTTTTCAATAAAGTAGCTGAATACATTTTTGCAGATTGTGATACTATGCGACATTTCGAATCATTGATATATTTATACGAGCCTATCATGTATAGATACAGGCTTTAGCGTTGAATTTTCCATTTGAATGGTACATATCAGAGAATGAATGACCGATAATGTATTTAAAGCAATCATTCTGACGAACGTAAAGATATTATGCATATAAAATTATCTGTTCCGACTGATTCATCAACTAGAGCAAACCGATGGCCCCAAACCTGAAATTTTGATAATAATCTTTTTTTTTTTTTTATCCTAGCACGGCAAATTGACCGCACTTCACCTGATGGTAAGCGCAGTACGGTCCAATTAGAGTATCGAGTAGCGAGAGACGATCTATCCCCCGCTACTCAACACAATCATGCCGGCCTGCTCCTTCACACTACGCCATGGGCAAGAAGGTTAAAAAGCGGTCGAGGGTCTATTGTCAGAGTACTCAGAAGGCCGCAAAATGGCCAAACATTGTACCCCAACTCTAGACCCCCAAAAAACCGGATGTACACTGGCTGATCCCGGAACGCGACACACTTGCGTGTGCCACTATGGCGGGTTTTTCACCCTGTGTACGGTGGTTGCTATCCGGGCGGATATGAATATCCTACCACCAGCTGCGTTCAATCTCCGTTATTACAAAGATTCCGCCCCTTAGACGATGAAAAGACTTTTCTTTATACTTAGTAACTAGGACTATATTTTAAACTATCTAAATAAATACACCCAACAGTCACACACATAGTTCTGATCCCACACTTACATAGTGTCTAAACCTCTATCGTGGGTATCAAGAACTACCAGGGACTACGGTCCCACAACACCCACACCCAAAACAAATATTTGTATCTGTGCGGGAATCGAACGCACGGCCTTTCGTTCCACAGCCGGCTACTCGCCCGCTGCGCCACGGAGGCTGTCATCTATAATTACAATACTGTTGTCACCGACTAAAGTATAACCAAACCTAAACTACAATAGGTGAGCTAACTTAGGCCTGTTTTAGTTCAAAGTCTTATCTATAGGGGCTTGTGTGTGTCAAACTACAAGATGTTTTCACAACTAATTTTAGTATGAAAGGGTTTTCATACTAAAATTAATTCAGCATTATACTTTTAGTTTGTAATTTCCAAACATTTTACATGAAAATATAATACGTCTATAAACTCCATTGCTAGATATTATTTATGTTCTAATTACTTTATTCGTTTCATAAACGGATAAACCATTTAGAACTAATAAAAAACATACGCCGTCACGGGGACTACCGACAGACGTGAAAACTTTAAACTTTAGAATTAGAGTATTTTTTGAGGCAGCGTCCATGAAGCCTACAGGCTTCATGGCTGTTACTACAGTAACTACTTTTTGTTTGTGATTACTTGTCAATAATTATAGAACTTCGTAGGCGTGCTTACGAAAAAGTAAAATAGCGTGACGGTCACACGGGTTCAGTACCTTTTCCCCATCCCAAAAGTGCCCAACGTAACTAAAGAAGTTTTCACTTTAAAAACATATACATACATATCGACCTTAAAACGTATGGAAGATCAGGTGATGAACATGCCATTCTGACTCATTTCCGGTCTAGTGTCGAGTCAGCCAGTTACATGTAGCTTTGAAATAAGGTTTGAAACTATTAAGATATACACGTCTCGGTCTAATTATCTTGTAACTATCAAGCAAACGAATATCATGCGATCCTTATTTTATTAAAATTGCTGCTATTAGAGTAGCTGCTGCCCGCGACTTCGTTCGTGTATCAACAACGACGTGGGTTACTCCAATGTTTTCATTATTGTTTTTATTTTAGAGAATGTTTTTCGTTATTGTGCAAAATTGGAAATAATTAAATGATAATAATTTCCTTTAGGAAATGCACTAAATTTCTATTTCATGAAATTTTACGAAACTCCTTTTAAATATACGATTCCTGTAGGATACAATTGCCATTCTATCCCATAGAAACCATACATTTTTCCAGGATAAAAGGTAGTCTATGTCGTTCTCTGATCCCTAAACTACAACTATACAATTCATGTCGATCCTTTGCTCTCTGAAAAACAAAAGCAAATCTATCCTCGTACATTTTCCGGGATAAAAGCAGCCTATGTGCTAATCCAGACTCTAATCTATCTCTGTGTCAAATTTCAACCAGATCCGTTCAGCCGTTTTGGCGTGATTAAGTAACAAAAATCCATCCATCCAAACATTCGCATATATAGTATTAGTTAGTAAGGTTTATTTAGCTACATTATCAGGACTGTAAACACAAAAGTTTTCAGTAAAGATCTGATCTGATGATTCCGTATTAAAAGTATAATTTTATCAAGATTTATCAATGTATCTTGATTATTGTCTTGATAGTTATCAATTATAAATGATAATTATAGTTTTTAAGTCGTTATGGCAATGATTGTTATATCTTTTTAGTGGTTTTTAGGTCTCAATAAAGTCATCTATTATAAAATCAAATCAAATATTTATTCAAATAAATACACCCAACAGTTACACACATAGTTTTGACTCCACACTAGGTTAAACCTGTATCGTGGGCATCAAGAACTACAAAGGACTCCGGTCCCACAACACCCAGACCCGGAACAACTGTCTGTCACGTAAACATTTGTCTCGATGCGAGAATCAAACCCACGGCCTCTCGTTTCACAACCGACGCTCACTGCGCCACGGGGCTGTAAAAATTTTTAATCTATGAAATTCTATACATTATTTAGCTTCACAACACAATCTCTTTTTACTCTGCTCTAAAGAACGGACAAGAAACTCTAGCGTTGCTCTTTTCGAACACCAGTCAACAATATTTGGACTTACAATTAAAATTCAATTTTTATTTTATTACACTAGATTAGAGCAGCTAGAGGTTAGAGTTGCCTTATTGTAATATTGTGAAAAAACTTGTTACAAAACCTATTGCGGTACATGACTCTCATCAGAGTGATATTCACTAGATAACGGCCATAACGTAGATTTTGAGCAAAATGAAGGATCCAAATGAAAACCAGCGCCAAGCACTTAATATTTGGGACATGATGACTTGGATCGTCTTAGCACTTTTATGGTGGGATATATACCGGTTATAATGCCTTATAATAATAATACTAGCCCTGTATTAAACATTGTCCCACTGCTGGGCACGGGCCTCCTCTACTAATGAGAGGGGTTAGGCCTTAGTCCACCACGCTGGCCTAATGCGGGTTGGCAGACTTCTCATACCTTCGAAAAATTCTCAGATATGCAGGTTTCCTCACGATGTTTTCCTTCACCGTTAAAGCAAGCGATAATCAACATTTTTAATACACACATAACTTTAGAAAAGTCAGAGGTGTATGCCACTTGGGTTTCGAACTTACGACTTTCGTCTTAACAGTCCGTACCGCAACCAACTAGGCTATCGCTGTTGCCTTAATGCCTTATACTACCTATAAAAAGTTACTTTTAATGTATTGGGAATGTAATCACCTAATTACTGCCAGTAAATGCTTTCTTCCTTTTTGTTGCGCCTTAATTGAAAATTGAATACCTATGTCGTTAACATCATCATAGTGTTGAATATTAAATAGGTCTACTTTTTGATCTTCACTCTTAATATCAACATCACAAGTTTGCGCTCCCTCTTCTTATTCAATAAAATGAATTAATGAACGTGTGCGGCTACATGTACCATTATTCAATTACGCGGTAACATCTCAATTAGTCTGTGCGCCACTCCGTACGGGGATAATATGATTTCAGGGTCAACGTGTGGAAAACATTGTGACCATTACAGTGTAGTGAATTGTAAACATAAGCATATCGTGATATCATTTGATTTTCATCCCTGTAAGTTGTTTGTAGCAGTAATGTCTACTATAAATAAAAATAACTAAGAGGGCTTTCACCCAAGATATTTTCAATAATATTTTAATTCCACTAATATTTCCAACTCCTCCATATATTTGCTTAATTTCTATGCAGGATAAAAGTCAGTTAAGCATTTGCAGATACTCACCGAATTTCATTACTCGGTGTCGAAAAAATCCATGCTAATGTCGCTCCTGGCTAAACAGGAGTTACAGTGGCGGGTGTGTGAACTGTATAGTCGTTATTCTTACAGTATTAGGACACTTCTTTGTGTTACCGTATGGAGTTTAGAAGTCTCCACATTGCTACTTAAAATCTCTATGTTCAGACGAGAGCAGAATGAGTAGATTGTGGAATTTTAAAGTTGATCTCCTAGCCTTATGAAATAGAGATAATGGTTTTTGGTCACGAGTATTATACGTAATATAAATTTTAATAGAATTTCAGAGTTGTTTTATGAATGATATGTTTATTATGCGATCAAACAAAGCCTTCATCAGAAATCTCCAAACTAATCGAACAAGTCACCTAATTACTAAGTGTGGCGACCCATAGTCGTATTATCGAGGCTGTTAAATGGCCGTAAAGTCTGTAAGGAAATTTAGGCACGTTCAATGATTGAATAATAGCTAAACTTAATGGTTTTCTTTAAGCCTTGCAGAGGACTTTAAAATGTAGGTCACGACCACACGGGTGCCTTTGAAACCGTAGTTTTTATTAGGCAATTAGTATAAGACTCTTGTAGTTCAAAGGTCTGGTATATCGACTTGTGATAGGCGATCATCGAACGGAGAAGGTGCAATCTGCACAGTAACTCAGTTTTTTATTTACATCATAATGCTATAAGCCTAAACTAATAATAATAATACTAGCCCTGTATTAAACATTGTCCCACTGCTGGGCATGGGCCTGCTGTACGAATGAGAGGGGTTAGGCCTTAGTCCACCATGCTGGCATAATGCGGGTTGGTAGACTTCACATACCTTCGAAATTCTTATGAGAATTATCAGTTACGCAGGATTCCTCACGATGTTTTCCTTCACCGTTAAAGCAAGCGATAATTAACATTCAATACACACGTAACTATAGAAATGGCAGAGGTGTATGCCATTTGGGTTTCGAACATACGACTTTCGTCTTGACAGTCCGTACCGCAACCAACTAGGCTATCGCTACTAAACTAATGAAAACTGTTTATTTGACAAACGTCACGAAAGCTTAAAGGAATCTAGATTTGACAGCTGGAAAGTGTTACTCTATATACAATTAAAATTAATTTTAAATCCAGTTGTAAGAATTCTCCTTAGCAATACTGTACAGTCTTGAACAGCAAATTATACACATGGTCATATTTTATTTGGTTTCAGTGATTCTCTTCCATTCATTTCGGTCAAATGTCATTTCATCATTGTATTTCTATTCATTTCATATCATGGTCATTACCATCTGACAATAGGGTAGTTGACTCGTTTCTTTTTAATTTAATCAACAAGTTACATTCTATTATCGAAAGAATTTTATGAATCCGAACAAAAATAAGTAAATTAGACGCCATTCAAATCTGCTGAAAGGGGTAATTGTTAAATGACAGTAAAATGATGCATGATATATCCCGTGACGTCACGGTTCTCAGAATCGCCTTTACTCTGCTGTTGTGCAAGGGAGATAGCGATATGTTCCAAATACGCAACCAATTTGCTCATGCCAATACTCTTTGCAAAAGAGTTTCGGTTCGGCTACTCTCGTACCATCTGCCAATTAATCGCTATCGTTACAGGTGACTGGCGGTGATATGTTCAAGGACACTGTTGAAGTGAAGCGTGCAGACCTTCGTCTCCTGCAGCCGCCGTGGGCCGACGAGCTGGAAGATGCCGGCTCGCAGGCGATCTGCGCGCTTGCGTACCAGACGCAGCATCCGCGCATACACCACGTGCCGCCGCAGGTTTGTGTACAGCTTTATTTTTAAGTGACTTAAAAAAAAGGAGGAGGTTTTCAAATCGCCGGAATCTTTTTTTATGTATGTTCCCCGATTACTCGGAAGACGCCTGGACCGATTTGAGAAATTCTCTTTTTGTTTAAAAGAGTATACTTCTCAAGTGGCACCAAGTCAGGATCTGATGATGCGATCTCAGAAAAATCGAGGGCACCCATCAAATTTTGTAGGGACACATAATTTTTACCAAACGTTTGCGTTTGACCACTATCTCGCCTATGGTATGGTAAGTGATGATGTGGTCTACGGTGGAGCAATTTGTTTTTTATTAAAGTCTGTGTACTTTTCATGAATTAAAAAACTTTTTCTTAATTCTACAGCTATATTATCAGTTGATATGAGTACATGTGTACACTCGTGCATTACGGCACGCTCACCTTGTTCATAACACATAATCGCCAACAGCTGCGTGAAAATTTTCATTCAAACTGATAACGTGTATTGAGTTTTGCACACGATTATTCAATACAATATATTGACGCAATTTAATCTAATCATATTGATTATTTATCCTTCGATCACATATTATCATTAATATTTTACGGTCTGTTTTATTGACAATAAGAATGGATGTGGTTGATGGGAGATAGAGAGAAATGTGTGTGTGTGTACGCGGCAATCTAAATAATGTCTTAGCAGAGCCGGCCCTAACAAGAAATAGGTTAATTTACTATGTTTCATTTTGTATATATTATTGTAAATATCAAAACGATGAATGATATAATGAAAGATTTATAACTGAATCACGGTAAATCCAAAACTACGTCCATCATGAATCACAATGCGTCATATTCATGCAGTAGATAAAGGATTGGGATAGATAATAATATTTGATTGTGTCGTCAAATTCATTAGGTAATGGTGTACATTATGTGAAAGTAGGAATGTCTTTGGGGATTAGGACGGTTTAGTCCACTAGTCAGGGTAAATGGAATCGGCGTACTTTACACTCTAATCACCTTCGAAATTCGTGAGAAAAAAAGATGTATTTTTAATTTTTTGCTGGTGGTAGGATATTCATATCCGCCCGAAAAGTGACCTCCGTACACAGTGTGTGTAAAATCCGCCATAGTGGCACACGAAAGTGTGTCGCGTTCCGGGGTCAGCCAGCGTACATCCTGTTTTTCTTGGGGGTCTAGAGTTAGGGTACGATGTTTGGCCGTGTTGCGGCTTCTGAGTATTCTGACACTAGACCCTCGACCGCTTCTTCACCTCCTTGCCCCATAGCGTAGTGTGAAGAGGCTACACAGCAGGCCTGCATGATTGTGTTGAGTATCAATGGATAGATTATCTCTCCCTACTTGGTACTCTACACTTTCAAATATAACAAGTGGACTTATGTCATGATTACATAATGGTTTCTTTTTATTTATTTCAATGATCATTATTCCACTAGATGGGCGGCGAAAATTTCTTCACATCATCACCTATGCCAGTGGTGAATGTTGGCGCGCTCTCTAACGGTTCCATCGACGAGCTGCGTAAGCGAACCTTCGACGACTATCCGGAGAGCGACGATGAACTGCGAAGGGAGGACATCATGTTCCCCACAGACGTGTCGCATATGGGTATGTTACTTTTGTCGGTTATCAAAGACCAAATACATAAATAGACACAGCAAGTACTTCATCGGTTCAATAATCGGTTGAGTAGTTTTAACGTCAATAACTGGCATAGGTAACGGTGGGCAGCGGCTTTGCTGTGCCCTGGCATTGCAGAAGTCTATGGGCGGTGGTGACTACTTACCATCAGGTGGCCCGTCTGCTCGGCTGCCTATTTAGGAGTTAAAAAAAAACATAGATAGAAACATTTTATGTGTTTGTAGAATAAAGATTCGTTATATTAAAAATATGTATTAAATTGTAGTATTTTTGACAATATATCTCTTATATTTACTTAATTCTAATTTGTATTAACTTTGTACATTTATGGATGGATCATTGAAATAAAATGATTAATAATATTTGTCAGATTGCAGCAACAGTAAGCGTAGCAGCCTTCAAAGTAGAGGCAGCACATCCAGTCTGCTCGAACGCAGTCTCACTCCACGATCTCAACCCCCCACTCCTAGGTAAGAGGTTTTTATTATACATACATAGGGGTAGAGACCTTCGGGATATCGATAGGCCCGCCCGCTATCAACATCATGGGACCGTAATAAATTCGGCGAAAAGTGGGTGTACTGTTTACACCTCTGCCTACCCCTTCGGGGATTACAGACGTGGGTGTATAACATTCAGTACTAATAACTTGGTTATTAGTAATAAATATACTAGCGTAGGCTCAAAATCCTTAATATTAAATCTCTGGTATTGTTACTTTTTATTTACAAACCTGGGGGGTAGATATTACCAAGGTTTTACTCTCATATCCATACTAATATTATAAATGTGAAAGTAATTCTGTTTGTTTGTTTGTTCCCTTTTGTCAATTGGATCGCTATGAAAATTGGCAAGGAGATAGATTATATCCTGGGCAAGGACATAGGCTGTCTTATATCTCAAAAAATTATCTTGAAGTGGGTGAAAAAGTTTGTAGTGGCACTTACTATACTTTTTCTCCCAAAAATTAACGCGCGGGCCGAGTCGCGAGCTAAAACTAGTGTTTAATATTCCACCAAAATATCAAGTAGCAATATGTATTGACATAGATCTCAAGCGGCGACCCCGCACAAGTACAAGAAGGGCGACGTTGTATCGACGCCCACCGGTATACGCAAGAAGTTCAACGGCAAGCAGTGGCGGCGGCTGTGCTCCAAGGACGGCTGCACCAAGGAGAGCCAGCGGCGCGGGTTCTGTTCCCGGCACCTGTCTCTGCGCGGTGTGGCGCGCTCGTCCAACACACCGCTAGCGCAAGGGTCGACACACACGCCTCAGCATAGGTGAGTAATTATAATAAACTAGCGGACCGTGCAGACGTCGTCCTGCCCGTAAAAGCAACGCCACACCGACTGCAGCGCCATCTGCCTGGCTGGTTTGTAAATCTAAACCATCCAGGGCGCCACTCAAACGCATACAAAAAAATTCATTCAAATCGGTCCAGCAGTTTAGGAAGAGTTCAGTGACATACACACGTATAGTAAAATTATATATATAAAGATAAATAAATACACTCTCTAGCGGTGCGCATGATCAATGTACAAGCAAAACGCTTCGTGCGCACTGTACTACGTAAAACCTGTATCGAAGGTGTCAACAACTACGAAGGGTGGTGGTCTCACAACATCCAGATTCGAAACAAATATCTGCCTGTCAGACAAACATTTGTCTCGGTGCGAGAATCGAACCCACGGCCTCTCGTTTCACTGCCGACTACTAGCGACTGTCACAATAATACAAAAAAAAATTACACTCAACAGTCATAGTTTTGAGACCCACAGTAAGACAGGTTGCCTTATGTCATGGGTGTTAGTGACTTCAAGACACTTTCGGTTTTACACTAATATTCGAATAAATTTTGCGAAACGTACAAACACCTCTCCTGGTACGTGAATCGAACCCGCGGTCTCTCATTTTACAGTCGGCTACACTCGCTCTTCTACGAAGGTTCTCAATCCCACATTGTTCCAGGAGTAATAGTGTTTTTGGCATGGCACCAATATTTGAACAACCAACGGCTGCATTAAGGGGTTCTTATCTCCCTGTTCACTGAAGTTATGTAAGCTACTTGCGGTTAATAGTAAAAATACCATTAAAAAATCTTATACCATTTGTAAGCTACAAATGTCGTTCTGTTTGTTTATTTATTGTATTGTATTAGAGGGCGCCCGAGGAGAACTTATTCCAACCGTCGTAAATGTATGAGAAGATGTATGAATGTGGAAGAGGCGAAAAAGGTGTGTTAGGATCGTAGCTTATGGCAGTCAATACTCTGCCTATCCCCTTTGGACACTGGCTTCAGTGTATATGTATGTATGTACTGATCTCATTTCAAGACTAAATAGCTCAAGAATTAGCCATAAAAATGGGGGGTACTTCTGAGTACTCTGACACTAGATTTTCGACCGCTTCTTCACCTTCTTGCCCATGCCGTAGTGGGAATAAGCAGACGGGCATGATTGTGTTGAGTAGTGAGAGATAGAACTTTTCTCGCTACTCGATACTCTAAATGGACGGCACAGCGCTGACTACCAGGTTAAGTGTGTTCTTTTTGCCGTGGCAGAATAAAAAAAAACACTACGTCGAATATCTACGTATTAACAAACATCAATATATTTATCAATAACAGTACAAATAACCCAGTTTATTGATTTCCTAAACATTTTATTTTTAATTTAATTTATATATCTCAGTAATGTTATCTAGTGTGACATAGAAAAAAATCCGCAGTGGCTCTTTGTTTTCCTTTATAATATTAAAGAGGAAAAATATAAATTCTTGTCACTGTATAAATTGATTAACATTACTATATTATAATTACCGAATAAATAACAGATGGCTTGAATTACATGTGAATATTATATTTACTTTTTATACTAATCAAGGAATTTCTTTTCATCTTCAATATTCCTTTAATAGGAATATTCCTTTAATAGAAACACCTAGGATAGTATTTTAGATATAAAACTATAAACATGGTAAATAATAGGGATATAGGCAGAAGAGCAGATTGGCCACCTGATGGTAAGTAGTCACCGCCGCCCATAGACTTCTGCAATACCAGGGCACAGCAAAGCCGCTGCCTACCGTTAACTGCGCTACGGAGGCTGTCAAATAATGTAACTATAAGATGTTTTTGTTACAGAAGCAGTAGCAAGTCGCTTTCGTCCAGTGGCACGGGCGTGGAGGGAGACGAGACATCGCGAGAGAGCGATACTACGCCCCCGCACTATCGCGTCACGGGACGATTCGACCCGGATGAGACTGAAGCTGCTAATATGCTCGGTAATTATCGACTATATATATAATATTATTTTTAACCGACTTCAAAAAAGGAGAAGGTTAACAATTCGTCGGAATCTTTTTTTTATGTATGTTACCCGATTATTTGAAGACGCCTGGACCGATTCGAGAAATTCTTTTTTTGTTTAAAAGGGTATACTTCCCAGGTGATCCCATTGGCACCGAGTCAGGATCTGATGATGGGATCTCAGAAAAATCAAGGTTAACCCTAAAATTTTATAGTGACACATAATTTGTTTTTTATTGAAGTCGGTGTACTTTTTATGAATTAAAAAACTTTTATATGGGCTGCAAACGGAGTTTACAATAAGTTTAAACCTTATACAGTATTAGAAAAACATAAAGTAATTGTAACCCATGATGTGCAACCATAGCTTGAGCAACTATATAAACAGAGTAATATCAAAGAAAAAAAAAGGTTCCGCTTTGCTTATTATTTTCTTTTTGAAATTTGTCGCCAAATATGTCGACACCATTTAAAGTACTGAGTGTTTGGTTATACAGACGAGACAGACGGGGAGTAGGTGCCTGCTTACCCTTATATATACCTCTTTTTAGACGGTTACACCTCTTAAAATACTCAAAATAATAAAATATTTATTCTGTAGTAAATTATCTTCTAAAGCATCAAATTATTGTCATAATAGCTTCGGTATATAGTGTTAACAATAAATGTAAAACTTTAATGAGACTAAAAGTTAACTTTTCGATATTATTTACCTATAGAGTAAGTAGATCTCAATAATATGTCATTTCAGTCGTGATATCAGGCTGCTAGAGGACACATTCCCTCGGAATATCCACAAAAATCCCTATAAATATATATACTTTGTGTATAAATTCTATAAATAGAGTTTACATATCTATCTATCGATATCGATAGTTTTGAGTTCCGTGATCATTATTATTAAACTAACACATAATATAGTACAAGTTACAAAGGTCTATATGTACGATTGTCTAGTTATTGGTTATGTTTCATTGATTTTTATATTATGTATTTCCATATATTCAGAACTGAATACATAATCATTATGTACTTTGAATATAATAACGACAAATATTACGAAAATTAAAATTTTCCTCAATAGTGAATTATTATTGTAAAGTTTATATTTAGGTACTATACTTTTAACGGAAATTTAGTTTTCCCTGTATTCTGTGGTTGTGGGTATATAACATTGTTATGTGCTTAGTGATATCAATTCTTCGGTTGTTACACATTCATCAGGGTTTGTGTACACTGATTGAAAAATCTGTCATTGGATCGAAAGAGATCAGACAATATTTTTTACTACAGGTACCGTGTATTGTGAGAGTTTTATGGCTATTAGACTACAACAAAATTGAAATATCCGGCTTAAATGTGCCAGACTTCATCTATTATGATAATTGGATGTCTGCCAATGAACGAGTAGAGGATGTTGAATTTTATAAGGATATACCACTCGTCAGCCATTGTTAACAAAATAAGGTGTCAACGCAATTAAACTTAAAAAAAACCGACAGTTACAAGCAAAGTACATTTACACTATATCGACAGTATGTTCAAAGAAATTGGACGATTTGACAATATTTGATTTACCATTGTGATACAAAACAAACGATCGAATATTGCAAAATGTATTTGATATACATCCGCGAAAACTCCGATTGTGGAATGAGTTCTTCAAGATAGATGTAAATACGTTTATGAAGGATCGGCAACGCGCATGTGATGCTCCTGGTGTTGCAAGCGTCCATAGGTTACGGTAACCGCTTACCATCAGGCGGACCGTAAGCTTGTTTGCCACCATCGTGGTATAAAAATATACATACATATCATCGATCATTTGTATGTTTCCAATCCCGGGCTGTATAGAGAATTGCAAACCAATAGTGTGCCAGTAATAAAGTGATCGTAGTAGAGTGGTTGTTACGTTGTTGTACTGTAGTTTCCCGGACGAAGCCAAGTTTTTGCCTATGTATTTATCACGGTATTGCAGATATATTCATATATTTCCCTTATATGTTCCCTTTTGAGCTACTTTCAGGTTATCAAAATTTGCTAACGTAGACATGAGAGTTTAATCTTTGTACGACCACTTTTTTAGTGCAGTAATTCCGAAGCCAAGATGTCAGATTTAACACCATAGTTGACACATTTCACTGGTTTATAAATGACTGAAAACGCGGGAATTTCTTTTCTCTTCGGACGTTCGCGCTTCCCTTCACCTATTAGTTCCTATCTTTATATATATAATTCTACTGTACGTGTGTATGTCGCTGAACTCCTCCTAAACGGCTGGACCGATTTGAATGTTTTTTTTTGTATGCGTTTGGGTGGCGCCCTGGGTGGTTTAGACCCACAAACCAGCCCGGCAGATGGCGCTGCTTTTACGGGCAGGACGACGTTTGCACGGTCCCCTAGTAGTATTATAATATGTGACGTGTGTGGGTGCAGTGTCGCTGGGCAGCTCGCGATCTGGCAGCCCGGGCGCGTCGCCGGTGGGCGTGCGGTCCCCGGCGCTGCGCAACAACGTGTTCGTGCCGATCTCGTCGCCGCAGCCGCCGCACGCCGCGCATGCCTCGCACGCAGCGCACGTGGCGTCGCACGCGCCGCACGCCACGCACGCCTCGCACGCGCCGCATGCGCCGCACTACCATCACCTCATCAGGTACTAGCAATATCTTTAATACCACCGACGTCATATTACCCATGCTATCACTACAATCACTATTTGACAGCCTCCGTGGCGCAGTTGGCGAGTAGCAAGCTGTGAAATCAGAGGTCGTGGGTTCGATTCCTACACCGGGACAAATGTTTATGGGACAGACAGATATTTGTACGCACGGTCTCACAACACCCAGACCCTGGACACAAGTTTTTGTGTCACACAAACATTTGTCCCGGTGTGGGAATCGAACCCACGGCATCTCGTTTCACAGTCGGTTACTCGCCCACTGCGCCACGGAGGCTGTTAAAAATTGATCTTGATCATTAGCTATGCATAGCAACCGACCATTGTAATGTAAAAAAATGTCGATGTAAGAATATGAAATGGAGTGCATTGGATATATCGACTTATTATATATACACTGATCGGTGTCAAATTGTGATTGCTGATAGCGATTTTATCATCAGTCCACCGACATTAAGTCAAATAATCCAATTCATAAACCACTTTCACATTTTACACTAAGAATAAAGTAGAATAACAAACTCGTCTTTGTTTATTGTAGCTAACGTAAGTCGGCGTCGCTCGTTTAGAGTTTGATTTTCGAGTAATCATAGATTAAATAACTATTTTACCAATCGTTTGTATGTAGTAAGAGAAAATTCTTAATCTTATTTTGCTGTATTTGTCGAAGCACTTTTTTTTTAAATATAATAATTGATTTCTCATCTAAGTGAAGTATAAATTTCTTTTTGAGAAAATAAATCTTCGACCGCAAAATAACATTCGCCATTTGAGAAGTTTCTAAAATGACGATATTTACAATGGTGTTTAAAACCTTATCCTGTACAGAATTAACATGTTTTTCCTTTGTTTCAGACCTGAAGTTCGATCAGGAAGAGTGAGTTCACCAGTCGGCGGAGTGGCCACCAGTGTCATAAGGCTCTCTCCCGCACCAAATTACCATTACCCGGTAAGTAAACACACATATTAATTTAATTTGGAAACTAGCAACAATACCACAACATGGGTACAATTTACTTAATAACAGACGAAAGTGTATTATGTTAACAGGTGGAGAATCGAAACGGTCCTACGATATTACAGACAAATAACGTGTCACAACCGAACATGATTGGCCAATCAGGACTCAGCATTCAGAGCTCTATACAAACGACCATGAGCACGCCATCGTCGACGCTCTCGAACCTCTCACTACCGTCGAGCATATCGTTAAACCTTAACACATTGAACCAGACTAGTATCGCCAACAATATACGCAGTACAAACGACTTCGCTCAAAACCTGGTCGTGCATCGGAACATACCGACGTCGAACGGTATCGATATCGATCAGATCTATCGTAGCCAACCACTACTGAGGAACGGGATACACGAGTATCGCCGCGATAACGACATGTCGCCGCCTATGAACAACCACGAGAATTTTTTGAATAGAAGAGTCTCGGAGTACGATGATGAGGGACAGAGGGACATCCTCCGGAACGTGATGGAGCGTCCGGTAGAGATGGCCGAGACTCGTGTTATCGATGACAAGAGGATACTCAAGCCGGCGCCATTGCCCGCTCGACTGTTGTCTGTGGTCAATCCAGACTCAAAGGACTCGATAAAAACAGTGTACGTCATACCGCAGAATATGAGTGATAAGAAATATTTTTTGATAAAAAACGAACCAGCGGAGACTATACAGGTAGGTGTGTTTTTTAAATATGTAGCAATTTCGAAGGTATAGTTTTTAGCATATAATTGTGTATTTTAGGACTTTACTATAAAGTAACCGTAGAGATCTAACATTAGTATATGTTCCAATGTAATGATGTTACTTTATCAAATAGGTATCTTTATTTCTAAATAGTCGATAAATAAAATATTTTATATACATACTTATTTTGTATATATACATATATTCCATTCCGTATTGTTGTTTTTTTTTAGAACATACAGCATATTATGGTATTTTTTTCAGATAGAACAGAAAGTGAATCATCTGTCTCAACAGCTAAATAATAATGACCCCGAAACAGAGCACAGGAATTTAGATAATGGTGATCATGTGAGTGTCAACGCGTTTTTTTTTTTGTAAAATTATTACGTTATTTATAAGGAGTATATATTATGTTTTTTTTTCTAGATGAATAACGTCAATAGTGCCGTAATAGTCCATCCGAATCAGTTATTGCCGGTGTTGCCGCCACCGACGTCGCACACCGCTATTATTGGTAAGATTGCTATCATGTAAAGGGCTGTCAATTAGGTGCCTAGATTTTTTTTGTGTTTTATACTGTTTTAATGTCTTTATGTAGTGTTATTAATAAAAAAAATAGAATAATAATGCCCATATGCAGTAGACGAGGTTTTCTAAACCCTCCTGTGTCTGATGATATTAGTATAAAAGTGTTAAAATTCGATAAAATTATGCCGCTATATTAGGGTGCATATACAAAAATACCACAGTTCAGTAAATATCACGATTATTTTTATTTTAAACTAACGTGTTGAACGTATGTGTTAGTGTTACCTTCGATGGACATATTATATGAAGAGATAACCTTGTCATTGCATGAAAGTTAATCGATAAAATTGTTTTTTGTAACTTTTTTTTTCGACTTGTTTATTTTAACCAGTTTTGTATCATAAGCGTGCCGGCGGTGCGTCAAACACTGGCAACACTCGCCGTTCTCACATGCTATTTTTAACTTTAATGTTATGGAAATAAAAATGATATTGGCTTGTATTTACTTCCTTACTTATTACCTTCATCATATGTTCGTCCACAGTGTCAAGCGGAGTCGGTGGCATGGGTAATGTCCCGCCCGGCGCGTTCCCGTGGTCGTCACTAGTGCCGTTGCTGAGCACGGCAAGTCCCCCCGCGCCCGCCGCCCCCGCCCCGCCCGCGCCCGCACCGCCTTCCCCGCGCACGCCCCGCACCCCGCGCACGCCGCACACTCCGCACACACCGCATACTCCGCACACTCCGCACTCGCACATCAAGTGTGAGGACCAGATCAAGACTGAAGCTAACGGTAATTGAATTCATTTAACAATTTATGTATTTAGTTGCATAAGAGGATAATATGGTAGATTCGAGCGTTTAATTTTGTGCGTTATTTGATGTGCAATCGAATATAATACGCAAAAGAAATCCTTTTGCGAAAGCAGAATCAAAATTGCTTGACAATTAAGTTTACAATATTTATTTTAAATATTGGTATGACTAAAAATGGTTGCATAGTGGGAACATATCGCTATCTCCCTCGCACAACGGTACAGTAATGGCCATTCTGAGAATCGTGACGTCACGGCACATATTATAATGTATCCTTTTACTGTCATTTGACAATTACCCCTTACAGCCGATTTGGATGGCGTCTAATTTACTTACTTATTTTTAATTGGATTCATAAAATTCTTTCGATTATAGGTTTTAGGTAATGTAAACTGTTGATTTAATTAATAAAAAAAACTGCCCTATTCGTCCGCAAACTGCCATAGATACAGATAGTTCGACTAATTCATATCTTTCTGTATGTGTATTTTTGTGTTTGTATGCGTGAGCAACAAACAACGAAAGTGTGTGTGTGTGTATGTGTGTGTGTGTAAGCTTGTATTATTGCTTGTGTATGACACTACTTACCAATTACTTGTGACACGTCCCTGGTCGTCTTGTAATTATCGACACGCAAAAATAGCCGTTGTGTCTAAGATACAATATTTACTAAGAAAGATGGCCGGTAATGACTATACCATCAGTATAATCATTACCAGCCACCAGCCGTCAGGAGATCAATACTATTTTCGTACCACTGGACTTCAATATAGTACTGACAATAAAATGGACTACGTTTCGACACCCAACAATTTATACTACGCTAACTCGAGTTTTAGGCAAATTCGTTTGTTTATGCCAAGTTTCTTAAAATTTGGTTCTTTTTATGTAATAAAAAAATCGTTAAGAGATATACGAAAATAAGGAAGTGGTAAATGAAGATTTTTTATTACACATAAATGATTACACTTTAAGCAACTTGGCATAGACAATAATAATAACCAACAGTCACACACATAGCCCCGACCCCACACTAAGATTTTCGTGTTGTGGGTATCAGGGACCTAGAGAGACGCACGCTCCAAGAACACCCAGACCTCGAACACAAATATCTGTCTGTCACACAAACATTTGTCCCGGTTTGGGAATCGAACCCATGGCCTCGGTTCACAGCCGGCTACTAACTGCCCCACGGAGGCGGAGGATGTAAACAAACGAATTGACCTAAAATTCGAGTTAGCATAGTATGAATAGGATAGTTTCCTGTGTTTAATTTTGTATATTATTCTTCATGCAATCGAATATAATACGCAAAAGAAACTTGCAGAATACACATTGCTTGAAAAATGAGGTCACAGTATTTATTTAAAATATTGGTATGAGCAAATACTCACAGGCATAAGCGAAAACGGTGGCGTATTCGGAACATATCGCTATCTCCTTCGCACAACGGTACAGCACAGGCGATTTGTAGTACCGTGACGTCACGGTATCAGATATGCATCCTTGTACTGTTATTTGACAACTACCCCTTCCAGCAGATTTGAGTGGTGTGTAATTTACTTATTTTTGTTCGGATTCATAAAATTCTTTCGATAATAGGTTTTAGGTAATGTAACTTGTTGGTTAAATTAATAAAAAAAAACGAGTCAACTACCGTATTGTTGGTGTCGGTTTGGTTTGTTTGTTTGTTGAAATAGCACGTTACTTCCAGATCCGGTGACGTCGATGTGCACGGACGAGGATGACGAGGTGTTCGAGTGCGAGGAGGCGACCGCCGGCGATGATTCCACCAAGCGACGCTCGCACAGTCTCTCCTCACTCAACTCGCCGGCTGGCACCCAGGATAAGGTACATCATCATCATCATGTCAAGAGTAGTCCTTCAACGGTAGGCAGCGGCTTTGCTGTGCCCTGGCATTGCAGAAGTCTATGTATGGCGGTGACTACTTACCATCAGGTGGCCCGTATGCTCGTCTGCCTATCGAGGCACAAAAAAAACATCAATTATTTTACGTCATTATTTGAATGCCTCGGTGGCGCAGTTGTAATTGCGTACGCGGTTAGGACTGCTGTGCTGAGGTCTCAGGTCCGATCCCCAGGTAGGGTAAAGTGATATTGTGTTTTTCTATCACGGAATGCTCACTATCAGCCCGGAATCTGGAATTGTACCTGGTATGGCGATAGGCTCGCCACCTATAATATTATGGGACGGTAATAAGCTCGGCGAAATGTGGGTACTGGTCACGCTTCTGCCTACCTCCTTCGGGGATAACAGGCGGGATCGATAAGTGTATAAGTATTTTTGACGGTAGTTGTATTTTGGTTAGTGTCCTAAAGCTTCACTTTTATAATTAGTTTTATTTTTTGTAGAAAGAAAGTCGCATCCGTCGTCCGATGAACGCGTTCATGATATTCTCGAAACGGCACAGACAGGTAGTGCACAAGATGCACCCCAACCAGGACAACCGGACCGTCAGCAAGATACTGGGCGAGTGGTGGTACTCGCTCAAACCGGAGGAGAAACAGAAGTACAACGAACTTGCGAGTGAGGTATGTCATTTGCAAAAATATATCAAATGTAACAGAAATATTTATGTTTTATCGAAGTTTAACTGAATATGACAGTCTCCGTGGCGCAGCGGGCGAGTAGCCGGCTGTGAAACGAGTGGCTGTGGGTTCGATTCCCGCACCGAGGTACCCACGATACAGGTTTTACCTAGTGTGGGGTCATAACTATGTGTGTGACGATTGGGTGTATTTATTTATTTACTAGATATTGCCCACGGCTTCGCCCGCGTGGTGTTTATTATTGGAAGAAAAGGTATACAACCCATGCAGGCATCTTAAGCTTACAGATTACATTACACCTTTTGAATATTTTACTATTCCATAGAAAACGTGCATTTTTCCGGGACATAAGGTAGCCTATGACATTTTCTGATCCCTAAACTGCCACTATAGAAAGTCATGTCGATCCCTTGCCCTGTGAAAAACTAAACTATCCCACGGGAACTTTACATGCTATTCCAGACTATAACCTATCTCCGTGCCAAATTTCAACCAGATCCGTCCAGCCGTTGTAGCGTGGTTGAGTAACAAACATCCATCCATCCAAACATTCGCATCTATAATATTAGTAGGATTTATATGATTTTTTTTTTTTTTTTTTTTTTTTTTTTTATTTATTTAAAATACAAAATCAGTACAAACATATAAATTGATGCAATCATAAACTCAATTGAATTTTACCGTGCATCATTATCATCGACAATACATTAGTCTAAGTAAAAACATTTAGATCACACTGTACGGCTATAAACATTCACACCTGGCGAGCCACAGTGACTGAGCCGACTGCCAACATTAAAACGATGTGGCGGTAGGTTTTTTTATTTTTATTACTGCTAATACAGGTTGTTCCGATATGTTTGGATAGAATGATGTCGTTTAACTAATATATATATATATACATATTAGTACATGTGTGTTATAATATGCAAATTCTAATTTGTTGTATTTATTACTTTGAATTACTGTGATTAAGTAATACATATTAATGTAAGCTGTTTATATTTTGTAAAAAGTATTGCTTTAGTTTGAATTTTATGTTTTTATGTGTTATTTTATTTCTTAGACTCAGAGGGAGTTGATTTATAAGGTAGGGTATTATATATTTTAGCATTCTCTTGCCGTGTTGATTAATATATTTTGGAAGTAACAACTTGGCTTTAGTTACACTACGAGTTTTTATTTCATTATCTTTTAATATTTTTGTTTCCTTAAGATTTTCATTAAAGAATTCTTCTTTTAATAATGTAAGTCTAATTTTTTCGTGAATTGGTATGATTTTACAGAACTCGAATAATTTATGGTAATCATTTTTATACTTTTGCTTTATTTTGTCCGGGACAATTACCTTTAATATACGTAATTGTAGTGTGAATATTTGATCAAGGTGAGTCTTATATGTTCTTCCATAGCTTGATAGGCCATAGGATATCGTTGATTCAGCCAATGCTTTATAAAGCATCAACAGTGTAAGATATGGAATTTTATATTTTATATATGAGAATTTAGCTAGAATACCCCTCAATTTATCACAAACCCCATTTATGTGTTCTTTCCAAGTAAGTCTACTGTCAATAGTCAATCCTAGATATTTATATTTATTAACAAGATCTATGTTGTCACAGTTACAGTGTATCGCAGTATTATTACGGTTATTATTATGCAGACATTGATGACCGTGAGATTTAAGTTTAGGCACATAACAGCTTCTATTCTGACTGGTGCTGATATACATAAGTTTTGTCTTACTGGCGTTTAGTACTAGGCCAGCGTCATGTGACCACTTAGACAGCAGATTAAAGTCCTCTTGTAATCTCGCTTGTGCTTCAAAGACACTCCGTCCTACAGCTACTAGGCAGGTGTCGTCAGCAAATTGATAGGTTTCACATTTTTTTATCAGTTTTGGGAGACTATTTACATAAGTGAGGTAATGCAACGGCCCAAGAACTGAGCCTTGTGCTGTTCCATCCGTTACCCGCACTGTCTCACTAAAAACATCACCGACCTTGACCATATATTTTCTTTCACTTAGATAATCTGCACACCATGTGTGAAGACCACCTCTTATACCGCTATCATGGAGACACTCTAACAGCCTGTTGTGGTTTAGGGTGTCGAAAGCCTTGCTATAATCAATAAATATTATCAAAATGTGCATTTTATCGTTAAGATGTTTATGCAAATTATTGTGAACACTGATAGTAGTTGGGTTGTACTTTTTTTAGGTTGAAAACCATATTGCCTATCGGACAATATGTTATTTACTTCGTAAAAATCGTATATTTGCTTACTAATATATTTTTCAATTATTTTGTCAATTGTAGGCAGTATAGTAATCGGTCTATAATTATTGTAATCCAGCAGGGTTCCTTTTTTGTGAATCGGTCTGACGATTCCCGTTTTTAGTGGCGTTGGATATTTGCCCGTTTGGATACATAGATTAATTAGGTTGGCAATAACATTTGAGATTTTAGTGCAGATATTTTTTATGTCCATGGCTCTAATGCCATCGATACCTGGGGCTTTATTATTCTTCAATGTCATAATAATTTTTTTAACCGAGACAGACTCTGCAGGCTTATAACGCATTGTAACGTTAGATGGCGTTTTGTACTCTGCTTTTTTTAGCAATGGTTTAGAGCATTTAGGAGTAATTTGCTTCACACTATTAATAAAAGTTTGTGCAAAATTATTTGCTATGTCTTTTTTAGTAATGTTAGGATTTGTGAAAGATTTCAAAATAACATCATCTATGGAATTTTTTAATCTGCCTGTAATTCGATTTAAGATTTGCCATAACTGTTTAATATTGCTCTTATTTGATAAAATTTCTGACTTTAAATTATGATTTTTAGTTTTATGTATTAAATTAATTGCAGTATTTCTTGCTTTATTATAATTTTGTTTTAATATAAGGTTATTAGAATCTTTAATCCATTTTCGAAATAATATATCCCTATGATTACAAGCATTAATAACTTTGTTATTTATCCAATTATTTTTGCTACGTGATGAACTGCATTTGACTTTAATTGTATATTCAGATTTTTTATAACTTTGATTAAATTGAGTATGTAGATAGTTGTATAAGGATATAGGGCATTTAATATCGTAAGATTTTTCCCATTGAACTTGTTCGAGGAGGTGAATCATTTGGCGATTATTTATACAGGTCTTATATCTAGGAACATCCTGTATTCGCACGCCTGCACAGGCGAGAATCACAGCTCGATGGTCAGCCAGTGTGGTACCGAGTGCGGCCGTGTATAGGTCTTGTGAGCGAGATCGTACATAAATGTGGTCAATACAAGATTTACTTATTTTTCCGTTACATAATTCAATTCTCGTGTGTTCAGAGATCCCGCTCAGAAGGCCCATGCTACATAACATGTTATTGTATTTATGTTTTACAGGATTGTCTGCTCTTAGGTCTATGTTAATATCTCCCAGTAAATATAATTCAGTGTTTCTTGTGCATTTGTTTAGTGTAGCTTGTAGTTCGTCAACGAATAGAATTTTATTGCAATTTGGTGGTCGGTATACCGCACACAGGTTCGCGGTGTACCTCGATTGGGTGGTGACAGTGCATAATATATTTTCAAAATATTTGGTTTCTACGTGTATAATGTTGCATTGATGTTTATTATTTACGTAAAGTATAATACCACCGCCCTTTCGAGACTTTCGCAAAGCTGTGTACATTGTGTAGCCGTTTATTTGATACAACACGCTATTTTTCTCTGATATATTAGCTTCAGTTAATATAACAATGTCAATAATTCTTTTTGATGAAAACAAAGTTTGTTCAAGTGCGGAAAAGTTTTTAGCTATAGATCGAATATTAATATGCAAGCATAATAAGTTCAGTTGATTGTTTGGGGTGCAATTGAGAAAATCATTTATATTTAAACAATCATAAATCTCATTTACATCATTAAAGGTATTAGCCATTTTTAATGTAAAAAATATAAAGTAAATTGTTAGTAGGTTCATGTTAAATTGAGTGCTTGTTTATTTCGTTCGTTCCTTATTATTAGCTAATACATGTATGTCGTTAACGGTTCTCAGGGTATGAATTTTGTCACCATCCTCCTTGCGTGCTTTTACAAGTCCTCTTTTGAACCATATATATTTAAAGTTGTTACTGACTTTTAGCTCCTGTTTAGCGGTCCAGAATAGTTGCTTGTTATGATATGTCATAGCTTCTCTAACATAAATAATATTGTTGTTATTTTTTTCACTCGGTAGTATGTGACCAACAGTTAGTTTAACATTTTTAGCGGCAGTGATCCAGTTTTGTTGTACTTCTTCATCTTTAAGCTCTACTAACATGTTAGCTGACAGATCTTTGCGTCCAATGAGCTTACGCACACTTTTTATTTCTTCTTTGGGTTGATTAAGATTGAGTGCAATTTTTTCCACCAAAATTGTAACTTCTTCATTGGTATGGTTCGGTACATTTGCGATTTCTACGTATTTTGCGAGCTTGGCTTGTTCGATTTCTTGAAGACGTTGTTCTAATGCACCTACACGAGTTTCTAGGTTGGTATTTCTATTAATTAGTTCTGTATTCTTCCGTTCAAGAGCCTTAATGGTCTTTTTAAATGTCTCAATACACTCTACTGCTTCATCCAGTTTAGCACTATGGAATTGCAAGGAATCATTTAATTGTGTCATTTCGCTTCTGATTGCTCTTTCGATCTCGTTAGATATGTTAGTCAGGAGTTTTTTTGCATTAATTTGAACTGGAGTATCATCTTCTTCATCGTCGTCTTCAGGTGAAATAATGGATGAGTTACGTTTAGGAATTTCCTGCTGACATTCAAGGCATGTCCAATCCAAATTGGGTGCAACTTTTAATGCAATAATCTGTTTGTTTGTTAATCCTGCACATTTCGGGTTCAGATGTACAATTTTCTCACATTTGCTGCATTGTAACCCCAGTGAAGTTTTCGTTATGGTTTTCTGGCAAATGCCGCACTTGGTCATTTTTTTTTTTTTTTTGCTTTCTGCTGAGGGTACTTGTGGCTAAGCGACCGACCGTGTGTTACGAGTGGATGTCTGTCGATGACTGATTAATCATCTCATTTATCTAGGTGAAAGAAGCTCACTTCAAGGCACACCCGGAGTGGAAATGGTGCAACAAGGATCGCAGGAAATCGTCTAGTAGCAAGGATCCCACTGGTTCTATGCCTCAGGTACATATTCAGACCTCTATTTAAATTAGTTCTGTATGAATGCTGGGCAGCTTTGACTACTAATCCGAGGAGTTAGTCCTTGATATTCACGCTGGCCTAGTTGTAATGATAGATCACCACAGCAAGCGATATTTAATAATCTCGACAGATTGTACTAATCTCTACTAGTGCATCGCTGTTTATGTAAGGTAAACTTATCCCTTGAAGTCTATTATATCGATATCGATAATGTTTAAATAATATGCATTTAATATAGTATAGTTTTTTTTTTGTTTCAAATATCCGAATGTTGTATGTTATAGCTGTCTATAGAGTTGGGGTACGATGTTTGGCGATTTTGCGGTATTCTGAGTACTCTGAAAATAGACGCTCGACCGCTTTTTCACCTTCTTGCCCATGGCGTAGTGTAAAGAAGCAGGCCGGCATGATTGTGTTGAGTAGCGGGGGACAGATTGTATCTCGCTACTCTATTTGGACCGCACTGCGCTTACCATCAGGTGCAATGCGGTCACTATGCCATTAGAATAAACAACATTAAAGAAATGATATGGTGTATCACGGTAATGTGTTATTATATGTATACAGAGTCCCCGCACACCGTCTGCGTTGACATCGGAGTCGTGCGTGTCAGGTCGCACGGACGCGCTCTACCACGCCGTCTCGCCCACGCTCAGCGATGACGAACACATGGTAACCATATAAGTATACCTATACTTTTTTTTTGAAGTGAAACTTCTTTAGAATCTCTTAGAATTCTTTAAAATCTATAGGACTAAGCCTAAGAGAGAATGTGATAGAATGTATATATTCGAGTGGAAGCGAGTGGGATCGAGTGGCATCAAATCGGTTGCTGTTATTGACGTAGTTCTTTAATGGTTTGAAATATTATAGTACTTAGTATGTGTGTGAATACGCGTGTATGTGCCTGCGTATTACAAAGCTTACTCGTAGGTAACTTTTCTGAAGTTTTACTTCTACCGTGTTTGAATTGCACACACACTTTTTTTTGTGCCTCGATAGGCAGTCGAGCAGACGGGCCACCTGATGGTAAGTAGTCACCGCCGCCCATAGACTTCTGCAATGCCAGAGCACAGCAGAGCCGCTGCCTACCGTTTGGAATTCAATGGATAAGCCTATATCGTCCAAACATTCATTTGACTTTTGACAGTTCTGGTACTAATGAGTTAGTGATGTCCTAATGCGTTACCGATTCGATTACTTAAAATAATCGATTTAATTTATGAACATGTTTTAATCAATTGATACATTGATATTAACATATGTTGCTCAACACTGTGTATTGTTTTGTAAACATAAAACAATATGGTGTATTATTTTTATTTATAATATGCTGTAACTAACTGAAATATTTACTGTATTTATATACCAATCTACTGTATTTTTATATTCAAAACACTATAAATTATAAATGAACAATGTTTTGAATATTTTATTTTTATTTTTCAATGCAAAGAGTTTTGAAATATCTTCATTAAACAATTTGTGTGCTCAACAAATATTGATAGATAAATATCGGAGCTAAAGAGTAAGTCGCTTCACTATTTAAAAAAAAAACAGCGTTCATAAAGTATTTTTGCGTATGATTGCTTGTCAATAATAGGGTGTTTGACTGGTGTAACCAAAAAATATAAAACTGCACTAGGAGAAAGGATAGTGGGCAAACATATTTATTCATTACATTTTTTTATTTTAAATGTATTATAAACATTTTATTTTCGTCATTAAAATTTAGAATTTTTAATCTGTATCACTCAGTGCCAAAAACGTAGCAATACCGGCCGCCATTATTCGTGACGACATCGCACATATACATTGCATCCTACGACAAATAAAATAGTAAGGAAGAACATATTTTTCGATGTGGAAACGTGTTAATTTCGTCTTCAAGTCTTCTATAAGAATGGAAGAAGGCATTACAAGGGCTGATAGTCGAAATCTGCCACTTCTTTCTTAAAACTTTTGATTTTGGCACATGGATGAACAATTTATCGGGATTTAGCGTCGAGTTTTTACACAAAGGCATTGAACAATACTTATATGCTGGCTCATTCATTTTTGTGGAAAAACTAACAGATAAATGCAAATAATTTATGTTGTTAGGTGTCACGAATGTTTGTATATGTGCGATGACGTCATAATGTCACGTGACAACGCGTTTTAGTGCGAAATTATATATGAAAAAATTTAATCACGGATTATATATAAATTGAGTATATTTCAATAATAAAAATATTACGGGGGCTATAAGTGAAGAGTCCTCTATCGATGTCCATCAATTTTCAAAAATTGTCAAATACCCTATTATAGAAATTCATAGACGTGCTTATGTCAAAAGTAAAATTGTTTGTGGATAGTTGTTTAAATTGGCCGTAATTTAATTTGAAGGCTACCGTTGATAAAATTACAATTGAACTTGGTGCAATTGAAACGTTATTTAAATGACCCTTTTGTCGAAGTACTCGCTAGAGTAATGTCAATCTAGATTTTTACTCAAATAATTAACTTTTAGGTAACCCAAACAATATGCGAAGAAGCCCCGCCGCCGCCTCAGCCCATCGAAATCGACTTGAAATGTGGCGAGAAGGTCACAGACTCTGACTCGGAAGGTATCGACGCGAGGGACTATTTGCCGTCTCATCACGACCACACTAGACGACCGAAGCCTATTAAAGCCAGGTACGTGATATCTGTCTGTCTGTATATATAAAAGAAGAAACTGACTGACTGACTGACTGACTGACTGACTGACTGACTGACTGACTGACTGACTGACTGACTGACTGACTGACTGACTGACTGACTGACTGACTGACTGACTGACTGACTGACTGACTGACTGACTGACTGACTGACTGACTGACTGACTGACTGACTGACTGACTGACTGACTGACTGACTGACTGACTGACTGACTGACTGACTGACTGACTGACTGACTGACTGACTGACTGACTGACTGACTGACTGACTGACTGACTGACTGACTGACTGACTGACTGACTGACTGACTGACTGACTGACTGACTGACTGACTGACTGACTGACTGACTGACTGACTGACTGACTGACTGACTGACTGACTGACTGACTGACTGACTGACTGACTGACTGACTGACTGACTGACTGACTGACTGATCGATCAACGCACAGCCTAAACGGCTGGGGTTAGAGACTTGAAATTTTGACAGTAGGTACCTTTTATCACGTAGGCATCCACTAAGGAAGGGTTTTTGGAAATACCACCCCTAAGGGGGTAAAATAGGGGATGAAAGTTTGTATGAAAATCCGTCATTTTTGAAGTTAAATTCATGAAAATTAGTATTTAGCATTTTAGTTAAAAATAAAAAATATATGTTTCAGGATTTTTGGAAATTCCGCCCCTAAGGGGGTAAAATAGGGAATGAAAGTTTGTATGAAAATCCTTAATTTTTAAGTTAAACGCATGAATATTGGTATTTTGTATTGTATACTTTTTCTCCCAAACATGACCTCCACGCGGGCGGAGCCGCGAGCAACAGCTAGTTAAGTCATATACACTCACGCCTGTAATCCCTGAAGAGTTGGTAGACGTGTAACCAGTACACCCACTTTTCGCCGAATTTCGGTCCCATAATGTGATAGGGGGCGAGCCTATCGCCATACCGGGCACAGGTTTCAGACTCCGGGCTAATACTGAGAATTTCTAGATAGAAAACCCAATATCACTTTACCCGACCTGGGGATTGAACCCGAGACCTCAGCACAGCAGTCGTAACGCATGCGCAATTACAACTGCGCCACCCAGGCAGTTAAGTTTAGTTATTAAGCCATTTGTCTGTTATTTTGGAATTGTAGATACAACAATCTCCTCTACCCCAACCGCCTTTGCATTTACATATATTTACATTTACATAACGCTCCAGCAATTCTTCTGGAATTTAATGATACTAACAACCATAATTATACCGAGTGTTGCAAAAGGGTGGTACTAATGCAAGCTCCATGTATCGAGTCAGTGATTAGAAACCCATTAGAAAGGTTAAAAAATGAAAATTGGAATTTGTATTTTTTCTTGGCATTTTTTTAGCATGATTTTTAAATTCAATTATTACTTTTAAAACTCTCGATAAAGTGTCAACCAATTATCTAGGCATTAAATATACTTATGCATAAACAAAGTTCGTTAGCATTTATCATTGGCTTCAGGGATCATAAAACGACCGATTACTAAAAAAAAATCAAATTACTCAGATAAGACGAGGTTTACGGAATTTTCAACTTTACTAATCACTATCTCTATACATGGTGCTTTCATTAGTACCCTCCTTTTGCAACACCTATATATATCTATGTATGCTACTATTAAGTTACATTGGAATCGGTGCCTGAATTTTAATTATGTCTAACCATAAAATATAGAACGATTTTACTCTATGAAAGACCTGAATAGGTTTGATGTTTTGTATGTATAACATTTTAGAGCCGGTTCTTCAGACAACTTGCTTGGAGGTATAACAGCATCAAGTCCCGGTGGTTCTAAAGTGTTCCAGCCGACAGGAGGTGCCTTCAAGTCAACTCATGCTGATTCTGGTGAGTTTCAAAATAATATGACAATGTGGAACATTCGTTGGTATATATATGGTTATCCAGTCATGTATCAACGGTATGCCGGCGCGCCACAAATACTGGCGACAGCGTCACAGCGTCACAATCTTAAGGTAGACTAAGCTTTTTAAATAAAGATAAAAAAAAAGTTATATCGAAATATTTGTTTTGTAGGCGATAACCACAGACAATGGACGGCGTTCACAGCAGTCAACAAGCCAGTTCTACCACAAGTGCCCAGTTCGCCGCATCCATCACAATCGATATCATCAAGCACACAGAGCTTAACTAATAGCGTGCAGGGAATATCGCTAGGGACGCCCAATCTATCGACACAGGCGGCGTTGGACAACGCTATAGCGTCGATAATGAACTCGCCGACAACCACTAGTGGTGTGCAGGTGATATCGAGCGGAATATCGATGCCGAGCCACTCGATAAGTCAAGCGCAGACGTCGACGGCGCTAAGTAACGCTTTGTTGAAGAGTGTGACGTTTGTCAAGAGGACTGCTGGTGATAATAATTCTTGTGAGTGTTTTTAAGTATTTTTAGTATATATGTAGTTGAAAAATGTTATCGACTTGGTATCGGCGTTTTATGTTGTTTGAGTTTGTATGATTTTTCTTTGGCAGGTCCTTTGACATTGTCTTTGGACGCGGCGGGTAACCTGCTGCTGAAGCAGAGCTCGACGCCGGTGGTGTCGCACGTGTCGCACGCGTCGCACGTGTCGCACGCACCGCACGTCTCGCACGTGTCGCACGCGCCCTCCTCAGACCCGCCGCTACATCTCGTACATCTGCAGAGACTATATGTGCCAGCGTTTAATGCCGGTAAGATTTGATTATTTTTTTAGCGGCTTATATAGAAGACCTGGGGGATGAAATTGGCTAATACTCGCCGGAACAATTCTATATTCCATCCGATTTTATCGATATAAATATGTTTTTGACAAACATTTGTGTATGCTAGAAATATTTGTACAGCTCTGGGTGTTGTAGACACACGCCGATAGCAAAATCTTTGTGACAGTCTCTGTGGCGCAGTAGATAAATAGCCGGCTGTGAAACGCGGGACCTCGGGTTAGTTCCCTACACAGAAATAAATGTTTGTCTTTCGTACTATCGAGTCAGGACTATGCATGCGATTGTGGAATATGATTTATTTATAGAATTAAGAGTATCATCACATATCTATATATAAACTACCTCATCATATTCTCGGTTTGGTATTATGTATGTAAGTTTCGGAAGTTTAACATGATCGTATTTTTTTTGTTGTGAAAATTTTAATTGACTTTGCTTATTCTATGTACAGAAATAGAATCGACGAAGACATCTCAACCCAGCACGCAGAACATCCAGAGTGGCCCATCTGTGATAGTGTCGCAAAGTAACAGCTACACCGTGCCAAAGCCAGTGCCGTGAGTATTGCCAACATTACAAAAATAATGATTTTAGAAACTTAACACGTGTAGGTGTTTCTTTTAAAGTCTAATCACAAATAAAATATTGGTAATGTCATGTCGATTAACAGTTATTAGTCTTATCATATGTCTGTGTGTTGTATGCAAGTCTGCCTAGGTAATGACAATTAGCAAAAAGAATAATCAATGTAGTTTCTATTTTTTTTATATTTTATCTAAAATATATTTAAAACTAAAGATCAAGCACCTCAATTTCTAATTTATATTTTAACCAAAAAATACTAAAGCTTAATATGTTTCAAAAGGCAAGTTGTCAAAATTATATTTAAAACTTTGACACGTCAACATGCCTTTAGTGTGGCATTATAAATAATTTTATAAGAGTATAATAAAAATAAAATAAAAAATACGAGCCTCGTATTAAACACTGTCCCACTGCTGGGCACCCCTACTAATGAGAGGGTTAGGCCTTAGCCCACTGTGCTGAGGTCTCGGGTTCGATCCCCGGGTCGGGTAAAGTGATATTGGGTTTTTCTATCTAGAAATTCTCAGTATTGGCCCGGAGTCTGTGCCCAGTATGGCGATAGGCTCGTACAGGCGTGAGTTTATGTGTGTGAGCAACCGACCGCTGTCTTTGACTGATGTACCTTACACCCACGTCCATTTACAAGTGACACATGTTAAAGTGATTTATATCTGTGCAGTCAATGGGAGACGCCAGTGGAGGAGACGCGGCCGTTCCCTCTGGCGCCGACACCTGCGCAACTCGGCAGGGCTCCACTACAGAAGAGGCTTAGTCGAGGTCAGTACAAATCAAACAATATCGATAATGGCGACACGAATTTTGGCTCTGACTTCTTAATGTCATATTTTGGTAAGTAACTAATAAAGAGAAGTTTTTACCAGTGAGTAGTCCGGAGAGATATTTCGAATTTAAAGGAAAATTTGCCCTTTATTCTCAAAATTTTATTGGAAATTATTAGACAATTTTTTTCTGAACATCTGAGTAATTTTTTAAACGGTTTTATTTAGCTTGCCCTGGTTGCTTTTCGGGTTAAATTTACTACTTGAAATTGTCCTTTCCTGTTGACAAATTGATCTGATATTTGGTACACACCTTTAGTTCTTATGAGAATACAATTTAATATATTTAGCATCAATGTAAATCCAAGTTGGCCGCGGCCTCAAAATAGCGGATTACATGTTTTTTCACAACTCCCTCAATTTGGGTATTAAATGAATGAGCTTGACTAGTAGAATAGAGTTCAGGAAAAAATGCAAGACTAATATGGCCGCCAACGAAATGGCAGCTTACATTTTTTCTTTACAACCCCCTCAATTTGGGTATCAAATGAAAGGGCTAAATAATATTTTTATCGAATGACCAACAAGCCTGTTATTTGAGAAATAAAGTTGATATGATTGTTGTAGGCACATCTACTGGCTCGACAGGGAGTAACAGTGAACATATGATCCCCGTGTCGGAGAGCGGCCCCCCCACCCCGCACGACACCGGCGAGCCCCCCTCCCCCTCGCCCCGCCCGCCCCCCACCTCCGTCGCCAACACGCCTAACAGCATGGGGGATAACCTGCCCAGCCCCTCGCACAAGAAGAGCCTCTTCAAGAAGGGCAATGAAGATGGACGCGATAAGTATGTATACTTCAACTCATTTGTGCACGTTTTGCTCCGTGCGTAAGCTTTTAAATGTGTACACACGACACGCACTCGACAACTAGCAACACGTAAAATGTATTTTATATATATGTCGGCGGCATATCTACGGGGTGAGGTTGTGAGAGGGCTTCCACGTCCCTCTCCGCCAGATATTGTAAGGATGCACATCGTATGATAGTTCGGTAGAAAAACCCGAGATTAACACTTCACACTTCAGGGTTTAATAAACTACTGCCAGTTTGGAATACAGTTATCCATGGGGATGAATCTGGCAAGAAACCCCATAGTTTCTCTTTTAAACACAGCACAATCTAAATTACTATAACTGATAATAATTACAGTTTCACATCGAGTTAACTTATTAAACAGTTAAACAGTATTTCGGCATTACGACCTCGAAGTTACTAGCTATTCAAGATTAAATATGGAATTCCTTCTAACGACAAGGCGCACCCTATATTGTGATATTTTGTATTGTGCCCCACTATGTGCGAGAGATCACCCGATAAATTACTCAAGCCCACCCTCAAAATACTAAAACAAGTGACGGTACAGACATTTTACAATAAAACGAGTTATTTAAAAGTTCAATTGAGTATCCGTTTTCATGTTTCTCCGACATATAGATTTAATTACATGATAAATTTAACTAACTTTAATTTTGAATGCAATATTTTTAGAAACAATGGTTTGGTAACTAAATAAAAACTTTACTATTCTCGATATAAATTTTATTTTATTTCATAGCGAATTTTATTTACTGTAGCACATAAAAAGCCCTTATCACATGGTTTTATGTTGCGATATAGTTTCTTTTTAGTCAAATCAATCATACAGTTCTTATATTATATTCATAGTGCGCTATGTTTTGCCACTAGAGCGTACAAATATTATAAAAATTAACTGTTTTATAAACGGTGATAGTTATTTAGTTAATTCTAATTTTTGAACGAAATAAAAAGACCATTTTACACTTGTTTGTAAATTGCCTTTTTATGTGTATTTAAAGTTTATATTGGAAAAGGTTTTCGAATAAGTGCTTGTGTATGGTGCTTCTCTCAGACCAGTGGGCGTTTCCGAGCACCGGTAAATTTTAATAATCCTGACCTGTAAAAAGTGCCCTAACTCTAGACCCTCACAAAAACCGGGTGTACACTGGCTGACCCCGGAAGGCGACACACTTGAGTGTGTCGCTCTATGGCGGGTTTTACACGCTGTGTACGGTGCCAGCTAACCGGCCGGATATGTATATCCTGCAAATGATTTGATTTGAGTTTGCAATAATATATATGTTCGTATGGTCAGGGTTCTGGAGACGGTGAATTTCGAGCAGAAGTTCAGCACGCTGCCTCAGTTCAAGCCGGACGCCTGCAGCCCCGGCGCCATGGCGGTGCCGCGCAGTCCACAGCTATATCTACGCAAAAAGAAGATCGGCATGGGTATACACATACATTCACTCATTCGTTCATTCATTCACTCTAACTTAAGTTCATTGCATTGTGTTGAGTATTGGGGGATAAATTGTCTCTCTACTCGACAGTCTAATTGGACGGCACTGCGCTACCATGAGGGCAGTGTGGCAACATTGCCGTGCCAGTATAATATTTCTTTTAATAATTTCAGCTCTCACAACTACTCTTTGCATAATACAGATATTTGTTGAAACAGGTATAACATTGGATTGAATGCACCGATTTAAATGAAATAAAGACTAAATGTTATCTCGAGATGCACTCTTTTCATTTCAGTTTTACTATAGTATAGAGTATCTGTTATCAGTTATGAGAGTTTGTTATGAGTATCAAGCAGCGATAGCCTAGTTGGTTGCGGTACGGACTGTCGAGACGAAAGTCGTAGGTTCGAAACCCAAGTGGCATACGCCTCTGACTTTTCTAATGTTATGTGTGTATTAAAATGTTAATTATCGCTTGCTTTAACGGTGAAGGAAAACATCGTGAGGAAACCTGCATATCTGAGAATTTTTCGAATGTATGAGAAGTCTGCCAACCCGCATTAGGCCAGCGTGGTGGACTAAGGCCTAACCCCTCTCATTAGTAGAGGAGGCCCGTGCCCAGCAGTGGGACAATGTTTAATACAGGGCTAGTATTATTTATAGAGTATCTGTAATCATTATTTTTAATTTGTTTCCAGACGAGGAGGTGACGGTAGTGACGCCACAGATAGAGACAGAAGTACTGAACGGCAACAGCATGCCGACACCTCACACTACTACTAACAAACTAGTGGGGAACACTTTCTTCGGACCGGACTTCAATCTGGACACCTTTAGAGGTGTGTTTCTATAAATATATATTTCACTTGATCATATAAATTTAATAAAGTAACCCTGTAAATTATTGAGATTTTTCAATCTACTATATAACATTTTTATAGTTTATTTACATAAAGGAAACAGAAAAAATTAATGTTTGTAATATATGACAGTGATGTTTTTATATAGACTAAGTAGGTAATTTCTATATATTTTTGTCAGTACGCGGTAACTTCCATAATTCTTCATCAAAATTAATGATTCAAATAAAACTTTAAATCTTATGTTAAAGAAATATAGTATTTTTTTTTAAATAATAAATTTTGCCAAAAAAAGATGAAAATTAACAGTGCCATCTGTTGACAGTATAATTAACTAATTTGTTGCAATGTTAATTTAGGATTACGTGTATAGACGATATTAGGAAGCGCCATTATTTTCGCACGAGACTACTCTGATTTTTAATTACATAGACTAAAATGACATTTGGTGGGTTGCCACGTTTTCGTAAAGTAAAAATAGTGTTGTATCCTAAGTGATCGAATATTTCGATAAACAATCGGAATATTGTCATTAATTTTCTTTTACAATAAATTGTTTAAAGTATTCATTTGAATAAGCGTTGATCAGTAAGTGAAAAACAGAACTTTTTTAGTTCTGTTGCGTTAAGAGCGCAAGGAATATTCGTGCAACCAATTGCGAGCGAAGAAGGAGGACCTACCATTGTTACCACATTAATATTAGTATATTTCTACACAGTTAATGGAACTAATACACATACCTACTAACATAAAGAGTAAAAAATGTACTAAATTCTATCGATCGCATTTATTTTATTGCTGATTTCTTATTAATTACAAGTAAAGTTTATGTAATGTAACAAATTAATAACTTGTAATTATTATAACAAGTTATTAATAAAATATTTAAAACTTATTATATTCACACTATTGTCAACTTGTCTACTTGAATATTGTCTCTCATTACTTGATACTTTAACTGGACGGCACTGCACTGCAGTGTGGTCACTTTGCCGTGCCAGGATAAAAAAAAAACACGGGTCAGCTAGTTTTATAAACATTGTATTGTCTGTAGTGTCCGAGAGCATGGAGGACATGTCTCCTCGCACGCCGATGTCAGGCGCTGGCTGGGGCGGGGGCGGTACGTGTGGTGGGGGCGGAGGTGGTACGGGTGGTGGTGTAGGCGCGCGCGGCGAGGCGGGTCACCGCAAGGTGCTGGAGCAGCGCCGCAACCTCGTGCTGAAGCTGTTCAACGAGCACGGCATGTTCCCCACCACGCAGGCCACCACGCACTTCCAGGTAAATACTTTTATATTATACTACCTGTTGCTTACGACGGATATTTTTTATTGATAAAGATAAAATGTGAAATTTTGGATCTCGACAACAGCGCCACCCGTCGGATTCAAAACTGTATCTATCAAACTGAAAACAATCATACACACAAACAAAATTTCTTTGACATCAGATGATTTGTATGTATTACTAGCTTTTGCTCGCTGCTCCGCCCGCGTGGTAGTTATTTTTGAAAGGAAAAGTATAAAATCCATGGAGTCATCTTAAGCTATCACATCATTCTATATTTTGCTACGCCATAGCAACCGTATATTTTTGGGATGAAAAGTAGCCTTTGTCATTCTCAGAGCCCGCAACTACCACTGTACATTATCATAGATGTCATGTTTTACCACACAGGCTATCCACATGGACATATTTCCCACAAAATCTTCGTTGCAATTGAAAATTCGCGAGGTGCGGCAAAAAATGATGGCGCAGTCTAATCTGACGCCGCACTCGGAGGTCAACACGCCGACCAGTAAGTATCAGGCATGGACGTATATATACACTCACGCCTGTAATCCACGAAGGGGTAGACAGAGGTGTAACCAGTACACTCACATTTCGCGGAATTTATTTCTGTTCGGTATTTATTTCGGTATAATGTGATAGGTAGCGGGTCTATCGCCATATCGGGCACAATTCTAGACTTCGGGCTAATACTGAGAATTTCTAGATAGAAAAACCTAATGTCACTTTACCCGATCTGGGGATCGAACCCGAGACCACAGCAAGCAGTCGTAACGCATGCGCAATTACAACTGCGCCACCGAGACAGTCATTAGATCATGTCAGAATGGACGTTAAATGTCCGATAAAAGTGACACACAGTCTTCCTGGCGCAGTTGGCAAGTAGCTGGCTGTGAAACTAGAAGCCGTGGGTTCTATTCTCACACCCGGACTAATGTTTGTGTGACAGACAGACAGTGTCCGGGGTCTAGGTGTTGTGAGACCGTGCGTCAACACAACACAAGACTCGTATCTTAGTGTGAGATCGGGTCTATGTGTGAGACTGTTGGGTGTTATTTGTTATTTCAAAAGATTTTCTGCCAGATAACGCATTGGACGGCGAATTTAGGAAGTATTCATTCGAAACTAGTTTATAGGGTCTAAATAGTTTTGTATTTTGCTGCGTTATGTTTTATCTAGGAAATTGATTGTGTTGAGTAGCGGGAGATTGTCTCTCGCTACTTGATACTCTAATTGGACGCCACTGCGCTTACCATCAGGTGCAGTGTGGTAACTTCGCCGTGCCAGGATAATAAAAAAAATGACTTTTTTTTTGTCCACAAGTCTATATTCTGGGGACTGTGACGTGGACTGTAAACACTATATTTTGGCACAATGTGTTGGAAACAAAAATTCCGAAAACTTACTGACTATGGTTTCAAATATATGAGATATTAATTATGTATAATATGTCTGTCTCTTAACGGTGTTTAATTTCGCAATATAGGACGTAATATAAAAAATTATATACCACAAAGGCCCCGGCGAGATTCGAACTCACGATCTCCTGTTTACTAGACAGGCGCTTTAACCAACTAAGCCACGGCGCCGATGCCGTTGACATCGAAATTGTATATGTGATGTCCAAACCTACAGCGAAAATAGTCTACATTATTGAGTCATTGCTTATTGGTGTTATTCCATATTCGAACAATATTATTTTAGCGTCTTATAACGTCAAACTTCTATATTTAGTTTGTTATCGCATTTCTTTGTTTTTAGGCTTTAATATTTCAAATAACATTCTATGATAACTAACAAATTATAGACGACGCTATTTACATTAGTTAAAGATCTACATAATAACTAGTAAACTTGCTGTTTGAATAGTTGCTATCTCTTTTTTACCAAAATTTAAGACGTTCTTACTTTGCCGACTTTGGTTCTATGCGATTCATTGAACTGTATTTTCACGTTATAGATGTGAACTCGCCGATAGTATCAGCGTCCTTGCAGCCGACGTCGACGGCCAGTTAGCGATTCGGATACACCATATCAATCGTGGTGCAAGAATAAACACTCGACGTACATCGGTACATGTGTCACATCACCTACGTCACCTACTACGCCCAACTTACTATGTACGTAACACCAGCATGCAGCTTTCTTATATCTTTGTTAAATGATTGATATTCGAAGATATTAACGAAAGTTACAATGTATTCCACTGGGCATGTTACTCTGTCACCGTCACTTCGAGTTGTGATGATTTTTATCGATGTTTCATTAAATAATCGATAGTTTACTTGTCGATAAATATGTAGTATGAGATCTTTTTCAATTTGTGTCGGCACGGTCTTTGTAGCTTTTTTCAGACTTGGTGCACTTATTGATGTATTGTTTCGATCTCCTAAAGATCTGTTGACGTGTATTTACAAGTTGAATAATAAAAAAATTAAACAAATTACATTTGGTGCATAAAGCGATCCAGGTCTGTTCATAATTATGTATCGATAAATGCTCGCGCATTTGCGGCTTGTTTTTATCGAAGGAACATGAAGTTATTGTCAAACAAATTGTAACAAACTAAATGCTGTTTCGCATTTAAGGAATACTGCATTAACTCGTTTGCAGTATTTCATTGTTATCCAAATGATATGTATATAGTATTTGAACTAAGTGATAAAACGACAAAAATACATAAAAATTATGATTAACGTTTTAGTATGTTGAATATTGGCGTTGGTGTGTTTGTGAAATTTTGTTTTTTCTTTACGAAATTAAATTGGCTTTTTTATTGAAACGTGAATAGAAAGGGTTTGAAATTATACAAACATGTGATGTTTCAGACAAATTCCACTTTGATGTTATAACGCCCAAATATTCGATAAATTAACGAAATAGTTATCGAACGATCGCGAATGATTCGATTGTGTTTAGTTCACTGTAATCTGGCATTATGGGCACGATCTCAATACATTTTTATTTGTATATCTGTATTTTAAGATAACTTTCGACGATGAGTGGTTTGTATTGTTTAGGTTATTTTATTTTTCGATAAATGTCTGCCTGTTTCCACTTGCAAGTAATCATTCCAGTTGTGAAAATTGTTTGACAATTTGGCCAACTTTTAAAATATGATATCGTTTTTCACTTATTTTCGATATATATAAATAATATTTCAATTAACTTACAAAAATATTCATTAACAATCAACTAAAAACAACTAAAAATATCGTTAATTGCTTAGAAAACAGTTTCAAGTTGAATTCAACTGGAGGCTTAATGTTTGATTATTGTATCCACATGTTGGCAAAATATTTCAATTATTAATTATCGATATATTTTTCATTATTCGATTAAATAAGTTGCAATATTAGTATATAATCGATTTATTCGTTACACTGTAAGTGGAAAAGGTCATTTTAGTTTTGTGACTATATATTTAGAAAATGTATTGACTGAGGACATTTTGTGGTAGCTTATATTGTATAAACGTTTACATTTAAGTTTAACAGCAACTGTCATTGTTGAAAAGAAATTATTGTCAAGCAATATTGTATCGAATACGGTAAATACAGTGGTTAGATGTAATGTATGCATTTATAATGATAATCGAAGTTATATTAACCGTATTCAAAAGTAAAACTCTATTTCACAAAGGTGTGTTAACATTAACAATCGATATACTATTCGATTGTTTCGATTGTAACACCTAGACATGTCAATCGATAGTAATCTATTAACAGCCTTCGGTATAGTGTAGATAGAGTTTTATTTTATTAAACTGGTTTCCGTTGTCATGTCATGGTATGTTGTGTGTTAAAGAACGATTGTTTATCATAATAGTATGACAAATGTGCGGAAAATATGGTGCGACTCTTTATTATTTATATCTTTAATTATTTTGTATCGTCTTCTATTTATGTTGTGATGTTGGTCTTCCATGTTTTAAATTCTTTTTCATTTTTTATTCTAAGGAGTATCTACTTATTTAATTGTTTTTAAAGTTGTATAGCTATTCACTAATAAAAGTGGTTAATGATTGATTGCCATCTACGAAAGAATAATGTTATCAACATTACACGAATTGTAGACGTTTCGAAAAATGATATACATTAGTTTCATAGTGACACATAACATAAGTTTTGTTCTATTTGTAAGCGAAGTAGTGGTCATTTGTAAAACATTATCGGCAGTGATTTTCAGAACCCGCTCAATGAATGAACGACATTAGCTAAATCAATATACATTATACAATATAATCTCATTGTGTAAATATTAGAATTATATTTCTATATTAGCGCTAAGTATTGCCGGCTCTCAAAGTAATTAGGGTTTTATTTAGATAATGCTAATTATTATAGATAAAAATAAAAAGATAAATATATAATTTATACATGTGAAATTTCGGCCAATACAAATGTTATTATGTATATCAAAATTGTATTTTTTAAAATGATCTCTTCGGCGTTAATAGTTTAGGTGATTGCTTTAGGAGTCCGGAAGAAAAGAATTTATTACATATTATAAGTATAAGAAATATTTTCGCACTGTTAAATATATATCTCGATATTCGCGTATGGGTGGCGATGCCAAAGTGTGGGGCTTTACCGAACATTCTCCAGTGCTGTGTATGAAGCGCGTTCATTGTATTTAAAACATATACAATGGGTACACAAAAATAAATTTTCATAATAGGGTAGTTGACACTTTTTTTAATAATTTAATCAACAAGCTACAATACCTAGAACATATTGTCGAAGGAATTTTATAAATCCGAACAAAAATAAGTAAATTAGACACGATTCAAATCTGCTGGAAGGGGTAGTTGTCAATAGTATGCATGAGCCGTGACGTCACGATTCTCAGAATGGCCATAACGGTGCCGTTGTGCGAGGGAGATAGTGATATGTTCCCACTACGCAACCATTTTTGCTCATACCTAAATTTAAAATAAATATTGTGACCTCAATTTTCATGCAATTTTGATTCTGTTTCTTTTGCGTATTATATTCGTTTGCATATCGAATAATGTACAAAATGAAACACAGGAATCTACCCTATTTGGTGCGTCGCCCCGCGTAGTCAATTGAACATGTTCGTATATGTTATAAACACAAACAAATATAGAACTGTTGTTACCAGTTAGTCATAATATACATGCATTATATTTCACTTATACTCAATTCGTCATCGACTCTTGTCTAGAGACCTACAACACGCAAATGTGATTGAATTTCTTTTAAGTAGTGTATAAATGTTGCAGTTTTGACCCTACTTGATGTCCCCAAAAGTTTTCTAAGAGTTGTGTAAAATTATCGAATCATACAATAGTCGAATATCGATGATTTCCATACCTAGCAATTGAACTATTTCTTTCCATAGCGAATTTATCAATCGATATTTAATTTAAAACTAATTGACTAATAAATAATCATATCCATTTGTTAATGTCCATTGTACAACACATTGTTTCCACATATATATACATGTTTATAAATACATATGCATATTGAGTGTACCACACAAATTTTTCTTATAACTTGCACTGAAGTTAGGGTGCGACAAGTACGTTCTCATACATTTTTATTAAATATTTTCATGTACAGGGTTAATATTGGATCACTGGTAATCTAATCATATGTAGATTTCATAAAAAAAATATAGTTGCAATATTGTTGGTCCAGAATTCGACTTGGAGGCTGTTCCCGATTGACCTTGGCGATTTGACCCCGACAATCATACCTTAACGATACATTAGCCTTGATAGTTTTTATTTGTTCTTATAACTTTTTGTTGGATGATGCAAAACTAATACGTTGCTTATTTTATTTCGACAAGGGTTTTAATTTGCATGGAATAACTTTGCTACAGAGGTTGCGCGCTGGTATATAAATTCTCATTAGTTTAAAAATGAGCTATGGAAATGCTCTGTGTCTTCTCTTTATTTCCTAGACAATGTATTTTTTTAGATATGCCATGTGCAACAGCCTCAAGTGCGGATCTATAACATATTATATCGATATATAACACACAGCACTCGACAGCCTCCGTGGCGCAGTTGGCGAGTAGTCGGCTGTGAAACGAGAGGTCGTGGGTTCGATTCCCACACCGGGATAAATGTTTGTGTGACAGACAGATATTTGTGTCCGGGGTCTGGGTGTAGTGAGACCGAAAGTCTCTCGTAGTCCCTGATATCCACAACACAAGAAACATACCTTAGTGTGGGTCGGGGCTATGTGTGTGACTGTTTGGTGTTATTTATTATTATTATTTATTAACATCAATCAGCGTAAACACTATATAAATCTATTTTAATTTTTTTGCCAACTTTGTTAAGATCTTGTGTGATTTTTGATATTGATTGTATCACCTTTATCGTGATTTAATTTTGTCCTGTTTACATATTGAGTAGTGTTATAACTATATTGAAATATTAGAGTTGTATATACATAATATTCAAATTATGTATTATTTGTGATTGTGATCCTGGTGTGTGTGACAACGTACTTGTTCCGCGTATATTTTATTTACACGTACTGTTGCAATGACTAACAATGATTATAATAATAATAATAAAAATGTGTTTTTTCATGGTTTACGATTATAGTTTGTATTGAATGTTTCAATTTGTTCTTGACTGTCCATTTTTTTGCTTCTTGTTGATATTTCTCGTTGAATGACTTTGGACGTTATTTATTAATATAAACAACTCTTAATGCGACACTGCGTATTACTAGTGCCTTATTCACATTCAAAACTAAGTATTTGCGCAAACTTACGTCATATGTCGACTGTAACGCCGTTAATAAAGTCTTGTTTTTAACCCAGGCTTTGTCATTAAAAATAAGGCTAATAGGCAGTTGTTTAATACACTGAATTAACTTTGTTGCATATTACAATTTGTAATATCATTTTTTTAGAACATTTTAATTAGTATTTCATATTACACACACATCAAAAACTACACACTATTACAATCACGCCTGTAATCCCCGATGGGGTAGGCAGAGGTGTAACCAGTACACCCACTTTTCGCCGAACTTCGGTCCCGTAATGTGATAGGGGGTGAGCCTATCGCCATACCAGGCACAGATTCCAGCCTCCGGGCTAATTCTGAGGAATTTCTAGATAGAAAAACCCAATATCACTTTACCCGACCCGGGCATCGAACCCGAGACCTCAGCGCAGCAGTCGTAACTCATGCGCAATTACAACTGCGCCAACGAGGCAGTCATATTGGCTATTTATTTATTCTACACAAGGCATTAGTGCAATTATTTAGTCGAAATGACATGTAAATATCTTGTTTAGATTTGTTTAAGTTTAAGTGTTCAATTGGATGTATATTAGATTGAATTACAATAAATAAGTTTAACACTTCAATTGAGACAGTGAATACATTCAGATGATGGATTTTTTAAAATTTTCGACTACTAACGTACCAATAAGTGTCGTTTTATCTTCAGTCAACTAAATAATAAATTTATTGTGTGCAGTTATATAGTTAGACCATAGCAATATGGACAGTTTGTTCAAGCATATTGGATCATTGTACGAACTTATGTTAAAACATAAAGAACCTGGAAACCAATAATATATTTTATTTATGAAGCCTCTTCCTTATTGATAAAGTGATAAATTAAATAGTAGTAGTTCAAGTGATTTTGGCAAGTGAATACTTATAATGCTTTGTGTATCAAACGTAACACATTTGATGAACATATTATTATAACGGTAAGTTATGAAATTTGACATTCTTCTGGACTCAAGTGATTTTTAGATAATATGTGTGAACAGAGTAGAAGACGACTCTGTTTTATTGTTTATATCGTCTAATATCTGCAAGCCCGTAACTTGATTTTTTGATGACATCTTTACTATCGATTTCTGTGAGTGATTGCGTGAAAAGGGACGGAACTTGTAACAGGAAGTCGAGTAAGCGCGCTATTTGATTTAACCAATCGGCGCGGGGTGCTAGGGTTGGTCATCGGATGGTATAAAATAAACTCATTTTCCGAGAGGTTTGATTTTGGTTTTCGAATGATATCGGACGGAATCGGACAGAATCGGGCGAAATGGAAAGGGATAGGGCAGAATCGTACGGAATCAGACAGAATCAGACGGAGAATTAGCCTACGTAAGCCATGAAAGTAAATATTTTTGCGATTTTGTTACCAAATATCTTTATCATTTACAGTTTACACATATGAAATTTTAATTAGGTTGTACTATACATATAAACCTTCCGGAAAAATTACCCACATGATGAAAACAGTTTTAAAATCCATTGATGAATTTGCGGACACACAGACAGACGCAGAAAGCGATTTTCTTTTATATTATGCATAGATAGATAGATGACAGAAATAACTACAGTAATAATACAAACGCTTTCAATAACGTCAGTCACGATATCCTGCTATCTATCCTCTCCCTCTTAAGGATCTCTTCCGTAGCACTGGATTGGTTCTCAACGTATCTTCGAGGGCGTCAACAGTCGGTGCGTCTTGGCGAGTCTTCGTCTAATTGGCGTAACATTGACTCTGGTGTCCCTCAAGGCGGTATACTTTCTCCATTATTATTTTCAATATTTATTAATTCTATAACCTCAAATCTTCAGTGTGCGTATCATCTGTACGCCGATGACTTACAGATTTATGCTCAGGCTAGCGTCGATAATGTGAATACTGCTATAGCCAAAATAAATAGAGATCTAGATCACATTAAAAACTGGTCAGACCGCTTCGGATTGGGAGTAAACGCAAATAAATGTCAGGGAATAATTGTGGGTAGCTCGCGGTTGATTAACAGATTGGACACAGCGACGCTTACTTCCATTCAATTCGATAATTCAGTCATCGCTCTGTGTCCCACTGTGAAAGATTTAGGCTTATATATAGATACTACCTTGAACTGGCAGGCCCAAACAGTATCTGTTTGCCAAAAAGTTACAGGTACCCTTCGTGCTCTCTATCGCTTAAAAAATTTCCTTTCGGTTAAAACTAAGACGATGCTTGTGCAGACCTTAATATTTCCTATCCTCGATTATGGTGATGTGTGCTATTTTGATCTGAATGCAGATCTGCTCAACAAACTCGACCGGCTTCTTAATAACTGCATTCGATTCATTTTTAATCTGCGTAAATATGACCATGTGTCTTCTTATCGGGCACAACTTAAGTGGTTACCTATCCGTCAGCGCCGTAATCTGCGTGCACTTACTACTCTCTTTTCTATTCTTAACTCTCCTAATTCTCCCTCTTACTTAACCTCTAATTTTCAGTATTTAGGATCTAATCACGATAGAAACCTTCGCTCCTCAAGCAGTTTACTTCTACAGTCTCCTTCTCACCATTCTGATTTTATTCATTCGTCTTTTACTATTCAATCCATACTTCTTTGGAATGCGCTTCCTCTCGAAATCAGGGCGTCTACCAGCCGGTTCACTTTTAAGTCGAAAGTTCGGATGCTCTTCGCTGATGGTGTGGCAGGATCACAACTTTAGCTGGTATCTACTTATTATATATGTATGTTTTATTTATAATAAGTGTAGTTTATTATGGTTTAATATATTTTATTCTATGTATATATATATATATATATCTCGATATATAATTATTTGTAAATATATCGTAGTCCTACAGAAAGTAAATCTATGTATGTAAGTATCTTGTCTAGTACACTCTTGTTAATATTTTCTTTTCTGTGATTAATATACACCCACATTGTTTCGTCTCTGCATCATCCACAGGTAGACTGGCAGAGAATGCCTACGGCATTAAGTCCGCCTTTACACATGTTATGTGTATGAAGTTTTAAATAAATAAATAATAATAAGTTTAGTACTTTAAACAACTTACTGCTACACACAGGCTTGTTATACAAATGACAGCCTCCGGGGCGCAGCCGGCTGTGAAACGAGAGACTGTGGGTTCGATTCCGTACCGAGACATAGCTTTTGTCTTGATTATTGCTACTTTTTTTCGCTAAGCTATTGTTGCAAAAAAGAAAACTTACTAGGGATTACCGATATTAATGAAATATCGATATTGATATCGAGAGCTTAATATCGATGTTTACTAATTGTGATAACTGTAATATCGATATTTTGCCAATATCGATAAATGTCGCTCATTCCTAAACCTTAGATAAGAAAAAAAACAATAAATCACATTCAACAAAATAATTTATTGACTAACCATTAAACAACTATAATTATTTGCTATCTTCTACTTTTTCTTTTGGTTCTGCTTTAATTAACAAGCCAGGTTTATCCTCTTCTAACATAGATAAAGCTGCTTGTAATTTTATATTATCACCTGGGTCTGTGAGCACCAAATATTTCAAAGCTTGCATCCTGGCTAACGCAAATATACTACCAACGCATAAGTTGCAACCTCTTATATCAAGGTATTCTAGACTCTTGCCGTTCTGGCCTGCTATTCTATCAAGGCACCAGACATCAATAAATTTATTATTTCTCAAACTTAGCCACTTAAGGAAATTAAGGCCTGACAGATTCTTGACACCTTCATATCGAATGCCATGGTGATGGAAGTTTGTGCAATCTACAGCCTCAACGAAATAACCATCTTCATACTGTTGTGGTAGTTTTAGGGTTGTTATATCTCCTGCTATCCATTCACTTGAATCTTTCAACCTGGAAGTAAATAAAATTAAAAAGTTGACATACATATATCGACTTTTGGTGGGTTATTTGATTTAAGCATAATTTTTTTGCTATATTGAGTTATACATATTTAGAATTGGCAAATCTCTCAGCCTCTTTTGAGCCTAGTAAAAAAAAAATGTGCACTATTTTGGTGATCAAATTGACTGGTAAAACAGGGCTCATTTTTTTCAGGGCACATTTATTTTAGAAAACAATGTTCATAAATGAATGAAAATAAGACATAAAGATGCAGTATGTGCTTATAAAAGTAATATATTAATTCTACTAAAATCCACACAATACAGGTATTTTTTTCTGAAAAACAAAAAATCTAAACACTTGTAAATTTTCAAAAACTATGCTTACATGAAATAGTCTGCCAACTTTCAATAAGCCTCGTTATTTGGGCCGCAGTAACTGTGTTAATTATTGCTTACTTTAACAGTGAAGGAAAACATTGTGAGGATACCTACATACTTGAGAATTTCTCACAAGAATTTCGAAGGTATGTGAAATCTACCAACCAGTATTAGGCCAGTGTGGTGGACTAAGGCCTAACCAATCACACTAGTAGAGGAGGCCCGTGCCCAGCAGTGGGAAAATTATTAATACAGGGCTAGTATTATTTCATATCTATGATCAAGATCCTAACAGTAGGACGATTAGCAGTTTTATAGTTACATAGTATTGAATAATTACTTAAGAATATTTGTTGAGTTACCTTACTGCTGCTTGTCTGTAAGTGAAAAAATGCAAAGCTCCTAAATTTGAACCCAGTATTGCAACTCTTTTAGCCAAGTACTGCTGATTTTCAATCTCTTGAATTGTTTTTAAATTTCCCCACCATTCTTTGATTTGTTCTGTGGTTATAGTAGGTAACACGGACAATGCATAAAGGAAGTCTGGGTTTGGATTTTTCTCAACAAAAACAGAAAGTTTGCTTTTCCATTCTCCTTCTCTCTTTATCCATGGTTTGCGCCATTCGGGATACGGCTGTCCGTACACTGTTCGCGGCTTTTCACCTTCTTCATGTTTTTGGTAGATGGATTTTTCTTCACAGTAATATCTCGAGATGGTAGATATTCTTCCATATAATTGCCTAGGTCTTAAGTTTAACGCCATTATGTTTATGTAATATGTGACGATTACTGCATATTCATTATTTATTGTAATAAATATTTAAAATACTAATCAACCCAAAAATATTTTATTTTATAGATAACTTTAAGGTTATTTATGTTTTGCACTTTGACAGGTGAATAATGTTGCCAGTGGCGGATATTGAAAAGTTACAAGAGACTACGGAATAAGTAACATTTTTATCGTAAAAGTAACGCAATCTGCTTAAATAACATTGATACTATACACTCTACAGTTCATTACATAATCGTTCTACGTCGTAGGTGCGTGTACAATGTACATCTCATTTTCTTTTCACATTTTCTACTAACACGAGAACAACAGAGAACAACAGTTCCTCCTTTTTCCGTTTTGGTCATTTGCACAGTTTAGGAATTATTAGTAAAAAAGTAAAGTGCGCAAAGTATTTGAAAATGTACATTATCTTTTATAAAACGAAATAACTCATGGTCAAATCTTAGTACTCTAAGGGTCAAATGTAACACAAAATGGTACAAAAGTAACATACACTCATTTGCAAAAAAACGGGCACCTAAGCAATGAAGCATTTCAAATGTTACTATTGGTTTGTTTGATAATTATAGGTAGTTTTACTTTCACAATTTTGTAAATTAATAAGCAAATAATCGTTTTCGTCAGTATTATCATAAATTTTTGATAAAATTTATGGGTTTTAATGCTAAAGTTCACTAGTAGTGTATGCTCGCTAGTAGTGCATATGCTCGTGAAGTAAAAGTTAACAAAGATTTTTGTTTGTTTTTTCTTTAATAAAGTAAAAGCAGATAAATGTTTAGTATCGAGTGTGACCCCCTCTAGCTGAAATCACAGCTTGAATTCGTCTGGGTATGCTAGCGAGGATATCCCGGATACTTGCTTGCGGAATACGTTCCCACTCCGCGATAATCACATTCTTCAGCTCTCTGATGGTCTGCGGAGCCGGGTGTACTGATCTCACGCGTCGTTTCAGAACGTCCCAGACATGCTCTATAGGATTGAGGTCGGGACTTCGAGCTGGCCAATCCAAACGACGAATGCCGACCTCTTGCACATACGCTTCCACATCGCCAGACCGGTGGGCGCGAGCGTTGTCGTCCATAAAAATTGAGTCATCGCCTAAAGCAGCCAATGCGGGTTGTGCATGAGGAATTAGAACTTCCGTTATGTATCGATGTCCAGTCAGTGAGCCGTTTTCAATGAAGACTAACTCTGTACGATCCATTGAATTTATTCCTGCCCAAAACATAACAGAGCCCCCACCATAAGGTGTGATTTCTTCAAAACAAGCCTCTGCAAAGCGTTCTCCTCGTCTTCGTAGCACTCGCCGACGTCGATCTTCACCGAATAGAGATATCCTGGCTTCATCGGAGAACAATACCCTATTCCAGTCTTCTTGAGTTCATGACTCACAATTTCGAGCAAACCTAAGCCTGGCAACTCTGTGCTCACGGAGTAACTTAGGGCCGCGGGCCGGGCGATGACTGCGTATATTGGCCGCGAGAAGCCTCCTCCTGACCGTCCATAGACTAATATGCACATTTCTTACTTCTTCGAGGTTGTTCTTAAGGTCCACATACGAAGACTTGCGATTTCTCAATGCGCGACTCACAAGAAAACGATCATCCCGTGGTTGGGATTGGATTGGCCAGCTCGAATTCCCGACCTCAATCCTATAGAGCATGTCTGGGACGTTCTGAAACGACGCGTGAGATCAGTACAACCGGCTCCGCAGACCATCAGAGAGCTGAAGAATGTGATTACCGCGGAGTGGGAACGTATTCCGCAAGCAAGTATCCGGGATATCCTCGCTAGCATACCCAGACGAATTCAAGCTGTGATTTCAGCTAGAGGGGGTCACACTCGATACTAAACATTTATCTGCTTTTACTTTATTAAAGAAAAAACAAACAAAAATCTTTGTTAACTTTTACTTCACGAGCATATGCACTACTAGCGAGCATACACTACTAGTGAACTTTAGCATTAAAACCCATAAATTTTATCAAAAATTTATGATAATACTGACGAAAACGATTATTTGCTTATTAATTTACAAAATTGTGAAAGTAAAACTACCTATAATTATCAAACAAACCAATAGTAACATTTGAAATGGTTCATTGCTTAGGTGCCCGTTTTTTTTGCAAATGAGTGTATATATAAGTAACATTCCGGCAACGGCGAAGTGACAGATGATAATATATTATTTGTTTCTTCCAAATATAAATAAATAGAAAGAACGATGTTACACAGTGCAACGACGTACTACGTATTTACTCAGGGGTGGGGCAAAACAGCAAAAGTAAGAAAACTCGTTAAAGAAGTAATAGGAATTAAAAATGTTTTTTATAGTCAATAAAATCAATTTCTATTCCTTATTTCGGTTTTAATATTATTCATAAATTTTAAGTTTTCATTAGTTTTAAAAATACATACATTGATGCTAAAATTGATATTTTTAAGAGCATACTAGCGAGAGTATACTACCTAATACTTGGTTATAAATTTTGAGACTTATAAGAGTTGATCATAATTTTAGGTACCTACTCGGGTGGGTAAGGCTCATATTTTTAGCGCTATCGCACAAAAGAAATCACAACGGAATGTGTCATAATTGAAATAATGTGTTACAACAGAATTTGTTAACCTTAGTACTCAATAGCTCTGACAAAGAGCTTTTTTGCATTTTAAATATGTGGTATATTTTAGTTTGTGTGTGTTTATATATGTGTGTGTATTATACTATTAAGTGTGTATTTCGTTTTATAATTATTTTGTGAGTAATAAATTGATAAAGTAAATATAATAATAATATTATTAAATTTAAAACTTTAATTTTTGTATATATATTTTTTTATTTATCCATAAACTTCTAAAGGCTTACAAATTATTGGCTCTTAGCAAATATCACAATTCAAATTCACAAAACAGTCTAGATACTTAAAAGTTAGACATTACAAAAACATTAAAACACAGATGATGTAGACGCCCCATCATACGTAATATCAATAAAATGTCCTGATAAAACACTTACCAACATTTAGTCTCAAGCTACACAGCTTAGATAAAAAAAACCTTTTTTAGTGTGTCTAGCATATCTCCATTGCTTTCTTTTCATTTGTTTTTCTTTTTCACTCATATTTGCTATTTATATTTTTTTGTCTTAGTTCTCTCTGCATTCTTCTTTTTCAATTCTTCGAATTTTGCAAGATTTGTCTGTTTTTATTTTTCTCTGTATCTTCGACATCTTTCAAACGCGGCTCTTATAAACAATAAATAGTAAACACTAAATAATTTCAAAAACTAAAATCTGGCTACTAAAAAATCACGGTCTTAAGTATGAAACAAGAAAATATTATTGTCATCCGAAATTTTTAAGTACAAACGATTCAATATTTATGAAGTATTATTAAGTAAACAACATCAATATCAGCATCATCATATCAGCCCACTGCTGGACATATGCCTCTACCAACGTTGTCCGCACTTCAACTTTTATTATGATGAGACTATCAATATGAATATGCTTAAATAGGTACATTAAAACATATTGAGCATAAGTTTCTGTGTCAGCAGTGGGTTTGTTATGGAACTCACTTTTTTAGAAATTATGTTTTATAAATTTTGTGAAAAAATAAATACAATTAGTGTAGTGATAATAAATTAAATTGTTCTACAATATAACAATATACACCTACCTACCTTAATAATTTCTGTCGCACAACGGATGGAATTTTCGACACGACCTGACCTAAAAAAATCATAACATGTAAATTAATAGATATAGCTTCTAAACACTATCATAATTCAACAAAGAAATGATTTTTCTATATGATTTAAAACTACGAATCAGGACAGCTATTTATAATCAAAATTCAAAAGAATGAGTCTTACCTTTTCTTAACGACACATTGTCTTCTCCAACACGTTCTTCCAACTGGCACGCAGAAAAAACGGCGGAATCGTTTAGAAATGTGTCAAGTACGATGGGCCAGTAATGCCACTTCAAATAAATTAATTCTTTATGGCAGATAATAAACAGTCCGGGAAATAGCGCGTTACACAAAAGTGTTACAACGGAATGAAATAGCGGACACCTCTTAAATTGTAAATACAAACAAGACGGATATGTTTGTTATGTTTAGTTATAACTGTTTTCGTTTAATTTTGTAGTTAAGATCCAATAGAACAAGATTTATACGAAAATAAACAGTCATAGTGATAAAAAATATATACCTATGTATGTAATAATTTGTGTCGAGTGGGCGTAGGCAGACATCAACAACATGTATGGAACGTAAAAGTAGACCTTTTTTTAATTGAATGTATAAAAGTAAATAATAGAAATATACGTATGAAATGAAAATGAAATTGACATAATAAAAAAATATAAATATTAAATTTTGTTTTTATAGAAAGTAGATTTAATAATATTTTTAATTATTTTTTGTAGTCAAACTCTTCGGACAGCCAGTTTTTACAAAGTGCGCTAAAAATATGAGCCTTACCCGGGTATCATTACCATATTTAATGTTTAGACCGTTAACAATTCTATTCGAATTACAAATAGTTCTGACTCTTTTTTGTAGATAGATAGATAGTTTTCTGTCCTGTGTAAAGCAGAATATTTAATTACATACATACATATACAGTCACGCCTGTAATCCCTGAAGAGGTAGGCAGAGGTTGTAACCAGTACACCTATTTTTCACCGAATTTATTAAGGCCCCATAATGTGATAGGGTTGAGCCTATCGCCATACCGGGCACAACTTCAGTATCAGTATCAGCCTGGAAAAACCAAATATCACTTTACCCGACACAATAATCGAATCCGAGACCTTAGCACAGCAGTCGTAACGCATGCGTAGTTACAACTGTGCCACCGAGGCAGTCGGTCTGGCTGAAATTATTGTATTTTATAGTTACCAAGATAAAATACAATATATAGACATGCAGTTATATCTTATGTTCTGTAGGTACTTCGCTCTTTAGAGCGAAGTTTAAAACCATAAAATAAACAATTTTTACATGCAGATAATCTAAAGGCACTCCGAGAAATTAGTTTTTAATCAAATCGAAATGATGCGGCGAGGCGGTCTGAGTTTGTCGGCCGCAGTTTCCAAGTTTGCTTGACACTGTCCACGACAAGGTTGGACAGTTTGTCGTTAATCTTTCTCCGCTAGAATGAGTTTTGATCACTACTCTTTACATTCCAGGTGTGTTATGAATCACGCCGTATGTTTTTTAACTGTTTTTTATTTATTTAATAAATGAAGCAGTTGTTAATTGCTATTGTTCTTTTTTCAAATTCATGATATCGGTTAAAGGACTGCCACGGTGGCGCAATTGTAATTGCACATGCGTTACGACTGCTCTGCTGAGATCTCGATCCCCGGGTCGGGTAAAGTGATATTGGGTTTTTCTATTTAGAAATACTCAGTATTAGCCCGGAGTCTGGAATTGTGCTTGGTATGGCGATAGGCTCGCCCCCCTATCACATCATAGGATACACCTCTGCCTAGCCCTTCGGGGATTTTAGGCGTGAGTGTATATGTGGGTATGATATAGGTAATTTAATTCCAATTTTCTAAGTCATCCATTCCTCAAAGTCTAATTACCTATGGCAAAATTAATAATTAACCAACATTAATTATTGCAACGAATTACCTAATCAATAAATAATTGGCCACACAGGAATTCGCACCATCGTTTATTAGATCGTATCTCTATCTCCGTAAAGCTTTTATTACAAAAGAAGCAGCATAATCCTTGTATAATTTATTGTCAGTATTCACAGTATATAATAAAGTATAGAATTCACAAATATAAATGAGTTACTAATTTTAAAAACTGAAAACGTATCTAATAAATAACCAAAGGAAAGTTATTCAGAATGTCTTGTGACATAATTTGCTATTTGGAAGAGAGCATTGGTCATTAACTCGGCGATCATAGAATTTATTAACCATTACAAAGAAAAATGTGGGCAATCGAATATCCTACAGGCATCTTAGAATTTTCTGGAATAAAAAGTGGACATAATGGAAATTAACATATCTATCTATATAATATAGGGTAGCTACATACATTATAAAATCTCTAGACATCATAGACGGGTGAAAATAATACAAAGGAGCGTTTACACACTGTTTTGTATGAAAAATCTTACGGAAAACATACTTTAATATGAATGAAAAAACTTTTGGGTTATCGAGCACCTCTATTTCATCATGTAACATGTTAATTATGTTAACATTAAAGTATGTTTTTTAGTAAGATACCGACTTTTGAATACGAAAGCTATTTGCAAATACTGTTTTGAATAAAAAAAATCAGTTGTCACCGATTAAACTAAACCCAAAAATTAACTGTATTATGCTTGTTTTATATTATAGTCTAGTTTAAGTTAAATCAATCTATATTTTCCTGTATCAGTATATATATAATGTATGTCACTCTTGTCAAACTAAAATTATTTAATTCCGGTTCTTTTAATTCATTAATTTTTCAGGAGTAAATGAGCAAATTTAATTTAATTTAATTGTCACTTATATATTTATTAATATATAAGTGACAATTAAATTAAATCGTATATAATCTCTTTCTTTGCGTGTCGTCATGTAATTAATTCTCAAATTTTATTTAATTACATTTTGTACAGCGTCTTGAAGTACGTTTGAGGCACGTTTTCTTGCCGTTTGCGTCTCTAATAGGCTTGCTAATCTCATTGCGTCTGCGGTAATGAGACGTGGGACCCCTGACAGAAGTAATCAGTTTACTCTTAATTCAATTTCATAATATTTACTCAAATTAAGAAGATTAATGTGGGAATGTTTTCACTTTCTTAGTAAAAATAATTTGGTATAAATCCTGTTAATTAAACAAAAGATTAGCATAGGTATTACTATTAGTCACCATAAACTTTCAATTCGAATCCAAAATTTATTCAGACGGCAACTTGGCCACTGCCTAAATCGCTGTTTCAATGAAACATGAAATGGTTTGTAAAACTGCGGAGTCGTCTGATCAACAGTCATACCACGTAGCCGTCAAGCTTTTTGAAACACAACATTTGCGTTGTTAGTCTAATTGCTAGATTGGCTATTGAATAAGGCTTTGTCTCCAATAAATCAGATCCTGGTGCACGTCAGCTCTATACGAATTGATTTTTGATATTCGAATTTCGAATTGTGGTCATTAATCTCTTAGATATATTTAAGGTTTTATGTCAACTTTTTCATATCAATAGACATAGATAATGGAATGAGGGCTCCCTACCCAGCTGAATAAAGAAAAATAAAGTGAATACGGGCAGAAAATGTGAGAGAGATAAAGCGAACTTGCGGCCAGCAGTTGTTTTTTAGATTTTTTATGAGAGGATGTTGCTCAGTCCTGCCCTCTGTATATATATAGATTAAAAGTGTACAGAATATATGATACTTAAAGATTCGGAGAACAGAAAAAAGTAAGAGCATAATAAAACAAGAAGTTTTTAATTGATTCAATTATAAATATTAGATGTAACTTATTAATATTTGTGATTATGTGTAGTAAAACTGTCTTAAATTCGTTTAGTTTCACTGATGACATTTTTCGTTTCTTTCTTAGATGTGTACTCTCAACATTTCATTTTAACTAATCATTGTTTTTATTCCTAAAGAGAAAGAAATCTGACTAGACCGAAACAATGGAAAAACTTGCATAAAGACCTTCAAGTGAAAACGGCGACAAAAGAATTAGGATATTCATTACCACGAAAAGAAAAAGGCAGGACTTTTAAGGTAATGAAAAAAGTTAACCTGCTAACTTCAAATAATTAGCGATTCAGAGGGCATTTTCTTAGTTGTTATAATATATTCATAATTGACCTACGTTTTACTATAACATATTCATAATTACTGTAAGTTCAAGAAGTTATGAAATAAATACTAAATTACTTTTTTCTATCCTGGCACGGCTAAGTGACCACGCAGTCCAATTAGAGTACCAAGTAGCGAGAAACAATCTATCTCTCGCTACTCAATACAATCATGTCAGCCTGCTGTGTAGCTACTTCACACTACGCCATGAGGCAAGGAGGTGATGAAGCGGTCGATGGTCTAGTGTGAGTACTGAGAAGGCCGCAACACGGGCAAACTTCGTGTCCCAACTCTAGACCAACAAAAGCCGGATGTACACTGGCTGACCCCGGAACGTGACACACTTGGGTGTGCCACTATGGCGGGGTTTACACCCTATGCACGGTGGTCGCTATCCTCGCGGTTATGAGTATCCTACTACCAGCAAAGTTCAAGTCATATTCAGCAGAATACTTGACTAACAGTCTGAAAGTTGTAGAACCACACTATTGCGTTTTATCTATACTCTACAGTAGGGTTACCAATCCCGGAATTCAAATATTAGGATTTGAAGTTAGAAAAACCAGGACAATTCAGTTGAAACTGTCGCACGCATCTTTGTTTTAAAATAGCATGAACACTTACAAGCCGAAAGGCTGCCCCTAAAGTAAGTATATCAAAAGTTGTGTGCGAATTTTAAAATCCAGGACGCTGCTTAAGATCTATCCAGGACACAAAACTAGGACATGTCCTAGGAAAACAGGATGGTTGGCAACTCTACTCAGCATGAATGGGCCAGCCCGATCGGACTGCTGCCACTGAAATGGCAGCTTGTTTTTTATTTTGTACAATAAGAGAGCCTTTCTTATCTACATTATTTCCTTTATAAAGGGAAATGCAGCGTAATTCTTTTGGTAGGTATTGTGGATAGTATGTGGTAGTTACAGGTGCGTAAATCACTTACCATCAGGTCCTTGCTCATTTACCATCTGCTATAAAAATATGTTAGAGACGAGAATTGGATAAAAATTAAGAGGAAGAACGTGAACTGCCTCGGTGGCGCAGTTGTAATTGCGCATGCGTTACGACTACTCTGCTGAGGTCTCGGGTAAATTGAAATTGGGTTCCAGAAATTCTCAGTATTAGCCCGGAGTCTGGAACCTGTGCCCGCTATGGCGATAGGCTCGCCCCCTATCACATTATGGGACCACAATGCGGCGAAAAGTGGGTGTACTGGTTACACCTCTGCCTACCCCTTCGAATTACAGGCGTGAGTGTATATGTTTTACTCACATGTACACACACATTGCGTAATTACTTTATCAATTTATGATCAATTTTATGGACAATTGTGTGGCAAATCAGGGCGAAACATACAAGAAGCAGAAATTATTTAACTGACCCAAATTCTCGGTAATAAGATTGTAGCGAAAAAGTTGCCGCTCCGTTAACCAGCAGACACATGTACATGATTAAGTGGACATTATTGTGTCTTCAGAAGCGTATTTCAGTGGAATATTGCTTGCTTGGAAGTGTGCCAGCGAGCGTGATGTATTCCGTTCCATATCTATTAATCATAATTCTATGTCCGACCATGAATTGGCCCATTTTTGGCTTAAGTCGTTTTGATTTGCCGTAAAGAGGTTGTTTACAGTTATGACGGTCATTGGGTGTGGTTGTCTTAAATTGAATTTCGATTATTATTTCAAATTAAATATGAGTATCTTTTTACGTGCGACCCCGAGATGGACGGCAGCGCGGGTGGTAAGGCCTCGTTCGCTGTCGTTGTTCGGTGCGCGGGGGCTTCTTAGCCTCCCATGGAGATGAGCTGGTACGCGGCACCGCGCAGGGGCGACTCCGGCTGCAATTCTAGCACTCCATAGAATACCCTGGGATCACTCCGTAAGCGCCGAATAAGGCCACCGCGGGGTTTTAGCTGGTAGTGTAGGGTGGTGGTGTATATAGGGGTTAGGGACTCGGCCTAGCGGCAGCACGGATAGCCATCATCCGTGCGAGGGGGATGCTGGGTCGTAAGACCGGCTAGTCCCGTTTTATTCTTATTCCTCTTCCCCCCGGAGTGGACGGCAGTAATAAAACGTTTTCCCGCGAAAACAAAAATAAAAGTATAATGGAGGGCAAGAGATCCCGTGGTCGCCCTCCGACAAGATAGTCAGACCTCATTAAATCCATCACACACTCTACAATGACTGAATGCTCTCGCAATGCTTATAAATGGAGACGCATCGCAAGAGCCGCTGCTACAAATGATACTGGACTCTTAGCTTATTTTATTCATAAGGGATTATTGGAGATCTTGTTTATTGTCTTCATTGTATAATAAGGCTTCGTATATCGTGTTATGTCCACAAATCAAATCAAATCATTTATTTAGTAAATTAGGCCACTAGGGGCACTTCTTATATGTCATAATAATGTTAAAGTCTACTGGTGCTTCACTTCTTAGTCCAGATCTATTTATTCTTTCTTAACATGTTTTTATACACTTCATATGTAAAGACATTAATAAAAAAACCCGTTCCATTCATTCAGATCAAAGACTAATTTGAATGTCTACAAACACACCCGGATTCATCTTGGTTGATTTAGTGTTTCTGAACATTCCGAGATAAGTCGTATTTAGTGTCGACTAATCTGTTCGTTGATAAATAGCAGAATCACTATCAAACAGTTGAGCGGAGTTTGAGCTAGAATTCGCCTAGTTTCTAGTTTAATTGACATAATTATTATCCGTATAATGTGTTCCTGTCGACATGAAAGATCACTAAAGTTTGTATAAGATATTAGTTTCTTATTTGTTATCAATCTTTTACTTTTATTATTTATTGGAGAGGTGGTGATATCTGTAAGGTATTTACTATCCTGGTAAGTGAAAATATTAAATGGTTTTTATTCATTATTACTCTTATTTCTTTATTATACCTCAATAGAACGGTACACTTTTGAAGCATGACAATACAGTAACATATATTTAAATATTAAGGAAATGTTGCGACAGACCACTTCATTATAAAACCTTTAGTTTTATTGCATTCCATTATACTTTATAATAATACTAGCCCTTTATTAAACATTGTCTCACTGCTGGGTACGGGCCTCCTCTACTAATGAAAGGGGTTAGGCCTTAGTCCACCATGCTGGCCTAATGCGGATTGGTAGACTTCCTATACCTTCGAAATTCTTATGAGAATTCTCAGGTATGCAGGTTTCCTCACGGTTTTCCTTAACCGTTAAAGCAAGCGATAATTAACATTTAATACACACGTAACTTTTGAAAAGCCAGCGGTGTATGCAGTTTGGGTTTCAAACTTACGACTTTCGTCTTGACAGTCCGTACCGCAACCAACTAAGCTATCGCTGCCATTTACCCAGTTTTTCTTTATATACCATACATTGATTTCCAAACAATGTTATCCTCGCATTTTACTTTGGATTGCCCGAAGTCACTTCTAACCCGTTGACGTGAAAATTCGGAAAAAATGTGAAGACGGCGTACGTTCGGCATGTTTTATATTAGTGTACATCGTAGTAACATGATACGGTCCGTCCCAGAGGCAATGCAAACTTCAAAACGGGCCATTTCAAAACAATTTCTGTCAGAGATTTCCCAACGGCTTGTACTCTATTTGTTGGAAAATGTAGTATCTGAAACCAAAAAAGGTATATCCCATTATATTTTAATGAGTACAAACAACATTTGAAAGAAAAATATACCAAATTAATTGACAGCCTCCGTAGCGCAGCCAGCGAGCAGCCGGCTGTGGAACAAGAGGCCGTGGGTTCGATTCCCGCATCGAGACAATTTTTTATGTGACATAGGTTTTTGTTTTGGGTCTGGGTGTTGTGGGACCGTAGTCTCTTGTAGTTCTTGATACACACGATACAGTTTTGGCCTAGTGTGGGGTCTGGACGACGTGTGTAACTGTTGGGTGTATTTATTTATTTAATGTTATTTTCCTTTAAGGCCGGCAATGGACGGTGTTATTTACTATCAGATGACCTACTTGTTCGTTTATTAGCCACTGTTAAAATGTCTGTCTATCTGCTTTCTGTATTTTTACTTCATAAATAAATAACACCCAACAGTCACACACATAGCCACGACCCCACACTATGATACGAGTCTTGTGTTGTGGGTATCAGGGACTACGAGAGACTTTTGGTCTCACAACACCCAGACCCCGGACACAAATATCTGTCTGTCACACAAACATTTGTCCCGGTGTGAAAATCGAACCCACGGCCTATCGTTTCACAGCCGGCTACTCGCCAACTGCGCCACGGACGCTGTCATAAAGTTATATTCTTCAGCGCAAGAACCGAACCCGCTACAAGGTTTGAAAGCGTAAATGTTAACTCAAGGTTGTCTTAATATCAATATTAATATCAAATATTATTATCATAATAATATATATAAAAAAATTGGTTTAGATTAACATACCCAAATAAATTTATTACGTTTTTATTATTCAAAATAATGTTCATATTAAGTTCAGTGATGTTTTGAGTTTTCGTATCACAAAAAGGAACTAAATGAATTGTAGCGGAATCTTGATTTCTCACCTATCCTATAATGCTATTATAATGTTTAACAATCCCGAGCATATATAATACGGTCCCAGCACGCTCCGTTGTCTTCGGGCTTTATTTGAACATGTATCGAAGCAACGTCGCCTTCTAAAGTTTGTGTATAGGAAATCCATTTTAAGCTTTCTTTAATGTAGTTTTACATACAATCACAAGTTTTAGCGCTGGTATACTTATTTTCGCATTTCGTGCATGTTTACATATAGATTATGTTGATATTATGTCGTTCAATATTTCTAAGAGCTTCTCGAATTAAGTTTTACTTTAAGTCTCATATTGATGTAGTAATTTTTTTTTGATGCTATGCACCTTTCTAGTGTTTTTTTTGGTTTTTATTCTGGCACAGCAAAGTGACCACACTGCACCTGATGGTAAGCGCAGTGCCGTCCAATTAGAGTATCATGTAGCAAGAGACAACTTATCCCCCGCTACTCAACACAATCATACCGCCCGTGTAGCTTCTTCACACTACGCCTAAAGGACCCAGGATCATAGGAAGGAGGGAACACGGAAGCTGGCAAACTGTCCCACAGGTTGATGGTGTGGTAAAAATACGAATTTGCGAACCTCTTAGTTCGGGCCGTGGCAGTAGACACCACGAAGCTGTGGCTCCGCAATCCAGTACGCGTGGTTCTGGTATGGAAGGGAGAGGATGGGATAAGATCAAACAATTCTTCAGAGCATTCGCCATGATACAGATGGTTTTGTGCGTGTGTTTTTAGTGGTTTTTATAAGGCTAGTTTCACTCATAAGTTCAGCTGAAAATCAGTGCTGTGTTTCAGCTGCGTGTACTGAGTTGAGTGCGTTTGCTCCACCACACATGTTACAGCAAATCATGATGTAAATTGGATGTGTAATATTTTTCTGTATTGTGTCTGTGCAAAAATAAATGGTTAAATAGGATCTGCTGTACACAGTTCTGTCTAAAATCAATGAGCTTGACGGGGTTATTACAACTGTCCAGACAGGGCCGGCGTTAGGGGTGGGTGCGGTGGGGCGACCGCCCGGGGCGCCAGAAACGAAGGGACGAGACATACTTAAAAGCGGCTAATTCACCATAAAAGTCTTAAGGTCACAGCTCATGAGCGCCACCCGGCATCTTCCATAGCGTCACCGGATCGGTTTGATGTCGTGAGCGCATATATATAAAGGTCCATATAAAGAATAGGTACTAACCGCACGAGGCGAGGTGGTGCGGGTCGGTCTGGATCTAATGAGCTGTGACCTTAAAATCTCCTTGAATCTGGTGACGAAAACACTAAAGGGATCACACTAGAACACAACTACTATAGTATACTGGATTTTATAACTACATTATTTTTGTTTGTTTCTTTAATTTCGTTGGGATTTGAATAGCGATATAGGGGGCGCCCTATAACAATCTTGCCTAAACCGCTATTATTACTATAACCAACACTGGTCACAGAAACAGTCAGTTAAGCATTCCCATAGACTCTCCTTTGTTTCTATAGAATATGCAATAAAACAAATGATGAAATGAATAATATAGAAATTTTCAATATTTTTATAGTATGTGATAAGATTTATTTTCACATGTAATTTACTTTATTCAGCTCGCTATACCCAAAAAAGTGTTCGTTTCTTTTCATGTCAGCCTTTCTTTGTATTCATTTTTATTCAATTCAATATATAATTTCAAATAGGCCTTTTCTTTGCTTTTACGGCTTAGTTCGCGATCGTTCCAAAAAATACGCAAGACATCCTTGACCCAACCTATGTTTGCATAAAACATAACGTTTTTAATTAAGTTTATACCAAAATTACTAGACAAGGGCGTATTACACCCTGAAATTGTTCGCAATGGCTATAATTACTTCAAATACGCCGTATTTACTAAGCTAATAAAACGTTTTATTTTTTTACGGTCCACATAAAAGTGGGCTTTAATAACCGTCAATCAGAGTAAGGGATTAGTTACGCGAACCGTGCCAGGGCTTGCGGTAAACGCAATTTTATTAAGTTGTTTATAGGGAACTAGCTGTTGCTCGCGGCTCCGCCCGCGTGGATGTCATGTTTGGGAGAAAAAGTATATAATACAAAATACGAATTGTCATGCGTAACTTAAAAATAAAGGATTTTCATACAAATTTTCATCCCCTATTTTACCCCCTTAGGGATTTTGAAAAAAATGTGAAACACGTATTTCTTTATTTCCTACCAAAAACCTAAATATGAATTTCCAGATCCCTAAGTCGAGGAATTATGGATTTCTCATACAAATTTTAAACTCCTATTTGACCCCTTTCAAGGTTGGTTTTTCTGAGAAAAAAGCATATGTCCTGCTCCAGGATATAATCTATCTCCTTGCCAAATTTCATCATAATCTGGTCAGCCGTTTAGTCGTGAAAAGGAAACAAACAAACAGAGTTACTTTCGCATTTATAGTATAAGTATGGATATTATGCTGTTACGTGTATTTAAAATATACAATAACGGATAGTACACATTTATATTTTCATATACTTCGATCCATTTTTAATCTGCGGAAATATGACCTGCTTTTTTATCGGACACAAGTGGTTACCTATCCGCAAGCGCTGTAATCTGTGGGCACTTACTTCTCTCTGTTCTACTTACTTCTTCTAATTCTCCGTCTTACTTAAACTCTAACTTTTAGTATTTAGGAAGTATAAGTACTTTGAAAGTACATAAAAACTGGCTCGAGTTCGTCTGTAGTATTAAAATTAGTTATAACAATTAAAATCAATAAAATGATATTAGGTTTCAGTATAGCTTTAAATTTCATTAATTTTCACTCTTGCGCTAATTCGAAATAGAGTGTTGAATATTATATGTGTACTAATGGAGCCTTTGACTATTTAAATCCGTGAAATGAATGGCGTTAATTAATACTGTCGTCATAATTTAGTTTATAAGATACATGGACACAGTTATTTTGTGATGATCTTAAAAATTTACATTCCCGTAAAAATACGAAGGGGTTTTTCATTGGTAACGTATGTGTGGTAATAATTTTATATTACTGTATTTTATTTTATTACAATGAAAAGACTGGTCCAATGAGCTTACAAATAAGTATACTATATTCAAAATCTGTGCCCTAATTCTGAACTTTTTACCATATATGAGAATAAATATAAATTTAACCAATAAAATTATACAAATATATTTAAACTCATATACCATCAGTGCTTTTCTCAATATGTGAAACTTTTCTTTCGAAAAATGTTTGCACCATATTTATACGACAGTTTTTGTTTATTTCATAGATATGCCCGTTGGATGTCAGTTACTCCATTCCTGTTAGAATATCTTGTTTTCGGAGTGTTCCGAATGCTTTGTGAAATTCGAACTACGGTTCAATAGAAATGGTCGATTTCACAGGCGATAATTTCGGGTTCGTATTGTTCAATTGCGTCTGCAATTTACGCACTTCATTAAACCATTTGTGTTATGTTTAGGAATTAAATATGCTTGCTAAAAAAAAATCCTTTTTGAAGTTTATGAATGTGATAATTAATAATAATCGAAGAGTGTTACCATTGGCTGCCTCGGTGCCGCAATATGGTAGTTGACTCGATTCTTTAAATTAATTTCATCAACAAGTTACATTATCTAAAACCTATTATCGAAAGAATTTTATGAATCCGAACAAAAATAAGTTAATTAGACATTACTCAAATCTCCTGGAAGGGGTAATTGGCGAATGACAGTAAAATAATGCCTGATATTCACCGTGACGTCACGGTTCTCAGAATCGCCATTACTGCGTCTTTGTGTGAGGGAGATAGTGATATGTTCCCATTACGCAACCATTTTTGCTCATACCAATATTTAAAATAAATATTATGACCTCATTTATCAGGAAATTTTGATTCTGGTTTCGCAAGAGTTTCTTTCACGTATTATATTCGGTTACATATGGAATAACGTACTAAATGAAACACAGGAAACTACCCTATTGTAATTGCGCATACGTTACCACTGCTGTGCTGTTCGATCTCCGGGTCGGGCTTTTTTTATCCTGGCACGGCAAAGTGACCACACTGCACCTGATGGTAAGTGCAGTGCCGTCCAGTTATAGTATCAAGTAACGAGAGATAATCTATCCCTCGCTGCTCAACACAATCATGCCTGCCTGCTGTGTAGCTTCTTCACACTAAGCCTAAAGGACCCAGGATCATAGGAAGGAGGGTAAAGTGAAATTGGGTTTTGCTATTTAGAAAGACTCAGTATCAGCCCGGAGTTTTAATTTGAGCCCGGTATGGCGATAGGCTCGCCCATATCACATTATGGAAATGTAATAAATTCATCGAAAAGTGGGTGCATTGGTTACACTTCTGCCTACCCCTCCGGGGAGAATGTATACAGGCGTGAGTGTATACGTATGTATGTTATATTGGTCAAACAAGCGACTCATGTGTAACAGACGTTATTTTCCCTCAAAAAAAAAAAAAAAAAAAAAAAAAAAAAAAAAAAAAAAAAAAAAAAAAAAAAAAAAAAAAAAAAAAAAAAAAAAAAAAAAATCTAAAGATAAGTATTTAATGTTCTCGAGCTGTAGAGCCGTTAAAAATAACAACGGTAAACTCACGCAAAGTTTTTCAATAAAATCGCGATCGTTACGTAGGTTTATAGTCCACGTTGAATGCTTATTGCAACAATTGTATTGAGAATAATGACCAGCGGAGTATCCGTGGGGCAAACCTTTCAGCGCAGGTCTTTTTGTTCTCTATCGGCAAACCTTTTAACGTTTATTCAATATAGTTTTAAAATATATTGTTCCATTGGAAAGCGAAGGATATTCGCTTATATTGTTTTTGTTTGTTTTTCTTGAGTTTATTTGAGTAATGCCCGTCGCCGCCCTCCGACAAGATGGTCTGACCTCATTAAATCCATCACACAATCTACAATGACGGAATGTTCTCGCAACGCTCAGAACAGAGATCAATGGAGACGCATCGCGAAAGCGGCTACTACAAAGGATTCTGGACCCGCCGTAACCACGACCACTCTGCCTAGAGTGCACGACTAAGAAGAAGAAGAATTTGAGTAATTAGTAGTAATACTCGAATAATTTACTGTGAATCGCATTAATTGATCGCGGACATTTGTTTATTTCTAATTTGATTATAACGTCTTCATAGTATGTGTTCTCTCTGTAACGTTTCTTTCAGTTTTATTGATCCAAATCAAAAATCTATAGTTTTAAAGTAATTCGTATAATAATGTGTACAAATTTGTCTGTGGTTTTATATACCTACAAATGTTTACATATAGGTACTGCATGTAATAAATAGGGTAGTTGACTCGATTTTTTTTATTAATTTAATCAACAAGTTACATTTCCTAAAACCTCTTATCGAAAGAATTTTATGAATCCGAACAAAAATAAGTAAATTAGACACCACTCAAATCTGCTGGAAGGGGTAGTTGTCAAATAACAGTACAAGGATGCATATCTGATACCGTGACGTCACGGTACTATGAATCGCCTGTACTGTCCCGTTGTGCGAGGGAGATAGCGATATGTTCCCAATACGCCACCGTTTTCGCTTATGCCTGTGAGTATTTGCTCATACCATTATTTAAAATAAATATTGTGACCTCATTTTTCAAGCAATTTGGATTCTGTTTTCGCAAAAGAGTTTCTTTTGCGTATTATATTCGATTGCGTAGAGAATAATGTACAAAATTAAACACAGGTAACTACCCTATTGTAACTGCTTTTGTACCCATCTATACTATACTATTATAAAGAGGAAAGATTTGTATTTCTGTATGTTTGTAATGAATAAACTCAAAAACTACTGTGCCGATTTCAAATTCATTCACAATTCACAAAATTCTTTCACCATTGGAAAGCTACATTCACCTAGGCTATATGGTTTTTGGAAATACCACTCCGAAGGGGGTAAAATAGGGGATGAAAGTTTGTATGAAAATCCGTAATTATTTAAGTTAAACGCATGAAAATTCGTATTTTGTATTATATACTTTTTCTCCCATACATAACCACCACGCGGGCGGAGCCGCGAGCAACAGCTAGTATAAAATAAAATGAATGAGTATGTAAGGGGAAGCCTAAAAGTAGAACCAATTGTACAAAATATGAGGAGTGTTAGATTAGCTTGGTATGGGCATGTGATGAGAAGGTATGAAAGGCATGTGACAAGACTGATTGTCAATATGAATGTGGATGGACGAAAAGTCGTGGGAGACCTAAAAAGAGATGGATGGATTGCGTGAATGAAGACATGCACATGAAAAGAGTGAATGCAGATTTGACGGATGATAGGGCTGCGTGGAGAGTTCAAACCATTTGTGCCGACCCCACTTAGTGTGGGATAAGGGAAGGTAGATGATGAAAATAAAAAGTAATTTCGACTCATCAAAACTGTATTATTCAAAATGTAGATACTGAATCTATTTATATTTTTTTGTAATAAATAATTGTATAAAGCCTAAAAAATATAATATCATTGTCTAAAACTATAAGGCGCCACATCGAAGTATACAATGTTTTCATTCCTAACTCTATCTTAATACGTATACACAAACCGAATTAAATCAACGCAGAGTTAATACATCAAATTGTGTGTTTTACTTAAACACTCGAAGATTATCCGAGCTGGATTGTCTATTGCAACGTACAAACCCGCTCGTCTGTGTCGTTACAGATTACATCGTACACTTCAGCTTGTGCGACAAACACAATCATTTGTTATTGTTAATTAGTAATCCGCCGGTGAATAATAGCCGAAACGTGCCATTCGTAATTGCCAAATTATTCAAATGATTTATGAATTGTTGAATCCCCTGCCCCAATGTATCTTAATGATGCTGTATAAATACATCAAGCGTTTTCTGGAATATGCATGAATCAGTATTATTGTTGGGTTATTTGTAGATTTGTTTGAAATATAGACTGGTTTTGAGTTGTTTATTTGCAGGACAATAGTAGCTACTAGCTAGGGGCATGTTTAAGGGTTCATTGATCATTATTATTGCGGTGGATTAAAATAGTGAGTTAGAGGTCCGGTAAATATTACTTTTGTAAGATAACATCTCATAATCTGTTTTAGAATTTATTTATTTGAGAAACTGGCTCGGACTGCCTCGGTGGCTCAGTTGTAATTGCGCCTGCGTTACCACTGCTGTGCTGAGGTCTCGGGTTCGATCCCCGGGTAAGTAAGTAAGTGATATTGGAATTTTTTATTTAGAAATACACAGTATCACCCCGGAGAATTTTGCCTGGTATGACGATAGGCTCGCCCCCTATCACATCATGGGACCGTAATTAATTCAGCGAAAAGTGGGTGTACTGGTTACACCTCTGCCTACCCCTTCGGGAATTACAGGTGTAAGTGTATACATGTCCCGATTCTGATCAAATTATTTTCAGCTTATGCGTCGTTTTATTAACATATGGTACGTATAAAAGAAAATTCCATACAGAAATATGTCATGTGAATGCAAATGTTAACTCGTGAACATTCTCAAATTTCCGCCACACGGCTGGTATGCCGGCGTGTCGGTGGCGGGTGGTATACGTATAGTATATGTTGCATTTTACTATGAATGCCTTGTCGGGGTGTGTTAGTGTGTCCACAGCTAGGGTCATATGTTTGCCGATGTGCTGCGGTATGCAACTTTAACAGAATTAAATTGGTAGGCGTAAAACTGTCTCATATTTACTTCTACAAGGAAGCTGAAAGAATAATAAAAACTTTAGCCTCCAAGATGATGCATAATCGCCACTTCACATTGCTCGCTTCCTTACCGGTATTCGTGCCTCAGTGGCACAGTAGGCGAGTAGCCGGCTGTAAAACGAGAGGCCGTGGGTTCGATTCCCACACCGGGACAAATGTTTGTATGACAGACAGACATTTGTGTCCGGGGTCTGGGTGTTGTGCCACCGACAGTCTCTCGTCCCTGATACCCACGACACAAGACATGTATCTTAGTGTGGGATCGGGGCTATGTGTATGACTGTTGGGTGTTATTTATTAAATATTGCTATTGTAATTGCCAATAATTAGTCTGTCACTGTAGCCGTACCATCCAATGGTTAGTGATCTCTGCCGTCCAAGAACACCCACTGCCCCCAATACAAGAAGAACCATGGCTACTATGATTTTAAAGAAAAGGAATAGGAAAGGAGTTATTATAATAATTTATTTATATAATATGTTATGCATGTATGTAACTATGATGTGTAATAATAAGTATTATTTTAGCATCTATGTGTATACAATATTTATATTTATTATACCTACTTTGTTATATCTGATCAATCCAAAGGTCGACTAGTGGAGAATGCCTTCAGGATTATGTCCGCCTTTATACATATTTGTATAAAAAGTAAAAATAAATAAGAGGTTAAGCTGTTGCTTAAATGATAATATAACACTTTATTGTTACACCACAACATACAAAATCAGGTTGTATCAACTTATTTAGGTGTTACAAATTGGCGGTCTTATCGCTATGATCGATCTCTTAAGGAATAAAAACAATTGAATTACCGGCTTTATATTTTCTACTAGAGATTAGAGAGCAAAAACGCATTTGTAATTCAGTCTAACTTTTACTGACTGCTGGAAACACCTATTAGCACAATTAAAATAATCACTCGTGCATCGTTACGAAGTACTGGATTCAAATGACACAGAGCTAATCGTAACTGCCTCATCCAACTGTCCGAAATCTAAATACACATTCAATCTAGAGCGTTTGAACGACGAACGGACAGAAGGACATAAAGATTTGTGGGACCAAGACCCACGCCACGTGCCTGGTGGTAAAATCTATTTATTATTATGTGGAGATAAAACTTACCTCTTACTTACCCCTTTTGAAGTACTTTGCGGGAGGAATGCAGAGCATAGTTAAAGTTAATATGGAGAAGGAGTGCAGAAGTTACAATGTATATATAAAATGTGTATAAATCCTTTAAATTAAATATAATAAAAAATATATTGTTTAAGTTTATAATGTCAATGTCAAACACATAACACAGGCTGATGATATGTGCACGCGCTCTCAACTGAGGTAATGGAATGAAATAAAAAAGGAATGATTATAGATTTCAAAAAGTACACATATACACTCCCGCTTGTAATCGCTGAAGGGGTAAGCAGAGGTGTAACCAGTACACCCACTTAAATACACATGAGTTCTGAAACGCTACAAAATGTTATACCATATTATAATTGCTTAATAAAACTACATACTAAGGAAAACATATTAAATTAATTCTTTTCTTTTTTTTATAACAGTCCGACAAACGAGCCTGTGGGTCACCTGATGTTAAGTGATCTCCACCGCCCATGAACATCAACAATACAGAAAGTATCATGTATGCGCTGTCGGCCTTAAAGGACAGGAATAGGGATGGGAAGGGGGAATCTGGGCCTCCGGATATCTCACTTACCATACGAAACGCGACAGTAAACTGTCACTTTACGTTGGTTTTCTGTGAGACAGTGGTACCACCCCGGTCGAGCCGGCCCATTCATGCTGTAGACAAATATGTCTACAGCGTGGCTCTACCACTTCAAATTATTTCATTAGGCCCAAATGACATAGTAGATATATATATTTTATTCTGTCGGATAAAAAAAAATATACATGTCGCAATTATTGTGTTGGGATTGACGTGCAACTCTATATGAAAAACTGTAAAATAATCTTTTATATGTTTACTACTTCTATCAAATCACACGCTTATATCGACCTTTATAACCCTTAAGCTTTGTTTGTGTATGTTTATGTTGTAGTTTGATTTCATACAAAATAGACAAGAAAAAAATATTATTAACTTAATTTTACACTTCCAATGCGACCTTCACATAATGTCCCTTGAATCCGGCTCATGCCTTGACCATACGCGTCCTTTGATGTTATATTCCAGTGTAATAACAGATAATCCTCGCCAGCGTCACAAATTACACGCTTTTGTCCGTCAGCTGAGGATTTTGGTACACTGTTTATGCATATACTACATGCATTATGCATAGTTCACACCTGAGCGTAGTGTATAATCCAAATATCGGAGTATTAACAGGAGGGTTACTCTTGACACTCGATTCCAGTTTAAAATTGGGATTGGGTTCGAAAACTGTAAAATAATCTTTTATATGTTTACTACTTCTATCAAATCACACGCTTATATCGACCTTTATAACCCTTAAGCTTTGTGTATGTTTATGTTGTAGTTTGATTTCATACAAAATAGACAAGAAAAAATATTATTAACTTAATTTTACACTTCCAATGCGACCTCCACATAATGTTCCTTGAATCCGGCTCATGCCTTGACCATACGCGTCCTTTGATGTTATATTCCAGTGTAATAACAGATAATCCTCGCCAGCGTCACAAATTACACGCTTTTGTCCGTCAGCTGAGGATTTTGGTACATTGTCTATGCATATACTACTGCATGCATTATGCATAGTTCACACGTGAGCGTAGTGTATAATCCAAATATCGGAGTATTAAAAGGAGGGTTACTCTTGACACTCGATTGCTATACACTACACTATGCTGGTGGTAGGATATTCATATCCGCCCGGATAGCGACCACCGTACACAGGGCGAAAAACCCGCCATAGTGGCACACGCAAGTGTGTCGCGTTCCGGGATCAGCCAGTGTACATCCGGTTTTTGTCGGGGGTCTGGAGTTGGGGTACAATGGCCATTTTGCGGCCTTCTTAGTACTCTGACTCTAGACCCTCGACCCCTTCTTCACCTTCTTGCTCATGGCGTAGAGTGAAGAAGCAGGCCGGCATGAGTGTGTTGAGTAGCGGGGATAGATAGTCTCTCGCTACTCAATACTCTATTTGGACCGCATTGCGCTTACCATCAGGTACAGTGCGGTCACTTTGCCATGCCAGGATAAAAAAAAAAAAAATAAGATTCCAGTTTAAAATCGGGATTGGGTTCGAAAACTGTGAAATTGGCACTCTTGAACGCAACACCAGCGCACGATTTAACTGAATACGGCGGATTTTTTAGTAACTAAATGAAATAGAGTATTTACGATCGCTAGTTCGTAAATATTCTGTCGTATCGAGTTCGAGATTGGAATTGATTTCAAGAGTAGGCCTACTGATCTGATAGAGTGGAATTTAGTACTGCTTCCTATAATATCTGTGTTCATAGGTTTTTTATCCTGGCACGGCAAAGACCACACTGAACCTGATGGTAAGCGCAGTGCCGTCTAATTAGAATATCGAGTACCGAGAGACACTCTATCCCCCGCTACTCAACACAATCATGCCAGCCTGCTTCTTCACTCTACGCCATGGGCAAGAAGGTGAAGAAGCGGTCGAGGGTCTAGTGTCAGAGTGCATTATAATTTAAAAAAATAATAACGCCTCTATTGATGTGAGGTTAGGCCGTTAGGTTAGGTTTTCTCACGATGTTTTCCTTCACCGTTAAAGGAAGCGATAATTAATATTCAATACACACGTAACTTTAGAAAGTCAGAGGTGTATCCCATTTGGGTTTCGAACATACGAGTTTCGTCGTGACAATCCGAACCGCAACCAACTAGGTTATCGCTTGTGTGTGCCTGCATCCAAGTGTTTCTTGTTACGGGTCTTGTGGTCTGAGACAACTTTCAGACTATGCGATACATTTTCATATACAGTTCTCGGTTTTTCTCTTACAGTCGCGTATTGTTAAGTTAAGAATTTAGTGACACTTGCTCGGTGTTGAAATGTTACATTTTCAATTTATGATGTAACGTATATTATAAAATAACGGGGGATATTATTTAAAATAATACTGATAGATCATTTTTGACAACATTAATAACTTGTCAATTTCGTTATACAAAGAGAAGATCTTGTGGTATATGTTGTATATAAATAAAACATATGTAACTAGTATGTACTAGACGCAATTTATACTTATCATCTGACTTGTTTAAAATCTATATTTTTTATAACCTAAATCCGAAATGTAATAACCCAAATCTTTGACGCATACAAATTATATTAAAGATATGATCTAGCCCAATTGAATTATTTGGAAACTCAATTGAAATTTTAAATAACTCCATTTATTGTAAAATATCTGTATCGTCACTTGTTTTGCTATTTTGAGGCTCCAACCTAGCATTGGTAATATTACTGTTTGTTGCCTAATAAATAAATAATAAACAGCCCAAATAGAACACCACCAAGTAATGACATTTTATACGTAAGTCTTATTTAATTATTTCTGGAATCATTTACATACATAAGCACCCACGCCTGTATCCGCTGGTGTAACCAGTACACCTAGTTTTCGCCGAGCTTATTACCATACCATGATCCGATGGGGACCGTATCGCCATACCGGGCACAAATTCCAGATTCCGGGCTAATACTGAGAATTTCTAAATAGAAAAACCCAATACCACATTTACCCTACACGGGGATCGAACCCGAGACCTCAGCATCACAACTGCCCCACCGGACAGTCAATATTTTTGGAATCTCTTTTTGAATTATTGTTCATAACTACGAAGAGAGGTTTACACAATAACATGTTATTTTAGAAGCTTATAACAGCTGGACAAACCCGCATGTCCTTTATACGTTAATCCGATATTCTTGAAGGACTTGCATAAGGAGAATGACGTGACATGTCTTTGTTACACTACCACTAAAAGCTTTTCATGTGAAATGGTCGAGTGTCTTGCATACAAAATAACATCAAGTGGTTTAAATCACAGGATTTGCTTTATTGTTCAAGAATAATAAATAAACATGCTAATTTATTTTAATAGCAGCGATAGCCTAGTTGGTTGCGGTATGGACTGTCAAGACGAAAGTCGTAGGTTCGAAACCCAAGTGGCATACACCTCTGACTTTTCTGAAGTTAGGTGTGTATTAAAATGTTAATTATCGCTTGCTTTAACGGTGAAGGAAAACATCGTGAGGAAACCTGCATATCTGAGAATTTTTCGAAGGTATGAGAAGTCTGCCAACCCGCATTAGGCCAGCGTGGTGGACTAAGGCCTAACCCCTCTCATTAGTAGAGGAGGCCCGTGCCCAGCAGTGGGACAATGTTTAATATAGGGCTAGTATTATTATTTAATTTATTTTATAGCGCTTTATATACACTATGTAATAATTATAAATTGTTTTGTAACTTCAATGAAAAGAGAAACTTAGATATAATTATTCGTCTAGTTGGTTGCGGTACGGACTGTCATGATGAAAGTCGTATGTTCGAAACCCAAACCCACCTCATACTTTTCTAAAGATACGTGTGTATTCATTGTCAATTATCGCTTGATATAACGGTGAAGGAAAATATCGTTAGAAAACCTGCATACCTGAGAATTCTCATAAGAATTTCGAGGGCATGTGAAGTCTACCAACACGCATGAGGCCAGCGGTGCCCAGCAGTGGGACAATGTTTAATACAGGGTTTAATAAATATTTATTATGCATATTGTTTATATGGTGTTCGAAAAGAGCAACGCTAGGGTTTCGTGTCCGGTCTCGCGAGACTGGATGGTGGTAGAAAAAAATGTCGGAATATAAATATTGTATTTCATTCATTCAATAATATTTTATTGATTGATAAACATACGAACTGTGAGTTCTGTCGCTTAAGGCTGGTTTTACATGCGGCATATGTTACATAATATGGCGTGGATTGTCTCGTCTGCGACAAATGGGAACATTTGCATTCATATATAGTTCTTTTTAAATTGAGGTCATCCTACACAGTTTTTAATTAAACAAGCGTGAACTTTTTGTTGCATTTAGTAAATGAGTAAGTGAGATATTAGGAGCCCCCCTTCTCAAACCCTTTCTTTTGACGATCTGTTACCGTCAGGTGAGTCACTTGTTCGTTTGTCGGCCGATGCTATAAAAAATATATATCCATCACGCCTTTAATCCCTGAAGGGGTAGGCAGAGGTATAACCAGTGCACCCACTTATTGCCAAATTTATTACGGTCCCATAACGTGATAGGGGGCGAGCTTATCGCCATACCGCGCACAATTCTAGACTCCGTGCTAGGTGTCATTTTTAATTTCTGATAGCTTAACATGCATTTATCGTTTTATAAATTAATTTATCTAAGATATTTTTACCCTAATCTGTATCAAATTATTTATAAACCATAAATTAAATACGCGCATAAATTATCCTCTATTTTCCCGATTGTTTCCGCCAGCCTGCGTCGAAAACATTATTGTAACGTTGGCAACATTGTTCCGTTATAAAAACACCATGTGTATTTAATGTAATTAACTGTTTGCAAGTTCTTGCGTATTCCGAGTTCCCCTCTTTCTTGTGGATTTAAACAATTACCGTTCATTAGGATGCACACTGAGCGCAGCTTTTGTAATGCAAATCCATTGTTTTTGTACACCCTGTATTTACAGAGTATATTTTTGTAGCTGTTTATGTGTCATTGAAATGTTTTAGTATGCCAGTTTTAGCGGCCAGGGGAAATTGCAGTCACCCTGTGTCATTCAGGCATCATACAGTTACAATATGACTTCAAGTTAAGTATAGCCGTGTTATAAGCTGGTGGTAGGATATTCATATCCGCCCGGATAGCGACCACCGTACACAGGGCGAAAAACCCGCCATAGTGGCACACGCAAGTGTGTCGCGTTCCGGGATCAGCCAGTGTACATCCGGTTTTTGTCGGGGGTCTGGAGTTGGGGTACAATGGCCATTCTGCGGCTTTCTTAGTACTTTGACACTAGACCCTCGACCCCTTCTTCACCTTCTTGCTCATGGCGTAGTGTGAAGAAGCAGGCCGGCATGAGTGTGTTGAGTAGCGAGGGAGAGATTGTCTCTACTTGATACTGTAATTGGACGGCACTGTGCTTACCATTAGGTTCCATGTGGTGCCTGCAAAGTGCTTCAAGGTGCATGTCAAAGTGACACAACTAGAAGAAACTTCAGTTCACATTCACATAACTTATATCGGTAATGGTATACGAGAAAAAGTTCGCCAACCGCACGTGGAACTCAAATGAAAAGCAATCTCATAAGTGGAAAGAAAGTTCGTACTTTTAACTTTATATAAAATTCAATATTTCCAACGGCGGCTGCGGTCCGAGCTCAAACATCGCCAGCGTAGCGCAAGGAAAACACCATAAGTAAAAGTATTTTAACTCATAAAAAGTACACTGACTTCAATAAAAAAACATATTATGCATCCCTATATATAATTTGAGTGTTGCCCTCAATTTTTATGAGATCTCATCATCAGATCCTGACTTGGTGCCACTGGGACCACCTGGAAAGTATACCCTTCTAAACAAAAAAAATATTTCTCGAATCGGTCCAGGCGTCTTCGAGTAATCGGGAAACATACATAAAAAAAGATTCCGACGAATTGAGAACCTCCTCCTTTTTTTGAAGTCGGTTAAAAATAGTAAACACTATTTCTGCTTGTGAAAAGATAAGTCTCGGTCTGGCAAACACAGTTGTACCTCGAGGGGCGGAGACTCGGAACAAGTTTGATTCGATTCTTTGAATTCGGAAGTGGCGTATAGGAAATATTGAAAATTCAGCGTGCCATTGCGAGCACCGCGCCACTGGCATAATGTCACGCAAACGGCGGCAAAAATTGAGTTTTATATCCATTCTTGCTTTTGCTTGAGTTGCATGTGGGTAGGATTATGATTATCCCGCAGGTTTTTTTATCTATAAAGGATAACGCGTTATTGAAACGGAGTTCCTTATCGCACGTTATCGTTCGTTTGCGGGCTGAGGGGCTAGACCGAACAAAGTGTAATAATGAAAAAGTGTTACAAAACTGTAACAATGAAAAAGTGTTACAAAACTGTAACAATGAAAAAGTGTTACAAAAGTGTAACAATGACAAAGTGTTACAAAAGTGTAACAATGAAAAAGTGTAACAATAAAAAGTGTTACAAAAGTGTAACAATGAAAAAGTGTTACAAAAGTGTTACGAAAGTGTAACAATGAAAAACTGTTACAAAAGTGTGACAATAAAAAGTGTTACAAAAGTGTAACAATGAAAAAGTGTTACAAAAGTGTAACAATGAAAAAGTGTTACAAAAGTGTAACAATGAAAAAGTGTTACAAAAGTGTAACAATAAAAAGTGTTACAAAAGTGTAACAATGAAAAAGTGTTACAAAAGTGTAACAATGAAAAAGTGTTACAAAAGTGTAACAATAAAAAGTGCTACAAAAGTGTAACAATGAAAAAGTGTTACAAAAGTGTAACAATGAAAAAGTGTTACAAAAGTGTAACAATTAAAAGTGTAACAATTAAAAGTGTTACAAAAGTGTAACAATGAAAAACGACACCAAAAACCGTCATCTTTTTGCAGTGATTTTAAGGCACTACCCGAACACCTAGGAAACTAAAACTATCGATTCAGCTTGCCATCAATTTTGAAAGAATGCTGAAATATTTGTAATTTAAATGAATCATTACAATACAAAAAAAAATATAGCGAAAGGAGCTCCGTTGCAACCGGGTGTTCATAAGACACCCTCTGTTATTAATTTCGATTTTGAATTTCATTCACAATAAATACTAACATCCACATAGTCCTAACCCCACACTGATATACTTATGTTGCGGCTATTAGAAACTACGAGAGACTTTTGGTCTCACAACACTCAGTTCGGAACAAATATGGATCACACAAACCCACCGCTTCTCGGATCATAGCCAAGCGTAGGAGCCATAGGCTCTTCAGGTACCTTACCCAATGTGCCACGGAACCTGTTTAATGAATTCTTTTCTGAATTGCCTCTCAATATTCTAAAAACTGATATAAAGACGACTATAACAACATATAAATCGTGTCAGGATGGCTGACGTATAATATAGTAGTTATTTTTGAAAGAAAGGGTATAAAATCCATGGAGACATCTTAAGCTATTACATCTTTCCATATCATGCTAAAGCATAGGGACCGTATATTTTCCGGGATAAAAAGTCTATGTAATTCTCTAAATAAATGCACCCAACAGTCACACACATAGTTCTGACCCCACACTAGGGTATCAAGAGCTAAGAGGGATTACGGTCCCACAACACCTAGACCCGAAACAAACATCTATCTGTCATACAAACATTTGTCCCGGAGTGTGAATCGAACCCAAGGCCTCTCGTTTCACAGCCGGCTGCTCGCCGGTTGCGCTACGGAGGCTGTCAAATAATACTCTAGCTGGACGGCCCTGCGCTTACCATCAGGTGTAGTGTGGTCACATTGCCGTGCCAGAATAAAAATTAAAGTAAGTAAGGTGTAAGCGACCACTAACAAAACGTTTCATTGTTTCAAGCCATGTTCGCAGCGTGTTAGACAACTCCCGGAGGAGAAGCACAACCGAGTGAGATCATCGTGTGTTTTACCTCTGGCGTAAGAGGATACTCCAGCTACCTTCGAGTGCTAAGACCACACGGCACTTCGACTGTATTTTCCCTTGCTTCCCTTGGGGTTCAACACAGGGCTGCTACATCATGACAAATAGTTTGTGAAAGAATTGGGAAATTGTGATAAATAGATTGAAATAATTTCTTTACGTATAGTAAGGGCAATAGGGTAGTTGACGCAACATTTCTTATTATTTTAATCAATAAGTCACTATACTTCATATTATTATTGAAATAATTTTATGGATTTCTTAAAAAATAAGTAAGTTAGAAGTTGGCTTTGATTTTCCTACTGCCAATTTTGTGAGAAAATAAATTCCACTAACGACATCTTCTCCTTTGGTTGGCCTCGTTGCTGCCGTGGACGCCGAAGGCGTCCTTCGGTACCCACTTGGAGACGAGCCGCAAGGCGGCACCGCGCAGGGGCGGTTCCGGTCGAAAATGGGGTGCTTCTCGTCCCGTGAGCCCAGGGCCGTCTCTTATGTGCCGAAGAGGGCCACCGCGGGGTTTTTAGTTGGTATTGCCGGAATAGGGAATTTGTTAGGGACTCGGGCCAGCGGTCGTCCGGATGACAACATCTCTCCCGGACGGTTCAACGCTGGGTCGTAAGGCCGGCGAGCCCAAGATAACCGTTCCGCCTCCCCCCGGCGGGGCGGTAGTGATAAATCGCTTTCTCCCGCGAAACAAAAAAAAATACAATATACAATCCATATTTTGGAATACAGGTCATGTTATTTCTACGTAAATATCTTAGAGTATATTTTAATATGGGTTTACTAAGTAAAGCTGGTAACCGAATAAAGTTGGTCGCCCTGCGGCGGCACGAGCCACGGTGACTCCACCAACACAATTTAATACCTCGAGTGCGCACAAAATTCTCTGCTTTCGATAGATTTAAAACCTCAAATATATCGTGCTTTAAACACCACAGTAAGTATATTTTACTTTGGATCGTTTAGAGTTAATCAATTCTGGGGTATATTGTTTTTGATTTTTAGAAGTGAAAGTTCTTTAGAATCGTTGTGATGAAACAAAAAAGCAACACTAAAAAAGTTATTTATTCGTAAAAAGTACACCGACTTCAATAAAAAACAAATCATGCGTCCCTTTAAAATTTGAGGGTTGCTCTCGATTTTTATGAGATCCCATCATCAGATCCTGACTTGGTGCCAATGGGACCACCTGGAAAGTATACCCTTTTAAACAAAAAAGGAATTTCTCGAATCGGTCCAGGCTTCTTCGAGTAATCGGGTAACATACATAAAAAAAAAGATTCCGACGAATTGTTAACCTCCTCCTTTCTTGAAGTCTGTTAAAAAGAGAAAAACACATAAATCTATAGGACTAAGCCTACGAGGTGGGATCGAGTGGGATAGAGTGGAGGAAGTGTTGAAATACGTTATTGGTAAATATAATTAAGCTCTTATATTCTTTTTTTTGTGCCTCGATAGGCAGACGAGCAGACGGGCCACTTGATGGTAAGTAGTCACCGTCGCCCATTGACTTCTGCAATGCCAGGGCTCAGCAAAGCCGCTGCCTACCGTTATAAGTAAACACTGTTATGATTATTTGAATGCTTTAACGACGTTTAATTGATTATTCGAATACTCAATTGCATAAAACAAATATCATTACTCACAGTTCGGCTTCTGTAGATTTGAGGTGGGCGACATAATTAGATGTAATGTAAGTTTCACATCTGCCGTGTGGGAATTGCACGCACATTTTTTTATATTAATTTATCTTGTTAAACGGTTATTTAATTAACTTTGAATTGTTAGAATCGATATTATTGTAGTATGTTAAGGTAGATTAACATATACAATGTGAATTGAGTGTACAGTAGTTTCGCTATTTTGAAGGTAGTTTCGAGTTGTTTATCGGATGATCTCACTCACGGAGTGTGGCACAACGAAAATAACAATATAAAAGAGCACCTCGCCATTTGAGTGGCAATTCGGGAGTAATCATTGAGCAGTTAGTAGCTTTAGAGGTCGTAATGCCGAAATACTGTTTAAAAGTAATAAGTTAACGTGATGTGAAAGTTTTATTGTGTTTTGAATATTGTAACGTAAATTGTGATGTGTTTAAAAGAGCAACCATGGGGTTTCTTGCCAGCTCTTCCCCAATGGATTACCGCATTCCGAACTGGCAGTAGCTTAATAAACTATGAAGTGTTGATGAAGTGAACTTGTGTTTATTTACCGAACTATCATACGCTATGCATCCTGGCTATGTCTGGAGATCAGAACGAGATGTAAGCCATCTCGTCTGCCTCGACATGTTGACGTGTACTCTTTAGAATGAATCTCGGCGTCCAGTAATTCTGCCCACATATTCTACAATTTAAAAATGTATTGGAATACAATATACTGCAACCAGTGTTACCAACATAATAATATCAGCCATGTATTGTTACGGCCTACTGCTGCACGTGGGACTCTATTGAAGGGTCGGGTTGGTTCTTAGTAAACCACAATGGCATTAGGCCAGTGGGTGGGCAGACTTCACTTTCTTACGGAGAACTCCAGGTTCATACCTGTGTAATGGTTTTGTCCTCTTTCTGTTATTTACTAGAATTGATACTCGATAAAGTAATAAACGCAAACCATAATATCATGAACTTGGAAATAAAATTCATGAATGTATGAAGAGAGAGTAGGTATAGTTGAAGTTAACGTTTGACAGGATCGTTTAAAGTAGAACACATTTTCGTCTAGAGTTCAAAGTTAGTCATTCAAATTTATTTCATTAAAATAGCAAAATTTCAAATATTCCGCGTTTTTTTTGCCATTTTGTATGTTAAATACATACAGTAAGTTGCATTTTGTATGTATTTAATTTCTTACGGAGACCTCCAGGTCGGTCGGTTCGGGTTTCCTTAGGATGTTTTCATTTAGCGTTTTTATTCATACGAAAACTTTAAAAACTTGGAGATGCTTGCCCTGGAACCAGAATCAAACCTACAACTTTTATCGGGACAGTTCGTAGCACTCCCTGCTATATTAACGGGACAAACTAGCGAATCCCTAGCAAGAAATGCAAAAGGAAATTCTATATGTGTACCTATATAAGCATTTGCGGTAAAGACTAAGATGAAAATTATATTTAAGTAACAAATAAATTAAATAATAATTACACAACATAAGTATTTCAAACAAACATATTAAGTACTTAAGACTATTTGGGTTTATAATGTAATTATCAAAATGTATAATAATGATTTGTTTTATTATGTAATACAAATAAATTGTTTCAAATACCTGGAAATAATAATGTTCTTTATTTAAAATAACAAGAAATGAAGATATTTATATTTCGAATTAACATTAAATTCTAAACCATGAGAGCCCGTGGGAAATCAGTAGGCGGACTGGCGAAATGTTGACAAATCTCGATGTCCGTGACGATCTCATTCCGGTTTTCTACAATTTTTGTCATGGAAAATATAATGATTAAGTATAATAAATAAAACGCAGTTACGTTACGTTGGATGAATATTAATGACGTCTTTGTTTGAAAACATGTTTACAAAAATAGGATTTACGATGTTATATTTAATTCATCAAAGTGGTAGAGCCACGCTGTAGACATATTTGTCTACAGCATGAATGGGCCGACTCGACCGGGGTAGTACCACTATCTCACAGAAAACCAACGTAAAGTGACAGTTTACTGTCGCGTTTCGTATGGTAAGTGAGATAACCGGAGGCCCAGATTCCCCCTTCCCTTCCCTAAACCCTATTCCTGTCCTTTAAGGCCGATAACGCATACATGATACTTTCGGTATTGTGGATGTTCATGGGCGGTGGAGATCACTTAACATAAGGTTACCCACTGGCTCGTTTGTCGGACTATACTATAAAAAAAAAATTAGGGTTGATATACTAAAATTGTAATACGGTCATAAAATGGCGGTTTATTTACGCGCACGTATAGCTGCACTGTGTAATGGTTTTGTCCTCTTTCTGTTTTTTATTAGGCTAGAATTGATACTCGATAAAGTAATAAACCAAAAAATGCATGAATGTATGAAGAGATATGTGAAATTAGTTCTAGTCGTTTGTCAGGACCCTGTAAAGAAGAAGAAATATATATCATAACTGCTCCTAGTCCTAGTCAGGTCATAAGTATTGTCACACAGTAAAAACTTTTATTTTAGAATGCTGGCCACAAAAAAGTTTATTGAATTCGAATTTCAAATTGTTCATGAAAATAAAAATGTATACTTTTTAGAATTTTACTCATTTTTAAATATGGAGTGGACGCTTAAAGAAGACCGTGTTGCAGTAATTGCGTTGCATCGTTGCGGTTACGCGCCAATTCAAATTTTTGACATACTGAAAAATTTGAATATAACCAAAAGATTCGTTTATCGTACCATCAAACGATACAATGAAGACTCTAGTGTAGATGACAGGTCAAGAAGTGGTCGCCCTCGGTCTGTTAGGACTCCAGCAGTGATAAAAGCTGTGAAGGCGCGAATTCAAAGAAATCCCAAACGTAAGCAGAAACTGTTGGCCCTTCAGATGGGGTTAAGCAGAACCACGGTGAAAAGGGTGTTAAATGAAGACTTAGGGCTTCGGGCATATCGAAGAAAAACAGGACATCGTTTGAATGCTCGTCTAATGGACCTGAGACTGAAGAGATGCCGCGCTTTGTTGAAGCGGTACGCGGGAAAAAAATATCGGGAAATTCTTTTTTCAGATGAAAATTTTTTTACCGTAGAAGAGAGCTACAACAAACAAAATGATAAGGTGTACGCACACAGTAGTGAAGAAGCGAGCAACCGTATTCCGCGTGTCCAACGAGGTCATTTTCCATCCTCGCTCATGGTATGGTTGGGAGTTTCTTATTGGGGCTTAACAGAGGTACATTTTTGTGAGAAAGGTGTAAAAACGAATGCAGTTGTGTATCAAAATACAGTCCTGACGAACCTTGTGGAACCTGTTTCTCATACCATGTTCAATAACAGGCACTGGGTATTCCGACAAGATTCGGCGCCAGCTCATAGAGCGAAGAGCACACAAGACTGGCTGGCGGCGCGTAAAATCGTCTTCATCCGGCACGAAGACTGGCCCTCCTCCAGTCCAGATTTGAATCCGTTAGATTACAAGATATGGCAACACTTGGAGGAAAAGGCGTGCTCAAAGCCTCATCCCAATTTGGAGTCACTCAAGACATCCTTGATTAAGGCAGCCGCCGATATTGACATGGACCTCGTTCGTGCTGCGATAGACAACTGGCCGCGCAGATTGAAGGCCTGTATTCAAAATCACGGAGGTCATTTTGAATAAACTTTAGTGTCATAAGAATCTATGTTTTGTTAAGTTCATTTTGGTATATAAATGGTTACATAATGAATAAACTTGTTTCAATTATTTTATATTAAACATGTGACAGAATTTATGACCTGACTAGGTATATTTTCGTCTAGAGTTAAATTACTATTTAAATTTATTTAATTAATATAGCTTAATTTTATCGACTTCTAAATTGCTGCGTATTTTTTTGTTATTTTTCAAAAGTTGATGAATTATTTCTTTGTGATAGAGTTAACGTTTTTTTTTATCCTGGCTCGGAAAAGTGACCACACGTACGTTTAATAGAGAAACATATTTTGGCAAGTAATAAAAATACGCGTCTAATGATGTAACTTTATTTTATCCTGACCAATTAATATTTGAAAACGTGTAATTTTCAGTTCTATAATAATAATACTAGCCCTGTATTAAACATTCCCCCACTGCTGGGCACGGGCCTCCTCTACTTATGAGAGGGGTCAGGCCTTAGTCCAGTTAGTTAGTAGTCTGTTCTATGGCTAATGTTACCTAAACTCAAAAACCATTATACCGAAGCTAAAACACAAAAAAACTGGTGAATTGGTGAATTTACATATAAATTGGCGTGGACGTCAGCATGTGCGACCGTTTCCGATTGAAATTAGATTGTCGGGCAGATGTGTGGGCAATTGATTATTCGAGATGAACCCGATTCGAACTCCACATCCGATCTCTTGCCAACTGTATTTAGGATAGAAGAGTAATGTTATCCGTGTTAGATTACTTACGTTTTTAGCCGACGACGGCGAAAGCAATGCTGTAGTATTGATTTTAGCAGGCTCACACACATATACGCACAATCACGCCTGTAATCCCCGCAGGGGTAGTCAGAGGTGTATCCAGGACACCCACTTTTCACCGAATTTATTACCGTCCCATAATGTGATAGGCGCCTATAGCCATACCGGGCGCAATTCCAGACTCCGGGCTGATACTGAGTAAATCTAAATAGAAAATCCAATATCAACTTATCTGACCCGGGTATCGAACTCGAGACCTCAGCACAGCTTTCGTAACGCATGCACTATTACAACTGCGCCACCGAGGCAGTTTAGCAGGCTATGTATGTATATGTGGGTAGATAGGTTGTATCGGACAATTATTAAAATATTTTTGACAATATTAGAAACTGTTTATCACAATTTTATAATAGTTTAATAAAAAAACACACCAACAGAAACCCGTAGTCTTGACCCTACGCGTACATTCGGCGGAATTGATGTTGTGTCACTGACGCTTGAATTGATCATCACGAATCTCTTAGAATTATTAATATGCCTGGATGAAGATAACTATTATAACAACAAATGGTTTTCCTATACATTAAAATGTAACTAAAATTAAAAACAAAACAATATTCAGTTACAATCACCCAAAACGGTCCAGCTCATTCGAATAAACTCTTTGTCAATAAAAACTCCATTGCACCGTGAAAAGTTTAACGAACAGTAAGTTAAAAAACATTTGGACTTTCAAAAGATTCCTAAATGTTTCCTAAACGGAGGACAATTATTGCGTACAGTCCGAGATAATTGCTTACGTGTGTAGAATAACCCTTCCTGTGGGAATCTGTCAGGAATAGACTGGGAGATACAAATCCTTGCGTTTGATGGACATGCTACTTTGTGAAGTAAATGTAAACGTCTGTTGTGGATTGTCATCGCCTGGTGTGGTACAGAATCTCAAAGTACTTAAGTAGTATATATAATAATGATATAATATAGCAAAACGTCAGAAAGGTGTAGTAAATGAATTTGTATTGTCTTGAACAGATGTTCCCGACTTGAGCGTAATCTACACTAATACATTAAAGGGGTAAAGTTTGTTTGTTGGTTGGGGGTAATCTCTGGATCTATTGAACCGGTTCCAAAAATTCTTCCACTAATCGAAAGTTGCACTAACATAGGCTATATTTTTAACCGACTTCAAAAAAGGAGGAGGTTAACAATTTGTCGGAATCTTTTTTTTTATGTATGTTTCCCGATTATTCGAAGACGCCTTGACCGATTCGAAAAAAATCTTTTTTTGTTTAAAAGGGTATACTTCCCAGGTGATCCCATTGGCACCAAGTCAGGATCTGATGATGGGATCTCAGATCGAGGAGAAAATCGAGGGAAACCTTCAAATTTTATAGAGACGCATAATTTGTTTTTCATTGAAGTCGGTGTACTTTTTTATACATTCAAGTTTTCAGTTTCAATTCTCAATATTTGTAAATCAAGTGGGAAGAAAAATGCTGCTTGGCTGTCTTATGTTGGACAGCACTACTTGCACCGCACAACACTAGTGTGTGGATCGTCCCTCTCTCTTCTGGCGTAAACGTCCATAGCTACAGTTTGTTCCGTGCGTTCATAAATTTATAAATTAAATAACAGTAAATTTTGTAACAATATATATTTATAAAAACAATATAGTACTTTTGGTAAATCGGTATTTAAACCCAACACCTTACAATCACAATATACAAAAAGTATAAATAGCTAAATGTAATTATGTTTTTGCATCGACAACACGACTCACGACAGCGCTTAACTTCCCTAGCTCCTAGTGAGGTGACCACGTACTAGGACGCTAGTGCTGTACCACGAGCAGTTATGCTACGATATGCTATGAAATATGCAAACAGTCACCGGTGGCTGTGCCATGCCTTGCTTCGATTATGTGCGGCTTTGTAGTTTGTTCGCACGGATTTTATTCATTGTTGCGGCTGGAATCCATGCTCGGATCCAGGAATTCAAATACGGGGGTTGGAAGTTATAGGGGTAAATGTTCGATAAGAATAAGCAAAATTTTAATACGATTTAGGGACTTGCATAATAATCACGGTAGGCAGCGGCTTTGCTGTGCCCTGGCATTGCAGAAGTCTATGGGCGGCGGTGTCTACTTACCATCAAGTGGCCCGTCTGCTCGTCTGCCTATCCAGGCAGTAAAAAAAAACATATTTGGACTTGGCGTTACAAAACAATCATATTATATTCCTGCTTTTTTTTTTCTTTACTGCAGACACAAGGTCCATATTAATTACATGAAAAATTGTTTTTAATCTAATAATCCTACTTTTAATGTGTCATGGTACGAAGTTAAAGTATTATTAATACTGCTATAACAGCTGGTGGTAACCCCGCAGGTCACTCGCCTTATCTTCTGTCCAGTTTAGGAAGTGACAATTTCATCGTTTTTTAATTAGCTTCGCTGTTCCATTATTCATCGGGATGCCCTCACGAATGTCCAATGCCGGTTGTTAGATCACCATTGCTCGTCTATTGGCCTTGTTTGGTGCGATTGAGTTTTTAAAGTTAAGTTTTCTTTAGGCACGAACTCGCGATATCATCACGCTCTGATTAGTTTACTTTTGACAAAGGCGCACCTATGCAGTTGCAATTACTGACAAGCAATCATAAACAAAAAAAAGGTTTCTATTCTAATTCATGGACGCTGTTTCAAAAAGATAGCACAGTAATTTCAAAGCTTTTAGTTTTCACTTCTGTCGGTAGTTTTTCTTTTTATTTCGGAACATTTGAATATAGTCATGACGGTCCGATATTGAGTTGAGTTTGAAAGATTCTGAAACCCAAAATTTTACTTTAGTTATTTTATAGACTAAAGCTGAGTAAATGTGTTATTGTGTAAAAAATAAATAAAAATTATACTAAGTGTTTTTACATGTTAAGTGTTAATTTCGATTTAATGTAATTGCTTTTAGTTTGTACGTACAAAACTAGTTTTTTAATGCTTGTAACAAATAAGATATTTCTTTCTTCTTTCTTCCTAAGTTAGTTTCACTTGCCTCAGTGGGTGCAATCGTACCCGTTTTTTCCTCTGGATCCGCTCCTGTCTACATCTCCTGTTATTTATGTTAGTGTTTAATATTAGCGGCTTGTGGCTGGTTTAATTTGTAATAATGGTTTGGACGGGAATGTGGATTGTGTAGAGAAATTTGTACGGACTTCTTGTGGACTATTGTGAAGCTTAATTATGAATTAATAAGTATCAAGTAGAATAAACAGAGAATAAAATAGAAAATAAGGATATACTTGATCCTTTGAATATAGGTATTAATATATCTATATATACAGGTGTCCAAAAAATATAAAAGAAATTAAAAAACATGCAACTTAGATTTTGTTTATTTTTCTGATAACCGGTATGACTTGCCTTTTCACCCGGTTCCGGCTTGAAGTCGACTTTTGGGACAACCTGTATATAAAACACAAAAATTGTTTCTCCCTAGGACCGTGATAGGTTTTGAAACCAGTCAGCCGATTTCAATGAAATTTTGTGTGTGTGTGGTTGGGTCTAAAGGTTGGGTCAAAAGTTGGCGCTGTTGTCGAGATCTGAATTTCTTATTTTTTCAACGAAAATTTGATCTACAGAGAAGGCGATTAATAACAGGGCAACGTCTGCCCCTAAATGAAATATAATAATTTCAAAGGTATGTGAAGTTTAAAAACCCGCAAGTTTACAAGCCTAGCGTGGTGAACTAAAACCTAACCCTTCTCATTAGTTGTCCCGTGCTCAGCAGTGGGACAAGTTTAATAACAAGGCTGGTATAAAATGTTGAGGATCAGATGGAGAAGAATTACAAATTTT